>CM028368.1:23727145-25078138 GCA_016624345.1 Platycodon grandiflorus
GTTTCTGATCTTAGACTTGTATCATTACTAACCAAAGTAAATTATTTTTACACACTGTAGGTCCCCTGAGATGGACGACATTAGGATTGGGACCGTTAAGTGGGTGGGTATGTGCTCACTCACGTGATATTTCAGGAGGGCGAAGCTGTGTTTTCCACTTCTCCTTCTCCAACCTCCTTCAACCTCACCGGCCCGGCTATCATGGAAGTCCAGCAGACTACGTTTCTCTCTAGCATTCTATCAAATTTTCTTAGCATCATCTGCGAGGCCACATTTCGTGTACATGTCAATTAAAGAAGAACCCAAATATACGTCCAAAACAAACCCACTAACCACAATTAAAGAATGAATAAATTTTTTTCCAAAATCGAGCGACCCAATTCTTGCACAAGCTGTAATAACACTAGCCACACAGTAACCCCATTTGGGATCCGTTTTTCTGTAGATTCGGGCTTTGATGAATAGGGATTTTCTAGAGAGAGAAAAGTGATTTTTATTTTAGAGAGAAAGCCATGGTTGGAGAAGCAAAGCTAGATTTTTCGGCGATTAAAAATGCTATTGTGTCGGAGGTGGAGGATTTCGATGAGAGAAGGATACAAAATTGAATTGTGTGTTTTGAATTAAAAAAAATGGATTAATTGGATTGTTTGCTTTGCTTAATTTGTCCTGGCTTTTGAATAAAGATTGAGTTTTTAGGGTAGATAACAATGACATCCCAACCGGATTTTTGAGGATGCAACTCATGAAATTGAGTGTACTGAGATTGATATGAAAGAAATTGTCGATGATTTTACACTAGTGATTTGCATAAATGATCTTTTTGCCCAACTTCTGTTGCATTTTTCTACTATAATTCTTTGGGTTTTGGGTTTCGTCGTGTTGCCAGAGAAGGAGAAAGAGGAGGAGAAGTAGACACTGTTTGAGTATGACCCCAGATGACCCCCTTACTATTACACAAATAATAAATAAGAGAGTTGTTATTTACACTCATGAAATTCTTGAATCTGTACATAACAAAATCTTTATTATAAATTTAGACCAAAATACCCTTTTTGGTTTTTTTTGCTGTTCGGTAAGGGGTGCCGAACACCCATAAATGATGTTCGGTAGGGGTGCCGAATACCATATAGGTCGGTAACAGTGCAAACTCTGTTTAAAAAAGAAAAAAAAGGTGCGGGTGTGTCGGGTGGCGGGGAAGGAGGTGGCGTGGGGCGGGGAGGAGGAGGAAGGGGGTGTTTAAAAAAAAATCTAAGTAAAGGGAAGGTTTGGGTGGGGGTAGTAGGTGGGTGGAGCGAGGGGAAGGAGGAGGAAAGGTGGGCGTGTTGTGGGGGAGGAAGGGGGTGGGTGTACAAAAAAGGAAGATGGGGTGAGGTGTGTTTGGGGTGGAGTGTACTTAGTATTTTGGGAAAAATATTCTTAAGGGTATAATAGAAAATTAGGGAGGGTGTACTTAGTTTTTGAGGGTTGAAAATATTAGGTGGGTGTACTTAGTAATTGGGTGTACTCAGCAATTTCATGGGTGTAAATAGTAACTCTCAATAAATAAATAAAGTACTCTCATTTGAAAGGAATTGACTTTTTGCCCTCCTAAAATATCACCAGTGAGCACATGACCACTTAACGGTTCCAACCTAACGCCGTCCATCTCAGGGACTTACGATGTGCAAAAATGATTTACTTTGGTTAGTGATGATACAAGTCTAAGATCGGGGACTATTGGTGTATAAGCCCAAACTTTAAGGACCAATGGTAAAATTAACCCTTATAAATAAGTCTCTCTCTGTCATTGTCAATATCTGATCCATTACCCTGCTTCAAAAATTCTTCAAGATTGACGCATGATTTCATCAAACATTCATAGGAGAAAATAATCATAGGTATATGAATTAGGGTTTGGGATATTCCTGCCGAGCCCGAGCTTGGTTCGCGACCCCTTCCCATACAAAGTCTTATGACCAGGCAAATTGAACAAACTTTAAAGAATAGACTTTGTGGATCAAGTTTGATAATTTTGTCTGAATTGTAGATTTGCCGTTTGTAAAAAACTGAAGTGCTCAACGTTGATAGAGAACGAATGTACTTTTTTCCTTTAATAAAACCTGTTTTGAAATGGAATGACTAATAGGTTAAATGAAAAAATCTGGTTAAATAGAATGATTAATGGATAAAAATACGGATATAGGTGAATGGAATGTAGTATTAGAGCCGTCAAAGCGATCCGGCAGTTCGGGCGGCCCACAGCTGCTTAAACCCACTTTTGCCGTGCGGTGCGGGCCAAATGTCAATCCAACTCAAACCATCGCAGATTGGGGTTAAACGGGCAAGCCACAAAAAAAAAAAAACATATTTTAAAAAATTAATAAACATTATATATAAAGCCAAAAAATCATCTTTTATTAGAAACTAGCTTGAACATGAAACAAATCATCTTTTATTAGAAAGTCACAAATTTCCAACACATTGAACCAGTGAACTTAAAGAACTTGCACTTTCTGCAGAATCATAATTTATTTATGAAGAACAAAACTTCAAAAGAAGGGCAAATAGTTATGCATAAAGGAGAAAAAGAACAAACTTAGCAAGTAATCTATGTTGGTAACAGAGATCGTCAAAGGAATAGTAGCACTAAAAATTAAGGACCAATTCCCAGCGAAAGCAATCAAGATCCACATGAGCTAGTTCAAGAAGGAAAGTTGGATAACATATTCAACATAATCGAAAAACAAATTTATTTGCAATTTATTAAAAAATTCACAATATCATAATTCAAAGACTATGATACACTTCCATCTACCAAAATACAGAAATATGGAACTACCATTTGGGAATTTCTTTTCTGAAGCAATTGAAGAATCGTAATGCACTAATACTTACAGCCTGGAAAAGGAAATTGATTATCACTTTCAAGTCATTAATCAAAAAATCGATTATCACTTTCAAGTCACTAAAGGGAAAACGAAAAACTTACAGTGGGAAGAGATTGCGGAGCGGAGAGAGGTTCTGGAGCAGAGTTCGGTAGTCGGCTAGAACAAAGGAAGAAGAGTTCAATCGATTTGAGACGGAAGAAGAGATTGACACGATTCAACATCGGCTTGAGAAAGAAGAAGATGGATTGCTAGCCAAGACGATTGGACAAACGAAAAGAAGTCAAATCAGAGTGCGTTGGAGACTTCGAGACGGTGATCGAGTGAAGCGCCAGAGACGGGAGGTGAGAGAATGAGATTTGAGAAGTGAAGCTTCTCGTCGTTCTCAGCCTAGGTTTTTGAGTTTTTCTCCTAAATTGAAAGTTACAATTTTGGCCTTGGTACAATGTCACTCATAGGCGGGCCAACCCGCCCTGCCCCACCTTGACCCGCAGCTTGCGCGGGTTCAGCCCGTTTGACCCGTTTTTGAAATGGCCCAATATTTTGCAACCCAAACCGCCTATTTTTGTAGCGGTCCAGACTGGCCTAACGGGTTAAAACTGTTTTGACAGCTCTATGTAGTATAGGTAATGGACTAAATAAGATGGGTAAATAGATAACTTGTCTTGTATAACCCTAAATAAAAATATAGATATATATAATAGAAAATTTTTTGGGCCGGTCTACTTTGGTGGAATTGCAACCGCTTTACTACCCTATAATATTTTCAAATCGCTTAAGTGCACTTTACAGGATATGATACATCGCGGTTCCAAATGCGTGCATTATTGTCCGATATCGGACGATGCAACGTATTAGGTCTCGTGGGCTCAAATAGGCTAGAAGGGGGAGGGTTGAATAGCCTATGTCCAATTTAAAAATCTATTAAAAATTTACTTCACTAGAGAGTTAGAAAATATTTTGCACGAAAAGGTGAAGTATAGGACAAGTTCAAGATGGTGATCTTGATACAAGATCGCCTATTCGAAAAACGTTGGAATTTCGAAATTTAACAAGTAATAGCAATTCACAAGCAGGAAGTAAATGGACGGGGGTTTTAATATGGTTCACATTTATAAATAAGTGCTACGTCCACAACCAAAGTGGTCAACTTTGGATTTGAAAAATGTGTACTAATTTTTCCACTAGAATCTTCACAAAATTGATCTCTAATGGATCGTGTACAAAAATAGTTGACCAAGTGTTTCGGGAGAATTGATATCTACAAAGATATAATTATCGTGTACTTGAATGCTAAGGATTGCAATCAATGAAGAGCAATAAAGACTATGCAACTAAGTTTGGTGCTCTTCAATGAAGGAATTTCACATAATGACTTTAAGCTTTAAATGTACTAGTTGTTGAAGATGAAGATTTTAGAGTCGTAAGTTCAAGTTCGTATCTCTTCTTCAATGATTCAATGGTGTCTTCTATTTATACTAAGGGAGGTCCTTGTAGCCGTTGGAGATCTTCACTTGGAAAATTTGAATTTGAATGCATGTAATGTCAAGATATTAGCATTAAATGTTTTGATCTTGTTGTCGACATCGATAGCAAGTTTTGCAAAGCCTGATTATATTCGCAAATTTGTCAAAAATAGGTAGACAGTAGTTGCGTGCGAATGTCCTTTCCGAGATGAATCCCAATATGGAATGAATCAATAAATGATTCTTGTAGGTTATCGTTACAAAGAAGATCAAGAGATGACTTTGCTTATCACTTCGAGACATATCTCCATACAAGTCTTGATCGATGATCTTCGAGTTTTCAAAGCATTCCGATGAAACTTGGCTTGGACGAACTTGGGCGATGACTTAATGGACTTGGGCGATATATGACTATCTTCTCAAGACTAAGCTAATTTACAAGAAGCAATCCTAAGCTATACAAGCAGTTGTCTAAGTACAAGTTGCCACTCTAACAGACACGCAGGCCCATTAGTCACCTTGTCTTAGACTTAGGTTATGGATACAAGCAAATCTATACAAAATATAACAATCTCCTCCTATTTGCTTGAGTCCATGACCTTATGAATACAATGGAAGCTAACTATGTCCAGTTCTAGTAATAACATGCTTTTGAAGATATTATATTAAGCAAGCATGTCCTAGATGAACTTACAAGGTAGTCGGTGCATTTAATATTACAAAGTGTTTACGTATAATGAATTAAGGCATAAAATATTTGTAATAGAAACCGTATTTAAAGACATACGATAGAGTAATTTATATAATATGTCTTTAAACAAGAGGTTTAAATTTCTTACGAGGATAGGCAATTAATTATAAAGCATGAAAGATTAAACAAGCAAAAATAGTCATTGCATGTTAAACAAGAAGTTTAATGACAAAATATCTCTTTAGGGAAGGAAACATATACCATTATGTCGAAGCTTGTCCTTCCTGTTTTGAGCTGGTAGTAGCTTTGAGTTGAGCAATTTCAACTTTGGCTGCTTTCAATTCACTTTTGACATCTTGTAACTTGGACTTGAGAATTTCATTTTGGTTATTAAAAGTTATTCCTTCTCTCAAAGTTGTGTGCCTTATCATTGTTGTTGATTCGCCACATCTCCTCCTTCATGGACACAAGCGAAGTATCCATGTGTTGCATCTTAGCCTAGATTTGCTTGAATCCATAACCTAAGTCTAAGTCAAGGTGACTAATGGGCCTGCGTGTCATTAGAGTGGCAACTTGTACTTAGGCATAGCTTGAATAGCCTAGGATTGCTTATTGTAAGTTGCCTTGAAGAAGATAGCCTATAGGATATCGGCCATCCTCCTTACATAGGAAGTATGCTTAAGAGTTCTTCAAGATATCGGACAAGTTCATCCAAGCCAAGCCTCATCGCAATGTTGAAGAACCTTAAGAACGTCCGATAAGAGCGCCTAAGACATGTTCTAATTTGTGGACTTCATTGACTTCGATGCAACGTTAACCCGCAAATCACATTCAATGAAGGTTTCCATTCTTGGCATACACTCGAAAAGGACATTCCTCCCGCAAGCAGCACCGCCTATTTTTAGCAAAGTGTCGGAGACGATGCAAGCTACAGCCGGCCTATCGAGTCAACAACAGATTAGAGCATTAATTGCTCTTAAATTCAAATTAGAAGACCACCAACGGCTCCAAGCTTCCTCCACATATAAAAGGAGAATCCATTGCTGCATTCAATACACTTCAACAACTACAACTCGAATCTTCTTCATCTTCTTCAAGTGCATTAAAGCTTAAACGTCCTATCGTACTTCCTTCTTTGAAGAGCTTCATTCTAAGACGATCAGTCCATTAAAGCTCTTCATTGATTGCAACACCTAGCTTTTCATAGCTCACGAGAATTGTATCTTATTGATATCAATTCTCCCACACAAACACTTGGTCAACAAAATTTTTGTACACAATCCATTAGAGATTTAGTTTGTAAAATATCTAGTGGAAAAACTTAGTACACGATTTTCAAATCCAAAGTTGACCACTTTGGTTGTGGACGTAGCACTTATTTATAAGTGTGAACCATATTAAATATTCTGTCTCTTTTTGTGTGATTGTGATTTGATTGTGTTGCTTTAAATTTCAGATTTCCAATGTTAAGAACCGCCGATCTTGTCCCGCCAAGATCGCCCATTCTCAACTTGTCCCGTGCTTCACAAGACTTCCGCCCGCAAAATTTTTAAATCCCTAGTGAAGTAAGATTTTTGAATCAATTTCAAAAATTGGACATAGGCTATTCAACCCCCTTCTAGCCTATATAGAGCAACCTTGGACCTAACAATTGGTATCGAGCTTAACTCTTTGAAAACTAGTTTTTCCGAGATTAACCTCTTGAGAGATTAAAGATCATGGCTGCTCACCAAATGTTGGAAACCTCAAACGTGAACCATTGTCCTGTCTTGGATGAAGTTCACTTTGACATCTGGAAAGATAAAGTCAAAAGACATATGAATTCAATTGACAAACGTTTGTGGAAATGTGTCACGATGGACCCGTAATTCCAATGAAGCCTAATACACCGGCCGCGGTAGATCCAACTTGAAGTACCAAAGCCGAAGAAGAGTGGGATGATGAAGACGAAAGAATGATGCTCGATGGAAAGGCCATCAACATCATTACCACTGTGTTGATATAAGCACTTATCGCAGATTATCAACTTGGACACAAAGAAAGGAGATGTGGGAAGCCATCCTTGAATATCTTGAAGGTGATGGCGAGACAAAGAACAACAAATTATATACCTGCATCCGTAAGTTTGACTCCTTCAAAAGGATCCCAAAGAGTCTCGCGAAGTGCCTATGACAGATTCTATGAGGTAGTCAACTCTTGCTATTCATTAGGAAAGAAGTATGAAAAGAAAGAAATAAACATGAGATTTCTAAATGCACTAGGCGCCTATGGCATGTTAAAATCACGCCATGAAAGAGTCAAAAGATTTAAACAAATTGACTCTTAGAAACCTTTATGCTAGTCTTTCGCTTTATGAGCTTGAGATCCAACAAGCTCAAGAAATGGAAAAGAGTTTTAAAAACTTGTCCTTACCACCATGTCTCCGAACCTTCCTGTTCAAAACCCGATGAAACACCTTCTACTTCCGAAGATGATGATATTCTTTCGACGAAGCCTTTGCTATGTTTGTAAAGAAATATCAACGTTTCAAAAGGTTTAATAAACCATCATCACATAGGCGTCTTCACAAAATGCCGTTCCTTATAAAACAACCGCCAACCAAAAAATTCGCTCCTTATAAATCACAGACCATCAAAAGGATAATGAGCTAGTTTGTTTTAACGTAGGAAACCAGGCCATTTTGCCTCTAAATGTCCAAAGCCAAAATATGAATTTTATAAGAAACGTCCCGAAACTAAATTTCAAAAACAAAAAGGGATGGTGGTCAAGACATTGATGAAAGCACCGCCTACATGGTGTGACACCGACACCGATGAGGATGACTCTTGTGACTTTGCCGAAGAAGCCAACATATGCCTTATGGCCGGGAGTCACCACATGATTCGGAGGTCACTACCATTTCAACAAGATGACAAGGATGATGATGATGAGCTCAATGAACCATCAAAGGGAGAGCTCATCAAAGCTAACAAAGACATGCCGGAAGAGTTTTCAAAATTCAAAGTCGCCTATGTGAAATTAGCCAAGAAGCATGAACTAGTCGTCTCGAGAAATCAACCTTGATGTCTAAGATCAAAGATCTTGATAGACGCAAGTCGAAAGTATCAAATTGCAAAAAGAGAACAAAGCTTTGACCGAAAAAGTGGATTTCCTACTTGAACACATCAAGAAGATAAATTCGAGAAAGATGACCTTCAAAAGGTTGTCAATACTTGAATAACTCTAAAGGAAACTTTGATGCCATTCTCTCAAACCGTAAAACTTTAGATGACAAACCGGCATTGGTTTCCAAAGTGAGTTCAAAGTAGGTAGTTCTTCTAGTTCTCAAAAGGATGAGACATCTCAAGTGATTGTCAAGAATTGGTGTAGAAGTTTCTTATGACCAGCCTCCCAAAAGGCAAGGACTTGGCTTTAACAAAGTTCCTTTTGTTTATCCCAAGAACACAAAAGACAAGTCCAAAAGAAAGCAACCGCAAGAATGACTCGCTAATAGTGAGTCGAGCAACTAAAACCCGCCATTAGTCACCCTAAGAAAACAGGATGACTAATAGCAAGTCTAGGAATTCTCACTCAAACCTATTAAATTTGTCAAAGGCAAGACTCGATCCCAACACCGCCTATAAAAGGGTAAAAGAAGTGAATTCGCAGATAAAAGCTTAAAGGACATGTGCTCAAATACAAAATCTTTTGATAAGAGGTCTACCTATGGTAAACCTAACATCAACAAGAAAAGGCATTATCACCTAAGTCCTATAGGCCAATTATCGCAGAAAGATCATTCCAAAGACTCGATATTAAGAAGCCTCAAAAAGAAATCATTACTCATGTTGAAGGATTTCACAAATGCTCTTTCGCAAATGCCATGGTCATGAGATTCATGAATGCCTTCGAGATTCACACCTAAATCTAGAGGATTTACTCCTCCAAAGGTTAAACAAGTGTGGATCCCAAAAGGTTGCTAACCTTGAGGACCCAAAAATAAAAGGGGACCATATTCTTAAATGTCTATATTTCAGAATGCTTTATGGTCAATGAAGAAGAGAAAGATCTATGGTATCTAGACAAAGGATGCTCAAAGCATATGACCGGTGATCCAAATCTTCTCTCAAGCATTGTTGAAGCAAAGGGTCCCTCACCATATTTGGAGATAACTCAAAAGGGAAGACCATTGGTTATGGAAGTATAATCGAGGCAATCTCTCCATCAACAAAGTCTCTAGTTGAAGGTTTAAAGCACACCGCTAAGCATATCACAATTCGTGATAAAGGGCTAACATGTCGCTTTTCCTCTAGTCAATGTCTCATAAAGGACAATGAGACATGTTCAACTATCCCGACAGGTTCAAAAGGAATGTCTATGCCGTTGACCTAAATGCCGTTGGAAGAAAATCAAATCTATGCTTGGTTGCTAGGTCATCAACCGACAACAATGGTTGTGGCATAAAAGGCTTAGTCATCTCAATTTCAAATACCGGAGAAGCTATCAAAAGACAATCTAGTTGTTGGTTTGCCTAAAATATCACTGAATCACACTCTGCAGAGCATGTCAACGGGCAAACTACATAAATCTTCCTTCAAAAGCAAGCCTTGCCTATCAACAACTGCACTCTACGCTCTTGCACATGGATCTGTTTGGACTGTAACTACTACAAGTCTTGGTGGCGCAAGTATACTCTTGTGGTAGTTGATGATTACTCAAGATTTACTTGGGTAGAAATGATGTCCTCCAAAGATGAAGCATATGACATCATTATCGAACTCTTCGAAGACTACGCACTCGTAAGCCGGATGATATCTCGATGTCGATCGTACAATGGAACAGAGTTCAAGAACAATGGTGTTGCCAAATATTGTGATGACCATGGAATTGGTCACAATTTCTCTCTTGGCACACCTCAACAAAATGGAGTTGCCGAAAGGAAGAACGTAACTCTCATTGAAGCAGAAAGACAATGATTGCCGAAGCCAAACCGCCTATGTATTTCGGGCGTAAGCCGTGAACACCGCCGCTTCACACAAAACAGTCCATCATAAATAAATTTCATAACAAAACTCCATATGAAATATGGAGAGGCAGAGCTCCCAACATTGGATTCTTTAAAATATTTGGTTGTAAATGCTATGTTCTTTACAATGGTAGAGAACATAGAGGTAAGTTTGAATCCAAAAGTGATGAAGGAATTTTTCTCGATATGCCAAGTTTTCAAAAGCATACGAGTTTACAATAAAACTTCACTTAAAGTTGTTGAATCGTACATGTTTCTTTTGATGAATTTGATTTCATTGGGCCACATTTGGCTCCTAAGGTTACTAATGATTCGATGAATATGAGACAGTGTAACCCTAATCCTAGATCCGCGATCCTCCTTCTTCACAAGATCTTCCAAGAGTCAACCTGTTAGAATCCTCAAACGAACCATCAAATGAACACTCAAAACCCCGAATCCCCTTTGCCTTCCACACCGTAAGTCATACAACCTACCTTGGAATTAACCTACCCTTTAGAAAACCAAGCTTTTACTTCTACTTCTCAAGAATCCAACTCGCCGATGCAATAGGACAAGTTCAACTGCGAAGTTAGGGAAGTAAAAGATCATCCTATCACTCAAATCATTGGAGATCTTAATGCCGGTGTTCAAACTAGACAAGCTTCAAGGAATGAATGCATGTATTCTACCGCATTTGTATCTAACATTGAACCCAAAAGATTGATGAAGCTCGAAGATCCAAGCGGGTGGAAGCTATGCAAGAAGAGCTAAACCAATTTGACAGATGCCAAGTCCGGTCACTAGTCCCTAGGCCTAAAGGACAAGCGCTATTGGCACAAAGTGGGTTTTCGAAACAAAATGGATGAAAACGGCAATATTACAAGAAACAAGGCAAGACCGGTAGCCCAAGGATATAGACAGGAGGAGGGTATTGACTATGATGAGACATTTGCTCCCGTTGCAAGATTAGAGGCTATCGATTATTCTTGGCCTATGCCTCTTACAAAGACTTCAAAGTTTATCAAATGGATGTAAAGAGTGCATTTCGAATGGAGAACTTCAAGAAGAAGTCTATGTTGAGCAACCACCGGGTTCATAGACTGCTCAAGGAGAGAAGATGTCTACAAGCCGAGGAAAGCCCTTTATGGACTTAAACAAGCTCCAAGAGCTCGGTATGAGACCCTTTCAAAGTTCTTGATATCTCAAGGCTTTGTAAGAGGTCAAATTGACACTACTCTTTTCATTATGAAACATAAAGGTCATTCCTTACTTGTTCAAATATATGTTGATGATATTATCTTTGGTTCTACTAATGAAAATCTTTGCAAAAGGTTTGAAAAGCTTATGCAGAGTAAATTTGAGATGAGCATGATGGGAGAGCTCAACTTTTTCCTTGGTCTTCAAATTCAACAAAGTTCAAATGGTATCTTCATCAATCAAGCCAAATATGCAAAGGATGTTATCAAGAAATTTGGTCTTGAGAATGCAAACACTTCAAAGACTCCTATGGCTACTAACCGCCATCTTGACAAAGATGAGAAGGGCAAGAAAGTGGACATGACTCTCAGAGGCATGATTGGTTCACTTTTATACTTAACCGCTAGTAGGCCCGATATCATGTTTGCCGTTTGTGTTTGTGCTAGGTTTCAAGCGATCCAAAGGAGTCTCACCTACAAATAAAAGAATCATCGATATCGATAGATACTCCCAATTTGGGAATCGGTATCCTAGAGATTCATCTTTTAATCTTATAGGCTATTCGATGCCGATTTTGCCGCATGTAAAGTTGACAGAAAAGCACAAGTGGGACATGTCAATTCTTAGGAAATAGACTTGTCTCATGGGCCGAAGAAGCAAACCTCTGTTTCAACTTCAACAACAAGCGTAATACATAGCCGCCGGTAGCCGCGCCACAATTGCTGTGGATCAAACAAAGAACTAGTTGACTATGAGATCAAACCGATGATTGTCCTATAATGTGTGACAACACATCAGCAATCTCGCTCTCAAAATCCGTCATGCACTCCAAAACAAAGCACATTGATGTGAGATATCACTTTCTTAAAGATCATGTTGAAAAAGGTAACATCGCATGCAATATGTGCCTACAGAGAATCGTAGCGTACATCTTCACAAAACCACTTGATTCAACCAGGTTTGCTTATTTAAGAGGAGAGCTTGGTATGCTTGACCTCAATCCTTAACCTTTCTTGCAAATTCCTTAAGTCATTTTATAAACTAGGCAGATCTATATTCATATCTCCTCTATAAAATTCTTTGATAAAATAGGCAGACTTTGATAAAATAGGCACTTGATAAATAAGCAGACTTAAGCGCGCCATACGTACAGTGACTCATCGTAATAAATGCGGACTTCAAATTTTATCAAATGTCATTTATTGGCCTGTCGAGGTATAAAAGGACAAATGTACAGTGACTCTTCACTTCTCAACAACCGCCATTTTCAAACTTTCAAAACCTCTTTACCTTCCAATCTTCAATCCGATTCAAATCTTCTTAAACCTACAAAGTTCTCAAGTTTTCAAGCTTAAAATCATCAATGGTAAGGATTTCTACACCTTCTTGATTCATTTAAATCCAGTTTAGGGTCTTGTTTTGACCTAATTTAAGTTTTAAACCGTCCGCCATTGATGAACCGTGCTATATTGCGATTGTTGCTTGAATGCTTTTTGGTGTAAAATGTGTTGTAGAGATTCTGTGGTACTATGTTTTCAATTTATATCGTTTGTTTGCTTGAATCGACAAACTCAGATATTTGAAAACCCGATGATGAACTGTTCTTATATTATGCTTTAAATTGTCTATATTTTGGGTTTTGATCGAATAGTACTGTTTATGTTATTATCTGCCGATTGCATGATTATCTCGTTTCTTGCATATCCGCCGATTTCTATATGCTGTTCTCACATCGCCGATCATGTAGGGAAAGTCTAAATCCTCAAAGGCCGCCGCCACCACTTCATCCTCCGCCTCGCTAAGCCAACCAGTGCATTGCCGCCGAGCTCCCAATCGGATCCTTCCTGTGTCAAGCTATCACCCGGGATGACTATCGACGAGACTCCATCATTAGCACATCGCCGGTGATGCCCTTCTAAAAGATTTGGCCGAGTGTGGACTTCTTCCCTTGTTCCAACTCAACGACACCCACTACAAAGAATCATCTAGCCGAGGAGTTTTATACAAGGATGATTCGCCTCCTCCTCCGCTAATGCCTCTGAGCGCCAACTTAAGCTATATCAAGGGCTACATCGAGGCCACTACATCAAGTTGACCTACAAGGATGTTGGAGAAATCCTTGACCGTTGAAGGCAAATTGGACTTGACCGATGCCGAATCGGCACTTGCTTGGGAAATGATGAGGGATCGCCCAACGAGAGGTTCTCCGAGATGTCCAGAACCTCTTCCCGTAAAACCCCTATCATATCGCCCATTTGCTCGACAAGAGCATCTTATTCAAAAATGGCTCGAGGGACATCTTCACCTCCCAGGTGATGTGGACCAAAGCCGTGGTCCTTCGCAAGCAACTCAACCGGGCCAAAATCATCTTCTCAATGCTATCCCGTAGCGTTGCGAAGTCCAAGCTCACCCTTCCATGAAGAGGCCCTTTGTAAGGGTTATCAATGTCATCCTCCGACGTTATGAGGAGATTGATGAGCGGTCGCTACGACGACCTCATCAAGGTGTCCAACACCTACGTCTTCACGGCCAACAACATCACCCGCTATCGGGATGATATGGCCAAAAGGACAACCAACGCGGCCGAGGCCGCCGCGCACCCCCGCTACTCGGTGGCCCTCTACCCAAGCCGAAGGGTAAGAGGAAAGTCACCTACACCGCCGGGTTACCACCGAGGAGGAGGAGCCTACACCCATTGGGGCTGAGCTACCCGAGCATTTTGACCTCGCAGCTAGACCATGATCCATATGAGCTCGCCGAGCCTCCTACCAAAAGCCCAAACACTCTCCTCTCTCACTCCTAAACTCAAGCAATCCAGAAGCTCGCCGCTCAAAGGCACTGCTGAGAAGGACACATCATCCTTCCAACCGACCTCTCCAAACCCTCTAAACCTACCTCCCAATCCTCCCAACCCAAAACCAAACAAACCCTCCTACCCACGACGAATCATTTGGCCTTCCTAAGGTCTCATCCACTTCTTCCTCCACCGCCTGCTGTCTCCACACCACCGTTTCTCCATCACTGTTCCTCCACCAGCTTCCACCAAATCATCTCCACCACCCTTCGCCTCTTCCACTCCTACTAAGTCCAAACATGGCAAACGTTATAAGAAGAGTGCCAAGAAGCGGTGCACTTCTCGAACCGCCGATCCTACCACTTCTCCTCCACCTTCACCACCTATGCCTACTACCACTACCACCTCACCCGCTTCCTCACCTCCTCCATCCGCTCCCATCCAAACAACCACCACACAAGAGCCATATATCTCACCACCTCTTCTCAACCACCATCCTCCAAACGCCCTATCTCTCCCTCTTCGACCCGCCTACTCCCAAACGCCTCAAAACCAATCCCTATAACCACCTACACCCGAGGTGCGCTCGCTGTCCTTCGAGAGACAGCAGCCTAAACCCAACCATGCCGACACCGACCCTTTCTTAGCCACCCTTGACTACCCCAAGAGAATTCCCTGTCGCCCTATGTCTGCAGTGAAATCATCTTTCAATGGGGTGCCTACTATGACCCTCTTCCTCCGCCCGGTCACAACTCTTTTTCTCCCACAACTCGGTTCAAGATCTTATGATCTTCAACCAATGGGTTGCAATCCATAAGGACCTAGGCCTTCCCCTTCCAACCAAATCGGACATCTCCCCTTCCTCTCTCTGCCTAAACCCCCGCCTTCACCATTATCCGCCATCCTTCCATCCTTCTTCACCCCGTGGTCTACACTTCATTGATGTAGTCACCACTTACCTTGGCTTCAACCCTCTCATCCCTATTCTCTTCCCTTCTCCTAGCCTTTCCCCTTTCTTTCTCCTCCCCCTTTCTTCATTCACCCCTTTCCTATGTCATCTACATAGAAAAGCTCTTCCCTGTTCCTCGCGTTTTCCCTAGCCTTCCTTCACTCTCACCATTCTCCATCTTCCTCCCCAATCCCTCTTCTACCCCATCCTCCACCCTCCCCTACCCAAGCCACCACCATCCTTCCCCTCGCCAGACCATCCTCCTCCATGAGTCATCCCGACTCGTCGATACCTATCCCGCCGAGGCCGTTCATAAATTTTTGAAAGATTTTGAGGTCATCTCTGTTGACGACCAAGGCCCCGCACCAACTCTGCAGATCGCCTCACATCACCCATGTGCCGACCGCATGACCCAAGTGATGGAGATTTCAAAGGGTGCAAAGGCCGCTTTGATGCTCGCCACGATCCATCTCGGCCACCAAGCCGCCTTGCCGGCCGGATCTCGGCCTCTTCCTCCAAGACATCGCCATCTTCGAAACCAACTGGGACAACCTCGCCACTAAGATGATGCAGTCGTCGACATGATTGAAGCTGGTTACAAGCTTGTGCTTCACTCCCAACGCCAGCCAATCGCTCTGTCCACTCCTCCGTGCGAGCGACGCGTAATCTCACAACCAAGCACTTGGCTTTCTATCGCAAGGAGCGCAAATATACTGAGGATCGCCTCGGCTTCATTGATACCTCGCTTGCGTCCATGAAGGAGGAGATAGCTCGACTCAACAATGATCGCAGACTAAGCTCATTGAGCATAATGCTCGCTCAAGCGTAAGAACAAAGAGCTCTCCTCCGAATTGGCGATACTAAAGAAGAGCTAGCAAAGAAAAGAAGAGATTGTAAGACTCAAGGCTGCTGTTGACTCTAAATGGGCATCAAGAAGCTATGGGCAATCTTCATCAGGCAAAGGCAAAGGTCGTGCATCATCTAGGTCATCATCTCGTACCGGCCGATAATATTTTGTATAATCTTTTTGCTAAACTTTGTAATTAAACAACTTGTTTAATTAACAATGTCTATGTTTTAAAACTTTCATGTTTATTATGAACGCTTATTATGTGATTGCATGAAATTTAAACCACCGGTTTAAAGACATGTCCTATATTGCCTATTCGCCTATCGCATGTCTTTAAATTCAGCTTCATTACAAGTGTCTGATGCTTAATTTCCTGTTTGTAAACACTTTGTAATTCTTGAATACAATGACCTTTATGTAAGTTCATCTAGGGCATGCTTATTTAATATATCAATCTTACAAGCATGTTATTACTAGACTTGAACATGGTCAGCTGATATTGTATTCGTAAGGTCATGGACTCAAGCAAATAGGAGGAGATTGTTGCATCTTAGCCTAGATTTGCTTGAATCCATAACCTAAGTCTAAGTCAAGGTGACTAATGGGCTGCGTGTGTTAGAGTGGCAACTTGTACTTAGGCATAGCTTGAATAGCCTAGGATTGCTTATTGTAAGTTGCCTTGAAGAAGATAGCCTATAGGATATCGGCCATCCTCCTTACATGCAAGTATGCTTAGCGAGTTCTTCAAGATATCGGACAAGTTCATCCAAGCCAAGCCTCATCAGCAATGTTGAAGAACCTTAAGAACGTCTGATAAGAGAACTGCCTAAGACATGTTCTAATTTGTGGACTTCATTGCCTTCGATGCAACGTTAACCTGCAAATCACATTCAATGAAGGTTTCCATTCTTGGCATACACTCAGAAAAGGACATTCCTCCCGCACACCGCCTATTTTTAGCAAAGTGTCGGAGACGATCGCAAGCTACGAGCCAGCCTATCAGGAGTCAACAACCAGATTAGAGCATTAATTGCTCTTAAATTCAAATTAGAAGACCACCAACGGCTCCAAGCTTCCTCCTACATATAAAAGGAGAATCCATTGCTGCATTCAATACACTTCAACAACTACAACTCTGAATCTTCTTCATCTTCTTCAAGTGCATTAAAGCTTAAACGTCCTATCTGTACTTCCTTCTTTGAAGAGCTTCATTCTAAGACGATCAGTCCATTAAAGCTCTTCATTGATTGCAACACCTAGCTTTTCATAGCTCACGAGAATTGTATCTTATTGATATCAATTCTCCCACACAAACACTTGGTCAACAAAATTTTTGTACACAATCCATTAGAGATTTAGTTTGTAAAATATCTAGTGGAAAAACTTAGTACACGATTTTCAAATCCAAAGTTGACCACTTTGGTTGTGGACGTAGCACTTATTTATAAGTGTGAACCATATTAAATATTCTGTCTCTTTTTGTGTGATTGTGATTTGATTGTGTTGCTTTAAAATTTCCAGATTTCCAATCATTAAGAACTGCGATCTTGTCGCCAAGATCGCCATTCTCAACTTGTCCTGTGCTTCACAAGACTTCCGCCTGCAAAATTTTTAAATCCCTAGTGAAGTAAGATTTTTTGAATCAATTTCAAAAATTGGACATAGGCTATTCAACCCCCCCCTTCTAGCCTATATAGAGCAACCTTGGACCTAACACCATGTTGGCTAATCGATGAACAGAGGCTCGTAGTTCCTTCTGAAGGAGGCCATAATGCTTACAAGAGACTGTCCTGGTGGCACGTACAGATGTATGTACCAATCGGTTCATAGCTTTTTGAGTATTGAGCAAACTTTTGTAGCCAGTATCAATCATCTCAATCATAGAAAGAAGCCCTTGAGATAGATTCTCAAATTTGTCATTGATGAGGGCAGCGAAGGAAGTTGATGAGCTGGAGAGACGATTGACTAGGAGGTTCTGACAGGCAGTAATATTCAGCTGACTCACTGTGGCAGCATGCTTGGCTTCGCGAGCAACAACAATGACTTTGGTCATATGATCAGCAGTGACATCAGTCGTATGAGACTGTGTATCTGCAAGGTGCTGTAAGTCATTACCAAGGCTCGTCATGAGTTTGTTAAAGCTTCTAAAAAAATCTTTAAAGGAAGAAGGGCTGAGAGCTATGGAGCCAAGAGATTTACTATAAGGGGGTTGATATTGGCTGGAGGAGGGTTGGTATGGGCTAGGAGAGGATTGGTGTTGGCTGGCAGATAGTGGATATTGGCTGGTTGAAGGATGGCTGATGATGGGTGAGGAAAGGGTAAGCTCGGGAGATGTAGTACTAGGCAGGCTGGACCAGATGTGAGGTACCGAGAAAAGTTTTTCTATGTAGGCGTCATAGGACTGGTCATGAATGAAAACGGGAAGAGAGAAGGGAATGAGTGAACGAATAGATTTGAGAAGTGCAGGAACACGGGGATTAAAGCCAATATAGGCTGCAACCATTTCAAAGAAGTCACAAACTAAAGGCTTGGTAAAAATATAAGGATGACTGATAATGGTAGTGATTATGGGAGGCTTAGGAAGTGAGAGAAAGGGAGAGATGTCTGGTTTGGTAAGAGGTGGAAGACCTAGGTCCCTGTGGATAGCAGTTCATCGCTGAAAGATCATGAGATCTTGCACAACAGAGTTATGCATGAAGAACTGTTGGGACCAGGCTGGAGGAAGAGGATCATAGAAGGCACCCCACTTGAGGAGAATTTCCCAAGCAGACATCGGTTGGCAAATAATTCGTTTGGGGTAGTCGAGAGTACAGAGATAGGGGTCGGTATTGGTAGGGTTTGGTGTGTTGTCTTTAAAGAACAGCAGTTCTCGGACATCTGGGTGAAGATGGTTGTAAGGGCTTAGTTTGGTTCGTTTGGGTATAGGTTGGTCAGAAGAAAAGGTTAGAGGACGTTTGGAGTGGATGAGAGGGTGACTATAAGGTGATTCTTACAGCTCTTCTTGGTGAATGGATTGGATGGATGGAATAGAGGTTGGAGGAGTAGGTGAAGAGGGAGGTGAGGTTGGCTCATCGGCATAGGGCACAAATTTTGACTTTTTGGCACTTTTCTTGAGGCGTTTGCCATGCCTTGATTTTGAAGGGCAGGATTTGGGATTGGTTGGTTTGAGGTGAGTTGGTGAGGTGGTTTCAGTCATGGGCACGGTTAAAAAGGGTTGAGCAGGTTGAAGGTTGTCTGATAAGGGAATGTCTGGTGGAGGAGACGTTGTGGTCAAGGTTTTGGGAAGGCCAAAGGTTTCATCTATGGATAGAAGAGTTTGTTTGATTTTGGACTTGGTTGGTTGAGAGATGGGGTTTGGAGGAAGATTGGCTGGTTGTTTGGTGGTTTGAAGGTTGGCTAGTTGGAAGGTGGTTGTGTCTCTTTCAGCAACCTTTTTGGTTTTGACAGGTTTCTTATATGGTTTGGGTTTAGGTGAAGAGGGAGGTGAAGATGATTGCTTGGTTTTCTTGGGAGAGGGTTCATCAGGATCATAGGGATCATGATCGAGCCTTGTAAGGTCGAAATCCTCAGGAAGTGCAGCACTCAGGGGTTTTGGCTCCTCCTGAACAGGAAGCCCCTCAGGAGTAGGTCACCTTCCTCTTACCCTTCTTATCTTGAGTAGAGGGACCAGTAGTAGCAGTTGCGGCAGCGGCAGCTCTTTTAGCGGTATGTTCTCTATATCTAGTGATGTTATTTACTGTGAAGACATAAGCGTTGGTCACCTTGATAAATTCATCACCGGTCATTCATTCTTCAATCTTCTCATATCATCTCATTGAGACATTAATTACCCTTACAAAGGGTCTCTTCATTCTAGGATTGGCTTGTACTTCTGCCACACTTTGAAACAGCATTAAGAAAATAATTTTAGCCCAGTTCAGCTGTTTGCGAAGAATGATGGCTTTTGTCCATAGTAGCTGCTAGGATGTGAAGATGTCCCGTGATCCATTCTTGAAAAGAATACTCTTATCTAGGAGATGACTAATAAGATAGGCCCCTTCAGGAAACAAGATCTTGTACATCTCAGAAAAGGTCTCTGGCTTGGAAGTTCCACGCATCGTTTCCCAAGCTTGATCAGATTCTTCAGCAGTCAAATCTAAGTTTCCTTTAATTGGAAGTCCCAAGATTTTCCCAACTATTTTATAGTCAAACTTGATTAGATAACCTCTGATGTATCCCTTGAGATAGCTCATGTACCTTTGCTTCCTTGGTCTGAGGCGGAGGAGGAAGAGTCATTCGAGTAAAGAATTCTTCAGCAATTGAGTTGCTGTACTTGGTGTCATTCAGTTGAAATAGTGGTAGAATTCCATACTCATCTAAGTCTTTTATCAAGGTTACTCCAGATGAGTACTGTTTGACTGATTCAACATCAATTGTCATACCAGGATGATAGCTGGTTCTAGGTAGAGAGAGAATAGGTCTTGTAGCAGCCTCAGCAGCCTTTGAAGGCTCAGAACTTTGCTGAATGGCAGAACCAGTTGATGTAGTGGCATCAGCAGTTTTGGAAGATTTCTTGGCCTTAGGCAAACAATAGCAGTGTTAAGAATGGTTGATACAAAGTGACTATCAGCAATTCTTTGAAAACACGTACTGTTCAAATCAAAACCCAAAATATACTAACAAACGGACGTTTATTAACAATAAAGTTCATCTCTACAGATGCAAATTTTAATGTTTTTCAGAAAATTAAATAGTGTAAATTGTAAATATTCATATCCAAAAACATTAGACACATTTGATACTCAGAAATTAGTCATAAACAACAAGAGAATTTTGAAATCAAACATACGCAGTTCATCAATGGCGCTAGAATGAAATAGTTCATATGATTCAAAATTGAAATATGAAATATAGTGAAACTGAAATGAAATGAACTTGGGTAGGCAGGATTACTCACCATTGTAGATTATGCTCAGAAGATTAGAGGATTTGAAGATTTCAGAATAGTTTTGAATGAGTAATAATGTTGAAAGTTTGAAAGGGCGTAAGGCGATTTTTGAAAATGTGAATAGGTGAACAGGAAATTTTACTTATTTATACTTCTGACATGTTTTAATAAATGACATTTAATGAACTTTTGAAATCCGCATTTAATGTCATGATAAGTGACTGTTTACACTTTTATTTTGAGAACTGCCGATTTGATTTTTATAAAAGAGAGAAATACTTACTTAAGGTTGTCTTATATCATCAGTAGAGTTACTTTGGCTGATAAGATAGGCAGTTCTATATAAAGGCAAAGTATATTAAATTAATAAATTTAATGAGTTAAGGATTGAGATCAAGCATACCAAGCTCTCCTTTAAGATAGGCAAACCTGGTTGAGTCAAGTGGCTTGGTGAAAATATCAGCTAACTATTGATCAGTAGATACGTATTGCATGCTGATACTACCTTTTTCCACATGATCTTTTAAGAAATGATATCTCACATCAATGTGCTTTGTTTTAGAGTGCATGCCAGGATTTTGAGAGACTGAGATGGCTGATGTGTTATCACACATAATGGGCAATCAGCAGTCTTGATCTCATAATCTACAAGTTGCTATTTAATCCACAGCAATTGTGAGTAGCAGCTACCAGCAGCTATGTATTCTACCTCAGTTGTTGAAGTTGAAACAGAGGTTTACTTTTTACTGACCCATGAGATAAGTCTATTTCCTACGAATTGACATGTCCCACTGGTGCTTTTCCTGTCAACCTTACAAGCAGCAAAGTCAGCATCAGAATAGCCTATAAGATTAAAGGATGAATCCCTTGGATACCAAATACCCAAGTTAGATGTATCAATTAGATATCTGATAATTCTTTTGACAGCCTGTAAGTGAGACTCCTTTGGATCTGCTTGAAATCTAACAAAAACACAAACAACAAACATAATGTCAGGCCTACTAGCAGTTAAATATAAAAGTGAGCCAATCATGCCTCTGTAAAGAGTCATGTCCACTTTCTTGCTCTTTTTATCTTTGTCAAGATGGCAGTTAGTAGCCATTGGTGTGCTGAAACTGTTTGCATTTTTAAGCCCAAATTTCTTGATCAGATCCTTTGCATATTCGGCTTGATTAATGAAGATACCAGTTGAGCTTTGTTGAATTTGTAGTCCTAGGAAGAAATTGAGTTCTCCCATCATGCTCATTTCAAATTTACTCTGCATAAGCTTTTCAAACCTTTTGTAAGGATTTTCATCAGTAGAACCAAAGATAATATCATCAACATAAATTTGAACAAGTAATGAATGGCCTTTATGTTTCATGATAAACAGAGTAGTGTCAATTTGACCTCTCACAAAGCCTTGAGTTATCAAGAACTTTGAAAGGGTCTCATACCAGGCCCTTAGAGCTTGCTTGAGTTTATACAATGCTTTCCTTAATTTGTATACATCCTCTCTTCTTGAGTTATCCATGAATCCAGGTGGCTGTTCCACATAGACTTCTTCTTGCAGCTCACCATTAAGAAATGCACTCTTAACATCCATCTGATATACCTTGAAATCTTTGAAGGATGCATAGGCAAGGAATAGTCTTATAGCTTCTAATCTTGCAACAGGAGCAAATGTCTCATCATAGCCAATTCCCTCCTCCTGTCTGTATCCTTGAGCCACCAGTCTTGCCTTATTCCTGGTGATGTTTCCATTTTCGTCCATCTTGTTTCTGAAGACCCACTTTGTTCCAAACACTGTTTGTTCTTTGGGTCTAAGAACAAGTGTCCAAACTTTGCATCTATCAAATTGGTTTAACTCTTCTTGCATAGCCTCCACCCAATTTAGATCTTCTAGAGCTTCTTCTATCTTTGTGGGTTCAATAAATCCATGTGGAGCAGCTAAAGAGGTCTGGTAGTCGATAAGCATGGTTTACTTTTGAATGAAGTCTTGGTTAATTTGCCTAGCTGGCATGCTTTACAAAACTTGTCTTGATCTGCTGATATCTTTGGTAGACCAACAACCAGGTTGTCCTTTGATAGCTTAGAGATGTACTTGAAGTTAAGATGACTGAGTCTATTATGCCACAGCCGACTGTTATCATTGGAGGCCTTTGCAATCAAACATAGACTTGATTTCCTTCCCACAGCATTAAGATCAACTACATACACATTTTCCTTTCTGAAACCAGTCAAGATTGTTGTGCAGGTCTCACTATTCTTGATGAAACAATGACTTGAGGTGAATTGACATATCAATCCCTTATCACAGAATAGTGATATACTTAGGAGATTGTGCTTTAAGCCTTCTACTAGAGATATTTTGCTGATAGAGAGATTTTCTTGAATTATACTTCCATAGCCAACTGTCTTCCCTTTCGAGTTGTCACCAAAAATTACTGAGGGACCCTTTGCTTCACTAATATTGGAGAGAAGATCCTGGTTTTCAGTCATGTGCTTAGAGCAGCCACTATCCAGATACCATAAGTCTTTCTCCTCCTCATTGATAGCCATGAAGCATTCCTGAAATTTAAACGTTTAAGAATATGGTCCCCTTTTATTTTTGGGTCCAGAGGGCTAGCAGCCTTTTGGAACCCATACCTGTTTAACCTTTGGAGGTGTGAACCTTTTAGGTTTAGGTATGAATCTCAGAAGGTATTCATAAAACTTGTGACCATGGTCTTTACAAAGAGAGCAGTTGTGAAAACCTTGAACCTGTTTGATGATTTCTTTAGAGGTTTTTTGATGATCAGCAGTTCTGGGAGTGGCATATCTGCTGATGATAGACTTATTGAATTTAGTCTGATAGTGTACTTTCCTAGTGATATTAGGCTTAGCTATAGCAGGCCTTTTACCAAAAGATTTTACATTTCTAGGTATAGATTCCTTTAGCCTTTTATCAGTAGAGGTGTGGTTAGCAATTTTTCCTATTATTATTATTATTATTATTATTATTATTATTATTATTATTATTATTATTATTATTATTAGTATTATTATTATTATTATTATTATTAGTATTATTATTATTATTATTATTAGTATTATTATTATTATTATTAGTATTATTATTATTATTATTATTATTATTATTATTATTATTATTATTAGTATTATTATTATTATTATTATTATTATTATTATTATTATTATTATTATTATTATTAGTATTATTATTAGTATTATTATTATTATTATTATTATTATTATTATTAGTATTATTAGTATTATTATTAGTATTATTATTATTATTAGTATTAGTATTATTAGTATTAGTATTATTAGTATTATTATTATTAGTATTATTATTAGTATTTATTATTATTATTATTATTAGTATTATTATTATTATTATTATTATTATTATTATTATTATTAGTATTATTATTATTATTATTATTATTATTAGTATTATTATTATTATTATTATTATTATTATTATTATCATTATTATTATTATTATTATTATTATTGTTATTATTATTATTATTAGTATTATTATTATTAGTATTATTATTATTATTATTAGTATTATTATTATTATTATTATTAGTATTATTATTATTATTATTAGTATTAGTATTATTAGTATTAGTATTATTATTATTATTATTATTATTAGTATTATTATTATTATTATTATTATTATTATTATTATTATTATTATTATTATTATTATTATTATTATTATTATTATTATTATTATTATTATTATTATTAGTATTATTAGTATTATTATTATTATTAGTATTAGTATTATTAGTATTAGTATTATTAGTATTATTATTATTATTAGTATTATTATTAGTATTATTATTATTAGTATTATTATTATTAGTATTATTATTATTATTAGTATTATTATTATTATTATTATTATTATTATTATTATTATTATTATTATTATTATTATTATTATTATTATTATTATTATTATTATTATTATTATTATTATTATTATTATTATTATTATTATTATTATTATTATTATTATTATTATTATTATTATTATTATTATTAGTATTATTATTATTAGTATTATTATTATTAGTATTATTAATAGTATTATTATTATTAGTATTATTATTAGTATTATTATTATTATTATTAGTATTAGTATTATTATTATTATTAGTATTATTATTATTAGTATTATTATTAGTATTATTATTATTAGTATTATTATTATTATTATTAGTATTATTAATATTATTAGTATTAGTATTATTAGTATTAGTATTATTAGTATTATTATTATTATTATTATTATTATTATTATTATTATTATTATTATTATTATTATTATTATTATTATTATTATTAGTATTATTAGTATTATTATTATTAGTATTAGTATTATTAGTATTAGTATTATTAGTATTATTATTATTATTAGTATTATTATTAGTATTATTATTATTAGTATTATTATTATTAGTATTATTATTATTATTATTAGTATTATTATTATTATTATTATTATTATTATTATTATTATTATTATTAGTATTATTATTATTAGTATTATTATTATTAGTATTATTATTATTATTATTATTATTATTATTATTATTATTATTATTATTATTATTATTATTAGTATTATTATTATTAGTATTATTATTATTAGTATTATTATTAGTATTATTATTATTAGTATTATTATTATTATTATTATTATTATTATTATTATTATTATTATTATTATTATTAGTATTATTATTATTATTATTATTATTATTATTATTAGTATTATTATTATTATTATTATTATTATTATTATTATTATTATTATTATTATTATTATTATTGTGTTAAAAAACTAATTTAGACAACGTTTTCTAAATAAATGTTGTGGTGTAATTATAATACAACGTTTTTATAAGAAAACATTGTTAGTAATATTTAATGACAATGTTTTTAAAAAAACCATTGTAATAATATCAAGAAAACCATTGCTTTTGATGTGACAGGCTTGGACTTATACAATGTTTAGTTTTCACCCTTTCACGCTCCGCACTAGGGTGATGACTCCGAGGTGGTTCAGACAGCGATTATCAACTCCAATCCTAAATCTGTCAACTTCTTCCCATGGGGTCAGCTGCCTGCTTCCTATGGTCCGGCCCAAGCGGCCAATGGCATTTTGATAGTTTTCATCATGTGCAACTCAATGTATTTGGGCAATCGGGTCAATCGCCAGCATGGGCCCAACGTGGGCTAGCCTCTGACACCGCCTTCACCACCCTTTGGGATGATGACCCCGGATGTGATGCCTAACTAGACGCGAGTGGTTTCTTGCGAGAGAGGCCATCGATCCACATAGATATGTAAAGATGGATTACGGGGTGTTCGTGCAGACCGTGCTGGATCCACGTAGAGGGTCCGTATCCCATTTTCGTGGGAGAGATTGGGTCATTTGCGGGACGGATACATTATCCGGAAGTCCTGCGGATGATTGTCTATGGAGAGGGTGAGAACTACAGGGAGGAAGACCTGAGCGGTAGTGAGATTCCACTACACGACTACCTTCCGCGAAGGAGAGATCTAATATATCTCTGATCATTTTGTGCATATATTATCTATCTATTTTATCTACATGTATTTGCATATTGGTGAATAAAAAATGCTGTATGAACAGGTGCCGGCTAGCTCTTATCAAAAGCTGTTGAGCAGATTTTACAAGTTGTTCGATCTATATCAGAAGTTGAAGGCCAGGGCCAGTGATTTCACTTGCCGAGGTAATGCCGATGTGACTGGGCCGCGTTGCAGAGGTGGCGGGAGGGGAGGCTCTAGAGGTACCAGCACTAGCAGGTCGAAGAGAGGAAAACCGTGATTTCCTTTCCTACTATTTTTGTTTTCTTTTATTGAAAGAGATGTTGTTGTATTTTAGCTTAGATTTGCTTGAATCCATAACCTAAGTCTAAGACAAGGTGACTAATGGGCCTGCGTGTCTGTTAGTGTGGCAACTTGTACTTAGGCATAGCTTGAATAGCTTAGGGTTGCTTTTTGTATAAGTCTTGAAGATGATTAGCCTATAGGACATCGGACGTCCTCTGCACAATAGGCAAATTTTGAATCAGCAGTCTTTCTTTTGGAAATCGGACAAGCTTACATCGGCCTAGTTTCATCAGCAATGTTGAAGACCCCAAGAACGTCCGATAGTCATCTGCCGAAGACATGTCCTAACTTGAAGACCTCATTAATTGCGAGGCAACGTTAACCTGCAATTATCATTTAATGAAGGTTTCCATTCTTGGCATACATTCAGAAAAGGACATTCCTCCTGCAAGCTCAGACCGCCTATTTTTAGCAAAGAGTCAGGAGACAGACTGCAAGTTGCAGGACAGCCTATTAGGAGTCAACAACCAGATTAGAGCATTAATTGCTCTTAAATTCAAATTAGAAGATCACCAACGGCTCCAAGCTTCCTCCTGCATATAAAAGGAGACTTCATTGCTGCATTCAATACTCTAGAACTACTCCAACTACTGAATCTCCATTGTCTTCAAGTTCTTAAAAGCTTAAACGTCCTATCTGCACTTAGTCATTGAAGAGCTTCACACTTAGACATCTAGTCCACTAAAAGCTCTTCATTGATTGCAACACCTAGCTTTTCATAGCTCACGAGAATTGTATCTTATTGATATCAATTCTCCCACACAAACACTTGGTCAACAAAATTTTTGTACACAATCCATTAGAGATTTAGTTTGTAAAATATCTAGTGGAAAAACTTAGTACACGTTTTTCAAATCCAAAGTTGACCACTTTGGTTGTGGATGTAGCACTTATTTATAAGTGTGAACCATATTAAATACTCTGTCTATTTGTGTGTGATTGTGAATTGGTTGTGTTGCTTTAAATTTCCAGATTTCTAAACTGTTGAGAACTGCTGATCTTTACCTGTGAATATCAGCCATTCTCAACTTGTCCTATACTTCACAAGACTTCCGCCTGCAAAACTTTATAAAACCCTAGTGAAGCAAGATTTTTGAATCAATTTCAAAAATTGGACATAGGCTATTCAACCCCCCCTTCTAGCCTATCTTGAGCAACCTTGGACCTAACAATTGGTATCAAAGCTTAGCTCTTTGAAAACTTGTTTTTCCGAGATTAACCTCTTGAGAGATTAAAGATCATGGCTGCTCACCAAATGTTGGAAACTTCAAACGTGAATCATTGTCCTGTCTTGGATGAAGTTCACTTTGACATCTGGAAAGATAAAGTCAAAATACATATGAACTCAATTGACAAACGTTTGTGGAAATGTGTCACAGATGGACCCAGAATTCCAATGAAGCCCAATACACTGGCCGCGGTAGATCCAACTGTTGAACCTGAAGTACCAAAGCCAGAAGAAGAGTGGGATGATGAAGACAGAAAAAATGATGCACTGGATGGAAAGGCCATCAACATTATTACCAGCTGTGTTGATATAAGCACTTATCAGCAGATTATCAACCTGGACACAGCAAAGGAGATGTGGGAAGCCATCCTTGAATATCTTGAAGGTGATGGTGAGACAAAGAACAACAAATTATACACCTGCATCCAGAAGTTTGACTCCTTCAAAAAGGATCCCAAAGAGTCTCTGCGAAGTGCCTATGACAGATTCTATGAGGTAGTCAACTCTTGCTACTCCTTAGGAAAGAAGTATGAAAAGAAAGAAATAAACATGAGATTTCTAAATGCACTAGGCAGTTTATGGCATGTAAAAATTACTGCCATGAAAGAGTCAAAGGATTTGAACAAATTGACTCTTAGAAACCTTTATGCAAGTCTATCAGTCTATGAGCTTGAAATTCAACAAGCTCAAGAGATGGAAAAGAGTTTTAAAAACTTATCTTTACCAGCCATGTCTACTGAACCCTCATGTTCAACACCTGATGAAACACCATCTACATCATCCAGTGATGGTGATGATCTTCTTTCAGACGAGGCATCTGCTATGTTTGTTAAGAAGTATCAACGTTTTAAAAGGTCTAACAAATCATCATCACATAGGCAGTCCTCTCACAAAACTGCCGTTCCTCATAGAACAACTGCTCAGCCTAAAAGCTCTGCTCCTTATAAATCAGCAGACCATCAAAAGGATAATGAGCTAGTTTGTTTTAACTGTAGGAAACCAGGCCATTTTGCTTCTAAATGTCCTAAGCCAAAGTATGAATTTTATAAGAAACGTCCCGAGTCAAAATTTCAAAAACAAAAAGGGATGGTGGCTGAAGACATTGATGAAAGCAACCTACCTACATGGTGTGACACTGACACTGATGAGGATGACTCTGTGATTTTCTTTGAAGAAGCAAACATATGTCTTATGGCCAGGGAGTCACCACATGATTCAGTTAGGTCACTACCATTTCAGCAAGATGATAGTGATGATGATGATGAGCTCAATGACCCATCAAAGGGAGAGCTCATTAAAGCAAACAAGGACATGCTGGAAGAGTTTTTAAAATTCAAGGCTGCCTATGTAAAACTAGCCAAGAAGCATGAACTAGTGTCTCGAGAAATCAACCTTGATGTCTAAGATCAAAGATCTTGATAGACAAAAGTGAAAGTATCAAATTGCAAAAGAGAACAAAACTTTGACTGAAAAAGTAGATTTCCTACTTGAACATATCAAGAAAATAAATTCTGAGAAAGATGACCTTCAAAAGGTTGTCAATACTTGGAATAACTCTAAAGGAAATTTTGATACCATTCTTTCAAACCAGAAAAATCTTGATGACAAAACTGGTATAGGTTTCCAAAGTGAGTTCTATGTAGGGAGTTCTTCTGGTTCTCAAGAAAATGAGACATCTGAAGTAAATGCTGAAGAATTGGCTGAAGAAGCTCTCTATGATCAGCAGACTCCTAAAAGGCAAGGACTTGGCTTCAACAAAGTTCCTTTTGTTTATCCCAAGAATACAAAGGACAAGTCCAAGGGCAAGCAATCTGCCAAAAATGACTCTGCTAATAGGGAGTCTGAGCAACTTAAACCTGCTATTAGTCACCCTAAGAAAACAGGGATGACTAGTGGCAAGTCAAAGAATACTCAGCTCAAGCCTATTAAATTTGTCAAAGGCAAGACTGCTGATCCCAACACTGCCTATAAAAAGGTGAAAGGAGTGAACACTGCCGATAAAAAGCTTAAAGGAGTTGTGCCTGTAAATGCAAAGTCTTTTGATAAAAGGTCTACCTATGGTAAACCTAACATCAACAAGAAAAGGCATTATCAGCCTAAGTCCTATAGGCCAGTTATCAGCACAAAAGACATTCCAAAGACTGCTGATAATAAGAAGCCACAAAAAGAAATTATTACTCATGTTGAAGGTTTTCACAAATGCTCTTTCTGCAAAGGCCATGGTCATGAGATTCATGAATGCCTTCTGAGATTCACACCTAAATCTAGAGGATTTACTCCTCCAAAGGTTAAATAGGTGTGGGTCCCAAAAGGTTGCTAACCTTGAGGACCCAAAAATAAAAGGGGACCATATTCTTATATGTCCATATTTCAGGAATGCTTCATGGCTGTCAATGAAGAAGAGAAAGATCTATGGTATCTAGACAGTGGCTGCTTTAAGCACATGACTGGTGATCCAAATCTTCTCTCAAATATTATTGAAGCAAAGGGCCCCTCAGTCATTTTTGGAGACAACTCAAAGGGAAAAACTATAGGCTATGGAAGCATAATGAGAGGAAACCTCTCCATCAGCAAAGTATCTCTGGTTGAAGGTTTAAAGCATAATCTGCTAAGCATATCACAATTTTGTGATAAAGGACTAACCTGTCAGTTCTCTTCAAGTCACTGTCTCATAAAGGACAATTCTATGTTCAACTATACTGATAGGATTCAGAAAAGGAAATGTCTATGCTGTTGATCTTAATGCTGTTGGAAGAAAGTCAAACCTCTGCTTAGTTGCAAGATCTTCAAATGACAACAGCTGGTTATGGCACAAAAGGCTAAGCCATGTCAACTTCAAATATTTGGAGAAGCTATCAAAAGACAATCTAGTTGTGGGTTTGCCTAAAATATCGACTGAACCACACAGTCTCTGCAAAGCATGTCAACTAGGCAAACTGCACAAGTCTTCATTCAAAAGCAAGCCTTGCCTATCAACATCAAGACCTCTGCAACTGCTGCATATGGATTTGTTTGGACCTGTCACTACTACAAGCCTTGGTGGCAGTAAGTACACGCTTGTGGTAGTGGATGATTACTTAAGATTTACTTGGGTGGAGATGATGTCCTCCAAAGATAAAGCATATGACATCATCACTGAACTCTTCAGAAGGCTACAGACTCAAAAGCTAGATGACATTGCTGATATCAGATCAGACAATGGAACAGAGTTCAAAAACAACGGTGTTGCCAAGTACTGTGATGATCATGGAATTGGTCACAATTTCTCTGCAGTTCGCACACCTCAACAAAATGGAGTTGCTGAAAGGAAAAACAGAACTCTCATTGAAGCAGGAAAGACAATGATTAAGCCAAGGCCTATGTACTTCTGGGCAGAAGCTGTGAACACTGCTTGCTTCACACAAAACAGGTCTATTATAAACAAATTTCATAACAAAACTCCATATGAAATATGGAGAGGTAGAGCTCCTAACATAGGATTCTTCAAAATATTTGGATGTAAATGCTATGTTCTTTACAATGGTAGAGAACACAGAGGTAAATTTGAATCCAAAAGTGATGAAGGAATTTTTCTGGGATATGCTAAATTTTCAAAAGCTTATAAAGTTTACAATAAAACTTCTCTTAGAGTTGTTGAATCTGTACATGTTTCTTTTGATGAATTTGATTTTATTGGGCCACATTTGGCTCCTAAGGTTACTAATGATTCTGATGAGTATGAGACAGGTACAGACCAGCCAAGCTCAAGATCTGCAGATCCCACTCCTTCACAAGTTCTTCCAAGAGTCAACTTAATAGAATCCTCTAATGAGCCAACAACAGAAAACCCTGAAAACCCAGAATTCACTTTGCCTCCCACTTCAGAAGTTCTTCAACCTACCTTGGAATTAACCTATCCTATAGAAAATCAAGCTTCAGATACTTACACTTCTCAAGAACCAAACTCTGTCGATGCAACAATAGGACAAGTTCAACCTGCAGAAGTTAGAGAAGTAAAAGATCATCCTATCACTCAAATTATTGGAGATCTTAATGCTGGCGTTCAAACAAGACAAGCTTCAAGGAATGAATGCATGTACTCTACTGCATTTGTATCTCATATTGAACCCAAGAAGATAGATGAAGCATTGGAAGATCCAAGCTGGGTGGAGGCCATGCAAGAAGAGTTAAACCAATTTGACAGATGCCAAGTCTGGACACTTGTCCCTAGACCAAAAGGACAAGCTGTTATTGGTACAAAGTGGGTTTTCAGAAACAAAATGGATGAAAACGGCAACATTACCAGAAACAAGGCCAGACTGGTAGCCCAAGGATATAGACAGGAGGAGGGTATTGATTATGATGAGACATTTGCTCCTGTTGCAAGATTAGAAGCTATCAGATTATTCTTGGCCTATGCCTCTTACAAGGACTTCAAAGTTTATCAAATGGATGTAAAGAGCGCATTTCTGAATAGGGAACTTCAAGAAGAAGTCTATGTTGAGCAACCACCTGGTTTCATAGATTGTTCAAGGAGAGAAGATGTCTTCAAGCTAAGGAAAGCCCTTTATGGACTCAAACAAGCTCCAAGAGCCTGGTATGAGACCCTTTCAAAGTTCTTGACATCTCAAGGCTTTGTAAGAGGTCAAATTGACACTACTCTTTTCATTATGAAACACAAAGGTCATTCCTTACTTGTTCAAATTTATGTTGATGATATTATCTTTGGTTCTACTAATGAAAATCTTTGCAAAAGGTTTGAAAAGCTTATGCAGAGTAAATTTGAGATGAGCATGATGGGAGAGCTCAATTTCTTCCTTGGTCTTCAAATTCAACAAAGTTCAAATGGTATCTTCATCAGTCAAGCCAAATATGCGAAGGATGTTATCAAGAAATTTGGTCTTGAGAATGCAAACGACTTGGCACTCCTATGGCTACTAACGCCATCTTGACAAAGATGAGAAGGGCAAGAAAGTGGACATGACTCTTTACAGAGGCATGATTGGTTCACTTTTATACTTAACTGCTAGTAGGCCTGATATCATGTTTGCTGTTTGTGTTTGTGCTAGATTTCAAGCTGATCCAAAGGAGTCTCACCTACAGGCAGTAAAGAGAATCATCAGATATTTGATAGATACTTCCAATTTGGGAATCTAGTATCCTAGAGATTCATCTTTTAATCTTATAAGCTATTCTGATGCTGATTTTGCTGCTTGTAAGGTTGACAGGAAAAGCACAAGTGGGACATGTCAATTCTTAGGAAATAGACTTGTCTCATGGGCCAGCAAGAAGCAAACCTCTGTTTCAACTTCAACAACTGAAGAATACATAGCTGCTGGTAGCTGCTGCTCACAATTGCTGTGGATCAAACAGCAACTTGTTGACTATGAGATCAAGACTGCTGATTGTCCTATAATGTGTGACAATACATCAGCAATCTCAGTTTCTCAAAATCCTGTCATGCACTCCAAGACAAAGCACATTGATGTGAGATATCACTTCCTTAAAGACCATGTTGAAAAAGGTAAAATCAGCATGCAATATGTGCCAACAGAGAATCAGGTAGCAGACATCTTCACAAAACCACTTGATTCAACCAGGTTTGCTTATTTAAGAGGAGAGCTTGGTATGCTAGACCTCAATCCTTAACCTTTCTTGCAAATTCCTTAAGTCATTTTATAAACTGCCTATATAGAATTGCCTATGAGATTAGTCAATTGCTATTCTGCCGAGATTTTAGACAACCTTGAGTAAGTACCTATCTTCATATCGGCAGTCTTCGATAAAATAGGCAGAGCTAAGTGCGTAATGTGAACAGTCACTCTGTAAGTCATAAATGCGGACTTCAAATTTTATCAAATACGGTTTATTGACCTGACAGAGGTATAAAAGGGCGAATCGTACAGTGACTTTTCACTTCTCCATAACCGCCATTTTCTACTTTCAAAAACCCTCTACCTTCAAATCTGTAATCTTTTCAAAAAACCTTCAAATCTCTAAAATCTCTAAGTATTTAAGCTTCAAATCATCAATGGTAAGAATTTCAACACCTTTTAATTTCAGTTAAATCCAGTTTTTACGGTCTTGTTTTGACCTAATTCGAGTTATTCAAACTGACCGCCATTGATGACCTCTGAAAACTTGCGATTGTTGCTTGAATCGTGTCTATGATGTATAAAACTGTGATTTTGAAGTTTATGTGATATTATGCTTTCAACTTACGCCATTCTGTTTGCCTAAAAATGACAAATTCAGTCACAGTTTAAAAACCCAGTTCATGAACTGTTGTTGCTGCTCTTTATAATATGCTTATGTTTTGGGTTTAAATCTGAACAGTACCTGTTTGTGTTGATATCTGCCGACTGCATGTTCATCAGCTATTTTATGCTTATCTGACGATTTCTACATATGCTGTTCTCACATCTGCCGATTGTGTAGGCAAAGACTAAATCCTCCAAGGCTGCTGCCACATCATCTTCAGCATCTGCCCAGCCTTCCAGGGCCAGAAAGGCTGCTGAGCTCCCACTACGAGTCCTTCCCATGTCAAGTTATCACCCTGGGATGACAATCGACCGAGACTCTATAATAAGCACATCTGCTGGTGATGCTCTGCTTAAGGATTTGGCAGAATGTGGGCTTCTTCCTCTATTCCAGCTCAACGACACCCATTACAGCAATTCTCTGGCAGAGGAATTTTACACAAGGATGATCCTGCCTCCTCCTCCAGCCAATGCCAATGAGATGGTCAACCTAAGCTATATCAAGGGCTTCATCAGAGGCTACTACATCAAGTTGACCTATAAGGATATAGGGGAAATCCTTGGACTGCCTATTGAAGGCAAGCTGGACTTGACCGATGCAGAATCGGCAATTGCCTGGGAGATGATGAGGGGATCTGCTCAACCTGAGAGGTTTTCTGAGATGTCGAGGAACCTCTTCCCAGAAAACCCCTATCATATCAGCCATCTGCTCGACAAGAGCATATTATTCAAGAATGGCTCGAGGGACATCTTTACCTCCCAGCAGCTGATGTGGACCAAGGCTGTGGTCCTCCGCAAGCAACTCAACTGGGCCAAGATCATCTTTTCCATGTTATCCCAGAGTGTTGCTGAGGTCCAAGCTCACCCTTCCATGAAGAGGCCCTTTGTAAGGGTTATTAATGTTATTCTCCGGCGTTATGAGGAAATTGATGAGTGCGTCGTTGATGACGACCTCATCAAGGTGTCTAACACCTACGTCTTCACGGCCAACAACATCACCCGTTATCGGGATGATATGGCCAAAAGGACAACCAACGCAGCTGAAGCTGCTGCTGCTGCTGCTGCTACTGCTGCTGCTTGCTCCTCGCTGGTGGCCCTCTACCCAAGCCGCAAGGGTAAGAGGAAGGTCACATATCTTTGCAGCCGGGCTACTGCGAGGAGGAGCCTAAACCAATAGGGGCAGAGCTGCCTGAGGACTTTGACCTCAGCAGGCTCGACCATGATCCCTATGAGCCAGCTGAGTCCCCTTCCAAAAAGCCCAAACATTCTTCTACCCTCACTCAAAAACTCAAACACTCCCGCAAATCGGCTGACCTAACCAAGGCCCTGCACCAGCTCTCTGCAGATCAGTCCCATATCACCCATGTCCAGGCTGACTGCATGACCCAAGTCATGGACATTGCCAAGGGTGCGAAGGCTGCCTTTGTTGCCGGCGATCCATCTCGCCTCCCAATCGCCTTGGCTAGCCATATCTCAGCCTCTTCCTCAGCAAATACTGCTCTTTTCAAAGAGACCTGGGACAACTTGTCCAAGGGCATGCTGCAGATAATTGATCTTATCGACACCGGCTATAAGCATGTGCTTGCTTCTCAGCGCCTAGCCAATCGCTCTGTCCACTCCTCGGTGCGTCAGACGCGGCGAATGATCGATAAGCACTTTGCCTACTTCCGCAAGGGGTTTAAGTCTACTGAGGACCGCCTCGGCTTCATTGATACCTCGCTTGCGTCCATGAAGGAGGAGATAGCTAGACTCAATAATGATCAGCGGACTAAGCTCATTGAGCATAATGCTCTGCTCAAGCAGAAGAACAGAACTCTCTCCTCTGAATTGGCAGACACAAGAGAAGAGCTAGCAGAAGCAAAAGAAGAAATTGCAAGACTCAAAGCTGCTGTTGACTCTAAATGGGCATCAAGAGGTCATGGGCAATCTTCATCTGGCAAAGGCAAAGGTCGTGCACCATCTAGGTCATCCTCTCGTACCGGCCGATGAACTTTGTATATCTCTTTTGCAAAACTTTGTAATTAAACAACTTGTTTAATTAACAATGTCAGTTTTAAAATTTACATGCTTTATTATGAACTGCTTATTATGTAAATGCATGAAATTTAAACCACTGGTTTAAAGACATGTTTTCTATTGCCAAATCTGCCTATCTGCATGTCTTTAAATTCAGTTTTATTACAAGTGTCCTATGCTTAATTTTCTTACTTGTAAACACTTTGTAATGTTTGAATACAATGACCTCTTTGTGCAAGTTCATCTAGGGCATGCTTATTTAATATATCAATCTTACAAGCATGTTATTACTAGAATTGAACATGGTCAGCTGATATTGTATTCGTAGGGTCATGGACTCAAGCAAATAGGAGGAGATTGTTGTATTTTAGCTTAGATTTGCTTGAATCCATAACCTAAGTCTAAGACAAGGTGACTAATGGGCCTGCATGTCTGTTAGTGTGGCAACTTGTACTTAGGCATAGCTTGAATAGCTTAGGGTTGCTTTTTGTATAAGTCTTGAAGATGATTAGCCTATAGGACATCGGACGTCCTCTGCACAATAGGCAAATTTTGAATCAGCAGTCTTTCTTTTGGAAATCGGACAAGCTTACATCGGCCTAGTTTCATCAGCAATGTTGAAGACCCCAAGAACGTCCGATAGTCATCTGCCGAAGACATGTCCTAACTTGAAGACCTCATTAATTGCGAGGCAACGTTAACCTGCAATTATCATTTAATGAAGGTTTCCATTCTTGGCATACATTCAGAAAAGGACATTCCTCCTTCAAGCGCAGACCGCCTATTTTTAGCAAAGAGTCAGGAGACAGACTGCAAGTTGCAGGACAGCCTATTAGGAGTCAACAACCAGATTAGAGCATTAATTGCTCTTAAATTCAAATTAGAAGATCACCAACGGCTCCAAGCTTCCTCCTGCATATAAAAGGAGACTTCATTGCTGCATTCAATACTCTAGAACTACTCCAACTACTGAATCTCCATTGTCTTCAAGTTCTTAAAAGCTTAAACGTCCTATCTGCACTTAGTCATTGAAGAGCTTCACACTTAGACATCTAGTCCACTAAATGCTCTTCATTGATTGCAACACCTAGCTTTTCATAGCTCACGAGAATTGTATCTTATTGATATCAATTCTCCCACACAAACACTTGGTCAACAAAATTTTTGTACACAATCCATTAGAGATTTAGTTTGTAAAATATCTAGTGGAAAAACTTAGTACACGTTTTTCAAATCCAAAGTTGACCACTTTGGTTGTGGACGTAGCACTTATTTATAAGTGTGAACCATATTAAATACTCTGTCTATTTGTGTGTGATTGTGAATTGGTTGTGTTGCTTTAAATTTCCAGATTTCCAAACTGTTGAGAACTGCTGATCTTTACCTGTGAATATCAGCCATTCTCAACTTGTCCTATACTTCACAAGACTTCCGCCTGCAAAACTTTATAAAACCCTAGTAAAGCAAGATTTTTGAATCAATTTCAAAAATTGGACATAGGCTATTCAACCCCCCCTTCTAGCCTATCTTGAGCAACCTTGGACCTAACAGATGTATTTGCAAGCAACTTTTATTTATTCTGTGCATTGTGTATTATTAATGAAAAATGCAAAAAGAAAAGAAAACATAGGGTCTCAATTCTAATTGCTTTTAATTATACAAATTGTGTTGTGGGAGAAAAAATGGGTATTTGGCCGAGGCGATTGTTGGTTGATGTATAATTGGTGGCTTTCGCACGGGAGGAGAAACCTTTAAATTTGTAGCGGTTGCTACACTGTGACGATAGGCCTGCTGCCTATTTGATAAAGAATCACTCCTGGAGTGATAATTGAAGCGTCTTTCACCCGAAGAATATGGCTTATGTCGGATGAGAGATATGGACTGGAGGGCCAATGCATGGTTTGGTGCGTGGCGTGCTAGGCTTGGTCCCCGTGCACCAAACTGATCCTTTCTGTCCTGTTTCTTAATTTGATGTGTTGGGACATGCTACGTGCCAATTTTCTTTGCCTAAAGCCTAGGCATCATCACTGCTGTCGGGAGAATCCTTTTAATTACTTCATTTGCCTTCTTCTACACAAGACAACTGGTCGATGCAATTCAGTGCCAAGCAAATTTCCTTCACACTTCTCTTTCTTTCCCCGAGAAAACCTTTCGCCATTCACGACAAATTTCTTTTATCAAATTTTCACTTTTCGAAAGATGCATCATCCTTCTGGTTCTTTGGAAGATTTTTCTCGTTATGAGAGTCGATTGACTCAATGGTTCGGCTTCTGGACATGGACGACAAATTAACTATCGGTCAGGACTGTGGCTTTTTGTGCACCTTTTGGTGGATCGACATTCCGATCAATTGGGACATGATACGCGCTGCATCTCGTTTTTGGTCCGTAGAAAATCATCTATTCAATTTCTCACTGAATGAGATGTGCCCCACTGTTGAAGAATTTTGTGCCTTGATAAGGTCGGAATTTGCTGATCAGATTGTCGTCCCTGATCTCACTCAAACGCCAGAAGTGGCCGCATTAGAGCTGCTCCGATTTCCTCCTGATGATACAAGGGCGATGGTTAAGGATAATCTTTTTGACTTGACAATCCTCCCTGACATTTTTTGGGATACCTCCTACTGTCCCAGATATACTCGATGTCGTCTGGCAGCTATTTTCTTATGCCTGCTAGGAAAATTATTTTTAAGGAGTTACAATGGCTTTATTGACGTACGGGCACTCAACATGGTTCTGCAATGTTGGGGGAGTCAAAAAAGTATTATCCCCATCATCTTGACTGAGACCCTGCTTGGCCTGGATGCTTACGCAGGTGGTGAAGACTGGTTCCCATCCGGTAGTCCGCTTCATTTACACATGTGGTTGGAAGAACACTTTAACAGAATTGCCCCCCTTCTCGAGTTCCGGCATTTTATCTAGCTGGATATGACTTGAGGTCACATCACCGAGGTAATTTACCTTCTGAGGCCATGTGGGTCGACCATTTTTCTCGTGTAACCTCCTATGATATCTTATGGACCATTCGCCATTGGAGCATCTGGAGATTTACACTGAGGAGCGACAGATTTGCACATGTAATCATTGATGGACTGCGCACAGTCACATTTTATACCCCTCCCCATATCTTACGGCAGTTTGGCCTGGAAAAGACGATACCAGACCTGTCTCTGGCTGATGTTGAGGTTGGGGACCTTAATCCAGAGCTGTGTACTCTGATTCATGACATGTGGACGACCACCGTGTATGGCCAGAGTGTTTCGACGGGATATCCGCAGAACTAGTTTCTGAGTCGAGATTATATTGCTTGGCTCGTGCCTTGTGTGGGATCTCATTCATCCCATATTGCAGCCACCGTGGAACTCGTGCTTGGTCGCTCCATGACAAATGGAGCAGATATGTGGTTGCAAGAAATAGGGGATACGGCTGAAAATGCCGGTGTGGACACTCGTCCTTTGCCTCTACCTCCTGTTGGTAATAGGGGGAACGTGTTTCGGCCTGGAGAAGACTTTGATGATGCCGAATCGAGTAATGTAGGGAGCATTCGGGGAGCCGAAAGGAGACGTGGAGGACGCCGTAAGAGATAGAGTGTAATGATAGTTTATGTAACTGTATGTGAAATAGATTAAGACAGGATATGAATGCATGTAAGTCTTATCTATGTACTTTTTGGTTGCCAAACCGGGGACTTTGTTATAAATTAAAAGTGTGTTATTATTATGACGTGAGTAGTGATTTTTCCCTTGTGTGATCAAAACAACATGACAGAGGGAACCAAAATATTATAAAATATATAAGTAAATGACCGAACCCGAGGGCTGCCTACGTATCTCATGAAGAGAATCAGGTCGGATCGTAGTTCAACCCAGATTCGAGAGAGACGGAGATTTTTATTTCTTTTTCTCCAATGTTTTGTCTCTGTCATTTTCTTTTGAACTCTAATTTTTTCCTAGGCTGCCCTTTCGATTTTTGATCTATCGAGTTATTTTTAGAAGGGGGAGAAAAGTATTTATAAACACAAGTCAAACTAAATACAAGATAGCTGAGCAGGCAACTACGCGTAGTATTTCTTGAGCTTGTCCATGTTGAAGGGCTGAATGAGGTCTTTTCTATTTTCATTGGTGAGGAAGACTATGCTGCCTGACTGTATGAGCCTGACTACGTACGGTCCCATCCATGGTGATTTCCACTTTCCAAAACTATCGACGTAGCTAGGCGACTTTTCTCGAAGAACCATGTCGCCTACTTTGATGTCTCGGGCCTTGATCCGTTTGTTAAAAGATCGAGCGATCCTCCTCTAGTATGCTCGTGTGTACTCTAAAGCCAACAATCTCCTTTAATCCAGGAGTTCCTGTTCATCATACCAATGCTTAAGCCAATTAGCTTCAGCCACCTCGGCTTTTATCATCATCCTTAAGGAAGGGATTTCAACTTCAACAGGCAATACTGCCTTCATGCCATAAGCAAGAGAAAATGGGTTAGCCCTAGTAGGCGGACGAACAGAAGTACGATAGCCCCAGAGTGCTAATGGTAATTTGTCGGGCCAATCTCTCTCGGTATTTGCCATTTTTTGAATGATGTTTTCCAATGTCTTGTTGACTGCTTCGACAGCGCCATTGGCCTGCGGCCTGTAAGGTAAAGACTTGTTCCGCTGTACTTTGAACTCATCCAGTACTCGATTGACTTCTCCCTCAACGTGTGTACCATTGTCGGAGATCATATCAAAAGGTACCCCAAATCGGTAAATGATATTTGTCTTGATAAACTCTGCAACCTTCTTGGGATTCAGAATTTTGTATGAAGCGGTCTCAACCCACTTTGTGAAGTAGTCAACGGCAACTAGAACATACTCATGGCCGTTCGATCCTTTCGGGTGCACTTGCCCTATGACGATAATTCCCCATGTTGAGAAAGGCCAAGGTGCTGCGAAATTGTATAACATGTAAGGAGGCAGATGTTGCAAGTTGGCGAACCTCTGACACTTATCGCAATGACGCACCCATTTGATGTAGTTAGTTTCCATTGTACTCCAGTAATAACCTTACCAAATCACTTTTTTCGAGAGCATGGCCGTCGTACAGCTGATCTATGACTTACTCAGCTTTCGCTTGATTGATGCAAAGGAGGTTAAGTCCTTGATAATGCCTTTTGTACAGATTGTCACCACTGATTACAAATTGGGAAGCCCATCTTCGTAAGGCAATCCTGCCTTTTCTCTCAGTGCTGGGTGGATACTCACCCTTCTTTATCAAATTCCAAACATACAGGTACCAAGGCCCATCAGCTATTTCTTGGTCCTTCTCTACAGAAAAATAAAATACTGGTGCATATTTCGTCCCAATGACGAAGGGTTGGACATTGAACTTAGCGGAGATCTAAACTAGCAATGCCAAAGTTGCCAGAGCGTCCGTGAAGCAATTTCTATCTCGGGAGAGATAGTGGAATGATATGAACTTAAATTTCTCTACCAATGTTGTCAGGCGGGCATGATACAATTGCAGTCTAGCATCCTGCATCTTCCATTTCCTTTCAATCTGATTTATGATCAAAGCTGAATCACCGTATACTTCCAATTCTTCGGCGCCCATTTTTAAGGCTTCCTCCAAACCAGCTATACAAGCTTCATGCTCGGTGGTGTTGTTGGAACATTCAAATTCTAATCGTATAGCCAAAGGCGTATGTGTATCCTTGGGATCGATCAACAGTATTCCTATACCGTAACCTCTCTTGTTGGCGGCTCCATCAAAGAAAAGTTTCCATTTGCACGTGCTGTCCTTAATCTCAAGGACCCCTTCATCAGAAAAATCTGGCTCTTCAAACTTTTCTGCTTCTATTGGCAGGTTTGCCAACTGATCAGCTATTATACTTCCTTTGATTGACTTTCCCCTTGCATATGTTATATCGAACTTATTTAGCAAGAAAGACCATTTGGCAAGCCTGCTCGAAAATGATAGCTTTTCGAGTATGTACTTGATCAGGTCCATCTTGGAAATCATTTACAAGCATGTTTACAAATAAATCTTGGGTCTCTGCATCGCCCACACCAGACCTATGCAACTCTTCTCCAGTGTGGAGTAGTTCAATTCGCTGCCCTGCAACTTTTTATTGACAAAGTAGATGGCGTTCTCAGGGTGAGAATCTTTCTTTTCTTGTGCCAACATGGCTCCAACCGCGGTGTCCGTGACGGTTAGGTATAACAATAAACGCTTCAATTTGTAAGGAGGAGCTAGAATTGGAGGACTAGCTAGGTACTCTTTGACCTTTTCAAATGCTTGCTGGAACTCTTCATCCCATTCGCTATCTGTATCCTTTTTGAGAAGCTTGAATAGAGGTTCACACATGGATGTTAGCTGCTGAATAAAATGACTAATGTACTGTAATCGGCCCAAAAAGCCTTTGACTTCGCTCGAAGTTGTCGGCTGCGGCATATTGCTGATGGCTTTGACCTTTGCAGTATCCACTTCGATTCCATTGTCGGTTACCATGAATCCCAAGACTTTTCCTCGGGTAACGCCAAATGTACACTTGGTGGGATTAAGCTTCATTCGGTACTTGCGCAATATCTTGAAGAACTTGCGAAGATCTCTCAAATGAGCACCGTTTGTGTCTACTGAATGAATAATCATGTCATCCACGTACACTTCTACTTCTTTGTGAATCATGTCATGAAAGAGCGTGGTAGCAGCTCTTTGGTATGTAGCCCTAATGTTTTTCAATCCAAAGGGCATGCCTGTGTAACAGTAGGTTCCCCAAGGGGTAATGAAGAAAGTTTTCTCCTGATCTTCTTTTGCCATCTTGATCTGATTATAACCGAGCATTCCATCCACAAAAGACCGTATCTTATGTAAAGCTACTGCATCTACCAAAATGTCAAAGTTGGGTAGGGGAAAGTCATCTTTCGGAGATGCTCTGTTGAGATCCTGAAAATCTACACAAATCTGAACCTTACCGTTTGGCTTCGGTACTGTTACAATGTTGGATAACCATTTCGGGTATTCCACTACTTTGATGAACTTGACTTTCAACTGCTTGATGATTTCTTCCTTGACTTGCAGTGACCATTTAGGCTTGATTATGCGGAGCACTGCTTCATCGGCTTGGCGTTGGGGTACAGCGGAATCCGATGTTCAACGATTGCTGGATCCAACCCAGGCATATCTTCGTAAGACCAGGCAAACACATCCTGAAATTCTGTCAGCAGACTGATCAATGCTGCTCTTTCTTTATCTTGCATGCAGCTTCCAATCTTGACCTTCCTGACTTCATCATTTAGCCCCAGCTTAATGGTGGACAAGTCTTCTTACAGGGCTTCCAATCGGTATTATTCAGCAAGTTCTTTGGTGTAAACCTCCGTATGGGAGATTTAAACTTAACTCTGATGGCGCTAGTCGGGGCAATCCGGGATATGGTGGGGGGGGGAGGCATTGTGCGTGATGGTGCTGAAAAAATCATCTATGCTTTCTCTCGGTATTTTGGAGTTTGCTCCAACATGGAAGCTGAAATTCGGGCTCTTCTTTATGGCCTTCAATGGCTTAATAACCAAGGATTATTTGATGTTATTATTGAAACGGACTCTAAAGTCACCTATGATTGTCTCGTTTCAGGACATTCTTCTCCGTGGCAGTATGCTTATTATTTTCGTGAGCTTATTCACATTCAGAAGACTCGTCGCTATTTGATTAAACATTGTTATCGGGAAGCTAATAAAGTTGCTGATAGCTTGGCTAATCTTGCTTGTGATTTATGCGGAGACTTTGAATTTCCAAATTTGCAATCTTTGCCTCGGCGCATTCGAGGCCTTATTCTGCTAGATGAAAGTGACATCCCTCATATTAGAGTTACTTAATTGTTGTTTCTTTCTGTTTCTGTTCTTTGATGTATTTCCTTTCGAGGTCAGGCTCCTTTGTCCTCCCATTTATAAGGGCCAGGCTGGTTGTCCCCCTCAAGTTTGTATTCCTTATTTTTATTTAATAAAATCTAGCAGGGTCCCGTCCCTGTTTCCCTAAAAAAAAATAAAAAATAAAAAGTCTTTATCTTTTGGATCCCCATTATTAACCGATTCATTATTAACAGGATGATTTATCATGTTTTTAGTTAATTCATCTTTGAATAGATTGACAACCAAGGAGTACACAGAAACACTTGCATTATCATTAATAAAAGGAAGGGTTACAAGGTTGACCACCTCATCGAGGTCCTTATAGGTGAGATCATCGATTTTGGGGTCGGGAATAGAACCGATTGATGACCAGTTCTTAACAAAAAAGGAAGGAGGGGGTAAGGTGTATCTAAAGCGCTCCACCAGGTCCTCGACATTTAGCAACGGTCTTGTAGTTGTGTACCAGTTTTGAAGCAGATTGTATGCCACAATCTCAAATTCTGCTACTGAGTCCTCTCTGCTATCTTCTGCTTCGTCGATAAGTCCTAGAAAACTGTCTCCCATGAAGTCTTCTCCGAATAAGGCCAGGGCAGAATCTTCCTGATCGATAATCCATGTGTTCTCGACCGTCACTACCTTGTAAGAGGTGTCTCAGGGGCTGATAATCACTTTTTTCATTTCTTCTACTATGAGGCTGATGTCGTTGAAGATTTCCCATCCGAGGTGTATCTTTTTACTGTTGTCCATCAACGGCTCAGGGAACATGAGGTAAGCCATGGTTTCTTCATGCTTGACAAAGTATCCATTTGGGGTCTTCCTGTAGGGGTTCATGGGAGGTACCGTATGCGACTGGTTCTTCTGAACTGCTCTGTTTCTCTTGCGCTTCTCTTTTATTACTGCCACAACTTCAGCAGGTGTAGGCTTGTATCCCAGCCCAAAAGGTGGTATGCATTCTTTGATGTCGTCTTGTACCAGGTTGATTCTGCCTTGCTGACTCTTGCCCAGCCCCAGTCCTGGCATGTAGCCTATGTTGCGGATCATATAGTAAGGGACTATCTCTCTAGGTTCCATAGCTTTCTTGTCACTGATGTTGGTTTCTCCTACATGCTGAATCGCATTCACCCTCGCCTGAGGGATTACTTCGAATCCGCTCAAGAAGATGCCAGTGTCATCGTGCTAAATTTTGAGAATAGGAACATCCCTTTTCTCTTTTGATTCCATGAGTTTGTCTGCCAAAATAATGACTACATGATCCTCGTGGATGAACTTCACGCATTGATGGAGTGATGAAGCTACTCCTTTCACGCCATGAATCCACGGACGACCTAACAGTAGACTGAAAGTAGAAGGGATATCCAATACTTGGAACTTGACGGGCGTTTCCAATGGGCCAATGGTTAGCACAAGCTGTAACGCCCGCACTATTTGCATCATTCACATTCATTCAATTTTTACGTCTCTTACATTCACATCGTCATTTCATGTGCATACATCATTCAAATATACTTGCATTTGAGTTTGTTGTACACTTTTCTAGTGTATGGATATGTTTTAGAAGTTTCATAGTCATTTGCATTTGATTTGGTGTGCATCTAAAGCTTTATTATATGTGTTTTAGATTGTGTTGTAGTTGTATTTTAAACTTGGTTTGAGTTTGGTATCATCTTAGGATGACTTGGGAGTGTTTTAGAATCACTTTGGTTTGGTTTTGGAACCTCTTGACCTGAACCAGTCACTATGCAGCTGCATAGTGCTAATGCCCAACATTCTGGATCTCATGCGGCCGCACAAGGCGCCAGCATAGGACCCATGCGCTCGCATAAGGCTAACCGCACAAAAACCCTAAAGTTACAGGATTCTATGCAGCCGTATGGCGAGCTCGCATAGAAGCTATGCGTCCGCATAGGGCGGTTGCATAGCGTCGGACTCTGTTATTTTGTTAGACGCATTTTTAAGTTGTTTGACCATTTGACCACTATCCAATGGCTGAGATTGATCACGACCTTTGACCCCTTTTACCAGCCTTACTAAGTCTCTAATACACACATGGAGTCTCATTTACACACACCATTTGAACATTCATCCTTGGCAAAGTTGAGAGAAAAAAGAGAAGAGTTTTGTGTTAGAAATCTTTGTTTCTTGATCATTTGGAGACCAAATTGCAATCCAACACCACCATTGTGAAGCTCTTGGTTAGGAGAAGCCATTACTAGTCTTGCATGTGGCTTTGCTTGGGTTAAATCTTCAAGTAGTAAGCTACTACCCCTTTTTTTCCCTCTATTATGAATTGTTCTTCATCCTAGACTTGTTAATTAATGAAACATGTTAAAAATCATCATTTTTTAGTATGTTTGACCATGATGACTTGTTAAATTTATGGTTGACTTTTTGGATGTGTTTGGAGACTTATGTTTACATGTTAGAAATGTAAAGTATGATTAGTAATTGTTAAGTTTACAGTATAATTAATTCGCCTAAACTCGAACTCATTAGAAACCAAAAACGACTCTAACGGAGTTCGTTAGGATTTCATAATTTATGAGACCACGTGTGTGATTTGGAAATTCTTGGACGATTCGAGTGATTCGTTTAGAAATTTGGTTACACCGGTTGTGTGTATTGATATTACGTTAATTGTCGTAATTTACATAAATTGGTTATTTGTGGTGTGGGATTATTATAACTCACTTGAAGACATTCGTATCATTGTTGAGTGTATTTGTTGTGGTATACTCCCTACTTTGGAGTATGACCGTTTATTTTAAATGTCGAGTAAACATCTACTTATGCATTTAGTTAAGTCCATGTCATTTGTGTTGACGGTGTATTGACGCTCGATTATTGCGGGAGCTAGGGCTACGTAATAGTCGAAGGCCAATACATCGGGCCTCACCCTACCGTTGGTCACGATAGGGGTATATCGCTATTTGTTGTACGGAATAAACGCAACCATGGTAAGCTATATCCGTGGTTTATTCTTGGGTTGTAGGGACCAAGATTACCCGTCGACGTGAATACAGAAGATGGTTCACACAGTGTTAAGTTATTTGGTATTTCTTGATCGAGCACGTCAACAACGGCTCTACATTTGGTATTATATTAGTTGGTTGGTTGGAAGTATTGGTTTGGTCGGAGGTGTACCTCAATGTCGTATCCTTTGTAACTTTTCTATTTATAGCTCTTATGTGCTTCATGTATACGCGAATGTTGGTCACGGTTTTCAACCGGTATGGGACGGTTGACGATCGTTAAGCCTCTCGTGTAGTATGGGGTTGTTTGGCTATGTGCAATACTTGGTACTTCCATCTTGTATTGGGATTGTTTCGTGATGGCATGAATACTTGTTATAATTAATGTCTTATATCTAGCATGCCATATCGTTGCATTAGTAGCTTATTGAGTTTCGACTCACCCCGTTTTGTGTTTATTGTTTTCCTTAGATCAAGGGCTGGCGAGGAATCCTTAGTTTCTTGGGTTCAGTTCCAACTGATCGTCCTTCTTTTGGTAGTTGCACCTTGTGCCTTGTATTTTCTTTTGGTGAGGCCGAGGGTGTACTTGTTATATCAACAATGTATTCTTGGGTAGTAGTCTCGTTTGTTAATTGTTATATTCTTTTGTTGTCCCGGCATGGTTGCCGTGCTGTTGTATATATTATTAACTTTCATTTCCGCACACTCTGAAATGGTTTATGCATGTACCGAGCCTGTTAGCTCGTGGTAATTGTTGCTAGCTAACGTGTTGTTTCTCCAGCTTGTTGTTTTGCCGTTGAGGTTTAGTCTTGTTTTAAAGATCTTGTTGTTTTTAAAGAAAACTTGCACGTGCATTACAGGGTTTTCACATGACTTTGCATTCATTTTAGAAGGAATTTTTGAGATGCTACTTTCGTGTTCCCGTCATTCGCGGACCGAACGAGATTCCACATCGGATCTCGGGTCGGGTCGCGACACAAGCGTTACCACCCCGAGCACACATCGACAGGTGTTATCATAGGCTCGCACTGATTGCAATGATGGAACTTGGTCCGAGATCTTCGTTCCCAGATTGGCTAAAGGTGTTGTTGGACAGACATTCAAAGATGAACCGTTGTCTACCAGAACCTTCGGTACCCTCTTTTCCTGGACACCGACAGTAATATGCAATGCATCAACATGGTATATACCTCCCTTTGGTAAATCAAGGTCAGTGAACATGAGAACGTTCCCAAAGTGGATGTTTCTAATCATTTGAGTCAACTCGTCGGGTGAGGTTCTGATTGGAATGATAGCTTGACTTAATGACTTGGCAAGGCTATCACGGTGGGTCTTGGAGGAACAGAGAAGACCCCAAATAGAGACATTGGCTTTGGGTTTTCTTCATCTGAGTGAGGAGATCGTCTTCAATGTTTTTAGCCCTAGTATCCTTGGTATTGGTATCAACTTCTTTATCTTTCCCTGACGGACCACCCATATCTTGAGCTTCTTGGTATGCTCTACCAGATCGAGTGAGATGAGAGACATCACCTCCTATCCATGAGGCCTTTTCGATGTTGTTCACTTCTGCCTAGGAAGTATCCTGGGCACTGGACAAAATGTCGCTCTAAGAGAGCATGTTACATTCGAGATTTTCCTCCTTTAAGGGTAAAGGGATTAAGAGGTATGACAATGAGGTATTGGTGACTTCAAACCTGGCGGGAGAGCTCACATCTTCTATTTTAAACTAGATGGTATTGATATGGTTAGCTGGCAGAGGATTGTTCACCACATTAGGCATGAGGTGCGGTTTCTCAATGATTTTGTCATCGATCAGGTTTTGGATTGCTCGCTGGAGCACAAAGCATTTGTCCGTGAGATGTCCACTGGACTGATGATATTCACAATATTTTGCATGGTCCCATGTGACAGGTAATGGATTGGGAGGTCTGTAACCTTCGATAGGTTTGAGGACTCCTTTTGCTTTCAGCCCCCAAAAAATCAATGACATAGGAGCGTGTAGTTCATCAAACTGTTTATCATTTCTGTGAAAATTATTTCTTGCACCTCTATTGTTATTGTTTCCCAATGCATTTACAAACCCATCAAGTGAATAATTGAAAGGCATATTTCCATAATTCTGAGCAGATGTTACAATTGGCAAAGCCATAGTTGGCATATTCCCTAACATATTTACAACAGGTGCAGATGTTGCTACTGTCTTTCCTTTGGAGTATCGAAATGAACTTATTGGGGGATTGACCTTGATCTGTCCGGTATGGATCTCCGTGTCGATGTGAAATCCAACATATAAGATTGCAGATAAATCAGCGTAAGGAAGGTAAGGCATACGATTTAGATAAATCGACTTAAGGTTTCTCAAAAAGGTCCTGACTTGTTCAGCTGGGTCATGCCTGTCCAGGGTTTGGGCAATCTTCTTTCTCCACATTTCAAAATACTCTGAAAATGTCTCCTTTTCTCTTTGGGTACACGAATCAAGATCTCTTATGTGCTTTTCTCAATTACTATTATCTTTGTATCTTTTCTAAAACTCATCTGCGAGTTTATCCCATGTGGCGATCACAGTGCTGTCCACAGACATCAGCCATTGCATGGCAGCCCGAATTAAAGTTAAGTGAAAATTTGAGGCCATTGCTTCGAAACTTGCTCCTCTTTGCTACATAGCATGGGCATAAGACCTAAGATGGGCAATAGGGCATCTTGTTCCATCGAATTTCTCGATATCAGGCATTTTTAATTTTGGTGGTAAAATTGCAGCAGGCTGCAGTGTCATTGCTCAGGCGGTGAATTTGCCTTTGTTCAAGACTTTTAGAACCATGTCTTTTAATTCTCTGATCTCCCCTTTGTTTGCAAGTTCAGCATTGTTGGTATCAACCTTAGCTGTGCCTGGGAACTGTCCTACTGGTGGAACTGGATAAGGTGGTGCATAGCCAGCAAATGGATATATTGGTTTGGTTAAAGGCTGTGGGTTGTAACTGTTTAGGTTTAGATGTGGACTATCCTGGATTGGATTGGTCATATAGAATGGGAATGCATTTGGATTACGGAAAGGAATGTTGGTAGCTAAAGATGTGATGCAGGTTGTAGTAGGTGTAGTAGTGTTTGGAATTGGGATTGTGGTAGTCTGAGACTGGTAATGGATGTCTGGATTGACATTTGGCTGAGGAGGGAATGTATTAGGGTAAGATAGGTAAGTGTTTGGATATGGGAGATATGAATATAGAGAGTAGGTATGCGAGTATGTGGAATAGGTGTTTGGATTAGGCAGACTCGCATTCACACTTGAAGGTGATGGGTCAATAGTTCCTGTAGGAAGGGGTATGGTCCTGTTATCAGCCCCTTGATTTTGGATAAGGGCTGAAAACCTAGTGATCATGGTTTCCATGTTCTGATCCATCCACTGTTGTATTGTTAGGGTCAGAGTGTATCCTGGAGCTCCTGTGTTATGTCCTGCAGAAGTGCTATCTTCCTGATCGGCCATCTGATTCCAATGCAGATTTTCTGTACTTGATTCTGAACTCAAACTTGAAACTCTTGTCATCCTCCCAGTGCTAGTCCTTCTTCAATTCAAGGCCAGGTTTCTGAAAGGTTGGGGTATAGGTAGGAGTTAGGTTCTTGAAGTGTTTTTGGGTACAACACAATTTTATTGTTCCTCTTTTCCTTTTGACACGACTCACCCTATGATGGTTGGACAAGGGACAATGTTTTGTTTTGACTTGTGAACCGTTCCTGGAACAATGGATTCTCTCGCCAGAATATAGGACCTTCGTATACCACCTGTATTTCGACTCCCTAAGATTGGATAGATCTTAGACGAAGGGACTATATTCTCTTCAGTATCCACCATCCGAATTGTCTAGGCATATGTCATCGACTTCTTTGTTAATCTTGTGCATGAGGACTTTGTTTGTCGACCTTTTTGATCACTTTGATTTTCTTTTGGGAGAGTATGACTCTTTTTTTCTTTTGGTGTTTATATCTCAACATCTATTTTTTCTTTGCTATGATCAAACAGATTCATTTGTCGATCAACGACACTTTTTTCTGATTTTATTATTTCTTTTGTCTTTATGCAGAGGAATGACAAAGCATGTTTGTGACAATAAGAACCAACCGGTCTTTTGAAGTGTCCTGGAAATCTACATGGCTATACCAGGGTTTAAAGCTTGACAACAGTTCGGAATAGATGAGTGCACGTGTGTGCGTAGTAGCTAGAAGACTCTTTTTACATTTATATGTAAATGAAAGTGAGACAGATATATACAGAATAAGATGAAAATATGTCCGTTTTTTCTGATTCATGTGATGTGGTTGTGTTTTTGTTACCAGTTGAAATCAGCAGGAAAGAAAACACATCCACAGATCGAATGGAAAAAATAGAAATTCTATCATATTTCTAATTATTACATTTGCGTCCTATTTCCCAAAATAAAAAAGACATAAATGAATGTACAAACGAATGATGGGCGTTGATGCCCGAATAAATCTACAAATAAAGAATAAATGAATTTGTACCTGCAGGGGTTAGTATAGACAGAGTAGTATATATATATATACTACACAAATAACATTTTAGTCATGTCATATACAAATCAAACAAATTTGCAATATTTAAATATGTAAGCATGCAATCATGTATAAAAAAGGAGTCTGACTCTTTTTTTTATTTATTTAAAAATAAATGTCCCCAGCAGAGTCGCCACTGTGAGCGCCCCGATCCGCAGAACGTTCCCTTTGGGCCTTTTTCGCCCTTGTCTTGTAGTTTTCCTCTATTAATTTTATGATTCGATAAACATGAGAACAAGTTTATTTTTTAAAACAGAGTCGCCACTCTCATTTATAAAGTAAACAGGAGAAAAACTTTAGATTATGGGTTCGGGGGCCAAGTTACGAGTTGGGAAGGTTTTACGCACCCAATTTGCGCTTTCGATCTCTACATATTTGCATGCTTGTATTTAATTATCGCAAGTTTGTTATTTAGAGAATATACAATTTACATGTATTCAAAATATATTAAAAATGTATTAAAATAATTACATACATTTATTACATCTATTTATATATCTAAGCAGACTAACGAACGGAAGGGGTTACCTTTTGTCGTTTTACAGAAATCAGGCCACGTTCTAGACTGTTGTATTATACTGGATCAAGCTAGCTCGTAGCCTAACCGTTGTACTTCCACTGCTACCAATCGAGGAAAGGAAGACTTACGTTTTGTGTGTGTTGAGAGAGAGTCAATACTTTTTCCTCTTTTCTTCCTCCAAAAGAGGCTTGATAGAGAAAAAGTTGTGTGTGTGTGTGTGTGTATGTGTGTGTGTGAGTGTATCTTGATTTTTCAGTGTGTTTGTTCTTCAGTTCCTAAAGAGAGAGCTGATCATCTCTTTATATAGGGGAGCCTGGGAGAGATATTTGATGGTTACTCTCGGGGCCAGCAAGGAGGAAGGTTCCTCCAGCCTTCAAAGTCTTCAGCAGCCAAGCGACTTGACTTCTGGGGCATTGCAGAGTTTGGTGCGCGGCGCACCTGGCATGGTGCCCGCGCACCAAACCATGTTTTGTGGTATCAGTGCACTCAGCAAGGCTTCAGTGCACCATACCATATTTTTCGTCTTTTCCAGGCTTTATGTCTTGCACTTTGGCCCTTCTAAGTTGTGTATCTTCAGTCTAGACCCTTGATGTTGATCTAACTGAAGGTTGTTTGTGTATTTGGACGTCGTTAGTCCTTGATATTGATCTAACCGAAGCTTGTTGTATTTGTTGGACGTTGACAGTCCGTTGTGTATGTTGTTTCCTGAAATAATCATAGAAACATGTGCTAGTCCATTTGTAAATAAACAGTTATTTATTGGACAATTTGTATAATGTAGGTGTACAAATTCTGGGTGTCTATAGAGTACATCTTATTGTTCTTAATGCTTTAAAAGCTTGATCACCTTTTAATTGATTTTAATCATGTGGATGAGACCGAGAGGAGATTTCATGTGAGATCGAGAGGAGATTTTAATCATATGGATTTCTTTTAAGTCAGGGTTGGCTTCCTGTAGCCTCGTGTGCATGCATATTATAAATGATGATGCTCAAATTTTTTGCTCCAGTTCTCCTTTTACGCAGGTCTTGGTTGTCGGGCGCACGTTAATGATATTCACTACGGGCTCTCGCATCTTATAGCAAGGAAAGAATAGCCGCATTATCGATCAAGCGCCCCATGACTATCTAAGAACACTCGTATCTCTCGATCAAGCCGGACCGAAATGCAAGGTAGCTCTCGTGGATCGAAACATTTCTCAAATCATTTAATTAGTGGTCAATTAATTAAAAGCATTAAGCCCATAAATTAATAACCTAGCATGCTTGTATACTAAATAGAGAGAGAGAGAGAGAGAGAGAGAGAGAGAGAGAGAGAGAGAGAGAGAGAGAGAGAGATCAAATTAATTCACTACAACGACATAGAAAAATAATTGCTTTCCATAAATCATCAAGCATAAAACCAATTTCACAATTTACAAATTCATTTAACCTTAGAAAATTACACAATAATCATAAGATATAAAAATTAGAGAGAATAAACCGATTAAAGTGTGGATCCATGGTTGAAATCACTTGTAATTGCTTCCTTGGCCCTTGATTTGAAGCTCCAAACCTTCAATGGTGATCAAATTTTGAGAGCATGGAAGGAATTTTGGAAGGGGAGGGCTGCTGCCCCCAAAAGGGACACACAGCCCGTCTGGGGCTTGTCTGGTCAGTTTGGGGTTGCTTGGGAGATATAGAAGAGATAGAAAATGAGTGGTCAAGGGCTGAGGGGGCACAATAGGCATTTAACATGAAATTCAAGGAGTAAAATGGGCCAAAACTTGGCTAATTCCTCATTAATCCGCTTCCAATCCTCCTTCAGAAGACGCGGCGCGGAATGGGAGCAGCACGGCGTGTGGGCGGAGCGGCCTAGGCTTGGCTGAGAGCGCTAAGAAGCGCACACGTAGTACACACTTTTAACTTCTTAGAATTGCTCCAGTACCCTTCTATTTTCTGGAATGAGCTCCACGGTCCATCCCCTTCCAGGCTTCTCACTTTCGTCTTCCGTTAGCCATTGTTAGCATCCGTTAGCCTTTTTCTTCTTTCATTTCAGTCCTTTGCTTTGTAAACTCTTAACGGAGGGCTAACGAACTTTGACGAAATGCTTTGTAACTCAACTTTTAAGCCCGGAATTGCCTAGAACTTTATGCTATACTCCGTGAATGCTCGTAAATACCTTAGAAACCTACATTGAGGCACAAATACACAAATAATAATATTTTCAAGCATATTTAACTCAAAACTAGCACAAAATAAAAAGAAATAAATGGGAAAATTCGTAGAAATCACGAGCTTATCACCAGTCCCTGCATTTAAGTGCTTTTTAGAAAGGACCCGATTGTTCTCTAGAAAACTTCCAAATTTCATGAATTGCTAGTCGGTAGATCTTGGGTTATATGTGTATGAATATACATGTGTATGATTATTTTTAAGGGTAAATTACAGATAACCCCCTCAACTTTGGGTCAGTTTTAAATTGCCCCTTCAACTATCAATTGAAACAATGTGCCTCCTCAATTTGAACATTTTTTTTAACCACACATTCTATTTAGGTACTGCCGTTCGAGTTGACAAAAAATATCCACCTAAGAATTACGTGACCATCTTTAGGCATTTTTTAATACCATAATGACCTTTTAGTGTATCAATTGACTATTTTGCACATATGAACTACAAAGATGGTCACATGATTATCAGGTGTGCATTTTTCCTTCAACGTAGACAACAGTACCTAAATAGATAGTACGATTAAAAAAACGTTATAGTTGAAGAGGCACATTGCTTCAATTGACAGTTGAGGGGGGCAATTTGAACCCAACTCATAGTTTGAGGGATTATCTGTAATTTATCCTATTTTCTAGGGAGAGGGTTATTATTTTTATTTATACTAAATTTTTACATTTTTGAATTGTTTTAGTGAAAGTACAATTAACCTTTTTGAAATTTTTAGTAAAAGGACACTTTTTCTTGAAGAAGTTCAAAGTCAAATTTTGATATATTTTCAATAATTACTTGATATATAAATTAAGTTAAGACTAATGTTGTAAAGTCTTTAATTTTGAGAGAAGCGAATCACTACTTAATTCATAAATTTTGTGAAACATAGTTAAGACATTAGATTTAGTAAGTTTTGATGTTGCAAAACTTAGTAAGCATAATTTTCAATAGAACAATTTAATAAGCTTAAATATACAAGACTTATTGTCAAAGAAACATCAAACAAATAAGATGTAGCTGACATGAAGATCAAACAACTAAGATGTACTGAACAACAAACAACTCGAACAAATAGCTAAGATTTAAGGATGAGTCAACAACATCAGCATGCCTCCCATTGGACATTCATTGGATAAATTGCTACTGAGACAAACCCTAAAAGAATGTTCCGAACCCCAATATAATATTCTCGCAAGTGGTCTGCAAGTTGAGTGCCATATAGACTGCACCCATAGCTGAAAATTGCTAATATAGCTGTTATGTAATGCCTAGATTAAAACAAAAACTTTTCAAATAATGTCTATATAAAAGAAAGTTCTCCCCATATATCACAAGTGGATGGTTTTAAAGAGATAGCTTACATACAGAGTGATCATCAAATAAAGAGAGCAGGATACAGAGAAAAGAGAAATATTATGATTCAAGAACTCTCTAAGAGTAAAACATCTATCATTGTTCAGTTAGAGAATAACTTGAGATATTTGAATATCTAAATTATTAAAGCATCTACCATCCCACAAAAATCAAGATCACTCATCTACATACTGCCAGATCAAGTAAAGCAGCAACATAACTGTTCTTACAACAGTTACACATCAAGCAGTAGTCATGCAGTGACATTGAGCTACAACAACAACTTCATTAGACTAGTTAGAGTCATTTTATTAAAAAGCAAACTAATAGAAGAAAGTCAAAGACTTTCTTGTCAATAATCTGTATGATTGAGAGAATTATAGTGGATTATTGTCACATTGTGCCAAATGACTGTGAGGACAGTGAATATAAAATAAGATATCTGAACTAATATAAATCATTGTTTTAATTTTTCTACCCTCAAACTCTTTACTTATCGCTTACTGTATATTGAATGTTTGTTTGTGCATGATCTTAAATGTTTCTACATCTTACTGATAAAACAATCATAAAATTGTCTATTTGCTACAATCAATCATCAAAGCAGTTCACACATATAAGATAAGATCATAACTTGTCTTGAGATCACTGGTCAATTTAAATTTTGTTGTGCATAACTCTGTTTATCATCACAAATGTTTTGGCAAACCTTAGCTGTTTATCATTCTATTGCCAATAGTCCCTCATTTATCAAGTGTTTATCTATTTCAGTGAACATAGTTAAGTTTATAATTGTATAAGAATCTTTTCAGAATACTCCTACTAATATCAAAGCTGTTTTGAACAAGGCTAAGCAATATTAATCAGAAAACTATGTTCTTTCAATAAGCACAAGAGCTATATCGATTAAGTTATCGTCTGTGTTATAGAAACTTGGCAGTAGTAGTGAGTTTACTATTCATATCAGAGCTTAGCTACTTTATACCAAAGAAGTATAACTGCAATATTCAGCTTGAGACCGACCCTTTCAATTAGTATTAGAGCAATACCAAATATATTAGTGTGGAACCTATATTGGTATCAGAGCTTAGCTGTTCTTTACCAAAACTTAATTTTTTGTACTGAAAACCTGCAAACATCTAAATTAGTATCAAAACTGAATTGTTCTAATTACATATTAGTGACACTGATATGAAAATCCCCTTTCATACATTATTCATAATTTATTTTTCAATCAAGGTACACTATATGTACATAAATTAATAAGAATTGCATAAAATGTCTTGGTTGAAATATGAAATTAAAGTAACATTTTCCAAGATTTATACATAAATATTAGTATGAGACACACACACACACTTATATATATATATATATATATATATATATATATATATATATAAGTAACTTTTCTTTTTGCCCGTTCATCCCTCTACTTGAACTTTGCAAATGGTTGGTCTAAGTACGACATTTTTACACGCCAATGGTCTCTAAAATGGATGTCGTTAGATGCATGGCCGTTAAATAACTTTTGAAGGATGAAAATGGGATAATACCTACTTTAGTCCTCAAACTTCTTATTCGAAAAGAAAGTGGTCAGATTATTCCAAGATTATTGAAACAAATGAATTTTTTTATATTTAGAGACTATATATATATATATATATATATTTAACCATCAATAGTTACTCTTATTATCAACCATTGGATCAAAAATTAAAGGTTGAGATTTAATGTTTAGTTAGAAAATGCAATTAATGCAAGTAGGTGAGTCATTTAATGCATTAAATCTCAACCTTTAATTTTTGATCCAATGGTTGATAATTAGAGTAACCATTGATGGTTAAATAAAAAAGTAACCATTAAATATTCCGCCATATATATATATATATATATATATATATATGCATACTCCATTAATAGATCAATTTATTTAAAAAAATCAATAACAGTTTAAATAATTTCAATCGAGCAAACGAACATGAACATATATGCCGGAAACCGTTATGATAAACAAAGGTTGCCCAGATTGATGATTGTTGTGTAAATGGTGAAACGATTATTATTAATCATGAATGCCGTGGATAGTGATTGTGGAATGAAACTAGTGCCAATTAATGCGTTTTAGGAGTAATAATCATATTATTAATAATAATAATAGTAGTAGTAATAATAATAATAATAATAATAATAATAATAATAATAATAATAATAATAATAATAATAATAATAATAATAATAATAGTAAGAAACATATATAATCATGAAGCGTGATTTTAACTAGATAAAAGAGCATGATTTATGCACATCTTTAGGGATAGTGGCCCATGTAAGCTTCTTTCTACTAACATTAGAATGTTCGATGACATGATCAGTTTGTTTTTCGGCTTTTAGGATATTGTGCTGAAAGAATTATTTTTGTTATAATATAGAGTTCACTATATAAAATATGATATTTTATTACCAGGGTCGACCCAACGATTATGGAGACTTAAAGCAAACTGTGAGACATTTTTAAAGTAAATAATTTTTTTTAAATAAAATTATTATATTTTTATTTAAAGTTTATCTTTCGTGTTTTTTGGGACGAAAAATTATTTATTTAATTATTGTAATTGATTTTATTTAACAATTCTTTTTCAGTGAATAATAAAACTAGTCAACTTAATCTTTGTTGAGACATTGTCGATCTTAGAAATATTTTATTAATTTTAATTTTGAAAAACTTCTTTCTGCCGAAGCAACATTTACGGGAATCGTTAACATTATTCTATAAGTGATATACACATTTGGAAAAGAATCAAACCTTATTATATAATTAAGTATGCCAATTAGTGTATCATTTTTTACTTGTATAATTTCTCTTAAAATTTTAATTCTGTAAATAAATCTAATCTATCAATATCAGAGCTGTCATAATGTTTTAATGAAAGTTCAAAGTTAAGAAAATTTTCTTTTAAAATTTTATCCAATGACGTTAATTTCTCAATGCTAAATAAAAAAATAAAAAATATCTTGATACATTTTAAATTATTCAAATTGTTAGGTCCCACGGTGCTCAGATAGGCTAGAAGGGGGAGGGGGTTGAATAGCCTATCTATGCTTTTTGAAAATTTAAAAAAATTTACTTCACTTAAGTTGAAAGAACTTTGCAGCGGAAATATGTGAAGTATAGGACAAGTTTAAATTGGCTGATCATGATAAGCTGTTTTTCAAATTAGTTGGAATTCTGGAAATACACAGTAGCAAATCACAAGCACATAAAAGATGTAGACAAGAGATTTGATATGGTTCACACTTATAAATAAGTGCTACGTCCACAACCAAAGTGATCAACTTTGGATTTGAAAACGTGTACTAAGTTTATCCACTAGTATCTTTACAATGTAAATCACTAATGGATCGTGTACATAAAATAGTTGACCAAGTGTTTGTGGGAGAATTAATATCTACAGAGATATAATTCTCGTGTGCTATGAATGCAAGGATTGCAATCAATGAAGAGCAATAAAGACTTGATCGTCTAAGGTTGGTGCTCTTCAAAGAATGTTGTACAGATTTTTCTTTTGAAGCTTTTATGAACTAGCAGTTGAAGATGAAGAATGTTAGTTGAGATTTTGTTGATAGATCGCTAGCTTCTTCAATGCTGTCATGAAGTCTTCTATTTATATTCAGGGAGTTTTTGCTAGCCGTTGGAGATTTTTAGCTTTAGAGGAATTTGAATTTGAATGTAATTAATGCTCTAATCTTGATGTTGATCTTTGATAGGATATTCTGCACATTTCAGACTGACTTCTGCAGTATTACCAAAAATAGGTAGATGATAAGGGCAGACGGACTGTCCTTTTCTGAGATGATTGCCTAATATGGCAAGGATCATTCAATGCTATTTGCAGGTTATCGTTATATCACCGTTGACAATAAATGCTGCAGATGATCTTGAGGCGCATTAACCAGCAGAGTCTTGATCGGACGATCTTCAGGTCTTCGTCATTGCTTAATGAATCTTGGTTGGAATGAGCTTGTCCGATTACTTTAAGATATTCAGCTATTTCAAAGATAGCTGATCTTTTACATGTCCTATTAATGATAGGCTAACTACCGAAAACTAGGCTTAAGTACAAAAGGTAATCCTAAGCTATTACAAGCACTTGTCTAAATATAAGTTGCCACACTAACAGACACGCAGACCCATTAGTCACCTTGATTTAGACTTAGGTTATGGATACAAGCAAATCTATGTAGTATTCAATACAAATCTACTTTGAAATGAAGTGATTGCTTTATCTATTATGTACAAGAAGTAATCAACATTAAATGATTTTTTAGGAGATCTTACAATTTCATTGTCAATAATCTCATCAAATTATTTCTTTCTACGAATTGTATGTTTTTTACGGGACTTAGGTTCTATATTAATTTTTATAATAATTTCTTTGGCAAAAATTATAGCATTTTCAAATCCGTCTTCCCTATATTTTCAAAAAATAAAATAAGACATTTCAATTGTTGTATAGCAACATTGATACACATATCATTTGATTATATATTTTTATTAACTGAGTTTACCGTAAACAATATCTCATATCAAATAGTTATACCTAATAAAAATTCATAATTTTCAAGCTCATAAGTTGTTAAACTATTAATAAGTGGGTGGCGGAAACTAAGAGCTACTCTCAAAATTAAATTTTTGTTATTAAAATAAGTGTATTTTTTTTAGGCCTAAAACTAGGGCTTTAGTGACTTAACCCTTGGCCGACCTTGCTTATTATCATATGTATACTATACACTAATATAAAAAAGTTCAAATTCAATAATCATTTTTTAAACCCTTGATAATATAATACATCCCTTTTATATCATAATTCATTTACTAGTTAACTTTTTATATGTTACATTAAATAATGTTTTATATTTCGGTGTCTTATTGGCTCTTCATATTTAAAATAGATCAACAGGACATGCACATTGTCAGGAATATACACTTGTTTTGTATTTAAGATTTTTAGGAATATTTCTTGGTGTTAGATTTGATTGTATCCATTACTTAGTCTAAAAAATAGTGTCTATAAGCAACTTTTGTTTTTTTTGTTTTTGTTGTTTTTATTTATTTATTTATTTTTTTGATTTCCTAAATCTATCCTAAACCCTCCAACGAGATTCGACCCTGGACCAATAGCAGGGGGAGTGAGGCTCTAACCAGTAGAGCAATCACTGAATCTCATAAGCAACTTTTGTTAGTAACTACATTGTCTAAAGGCAACTCTACTGGACTTAGCATACAACTAGAATAGTTTGATATATTTGTGTTTTGCATTCATCAGCAGACTTGTAGCCATCAGCAGACGTGTACTGTTAAGCCAAGGTTGCCTTAGCAACCTTTCTACAAGAAGTTTGCTAATATAGAGGATTAGAAGTGTGTTAAACCTAATCCTACATAGATTTGGTGGATTCTCTTGGAAATTTTCAAACCTTATCCTCCCACAATTTCCTCATTTAGGAAACATTTCAGAAAGGATGACCTGCTATAGCACTGTTGCCTTGCCATACTAACATAACTGCCTTTGCAGTAAATTTACAACGGTTATTACAGATCATATTGAAAATTGTCAATAAGCTGAGCTAATGAGATTCAAGACCAATAACTCTATGCGTTTAATGCATTTAAGTTTCTGATCAAGAGTGGTTAAATCCTTCATCCTCAACGGCTTCAAAGATCTCATTAAAAAAAGGAACACTTAGGGAGCATTGAAGGCTACATATATGCATTCAAGAGATTACCAGAAACACAAAACATCTAAGATCAACTGAAGAACAATCATTCCTTAACTACTAGCATTTACTGTTCTACAATTGTATCATTTTAGTATTTTGTTGTTGCACCCACACAAGAGTGATTTGTTCTTCTTGAAAGAACATCCCTCTTATAAACTCTCTAGGTCAAAACAAATTTTTGTACACGATCCATTAGTGATCAAGATAGTTATTGCACTCAAGTTTATAGCCAAAAAAACTTGATTAATAGTGTAGGCTTTGTTTGTGGCTATTGAAGAAACTAGTGCACTGTTGTAAAATCCAAAGTTGACGACTTTGATAGTGGACGTAGCACCATTCACAGTGTGAACTAGTTCCTATATTCTGTCTTATTTACTTAACTATTGTTAACATTGCTCGGGAATGATTCTAATACCTGATATAAAATAAAATAAAGTTGGGGTCTTACATCCGAGCCAGTTCCGTGAACTTTGCTGAATACTATGCCACGGTCATATTACCTTGTTCTAAAGCAATGAATTCCATCTCACTCTTTTCCCGAACTACTGTTGGAATGAACTGCGCCTTGAATTTCCTCAAGAAATTCACCCACACCAGAGGTATCCTCTGTTGTTCCCAGCTATCTTGTAATATCTGCCACTAATGTTCAGCTGCACCTTTAAGTTTAAACACTGCCAAGGTAACCTTTTCTTTCGCAGTACAACCCAGAGCTGCAAATATCTTCTCAATGCTCTCTATCCATAACTCTGCTACAGTAGCGTTAGGTTCTCTATCGAAACTTCGGGGTTTCATTTTCAAAAACTTCTCAAGAATAGTTGTATTGTTTACTTATCTTATTCCCTACTGTGGTACTTCAACATTAAGCTGTGGTACACTAGCCTCTGGTTGCGGTCCTCTACCCTCCGGCTGAGGTCCTGTCCCTACAATACCTCGCTGTGCCATCTCGGTTACCACATGTAACAGCGTTTGATACATATTATAGAAAACTCCATTCTGATCATTCGGATTCGGTTCAAAAAGAACATTAGGTTGGCGGTTAACATTTCCTTCTCTCTCGTCACCTTCTCCAGCACTCATACCAGCCCTACTAGTACTCGCTCCGAGCCTAGTCTCCGCCATCTTAAACCTACACATAACACTCGATGTTAAGATTTTAACAATAACACCATACCCACCTAGGCCAAGGAACCTATCCTGGCGATAGCAAACTATTGCTCTGATACCAACTGTGACTCCCTAACCCGGATTCCAACACGAAACCCCAAGGTCGGTGTGCCAAACCATCGACAACACTACTAGAAAACATTAATGGTTAAACCTGGTAAAATTAAAACAAACCATCGACAACATTACAGCCGGAACCCAACTAACACAACCACGAGTCTAAAACTCGAAAAAATAAACAACAAGAACCTCCACGACCACAACATGCCGGAGAACAAATATAAACCACGAGCTAAAACATGCTCGGGAAAGAAACTGAACTACTACTGAAACTATAAACACGAGCACGATATACACATGTCGGCATCCAAAAGAATAAAGAGTTACAATGCAGGACAACACTACCCAAAGTAAAGTTTACATAACTTTACATAATCTTCGTCCTTACCAAATAAAATAACTGTAACTATAAACAAGCTCCACGAACTATTAAACCAACAAGATAACCTGCTAACTAACTGCGATATCATCGACCTCACCGGTGATTTCCTGGCTGGCTCGGATCTAAGGAAAAATAAAATAACAACAAACGGGGTGAGTTATAATGACACAGTCAATTACTAAATGTAACTACATGACATGGCATAATGCTAAATCATAAAACTATAACATGGCATCATTTATAAGTATACCAACACTATACCAATGTACCACATAATCATATGCACAAAAATAACATATATCATGTAGCACGGTGATGATGATATAAGTGCACGTAAATAACCACATTTAAAAAGATATAGTTGTTTTCTGTCTGACTGTGCTGTTGTCGCTTTACACATCTCAAGTTATCGCCGAACCAGAACTCGTGCTCGGAGCATACTGAACACACTGTACATATTGTCGTTATATCTCACTATTCTACTTAGCGAGAAAAGATACCATTGTTACTTCTCACTTGATTACATAGTGAGGAAAGATACTGTCGTTACTTCTCACCGATTTACTTAGTAAGGAAAGAACTATTGGTTGTCATAGTTACGCGTATTGCTTATAACAATGCGACCACATCCCACTAGGGCTAGTAGTGGGGAAAAAGGGAACCAATGGGGCGACCCATAGCGATCACTTACCACGAAGGCTATGTGTCGTCACATTACCGACTCACGCAAGTATGCCAGCTGGATTTCTAAACGATGCACAAGTAGATATTTACTCGTAACATATCAACAACGACAAGGTTCAAAAGTAGTGAACCTTATCCCAACCAAGGAGGTCAATCATCTTACCTTAACACATTACCAACACATTTTGTGAAGTAAACCAATCAACCCTCAAAGCCACATATTTAGTCTTGAATCACATAGTCATATAAGTACATGTTTGCAAGTACTTCTCAAGAACAATTAGACCACATATTTAGTCTATCAATGTCTACACATTAAGTTACACATTTGATTCCCAAACATAACTCCTTAAGACTACTAATTTAGTAATCCCATGTTGAGACTACTCACTTAGTTCTCAAGCACAAACACACCAAGAGTACTTATTTAGTTTATGAACATCTAGTGCGAAGTACTACACTCACAATATTATTTGAAGCATAACAACACCATTCTTATAAATGCAAGTGCCCTTAAGTACACTTATCCTAAATCATATGGTTTTTTAGTCCAACTCCAAGATTAACGAACAATCATTTATCACATCGAGACTGTCGTACTAGTCTCTAACATTCCTGTATTTTAATGTACACACGTGTAAACAACTCTCATGAGTTGATAATTCTATTAATGAACATCCCAAACTACACAAGGTCAGACATACGTCTTGCTAAATTACTTAGACACCACCCTACGATTATAATCTAAGTCTCTAATTTACCAGTACCAAATAATCGGAGGGCTAAAATCTAGCAAACGAACTCTAATTCACGTAGGAATTTAACAAGTTATTCAGTGAATATTATTCTCTTCAAATATCAGCTTTCTAGAGTCATTATTATACTTCTCAAAATTTGGGTATAATTGCTATATACAAAATTTTCCAATTAAAGTCTCATCTTGCTTTCTTAATTCAATTCCAAGGTTGATACTCCAACAATAATACATGCAACCCATTTCATACCTAGAAAACATGATACTTATAGTTTTCACATAACAACATAGCAATTAAACATGAGAATATCATCTTTAACAAGTCTAACATGCGTATTTATGAACTAACATGAAACAAATCCTAAAGCATACAACAAAGGGGATTAGTAACTTACTTGAAATGAGAAATCAAACCATTAAAATCACAATCAAACCTTTTAAATATGCTTCCATAGTCATCCCCAACACATGCATGGCCTTGGATCAAAGATTGGTTGGTTGGATTGAGAGAACAAGAATTACACACACTAATTCCACCCTTTCTCCATACACTTTCTTTCAAGCTTTCATGGTGAAGGAGATATGAATTGAGGGTGTTTGAGGGTGTCTCTAGAGTCTTAAAAGAGTCAACAAGGCTGGTCAACAAGTCTTGGATCGTTCTAAGGTGAGACAAGGCTTTTGGAGTTCAAAAAGTCAACAAATTACCAAATTTATGAATTGCTGAAGAAAGCAGGCGCGCTAAGGTGCGGGTGTCCAAACTTGGTCAAAAATGTTTCCAAAGTATTTCCAATCAATCCTAACATGATTCTAACCTCCAACCAAGTTTAAAACACACTTGAAACTCATTTAAAACACATGTAACAAGGCTTAGAATGAAATGCATTCCAAGTATGAATGATTTACAAGACTTAAATCATAAACCAAAACATTCTAATCATATGAAATCAATGTATGAATCAATCAACATGTTGTTCAATCAAATCTAACTAATATGCTCAACATGATAACGATACAATATGGTAAACAAGTTAAACATAGGAGGAACCAGAGTAATACAATATGAGTTATCGAATAGTCACGCCATGTTAGTTGTAAGATGTATAGTCTCCATTGTTGGGTCATAAGTTGGTTGTATCATAGGTATTAGTGACATACCTTGGTTATCATTCCAATACGGACGATGTGACTTGTAATGAGTCGTGATATACATAGTACACGACAAAAATGATATGTGATAGATTATGATATGCATGAGATGAAGTGTATTGGATTATTATAGGATAGTATAGAGATCCTAAGTTTGTGTAGTTGATACGTAATATTTTGATGACAGTATATATGAATCGACTTATAAAGTTAGGGTTTATAATGTCTAGCGTATACAGACTTAGTTTGGACGTTTATAAGAGTTGTGACATGCAAGTAGTTTCGTGTTCGCCTTATTTAGGGATAGTATCGAGTAGCTTACCCTAGTATTGATTATGTGTTCCTTATTGGGGACACAATTTGAATGTTGATTTCATGGTAGGAATACCCTACCTATGATTGTGATTATGAGTGTGTCTAGCTATAGCGGACAACGTTGGATTGTTAAGTTATACAATAAGAGTACTTTACCTATTGTCTTGATTGGATATGTGTTTATTGATTACAGACACTATGTGATTGTTCTAGTATATGATAAGACAATCATCCTACTTTGATGATTGATTGTGTGTTTAGTATTTACAAACACATTGAGATAATTTAGGTAGGTGATTTAATAGAACACATCATGATTTGGTATTGTTAAGTTGTGATTCAATACGAACACACTTTGATTTGTTTAGCATGGCGAGTAAATATCTAGTTGTGCATTGCATCGAATCCAGCTGACATTTATATTTTTGGAGGTGTATTGGTGTATGACTATTGCGGGAACTGGGGCTACGTAATAGTCATGGTGTCCAATAAAGTGGGCCTCTCCCTTGCCGTTGGCCACGACAAGGGATAATTTTTAGCTCCACTTTTGTATGCAATACGCGCAACTTTTGGGTATGCTAGTTCATGTGGTGTCTCGGGTCGTAGGAGGACCGAGCGTATACATCGACATGAATACGAATATTCGGTTCACTTTGGGTACTTATATATCATGCCTGACGCAATTGGGTACTTTTGTTTATTTTGGGATACGAGTATCGATCCTTCATGGGTTGTGTATTGCGGCAGCAGCACAGACATTTGTGATATCATTATGGAACTTAGTTGTAGTGGCACTAATTTGTTAATGGAGCAATAAGGCCAAAAGTATTTATTTAGGATCGGAGGCGTACCTCGATCCACCGTATCCTCTATTATGTGTTTACTTTACTGCTCTTTATGTGCTTCATATACGAGCAAATGTTGGTCGTGGTCTCCAACTGGTATGGGACGGTTGGTGGCTACTGAGCCTCTCGTTAGTATAGGGTTGATTGTTAATATGTGTTACATGTTTATTATCATGTTATATTGTTGTGCATTATAACATATCATATTACTAAGCCTTGTCTCATCCCACGCCTTTGTTTTCCTTAGTTCGCAGGTTATAAGTTCTAGCGCTGTGAGGCCGTATTGCTTCGGAGTTAGCTAGTTGTATTTTAGATTATATTTTTTATTTACCTCCTGTATTGTGAGATCATGGGTTGAAACTGAGTTATGTAAACTTAGTATGTTAGGTAGTATAAAATTGTACTCTTCTTTATAGAGTTGTATTTTGGTGGCAATTTGGGGGATCGAGCTGTTGTGTTTTATTACATCTTCGATTAGTCTTGTATATTTTTGTTGGGCTTTGAGCCATTTACTTATTAGTGATTTTCCCGAGCGTGTTAGCTTGTGGTAGTTTAGTGTTGTTGTTTCTCCGGCTCATGTATTTAGCCGTCGAGGTTTTATTTGATGAGATTATATTAGCATTGTTCTCTGGCTCGTGTTTTAGCCGTTGAGGTTTTATCAATTGTGGGTTTATTATTTGAGTTTTTGAAACTCACGTTTATATCAGGTATTCCACTGCTTAGTTTAGTTTGTATCTTGTGTGGTAGTTCACATTTGTGGACTGCAATTGGTTTGATAGTTTAACGCACCGAGTCGGGGTTCAACATCATATCTCGGACTTGGGGTGTTACAACGATCTAACATGTGTTGATACAATAGGGTGCCGATGAAGCTCTGTAAGGTGATAAGCCAATTGAGATGGAAGATGCATATTGGGTAAACATTTGAAAGAGGGCTTTAAGAACAATTAGGTTGGCACTTGCTCTCGAGATAAAATATAATGTGTCGAAGGAGAAAACACCGAAGGATATTTGGGATAACTCACGAGCATCTATGTGTCAAAGTCATTGACCAATCATTTATTTTTTAAGATAGAACTGCATTCATTGAAGCTCGATGAAAAAGGAGATTCACATGACCATATTAACCCTTTCAAAGATTTAGTATGTAAAATGTCTAATGTTGATGCGATATTGAAAGATAAGGAACAAGCTTTATAAATGTTATCATCATTACCTAAGTCCCTCAATGCATTCTATAGACTTTGTTGATTTAACAATTGATGATGTGGTCAAAGCATTGAGGGATAATGAAAGAATGACGAGGATGATAACTTCTCTAATAAGGAAAAAAATGCTAGATGTAGAGGGTTCTGAAAGAGAAAGGACTGACAATCGAAGTGATTCAAGCGAAAGAATCAAAGATGGATAGTGACATGAGCAATGAAGTGTGCTTTTATTGTGGAGAGAAAGGTAATATGCAGATTCGTTGTCCATAATTCCCTGAAGATTTAAGGAGCTTGCAGAATTCAAAGGAAAATAAGAAGGTTAATAAGGATGATGTTAATAAGGTTGAGTTTGACGATCATGACTTCTTATTGGTAGAGACAATGACCGTTGTTGATTCATCTGAAGGGAATAAATTGAAATGAGTGTTAGATTCCGCTTCTTTAGCGCATATTTGCAAGGATCGAGATATGTTTGACACATTGCACTCAAATGGGTAGCTTGGGGAGATCAAAGTTGGAAGCAAATAGAAATTGAAGATTAAAGGTGTTGTGAGTACGCTTCAAGCTTCATGATGGTTTGAAGATCACTTTGAGCATGAAGTGTGTTCCTACCACGACATCTAATGTGATTTAACCAGGAGTTTTGACATCTAGTAGGTACACTACTAGAAACATGTTGATTACCAGTGAATATTTCCGTTCGTAAACAAAATATTTTGTAAGTAATTTTGTTTTACTGACGAAAATAATTGTTTGTCGATGATTACTGATGGAATAAACCGTAGAAATATATGCTTTGTCGGTAAACACCAACAAAATATATTGCCGGCAATAAAAAAAATACTTTTGCTGGCAGAATTTTTGACAATAAAATTGCTTTAAAAATTAAAAATCAAAGTTTACTGATAAAATACTCTGTCAATAGAATTGTCTAAAATGTTAATTGGAAAATTAAAATTTTGTTTAATATTTGGGTACCTATATTTAAAACTAGCAACACATAACTAAAAAATATTTCATGCATAAACAAGTTCATATATAGTTTACAATATAAATGTTAAATACAATCATAAATGATTTAAAATCAGGATTATAGTTCCAACAAATTCCTATAGGGGATAATGAAGGGGGGTTGTTGTTATTGTTGTTGGGAGGTCTGCTGGCCTAATAACTGATGCATTATCTATCACTTATCATTTGTTATATGTCGTTGTTCTGACAATTGGGCTTGTTGAGCAATCACCGTTTTCCTCCACGGCGAGTTGAGTTTGAAAGTCTTCAGGAGATAGGGTTGTTGATGGGGAACTCTGACTAGAGTGTCAACTCAATGACAAATTGAGCGTGGCACGACCACACTTGCCAAAATCGTATACTCCGTTTCCCTTCTAACCAATCACATATTTGCCACTTAGATTGAGATGCAGAAGCTGAAGAAAAACTGATATCCGTATGACTACTCAAAATATATATAGTTAGTATTCCCTTTGTCCCCCCAAAAATAGTCATCTTTCTTGAGAGATTCACACTTTCTTAACGCTTAACTAATTACAGGTTTCTATTTAATGACAATCAATCAGTATCAAGAATATTTAACAAACAGCTAAGCTTTGATACCAATTAAAAGCCCAAGTTCTAATCAAATGGGCTTCAATAAATTAATCCAATATCAAGATTGCAATGATACTGGATCACTATCAAAGCAATCTTGATACTGGATTAAGATAATGACACAAGCAATCTTGATAATTGATTATGACACAAGCAATCATTATCTTGATACTGGATAATGACAAAATATTTTATTTATCAACGAATAATGACACAAGCAATCATTGTGATCGTTATCTTGATACTGGACAATGACATAATGATTTTCAATGGTTCGGATCTAACTATTCTACATTCACTTCTCACACACTCTGTCTCTATAAGGCAATAATCTACTATAATTTTCTTAATTACACAGATTATTGGGACTCAAATGAAAGATCTCAATTTCTTCTCAACTAGTTGACTCTCTTACACTACAACAAAAATGGGTTTTAACAACGTTTTTTAGACAACGTTTTTTAAAAAACGTTGTCTAAAATAAAACTTTAGACAACGTTTTTTAAAAAACGTTGTGTAAAAATTGACTTTTAACAACGTTTTATTAGAAAATGTTGTAAAAAATAATGTTTACACAACGTTTTTAATAAACGTTGTAATACAATTGACATAATTTTCCAGTTTTTGGCTCTCCCGCCTTGTAACCATTTGCGCGGTTTAAAACCCAAAAGTCAAAATCCCCACTCGTCACTGCTCTCTCTCCCGTAACCAGCAAAAATTGGGTAGACCAGAGAGTTATACGTGAGCTCTTCTTCCATTACCATTACCATCGTTTTCGATCCCTCTCTCGGCCTTCACATCTTCATCTCCTTCGACTCCCTGGTATGCCCCATTTCTTGTGGGTATGGTCCCAGTTTCTCTCCCTTCTCAAATTACCCCCTTCCCTCAAAAGTCTACCTTTCTCTCTCACAATACACAGTGCCCTCCATACTCACCATCGTCATCATCTCGCACAGTTCTTACTTCTTCATCAATAGCAGCCACCGCGATTGCATCACTCTCGCAATGCTCCACCTCGATCCGCCATTGTTGTCTTCGTCCTCGCAGTCGCTCACTGAGCCTTCTTCAATCGTTGTCTCATCTATCCCAGCGCCGCAGTTCGTTGCCACACCTCCGCGTACTTTTAGCTCGTGCCGGAACTCTCTTCTCCTCTGGCTTGCTCGCAATCTTCGGCTCTCAACCACCATTGGTTCTTTCTCTCTAATCTACACACGTACACAAGTTTTCCCCAGCCACTAATGTTGTTTAAATTTATGTTTACTGTTTTTGATTTGGTGGATTGGGGTCATTTGATTTTCTATTTCTTCGTGCGGTGATAATTGTTTGACTTGTGTTTTGGGCTTTGGAGTGGTGCAAGAGTATTTTTGTTTCTATCTTGTAAGCTTGTGTTGGCTACATTGAGGACAATGTATGAAATAGGTGTGGGGGGTGTCCTGATTCTTGCTTTGCCTTTGATTCAAGGTGGTTTGGTTCAAAATTGCTGGTGTTGACGATTCTCGTTGGTGTACATTGTTGGTTTGGGTTAGTATAGCAGGAAGAGCTGCAAGTGTGATTGATATATTTTTCTTAATTCCAATTGTGAGTGTCTCGTTATCTTGATGATAGAGTTGAATGAAATTGTGCAAGATTTGATACACATAGCCCATTCCATGTGAGTTTTTGAGCCAACAAGCATTTACTCAAATTGAGCTCTAATTTTCTTTCATGTGGGTATCATACATGGTGTGCTTCATTCTAGAATTTGCTCTGTTGTGCATTTCAAGACCACATTTATGAGTCTATGCACCAAAATGATGAGGGCACCTAGGTTTAACCATTGTTGGCCTTCTTTGAAGCCTTCCTTGTTATGTTTACCCTTAGATAATACTGCTCTTAAGTGTGGTCTTTTATACTTGTACTAATTATGCATATCTTTAAATTGTTCCTTTAGACAATTCCTGCATCACATCCTTCATGTGTGCCTGTACTCTATTATGTATTTCAGGTTCTGCTGTTTTGATCAGTTTTCTTGTTGAGCAGGTTGTATCTCCTATTCCTCCTTCTGATAAGATTGGAATCAACTCAGTGCAAATGGAGGCTGGAGATTGTTCAATATATATACGTGTCACAACACGTATACATGTCAACTCAATATATATACGTGTCACAACATCTGTCACAACACGTATGCTTAAAATATATATACGTGTCAATAGTATGTTTGAAATCTGTGATAATAGTATGTTTATTCAATATATATACGTGTCAATAGTAGGTTACAACCATGAATCATATATCTACAAAGGAGATTATATTTCACTATGAATCCTATATCTATCTTGACTGTGATGCAAGTAAAACGAGACTTCCTGTGAATCTATGTGTCCTTTCCTTATGTAATTACTCTGTCTGCGCCCTCTTTGGTGTTGTTGCAGCTTACAACCATGCAAAAGGAAATGCAAAAGCAGATGACAATGATGTTTACGGTCCCAGTTACCAAAGAAGGCAAAAGACTTGAGGCAGCCCTAGGGAGGAGCATGGAGAAAGTTGTTAAGGCTAATCGATGCTTCCGGGCTCGTTCCCGGAAGAGAATACAAAACAAGAAAAGTTACTACGAGAGCGCACACAACAAATGACGGGTTTGATCACGAACGCCTAAACAAGGATTTGCTGCAATATTGGAGAAAATAGTGAAGAAGGAATTAGCTGATTGGTCTGCAGCAGCACGAGTTACTCAAGTTATAGAGAAAATGATTTCTATAGTAATTGTGGAGGCATTCCAGGTTAATATCTGATGTAAGCTTTTATCCTAGTCCATATTGTTCAGATCTAATTGGAATATGCATGCAGAGAGGAGTCGGGGACAAGGCGGTAAATCAATTGGAGAAATCAGTTAATTCTAAACTTGAAGCTACTGTTGCAAGGCAAATCCAAGCACAATTTCAAACTTCGGCAAGCAAGCTCTTCAGGTATGTAAAGTTCATAGTGCTAGTTAAATCTGGTTTTTAGCTTATATATTTGCGATTATTCATGACTCACCATCATATTGGTCTTTCAGGAAGCGTTAAAATCTAGTATGGAAGCTTCAGTTGTCCCTGCCTTTGAGATGTCATGCAAGGCCATGTTTGACCAGGTTGATGCTACATTTCAGAAGGGAATGGTTGAACATACAAGTGCAGCTCAACAGCAGATTGAGTCCATGCATTCGCCACTAGTAATGTTAAGGGTATGAAATTTATTGTCCTTATGTGATACTGCCCTATATCTTCTGTTTAACATTGTTTAGATTTACCTTTTATAATGTCCTAATCTTGCCAGTTCTTGTCGAGGAGATTTAGTCTTTTCTGGTCGTCAGTCCATCTCTGTTTAGGCCATTTTGTATTGCTATGTATATGTGGTTTCCTCCTTTGACTGAATGCTATTTTTGCAGGACACAATCAATTCAGTTTCATCAGTGACTCAAACTTTAAGTAATGAATTGGCTGAGGGTCAAAGGAAGTTGGTAGCTCTTGCTGTTGCAAGTGCCAATTCCAAAGCAGTAAATCCTTTGGTTACCCAAATAAGCAATGGACCCTTAAGCGGTTTCCATGAGAAGGTTGGTTATGGTTATGCAATTTAAGATGGTGTCTGCATACCTGTATTTTCTTTCTATTCCCGCCATCCTTTTTATGTAATGTTCGTGTAGCTGTCATTGCTTACATAAAAAATTCCATGTTTTGGAGACTTCATTTAGTTGAAAAGTCACAAGATTTGGACATACACTAGGTGAAGAACATTACTTTGATTCTTTCAGGGAAAGTTATGCCTATTTGTGTTCCTATTTTTTTGTATCTTCTTAAATAACAAATTAGCTTTACAGAATCTAGTGATAATCATGGCTACATTTCAGACATAATGGAGAAGTTGCTATTCTGTTCATGAGACACTGCCAATTTCATTTGTTCTCCATAGAATCCTCATATTCATTTGTTTTCCATGGAATCCTCATATTCATTTGTTATATTAAAGTTGGATTCAACCACATCTGTGTACTTGTCTGCATATCTAATTATGGGCTCGGTGCAAAAGAACATTATTCGATCGAACTAGAGCAAGAAAGAAGTTGTATTCTTGGTGTCATACCTTGTGTCCTTGCTCGGGATAGCTTTTTAGTATTCAATATACTCATGTTGGTGATTTCTCGTGTGTGTGTGTGTGTGTGTGTGTGTGTGTGTGTGTGTGTGTGTGGTGTTTATTAGAGCCATCTGCTCCATTTATCAAGCACAAAGTATCGAGAAAACTACCACGATTTCGGTGCACCGGACGGGACATGGTACTTCAACTCTATTCGGTATGTGTGATGCTTTGATATATGTTTTAGAATCACTTGTGACAGATCAATTCAGGGATATATGCAATGCTTTGGCTTATGTTTAAATCACTTGTGGTGGCCGGTGTCCTATGGGAAGAACTTGTGATGTTAGAGATGTCACCAATCAACCAAAGATGGTCTAGCTTTATAACGGATGATGCAAGAGACGATCGAGCTTGTTGAGGTTAATATCCTTGTCTATCCTCGTCATGCACCTTATACACCATCTTTCCCTTTACATTCTAAGCTAATATTCTTTATTCCATTTTTTCGATTTGTCTTGGTACGCTCGACGGTGAAGAGTCATGCTCGTCCGGTGCGGGTAGATAGAAACACTAAGGTTCAACACTTTGTTACCCATTTGGGTATCTTGATAATATGTTATTTATTACGTTTGATGCGGTATGGTGCGAGGCAACAAAGAAATCACCACAAAACCCAACGACTCGACAAAAGTGAGAGTGCATGCGGTGAGTGCAGCAGCCACAGAAGCGATTTGAGCCGGAAGAATGATATTTTAGCCCAAAAACGTGGGAAAACAGGGATTCTCCCCAGCAACAGGACAGTATAAATGGACAAGGAAAGTGTTCGCGGTTGTCAAATTCATCAACTTCAACACCAGCCCATTACTCAACCACCACTTCCCAAGAGACGGCTGCGGACGAATAAATTTAGAATAGGAAGGTTTTAGCTGTAATAGCTACGATGGTTACAGGTGCCCCATAAAATGGTTTATATAGGACACAGGAACGCCAATGGGAGGATGCAGGATGCTCATTGGCTTCTGATGATGGAAGGGTCCAAGGTCTAGTGTTTAGTTAGCCATTTGGGCAATCTGGAATCTTTGCCCTCTATAATTATGATTCTTCTTTGTATGCTCTAACTGTAAATGTGTCTTGGTTTAAATGCTGAATTCATAGCTTTATCCGAGTTATCACTTTGGCTTTATGTATTTTGAAAGCCTCATGTGCTGATTGCAGTATGCTGAGTGTTTGCCTATAGGATTGGAGAAGGTCGAATTTGGTCAGTGTAGGTGCAAGAACAAAACGGGAACCTCGATTGCTTTTGTAATTTTTTAAAAAAAAAATAGCTATTACAACGTTTTAAAAAAAATGTTGTCTTAGACCTTTTACAATGTTTTTCAGAAAACGTTGTCTTAGACCTTTTACAACGTTTTAAAAACGTTGTCTTAGACCTAAGACAACGTTTTAAAAACGTTGTCTTAGGTCAAAGACAACATTTTTTAAAAACGTTATCTTTGATCTAAGACAACGTTTTTAAAACGTTGTCTTAGGTCTAAGACAACGTTTTTAAAACGTTATCTTAGACCTAAGACAACGTTTTAAAAATGTTGTCTAAAACTAGACCCTACAACAACGTTGGATTAGACAACGTTTTCAAAACCGTTGTCTTTTGTCTATTACAACGTTTTAAAAACGTTGTTAAAAGTCATTTTTGTTGTAGTGTTACTAGGTTCTCAACACAGTACATAGGGGGAGGGGGGTTGCTTCTTAATACAATGACTCTAAGTAGTCGAATGAAGCTTCTGTTGTAGGGTTGATGTCACCGTTTAACTATTACTTGATGTGTAATTGTTGTCAAGAAGGGTTGTGCTCCTGCGTTGCTTGATCTGGCAGTTTGTGAGTGATTGTTGATTGTAGTGGGATGGTTGATGCTTGTATAGCTTGGATATCAAATATCTTAGGCCATTCTTCACAGACTAATACTTAGCTGTTAGGTGCAGTAGAGTTTCTCAAATTCTAATCTCTCTTGTCTCTGTATCCTTTCGCTAATATGTCTTTGTGTGAGTTATACCATCCTAATCACTCTCAGCGACTCTTTTGTATTGTAGAGAACTTTCCTTTATATAGGTAATGATTGGAAAGTTTTCGTTGCATTCTAGTCATTATACAATGGTTAGATGAGCTATTTATAACTCATGTGCAGTCTATGTGGTATACAACTTGCTGCCAACTTGCAAAGAGTATTCTTTTATGGTTTGAAATATTCTTTTAGGGTTTGTCTCAATAGATTTTCTTCTAATGAGAGTTTAAAACGTGTCATATCACTGAGACAGTCCTTGCTATAATATCAAAACAGTTAAGTTGTGCAACATATCTTAGCTGTTGTGGTCTGCATATCAGACTTTTCTTAAATGTCTATATTTGTTAGACACTAACTCTTGTATTAATCATGATAAATAATTTTTATGAAAAATCATACTAATTTGGTTTTGCAACATCAAAACCCTAAGAATCTAATCTAGGTCCTAACATTTCCTTATTAAAAAATAACCTAAAAAAATATCAAATTATCGTAAAAAGAGTAAGAGATGTCCTTCACTACATTTAATTTGTTTAAGGGTATAAAATTTCAATCATTAAAAAAAATATTAGGAAAATTATCGTCTCATTAATATTGACCCAATATTCCTTTTTAACAATCTCAAACTTAGTAACCACTTTTTAAACCCAATGCACATTAATTATCAGGTTTCTTATTAGGAAAAATTATGGGCCGGTACCTTTTGTGAAATATTCAACTACTTAAATTCACTATATTTGTTTTCATTCACTTCAGTCCCTTTTAAGTGATAAATTGACTATTTGTTCTAAAACTGTCCCCGTATCAACATATAACGCTTTTAAGTGTATTTTTTGCATCATCATGTATGTGAATTATGTATCGTTAATGTAATTTATAATTTTGTATTAAGAAATGTACATCGTTTGCCACTTCAAGTATAAAATGTGCATCGTCAATGTATTTTGTGATTGTGTGTTAAGAAATGTGCATCGTGTCCATCGTCAAGTATAATGTTGTGCATTGTCAAGTATAACAGTATTATTTTTTAGTATAACTTTTGGTAAGAAATGTGCATCATCAATTATATCAGTATTATTTCATTATAATTTGTGCATCGTGAAGAAGGCTATTTTGTGCATTGTCAAATGTACTAATTGGAAATTTATGAATTGTTCTCCAGTTTCCCCTGTAACAATCTATCACAACTCTAGGTCATGTAGAGAGGCTATACAAAGTTAGTTTTTGTTATGTTTGTAATTTTTGAAGTTTATTTTGTCTATTATTGTGCATCGAAAATAAAAAATCATGTATCGCAATGCACAATTGTGTGCATCGTAAGTGTAATGTTAAGAAAAAAAATATTGCGCAATGTAAACAACACACATCCATAAAACTGCATATGAAATTAATTATCAATTAGTATTAAAATACCATAAAATGTATTTTAGCAATATGCAAATTTTTATTCAGTTTTATATACAAATTTGTAACCCTACAAACGATATTCAGGTTATTTATGCTCTATTTTTTGAAATCCTAAAATGTATTCAATACTAACATGATACTCCTTAATTTATTTTTTCAGTGCGATGCACAACTTTTGGTGCATCGCAAGTAAAAAAAATTAATTTGTGCATCATTATTATTTTGCAATGCACAACGTTGACTTCTGTATTTTTATGTGCATTGTGCTATATTACAATACAACATTTTTTTTTTAATTTTTGCGATACATAACGTATACTGTTCTATATTTTAAAGAATATAAATGTCATTTTGTGAAAAAATATTGTTTTTTAATTAAAAATAATTATAATAAACTTTAACAATTAAAAATTATATAAAAGAATCAGCCTGAATTTTGCCCAACTTATTACTATCCCTAACCTAAATTGAGTATTTACACCATAAATAATGCACATGAAAATCTAAATATTAAACAATTGTTGCTGAATTATGTATTAATTAAATATTTTAAAAGTGTGAACTTTTGTATGTGGAGAATATGTAATGTATGTTATAAATCCTGTTGGATAATATTTTTTAGTCATGGAAAATATGACATGACTTTGCAATGAGGCTCTCTCTCTGTCTCTCTCCATCATCGCTGTCTGTCACTCACACTCAAGTGAACCCATTCCTCAATTAAAGGGAAGAAACCCTATTTCCTCTCTCTCTCTGTCAATCCAATCCAATCCAATCCCATCCCCACACGTACGATACGAACAAACAGACACAGTCAGGTAAACAAATCTCCTCCTTTTTCTTCTTCCAAATCAATTCCTATACGTTCTGTACTTACTACTCTACGTGTACTTGTTTTGTAGCTGCTGGCTGGTTGCTTGACCATTTTTTTTTCCTTGTTCTAAAATATCTTTGTATCAGAAGGTACAAAAACTAGAGTTGTTCTCACTGATAAGTCTAGTAATTAGAGCGACCACAATAATACCTTCCTATATCACAGTCTAAACACCTTGTTTTTCGTTCAAATTTCACTTTTTTAATACTCTAAAAATAAGTTCACTCCAACAAGCACTCTCTATATAACCCTCTAAAAATTAAATATCTCTCATCTCAACTAACAAACCATTATATTTTTTCTCTTTTATTTATATTTTTCCACTACAATTAAAATAAAATATTTTAAAATTTAAATTTTATATACTATGAAAAATATATTGTACTCTCTCCATCTCTAAATTATTATCTTATTTGACTCGGCATACGGATTAACAAAAAATAATTGACTTGATTATTGATATTGGTATAATGTGTAATTTCTTTTAATGCCCATGTGTTACATGTGTATATGACACATAATTAAAATAGAGAGAAAAGTAAGGGTAAAATGATAAAAATAATCTCCTAAAAAAGAAAGTTTTAAACAAGATAATTATTTAGGAACGGACAAAAAAATAATAATAATAATTTAGGGACGGAGAGAGTATATTTTAATAATTTTTATTTTAAAATATTAAACAAAAGTATATTGTGCTCAAATAAAGTGAAAAAAATGTAAAGGATTTGAGTCACTATTCATGTTAAAACTCCCTCTATATTTAGAGGGTGATTTAATTGATTTTAGAGATAGAGGGTGAACTAGAGGGACCACTGTAGGATCAAGGGAGGGTAAAAATCTCTAAAATTATTTTTAGGGGGCGGTGGGAGGGCTCCCACTGTGGACGCCCTAACATACCTTAATTACATCGTTCAGAGTGGTAACTCCTAATATATTTTTATATTACACTTTAAATATTTTATTTTTTTGTTCAAATTTTACTTTTTTAACACTTTAAAAATAAATTTACTCCAACAAGTACTCTCTATATAACCCTCTAAAAATTAAATATCTTTCATCTCAACTAACAAACTATTATATTTTTTCTCTTTTATTTATATTTTTTTACCACAATTAAAATAAAATATTTTGAATTATAAATTTTATATACTATGAAAAATATATTGTACTTTCTCCATCCCTAAATTATTGTCTTGTTTAACTCGGCACACGGATTAGCAAAAAATAATTTACTTGATTATTAATATTAGTATAATGTGTAGTTTTTTTTAATGCCCATGTGTATATGACGCATAATTAAAGTAGAGAGAAAAATAAGGGTAAAATGGTAAAAATAATCTCCTAAAAAAGAAAGTTTTAAACATAACAATTATTTAGAAACGGACAAAAAAATAATAATTTAGGGACGGAGAGAGTATATTTTAATAATTTTTATTTTAAAATATTAAACAAAAGTATATTGTGCTCAAATAAAGTGAAGAAAATATAGAGGATTTAAGTTATTATTTATGTTAAAACCCCCTCTATATTTAGAGGGTGATTTAATTGGTTTTAGAGATAGAGGGTGGATTAGAGGGACCACTGTAGGATCAAGGGTGGGTAAAAATCTCTAAAATTATTTTTAGGGGCGGTGAGAGTGTCCCACTGTGGACGCCCTTATAAAAAATATTTGTAAAATAATATTTTCTAAAATTTTACCCAAAAATTAAAGTACTACCGAACACTAAAAACGAGACTTTTCTCAAAAAAGTTTTTAATTTTACAGGTTCAAAATAGGTCTATCAATAAATCAGATATGTATCAGATATAAGTATATCTAAATTCGATCAAAAATTTTATTTTCTCAACTCGATCCAATAATTCGACAGATCATATGTTTGACAATTTATATCCGAATCCGTTATCAGTTGATATATTTAAAAAAATATCCGATCCGACTTGATCTAAAATTCTCGTTAATAAAATTTTATAAATAAAATAAAATAAAAATTATGCCACTATTAATATATATTCATTATTAATATATATACTATAAATGTATGTAATAATAAATGCGTTATTTTTCGATCAGATTTCTCAACACCTGTTACTTATGCAACCTGAGTCCATTACACTCTAACCAAGATGCAACCTGAGTCCATTACACTCTAACCAAGACTTACCTTAGTAGTCTTGAACGACCACGTTAAGTCGTTAACAGCCTATTATTTTGTGCTAGGCACCAATGAGAATTCACCATTTGAGTGAGGTGACCCAAAAGACCCTCATTATCAGCAGACTTTAGGTCAAGTTTGCCATGGTGATTTTTTAAAAAATTTTTTTTTTGCCTTACGTGGTTTTCCTTTTCTTAATTTTTTATTTTCTCTCTCATCCATCCCACATATTTTCTCTCTATCTCTCTTACTCTTCTGTCTGATTATTAAAATTAAAAATTAAGATTTGAAAATTAACATTAAATTCACATATAAAAAAGTAAAACTTAAAAAAAAAAATTTAACTTAAAATTTTGGCTATTTTTAACATATACTTAATTTTGAAGTGAAATAATATTATATTATTAAATAATTTTATTTTTAATATCACTTAAATTTTTTTTAATTAAATTAACAAACAGACGCTTATTTATTCGATTGTTACAAAATCATTAAAAAAGAAGAACAATTACAAACGACAAAAGAACAGTGTCTAAACAACTAATCTTTAACCTGCTAACTTTAAGAGTTAAGAGCATCCACAATAATAATTCTCTATGTCATATTATAAACATCTTATTTTTTGTTTTAATTTTACTTTTTTAAAACTCTAAAAAAAAAAATTACTCTAACAAGTACCCTTTATACGACCCTCTAAAAATTTATTCTCTCTCATCTCAACTAACAAACCTAAACTACTATTATATTTTTCCTCTTTTATTTATATTTTTTCACCACAGTTAAAATAAAATATTTTAAATTATATATACTATGAAAAATATATTGTACTCTCTCCGTCCCTAAATTATTGTCTTGTTTGACTCGACACACGGATTAAGAAAAAATAATTGACTTGATTATTAATATTTGTATAATGTGTAGTTTCTTTTAATGCTCATGTGTATATGCTTCATAATTAAAGTAGAGAAAAAAGTAAGAGTAAAATGGTAAAAATAATCTCTTAAAAAAGAAAGTTTTAAACAAGACAATTATTTAAAAACGGACAAAAAAAAGAGAGGATAGTTTAGGGACGGAGAGAGTATATTTTAATAATTTTCATTCCAAAATATTAAACAAAAGTATATTGTGCTCAAATAAAGTGAGAAAAATGTAGAGGATTTGAGTCACTATTCATGTTAAAACTCACTCTATATTTAGAGGATGATTTAATTAGTTTTAGAGATAGAGTATGGATTAGAGGGAACACTGTGGAACTAAGAATGGGTAAAACACTCTAAAATTACGTTTAGAGGGCGAAGGGAGGGCGCAACTGTGAACGCCCTAAGAAAGTAAATCACTTTATTTAAATAGTAGGGTAAATTACACATAACCCCCTCAACTATAGATCAGGTTTGATTTGCCCACCTCGTCTACTAATTGAAGCAGTGTACCCCTTTCAATTATAATATTTTCTTAAATTGTACCTTTTATTTAGATACCGAAGTTTGAATTCACAAAATTTATTTATAAAAGACTTACGTCACCATCTGTACATATGATTTTTACCATAATATTCAAAATAAAAATAAAAAATTACTTTAATGACCATCTTTATATACAAAGAGGGTTTTAGAACAATAAAGATAATATAGTCAATTAAAATACCAAAAGAGTACTGTGGTTAAAAAGAATACCTAAAGATGCTCATATGAGTCTTACGTGGGCATCTTACATCAATGCAAATGACAGTACATAAAGAGAAGTTACGATTAAAGAAAAAGCTATAGTTGAGGAGGCAATTCAAATCCAACCCATAATTTAGGAGGGTTATTTGTAATTTACCCATATTATACTCTTTTTGTCCCTAAATTATTACCTTGTTTTTTTTATCCGTTTTAAAATAATTATTTTGTTAGAATTTTTTTTAGAATAATATTTTTATCATTTTATCATTAATTTTTTTATATTTTAATTATAAACTACATATATATATATATATATTAAAAAACTATATAATAAATTAATATTAATATCGAATCAAATAAGATAATAATTTATGAAGGAAGCGAGTAACTTTTTATTGATACTAGTAACCATTGCTTGACCATCAAACCCCACCTTCCCTCCCCCCAGCTAAGCTTCTGTTCTCCTTTTCACTACAGATAAACAAAAGATTTTGTTCTTGCCATATTATATAATATATGTATATTTATTGGAGTACTATATTGTACAACTACTGTGTCTCTGTGTGTGTGTGTGAGAGAGAGAGAGAGAGAGAGAGAGAGAGAGAGAGAGAGAGAGAGAGAGAGAGAGAGAGAAAAGAAAATGAAATAAAATGGTACAATTTTAAAGAGAACTGTACAAAAAGGAAGACAAGTTTTCCTGTTTTTAGGGTTTAAAAGAAAAGAATAGTGACTAGGGGGGCCATGTTGGCCAATTAATTTGAAGCGGCCCCACACCCTACTCACCTAAGCCATAACATGACATAAACCCTATCTCCCTATATTAATTTTATTTTTTTATTAGTAATTTTGTACGATAGTATGTTTGGTTTAATTTGTGTTTATTTTAATGACAAAATCTTAGAAAAGATTGTTGGGTATTTTTTCTCCGGCTTTAAATTATAAATCTTTTTTATCTGTTTTAAAATAATTATTTTTTTAAAATTTATTTTAAAATATTATTTTTATTATTTTACTATTACTTATTTTTCTATTTTAATTATGTACCACATATACGTAGATATTAAAGAAAATTATATATTATACTAATATTAATAATAAAATTAATTATTTTTTCTTAATTCATGTATCAAATCAAACAAAATAATTATTAAGGAATGGAGGGAGTAAGATTTATCCCTTGATCTGATACATTGTGTATTGGTAGACTGAACTAAAAGAATAAAGTCTCATCTTATGAATCGGTATCTATCAATTTCACAGAAGACCTATTTTACTTTAATTTATTAATTTAGTACTGTTCAGTTTATTTTTCTAATTTATCCTCTTTGATTTATCACAAAAATATTAAAACAATAAATATTTATAATACAAAGGTACAAATAAACGAAGTTACAAGTTTAAAAAATTTATCTTATTAAATAAAAATATCATTTTGAGAAGATGGGAGTAATTTTTTAGTTTTTAGATGTTTTTTGAGGCTTTTATATAATTTAATAAAAATGTTATTAACATAACGACACGTTATAAAAGACCCTCAAATAATTTAAATTGATAAAGTTAACGAAAATCTCAAATTAAAAGTTTCCATCTAAGTTATATACATGGTAATTTTTGAAAAATATTGTATGATCTCGGAGGATCATGGTGCCCATTCAGATCGGATTCTCTATTCTAAAATGATGTTTCATTTTATATTTTGATCGTTAGATGTTCGTCACATGTGTATAAAAAATTACAAAATAATTAATGTTATTTATTTACATGTATATGTGGTGAACATCTAACAATTGAAATAAAAGATAAAATGTCATTTTGAAATAGAGGAACCGATCTGGTGCCCACCACCAACAATAACACTATATAGTACTGAACTAAACTAAACTAAATATATTTTTAATTACTTTGACATTATAGAGTGTCAAGTGCACTACAGTGATTCAGAACCAAGAAATTCTTTCTCCTAAGTTTCCTACTTTCTCTCTTTGTCTATTCTATCCTTTCCTTCCATTTATTGCCATTTGACAAACATGATGAAAAGAAAAACCTTTCATGTTTCTCTCTTTACACCTTTCATTCTTTTATCATTCATTCTCTGTAACCCCATTATACTCAGCTGACCCCTCTTCAAAAATAAAGCTCTCCAAACCTTTCCAACTTTCTGCTTCTACCACATTTCCTACTTGTTGCTTCTGATCTCTCTCTCTCTCTCCCCACCATTCCTTTAGCCGGCTGAATCTAATATACACAATTCTGCATTCAAGTTCCCATGTTTTCTGCTCTCTTCTAACCTTTTTTTCTCTTCAAATTCTTTTCAAGCAAAACCCACCATCCATTACAACCTTCATCTCTCTCTCTCTCTCTCTCTCTCTCTCTCTCTACAGAATTGCAGAATGACACAGTGTAGAGGAAAGTCTCTAACTCAACATATTTTGCTAGTAATATGGGTATTAATATTCATATTTGGTCATTGCCATGGCTCAAGGACAAGAACCCATGTGTTCAAACTGGATCCAAAATCTCGGATCCATTCGGGTCATTTCTTTGGGTCCATGCCTAGACGGGTACCCATTCCAGCATCCGGTCCATCAAGAAAACACAATGACATTGGCCTACAAAGTTGGAGATCTCCTTAATTCAAGATCATCCCTAAATCTCTCCCTCTCTGCAACACAAAACACTTCTTTTTGAACAAAAGGTGACATGAATCCAACTTCTTTTTTAATTTCTTTTTATCTTTTGGATATAATATGGATTAGTTAATATTGTATATGACTTGTTTGTTAAGAAAATTTTTGGGGAATTTTTTTTTTTTTTTGGACTTTAGCAAGGTTTGTTCTAGCTTGTAATTAATGGATATCGATCTCCATTCCCATGGAGGAAAAGGGCTCCTTTTGGTTTAATCCCAGAAATACTTTTGGTTTGGATCATATGTAGCTAGCAATGATCATCAGCTACCTAGAATTTCTAATTGTCTTATTTTTTATGTTTAATTCTACTATCTTTTTGGCCTAATGTATTTTTGTGTCTTTAATTGTCTGAGATTATTTTTTCATTAATTTTCTGTAAAAATAGAAATTAAAAACTTAGTAGAATGACAGAAATCATAACTAAAAAGTACTATAAATGGTTAAAGTTATATCCAAAGCTAAGTACAATATTCAAAATAATTAGTATTAGTTGGGTTTTTTTTTTTTTGGCTTTGTGAATGGAGAAAATGTATATATATATATATATATATATTTGTGTATATATCTTGATGTTTATATATTATGAAGATATAATTCAAGTATGAGTTTCCTGTCATGAAGGGCAAATGTGCACGTATTTTCTTCATTCAGTACAATTAGGTAACATTCATGGGGCTGATGAGTCACTCATACATCAGATTATTGATTGAAAGAGAAAGAAAATAATGACATGTCAAATGAAAAGAAAGAAAGAAAAAAATAATGAGACAAATTATTATTGTTGTAATTACTACTACTTCTTAAACAAGTCTCACGTTCTTACTTTTTAAAATCAAACAGATTATTTTTCAAATAAAAATTTAAAAAATTATTCTAAATTTGATGGTACAAAAATGACATGTTTTCAAAGATGAAGGGGTCAAAATATAATTATAATATTACTAATAATAAAAATAGAGTTAAAACATTTTTATTTCAAATTTTGGGTATATTACACTCTCAACTCTGTAACGCCCCAAACTTAATACCAACTCTGAGGTCACACAGTTTGGCTACGTCATCAACAATTAATGCTAAACTATTGTAATTCCCTAGAAACCACAATAAATAATTTACAAGAATCCGACCACCAAATCCAAAACCCTTGGTTGTTTAAATACAAATTTCAAAACTAAATCCGAACCACAAAATTCCAAAAAAACTAGCCTGAGTCCTTAAATAAAATCCCAAAGTCATATGGGTTACAAGGCATCAATAATAACAATCCAAACTATCGGGTTGTCCTCGACGATGTTTACCTGAGCCAAACGAGAAACTGTTTCTTATGACCTGGAAGAAAAAATAGGAAAATGGTGAGCGAACAATGCTCATTAAGTGCATATTCAATCCTCCGATTAGGTTTAGAAGGAAGAGTTGATCAGAAGAAAGTTAAATACTAAAAAGTATCATATTCCAATATCATGATATTATGAAAAGGGTTTTCAAAATTCATAATGTAACGTAGATACTTGGGGTTCCAAATGAAAAATATGAATGCAATTAAACGATTCAAGAAGTCCATCCAATCGCCACCAAACTGATCCATACTAGTTTGGGAGAGTAGACCATGCACAGATGCTGCAATCACATAAGCGGTCTTCGACCTAGTTAAACAGCAGTTATGCAAAGTCCATAAGACCCCTAAGGGTTAAAATCTTATAAGGGTGTATCCGGATTACCAACTACATGTTTAACGGCGTAAAGTTATCATAAAGTCATGTTTACCCCGTGATTGGTAATTTTTTGATTTAGTGATCACGCAAATTTCAAATATATCCAAATATTATTTCAAACAAATGCAATAAATATAATAGACCAAAGTTCAAAGCAAGATGGTATCTCACGCAATACGAAAATGAAAACATGAGATCTACGACTATACTAACTATAAAGTAGAAATAAATAGCGCAAGGATTTCAAAACAACTACTGACATTAGTCGGGCATAGCATAGTCTAGAGAAGTAATGACAAGAGGATTTAGCAGAATCCTGCCAAATGATAGAGTTCAAGGGACATAAAGAGGTATAATCCCTTACCTTACTAGCGTGTGTACAACCAAACAAAACACCGAATCGCGAGCAAAAAGCTAACCCCTCTTGTCCGAACCTAATATTCCAAACATATGTACTATAATTATTAGTTAAAACTATTTTATTAATTCATCCTTAATATATATGCATAGATGTATATACATATATGTATATGTATATGCATATACATATACATATAACCTAACATAACTAACATGATAAGAAATTTAGAATTTAGGGCATATTTGAAAGTTTCTGAGCTTAAGGAACCATTCTAAAATTTGGCAGAACCACAAGCAATATCTAAAAGATCAGGGGCCTAGTTGTAACTTCTCTCTCCCTTCTTCCTCCGGCCCATGCGCCCTCCTCAGTTCCAGACACCATGCTTTCCTCCTTTTTTTTTTTTTTTGGTCTTTCTCTTCTTCTACGCCATTGACTCTCCCTTCTCCCAATTCTCCCTTGGAGAGTCCAATAGAAAGGCCCAATAGTAAGTGGCCAAGCCCAACCTCAAACAAGAAACCGAAAAATTGCTGGCCGGTCCACTTTGAAAAGTTTTTATTCTCTCCAGTTTACTATTTTTTTTTCTTAACCGCTAAAAGACACTTTCACAAAAAATTTCTAAAATACCCCAGTTTCTTTCATAACTATGCTTGCGTTTAAATTCCTCATTTTTCCACTATCGTTTGGAAGGGAGCAGAATTTTCGCCTTCTTTAGGAACAGCACTTCTTCCGAATTTTGCAATCAACTGTTTTAAATCAAAAATCAGATCATTAGCCAAAATACAATGTAAAACATATGACTAATTCATAACCACGCTTCAAACTGTACGTATTTTAATTCATGGATTAATCAAAAAGTGGAGTAATTAATAATAAATATGTAAGAAGCTATATACACTGTAATTATAAATTATAATAGCAGAAGAAAGCTCATTACCTAGTGATATTGAGCCTTCAAGCAAGCGTTGTGTTCTTCCATAGGAGTATGAAAGAATTCGCGAATGAACGATTCTTACATTCTGATGCCCAATTGTTACATCTCAAATTTAATCAGATCCCCAATTTTTGCATCCCGATGCCCAAATTAATCTAAGAAAGTGCACTGTATCCCAATGCTCAATTGTTGCATCCCGATGCCTAATTATTGCATCTCAAATTTAATTTCAATACCCAATTTTTGCATCCCGATGCCCAAATTAATCTCATAAAGTGGCACTGCATCCCGATGCCCAATTGTTGCATCCTAATGCCCAATTGTTGCATCTCAAATTAAATTTTAATGCCCAATTTTTGCAACTCGATGCCCAAATTAATCTGAGAAAGTGGCACTGCATTTCGATGCCTTAGGATGCCTGATGCGCGCGTGTTTTGGTTTCATTAAGGGTATTGTAGTCTTTTTAACCAAAAAATGTCTTTTTCTGATTTAAAAAAAAAGGGTTGATTGGAGGAAATTAAAATATTAAAAAAAGACCGGCATGTAATTCACCCAATAATAAACGGATATTGTCTCCAAAAAAAAGTTTAGGACCAAAGTAACCCATAGCTAGCCCCAAATATAATTATAATATTACTTATTATTAAAATAGAGTTAACATTTTTATTTCAAATTTTGGGTATATTACATTACTACAAGTCGTGGCTTTGTTAGTGGGTTTGATGGCTCATAATTTTGGGTGAAATTTGGACCCGTTCTTTTTGGAGAATTTTTAATCGTTTAAGTACACGATAATTATTTTTAACTGAAAAATGACACTTTTGTTACGAAATGTCGTCTGTACTCTAAAAAAATACGAAATAACACGCTGTGTATCGCGATGCATAAATTTTGCGCATCGCCAAATTTTGTGCAAAATTAACTAAATCAACCACCCAAAAGAAGAAGAAGAAAATGGGTATACAATATTCACCTCCTTTTTTTTTCTTTTTGTCCAACATGTTAACAAAAACCATCATCAATGAAAGCTTGAAAGATCCCAACAAAGAAACAGCAGAGAGAAAATCGGTGAGAGGGAGACCGTCTTTTGAATCCCGTAGGCTGTAGTAGCCATGTTTAATCGCAAGAGGTTTCCCATGGTTGTAAACAAAGTGGGTTATCCAATGGTGGGTAGATCCAACATGTTGAACAAAAATCATCATCAATGAAAGCTTGAAGACCCCAACAAAGAAACAGCAGAGAGAAAATCGGTGAGAGGGAGACCGTCTTTTGAATCCCGTAGGCTGTAGTAGCCATGTTTAATCGCAGGAGGTTTCTCATGGTTATAGTGTTGGAGAGATGAATTAGGTTTCTTGGAAAGTGAAGGGACAACACGTTAAAAAAGGGGGACAGTTTTAGAACAAATAATCAATTTATCACTTAAAAATGACTTAAGCGAATGAAAACAAATATAGTAGATTTAAGTGGTTGAATGTTCTACAAAAGGTATCGGCCCGCAATTTTTTCCATAATTTTCTGCTACAGTTATTCTGCGAAACATTCATTTAAATAAATAGTGTATTTTCACTATAAATTATATGTATTTATTATATTTATTAGATATAATGACTTTACAAGTCCCTCGACTATGACCGATTACACTGTTAGTCCCTCAACAAAATTTCGTGCAGTTTTCGTCCCTACGACTTCAAATTTGCATGTCGAAAGTCCTTTTGATGGATGCCGTTAGTGATTTACCATTAAGTTGCCCATGTGCCTCCCATATGCGTTTGACCAAAGGCGAAAATAGAATTTCACAAATAAATTAAAATCCAATAAAATTTGAGGCAAACTGTGTCTCACTTTATCTCTCTCTCTCTTTAATTTTGACTAATTATGACCAAGATTAAAGAACAAAGGAGAAAAGCAAATTTAAATTTAACAGTAACCCATTTCAATTAACGAACAAAGCAATCATAACAGAGGATGGGGTGCTGTTTTGGGCTCAAGATTTTTATTACTATTATTGATTTTAAATGCTTTGTCGTTTTCATCATGTTGGGCAGATGGATGGGGTGCTTTCCAATTAGGATTTTCCACCGCAACTGCCGCCAAATTCCATTTTGACCGGTGGGGTGTTCATTGAGGAACCCCAGTCGTGGTTGTTGTGTAAGGAAATTGATGTCCTGTGCTGGGTACCCATTGACGGTAACAATAAGGGCGGTGAGAGCTGGAGCGGGTTCACCACTAGCGCTCTTGAGAAATCGGCGGGGTTCACTAGTGGTTTCCTTACGATGGAAGTTGCGGTGAAAGTTACAGGTGACGCATTTGAGCGCTTTGAGTGGGAGAAGGCAAGATGATTACCCCAATCACTCTGCTCCATTTCCTTCCATTCCATGGCTTCCATTAACAGCATCACGCCCCAAACCTTTCGTTCTCTATCTAAACCCATCAAAGACCCAAACCCAAACCCAAAACCCACTTTCCCCCTTTTCAAATCCTTTGTACCGACCTCCTATAATCCCACAATTTTCTCAAGAACCAAACAGAAAGACGCCATCACCGTTGTCGGTCGGTGTCCCCCAAGGAGCTGGACGTTTGGAAATGAATAGAATTGAGAGGGAAGTTGAAGTTCACCAGGAAATTGTGAATCAGTTGGTGGGTGGGTTTGGAAATGAAGGGCGGTTGTCGTTTGAGGGTGCCGACGATTTTTCTTTGGCATCATTTTCTAGTGGTAAGGATGAAAACATTGATGAAAACAAATTGATAGATAGAGCTATCAATGCTTCGATTATTCTTGCTGCGGGCACTTTTGCAATTACCAACTAAGCAGAGTGTGTGTGTGTGTGTATGTGTGGGAGTGTGTGTGTGAGAGAGAGTGTGTGTAAGAAAAAGCAACTGAAAAAGTAAAGTGTGTGTGTGCATGTGTGTGTGAGGTTGAAGATGAAGTTAGTAAAGAAGGGTAAGGGAAATTGTAACGACCCGAGCCCGAAGCCCAGTCCGCCACGCATAGCCCACGCACTGGCCCACTAAGCACCTTGGGTCAACTGGCCCACCACAAGCCACCCAAAAGTCCATGGATAGGTTGGTGCCCAGTGGTAGTGGGTGGCCATTTATAAAGCACACACAAGTCCCACATCTACCCGATGTGGGATATCACAATCTCCCCCACTTGAATCCTTGACGTCCTCGTCAAGTGCCAAAGGAGGTCCAAAGGATCGGCACCCCGGGCGATGTGTTCCTACACATTTCCAGCCGGGACCCGCTCTGATACCATTTGTAACGACTCGAGCCCGAAGCCCGGTCCGCCACGCATAGCCCACGCACTGGCCCACTAAGCACCTTGGGTCAACTGACCCACCATAAGCCACCCACTACCACTGGGCACCAACCTATCTATGGACTTTTGGGTGGCTTATGGTGGGCCAGTTGACCCAAGGTGCTTAGTGGGCCAGTGCGTGGGCTATGCGTGGCGGACCGGGCTTCGGGCTCGAGTCGTTACAGAAATTTCATTTTTGCCATTGGTAAAATACATGTGGGAGGCATATAGGCAACTTAACAACAAATCACTAACGGCATCCATCAAAAGGACTTCCGGCGTGCAAATTTGAAGTGGTAGGGACGAAAACTGCACGAAATTTTGTTGAGGACTAATGGTGAAATCGGCCATAGTCGAGGGATTTGTAAAGTCATTATCCCTATTTATTATTGATCAATTAAGTTAGTTGTTGTTATAATACAATTATTTTCAAATACTTACCTTATTTGATGTTGAAGTTTTTGCCAAAAGTTAAGTAATTTTTTTTGTTGAATATTCTTTTATAACTTAAAGTTTATTTTCTTGATTTTCTTACATTCTCAAATAAATTAAGTTCATTTATCAGCACTAAAAATACAATTTAAGAAGTCAAATCCATCCATGATTAAATATAATTTATTTGAGAAGGCGAAAAAAGAAATAAAATTACAAGGGGAAACAAAATAATAATTGAACATTGAAATATTTTTTTGTTTTCAGATAAAGGGAGTTCGAAGGGAAATTTTGTTAAGATATTAATTAATGATTTAATTTTAATGAAAGTGGTGAATAAGTAAATATTGTAGTGGAAATAGACTTTCCATTAGTCAAGAAACAAATTAAGTTTTCTCTACCCACTTCTACAATTATGGACTTTTTTTGTAATTTGTTAGAGTAGGCAGTAGAAGAGTTGAAATTTGGAAAAATTGCGGGCCGGTACATTTTCTTGGATATTCAACCGCTAAAGTTCACTATATTTGTTTCCAATTGTTAAAGTTCACTTTGGTGGATAAATGAATAAATTATTCCTAAAATTCCTCCCAACAACCTAAAGACGGTTCTCTCCTCACCAAAGCTAGGGCAGTTCTACGACTTCTTCTCGTTCTCTCATCTGACTCCTCCAATTCAATGTGAGTTAATGGGTGCAACTCCTATTTTACTCGCTGAGAAAATGTGAGAATTTTTGTTTTCTTTAATTGTTAACAATGTCATGGTAAAATAGACATTAGGAGATCTGCTCGACCGTTTCTTGAAGATAAAATAGAGGATGATTTTTTTCAAATCAATGTAAGGATCTCTATGTGCTTTTATTGTGTATTTTGTGATATATTATGTCTGTTCTTTGGAGATGTATTTGTACTGGTTGTGGCTGACTAAGCGAAACAGATGGTAGTGGATGACTTAATATAATATTTTATACAGGTTTGAGTTTGCAGTGGGAAGCCAACGGCAATTGTTGGGATAAAAATGGGGAGAGAGAGAAAGAGAGAGAGAGAGAGAGAGAGAGAGAGAGAGAGAGAGAGAGAGTGTGTGTGTGTGTGTAATGTAAATGCACAAGGAAAGTGATGAACATATGTTGATGTAGAGGGCATGCAAGGGTCAACATGGTGTATGTTTTTTGGTTGAGTTTGAAGCTTGAGTTGCTGTTAGAGAAGGAATTATGTTGTAATTTGTGCATCGCGATGTATCAATTTGTGCATCGCGATGCATTATTGTATCGCGATGCATAGCGTGCATGTTCCGTATTTTTAAGAGCATAGACGACATTTCGCAACAAAAGTGAGATTTTTCAGTTTGAAACAATTATTGGAAACTAATGCGGTTGAAAATTCATTAAAACGTATCAGCCTGAATTTCTCCCTTGAAATTTTTGCTGAAACAATTAGTTGGAAGTTGGAACATAGCAATATACTTTCTCTTTTGGATAATAATACACAGGGTGAAAAATTCTAACTTAGTCTTTAAAGCCCACCCATGTAGCGTAAGGAGATCCAAATATTTTTGTTAGAGAAAGAGAGAGAGAGAGAGAGAGAGAGAGAGAGAGAGAGAGAGAGAGGAGATTGATCTCCTTGTGCCATATGTGTAGGCTTTAAAAGTAGGATAACATTTTTCAGTTTATGTATCATTATCCTTCTCTTTTTTTAGAAAAAAACTACTAACGCACCTTCAAACTAGCTTTCAATTTAAAAAAAAATTTAAATGGTGTCTATTTTTGGATGGAATTAATCTCTAGGGATGCCCCTACGGTCCGACCTATTCCCTAAACTTGAAGGGAAGACATTTGAATTAAAGGTTGGAGTCGGGCTATTCACACCATCACTTTCTCTAAATACCCCTCTTTTTTAAATACACCATCTCCCACAATTTTGAACCTCCCTCAATTTTGAACCTCCCTAAATACTATATACACCCTTTTCATTTCCCTATTTTACCTCTCCTAAAATGTTTAAAAGAACTAGCTCTTTTCTAAACACATACTCTCTCCACTTGTGAGACACTCGCACTCAATTCCAAATCAACTTGTTTGAAGAAAATGAGGAGCAAAACGAAGAGAACAAATTGCGTTATAAGTTTTGAAATAACACTTGTTTTTCAATTTGTATGTTAAATAATTTTTAGGACTGAGTTACATATGAATTCCGTTGCAATTGAAAATTTGGTGATTTGAGTGATTTTAGGTTGAAATTAAAAAATTCTGGGCTTGTGATCAATTCATGCCGAACAACACGAAGGGTGTTCGGCCTGACCAACTGAAGAGTGACGCTAAACGCAGCCCCTCCCCCGCAAAATTACTAAGTTGCCCTTTTTCCTATTTTATTTTTTAAATTTTTAAAAAATAAACCTTAAATTACAGTTTCCTCCCTATTTTTTAAAATTTTAAAACTGCCCCCCTGTGCTTTTTTAGGCTTACAGCCGCCCCCTATAACTTAGGCCCCCTAAAAAATTTATAATAGCCCCCTTAAATTTTACACTTAGACCCCTTAAATTTTCTTTAAAAAGGAATGGATGAATTTTTTTTTTCATCTACTATCTTTCTCTCTGATTACTCTCTCTCTCTCTCTCTCTCTCTCTCTCTCAACACTTTAATTTTTTTTGTCCAAATGTCTACTAATTCGGCTAATAACTCGGAAAGGAGATCCAGGTCAAACAATTCAAAGGTAATTTTGTTTAAATTATCCAGTTAATATGTATGTTTTCGACTTTGTGTTAGTTACATTGAGTGCTTTCATTTATTTTCTTCGAAGTTGTATATTTTTAGTAATTTTTTGGCTTAGTTATTTGTTTTAAATATACAAAAAAATAATAATAATAAATTGGGACACATGGGCTTGGACTATGCGCATGTACCAGATGACATGTGCATGGTACAAGTGCATGTTGCACGATTTTTGATTTTTTAAATAAAAAAAATTGAAAATTCATGCTACATGCGCCTGGTCATCTTGTACATGCGCATGATCTAGGCGCATGTACAAGATTCCATGCGACTGGTACAGGCGCATATAGCAAAATCTTTTTTTTGGCACTTTAACCCTTGTATTTGTCTATTTTTGAAATTATTTCATTTCATCCCCTGAGTTTGTTAGTTTCGTTAAATTGAATGAATATTTGCATTTTACCCCCTTGAGATTGTTAGTTTCGTTAAATTGAATGAAAATATGCAATTTACCCCCTGAGTTTGTTAATTAAGTTAATTAAGTCAATATTAATATCTTAATATTGAATTTTTATGCGATTTATTAAATGTTACACTTTATTCCTAATTGCATTATGCTTACATAATTTATCTTAATTTTATTTTTTTATGTGATTTTTTGTTCCCAATTATTGCATTATGCATTATGCTTAAATAATTATTAATATATGTTAGCCTCAAATGTTACACTTTATTAATATATATTTAATATTGACTTTACCCCATGAGTAAGTTAGTTTCATTAAATGTTTAAGTAAATAGAAATTTACAATTTTCCCCCTTAATTTAACTTTGTAAACTTTTAAGTTACATAATTATTAGTTTTGGGTCTATTAAATGAATTAATATTATTAGTTGTATTATTTACAATGAATTAATTACTATTAAATGTTGCTTATAATTGCTTAAATAATTATTTTTGGCCTATGTTATTTGTTTGGGCCAATTAATTGAATTAATATTAATATTAAATTTTGCTTATACACGGTTAAATAATTACAGGATTGTTCCCCTATAGATGAAACAATTTATCCGGATGTTAGCGGGTGCTTTGTTACAGAAACAATATTTTAGAGTTTAGTGATGGTGGGGGAATGAATTCTTTCTACAGGACACCTAAATTACATGCATATGATAATTAAGCGGCATAGAAGTATAAATGAAAAGAAAATAGTTTGTTTTGGTTGCGAAAGAAGTGAAACTCCCAGAGTAACTGGAGATGCTGATATGAGTCAAAGAAAAAAATGCGGTTCGAAGAAAATAGGATGTCTATTTGAGGTTACTGTAGTTCAACAACTTGGTGGTAATTTTTGGAAAGTGCACGTTCCCGAGAATCGTCGACACAACCACCCACTTACTCAGTATGGATAGTGGCACAGATCGAGAACGTCACTGAAAGACGATTATGAAATCGTTAAACAACTTACACAAGACAATATGAACCTGAAGCAAATTCTCAATCATCTGCATAATACAGATCCCGATAATGTTAGCTCGCTACGTCAAATGCAGAATTTGGTACAGAAAATAAAAAGGGATGGCATGGGTGAAGCAACACCAATGCAACATTTCTTCAAACTGATGTATGACAGTGGCTACTACCATTGGGAAGAATTTCAAGATGATGATGTTACTCTCAAACATGTCATGTTAATACACCCAACATCAATGGTTTTGTTACAAAAGTTGTCGTACGTTATCATTTTGGACTCAACGTACAAAACAAATAAGTACAGCTTGCCGTTGTTGGAGATTATTGGGGTGGCACTTATCGGTAAAAATTTTCACATCGCTTTCGCCTTCATTCATGACGAGACCACTAATTCTTTCATGCGGGTTTTAGGAATGTTGCATCAGTTGTTTGCACTTTTGGAGATTTATCCAAAGCTTTTTCTCATCGACAGGGAGTTGGCTTTAATGAAATCAATTCAGCATTTTTTTCCCGATGCCCAACATATGTTGTGTAAAAGACATATATCGAAGAATGTGGAGAAACATGTGGTTCAGCGCACGAAGACTAAAGACTTTTCTCCAGTACTTATGTCTAGGTGGCACAAAATTGTTGATGCAAAAACAGAGGAGAAATTTGAAGCACACCTGGATGCGTTGGTAGGAATATGGGCCAACAAGTATGGGTTAGTGAATTATGTGATGAGAGAATGGTTGGTTCCATACAAGAAGAAATTCTGTACTGCGTGGACCAAAGATATTTTACATTTTGGGAATACTACGACAAACAGGTATTATATTTAATTTATATAAACCAACAAGTAAAACTTACTTCCAACAGAGTCAGACATCCAGCTATCTGCGTTGTATCTCGACGAGATGCTATACCGAGCTGACGGTATAGATATGCTAACGTAGTTGTGCCCAAAGCATAGTTGGGCACCTCCTCCAATGGGTCCAAGAACGGCAGAAGTTGTGAGGTGATTGAAGTTTTTGATTTTTCGACGAAGAGTGACGCACCCAACGTCCACAACAAATATGCAGTCGCTTTTTGTTCTGGACTGACCATTGGCCCACTCGTACCACACTCTCTTTGGATGGTGTTAAGCTTGATCAAATGAGTCTTGAATTCAACATTCACTTGATCAGCCGTCCACCCTAATAGACCCCCTATCCTCGGTCTCAACTCAGATAAGCTGATATCTCCCATGATAGGGAACCCAACCACAGGTATCGGTAAAAGATACCAGACATCGTGGAGAGTGATCGTCATCTCCCCAAATGGAAGATGAAAACTGTTGGTCTCTGGATACCATCTTTCCACGAAAGCAGAAATCAAAGGCATGTTCACGTTTGGAAACATGCATTTCTGCAAATGCACCAAGCCCATTGCTTCATATTTTTCTGTGGACCTAAAATTATTTAGACTCCACTTATACATCCGATCGCCACCGTGGAGTCTCAGTAAAGGAGGTCTATTATGTTAGACAAAAAAAAAAAAAAAAACCTTAAATACGTATTAGCATCAATAAAAATATAATTTCTAGGTAATACCAAATATAATTTGAATTAAGTAAAAATTAGATAGAGTAAAGTTATTATTACCATCTGTCGAGTCCATTAAGCTCGTGAGATATGCCCAAGAAAACCAAGCAATAAGTCGATGATTTGGGGGCCTCCTTTGTAACACCCGCATTATTTGCATCATTCACATTCATTCTATATTTGTGCCTCTTATATTAACATTGTCATTTCATGTGCATAAGTTATTCAAATGTACTTGCAATTGAGTTTGTTGAACACTTTTCAAGTGTATGAAAATGTGTTAGAAGTTTCATGGTTATTTGCATTTGAGTTGATGTGCATCTAAAGCTTCATTTTACGTGGTTTGGAATGTGTTGTGGTTATGTTTTGAACTTGGTTTGAGTTTGGTATCATCATTGGGTGACTTAGGAATGTTTTAGAATCACTTTGGTTTGATTTTGGTGATTTTTAGCCTAACCCAGACATTATGCAGCCGCATTATGCCAAGGCCTCACATTCTGGATTTCATGCGGCCGCACAAGGCGTCCGCATGAGACCCATGCGACTGCACTAAGCCAGCCGCTCAAAAACCCTAAGGTTACTGGATTCTATACGGACGCATGGCGCGCTCGCATAGAAGCTATGCAGCCGCATGGCGCGCCCGCATAGCGACGGGCTCTGTTCATTAAATTGACTTGTTGACCTCAATCCAATGGCTTTAGTCACGACCATTGACCATCTCTCCAGCCTCACTTAATCACTTAAACACACTTAGAGACACAGTTTATACACACATTTCATCACCTTCAACCTTGGCAAGTTGAGAGAGAAAAGAAGAAGAGTTTATGCTAGAAATTCTTGTAGTTTGATCAATTGAAGACCAAATCACAATCCAACACTTCCATTTTGAAGCTCTTGGTTAGGAGAAGCCATCCTTTACATTGAATGTGACTTTCTTGAGTTAAATCTTCAAGTAGTAAGCTACTATCCCTTGTTCTTCCTCAATTATGAATTGTTATTCATATTGGACTTGTGATTTGATGAAATATGTTAGAAATAATCAATTTTGAGTATGTTTGACTATGTTGACCTTTCAAATTTGTGGTTGACTTTGTGAATATGTTTGGAGACTCATGTTTACATGTTAGAAATGTGAAATATGGTTGGTAATTGTTAAGTTTACGATATGATTAATTCGCGTAAACTCGAACTCATTAGAAACCAAAATGACTCTAACGGAGTTCGTTAGGATTTCATAATTTATGAGACCACGTGTGTGATTTGGGAATTCTCGGATGATTCGAGTGATTCGTTTGGAAATTTGGTTACACCGGGTGTGTTTTGATATTACGTAAATTGTCGTAATTTTTATAAGTAGGTTATTTGTGTGTGAGATTATTATAACTCACTTGTGACATTCGTATCATTGTTATATGTTACCGTTGTGGTGTACTCCCTACTTTGGAGTATGACCTTTTATTTTAAATGTCGAGTAAACATCTACTTGTGCATTTAGTTAAGTCCATGGCATATGTGTTGGCGGTGTATTGACGCTCAATTATTGCGGGAGCCGGGGCTACGTAATAGTCGAAGGCCAATACATCGGGCCTCGCCCTACCGTTGGCCACGGTAGGGGTATAGCGCCATTTGTTGTACGGAATAAACGCAACCATGGTAAGCTATATCCGTGGTTGATTCTTGGGTTATAGGGACCGAGATCACCCGTCGACGTGAATACAGAAGATGGTTCACAATGTGTTATGTTATTTGGTTGTCTTGTTCGAGCACGTAAACAATGGCTCTACATTTGGTATATTATTGGTTGGTTGGTTGGAAGTATTGGTTTGGTCGGAGGTGTACCTCGACACCGTATCCTTTGTAACCTGTTTACTTATAGCTCTTATGTGCTTCCTGTATGAGCGAATGTTGGTCATGGTTTCCAATCGGTATGGGACGGTTGGCGATCGTCGAGCCTCTCGCGTAGTATGGGGTTGTTTGGCTACGTGCAACACTTGTTACTTCCGTTTTGTATTGAAATGGTTTCGTGATGACATGATTACTTGTTATATTTATTGTCTTGCATCTAGCATGCCATATTGTTGCATTAGTAGCTTATTGAGTTTCGACTCACCCTGTTTTGTGTTTATTTGTTTTTCCTTAGCTCAAGCGTTGGCGAGGAATCCTTAGTGCTCAAGTTCAGTCCCGATTGGACGTCATCTTTTGGTAGTGCACCTTGTACCTAGTATTTTCTTTTGGTGAGGCCGAGGGTGTACTTGTTATGTAAGCAATGTATTTGTTGGGTAGTAGTCTCGACTGTTATTGATATATTCTTTTGTTGTGCCGGCATGGTTGCCGTGTTGTTGTGTATATTTCTTAACTTTAATTTCGTGCACTCTGATATGGTTTATACATGTACCGAGTCTGTTAGCTCGAGTTTGTTGTTCCTAGCTAACGTGTTGTTTCTCCGGCCTGTTTCGCCGTTGAGGTTTAGTATTGTTTTAAAGATTTTGTTGTTTAAAGAAAACTTGCATGTGCCTTACAGGGTTTTCACATGACTTTGCATTCTTTTAAAAGGAATTTTTGAAATGCTACTTTCGTGTTTCTTCGTTGCCTCGCGGACCGAACGGGATTCACATCGGATCTCGGGTCGGGTCGCGACAGTTGGTATCAGAGCTTAAGTTAGCTAGCCGGGAGAGAATCTTTGGCTTAGGAGGGTTGGTAGTGTGTTTAAGTCGTTAACCCCGAGTGTTTATTGCAGGTGTTTAATCATGGTTGAGACTAGACATGGTGCTAGTACGGAGGAGGGTGGCTCGAATGGAGCTGGAATTACTTCGACTGAACAGGGAAATACTCCACCACCTACACAGCCTAGAGTTCAACCTACGGGACAGCCGGATGTACCGCTTGAGATACCGGTTAATCAGAATGAGGGGATTGTAAATATGATGCAGGGATTCATGCAGTCGATGATGGAGATGAACAGGCAGAACATAGAGTTGCAGAGACAAGCAATGGCAGGATTGGGACAGGCGGGAGGTCACAGGCTAGCTCAACCAGCTGGGGGCAATGGGGACTATGACCGGAGATTAGGAAGATTCCTGAAAATGAAACCACGAAGCTATGATGGCGAGCCTGATCATATGAAGGCGAAAAGGTGGATAGAGTCAATCGAGAAAATCTTTGCAGCAATTGACTGTACTGACGGTGACAAGATCAAGTTTGCATCTTTTAAGTTAGAAGACGCCGCTGAACATTGGTGGTGGGTGCTTGAAGCGAGTTGGGTGCAAGAAGGTGTGGAACGAACTTGGGAACTCTTCTTGCGACAGTTCAGGAACCATTTTGTTCCTGACGTGGTACAAGCAAAGAAGAAAGTATAGTTTCTTAGCCTTGAATAGGGGACGTTATCAGTGGGTCAGTATCCTGCTAGGTTCACGGCATTGGCACGGTATTGTTCACACTTGATTCCGACGGAGGAAAAGAAAGTCTATCGATTTGTGAAGGGGTTGAGAACGGAGTATCGTAAGCAACTGTTACCGCTTGATCTACCAAGTTACCAAAGCGCGATGGATAAAGCTTACAAGATCGAACATGACATCGAAGAGCACCGGAGTAAGCCAAGTAACAGAGATGGGAATCAACAGTTTTCACAGCAAAACTAGAAGAGGCAGAATACCGGTAGGACTTCTAACAAAGGAAAAAATGTGAATCGTCAGGCAGGCCAAGCGGGGCAGCAACTGGGAGGCCAAGGACAGCGTGAATCGAGATTTATTTATAACTTCTGCAAGAAGTCAGGGCACACTGAAGAGAGGTGTTGGTTAAAACAGGGTAGATGCTTGTTATGTGGTGACGACAAACATTTCCAAAAGGACTGTTCGAGGAATCGAGGGTTACCTCAGGGTGGTGCACAACAAAACACAGGGGTGAAAAGGAACAACGATGGTCGACCGAGAGTCCAGGGTCGGGTGTTCGCTTTAGATCAGAGGGGTGTTCCTGATGCTCCCAATGTGATAGAAAGTACATTGTTTGTCTCGAGAGAGCGAGCCCGAGTCCTTATAGATCCAGGGTCATCACATTCCTATATTGCATCTCACTTTGCATGCCATTTGCATTCCATGCCTGAGTTATTGTCTTATGTGTTAGAGGTGTCTACTCCGATGGGAGAGTGCCTAGTTGCTTCTGATGTTCATTGTGCATGTGAAGTTGTTATTGATGGTCATGTTTTGCTTGCGGATTTGGTAGTTCTGCCCATCCGTGATTTTGATGTCATTTTGGGTATGGAGTGGTTGCACACTCATCATGCCATAGTTGATTGTCGTAAGAAAATTGTTACATTTGAATTGCCTGGTATGCCTTTGTTTATGTTTGAGGGTGAAAAATGCATGGGTGATATTCATATGATTTCAGCATTGAAGGCTCGAAAATTATTATCACATGGGTGTACAGGGTATTTGGCATGTGTGGTTGATAAATCTAAGAAAGTTGTTGTGTTGGAGGATGTTCCAATTGTACGTAAATTTCTGGATGTGTTTTCATCGGAATATGATTTGCCTCCGGATAGGGAGTTGGAGTTTTGTGTTGAATTGTTGCCAGGTACCGCTCCTTTGTCAAAGGCACCATATCATATGGCACCGGCAGAATTGCAAGAGTTAAAGGTACAATTGGAGGAATTGTTGAATCGGGGTTTTATTAGGCCGAGTGTATCGCCGTGGGGTGCACCGGTATTGTTTGTGAGGAAGAAAGATGGTTCCTTGAGATTGTGCATTGATTACAGAGAGCTAAATCAGGTAACCATCAAAAACAAGTATCCCATTCCACACATTGATGATCTATTTGACCAGCTACAGGGCTCCGTAGTGTACTCCAAATTTGATCTTCGAAGTGGCTACCATCAACTGAAGGTTAGGGCGGAAGATATACTGAAGACGACATTCCGAACTCGATACGTGCACTTCGAGTTTGTGGTGATGCCATTTGGGTTGACGAATGCACCAGCTGTGTTTATGGATCTAATGAATAGAATTTCCTTGTCTTATCTGGACTATTTTGTGGTGGTATTCATCGATGATATTCTTGTGTACTCGAAATTCCGGGAGGAGCACGAGAAACATTTGATATTGGTATTGTCGGTGTTGAGGGAAAGGAAGTTATATGCGAAGTTTAGCAAGTGTGCATTTTGGCTCGAGGAGATCTCTTTTATAGGCCATGTGGTTTCGGGTAATGGTATTTCGGTGGATCCAATTAAGATCGAGGCAATGGTGAATTGGAAAAGACCCGAGTCGGTAATGGAGATTCGAAGCTTCTTGGGTTTGGCGGGTTATTATCGGAGTTTTATTGAAGAGAATTGCGACTCCGATGACGAACCTAACGCAAAAGAACAAACCCTTTGTATGGGATGACAAATGCGAGGCGAGTTTCCAAGAGCTGAAAAGGAGGTTGACCACAGCTCCGATCTTAGCACTACCGAATGGACAGGACAGGTTAGTGATATACAGTGATGCTTCGAAAGAGGGTTTGGGTTGTGTTTTGATGAAGAATGGGAAAGTGATAGCGTATGCTTCTCGAAAGTTGACTCCATTTGAACAGAATTACCCAACCCACGACCTTGAGTTAGCTGCGATCATCTTTGCTCTACACAAGTGGAAACATTACTTATACGGAGCTAAGTTCGAAGTGTTCACCGACCACAAGAGTCTCAAGTACATATTTTCTCAAAAGGAGTTGAACAATAGACAGCGGAGATGGATGGAACGACTTAAGGATCACGATTGTACTATCTTGTATCATCCGGGGAAAGCTAACGTGGTAGCGGATGCACTTAGCCGAAAGGCGTACATGTCTTGCTTGATGACCTGTGAATGGAAAATGCTTGAGGATGTTCGAGATTGGGGTCCATGTAGATACATAGGACCTTTTGAGATACTTGAAAGAGTTGGCACGTTAGCTTATCGACTTGCGTTGCCACCTTCTTTGTCGGAGATTCACAATGTATTCCATGTGTCGATGCTTCGGAAGTATATGAAAGATGAGTCACACGTGTTGGGATATGAGGAAATCACGTTTGAGCCCGATTTGTCATATGTAGAACATCCGATGAGGATTCTCGACACTAAGGAGCAGATATTGAGGACCAAAAGGATTCCACTTGTAAAAGTGTTGTGGAGGAACCACGAGATCGAAGAGGCTACGTGAGAAACCGAGGCTGACATGCGTGAGAAGTACCCTCACTTGTTCGATGGACTTGGTAAGGAATTTAGGGGCTAAATTCTTTTAAGGGGGAGTGGGTGTAATAACCTGAATTTATGTGCTTACATTGTTTGTGTTATTATGCTTAACATGTGTGTTTGATTGCTTGATTAAATGTGTTCAAACTGGTTTTGCCTAAATTCATATACATTTGATGATGCTAGAAGGATATACATGTTAATGCATTAACTTAGTACAAGCCCTTGTGATTCTTCATAAGTGTGAAGTGATTGTTGTTAGCATTGTTGAGATGATCTATGTGAACTATGTGTTGTTAAAAGTGCTATGGGTGCTGTGTAATCACACCTAGGGTGGCCAAGTGACTTAACCAAGGAAATAGAGACAATTAGAAGTAGGACTGAACAGTAGGGGTTTGCACGGCCGCGCGCCTTTTTGTGACACGGCCGTGCAAAAGTGGCCAGACATTCCAGTAAGTTTGGCACGGCCTCGCAGCTTTGTTGACACGACCGTGCAAGGATTCCAGTAAGTTTGGCACGGCCGCACAGCCTTTCTTGGCACGGCCGTGCGAGAGTGACACGGCCGTGCAACTTTAAATGACACGGCCGTGCAAAGCGTACGGACAGCACTTAAGTGACTTGTAATTTTTGGCTTTAGACCCTTGGACCCTTGGCTGAAAGTATTGTACCATGGCTTGACCAATTGACCATATATAAGTCACTTGAAGACTCAAAAACACATCATCTTCTTCCATAGTTCTACCTTGAAGCCCTAGAGAGCTTGTGTGGGAGATTTAAAGTGAGATTAGTGTGTGTGTTCTATCCTTCACCATCCAACCATTGGATCATCCATGCAAGGCTACCAAAACATAGCTTGGGACTAGGGGACTTCATAACCAAGCCTTGATTGTGAATTTGTTGGTTTAAATTTCTACTTTGGAGGTAAGTTACTAAACCCCCTATGTATGTTAGAATTTGTTACCTGTATGAATGGTTGTAAACATGCAAGACTTGAATGGTTGTTAGATTCATGTAGAAATGTTATGATGATGAAAATTACATGTTATAATATGAAAGACATGGATTAATTGGTTGAAATTGTGTAGAGATTGATAATTACCAAAGTAGTGAACTCAAGAACATGTTAGAGACCTTAAATGGTGAAAAATTGCATATAGCAATTATACCAAATTTTATGAACTTGATGAATTGACACCAAAAGTGGATTTTTGGGAAGATTATAATTATCCAAATCACTAGTTAAAATACTACGAAAATTTGAGTCTATTTGATATGATTTTTAGTACTCCGAGTATTTGGTACTGGTATGTTAGAGACTTGTAAAGTAGCTTTAAAATTGTGCTTTGCGATCTTGAACAATAGGTTTGATGATTATGTGTTGTAGAAAAATATGATCTACATGATGTTTTGTCAAGTTCACTACTTTTGAACTTGACGGTTATTTGCATAAGTTGAGTAAGTTACCTACTTGTGTGTTGTGTAAGTCCAGCTGGCGTCGTTGTCGTTAATGTCATGGTGGGACGACCTATGGTCTTCACGAATGAGATTCGTGATCGCTATAAGTCGCCGTACCGGAGTGCACACACCCTCTTCGTTGGCCACGCTGAGAAGTAGCCCCACTGTTATAGCAATACGCATGACTTTGGCTTGCTAGGTTGAACTCGACGGGATTGTGTCGGGGACGTCGATACTATGCACACGAGTATCGAGGCACTATTGGTTGTTTATGTATTACAGGAGCTACACAAAGTTAAAGAACGAGATATGATATCCTTCTCTAACATGGTTTGTTTATGAGCACTTATGTGTTAACCAAAGTGCTATGTGAGTTGAATAAATTGTATATCAAGTATGATGATATATGTAGTGTTGTGGTATATAAATGACAATGCCATGTTATGTTTATTGCTTGAGCATCATGCCATGCTATGTAGTTGCATTAGTAACTTCCTGTGTCATTATGACTCACCCCGTTATGTGTTTATTTGTTTTCCTTAGATCCCAGCCAACCTGGGAGTTCACGGTGAGATCGGGAAGGATCACGCTAGCTTGCAGTTTGTCTACGTTTGTTAGATCAAGGAACTTTTCCTTAGTTCGTTGTTGTATTTTGGTAAGGACGATGGTGGTGAAGTTATGTAAACTTTACTAAGGGTAGTACTTGGTGTAATTTGTATATTCTTTTGGTAGCCGACATATGTATGTCGCGCTCTTGTATAGTTTCGTTGTTGAGTTAGTTTCTTTCTCGAGCATGTCGTAGCTCGTGGTTATGTTTTATTCCGGCATGTTGTGACCGAGGTTTTTGTAGTAGTTGTCTTTCCCGAGTTGTAAACTCGTGGTTGTTATCAGTTGTTTCCGGCTTTGCTATTGCCGAAGATTGTTCATACTGTGTTTATCAGGTTATCAGTTATGTCTTGTCGTAAGTATGGGTGGTTACGCCACGTGCCTTTCTTGTTGTTATGTTGTATTGGCGACCCGACCTTGGGATTTCGTATAGAAATCCGGGTCGGGGCGTCACAACGTCAACAACGGCTCTACATTTGGTATATTATTGGTTGGTTGGTTGGAAGTATTGGTTTGGTCGGAGGTGTACCTCGACACCGTATCCTTTGTAACCTGTTTACTTATAGCTCTTATGTGCTTCTTGTATGAGCGAATGTTGGTCATGGTTTCCAACCGGTATGGGACGATTGGCGATCGTCGAGCCTCTCGCGTAGTATGGGGTTGTTTGGCTACGTACAACACTTGTTACTTCCGTTTTGTATTGAAATGGTTTCGTGATGACATGAGTACTTGTTATATTTATTGTCTTGCATCTAGCATGCCATAGTGTTGCATTAGTAGCTTATTGAGTTTCGACTCACCCCGTTTTGTGTTTATTTGTTTGTCCTTAGATCAAGCGCCGGCGAGGAATCCCTAGTGCTCGAGTTCAGTCCCGATTGGACGTCATCTTTTGGTAGGGGTGTTCATCGGTTCGGTTTTCGGGTTGTTCGGGTTGTTCGGTTCGGTTTGTTCGGTTTTTGTTATTTCTACCTTAAAACCAAAAACCAAACCAAACCAAATAAAAAACCAAGAAACCAAACCAAATTCGAATTCGGTTTTCGGTTTGGTTCGGTTCGGTTTTCGGTTTTAACCAAACAAATGTTAAAACTACAATTCAATTCAAAGTTTAAATATTTATCATTTAAAAAAATCCAAAACAAAGATTAAAATTTTAACAAAATTATATAATATCCCTAAAAATGTAAGATTACATATACTTAGTCACTCGAACTTGAAGAAAGTCTTGGATTCTACACATTAGTTGGCCTCTTTTGTCACTAAACATCTATGAAATTTGTTTGAGTTGTCACTTGTGTTATTTCTGCGACTCATTACAAGAACATTTAAATAAACCAACAAATGTCAAAAAAACATATTGAAAAAGAAACAATGAATTACATTGTTCAAACTTTATATAACTAATAATTATTTATATAACAAATAATAATATATTTAATTTTATTATATTTTTTCTAATTCGGTTTTCGGTTTGGTTTTCGGTTTAAAAGACAAAACCAAAACCAAACCAAAAACCATATTAGAATTCGGTTTTACCAACCAAACCAAACCAAAAACCAAATTCAAATTCGGTTTCGGTTTGTTCGGTTCGGATGATTGGTTTTTCGGTTTGGTTTTCGGATGAAACCAAATACTGAACACCCCTATCTTTTGGTAGTGCACCTTGTGCCTAGTATTTTCTTTTGGTGAGGCCGAGGGTGTACTTGTTATGTAAACAATGTATTTGTTGGGTAGTAGTCTCGACTGTGATTGATATATTCTTTTGTTGTGCCGGCATGGTTGCCGTGTTGTTGTGTATATTTCTTAACTTTAATTCCGTGCACTCTGATATGGTTTATACATGTACCGAGCCTGTTAGCTCGAGTTTGTTGTTGCTAGCTAACGTGTTGTTTCTCCGGCCTGTTTCGCCGTTGAGGTTTAGTATTGTTTTAAAGATTTTGTTGTTTAAAGAAAACTTGCACGTGCATTACAGGGTTTTCACATGACTTTACATTCTTTTAAAAGGAATTTTTGAGATGCTACTTACGTGTTTTTTCGTTGCCTCGCGGACCGAACGGGATTCACATCGGATCTCGGGTCGGGTCGCGACATCCTTCTTGTGGCTCCCTCAACCTCCAATCGTCACTTCCGCTCACGCTTCCATTACTAGTGCCAGTTCTATTAGGTTTAGGGCGACGACCACTACTAGGACCACGACGACGACCACGAGGAATAGGTTCAGGTACGTCAATATTCGCCTCAATACTATCGTCCAACTACCGAATAAATTCTTCGTTAATATGATCTTCCTCATTGGTCGTTGAGGGGGAGTGTGAGTAATGTTGACCCCATGAAGCTGAATCTCCAACTAAGGAGGTTGCATCAAAACCTACCCCAGACGTAACCGGAGTAAGCTGCTAGCCATGCCACTGAACAGGAGCCGAGGTAACTACGACCGGCGGGACTGGATCCTCATCCATCTGTGCCTGTCGCTGTCTTCGGCGGTCATCTCTCGCTCGGGCAGACGCAAATACACGTCGATCCTTTGTCCGCCCTTCGTAGTCCAAGTTGTTCCCCATAACCCTCTTTCCACGATCATCAGACATCTACATGACACAAAAAAATCAATTTTAAATATATATATATATATATATATAATATTCTCATAATAATATATTAAGCATAATGCAATTGGGAATAAAGTGTAACATTTAATAAATCGCATAAAAATTAAATTTTAATAATTATTAATATTTAAATATTAATAAAGTGTAACATTTAAGAATTAAGATATTAATAATTATTTAAGCATAATAATTAGGAATAAAGTGTAACATTTAATAAATCACATAAAAGTAAAATTAAGATAAATTATTTAAGCATAATGCAATTAGGAATAAAGTGTAACATTTAATAAATCACATAAAAATTTAATATTAAGATATTAATAATTATTTAACCATATAATGAAATTAAAAGTGTAACATTTTCATATACCTAAAAATTTTAACTTAATTAACAAACTCAGGGGGTAAATTGCATATTTTCATTCAATTTAACGAAACTAACAATCTCAAGGGGTAAAATGCAAATTTTCATTCAATTTAACAAAACTAACAAACACAAGGGGTGAAATGAAACAATTTTTAAAATGGACAAATACAAGGGTTAAAGTGCAAAAAAAAAAAATTGCTACATGCGCCTGTACCAGGCGCAAGTCATCTTGTACAGGCGCCCAGACCATGCGCATGTACAAGATGACATGCGCCTGGTACAGGCGCATGTAGCATGAATTTTCAAAATTTTTATTTATTTTTTAATTAAAAATGAAGAAATCGTGCAACATGCGCTTGTACCATACGAATGTCATCCTGTACATGCGCATGTGTCCCAAAAATTTTTTTTTTGTCTAAATGGTACATTAAAACACAATAATAACAAAAAAAAATTCATATTTAACACAAAATATGCATAAAACATATATATTCAAAACAAATAACTAAATAAACAAATTCATTTAATACAAAGTATATGAAAATCATACCTTTAATGCAGAAAACTAATGAGAGAGCTGAAGAGCTTTCTAGAGAGAGAAAATATGTTGAGTTTAGAGAGATAAACTGAAAATTGTTAGTTTGTTAGGTTGGAATTCCTTTCTATGTATAGAAAAAATCAAGGTTAATTTAGTAATTTTGCCGGGTTGATTAGGGGGAGGGGGCGGCTGTAAGCCTAAAAAAGCCCAGGGGCGAATTTATAATTTTTAAAAGTAGGGGGGCAAATGTAATTTTAGGTTTAGTTTTTAAAAATTAAAAAAATAAAATAGGAAAAAGGGCAAGTTAGTAATTTTACCGAAAGGGGGGGGGGGACTGCGTTTAGCGTGTATGCCAACCGAATAGCTCTAGGTGTGTTCGGCCAACCAGGGCCGAACACCGTGATACCCATATTGGTATATGCCCTAGAGCCAAATCTATTTTAGGATATCATTATTTAGAGATAATTGCAAAAAAATAAAACCTAACTTATTTTACTTTTTCCTATTAAACCTTGTGTTTTTTTTTCCGACCTATTAAACCTCCACCTAATTTTTTTTTAATGTAAACCTTCCGTCAGTCTGAGGTTAAATGTTTTTGACAGAAGGCTGAGTTGACGCCTAGTATGCAACTGACAGGGCACAGGCGGGAAAGTACCAGTTTTCCTCCAAATTAATTGCAAAACAAACACTGACCTATTTATTTCAAGCATATTTTTGGGTATTCATATACTCATTTCATCCTAAAATTCTAAACAAAATAATCATTTTTCAAGTTAAATTATTCAACAAAAGTAATTTTTTAATACCCTCAATTTTTATTCTAATAGTGTCTAATTAATGAGTCTTATTATTTTATCATCTCACAAACAATAAACATATTATATTCAAATAGTTTAAAAAATCTTTCTTAAAAAGGAAATATTTATTTCGTGACATTCTAAAATATAATAGAGAATATTAATTTTGAAATGGAAGTAGTAATTTTGTTTTTTTGGAAAAAAATAATAACCATTTTCAGGTTGACATACTTTTATTGTCTAATTAATATTTTAATATGAAGTAATAAATAATGAGACTCATGACACATAAAATACTTCATATTAAAATATTAATTATACAAAAAAAAAATATGTCGACCTAAAGATGGTTATTCTTTTAAAAAAATAAAATAATAATTGCTCCTTCTGTTTCAAAATAAATATTCTTTATTACATAGAGTAAGTGCAGCTTAGTTTGTAAGACGCTTCACCTACAACCGATAGGTCGTGGGTTCGAGTCACCAGGGGGTAAGTGGGGAACTACTATTGATCTTCTTTAGAAAAAAAAAAGAGAAAAAAAAAATCACGCCAAAATGAATACTAGTTACCACATCGGATCCACGTGTGCAGTTAGTATTCGGTTAGGATGCCCCGGCTTTTAAAAGGCTTGATATGGACTGTTTTGACTTCAATTGGCAATAAAGAAAATACTGTTAGGTGTCGGGAGTTTGACCTGACTATTACCCTCAGGCGTAAGAGTCAGTACTGTGATAAATATGGTGAAGGTGGTTGGTGTTTAAGGCCAAAAATCTTCTACAGTGTACTCAAAGTGAGTAAATGTAAAATAGACAGCATTTTGGTATTTTTTGTGAGTAAAATGTGGCTTAGCCTTAAATGAAGATGATACCTGCTATTTATAGTTGAAGGTGGCGTGGAAATGTTATGAATTTGACCACTTGAATGTTTGGAAAGGGGCTGCTCATTCATGAGGTAAACCATCTGTCAGGTTAAAGTAGACGAATAGAAGCTTCCTTCATAGGAAGAGGAGGAAGCCATAAATGTCGCCGTAGCTTCAGAGGGAAGGAATGTGTTCATCCGATCAGAACGTCTTGCCTCTTCCAAGTTAAGTGCTGACAGGCGGTGAGCATTGAATGCTTGATGTTGACCACAGAGGTAATTCCCGTTGTTGATGGGGATGCCACTGAAGTAGGTCGAGGTCTAGCTTAACCGAAGACCTCGACTAGTAACCTCGGCAAAAGGCTTTGATTGGGAACCTCGGTTGGGGGACCTCGACCTCTTTAAGGTATGGGCTGCCATTGTCAACGTGGATCTCGTGACCCACTTGAGGCTGACATGGAGGACACGTAGGATGAGTATTTAGGAGGATCCCATCAGTAAGGAAAACAATTAGCTTTATCATATTACTGCTTTAATTTGATACTCATCATTGGCTGCAACAATGGAGGTAAAATATGTTGGGTTCCTCCATTTTTGATCGAAGGAGTAAAGTGGGGAAGACAAGTGAGAGAAAATAGATTGAAACATTCTACTAATAGCACGTAATACTATTTCTATTGTGTTTCCTAGTTCATTGTATTTCCTATTTCCTATTTCGTTGTATTAAGGAGAGGTCTTCTATTCAGAATAGGATAGGTAATTATGGTATTGTATTAAGGGTTAAGTATCCCATAACTATATATAATACAAGTGATCGCCATGCTCCCTAAGTTAAAAGAGAGTTTTCGGCTTCTTCCTTTATTTCTTATCTTTCTCTGCGTCTTTTACCTTTGCTTCCTCTTCTCTGTTGCTTGCTTTCTTACATCTACCTGGGTATTGATTTGTTGGAGAGGGAGGGAGGGAGGGAGGCATCATTTTTAATCAATGATTTGGTATTTATTGTTGGATGTTGATTTCGCCGTTGAGAAAACTGATATGGTGAAATGGGGTTTGCAGAGAGAGAAAACAAAACAGATAAGTGATAGAGAAGTAAAATGTTAAAAAATGTATGTTATCTTCCCCAAAAAAGTTATGCAGAGATGTCACAAGTGCAGTCATTTTTCTGTATCAAATCGTTTCTACATTTCCTAAAGCACAAATATACTATCTTTCTTTTTACTATTGAGAGTGTTAGTTCTTTGTAAATAGAAAAGATTTTTGTTGAGCAAGCAAGAAGTATCATAGCTGCAGAAATTACATCACAAATCCTTTTGAAAACTAAGAAAATATTTATAGTTATGTAAAGTAGTTTTCAAAGAGGTGTCTTTTCCCCATCAAAATGTTTGTAATAAATAAGAGTGAAATATTCTGATGTTGTATCTACAACTGAGCTAATGAATCATCTCTCAGGATGTTAAGCCTGGAAATTGAATTACACTTGAGTTTAGCTCTGATACCAATTGTTAGGTCTCTTGGTTCTATAACATAGCTCACTAGATAGGCTAGAGGTGGGGGGGTGTATAGCTGATAGATGAGTTTTATACTCATATGTTGGGCACTTTTTGGTTTTAGATTTGGTAAGTTCTCGAGTGTTTTGGTTATTAATGGGTTTCTTTTAGTGCTTAATGTAAGTTTCAGGGACTTGATTTGGCAATTGTGCAAATGGGAGGATTCTTGGGCTATTCTGAAAGTTAAAGGATAAAGTAATAAATTCTAGAAGTTCAAGGCAGAATTCTGAAAATCTGTGTGGCGTGCTCGCGAAAATATTGATCGAAGCAATATTGCTCAAATGAGAATAATGATTAATTTGGGAAATTCTGTTGTCACACAATCACTATTAATTGAAACCCGAAATTGTTGATTTATTAGTTTAAAGTGAATTGGTGAACTGAAACCCTAGCGCTTCTCTCTCATTGAATGCCTTAAACTATTATTTCCTTGCTTTCTTTAGTTTAGTTATATTCAGATTAAATCACAACAATCTCTATTGTTTAGTTTAGTTTAGTTTAGTTATATTCAGATTAAAGTGAAGAAAAATAAAATTTGATTTTGTTCCAGTCCTTTGGGCACGAAAACCCCTCCTACTTACTCATTATTACTTGATCTAGTATACTTGCTAGTAGTTGGTTTTCACCCATCAATAGCCTATCTTACCCATTTAAAAATTTCACTGAGAAATATAATAAATCGGGTTGCATTCCATAATATATGTAAACAATTCTCGTATAACATGTAGTAACTAGCAGTATGTTCAGCGAAGCGAAAGTCCTAAAGGAATGGTTGTGTTATATGATTACTTCAGCAGTCTTATGACACAATTACAAGATTGTTGATATTGAACAAAATATAAGTATATATAAAGCGTAATTTCAGCAAACTTGTTATAGTAGATACATGGTTTTCTCAATACTAGCAAGCAGGTTGGTATATGCAGTTAAGCACATATAGAATGAAATAGATTAAAGTTTACGAAATAATATTTATTGAATTCAACAAAGGTCCACCAATAGTAGACTCGCTTAGTACATCAACCTAAGACACTCTAGACCCAAGCAGACTAGGAAAGAAAAACCTAGGAAAAGAAATGACACAAGGGAATTATGAATGTCAACTAGTAGGTAAGCTTTCAACAAGTTCCTTAAACATCATTAGCACACTACGATCTTCCTTATTAGCCCAGCGACTTTTCTCATGAATTTTTAAAGTGAGAATTCATGAGGAACCTAGAAACAAGGGAGTGTGTGTGTGTGGTGATGAATTTTATCAAGACATTCAAACAAGAAATGTTTGAATGCTTCCTGCGTTAAAAAACCGATATTCAATAGAGGTCCGCAAATAGTAGAGTTTCTTACTACATCAACCTAAGACATTCTAGACCCAATTAGACTAGAAAAGAAAAACCTAGGAAAAGAAATGACACAAGGGAATTATGAATGTTAACTAACAGGTAAGCTTTCAATAAGTTCGTTAAATGTCATTAGCACACTACGATCTGCCTTATTAGCCCATTGACTTTTCTCATGAATTTTTAAAGTGAGAATTCATGAGGAGCCTGACAACAAGGGAGAGTGTGAGCATGGTGATGATTCTTATCAAGACTTTCAAACAAGAAATGTTTGAATGCTTGGTGGGTTAAAAACCCGACAGCTATGACCTATGAACATTGATCTCAGGATAGACATCTTATTGAATTGAGAAGCTACCTAACCGAGTGCAACATGGAAATGATGCTTGTGCTTCATCTAGAACTACTTTACTCTACTGTCTTCCAAGGGAAGGTTCTAGAATTCTTGATATCTCTCAATGGTTTATTCTTCGAAGGGTAGAGACTAAGTCTTTCAGGATTTGAAAGACTTAAATCAATAATTGAGTTCTTGACCAAGTGCTCTTCTTTTCTCTCTTCTCACAAATAGGCTTCAACAAACTTGAATATGTTGGGTTTTCATCGAAATTAACAAGGCAAAAAAATAAATTTTAATTTCGAAAATCCTCCCAAAATCCATTTGAACTAATATAAATTAGATTTAGAATAATTACTCGATTGTTTGAGCGAGCATTCTTTGAAAGAATTACGCTTGAATCACGATCACCACAACAACGATTTGCATGGCTTCTCTATGGTATCCACACGAACGCACTGAACATGATTTGATTCAACAATCTTGTGCTAGGAAATTGTTGAATCAAAGAAGGAAGACTTCGTCATACAAAGAGCTAATTAAATCCCTACTTTTTCTATCTATGAATTTAGTGTATTGGATTCATATGGAGACTATCGAAAGACTCCACATATATATACTAGAGAGAGAGGTGACCAAGAGTCCTAGTTCTACTAGGGCACTTTTTGGTCCCCTTATTTAATTTACTTTAAGCCCATTAATCCAATTAATGGCCCAAATAAATTTTAGTCCAATTCATTCTAAATGTGTGACCCAATAGGTTCCTAAATTACATTGGCAATAATTAATTACTATATATATATGAATATATATATATATATATATAGTAATTATAACCAATGGGCGACATCTAGTAATACATCATTGTTACCCAAGTAATAGAAATTATCAGTGATTAAATAATTGAATGTGACCAAAATTATTCTTGTCCCTTTGTCCTAATATCTGATTAAACACAAGGCATGGAATGTGTTATGCTTGTTATTGTTTAATCTAGGTTTCTTGATCTCCGAGTAGACTTATTTAGTAGACAAATAAACTCAATATCCAATATTAATTTATTTGAGCACGACTATGCATTTGCTTAAGTCTCACTCACCAAGTGGCCCAACGATATTATACTCTGTTATGTAGGAGGAACAAATTCTATCTATATTGTTCATATCCCTCAGCATGATTCGTGGCATATCCAACATCCGACTTTATAATCACCTTGTTACAGAATGACATTTGTCGGTATCAAAATATATGACTCCTTATCTAGGGTATATAACGACCACAAGTCAAAGGACAACGAATACAATAGTCATTATGAGAATTGTTTATTATGACACTCACGTAACGATTCACGTATCATTCTCATGCAGGTCAATCCAGTACGTCATTACACTTAACATATACCTATGTGTAGACTGATATGAACTGTATGAATCTCAACACATACTAGTCTTGATGCATTATTATTGCCCTTATTAATAATAATACTCAACCAGAGATATTTAAGATTAACACTTTTATTCAAAGAGCTTTATTATGCATTAATATGAATAAACAAATAATACATAATAAATAAATGTCTTAATAAATAATGATATATCATAAAATAGATTTGCCTCTAGGGCACACACCAATAGTCTCCCAATTGCACTAAAGCCAATCATGAGCATCTCTAATGCCTATAGATCTAGTGTGATTCTTATGCTTCCGCTGAGCAAGAGGCTTCGTCAAGGGATTAACGAAATTCTCCTTTGTTGGTACTCTGCATATCTTCGCATCTTCTCTTTTGAGAATCTCTCAAATGAGATGGAATCTCCTAAGTATATGTTTGGATCACTGATGTGATCTAGGTTCCTTAGCTTGCGCAATGGCACTATTGTTGTCATAATAATGTGCCACTGGGTCTATAATGCTAAGATTAACGCCAAGTTCACTAATGAACTTTTTGATCCAAATGGCTTCCTTTGCAGCATTAGAAGCCACAATATACTCAGTCTCTATGGTCGAATCGGCAACTGTCTCTTACTTTTAAACTTTTCCAGCTCACAGCTCCTCCACTAAGGAAAAACACAAACCCTGATTGCGATTGATAATCCACTTTATCGGTTTGGAAACTAGCATTACTGTAACCTTTACAATGAGTACTTTATCGCATCCATAATTTAAAAAATGTATCCTTAGTCCCTCTTAAGTACTTAATGATATTCTTGAGTGCAATCCAATGACCATCACCGGGATTTAACTTGTACTTGGTCGTCACGCTCAAGGCCTATGATACATCTAGTCGAGTGCATAGCATGACATACATGATAGATCCATTTACCGAAGCATATAAAATCTCACTCATACGGTCCCTTTCACTCTGAGTGGAAGGACAATACTGGGCCTTTGAAAGGCTTACTCCATGTGACATGGACAAGAATCCCTTTTTGGAATCTTGCAAGTTGAACCGTTTCAATACTTAGTCAATATATGCACTTTGAGTTAGGTTAAGCAACCTTTTCGATCTATCTCTATAGATCTTAATTCCTAGAATATATTATGCTTCTCCTAAATCTTCCATTGAAAAACATTTCTCTAGCCAACCTTTAACAGATTGCAAAGTAGGAATGTCATTTTCAATGAGTAGTTTGTCATCTACATACAAGACCAAAAATATTACTAAGCTCCCATTAACGTTCTTGTAAACACAAAGTTCATCTTCATTCTTGATGAAGCCAAACACTTTGATTGCATTATCGAAACAAAGATTCCAACTCCTAGAAGCTTGCTTCAATCCATAAATGGATCGTTGCAGTTAACACACTTTATTGGCCTCATTTGGATTGAAAAAACCTATGGGTTGTGTCACGTACACATCCTTAAGGAGGTTTCCATATAGGAAAGCCATTTTGACATCCATTCACAAATCTCATAGTCGTTATAAGCTACAATTGCAAGCAAGATCCTAATGGATTTAAGCATTGCGATTGGGGGAAAAGTTTTGTCATAATCTATACCATGAACTTGTCAAAAACCTTTAGCTATAAGTCCCCCCTTAAAGGTATGCACGATACCATCCATGTCAGTCTTCATCTTGAAGACCCATTTGCCCCTATGGGTTTTACCTCTTTGGGTAGGTAAACCAAAGTCCATACTTGGTTTACATACATGGATTCCATTTTAGATCATGGCTCCAATCCATTTCTGAGAGTCTGGCCCATTAACAACCTCCTCATAGGCTATAGGTTCATTTGATCCATGAGCAGTACATCACCTGGTCGTGTCACGTGAAATCCATATCTTTCGGGCACATGATATATCCTACTAGTCCTACGAGGTTATTGTATTATCGGAGTAGGTTGTTCTTCCACAACACTTTGTGAAAGTTGTTCATGTTCCATCTCTTGATCAATGTTTATTTGTGGGTTTTGAATTTCTTCAAGGTTTATGTTTCTCCCACTAGTACTATTAGAGACAAACTCTCTTACTAAGAATACACCAGTCCGAGAAACAAACATTTTTTCTCAATTGGATTGTAGAAGTAATATCCTTTTATTTCCTTAGGATACTACACAAAATAACATTTATCCGATTTAGGGCCAATCTTATCTGATTGTAAGAGTATTACATAAGCTTCATAACCCCAAATTTTCATGAAAGACATACTGAGACACTTCCTAGTCCACAACTCATATGGTGTCTTTTGAACATATTAGGATGGAACAGGATTAAGGGTAAAAGTAGTTGTAAGTTATGCATGTCCCAAAAAGAGTTCGAAAGAGTAGCATGACTCATTATAGACCGAATCGTGTCTAACAAAATTCAATTCCCCCTTTCAGACACACCATTGTATTGTGGTGTTCTAGGAGGAGTGAGTTGGGATAGGATCCTGCACTCTCTTAGATGATCATCAAATTCTTGGCTTAAGTATTCACCCCCTCGATCAGATCGAACTGTTTTTATACTTTTACCAGGCTAGTTTTGTACTTCATTCTTAAATTCGTTAAACTTTTTAAAGGATTTTGATTTGTGTTTCATAAGATAAATAAATCCGTATCTACTAAGGTCATTAGTAAATGTGGTGAAGTAATGCCAACCACCTCTTGCACTTGTGCTTAGTGGACCACATACATTTGTATGTATAAGACCCAAATGATCACTAGCCCTTTTACCTTGACCGGTGAATGGGGACTTAGTAATCTCGCCCAATAAAGAAGCTTCGCATACCTCATAAGATTCAAAATCAAACGAGTCCAAGAATTCATCTCTATGGAGTCATGGAATATGATATTCATTTATAGGGCCTAAATGACAATACCAAAGGTATGTAGGGTTCATCTTTCAGGTATTTTGCGCAATTCCTCTTCCAATGTCTGGCCTCTTTAGCGACACCACCTTTTGGGTTTTAAGGCCATATCCTTGGACATAGGTTTAATTTGTTAGAAATATAGTATGAAAAATAAATGCAATTACAAATAAATAAAGTTCTTTACTACTAGTAGTCTGCTGATCAAGGCATTACTGGTAGCTGCTGATGGGCTTTGGCTGGTGCTTAAGCTGATGCTTTGGATGGTGCTTAAGCTGAGGCTTTAGCTGATGCTTAAGCTAAGGCTTTGAGTGATGCTTAAGCTGATGCTTTCCGAGGCCTGTGCTAGGCCATGTTTCCTTAAAACTGATTCACCCTCCACTCCGTTAATGATTGGAAGGTTTGCTTATGAGGGACTATCTCCCAAGATACAACAGAACAATCGGACTAACCTTGCACTTAGGATTCAGGTGAATTGAGGTGTTCTTGGATAGTATCACCAAAGAACAAATAGGAGGCCAAATGAGGATGATAACAAAATGCAAATACACAGAGTCTGGAAACTGTTGAAACTTTTTCGTGTTTTTGGAGACTGTGGATCTTACATGAATTTTTAGGCCAAAAACAAAATGTTTTGATTTACGCATTAATCAAAATCATTTTTAATTTAACCCATTTACTCGTAACATTAAGGCAGAATTGATTCAGGAGTTACACTCTGAGAAATTAATGACTGGTAGTTATGAATTCAAAATAAAAATGAACAAAACGTGGGCTAGACTAAGTGGCTCAATTTGGTCCAACATTCGTGTCCATAGGACACGCTCACACACGAGTCCTGTGTCATGAAGCTCGACAAACCCAAGATTTGCATCCCTCCCGCGGAGGCGCGTGAGTGAGAGCCTCTATGCTATACAAGCTTACTCCACAAGAAAATGGGTACTTGTATATAAACTAGCCAAATCTTTGTTAATTTCCCAATGTGGGACAAACCCACTTCCAACACCATACTTTAAGCCTTAATATCTTATTCATCCAAACTCCAAATCGGACAAATAAATATACCAGTCCGATGTTGTCACGGAATAGAACATATTTTCACAATCATCTTTGTTATTCGACAAACGAATCTCAATGAAATCATGCTACAAAGTTGCATAATTTCCTTCACATATACACACTTTTTCCAATAATCTCCAATATGAAGGAAATTGACTAATTTTGGTGATAAAGTCTAGAAGTTGAAACCTGCATAGGATAGGTAGGTTTTACCCTTTGAACCTTCCCTTGTAAAAGCATGTTTACTTTACTAGCTGACCAGTAGATGCGATGTCTTTGAACTGTTCTACCTTTTGTGTAAACGACCACATACTTCACACAGGAATCTTCCAAACACAATTCAATTTTCATAGCTATGTTCATTCATGGCCTTGAAAATACGTCCAGTTTTGTGAGAGGATCTAAGAATTGATCCTTACATAATTCTCTTCAAAGCATCCCTACTTCTCTCTCACATAGGTGATTCTTAATTAAGAGTAACCCATTTTACTCCGCTTGACTTTCCGACGGATAAGGATCATTAAAAGCCATTTGCTTATCCTCTTACCCACGGGCATCACTATTATAGAATGGACAAGTGATACTACGAGTCCTTTTACAATTAGGTTGTCCCTTTGAACCTAGATCTTGGGATCTCTAGTCACCTAGGTTGCGTTTCCATTGTATCAACTCATTTTTCTAGAGGCTTAAGTCTCATTCCTCTCAATGATTTTATAACTAACTCTCTATTTAACCCTTTGGTTAAAGGATTAGCTAGGTTATCCTTTGACTTCACATAGTCAATAGATATAGTACTAGTTAAAAGTAGTTGTCTAATGGAGTTATGTCTTTGACGTATGTGTCTAGACTTATCATTATACATATTTCTCTGTGCCCTGCCAATCGCTGAGTGACTATTACAATGTATACAAATTTTTGGCACAGACTTTGTCCATCTTAGAATATCTTCTAAAAATTGGCGTAGCCATTCAGCCTCTTCACCACATTTGTCTAGGGCGATAAATTCAGATTTCATAGTGGATCTGCCAATAATAGTCTGTTTAGAAGATTTTCATAATATTGCTGCACTTCCCAAAGTGAATATAAATCCACTTATAGGACTGGAGTCTTTATTTGATATCCAATTAGCCTCGTTGTATCCTTTGATAATAGTCAGATGTCGTGTACAATGTAATCCGTAATCGCGAGTATATCTTAAGTACCTTAATACCCTTACAGTGATCAGTCCCAAGATTACTGGTGTACATGTTCAGTTTTCTAACTACATAGGCAATGTCTGGTCTTGTGCTGCTCATTAGATACATCAGACTTTCGATGATTCTAGAGTACTTTACTTGAGAGACAGGCTCACTTCTAATATTTTTCAATAGATGTTGACTCGTGTCTATTGGGGTTCTAGCTATATCACAGTCATCCTTGTTAAACTTCTCTAGAATTTTAACCACGTGGTGTGACTGACTCAATACGAGTCCATTTGAGATTCTAGAAAGTTTAACTCCAAGGATCACATAGGCTAGACCCATATCTTTCATGTCAAATTTTGAGCTCAACATGACTTTTGTGGATTTAATCATCTTATCATTACTTCCCATGATAAAATATCATCTACGTAAAGACATAAAATGACATAGTCATTTTCATTATCTTTTAAATATACACATTTGTCACACATTTATTTTAAATCCACTTTCCTTCATAGCATTATCGAATTTTTCAGGCCACTGTTTTGGGGCTTGTTTCAAGCCATGCAAAGACTTTACCAACTTGCACACTTTGTTTTCTTGCCTTGGTGCAGAAACCCTTCAGGTTGTTCCATGTAAATCTCCTCTTCTAAATCCCCATTTAAAAAGACAGTTTTTACATCCATTTGATGTACTTCAAGATTTCACAACGTGGCGATTGCTAGTACCATTATTATGGAAGTTATTCTCGTAACTGGAGAATACGTGTCAAAGTAATCAAAGCCTTCTCGTTTTTTGTAATCTTTAATTACAAGTTTGGCCTTATACTTATTAATTGTTTCGTCTTCCTTAATTTTCCTCTTAAAAATCCACTTATATCCAAGTGGTTTACTACCCTGAGGGAGATCGACTAGTTTCCAAGTATGATTTTGTAAGATGAAATCAATTTCACTTTTAATGGCTTCCATAATGGTCCCTCAGAAGAGTTCACAGATTCTTTGATGTTTTGAGGTTCACTTTCTAGCTTATAGGTTAAAAAATCTGGACCAAAGGATTTTTCAATCCTAGCTTTTTTGCTGCGTCTAAGTTCTAACTCTCCTTTGTTACCCTCTTCATTCTCTTGTTCTATTGAATCGTGTATCCGTTTAGAAGAACTAGCTTTCACACTCGATCCGCATGGAAATACATTTTTAAAGAACGAGACATTTCTTGACTCTATTATCATATTCTTGTGTATGTCTGGGATTTTAGACTCATGCACAAGAAACCAATTAGAACTACTGTTTTGTACATAACCAATGAATATGCAATCAATAGTTTTTGGTCCTATTTTCACATTTTTAGGTGTAGGTAGAGCAACCTTAGCAAGACACCCCCACACTCGCAAGTATTTGTAGGATGACACTCTTCCATGCCACAACTCATAAGGGGTTTTGTATAGTTTCTTATGGGGCACCTTATTTAAAAGGTAGTTAGCTGACAACACAACTTCCCTCACATGTTCTGTGGTAGCCCAAAACTTAATAGCATGTCATTCATCATTTCTTTTATGTTCGATTCTTGCGTTCTGAAATACCATTCTGTTGAGTGCATAAGGTGCTGTTGTTTTGTGTCTATTTCCATGTTCAACACAAAATTCTTTAAATGGTGATTTATATTCACCTCCACGTTTACTTCTTAGCACCTTAATCTTCTTGTTGAGTTGATTCTCAACTTCATTTTTATAGCGAATGAACTTCTCTACAGCTTCATCTTTACTTTTGAGAAGATACACATAGTAGTATCTTGTGCTATCATCTACAAAAGTAATGAAATACTTATTGCCACCATATGATTGGGTTGATTTAAAATCACAAACAGCAGTATGATTTAATCCAAGTGGTTCACTATTTATTTCAATAGAGTGAAATGATGCCTTTGTCAACTTTGCCTCTACACAAATTTAACACTTGTGTTTGGAATCAATTTGGAATTTTGGTATGCAATTCAAGTGAATTAATCTACTCAAGGTACAATAATTAACATGACCTAGTCTACCATGCCACACATTGGAAGACTCAAGCAAATGAATGGAAGAGTTATTCATTTTATTGCTTTTAATCACCATTACACTGAGCTTGAACAGCCCATCGGTTACATACCTTTTTCCTATAAACATTACATACTTTGACAACGTCACAACATCTGATTCAAAAATAATGCAAAAACCATGCTTAATTAGCAGCGTTCCGGACACCAAGTTTTTTCGGATATCTGGAAAATACAACACATTGTTGAGAGTCTGCAACTTTCCGGACGTCATATTCAGCACCACTTTCCCTTGACCTTTGATACCAAAAGTAGTAGAATTTCCCATGAAGATCTTCTCACCATTCTTAGCAGTTTCAAAGGTACTAAACATCTCCTTGTTAGAGCACACGTGTCTAGTAGCACTAGTGTCAATCCACCACTGATTTGGATTGGAACCCACAAGATTCACCTCTGATATAATAAGCAAGGTTCATATCGGACGCATCTTGAGCACTACCTTCAACCATGTTAGCTTTACAATCCTTCTTTGGCTTTTTGCATGTTGAAGCTGTGTGACCAGTGCCACCACAGTTGTAGCACTTTCCCGTAAATTTCTTCTTAGAAATTCCTCCTTTAATTCCCAAGTTTGACCCTTTTCCAGTTTGCCCAGCTTTCCCTTTGCCTTTGGAGTTTTGGCCATGCTCCACAACATTGGCTTTAGCAACAGGACTAAACAATTACTTTTCAGCACCTCTGTTGTCTTCTTCTATGCAAAGACGGAGAATTTGTCCTTCGACATTCATCTTCTTTCTTTTGTGTTTCAGATAGTTCTTGAAATCTTTCCAAACTAGTGGCAATTTTTCAATTATCGCAGCCACTTGGATGGGCCACTCAAAGCCATCCCCTTGTCATGAATTTCATGCAAGATCACTTGCAGTTCTTCCACTTGACTTTTAATAGTTTTAGAGTCCACCATTTTATAATCAAAGAAGCGACCAACAATGAACTTTTGGAACCCGCATCCTCGGTTTTATATTTGTGGTCTAGAGACTCCCACAATTCCTTAGCCATTTTCTTTGAACTGTAAACATTATACAATGAATCTGACAATCCATTCAATACATAGTTTCTGTAAAAGAAATCAACATGCTTCCAAGCCTCTACCGCAGTCACAAGTCATAGCTTGAGCATCTGTTTCATTCTCACCCAACTTGGGAGGATCTTCAGCCAAGAACCTTGCCAAATTCAAGGTAGTCAAGTAAAACAACATCTTTTTCTGCCAACGCTTGAAATCCAAGCCAGGAAACTATTTTGGTTCTCACTATGATTAATTGGGAGTAATGGGGTTGGCCACTATCCGAGACACACTCAGACCAGTCACAGGCTGAATAGGAATAGTCATAGTCGGATTAGGAGCCACAGGAGTAGGTGACACATTTGTCTCATTTCTAGTAGGTGAAATAGCAGTGTTTGAGGTAATTGTCATGTCTGAAATATGACAGAAATTAGTTTTCACGAATCTGTAATATGTATTTTCCTTTCTTAGGAATCTATTTTAAGATTGTTAGAAATATAGTATTAAAAATAAATACAATTACAGAAAAATAAAATTCTTTATTTCTAGTAATGTGCTGATCAAGGCACTACTGGTAGTTGCTGATGGAAGATTGGCTGATGATGACCTTTGGCTGGTGCTTAAGCTGATGCTTTGGTTGATGCTTAAGCTGAGGCTTTGGCTGGTGCTTAAGCCGAGGCTTTGGCTTGTGCTTAAGTTGAGGCTTTGGCTGATGCTTAAACTGATGCTTTCTGAGGCCTGTGCTAGGCATAGTTTCCTTGAAACTGATTTGCCTTTCTTTCCGTTAGTGCTTGGAGGTTCGCTCGTGAGCGACTGTCCCCCAGGATACAACAGAACAACCAGACTAAACTTGCACTTAGGATTCCGAGGAATTGAAGTGTGCTTGGATAGTATCACCAAAGAACAAATGGGAGGCGAAAAGAAGTTGATACAAAATGTAAATGCAAGGAGTCTAGAAATTGCTGAAACTTTTCCATGTTTTTGGAGACTATAGATCTGACATGAATTTATAGGCAAAAAAAAGGCATTTTGATTTGCGCATTAATCAAAATCATTTTTAATTTAACCCATTTACTCATAGCATTAAGGTTGAATTGATTCAGGAGTTACACTCTAAGAAATCAATGACTAACAGTTACAAAATTCAAAATAAAAATTAACAAAATGTGGGCTAGACTAAGTGGCTCAATTTGGTCCAACATACGTGTTTACGAGACGCGCTAGCAAACAAGTCTTGTGGCATGAAGCTCGACAAACCCAAGATTTGCAATCACTCTACAGGCGTGCGTGAGAGAGAGCCTTTTTGCTATATAAGCTTACTCCACAAGAAAAAAGGATACTTGTATATAAACTAGCCAAGTCTTTGTTAATTGCCCAATGTGGGACAAACCCACTTCAAACACCATACTTTAAGCCTTCATATCTTATTCATCCAAACTTCAAATTGGACAAATAAATATACCATTCCTATGTTCTCATGGAGTAGAACACATTTCACAAGCATCTTTGTTATTCAACAAACGAATCTCAAAGAAATCATGTTACAACGTTGCATAATTTCCTTCACATATATACACTTTTTCCAACATAATCTTCCCTTTGGTACTAGACCTCGAGGTTGATTTCTTATCTTTCCCTTTTTTTGGACCATCTGTATGGTCTTGCCTTTGCCCTTGTTGATGTTTTGTTCAGCGGTCCCCAACATATTGAGTAAGTCTAGTAGTTATTTATCAATTTCATTTATACTCTCGTTCATGATGAATTGATTGTAACTATATTGCAATGATTGGAGGATTAGATTATTGGCCAACTCTTGACCTAAAGGAAAGCCATGTCTCTCAAGGTTCTCAATATACCCAATCATCTTGAGCACGTGATCCTTACAGACGCTTCCTTTGCCAGCTTGCATTGGAAGAAAACCTTCGAGACATTGAATTGCATGCCTAGCTTACTTTTGGTAGAACTTTTTCAAATGATCACATCGTACGCATCCATGTTCTCATGTTGCTTCTGAGGCTCAGAGGTCATGGTAGCGAGCATGAGACATCTAATGTCCAAAGCATCATCCTCATGCCTTTTATGAGTACTACGCTCGGCATGAGGAACATTATAGCAGGTGTAGTAGGTTCGGGCTTCTTAAGCACGTACAACTTCTTTTCCTGTTTGTGAACAATTCTAAAAATTTCTGTACCAGTCTCAAAAGTTATTCCCAGACAACTTGTCCTTCTCAAGGACCGATCGCAGTGATAAAGTTTGTGTATTAGTAGCCATGGATATCTATCACAAAAATTATGTAGAAAAAATATCATTTAATATAAACTATATTTAAGGACTTTATAAATATAACTCCCACTATTTTATATCAAATTAATGACCCCCAGCATTAATTTGGGAAAATATCAAATTTTTTGTAGTGGGCCAAGACCCATATTTCATCTTATCTCAAGTCGGCTTGGGTTGATCACCCAAGATTTGATTATTTAGGTAGAAAATAATTTTCAATTACATCTCTATGTAATTTTTGAATCAATTGGGTGAATAACTCTTTATTCTAATTTTTCTGATAAATTATATTCCAATTTCATGCCTCTAAGCCTACAATCAAATTTCTAGCTTAGTTAAGTAAGTTCCAATTATGTGAAAGTTGAATATTACTCATTTATTCTATTTCGTCTGATCTAAGATAAATTAAGGTACTCATGCTTTGGCAGACATATTATTGAATGATCTTGACCATGAGGAGTGTCACATATTTGGAATGCATAAACTTAATATTTTAATTGAGGGATTTTTAGAGTTTGTTTGATCTCATCATTTAATATAATATATAAATATATATCCATGCATCATATACATCAATAAAATAGTTATGTGACATGGATATGGCCCCTAATCTAACGATTATTTCTTAAACTAGTGAGAAGTTGAAGAAAAGCAGTGAAATGAGAAAAAACAATGAACTTCTCCAAGGGCTTTCCTTGTCTCCAAATTCCCCTTTGCCTTCTATGGTCGTCATCTTCTCAAAATAAATTACAAGTTTTAGAAAACTCATTTTAGCATACAAGATGATTTAGATGAGAAAAGAATTTACATTCAGAATGTAAAGATAGATGCACGACAAGCATTTCGTATTTTAAATAAATGAAATAAACCATTCATTCAACCATCGAATAAAGAAAATATTTGGGCCATCTCTACGCACCATGCAATAAACAAGATGAACGGTATAAACAATTTAAATATCTTGTTTAAACTCAATTAATTATATCCATTATTTAAATAAGATTATATAATCCATGTAATTGAGAAAACGATGTAACGGGTAAATAAAATACTCGTTTAAACCCAACTAGGAAAGTTACATTATTAAATAATTGCATTGTCTTAGTTTCGGAATCCTTTTAGTAATCAAATTACCGAAGTTAAATTTCCAAATTAAATTCTAACACATATAATAATCAAATAATTCAATTTTGGAATCCTTTTAAAAATCGAATTTCCTAAATCAAGTTTTCATATTGAATTCTAACACAATTAATAGTCCAATTCAATCTTGGAATCCTTTTAGTAATACAATTACTAAAATCAAGTTTCCAAATTGAATTCTAACACAATTAATAATTAAATTTAATTTTAGAATAATTTTAGTTATCAAATTGCTAAAGTCAAGTTTCCAAATTAAAGTCATGCTAATTATTCATCACATGAATTTAAAGCATTCTATAAATTACCAATTTTATGTGTTGATTTAACATTGGGATAAATTATTTTTGAAGATTTATAAAAACAATTTTTATTGATTTCAAAATTAACACTTAATTTTGAAACTGAATAAAGCATATAAACAGAAAACCTTACACATAGAAGTAAGGTTTCTTATAATTTTAATTTTGTTAAATTAAAATTAACAAAATTAACAAAACAATTTTAATTTTACTAGAAGTAAGATTTATAATTTTTTTTATTTTCTGTTTAATTTTGTTAAACAGAAAACCTTACAAAATTAACAATTAATTTTGAAACTGAAAATGCATCTGCCACAAAGATTTCATATAATTTTAATTTTGTTAAATTCAATTCTTCTTGTTTCTATTTAAATTTTATTTGAGTTTAAGAATTAGGCTTTTTTAAATTTTGGCGTAGGCGAAATTTCATCGTCATCAATTTAGGATTCTTTTTTCCAAATTTGAGAGGATGAAGATGAAGACATTGGTAAAATGGATATTTCAAGTTAAGTTAACGGAAGACTTTAACGTCCGTCAAAAAATGGGCACGGATGCATCAGAACTTAAGTACAGTGGCCCAGAGTGTAGTTTTAAAGTTTCAGTGGCTAGACTGCAATTTTGTAAAACGTTCGGTGGCCCGGATGTACCTGTTGCCTCCAATAAATAATTGTTTATTTATAAAATGGTCTGACACATGTTTTCGTGATCATTTCAGGAAACAAAACATCCAACAGGACTAACGACGTCCAACAAAGACATAACGACTTCAGTTAAAATAGGGGTCAAATACTGAAGATACAAAGTTCCAGGGGGCTAAAAGTCCACAAAAACAAGCCATAAAGACAAAAACATTGTTTGGTGCGCGGGGGCACCATATGGTGCGTCGCGCACCAAACTCAGTCTTTTTCACAAATATCAGGCGACCGACGTTGCTAACTTTTGAGCCTTCCTCTGACAAGCTTGGTCCTCGAGGCTTGGAGGATGCTTCCTAGCTAACTTGGGGCAGAGAGTAATCATCTCTCTCTCATATATATACTACCCTCAGGCCTGAAAAATCAGACTTCTCTCTAGGCAATTTTTATCAACATACACACAGTGAACACACACACAAACACTCTCTCTGTTCTTTAAACACACACACACATAACACAAAACGTAAGTCTTCCTTTCCTCGTATCGGTAGCATTGGGAGCACAACGATCAAGCTACGAACTAGCTTGATCAAACCACGAATCAACAACCTAGAACTTGTCCCAAATTCTATAAAACAACAGAAGGTAAATTTCTTTGGTTCGTTAATTTTATTCTTTGTTTTGATAAGTAAATGACTTGAATAGCTTCTAAATGTGTATATAAACTAGCTTCGATGTGTTCGATATGTAAATACATGTGAATATATCCGTTAAATTCAAGTTTCGAAGCTACCACCACGTGGCCTGGGTTCGTGCAGTAGCAGGAGCATCATGTTTCTTTATGTGTTTTTTTAATTAAACAGCAAATTGCAATTATTCTAACAATTTATAATTTTAATCCTTCCATCGAAACTCTTTTTGAATAGGGTTTAATTCATAAAACAATTTTTTGATATTAACAATTAATGCAAATCAATTCATATAATCGCAAGTTGCTCTGATACCACTGTTGGGTTTTCATAAAAATTAACATGGCAAAAAAACAAAATTTAATTTCAAAAAACCTCTCTAAATCTATGCAAATTAATATAAATTAAATTTAGAATAATTACCAGATTGTTTGAGCGAGCAATCTTTGAAAGAATTATACTTGAATCACGATCACCGGATTTGCACGGCTTCTCTATTATATCCTCACGAAGGATTGAACATGATTTGATTCAACAATTTTGTGTTAGGCAATTTTTGAATCAAAGTAGGAAGACTTCGTCATACGATGAACTAATTAAATCCCTACTTTTTCTCTCTACGAATTTAGTGTTTCACTCAAACCCTAAATTCTAGTGTATTGGATTCATATGGAGACTATCAAAAGACTCGACATATATATATACTAGAGAGAGAGGCAGCCAAGAGTCGTAGTCCTACTAGGGCTCACTTTTTGGTCCCCTTATTTAATGGAATAATTGCGGGCCGGTCCCCTTTCTGGGATTTTTAACCTCTTTAGTGCCTCATTTTTGTTTCCAACCGCTTAAGTCCATTTTAAGTGATAAATTGACTAATTGTTCCAAAACTTCCCCTATAACAACCTATGATGTTTTAGAAGTTGCGTCTTTCTTTTCATTGCGATTTCTTACCAAAATTTCCATCCATATCATATTTGAAAGTTTTTGCTCATTCGATTTCCTTTTTTGAGTTTCTCCAAGTTGCTATAATCGTGTTCACTGTGAAATCAAAATGCATTTATTCAATGGAAACTGTTGTCATGTTGTTGTTGAAATTTAGAGGAGATATAATTGTTTTGAAAGTTTAAAGGGGGAGTGGAATATTTTTGTATGCAGCTTATAAAGTTTTCATTCAAGATTTGGATTTGATTTTATTTTTATTAAGAACCAGGATAGTAATCTGAGTTGTATTTAATAAGATAATACTTTTAGTACAGTTGTGTGCATTGAAAATAAGTGTTGTGTGCATCGAAAATAAAAGTTGTGCATCGCGATGCACAAAAATACTACTTTGTAGTAAACTTTTGTGCAATGCGATGCACATTGTTATGCTCGCAAGTGTTATTTTGTTGATTCAGTAGAATATTGTGCATTAGAATAAAAAGGTGTGCATCGTGATGCATAAAAACAATACTTTTTCAGTACAAGGTTGTGCATTGCGATGCACACTTTGATGCATCGCAAAGGTATGAATTTGGAATTTTATTAATTCCTATTTTTATCACAAAAGTTATTGAGAATACAATCCATAGCATACAATTGAAATTTTATGGGATTAATTTGGTGGTATGGAATAGGGTAACCTTGCCTATGTACATGGTTTCACTTTGCCTAAGAGTTGGACCAGTACTCTTATTGTTACTATTCCAAAGAAGAATCATCCAGAATCTTTTAGCGATTTTTGGCCAATAAGTCTGTGCAACTTCAACAACAAAGTGATTTCTAAACTCTTGGCTGTTCGATTGGCTAGGGTTCTTCCTTCTATTATCTCTCCCAACCAATGTGGTTTTGTCAAAGGTTCACAGTATGAATAAGTGCTACGTCCACTACCAAAGTGGTTAGCTTTGGATTTGAAAATGTGCACTATTTTTTCCACTAAAATAATCACAAGGATCACTAATGGATCGTGTAAAAAAAAATTATTTTAACCAAGTGTTTGTGGGAGAATTTATATCTACAAAGATATAATTCTCGTGTGCTTTGAATGCTAAGGATTGCAATCAATGAAGAGCAATAAAGACTATGCGTCTAAGTATAGAGCTCTTCAAAGAATGTTTTTTAATAGAATTAGCTTTCAAGCTTTGAATGCACTAGCTGTGTTGAAGATGAAGATTTCAGAGTTGTAGATTCAGGTCACTTCAATGCTTCAATGGAGTCTTTAATTTATACTCAGGGAATTTCTTGTAGCCGTTGGAGATCTTCAGCCTTGGGACAATTTGAATTTGAATGCATTTAATACTGAAATTACTTGCATTAAATGCTTTAATCTTGTTGTTCAAATCTGATAGGGAGTTCTGCAAAGCCCAGGCTGACACTGAGTATATTCTACCAATTTGCCAAAAATAGGTAGACAATAGATGCTGGCCGAATGTCCTTTTCAGAGATGAATGCCTAATAAGGAATAAATCAATAAATAATTTTTAAAGGTTATCGTTATGTCAAAGTCAAGGAAGAACTTTGCTGATAACTCAAGGCATATCTTCAAACAAGTCTTGATCAGACGATCTACATATCTTCAACATGGCTAATGAAGCTTGGCTGGAATGAACTTGGCTAATGACTTGATGGACATGGCTGATGTGAAGATATCTGATATGAACTTGACTGATGTTCAACAGGCTATTCTTCTGAAGACTAAGCTACGTGCAAGAAGCAATCCTAAGCTATTAAAAGCAATTGTCTAAGTACAAGTTGCCACTCTAACAGACAGGCAGGCCCATTAATCACCTTGACTTAGACTTAGGTTATGGATACAAGAAAATCTATACAAAATACAACACATTTCCATACCAAGTTGTGATGCTTCTCCGTAATGTAGCATCGAAAGAACACTTAACGCGTGCATTGCCTCAAAGTATCCATCGCTTGCAAGATAGTCCCAGAGCGACAATCTAATGGCTAAGTCTTCGAGTGTTTCATTGGAGAAGTATATGAGAATGACTATTTGGTGGAGCATTCCTCTGTTTCTGACACGAGTTAATCTTGTACAGAAATGATCGTTTGCTTCCAGCCAAACTTCACTCAAAAACCACCTACAGGGGAAGGGACCTTCCACGAACATATTTTGGAGGACTACTTCCTGGTTTCCAGCATTATAAAACCTCCTACAAACTTGTAGAAGGTTGAGGACGTCTCTGAATGACGATGCAACAACCATTTAGAATATAACCAATAGAATGTCATACGGTACGTGTCTCAACATTTTTTGTTTGTTTTTGTATTTGATGAGGGAAATGTTTACAATTTGCTTGATTTTTTTTGGTGGGTTGTGTCTAAACAATATCAAGGCATCCCATATTTATACTTAATTTGAAGATTGTATTATTTAACCCGCATTAGAAAGGCACTTCTTGTAGAATTCAAAAAGGCAAATCCTTCTTGTAGAATTCAAAAAGACATTTATCATATCAATGACTATTCTCCCTTTAAAACTTGTTTGTATTTAAATGAGCCGCCTATTAGAATCTAAAAAAGTTTTTAAGCGTTTAATTATTGTGTGCTTTTTTTAAATATGTGTGATCTGTATTGGAATTGCGATGCAGAGACTTAAAATTGAGATGCATCCAATGCATCATTTTGTGCATTAGGAATAAAAGTTGTGCGCCGCGATGCAAGAAAACAATACAATTTTGTGCATCACAATGCCCGCTTTTTATGCATCGCAAGTGTAATGTCAAAAAAGAGAGAAATTACACAATGTTATCAACACACATCCATAAAACAAGTATTCAAATACATAGAAAATATAATACCAAAAATGTATCCAAAAAGTAATGTTCTCAAGTATTTCCCCCATGCAAAATCATTGCTTTTGCCATTTATTCCCTGTAATGTGCACATGTAGTAGCGCTCACTATCGCAGAAAGTTTTTGCCATCGGAGCAACTTTTCGATCAACATGCACACTATCACCCTGCAATCATTGCTGCCAGCTGCTTGTTGCGATGATATTTGACATGTTTTGAATGGGCAAACATCTTGTCTCTGGCTTAATCCTTGGTATCGCGCTAATGGTGATTTAATGATCAATGCTTTCATCCTTTCTTCAACATATGATGCTTGTAGAGGAAATTATTCAAAAACAATTATCGTTTGATTATTGGTTGTATTTTTAGTAGACAAGGTTACATTACTCACTCACCAGTATTTTTTCCCTTTCCAAGTGCCAATCTTTCTCCTTTTTGTTGATCGAAGAGTTGTAGAGTACCAACGAGATGTCATTTTCATAGAAAACCAGTAGTGTCCAATGCAAGCAGTTACTAGTGTGTAAGTCTCCCTACCTCGACTTGTTGATGGGGAAGATTAAAAGATCATAGTTGATGGTGTTTTCTGATTTGTGATCGATATGCATGGTTGCCATGTCTTTGAAAAAGCTAACAGTGGACTGTCTTACCACGTACAACTAAATAATGTATACAAATTAATTTCACAACAATCAATTAAGAAACTTATATAGTAAAGAATTAGGATTAAAATATTTACCTAGTATCCAGAATTAAACACCACTCCAGAATCAACGCCAACGAATCTATGTTCTATAAAAATAAATAAATAAGTTATAGCTGAGAAAAACAAAATAACATAGCAAATAAAACTGGTTCATTCATTGTATTTAATAAAACAATATATTAAATACAATATTAAGCATCGAAAATAAAAGATGTTCATCGCGATACACAAAAACAGTACTATTTAGTACAACTTTGTGCATCGCGATGCATAGCTTTATGCATTGCTAGGGTAAATGTTACTTTTCAATACAAAATTGTGCATCGGGAATAAAAGTTGTGCATCACGATATACAAAAATAGTACTTTGTTAGTACAATTTTGTGCATCGGATGCATATCCTTTGTGCATCGTAGGTGTAATGTTGATATCTTTCATTTGAAATCAATGTCAATGTGTGGAATACGTATGCTGTTCTCTAGCATTTTGTGCTGCCACAAGAGATGAATATTACACACACGAACAATTGGTTCAATCTCCCCACCCTTATAGACAACTGCCCTACAAAAAATTGAGGACCACACCACAAAACACATATTAAAGTTAAAGCACAATACAAAATAATATTGTTGTGTTATTGAAATTAGACAATACTAATTGGTTTGACTTACTGGTCTCCATCATCTTGAGAGTAGATTTTGGCCAATTTAGTTTTGTATTTGGCATCCAGTTCAATAACTGGGGGATTTTGCTCTTTTTTGCATGTTTTGTCTTCTCATTTGGCTTTGTTGCATCATCGGTTTCGATACACGAGTCATCTAGATATTTTCTCTTCTGATATTTTCAGTTTTGTATTCTTTTGACCACGTAAGAATAAGTCTTGGCCCCTTTGGTACGTACCTCAACCATTTTTTTTATTGCATCCTCCAATTCTATTTCTTTATTTCCATCATCCACCTCATCCTCAACTTCCTTTTCAGCTGCATTTGATTTGAGGGCTTGTTTCCTCTCATATTTAGCATTTCATTTTCTTTAGTAATTTTCAATAGCAGCATTTTTAGACCTTCAATTTGAGCCTTAGCCTTATCACAAGCCTTATAGACCACACTAGCTACCACACATTCCCCCATCGGGGTTGATACCTCCAGCATATAAGGCAACACATGAGGTGGCACATGTAAATTCATAACAAAATGAGATAACACATATGAATGAGATGATCCTAGGTCTATCAAAATACGGGCTCTAGACTGAAAAATAGTAAGAGTACCTCATACGACAGACGTAGACTCAAGAACATCTTTCTGGTCTAAAATAAGCACATGCCCCTGGACCTTCGGTTTCCCATCACCCCCTCTTTTGACCCCTGAGGTCTGTTGATTCTGGTTTTATGGCTGTTGATTTTGTGATTGAGTATTCTTCCATTTTGGGCAATGATTACAGTAATGCCCAAATTCCCCACAAATAGTACACTTACCCTGTTTCGCCCAATAATTATCTGTTGTATGATAGCCCTTGCCACAAAAAGTACACCCACTGGTAACAGTCTGTTGTCCTGATGCTATGGAACTACCATTATTATTCTTTGATTTCTATCCTATCTAACGATTAAATTGTTGGTTCCCTTGTTGTCCCTGTTGTTGTGCCTGTTGTGGTCCTCGTTGTGCTCTCTAGGAATGACCATCCTGGTTACCCTATCCTCCTCTATTATTGTAGTTTCCTTGTCCTCTTCCACCTTGTAAGTTAGATCCACCTCTGTTACTGTTACCCTGACCTCTTCAACTTTGATGGTTAGTCTGCTGCCCAAACATTGCAGCTTTCTTCACTTTCTGTTCCTCCAGATCATTCTCTACAGATAAAGCTCGATCCACTGTCGTTGAATAAGAAATAAGCACGAGTGGAAATAACTTGTTGCAAAGTTCTGTGCGAAGCCCCTTTTCAAACTTTCTCACATTTTTATCCTTAGTAGAGAGCAAATGAGTGTTATACCTGGCCAACTGAGTAAACTTTGCCTCGTACTGAGCCACATTCAAATTTCCCTGTTCCAATGTCATGAACTCCATTTCTCTTTGTTCCTGAACCACAGCTAGAATGAAGTTCTTCTTGAATTCTGGCACGAAATTAGCCCATGTCTAAGGAATCCCTTTAGTCTCTCATTTGTTCTTAAGCAGCATCCACCAGTTATCAGTTATGCCTTCCATTTTAAAAGTTGCAAATATTACCTTCTCTTCCTTAGAACATCCAAGTGTCTTAAACACTTTTTCCATTCCCTCAAGCCATCTTTCAGCCTTCAATGCATCAGGTTCACAATCATAGCTCTAGGGATTCAATTTCAGAAACCTCTCAAGTGGTGTGGTACCCTGTATAATCACAGTAGGATTTGGATGAGGATTCTGATTAGCTGTATTCTGATTAATCATATGCTGATTAGCTGCACCCTGTTGTGCTAACAACGTAGTCAACCTTTCAAGAACTGCAGCCTGATTATTGTCACTTTGTTGTGCTAGTACATCAGTCAATCTTTCAATAGCTTGGTATACACTACCAAGCCCTTCATACTGTACTCCACCTGCTGGTGAATAGGAGGGACATTAACATGACTTTTAGCTCCTTCCTGGAGCCCTGCCGCACTCGTGCCGGCTCTATGTAAACCACGTTCGTTTCCTTTTGACCCCACCATCGTTCACCTACACACAACCACCCAATATTAGACATATACACATAACCTCTAGGCCAAGGATCATCTCCTGACTTCTAGCTTAAACAAAAGCTCTGATACCAAACGGTCACACCCCAATTCAAGCTCCTACACAGATCCTAAATTTGGGCATGAACCGGCTATATATAATCAAAATAATCACATGTTTAACATAATACAACTGCGAAAATAAAAACATGGCAACATGCTGTTGAATATTACATAGATTTGCTTGTATTTATAACCTAAGTCTAAATCAAGGTGACTAATGGGCCCGCGTGTCTGTTAGTGTGGCAACTTGTATTTAGACAAGTGCTTGTAATAGCTTAGAATTGCTTTTTGTACTTAGCCTAGTCTTCGGTAGTTAGCCTATCATTGATAGGACATGTAAAAGATCAGTTATCTCTGTAATAGCCGAATCTCTTAAAAATATCGGACAAGCTTATACCAGCCAAGATTCATCAGCAATGAAGAAAAACTGAAGATCGTCCGATTACGACGTTACTGGTGACATGTCTCAAGACCATCTGCAGCATTTATTGTCAAAAATGATACAACGATAACCTGCAAAGAGCATTAAATGATCCATGCCATATTAAGCAATCATCTCAGAAAAGGACAGTCCGTCTGCTCTTATCATCTACCTGTTTTTGGCAACATTTCAGAAGTCAGTCTGAAGAATGCAGAATATCCTATCAAAGATCAACAGCAAGATTAGATCATTAATTACATTCAAATTCAAATCCTCCAAAAGCTGAAGATCTCCAACGGCTACCAAAACCTCCCTGGGTATAAATAGAAGACTTCATGACAGCATTGAAGCAGCTAGCGATCTATCAACGAAAACTCAACTAACATTCTTCATCTTCAACTGCTAGTTCATAAAAGCTTAAAAGAAAAATCTGTATAACATTCTTTGAAGAGCACCAACCTTAGACGATCAAGTCTTTATTGTTCTTCATTGATTGCAATCCTTGCATTCATAGAACACGAGAATTATATCTCTGTAGATATTAATTCTCCCACAAACACTTGGTCAACTATTTTATGTACACGATCCATTAGTGATCTACACTGTAAAGATTCTAGTGGATAAACTTAGTACACATTTTCAAATCCAAAGTTGACCTCTTTGGTTGTGGACGTAGAACTTATTTATAAGTGTGAACCATATCAAATCTCTTGTCCATATCTTTTATGTGTCTGTGTTTTGCTACTGTTTGTTTCCAGAATTCCAACAATTTTGAGAACAGCTGATCTTGTCCTATCAAGATCAGCCATTTTGAACTTGTCCTATACTTCACTCATTTCCGCTGTAAAATCTTTTCAACTTAAGTGAAGTAATTTTCTAAATTTTCAAAAACTATAAATAGGCTATTCAGCCTAACTCTTTGAAAACAAGATTTTCCAAGATTAAACTCTTGAGAGATTAAAGATCCAGTGGCTGCTCATCAAATGTTGGAAACTTCAAATGTGAATCATTGTCCTGTATTGGATGAAGTTCACTTTGATATCTGGAAAGACAAGGTTAAAAGACACATGAATTCTATTGACAAACATTTATGGAAATGTGTTACAGATGGACCAAGAATTCCTATGAAGCCAAACACTCTAGCTACGCTTGATCCTAATGCTGTTCCTGAAATCCCTAAACCTGAAGAAGAATGGGATGAAGAAGATAGAAAGAACGATGCTCTGGATGGAAAAGCTATCAACATCATCACCAGCTGTGTAGATATAAGCACCTACCAGCAGATCATAAATCTAGATACAGCTAAAGAGATGTGGGAAGCCATACTGGAATATCTAGAAGGTGACGGAGAAACAAGGAATAACAAGCTATACACTTGCATCTAGAAGTTCGATTCATTCAAAAAGGATCCTAAAGAGACTCTCCGAAGTGCCTACGACAGATTTTACGAGGTAGTCAATTCCTGCTACTCTTTAGGAAAGAAATATGAAAAGAAAGAAATAAACATGAGATTTCTTAACGCACTAGGCAGCTTATGGCATGTTAAGATCACTGCCATGAAAGAATCAAAAGACTTGAATAAATTGTCACTCAGAAATCTTTATGCAAGTCTTTCGGTTTATGAGCTTGAAATTCAGCAAGCTCAAGATATGGAAAAGAGTTTTTAAAATCTATCTTTACCAGCCATGTCTGTTGAACCCTCTTGTTCTACACCTAATGAAACCCCATCTACATCCAGTGATGGTGATGATATTCTTTCTGACGAAGCTTTTGCCATGTTTGTAAAGAAACATCAATGTTTCAAAAGGTTTAACAAGTCATCCTATAAGACTGCTGCTCCTACAAAAACAACTACTCATAATAAGAATGTTGTTAACCAAAAAGAAATTGAGCTTGTTTGTTTTAATTGTAGAAAGCCAGGTCATTTTGCTTCAAGATGCCCAAAGCCAAAATATGAATTTTACAAAAAACGTCCCGATTCTAAATTTCAAAAACAAAAAGGGATGGTGGCTGAGGACATTGATGAAAGCAACTTGCCCACTTGGTGTGATACAGATTTTGATGAGGATGATTCCTGTGACTTTATTGAGGAGGCAAATATATGTCTTATGGCCAGGGAATCACCCCATGACTTAGTTAGATCACTACCATTTCAACAGGATGATAGCGATGATGATGAGCTCAATGAACCCTCAAAGGGAGAACTCATTAAAACCAATAAAGACATGCTAGAAGAATTCTCTAAATTTAAAACTGCCTATGTAAAATTAGCCAAAAAACATGAGTTGGTTGTCTCTGAGAAATCTACCTTGATGTCTGAAATCAAAGATCTTAATAGACAACAAGCAGAGAATATCAAGACTCAAAAGGAGAACAAAGCATTAACTGAAAAGGTGGAATTCTTATTTGAACACATAAAGAAAATTAATTCTGAGAAAGATAACCTTTAAAAGGTTATTGATACTTGGAATAATTCAAAAGGAAATTTTGATACCATTCTTTCAAAACAAAAATCTCTTGATGACAAAACTGGTATTGGTTTCCAAAATGAGTTCAATGTAGGAAATTCATCCAATTCTCAAGGAAATGAGACAACTAAAGTAATTGCAAAAGAAATGGCTGAAGAAGTTGTCTATAATCAGCAATTTTCTCAAAAGGGAAAGCAAGGACTTGGTTTTAACAAAGTTTCATATGTTTATTCTAAAAACAAACCACACAAGTCCAAAAGTAAGCAATCTGTCAACACCAATGACACTGCTAATAAGAAGACTGAGCATCAAAGATCTGCTGTCGGACATCCTATGAAAATAGTGATGACTGATAACGAATCAAAGAGGTCTCAACTTAAACCTATTAAATTTGTCAAAGGGAAGATTGCTAACTTTAACCCTGCTGATAAAAAGCTTAAAGGAATTTGGCATGAAAATGTAAAATCTTTTTATAAAAGGTCTACTATTATGAAGACCAATATCATTAGAAAGTTGCATTATCAACTTAAATCCAATAAGCCAGCTATCAGTAAATTGGTCATTCTCAAAACTGCTGATAGTAAGAAAACTTCTAAAAAAATTATCAAACATGTTCAAGGTTTTCATACCTGCTTACATTGCAAAGGTCATGGTCACAAGATTCATGAATGCCTTCTGAGATTCATACCTAAACCTAAAGGGTTCACACCTCCTAAGGTTAAACAGGTATGGATTCCAAAAGGTCACTAACCCTCAGGACCCAAACAATAAACTAGGGACCATGTTCTTAAATGATTAAATTTCAGGAATGCTTCATGGCTGTTAATGAGGAGGAGAAAGATTTACGGTATCTGGATAGTGGTTGCTCAAAACACATGACTGAAAATCAGAATCTTCTCTCCAACATTGTTGAAGCTAAAGGTCCCTCAGTAATTTTTGGTAATAACTCCAAAGGGAAGACCGTTGGCTATGGAAACATCATTTGAGGAAGTCTTTCCATAAGCAAAGTATCTCTGGTTGAAGGCTTGAAGCATAATCTTCTAAGTATATCACAATTCTGTGACAAGGGATTAATTTATCAATTCACCACAAGTCATTGTTTCATCAAGGACAGTGAGACCTGTTCAACAATCTTGACTGGTTTCAGAAAAGGAAATGTGTATGCGGTTGATTTGAATGCTGTCGGTAGAAAATTAAGTCTGTGTTTGATTGCAAAGACATCAAACAATAACAGCTGGTTGTGGCACAAGAGACTTAGTCATCTCAACTTCAAGTACTTATCTAAGCTATCTAAAGACAACTTGGTCGTTGGTCTGCCTAAAATATCTGCAGAACATGATAAGTTGTGTAAAGCATGTCAGCTAGGAAAATTAACTAAGTCTGCCTTCAAAAGCAAATAAGTCTGTGTGTTTGGTCCAGTCACTACAATTAGTCTTGGTGGCAGCAAATACACACTAGTTGTTGTTGATGATTATTCAAGATTTACATGGGTTGAAATGTTGTCTTCTAAAGATGAAGCCTATAACATCATAACAATACTCGTCAGAAGACTGCAGACTCAAAAGCTGGACGACATTGCTGATATCAGATCAGACAATGGGACAGAATTCAAGAATAATGGTATAGCCAAATATTGTGATGACCATGGAATTGGTCACAACTTCTCAGCTGCTGGTACACCTCAACAAAATGGAGTCGCTGAAAGAAAGAACAGAACACTTATTGAAGCTGCTAAGACCATGATTGCTAAAGCCAGGCTGCCTATGTACTTCTGGGCTGAAGCTGTAAACACAGCCTGCTTCACTCAAAACAGGTCTATTATTAACAAGTTTCACAACAAAACTCCATATGAAATATGGAGAGGTAGGGCACCCAACATCAGTTTCTTCAAAATATTTGGATGCAAATGCTATGTTATTTACAATGGAAGAGAGCATAGAGGTAAATTTGAATCCAAGAGTGATGAAGGAATATTTTTGGGATATGCCAAATTTTCAAAAGCATATAGAATTTATAATAAAATCTCTCTTAAAGTTATTGAATCTGTTCATGTTTCTTTTGATGACTTTGATTTTATTGGGCCACATATGGCTCTTAAGGTGTCTAATGATTTCGATGAGTTTGAGACAGATACAGATCAGCCAAGTTCAAATCCTTCTGAAGCAACATCTTCACAAATTCATCCAAGGATTAACTTGATAGAGCCTCCAAGAAACGATAGTGGACAAGCTAACGTTGATTCAGAAAATTCAGAATCTGTTATTCCTTCTACACCAGAAATGTTTCAACCTACATTGGAATTAACCCATCCACCGGAAAATCAAGCTTCAGACACTTCAACTTTTCAAGAACTACACTCTGCTGATAATATCAGACAAGATCTACCTGTTAAAATTAGAAAAGTTAAAGATCATCCTATCAGTCAAATCATTGGTAATCTTAATGTTGGTGTTCAAAACAGACAAGCTTCAAAAAACGAATGCATGTACTCAACTGCATTTGTCTCTAACATTGAACCCAAGAAGATAGATGAAGCTCTGGAAGATCCAAACTGGGTGGAAGCTATGCAAGAAGAACTAAACCAATTCGACAGATGCCAAGTTTGGTCACTTGTTCCTAGACCCAAAGGATAAACAGTGATTGGAACAAAGTGGGTCTTCAGAAACAAGATGGATGAAAATGGAAATATAACCAGAAATAAGGCAAGACTGGTAGCTCAAGGATACAGACAGGAGGAGGGCATTGACTATGATGAGACATTCGCTCCTGTTGCAAGATTAGAAGCCATCAGACTATTCCTAGCCTATGCATCTTTTAAAGAATTCAAAGTATATCAAATGGATGTTAAAAGTACATTTCTAAATGGTGAACTACAAGAAGAAGTCTACGTAGAACAACCACCGGGTTTCATTGACAATTCAAGAAGAGAAGACGTATACAAGCTAAGGAAAACACTATATGGACTTAAGCAAGCTCCAAGGGTCTGGTATGAGACCCTTTCAAAGTTCTTGATAACCCAAGGCTTTGTGAGAGGTCAAATTGACACTACTCTTTTTATTATGAAACATAAAGTTCATTCTTTACTTGTTCAAATTTATGTTGATGATATTATATTTGGTTCTACTAATGAAAATCTATGCAAAAGGTTTGAGAAACTTATGCAGAGTAAATTTGAAATGAGCATGATGGGAGAACTCAATTTCTTCCTAGGACTTCAAATTCAACAAAGCTCAACCAGTATCTTTATCAATCAAGCCAAATATGCAAAGGATCTTATCAAGAAATTTGGACTTGAAAAAGCAAACAGTTTCAACACACCTATGGCTACTAACTGTCATCTTGACAAAGATGAAAAGGGTAAGAAAGTGGACATGACTCTTTATAGAGGTATGATGGGCTCACTTTTATATTTAACTGCTAGTAGGCCTGATATTATGTTTGCTGTTTGTGTATGTGCTAGATTTCAAGCAGATCCAAAGGAGTTTCACTTACAAGCTGTTAAAAGAATCATCAGATATTTAATTGATACATCCAATTTGGGTATTTGGTATCCAAGGGATTCATCCTTTAATCTTATAGGCTATTCTGATGCTGACTTTGCTGCTTGTAAGGTTGACAGGAAAAGCACTAGTGGATGTCAATTCCTAGGGAATAGACTTGTTTCATGGGCCAGCAAAAACCAAACATATGTCTCAACTTCAACAATTGAAGCAGAATACATAGCTGCTCGCAGCTGCTGCTCACAACTGCTGTGGATTAAACAGCAACTAGTAGATTATGAGATCAAGACTGCTGATTGCCCTATAATGTGTGATAATACATCAGCTATCTCAGTTTCTTAAAATCCTGTTATGCACTCTAAAACGAAGCACATAGATGTGAGATATCATTTCTTTAAAGATCATGTGGAAAAAGGTAACATCAGCATGCAGTATGTATCTACTGATCAACAATTAGCTGATATTTTCACCAAACCACTTGACTCAACCAGGTTTGCATATTTAAGAGGAGAGCTTGGTATGCTCGATCTCAATCTTAACTTTTGAAGAATATTCTAATTTATTACACTTTATCTGCTTATAAATCTGCCTATCTTATCAGACAAGTGTAACACTACCGATATTATAGGACAACCATAAAGTAAGTACTTTCCTTTTCTGATCGGCCATCTTCAATATAATAAGTTAGAAACGAAAGCTAGATGAACAGTCACTTTTCGTAACATTAAATGCGGACTTCAAAATTTATTAAATATCACTTAGTAAAAACTGTCAGAAGTATAAAAATGAATTCACAAAATCAACTGTTCACTATTTGCAAAAACTGCCTTTTGATAAGTGATTATTATATAGTCATTTATCCTTACTTTTTATATACTTTCACACAGTTTAATTACCCTTTTTATCCCATTTTAGATACATTTTAGTTCCTTTTTCTATTTTATTAGATTTTACGCTTTTTGGTATGTTTTATACATTTTAGACAGGTTTTGGAGTCTTTTTATGATCAAGAAAACTTAAGGCACCTTTTGATGCAAAGGCATGGAAGAGCAACAAACAAATCAAGCTCACAAAACCAGAAATCAGATGGCACGGCCGTGCAGCCAAAATGGAGCGGCCGTGCACAAGGCCATTTTCAGACCATTTTTGGTCTCAGAGCATGGAGCGGCCGTGCAGCTTAGAGTGGAGCGGCCGTGCAAGATGTCCAAAATCAAATTCAAAATTGGCGCCAATTTAGCACGGCCGTGCAACTCCCTTGACTCGGCCGTGCAGGTCGCGTCTGCAGATTTGAAAGGCACCTTTTGGAGGCACCTTCTTGAAGAGTTTCCTCCCCATTATAAAAAGACCCATTGTACCCAGTTTAGATTATCCGAAAATAGTCGAAAAACACATCCAGAAAGGATCAAATCATACTTAGAATGTATAGCAAAATACTCTAGAAATTTATACACAATGTTCAAGATGTATCAATGATTCGTGACAAGTCTTGTATACTTTTGAAGATGGTGAATGCAATACAAGGGTTATTTTCCAGCCATTGTCTCTCTTTTTTATGAATAAGTATCTCTTTCCCTATCTCTATTTCTTTACTTACTTCTTTTATTATGATCATTTCAATGGCTTGAGTAATCCTCCATTTCTCGGAGTTGGAAACTCAATTCTTTATATCCATGCTTCTCTTACTTGTCATTTCAATTCTCTTCTTAGTAATCTTAACTACTTGCAATTAGGGAGACGTTCTTAATTGTATAGCCTTAGTTAATCGAGAGAAGGACCTAGCGGAGAATCTCGATTAGCGGAATTCTAAGAATGGAACTAGGTCAATAAATTACGGAAAGTAATTTAAAGACCTAGGGATGATCCTTAAATGGAAAATACGTGAGATTGATAGACTTAATGGATTTTGATTTATACGGTACCCTCGAAAGGTGAGTCGGATTTCCCGCGTGACGAACGGGATTACACTAAGCCGGACCCTCGAGAGAAAGGCCGGTAAATTCTAAAATACATGTGCTAGTTAGCACAACTTAGTGTATCATCCTTGAACTTGGCACTTTTATCTTAAAACAATTTCTGTATATTATTCTTAAATTGCCTGCAAATATGAAGACGTTTATATTTGTGGAATCCTAGTTAATTGAGAGAAGGACCTAGCGGTGAATCTCAATTGACGAGAACCATATAAAGAAACTGGGTTCATTGATCACGAAAGTAGTTCAACGGCCTAGGGATGTTCCTTTAATGGAAAGTATGTCGACTTTCGTTCTTAATGGATTCTTACTAATTATGGTCAGCTAGAGATAAGCCGGAATGCCCGATTGTGACAGGGCGGGAATACCATAAACGGAAATCTCAAACAGTTAGGACATAATTAGTGAAGAATACAAACGCTACTGTCTTAACCCGAAGTAGTGTAGGCCTAGCATACCATCCTTGTTATTTTGATAAAAGCCTTTATCTAAAGCATATTTATTTGTTTTCAATCCCAAGAATACTATCATTATATGTTAGAGTAATTTCTATATCTTCCTAGTATTTTCTCTTACAAATTCTTATCTTCCCCAATCATTTTATCTATATATTTATATAAAGACAAATATCATCCCAAAGTAAACCCTGTCTCTGTGGGATCGACTCGTACTTGCACCCGCTATATTGCAATAGCCCGTGCGCTTGCGGATATTAAATAAACCGTTAGGTTTCGACCATAACACCTTTCGTATTTTTCAAAAATTCTGCTATAACTTCAAAATCAAAAGCTTCAGAGATCATAAATCCTTCATCTCATATCTTGCATCAATCTTCAATGGTGAGTAACATTACCTTCTTACATTTACTTAATTCAAGTTTTATTCTGATAAAAACTATAACTTTTCCATTCATATGAACTATTTGGTTCTTGCGTAATCGATGAATTGCAAATGCGTGATTTCATGACATTATGTTGTTAATGACTAATCTCTGGATACGAAATATGTTTAAAGTCAGTTATGAATGCTTATTTCAATTCATACTATTGTATTTCCTGAGAATGGAAAAATCTGCTCTTTTCAGAAACCCTATTCATGAACTGTACTGTTAATAAACTTGTGTTTATTGATATATTTTGGGTTTGAATTTGAACAATGCATGTGTTCTAAAGAACTGCTGATTTTTTTTTATTATATATATAGGCAACAATACAATCATCTACTTCTGCCAACATGACCAACAAGATAGGACAAGTTTCAAGAGCTGTTAAAGCTTCTGAAATGCATTAAAAACCTTCCAAGAACGAGTTATCATCCAGGCATGACCATTGACGCTGAATCTATCCAAAGATATCCTTCTGGAGAAGCCTTATTAAGAGACTTAGAAGGATGTGGTCTTCTTCCACTCTTTTAGCTGAATGACACTCACTACAGCACCTCTATAGTTGAAGAGTTCTACACTAGGATGACTCTTCCTCCTCCTCCTACCTCCAAAGATGAGAAGGTCAACATGAGCTATCTCAAAGGTTATATTAGAGGCTGTCCGATCAAGTTGACATACAAGGATGTCGGACATGTTCTAGGATTGCATACAGAAGGCAAACTGGAATTAACAGCTGAGGAATCAGCTCAAGCGTGGGAAATGATGAGAGGATCTACACACCCTGAGCCATATGCTGAAATGTCTTGAAATCTATTCCCTGAAGGTCCATATCATATCAGTCATCTTCTTGGCAAAGGCATCTTGTTTAAGAATGGATCAAGGGATATCTTCACTTCTCAACAGCTGATGTGGACAAAAGCTGTTATACTTTGCAAACAGCTTAATTGGGCCAAGATTGTATTTTCGATGATCTTTCAGAGTGTGGCTGATGTTCAAGCCAATCCAGCAATGAAGAGACCCTTTGTTAGGGTAATCAATGTCCTCCTGCAAGGATTCAAGGAAATTGAAAAGAAAATGGTCAGTGATGATCTCATCAAGGTGACCAACACCTACGTCTTCACTGCTAATAATATCTCGCAATATAGAGAAGACTTGGTCAAAAGGGCTGCTGCTGCTGCCGCTTCAACAACTGCTGGTCCTTCCTCTCAGTCCAAGAAAAGCAAGAAGAAGGTGACATACTCTTCTGAAGGTCTTCCTACTAAGGAGGAGCCTAAGCCACTAGGTGCTGAACTCCCTGAAGATTTCAATCTGACAAGGCTAGATCATGATCCATATGAGCCTGACGAACCATCCCCAAAAAGCCAGAAACAAACGTCCCTTAAACCTAAATCAAAACCTTTAAAAACCAAGAAAACTGTTGAAAAAGATACCTCAACCTTTCAACCAGTAGACCTCAAATCCACCAGACAAACATCCACTCTTCCTCCAAAACCTACTTCAGACCCCATCAAGCCAAAATCCAAAAAAACTCTACATCCCACTGATGAAACTTTTAGCATATCCAAACTTACTGTCACACCTCCTTCTGCTCACGATATACCATCATCAAACAACCTTCAATCCGATCCTACACCTCCAACTTCTTCAAAACCTCAGCACGCCAAACGCTTAAAGAAAAGTGCCAAAAAGGCAAAGTTCGTACCTTCTGCCGATCACTCATCCTCTCCTACATCCTCCCAAAATCAACCTGAGCAACCTATTTCCAAACCTTCTCAAACCTTCTCAAACTCCTACTCCTTCTGTCCCCATTGATAAAATAATGGAACCTTCTGATTCTGATGACTTACAAGAATCACCTGATGTTCACTCCCTCACAAGACCTAAATGCCCTACAACTTCTTCCTCTGACCAACCTACTCCAAAAAGACCCAAACTCAACCCATACATCCATTTTTACCCCGATGTCCAAGAACTGCTAATATTTCGTGACGGTCGTCCTACACCAAACCCTGCCGACACAGATGCCTTTCTCTCTACTCTGGATTACCCAAAACGAATCCCTTGCTAGCCAATGTCTGCCGGCGAAATCATTTTCAAATGGGGTGCTTTCTATGACCCTCTTACTCCCACATGGTCTCAATAATTCTTCATTCACAACTCTACCGTTCAGGATCTTATGATCGTTAAACGATGGACTGCTATTCACAAAGATCTCGGCATACCTCCTCCGACCGAATCAGACATCACTCCATTTCTCTCTCTTCTGAAACCTCCCATCTATACCATTATCAGTTACCCTTCTATTTTCACCAATCCCATAGTCTACAACTTCTTTGATGTTGTCGCTACTTATATAGGATTTAACCCTCGTTTTCACATTCTTTTCAAACCCATTCGCATTCCAATCCCCTTCTATCCTCCCATTTTCATTCCTTACCAATCGTATGACGCTTATATTGAAAAACTCTTTCCTGTACCACGCATCTGGCTCTACTTGCCCGGTACTTCCCCTCTTTCCCCTCTAACCCATCCCCAAACTTTCTCTACCGACCCCTCATCCCCCTCCAGTCGTTCCTCCTCTCCTGGTTCTTTCGGTCCTTATCATATGGAAGACGTTGTGCAACATTACAACACTCTTTGCGATGGGCTCTACACCTCTCTGTAACATCTTTCGGCCAAACAGTCTCATACGACTGAAACCACAGCTACGTATATGGCCGATATTGTCTCTATTGTTCGCGAGGCAAAGCATGCTACCACTTCATACCAATCTGCAATTGCTGGGTGTCAATCTGCTTTACTCAGTCATCTCTCTCGCTCTTCCACCTCCTCTGCCAATCTGCTTAAAACCAAGTGTGACGTTTTTGGACAAGGTCTGGAACAAGTACTTAAGACTTTCGACAATGGCCTCAAACGGTTACTACATGCTCACCGTGGTACAGATCGCTTGGTAAACACCTCTGCTCGGGCTACTCGGCAGATTACGATGAACCAGCTTACTATTCTTCACCGCGATCTTTTCAACTCTGCCGACAAGCTTTCCAACATAGACCTCTCGCTTGCATCCATGAAGGAGGAGATGAGTCGCATGAGCAATCTTCACAATGATTAGCTGACCGATCTTTGTACAACGAACACTGATCTACGTGAAATAAACGCCATGTTGAAGCTGCAAAACACTAATCTCTCTAAAGAACTAGAAGAAGCAAAAGCTGAAATTGCAAATCTCAAGGCAGCCGCTTCAGGACAAGCATCACTCTAACTGGTATATCTACTCTTGTCCTATATGTTTGAAAATTTCCTTTCAAAACATTGTAATTAAACTTCTTGTTTAATGAACAATGACTATTTTTAATCTATCATGCTTTATACTTAATTTGTTTATTTTGCTTGCATGAAATTTTAAATCACTGGTTTAAAGACATATTCCATAAAGCACCTTATCTATTTGTCTTTAAACACAGTCTTATTACAAGTTTTCTCATATCATATTCCTTTATCTGTAAACACTCTGTAAATTGTGAATACAATGACCTCTATGTAAGTCTATCTAGGACATGCTTACTTAATATATTATCTCTTCAGCATGTTATTACTAGAATCAGACATGGTCAGCTTCCATTGTATTCATAAGGTCATGGACTCAAGCAAATAGGAGGAGATTACTGAATATTACATAGATTTGCTTGTATCCATAACCTAAGTTTAAATCAAGGTGACTAATGGGCCTGCGTGTCTGTTAGTGTGGCAACTTGTATTTAGACAAGTGCTTGTAATAGCTTAGGATTGCTTTTTGTACTTAGCCTAGTCTTCGGTAGTTAGCCTATCATTGATAGGACATGTAAAAGATCAGCTATCTCTGTAATAGCCGAATCTCTTAAAAATATCAGACAAGCTTATACCAGCCAAGATTCATCAGCAATGAAGAAAAACTGAAGATCATCCGATCACGACTTTACTGGTGACATGCCTCAAGACCATCTGCAGCATTTATTGTCAAAAATGATACAACGATAACCTGCAAAGAGCATTGAATGATCTATGCCATATTAAGCAATCATCTCAGAAAAGGACAGTCCGTCTGCTCTTATCATCTACCTGTTTTTGGCAACATTTCAGAAGTCAGCCTGAAGAATGCAGAATATCCTATCAAAGATCAACAGCAAGATTAGAGCATTAATTACATTCAAATTCAAATCCTCCAAAAGCTGAAGATCTCTAACGGCTACCAAAACCTCCGTGGGTATAAATAGAAAACTTCATGACAGCATTGAAGCAGCTAGCGATCTATCAACGAAAACTCAACTAACATTCTTCATCTTCAACTGTTAGTTCTGGGTATAAATAGAAGACTTCATGACAGCATTGAAGCCGCTAGCGATCTATCAACGAAAACTCAACTAACATTCTTCATCTTCAACTGCTAGTTCATAAAAGCTTAAAAGAAAAATCTGTATAACATTCTTTGAAGAGCACCAACCTTAGACGATCAAGTCTTTATTGCTCTTCATTGATTGCAATCCTTGCATTCATAGCACACGAGAATTATATCTCTGTAGATATTAATTCTCCCACAAACACTTGGTCAACTATTTTATGTACACGATCCATTAGTGATCTACACTGTAAAGATTCTAGTGGATAAACTTAGTACACGTTTTCAAATCCAAAGTTGACCACTTTGGTTGTGGACGTAGCACTTATTTATAAGTGTGAACCATATCAAATCTCTTGTCCATATCTTTTATGTGCCTGTGTTTTGCTACTGTTTGTTTCCAAAATTCCAACAATTTTGAGAACAACTGATCTTGTCCTATCAAGATCAGCCATTTTGAACTTGTCCTATACTTCACTCATTTCCGCTGCAAAATCTTTTCAACTTAAGTGAAGTAATTTTCTAAATTTTCAAAACTATAAATAGGCTATTCAACCCCCCCCCCTTCTAGCCTATTTAAGCACCTTAGGCCATAACACGTGCCATTCAACCTCATAAAATAAAAAATATACAACTGAGTTTACACAACTCATCCAATTGATATACAAACCAAAATAGAAGGCATCCAGCCTTTATATACAATATAAAAGAAACCAGTTTGAAACCTAGATAGTATAACAAGACTACTGTCTAAACATATACACAAAATAGAAACTACCCCAAAAGAGAATCAACCACCTGCTATATCACAGCGAACCGCACAGCCTCACGCATGTGACCCCTTCGTCTCGCTTCGATCTAAGGAAGACATTAGTAAAAGAGTGAGTCACCTATGACCCAGTAAGATTCCACTATACTTATGCATGTTATGCATGTATACAATAGTAATAAGATGCTAACACATAGCAACACGTAATCATCATGACTAATAAACAACCAAATCTCATTACCAGCATAAAAAGGCTCACAACTGACAACTGTCCCATAACAGTTGGAAGCAATGACCAACTTACGAAGCAATGAGCTATACAACATTTAATATCACATATTTAAACAAGTAGTAACATCACGGAATCATATATAGTAGGATCTCAAAGTAGAGGTACACCTCCGACTAATCAGCTCCCCTTATAACCCCACTTGATTTTGAAGTTCATATCTTATCATTTCAAGTCGTATCATTTGTATATTCCACGGAATAAGTCAACATGCCCAAAGTCCCTACAACCTTAGAAATCATGAGTGGAGCTGTCAAAATGGTTTTAGCCCGTTGGGCCAGCCCGGACCGCCACACAAAATAGGCGGGTTGGGTTGGCAAAATATGAGACCATTTATAAACGGGTCAAACAGGCTGAGCCCGCGCAGGTTGCGGGCCAAGGTGGTCCGGTCCGAGTTGGAGCGGGTTGGCCCGCCAATCTAAGGAGCAAGGGTAAAAATGGAAATTTTAAAATTAAAAAAAAACCTAGGCAGGACTCACATCCTGTGAGCATAAGAAGCCAATTTTTTTTTTCCTTAATACTAATCCCTTGCAAATTCAACAGCAGCTCCCATTTTTATTTGGGAAGACTTTCATTATTTTAATGTTCTCCTCTGTGTATTGTATTAATTTAAAGTTTTATTTGGGAAGACTTTCATTAATTTTTGGGCTTTATATATAATATTTATATCAAAATGTCAAATTTTTAGCTTAATAATAATTATATTAAATTTTAAATTAATGTATTATTTTTTGATGGGCTCGCCCGTTTAACCCACAACCCGCGACGGTTTGGGTTGGATTGACACATTTTAGGCCCGTCCCCTTAACGGGCTAGCCCGCACCGCACCGCCAAATAGCGGGTTTATAAAGCCCGCGGGCTAGCCCGCACCGTCAGCCCTCTTTGACAGCTCTAATCATGAGATAATACCACTCTTATCCAATAATCTACGTGGTATACCCCCTATTTTAGCCGAAATAGGGACGCAGACCGGATTAAGATCGCCACAACCCGACTATCACTGCACTCTGCCCCATGACAGTCGATGGTCAATCAAAACATCCTGAAAGTTATGATTCATTTGTGCACTTTTTATTAACCAATATCATGTTCACACATTATTCTGTATTCGTTTACAATTTTAGTATTTCGTTTATCCTTCAAGGATCGATTCGAGTTCTATTTTCACGAATCAACATAATGAACAAGTTAATCATCTTAAACAATTCAATACCAAGTCACAACCTTTTTATTGCAGCCATGTTACACACTTTAATTAGGCTAGTTTCTCGTCAGTTTCATCAATTCAAGTATACAATTAGATTACAACGTATTCAACGTTCATATATACACCAATACACTTTATTAACACATACCCATAGTCATATCCGCCTATTAGACAACATAGTATGGCTGGAATTCATGATTTCACCATAATAACAACTCGATAATCGTATACAACCGAAATTAACCGAATAACTACGAACATAGATAAGCTAGAGGTCCCTTACCCAATTGAAGAGCCAAACCACCAGTTATCTTCTGGAATTCAGTGATTAGACCAGCCGCATACTCACTTAAACCAACCCCTAGGTGCTGCCTTGAAGAAGGAACAAGTTATCATGCAAGAAACCATACAAACCCTAGGTTGAATTGATGGAATTTAGAGAATTTTTGGGAGAAAAATGTGTATTTTGTGTGTTCTAAGGCCTGAGTTGTTGTCTTCCCTTATTTACCTACGACCTAGGCCAGCCAATGAAGTCCAAACCAAGAGGTGGCAGCAAGAACAAGTCAAAACAGGAGCTGGAACAATTCTGGATCGTAAAGATTGAAACTTAAAAACATAATGTAAATAAGTTTAAGAGAAGTGAGGAAAAAAAATTGGTCAGCTACTTTCATCACTGATGTCCATATCGTCAATTCCGACTAAAGATGAGAAAGAAGGGGTAGTGTCAGCTTGAGGAATGTTCAGTCTCTTCCTCAACTCAACATTTTCTTTGGTAAGAGCTTTTGCTATTTCTTTCTGGTTCTTCTCCTCCTGAATGGATTTACGTAGCCTTTCTTTAATATCTCAGACTTGATCAGCAACTTCTCTTTGATAGGCAAAGACATCGGCCCATTCAGTATCATCGACATTCCTTGGATATCTTGCAGCCATAGCATTTCGCACTTCTTTGTATATCTCCTTGCAAACCTTGGGGACAGTTACCATCACTAGGCCACGAAGTTCATCTTAAGATGATAAGATCAAACTACGGCGCGAAGAGTGATATCCATCTGCCTCTGCTGAAATCGTAGAGCATCGACTGATCCTAATCTGTTGATTATTTCCTGGTTGGACTGGATCAGTGTATTGAATGTGGCATCAAGTCTCAGCTATACGTCCCTTAAAGCTTCGAATCCTGCAAAAATAATAGAAGGGGCAAAAATAGAAGGACCAGCAGTGTTGGCAGCAGCTTCAGCAATGGCATCAGCAAGTGTATCATCAGGTACAACATTAGTTACAACAGCAATAACAGTATCTCCAGTAGCTTCTTCAGTAGGAACCTCTTCAGCAGCTTCCTTCTCACTCTCTGAATCAAACAAGATTTTCGAGTTCTTCAGCCTCTTAGGATCACGGATGACTTCAGTGATTAAGTCAGATTACGCTTTCCTTTTAACAGCAAGTGGAGGAAGGGGGATTGTAGGCTCTTCAACTTCCATATATATCATCCTCGTCTTCAACCAACTGTTCAGCTATAGTGAACAGGTCTTCATCAGCAGAGGACTAAGATACTGTAATCAGCAGGTGATTTTATATATATATATATATATATATATATATATATATATATATATATACACACATATATATACGAGTTTTGATACATCTCGACCATAGTTAGTAAAATACGGGACGTGTGTAATACGTTGAAAAAAACGTACAAGTTTAATATGAATTTTTTTCAAAGTTACCGGAAAAAATTCAGTATAATAATACATAAACAGTAAAAAAACTTCTATATATTTGTACGGTTATAAGACGAATATGACTGAAATATACAAGACTAAATTACGTCATATTTCATACAAATTTCTTTATATTTTCATCATTTTTAAGTTTAAGTATCTTACTATTTTAACCTTCATACACTCTCAATGCTCTTATTTTCATATTATTATATATGTATCACAAATTAACTATAAATTAATAGCCAAATGAAATTATAATTAAGCATATAATCTCTTTTGTGCTTAATTCAAAAGTACGAATAATAATAAATAATATTTCTCAGAACTTAAAAACCTTGTATCAAACCACAACAAGAGAGAGAGAGAGAGCATCTCCAATGCAATATTTTGATTTTTCTTATGTGGCGTGTCTAAATTAGAAGACTTCTTTCATATGTAACAGAAAATATAAAATATAGAGAGTCCTTTTCTAAACGTGCTCGAATGCAAGACTTCATTTAGAACATTCTTTCACACGTGACAATTTTTTTTAATTACAAAAATAAAATTTGTTATTTAAATTGTAAATGTCAGAATTTGCAGTGAAAATAAAATAAGTCAGTCGCACGACCAAATGCTAAGTTTTTAGTTTTTATTTAATTTTGATATCACGTTAAATGTAATTTAAAAAATTAATAATAAGTTTTAATTATTTTAAATGATGTGGATAGAAAGACATTCTCTGGGGCCTGTTTGTTAAAACTGCAAATTAAGCTCTGAAAACTGATGTTTGAAAAAGTAGGGTTGAAAATATTAAGACATCTTCTTTTAACTTAAAATTTTGGCTATTTTTAAGGGATACTTAATTAATTAAGTGATATAATATTACATTATCAAACAATCTTATTTTTAATATCAATTAAAAATTTTCTAATTAAGCTCTTAATTGAGGTAACAAACAACATAAGATATTTGCTTTGAAGAATGTATTTTTTTGGTGAAAGTCTATCTTTCCTACGTTTCTTTCATTTTTCACTAGATACTACTTTCGTCCCAAAATAATTATTGCTTTAACAAAATTTTTTGTCCCGAAATAATTATCGTTGTAGAAATTCATGAAATATTTACCCATATTTTGCCAAAAATGTTCTTATTTATTTCTCTCATAAAAAAGGGTTTGTAAGAAGAAAGAGAAAAATACTTCTACAACGTACAATAATCTATATATATATATATATATATATATATATATATAATGACACAAGTGATTTTGGCACACTCTCTAAAAATAGAAAAATCCCGCCAAAACTCACTTTCTAAAAATAGAGCATACTTTTTTGGATAAAAACCAGTTATGCCTTGAACGGATTCATTGGAAATCAACCTAGCCTTGGAATACAAACAGAGATTCATTGGAAATTAGTCTAGCCTTGGAATACAAACAGTTAGATTAATGATTGCAAATGTTGACTCCATCTAGAATATAATTTGCATTGAACATGTAACAATGACCCTTGAAATTCGAGGATACAAACAATATAAATAGACGCAGTGCCTCTACCAAAATTGAATATAACACATACTAGGATCAAGGAGAAATTATTGAAGATTGCCTACCCTGATTAGTTTCGTTAGGTAAGATTTTATGTTCTATTATTTCCTTTTGCGTATTTAGGTGAATTTTTATTTCGTTTCCCCAATCTCTTTCTATTTTTAATTTGGTTTTGGTAGTATCCATTTTTAATTTGGTTTTGGTAGTATCCATTATCCATGGGTGCTAACAAATTCATTGACATTCTTTGACCACACAAGATTACGTACGTACCTGCAATAAGTACAATAAGAATTAGTAAGCATGTGGAAGAGAAAGAGAATATATAGGTAAATCACATTGTTCTAAAAGTATGATTTAATATTTATTGAAAATAGGTAGATTGTAGTGTTCTCAAAATATTGAGTTAATATTTATCTCACTACAAGATTGTGTACTTTAATTGCATACAACAACCTTTACCCTCCCAAGATTATCATAAAATTAACATGAAACGAGCAATCCAACCTTTAACCATTTGATAAGAGCGTATTTATTAAAAGGAATAAAACTCTGATGGTTTTGCATACCAAAAAGTTATTAATATGAATCTACATGTGAGTGACAATATATTAATGAATTTTCAGCAGTCACGCCTATTCAAACAAATTTTAAGATAATAACATTTTCCGTAAAAATAATAACAAATTGCAGATCTAAAACAATAATAACAAAAAAAAATATAGATCTCGAAAGTCAAGGATATTATTTCATAAGATCCGAATCAATAGTGACAAAAAGATTGTACATATCGAGATAATAGATATTTTGAGTCAGTTACATGATAAATATTTTCGATCTGAGAATTAATGCTAACAAAGATCAGATTACTAGCCATGTAATCAAATCCGATGATGAGAGAAGAAATTGTATCACTTGCAGTAGTAGATTTTATTTAACATGTTAAGAATTGTAGATCTGGGAATATACAGGTAAATAAAAAAAATTCAGATCTAACAAAAAATTTAACAGTAGTAATGAGAAACTTTGCAATAATAACAGCAAAAATCCAGATTTTAAAAACACTTTAACAAGAACAAGTTCTACAAATCGATTTAGTAGAATTTTTTTAGTCTGTTATATGTTTAATTTTTTAGATTTGAGAATTCATATAAAAAAGCGTAAATTGAACTAAGTGACCGTAAAAGATCAATGCGAAGATATTTTTTGACAAAATTTTATAATCTTTTTCCGGCGACCAGGAACTTACCGCCAAGTCTCCAGTGAGAAAGTGGTCATAGCTTCCGTCGCCGAACTCTCCATAGATGGTAGACTTGTGGTTTTATGTGTTTAATACTAATTAGTGTTTGTGTTGGAAAGGATAAAGAAAGAATGCTAGATGGATAGAACATAGAGAGCGCCGTAATGGAGGAATAAAAAGTAGTAGCAGTTAGGGTTTTTTTTTTATTTTTTACAACACTATTAATTTATATATATACAATGTTGTTTTATTGTAAAACAACGTTTTTTTATTGTGTGCTAAATGGTCCGGCCTAAGCATGTCTCGAATAGTCACTAACCCAATTTAGGCCCAAGCGACAAGCACACTATATTTGTGTCTTCCTAAATAGACTTATTTTGTGGACTAAGACTTGATCTTAAGAACATTAAGTATCTTTTGCATGAATGGACTTTTATTTGATCAATTTCTTTACCATAAGGATATATTTAATATGTGATGAAGAGGGAAAGCCAACAAGTCAAACAACTAATGTTGTTTACAAGGAAATTTTCCAAAATTTGTAATATTATTTCATTAACATGTGTAAGATTTTTTTGTCGAAAAATATTGACTTAATTATTTGATTTATCTTCATCTATATTTTCTAAATGTCTAACTTTACATAAAATATTATTTTTCCGTGATATAGGATAGTATTTGGCCCGCGCGTTTAACGCACAGGTGTAGCACTAGTTGAACTTAAATAGGTGGGTAGTTTAGTCTTTCTGAAAGCTTTTTTAATTTGTGTGTAAATTGTTAAAATAACAATTATTTTGTAACGGATATAGTAGATGACTGTATTGGAGAAGCTTTAAGCCCACATGTTATGGAGCATTAATTATTGTATTGGGTGTTTAATTTTACATTAATCACTCTAATTTTACATTAATCATCTTAATTTTTTTTTGTACCAACTACCCTTCCTCAGAGCGTCCACAATGGGCGCCTCCCTCAACCCTCTAAAAATAATTTTAAAATTTTTTACCCTTCCTTGATCCCACAGTGGTTCCTCTAGTCCACGCTCTTCCTCTAAAACCAATTAAATCACCCTTCAAATATAGAGTGAGTTTTAACATGAATAGTGACTCGAATCCTCTACATTCTCCCCACTTTATTTGAGCACAATATACTTTTATTTAATATTTTGGAATGTAAATTATTAAAATATACTCTCTCTGTCCCTAAATTATTGTTTTTTTTTTGTTCGTCCCTAAATAACTGTCTTGTTTAAAACTTTCCCTTTTAGGAAATCATTTTTACTATTTTACTCTTATTTTTCTCCCTACTTTAATTATGGGTCATATAAACATAGGCATTAAAGGAAACTACACATTATACCAATATTAATAATTAAATCAATTATTTTTTTCTTAATCCGTATGCCGGGTCAAACAAGATAATAATTTCGAGACGGAGAAAGTACAATATATTTTTCATAGTATATAAAATTTAAATTTTAAAATATTTTATTTTAATTGTGGTGGAAAAATATAAATAAAAGAGGAAAAATATAATGGTAGTTATGTTTGTTAGTTAAGATAAGAGAGATAAAATTTTTAGAGAGTCGTATAAAGGTTGTTTATTGGAGTAAATTTTTTTTTGAGTGTTAAAAAAATAAAATAAAAAATGAAGTGTTTAAATTGTGGTATAAAATTATTATTATTATTTTTTTATCGTGGATGCTCTAATTCCTGATTTCACAAATTTCTACTACTAATAACTACGGTAATCAATTGTTCAAGGGGCAAAATCCCTTTAAAATAGTGGAGAGAAAGACAGTGGACAGTGGACACAGAACCTTTCATTGACCAGATCACTAAAAACTGCCAAAATCGAATTTAAATTCTGACATCACTTCCATCATCCCTTTGACTACCCCTCCCCCCATTCATATATACCATTCTCTTATTCCCTTTTCTCACCCTTCTTCTTCCCTTCCTTCATAAAATATCTCCGTCAATCACAAAAATGGTGAGAGACGATTTGTACATAACGGTGCCGAGCTTATTCCGTTGCCCAATCTCACTCGACGTTATGAAATCCCCCGTTAGTCTCTCCACCGGCGTCACCTACGACCGCTCCAGCATCCAGCGCTGGCTTGACTCCGGCAACAACACCTGTCCCGCCACCATGCAAGTCCTCGATAACAAAGATTTAGTCCCCAACTATACCCTCCAACGACTAATCCAGATCTGGTCCGACTCAGCTCCAACTCGTCCCGACTCAGACTCACTCGGTCGTCACCAAGACCAAGCTTGCCGTCTTGTCGATCAAATCAAAAACAACAACAACAACGACGGTGGCGGCTGTGTTACGTGTGTATCGGAATTGATTTCGTTCGCCATTGAGTCTGATGAAAACGGCAAGTTCCTCGCGTCGATTGATGGATTTGTAGTCCTGCTCGTGAAAGTTCTCGGGCCTGGTAGAAATTTTCAGTTTGCTGAGAAAGTTATTCAGTTATGTGGTGTGATTTTGGTTCAAAACCAGGACGCAGTACAATCGGCGAAATTACTTGTAATGGATAAAGATCGAATTGATTTCATGATACTATTACTGCAACGAGGATGTCTAGATTCGAGAATAGCCACAGTTAAAGTGATAGAACTGCTCGCTGGAGATTTGGGGACTAAAATTTTTATTGCAGAACAAAGTGAAATTCTAGCTGAATTATTGAGACAAATTAGCATCGAATCTGATCAGAATGCGATCGAGGCTTACATGTCGTGCTTGATTTGTTTGTCATTACCGAAGCGAATCAGATTGAAGATAGTCCATTTGGGAGCCGTGAAAATCCTTGGGAAAATGTTGAATGAGTCGTCGAGTACGAGCGTGCCGGTGGTTGAGAAGGAACTGAAGCTACTGGAACTGGTGTCGACGTGTAAAGAAGGGAGGTTTGAGATGTGTGAAAACGACGGCGGCGACTGCGTGGAAGCGATTGTGAACAAGGTGTTGAAAGTTTCGGGGGCGGCGACAGAGGTGGCGGTGACGATATTGTGGAGCTTGTGTTGTTTGTTCAGGGATCAGAGAGCGCAGGAGGCGGTGATGAAGAGCAATGGGTTGGGGAAGATACTCGTGTTGATACAGAGTAATTGCTCGCCGGCGGTACGGCAAATGGCCGGTGATTTGTTGAAGATATTTAAGGTTAATTCTAAATCTTGTATTTCGAGCTATGAGACTAAGACGACGCATATTATGCCGTTTTGATGCTGACGATTATTTGATGTTTCCAGGCGTACATTTTTATTTTTATTTTTTATTTTTTTTTGGAGTACAGTAGTTTTTTCATTTTTTCATGTTTTGTAGAGGGAAAAAAAAAAAAAAAATGTCGACTAAACCCATTTTTATTGACTATATAAAAGAGGATTGTTTCATATTTCAAACTTAATCCGGGATATATTTGTCTTTTATAACACTTTAATACTTGCTGTAAATAAAATTTATAAATTAATTTTGTAATTTTTTTTAATGACTAAAAAAAAAGAAAGATAGAAAGAAAATTGATTGTCCGGAAAAGACGCACTCTTTAAAATGTGTGCATGTACATTTCACCTCCTCCGATGGTGGCCAAAGCTCACATTAGGGGTGGTAAATTGGGTATAATAGGTAGTTTTGAGTTAGCTTATTATCCATTAACATCGTGGATAACAGGCTAACTTAAAACTACCTATTATACCTAATTTGCCACCCCTACTCATCCCGAGTTCGAAATAGGCCACGGAGTTAGATAGTTCAAAATTACAAATCGAATCATTAAATTGTAATTGAAAACAAATTTTTGATTTCTTGAGCTATGCTATTTTCCTTGGGGGCGGATTTAAAGGAGGTTCGAGGTAGGGGTGTAAATTTAAACTGTTGAACTGCGAAATCGAACCAAATCAAACCAAATCGAGCGGTTTGGTTTGGTTTTAGACTAGGGTAGTTTGGTCACGGTTTGCAAATTTTATAAACCAGTCAGTTCGGCTCGGTTCGGTTTGTGATTTTAGGAGTGAAACCGAACTAAACCGAACTGAATTAAATCGTTATATATATATATATATATATATATATAGTATTCTTGTATATATATAATATTATTCTTATTATTAATAGTCATTTGATTTGATTTGTCTTAAAAATTTTGAACTGTTTACTGAAATTTTAAAAATTTAAAAGTAAAGATGGTAATTTCACGCCTTTGTCTCTCACCTCTCTCTTTTTCTCTCACCTCAACGCAATTTCACACATCACTAATAGAAGATAAAATATTTAATATAATTAAAATGAACAAATTATATATTCAAAATGTAAAACCACACTCTTTGTAATCAAATAAACATTTATTTTGAATAAGATATCAAGAAAGAGACATAGAGACAAGGTGCCGCAATTGTTGAAACAGTTGCTTTTTTGCTGACTGTACTCAAACCTTTTTTTTCTTTCTGTTCAAAATTTTTAACTTGTTTTGTTTGTATGCTAAGAAACAATGAGAAGGATTGAATCATTATCATACGTTTGATACGGTGGTTTTAATATTAACTTTTATATTTTAATTTTTACTTTATAACAAATGAAAAAAATAAAATAATGAGAGACATGTAGAGAAGATGGTGGGGGATAAAAAAATAAAATAATAAATCTCGTAATAAATACTCTTCCGTTATTAAGAGCTCGTTTGGTCGAGTATTTTGGTCAAAATGCAGGGATAAATCGCAGTTTATTTGTAAAAAATGTGTTTTAATACTGCGGCAGAAAACGCAGCGTTTTCAGAACGCACCTGCTTTTTAAAACGCTGAAATTCCTAGTTTTTTCCCAAAACGCATGTCTTAAAACGCTCCTAACAAAAAAAAGCTGCGTATTGAAGTGATATCCCAAACATATTTATAAGGAAAGACCTGCGTTTTTTAAAACGCTGCGTTTTTAAAACACTGCATTTTATAAACGCTGTACCAAACGGACTTTAAATAGTTATCAGGTTTGTTCTTTTCGTTCGTTCCAAAATAACTGTTAACTTTTTAAACTTTTAATTTTTAAAAAAATATTTTTATTATTTTACCTTTATTCTTTTTTATTTTACTGTTAACTCCCACTTAGTCATAGACTTTATAGTAAAAAAATATAGCATAATAATATTTATAATATAGACGATTTCTAAATCTGTGTACTGAGTTAAGAATATAGTAATTATTTAGAAAAGTAGGAAGTATGTAGGGGGGGAAAGAGGGGTTTGACCATTCAAATATTAGAGTTATTATTATAAACAAAAAATATTTAGGCCAAAGATAATGCCTTTACTTTACCTAAATATATTTGTAATTTAATAGATATAATAACGTTCAAAAAATTGGGGATCTTGAAAAGAGATGTCACTAAAACCCTGAGCAAAGAGACAAGTGAAAGTGATTGATTCAATGGTTCATGGTTGGTTGCTTTCTATTAGTATGACAACATGAGATTTTAAATTAAGATTATATATATATATATATATATATATATATATATATATATATATATATACTCCCTCCGTCTACAAATTATTACCTTGTTTTCCTTTTTTATTCATTCAAAAATAATTGTCTTTTTAAAAATTTTCTTTTCAGGGCATTATTTTTACCATTTTATCCTTATTTTTTCTCCCTATTTTAATTATGGGTCACATATATATGGACATTAAAGAAAATTACACACTATATAAATATTAAATAATCAGGTCAATTATTTTTTCTTAATCCATGTGCCGGATCAAATAAGACAATAATTTAGGGACGGAGGGAGTATATGATAGGGAGAGTCTATTCCTACTACAAATTTTAATAATCCACTAAATTTATTAATAGTTAAATGAATTAAACATTGTCACGATACACAATTATTCTTCAAATACTTGTCTTGTTAGATGATAAATTACTTGTCTGAAGTTGATTTATTTTATTTATTTATTTATTTTCTTTTATAACTTCAAATTAATTTTTTGTTTTTCTTATCTTCTCAAATAAATTATGCCTATTTGTCAACACCAAAAAAATTATATCTACCCATTTTTTTGATTTACAAATAATTATTTTTTAGCGAATTGAATTTAACGTCAAAAACATTAAAAGATTTTTTGTAATTGCCAACTTATTATAAAATATTTTTAAGTAATTGCAAAACATATATTCATTAATTGATTTTCCATTGAAGTTATTTATTTGAAATTCATAATTTGTACTCCGTAATTAAATATTATATAACTCATGTTACTCAATTGTTTAATCTATTTTGTCATTTATATATTTTTTTATTTGTAAGCAATAGAAATTAGACTTATATATTATTTTTCTTTTAGATGTCTCATTTAAACTTTTAAATTTTTTGCATATAAAATTAATTATTTTCTTGTGCATGATAGATAAAAAATTATTTGCAAAGAAAAATAAAGGATAAAAATTAGAAAGGAAAACAATTAAATAAGGTAGTTTTGAAGGACAATTGTGTCAAGACATTAATTAACTTAATTAAGTTTTACTGAATATAGTAGATAAGCAAATAATATAGTGGAAATAGATTATTTCTATATTATATTTAAATAGAATAACGTGTAAATGAGATAGGGCTTGCTATTCTCTTTTTTGTTGGAAAATAGAAATAGTTTCTCATTCCCACCCCATTATCGGTTATTTAATTCTCATTCTCACCCTATTAGGAACGAGATGGGATGAGTATTTAAAGTGCTAAAAGCATAATCCTCATGATAAAATGGCTATATATTAAACTTTGATTATAGAAACTCATCGGTAATTGAGGATCGCTAAACACTACTTCCCTTCAATTCAAAATAAGTGTCGTTTCAGTTTTAAAAAAAAAAAAAAAGTTGATCTAAAATGAGTATTGATTTAGGTTTTCAATGCACACATTTTTCTTAATTACCCTTTATCTTCACTTAACAATTAATCATTTAATCATTGAATAGTTTACCTGCATCAATAAGAAAATGGAATAGACAATTTCGAGAAAAAAGAAGCGGAGAGCGAAAGTTAAGAGTAAGAGTACTGTTAGGAACACTTTTAGAAAGTTTTGATGTTGCAAAACTACATTAGGATAATTTCTCATAATCCAGTTTAATAGGTTTAAATGTACAAGAGTTATTTTTAAAGAAATAATAAACAACTAAGATGTAGCTAAAACAACCAAGGATGAACAAACAGCAAACTACGAGAACAATTAGCTAAGATTCAAAGATGAATCAGCAGCCACTACATGTCACGTATTGGATATTCACTGGACGAAATACTACTGAGACAAACCTTAAATGAATATTCTTGCAAGTTGTTCGCAAGTTGAGTGCCACATAGACTGCACTCATAACTGGATTTTGATCATCTAGCCGTTGTCACGACTCGACCCGAGATCCTATATGGAACCTCGTCTGGCGCATGAGACCACAACGAAAACACATATGAAAACTATGATTTCAAAATTTTCTTTGATGCTAAAACCCTGTAATGCAAGTTCATGATTTTTAAAACAAAACAAAATATCAACGACACTACAACAAGCCGAAGAACAAACGTATTACCTAGCCAACAAGCCTCCACAAGCTAGCGAGCTCAGGATAACTATATAACATATCAGAGTGCGCGGAAAATAAAAGTTTAACAATTTCCACTAAGCTCGGCAACCTTGCTGGCATTACAAAAGAATAATAAAACAAGTATCAAATACAAAGACAACTACCCAACAATACATTGTATTGGGAATATGCCTATGAAATAGTTGATATATATGTTTGCATATTTCAATGCAATGATTTTCTTGTTACCATTACAGCGCATGTTTCACAAGTGGCTAAAAAGACTGCGTACTGATTAGCGTCGCAACTTGCAGAAATAATGTATAGATCATTAGACTAGCAAGTCCTTTTACATGTCCGAGTCTTTGTCCTACCAAGTGATATTGATGACTTTTCATATGGATTAGCTCTGAAAAGCACAAACAGACATGTCTACCAGCAATGTCTCACCAGCAGACATCTCCACCAGCAATGTCTCATCAGCAATATATATATTATTAACAATCTTCACTCCGGCAGTTCTACATCGGCAGTTACTCAATGTCTACAGAAATTCAAAATAGATCAACTGCAAGAATGCTGATAAATGCAAAGAGGAATATCGGTCGTTTTAATGTCTATAGAAATTCAAAATAGATCTGTAACAGATCTTCCTGACAGCTTAAGATACGCATCGATGTCTGCGTCTTCACTATTATCCAATAGAAATTTCCTCTTCCGTGTTTGGTTCCAGACTTCAAGACATATCCAGACAAAAGGACCAAACACAGTGCGCTCCTACCCAGGCCCGCACGTCACATCCTATCCGACAACCTGTTTCATCGGACAGACCTTCAGACCGATCTTCATAAAGTATTTTTACCCAACAGTTCCTACAGTGCACTCTGATGCATCGGAGAACCAATACACTTCAACGGGTAGAAACACTATTTAAAGCTTCAACGACTCTATTCACTTCTCTACCTATAAATGAAACCTCCCATCCCTCATCTTCGGTGTGAAAGTGCGAAGCTTCAAGCAAAGAACACTTAGAGTGGAAAAAACATAAGTGTAAGAATAAACACTTTGTAGGAGAGTAATCTGAAATTCCTAAGGAAAAGAAGCTTAGCTTAATCAAGAACTCCTTTCTTGATTTGAGTTCTTTCTTCCTTCGAAAGACTCAGCCTCTTCAGCAGCTATATTTCAGATCCATAGCTAGAGACTAAGCATCCAGCCTACTGTTGAAGACTGACTAAGCTTGAAGATGTCCAATGAAGAACCAGAGCCTAATAATCCATACTGCATTCATATCGGCAGACTTAAACTATATTATAAGGGCTGTCGATTGTGCAATGAATTGTCATCACTTTTGGCCGAGTGCTTTGCACTCAGTTGTTCAAATACTAGTTATTTGAACAACCCATAACATTCTCTTCTCAAAACAAATTTATCAAGTTGATACTACAGGAAGACAACAAGATAAATGTTGACTACATCTTCCAATGTATTTTTGATAAATTTGATTTCACTTTCTTAATCTCTCCCTTTTCTTTCCAATTCACTTTCCTTCTTCCCTGGGGAGATTGCTAGGTTAGAGAGTCTAGGTTGATGTACTAAGCATGTTTACCTTTGAGTAAACCTCTGCTGAATTTTAATATAAAAATATATCTGCTTACATTCAGCCTTATCTTATGTTTCCTGTAATATATATTTTCATATAATGTGCAATCTGGTTAAGGAAAGTAATCATTGCATGTCTAATGAAGATATAAACCAGCTGTTGTAATGTACTTGTACTATTTTATGCACATCCAAGCTAATCTTCTATGTTGTACATTTTGTTGCTAATTATTCAGCTGCTCAACTCATTCACTTCAGTAAATGTTATAACTTCAATTTTCTAGTAAATCTTCAAGTTGTCAGTAACTAAATTGATAAGGTCGGCTGATGAAAATTGTCGAAGCTTGTCTGATGTTTTCAGTAGAAGACTGCTGATACTCACATCGGTAGAGCTGCATTCAAAAGAAAATTTGAATTGACCTTTTATACTCTTCATCCCTTGCTCTTTAAACGTTTTTCAATTAATCAATGGAGTTTTTAATAAAGGTCATATAAGCTATTCACCCCTCCACTAGCCTATATTCTGAGCATATCAACATGAACATAACACATTATTTACATAACATGTATCCCTCGACCTCACCAAAAGAAAGTACAAAGGCTCAAGGAGCAACTACCTAAAAGAACGCTTGACGAGCTCACCGAAGATGACGCAAGCTTCAGAGGGTTTCTCGCCAAACCGGGATCTAAGGAAAACAAATAAACAATGGACGAGGTGAGTCAAAACTCAGTAAGCTACTAATCCAACAATATGTCATGCGAGATGTGAAACATTAGTGCGAAGAAGTATAACAATATATATTATACATCATTGCATAATTGATTGTGAAGCATAGCATGTAACACATATCTCATATTAACAAATATCACATAACGAGTATCACATGTAGAAGTGATATGTAACACATTTAAAAGGATACCGTCGAGGTACACCTCCGACAAACCAATACTTTTAACCAACTAACCAATAATACAAATGCAGAAACCGTTGATGTAGTACTCGATCATCGAACCAATAACCAAGAACATTGTGAACCATTTACTGTATTCATGTCGATGTGAAGACTCAGTCCCCACGACCCGAGAAACAATCATGGTATAGCTTACCAAGGTCGCGTTTATTCTGTACAACACTTAGCGCTATAACCCTGCCGTGGCCAACGGTAGGGCGACCCAGTGTATTGGCCTTCGGCTATTACGTAACCCTGGCTCACGCAATAACCGAGTGTCAATACATCTCCAACAAATATGCCATGGACTAACGAATGCTCAAGTAGATGTTTACTCGACACATAATAATAAATCAACCAAATTATCAAGTAGATGTTTACTTAACATTTAATATAAACATGTCATACTCCAAAGTAGGGAGAACAACAACAACAACAACAATATCATGTTCATTAAGGTCAAGTGATTCTACTACACTTTATCATTCAAAAATCAAGATTCCAAAATTTAACACAATACCATAAAACGTATATCGTGTAACCAATCACCCAACGAGTCTCTCGAATCCTAAAGAGCTCACAAAACACACACACGTCACATTGATTATCAAAGCCTAACCGACTCCGTTCGAGTCATTTTTTAGTTTCTAGTGATGTCGAGTTACGAAAATGGTCTTGCACTTTAAACCTAGCACATTAATGCCCAATTCCGAATACCCAACAATATAGAACAACCAACAACATACTTCACAAGTCCATATTGAGATTTTATGGCAAGAATAAAGTATTCACAACTCAACATGGTAACTTCAACATACTATAAGTAAAAAATGTCATATGAGACATAAATCAAGAAGAAAAGGGGGAGGGGGTAGTAACTTATCTCTTGACAAAAATAACCAAGGAAAATGAAATCGAATCGGTGGGAAATATACCTCTAGCCAAGACCTTTGCAACGGTGTGTTAGGATCGTCGAGATTCCTCCGAAATCTTAAGATATCACAACTTTTTCACTCTAAACTTTCTATACTCTCTCTCTCTAAGTTCTTTGATGTTTTGGGTGAGAAATGGGAGTGTTCAAGACTCTCCCTAGGTGTTTAAGTGGCTGGGGAGAGAGCTCTAGCCGGCCTAGGTGTTTAAGAGCCAAGCAAAATGGTCAAAAGTCAAAAGTCAAGAAAAATCCCAAAATGCTAGCAACAGGGGCGTGCTAGGGCGTGGGGGTCTCGGGCTAGGATGCGCGGGCGCATTAGGGCGAGCTTTCGGGGTGCACTAAGGCTCGAAACTTCCAGAAGTTTGGTCTGATTTTTTGTGAAACTTCAGCCAGCTGCGTGCTAGGGCACGGCCAAGTTGCCCTAAGGCGCGTCTGGGGCTCTCCAAAAGTGTTCAAAATGATTCCTAAAGTGGTCCTAAGAAATCCTAATGTATTCCCAACTCTAAACCAAGGTTATGAATGCAACGCATTATAACCATGAATGATTACTAGATTCAAACACAAATCAAGGCAGATAAAAAGTATGAAATTAATGTGAATGCCCACCCGTTTAAATGAAGAAATGCACATGAAATGTCAATGGTACATAATGAGATGTATAAATAGAGTACGTGTAAATGACATGAATGTTGTGGGTGTTACAGCCGTTGCCCAACGACTAGATTATAACAAAAACTTTTCAAACAATGCCTATATAAAGGAAGTTTTTCCCCCACAAATTAACAAAAGGAAGGTTTTAGATAGATAGCTCAAATGAAAAGAGTGATCAAATATAAGAACATGATACAGAGACGAGAGATTATTTAAGGAAGTTCTACAAGCATAAAACATTTATCATCGTTCAAGCTAGAGAATAAATTGAGATATTTGAATTTTTCAATTAAGCATTTGACATCTCATTAAGATCCAGATCATTCATCAACAAACTGCCCAGATCAAGCAACGTAGTAGCTTAACTATTATTGTTAACAGTTACACATCAAGCAGTAGTCATGCAGTGACATCGAGCTTAATTACAACAACGACTTTATTAGACTAGTTAGAGTCAATTTATGAAGAAGCGAAACCCCTTTGTGTATTGTGTAGAGAACCTAGTTGGAGAGCCAACTAGTTGAGAAGGAATTGAGTGAATTTCTTCTTCCTCAATAATCTGTATAATTAAGAGAGTTAAAGTGGATTATTGCCTCATTGAGCCGACTGTAAGTACAATGGATGTAGGATATTGAGATCCAAACCACTTTAAATCATTGTGTACTATCTCTAAATTCTTTACTTATTGCTTACCATTACATTGAATGTTTGTTTTTGCCTGAAATGAACTGTTTTCATATTTCTAGTCCAAACAATCGTAAAAATATTAACTTGTTCTAGTTAATCATCGCAACACATCACACACACAAGATACGATCATAACTTATCTTGAGATCACTAATTATTCCTAATTCCATTGTGCACATCTTTATTCTATCATTTTAACTATTTTGACAAACAATAGTTGTTTTACCATTCGATTAGAGCTGATCAATCTCAGTGATCATATTAAAGTGTGTTAGTACTAGATACCTATTTTAACAAGTCTTTCTGTTACAAGAAGGCCTTAGCTATTCTTAAAGGGTTAAACATCATTTATCAGGAAACTATCTTTTTTTAAAGGGTTAAACATCATTTATCAGGAAACTATCTTTTTTCAATTGTCTTTAAAAACAATTGATTGTGTACTGGAGGAACCAGAATCTCTCAATTGCTATCAAAGCGTAGATGTTTGTTAAGCTTGTATCTTCATCTTTCAATTGGTATCAAAGCCTAGTAATAGCTAAGAGATCATTTGTCATTATATTTTGAGTCACTAAAAATAGAGATGTTAAACGGGCTGGCCCTAGCAGTTTTGGATCAGCCCTAACGGGCTGCGGGGTAAACGGTCCAGTTTTTTCGGGCCATCAATATTGCGGACCTGACCCTAACCCTAGCAGGCTTCGGGCTAAACGGGCCACGACTAAAGATATAATATAACAATATTTTGAAATGGTGAATCGATAAACCTTCCATAACATATATAGCTTATTATGTTTTTCATAAAAAAAATACAAATTAGACATTTTTTAACATCGCTGTGTTATAATTATCAACTTGTTTTTCTCAAAATAAATATTGTAATAGCTCTATGTAGCCGTTCATTCCAAAAATTTTGTTTATGTTTCAGTATTTATTCACAAGTACACAAAGAAGACATATAGTGCAGAGGATAAATGAGTTTGACTTTGGACTAGAAGGTTGATGATTTTATTCCTATGGTAATTGTTTTACGTATATCCTAAACTTTTTATTGCCTAATTAATATTACACGGGCCGGTGGGTCAGCTCTAACGAGCCTCGGGTTAAACGATCTTAGCAAAAAAAGCCCTAATTTTAAACAGGCCAAAAATATTGAACCCTTACCCTGTTTTTTTCCGGTTTAAATGGGCCGGCCCTACGGGCCGCGACCCTTTTAACATCTCTAACTAAAAACCTGATTATTATTATTAAACTCATTAGTAATAACATTGGGATCAAACCCATAATTGGTATCAGAGCTTAGCTGTTCTATACCAAAGAGTTTCATAATCAATGTTCTAAAAATCGGCCTAGGCGCCCGCCTAAGCGCCGCCTAGGCGTTAGGCGCCCCCAAAACGCCGCGCCTAGGGCCAAATCGGATAAAAAATCGTCAACGAAAAAAATCGCCGCCTAGGCGCCCGCCTGGCCGCCTAGTCGCCCGCCTAGCCGCCTGGCCGCCTAGCCGCCTAGCCAAATTGCATTTTTAAAATTTTTATTTTTAATTTTTTTTTAATTTTTTTTTCAAAAAACATCGTCGTTTTGGTTTAAAAAAACAGAAAAATCTAAGTTAAGTAAGTTTGTTTTCCATACTTTATATGTTGTAGTATTGTTATTTTGTTTTAAAGTTTAAACTTTGAAGTTTGGAATGATACTATTGAATTTGGTTTTAATTTTTTACTATTAATCTTGTAATGTGATCATTATTTTAGTTTATTTTGTCATATTTAGTTATTTACTATTGTTGCAGCAAGTATTGATTATTGAATTAAATTGTAATTTTAACTTTTAATCTTGTAATGTGACCATTACTTTTAGTTTATTTAGTTATATTTAATTATTAATATTGTTGCAGCAAGTATGGTAGAAACTTATAGTGTAATTATGCCTCAATTTTTAGATCCCGCCTAGGCCCCGCCTAGGCCCCGACTAGGCCCCTAGGCGCTAGGCCCTGCCCTGGCGCCTAGTGCCCGCCTAGCGATTTTTAGAACACTGTGCATAATATGTCTGGGATGGATACATTTCAAGTATATTCATCAATTTACATAACTTGGTGTTAAAAAAAAAAAAGTTTGATTGCTTACTCACAAGATATGATATAGTATAACGACCAAACACCATTCAATCAACTGGAAATTTTTATACAAATAATATACTCCTTCCATCCTATAGAAAATACTACGTATCATTTTCTGTTTTTGTTTAGCCCAAAACATAGTCACATTTCTAAATTTGAACTTATAAATTTTCATTATTTTCTTAGATAAATTTTCTTTTTCTTCTTAAAAATATGACATTTCTAATACGTATCTTATAATACAGAGAAAAGTTGTCATGTTAATACAAAATATATAAAGAAAAAAGAAAAATACTTCTTTTGTCCCAAAATAAATGTTCATTTTTTATTTTTCAATAAAATTAAAAAATTAATTTTTATGTTATTTTGGTAACACATATATATAATTACCGGTGTTATTCACCTTATAGTATTGCATGCACGTACTGAGACATGCTAGTTGAAAAATGTAATTTTAGTGATTTCATAATAAAATAGACCTTAATTTGGGACAATATTTTTTTTATAAATTAACTCTTACTTTAAAACAGAAAAAAAAAGCAAAAATATAATATTAAAAAAATTAATTTGTCTAATAATAATATTTTCTTATGACAAGAGGGAGTATTTATTATTTAACATTTTATCACTGCTCTTTTGGGAATAAAAAAATATCAAGTGAATGGTTGGCAATAAAAAACTTGAGGGGATTGTTCCCTAAGCACTAGAATTCCAAGGTCTTGTCCCTCTTTTTCTTTTGTTCTATAGATTTTAAACTTAATATAAAATGTAGTGGTTTCTATGATCCCTTGGTACCCTTAATGCTGTCGTTGAGTAAATATTAGGTGTAACGTTAATATTGTTGAAATAATATACACCCTCTGTTTCACCCAAACAGTTCATATTTGAAAAGTTTAATTATTAAGGAATATATTAGTGATCACGCCAAAAAGTATTCTAGTGACCCCGTCAAGTCCACGTATGCAGCTAGTATATCGGTAGGATGTCCCGACTCTCAATAGACACAAGTGTAAAGGGAACTTGTCCTCCGGTAGATACCTGAGAAGTTAAGAAAGCAACGTTAGGGAGCTGAACGTGGTCCAACTAAAGCTCTCCGGTGAGAAAATTAGTATATGGGTAAAAGTTATGGTCTCCGGTGAGAATTCAAGCTGCTCTCTTGGAGTGAATGCACTGAAAGCTTGAGAGATCTAGTAGTTGTGAGTGTTTTATTGAACTTAAGTCATAAATGAAGACAATCACCTTGTATTTATACCAGAAGAATGTTGGCTTGAGGCAAGTGGGTCTGCCAGATGTCAGCTTGGGATAGATAGTTACACATCCATTTATGGCAGCCATTATGAGCCTTTAAGGAAAAGTAATCAGCATTGATGCAGAAGATAGTCATCCTTTGGGAGTTGTGCAGATTTTCCAGAAGTAATTTTACTTAGAAAGCAAGTCATTTTGTAGACCAATGAGAAGCTTGATAGTGGCCCCGGAATGACGTAATAGTAGGTGGGCCTTAAAAACGGCAACTTTCGTTGACTATCTTCAACTCCCCGAGGTGGACACCTCGAAATCTTCGATTTGCAGCCCGGGTCCAGAACTCGCAGGTTCTTAGGTCCGATTAGGATGACAATCTATCAGTCCTTCTTAGCTTCAAGGGAAGACCGAGATGGGATGATGGATAGAAGTGCTCGAGGTCCGAGCGGTTGGCAAAGCCTGGGTCGAGATAGGCTGACTCCCGCGTTCTAGGTTAGCATGACCATGCGTCCTGGCTATTGCCACGTGAATGCAAGATATTATGGTATCTTCAATTAGTGTCATTGGAGTTGGTCATAATTACAAAAATAGTTATATACAACCAAAATGATTACAACATAAATGGAGGGTAAAGATAAAAAAATTAATTGTAAACATAATTTTTAGAAAGTGGATTTTTTAAATAAAATATTCCAAAATAGTATAATGGACTATTTATCTAGAACGGAAGGAGTAATAATTTAATAATAATATTGCAACAAGTTAGAACTTTAATTTGTTGATATATCTTTAATAACCTTGCTCTTTATATCAACAAAATTGTTAATTTGTTAAACTATTACTAAATAAGAATATCATATTAGCGATATCAGCTTTTTCCCAATATTTTTTTTTGGTAAATCTAAACGGTTTGAATCGAGACGTCTAAAAAAGTGATTGGGTATAATTAGTTATGTTTTAATAATGACAAATAATATTTTGAGCTCAAGCTTGTGATATTTATACAAATTTTATTGTTAGTGCTGTCAAATTACTTTATTTAGATCTTTATACCGTCAGATTAAATTTATCATTTTTTAAGTAATGATATGGACAAACTTATAAAATTGATCTAATAATGAAAAAATCTATGTAAATTTAATTTGGTGACATTTACATTAAGAGCCCGTTTGGTGCAACGTTTTCAAAACGTAGCGTTTTAAAAAACACAGATATATTTTTTCTTATAAATGCGTCTGAGATATCACTTCAAAACACTATTTTTTTTCTTCTTCATATAGTAGCGTTTTAAAACCTGCGTTTTGGAAAAAAGCTGAAAATTCTAGCGTTTTAAAACGGAGTTGCGATTTAAAAACGCAATTTTTCTGCTGCAGCATTAAAACACAAATTTTACAAATAAGTTGCGTTTTGACCGACCAAATGGGCTCTAAAGCTTGTAAGAAACCATAAACTCGAGCTCGTAATATCAGATCTCTTTAATAATTAATGTACTAAATAAATTACTATTTTGTTCCTAAATTACTTATTAATGAGGTGATTGGATGATGAAAATTTAAATTTAGATTTAAGTATAACTTGATTATAAATTATAAAATTACTTCACCGCCCTTAACATTAATGACAAAATTCACTTAATTACCTTTTCCAACGTCCCAATTCCAAACATTTACCACTACTCTATTTTTGCATTGTTCTGGTCCTTCTGGATGATGATATATTGATATATAATGATTAAGTAAATTGTGAGTTGTTTTTTTAGTGGAGGGTGACATTATTCTATGTGGGTCAAGTTGGACATCTCACGTGACCTTTTTTTCAATATTGGAACTTATGATTGCAAGGCCACTATCAGTTTGTTTTTTGTGTGGCACCGAAAAAATCATTATCTTTTTTGCTTTAATTTGACTCATGAGAGAAGAGAGCTAAACTTTTAAGGTAGACCACTAGATAGTGTTTAAATTGAAATGATTTTGAATTAGCGTTTGTGTCTTGTAAGAAAACTAGTACTCCTTCCGTCCCTAAATTATTGTCTTTTTTGATTCGATACACAGATTTAAAAAAAATAACTGACTTGATTATTAATATTGATTTAGTGTGTTGTAAAAGTATAATGGTAAAAGTGATGTCCTAAAAAAGAAAGTTTTAAACAAAATAATTATTTAAAAACAAATAAAAAATAAAAACAAGACAATAATTTAGGGACGGACGTTGTATAAAAGAACTATCCATTATTGCAATATAGCCGTAAGTTAAGTACGTGGGTTTTAAGCAATACACGAGTAAGTGATGTTGTAAAAGCAAAGGTAGAGATCAATTACCCTCACGGTTACATCACTTTTGAGTATTCAAAAATTTATTCCTTTATGATTTTCTTTTAAATTAAAAATTAATTTATTATTTCCTTCGTTCTAGGTAGAGTGATTATTGGGTAGTACCGATTCAATTTGGGTAAAATAATTAACTACTCAATAAAGTTAATGGGTAATTCTGGGTATTATATAATTACACCTATTAAGCATTAATGTATGATATCAAATTATATCCATTAATAAATATATATTAGCCAAATTTATCAAATAAACTTGGTCACCTTTTACAAAAATAAAAAAAAATGATATAAAAGGAATATATTTTAAAAAAAAAATACTTGAAGGTGGTGTCTCATACACACTTCATGCATTAAAGTATTGTAAGGTACAATAATATGTTGAAACATTTTTTGTAAAATCTTTACAAATTTTTTTCATATAAAAAACTCTACATCACAACCAATACAAAGCTTATTTAACCATTAAAATAAAGTTATTAAATAAAACAAACAATACAAAATTTTATTTCAACTAATATATAAAGCCATGTGTTAGGACCTTTGTTTAGATCGTCTGTTTGATGATGCTAACAGGTTAGATTAACCAGGAATAATGTAAAAAGAGTTTTATATCAACAGATTTTGTCATATAGCTATTTGGCAATTTCATAGAATGGAAATAGCTAAGATTGAAGATCATAACTATTTCCCAAAAACCTAACAATTATAATTGACCTTCTAAATTGTTAGCTTACAACGGTCATATTCAAAGGCAATAAAGACTTTCATGGATGCTACTACACAGGAAAAACCCTAATTAGGGCGACACCAAGAAGCTGTGAGACAAACACCTTTCTATAAGACAATGGATACTTGAAGCTGGCAAATGCACATGATCAAGAAAGTAGATGACATAAGTTTGCAAATCTAACCGTTGAGCAATGACCTACTATTTCAATCTACTCCCTATATAAAGACATCTCAAATGAAGAAAACAAGCAACTTATAGCATACATAGTAGCTTACAACTTACACAACATAGATTGAAATTATACTGAGTGTCACTCATATCAAATATCCTCATATACAAAGAGAAGACAATCACTTCAAGCTTGCTCAAGCATCTAGGCAATCGCTCAACAAACAAGCTGTCAAAGATCTACATTTTGCTTCTATTCAACTAGCCAGAGTCATTTCACAAAAGCTTTTCTTATTTTCTTGTGTTTACATAGTGTAAGTTTCCTAGTTGGAGAGCCGACTAGTAGAGAAAAGTTGAGGACTTTTCTAGTTTATAATCTGTATAATTAAGAGAATTATAGTGGATTATTGCCTTATCGAGCCAAAGGGTTGTGATGACAGTGGATGTAGGATTACTATTTGATATCTGAACCACTATAAATAATTCTGTTAATCTCTCTATCCTTTACTCTTTATTTTCACTTCACATTACTTAGCTGTTTATCTGCGAATGCTTTACTGACTATCTTCAAAACAACTAAGCTAACTCATATTAAACTCCTAGTTATTTCTGTAACAAAATAAGGTCATAACTTGTTTTGTAAACTTTAATCACTTTTGCGAATATAATTTTCATTGTGCAAACTCTATACTCGATCTTAATTGTTTTATCATCAAACTGCCTTACATCATAACAAAACAATTTTCCTGTGATTAAGTGTTATTATCAGCCATTATTTACTCTTACAAACTAAAGGAATATAGATCTTAGTGAAAAAGGAACCCCACACCTTGGACGGTGGTGTTGTAATACCCGAGCATTTCATTAGCATATTAATCTTATGATTATGTGCATGCATTGTTAACTTGATTACATTGGCTCATGGTTACGAATAGATGAGTCGTGAACTCATGCTTATATGTCTCGGTGTGTTACTTTCTTACATGATTCTGTGGTAAAAATCGAATTAAAATGAAAGAGATAAGCCATAATACTTTGAGCTTGGATATGCTTGTTGTTATATGGGTTTCATAATGCTAAACCGAGCCTTGAAAAAGAGAAAGATGTCGTGTTATTTTGAAGTTTCAAAACGAATTGATTTTTGATGTTGTTTTCGTGTTCGTAAACTTTGTTGTGACTTTGATTTGATCCTAGAATGATATGGAACCTTTAGAGACAACCTTTGATGAGTTATAAGTGTTATACATTCAAATATAGGAGTGCCCGAGAAATTAAACTAAGGAAATAGCACGAAAGAGTACAAAATAGCCCGGGGGATGAACAGGAGGCACGCTCGTGCCACTCCTTTAGACGCGGCTGCGCCGTGCCGTAACAGAATTGCGACAGTTCATGTTTTGAGTCATTCCTTGCTGCCACTTCCTGCTAAACCCTCCCTTATTTGGCCTAGATCGTGGGTAAACTTGTAGAAACCTTATTACAAGCCCTTAAACAAACAAAAATACGTATTTTTCTCTCAAATTCTCTCCACACTCCATGAAATCAACCTAGGGTTTTACTAAAATTTCACTGGGGTTCTTGTTCTTTCTCCAAGACAACTTAAAGGGGTTGGTGTAATTGAGTTCTAGGATGATTTAGTCACTGGATTCCAGGGATTAATCGGTGGATTAGCACTCTAATTGGGTAAGGGACCTCTAGCCTATCTATGTTTATAGTTTAATCAATTTATTTCAGTTATAATCAATTATTGAGTGGATATGATGGTGAAATTGTATGATTCAGCCTTGCTAAGTTGTTTAATAGGCTGATATGATTATGAGCATGTGTTAATAAGGTGTATTGGTGGTTATATGAACCTTGAATACGTTATTAATCGATTGTATACTTGAATTCGTGAAACCGATGTGAAACTAGTTGAATTGAGTGTGTAACATGGCTATGAAAGTGAGGTTGTGACTTGGAATTGAGTTGTTTGATATGAGTAACTTGAGAAGGGGGATCATCTCTCGCCCTGGAATTGAGAAGTAGGCGGCTACTGAACGATCTCAGCCCTTAGCTGGGCACGTGGCAGACACCGTGACATTAGAGGCGCCAGCTGGACTAGCGCTGAGGTGACATACCCCCACATTGGTATGACGACTTGGTAAAAAGTACCATGCCAGGTCGACAACATCACTCGACAATCTCTCCGAGCACGCTGACTACAGGGGCCCACAGTATGACATGAAGACATACCAGGCCGACCGCAACAGCAACGATTGACCTGGGCGCATACCAGGCCGACCTCGACATGGCCCTCTCAGCTCAGCAAAACAGAGTCCTTCAGGGGATCATCTCTCGCCCAGAAGAGAGTCCTACTACAAATCTATATACATCAGTTCTAAGCAAACAAGGAAACATAATTCGGAATATATGGGAATTGATCATATCTCTCCCATTCCGAAACCTTCCAAGATTATGACTTATCTCCTCATAAATAAGCACCCTCACAGGCATCATAAGGTACACGCAAATCACTTGCAAAAGCTATACCTTGTTAGAGCATTCATCTTCTTTATAGTATTGCTAATTCTCACGCCTGAGGGTTATTGCTGGGACAACCCAGCCCCCCTTATGGTGTTCTTTGTTGATCACAGGTTTCAAGCTACTTAGACTTCAAGGGCAGTCCCTGTAACATAAGCTGGAATCCTACTAGACTACACACGTGGATCAGACGTGGTCACCATCGACTCTTTTTTGCGTGGTGAGTTCTTCACCTAGTCATCATTAAAACTATTGTCAAAGAAATATTACAAATTTTCAAAATCAAATACCTGTTTAGTTATGATTGTCTTGTGTCTAGGTGATTCTTAGACTTCATTTTTAACAATTGGTATCTTTTTCTTATATTTCTGTTGTTCTTCTAAAAAATTAATTCTTTTGATTATTCAGATTTTGAGTCCTCATCTATCCCCACTGACCTAGCGTACACCCCTTCTTCACCAACTAAATCCACATCTAATCCTACTACCCTTTCTCCATTATCCCTATCCTCCCCAGGAACTCTCAATCTTCGACTATCTTCGTTTTGCAAAAGCCTGCTGATCCTACATTAATTAACAATTGATTTCAACCAACAATTGGTATCATACAATCATACGTATAAGGAACATAAGCTATACTGTGAAATATGATAGCACTAAGATTCTGAAATCTTGGCTTATCTCTTCTAAACCTAACCTTTCTCTTTCTTCACCTGGCCTAACCTTAACCTTGCTTATAGCTTCAATTCAAAGGACCTAACAATTGCTTCAATTTAAGAACCCAATAAAAAAATTTAATTGGTATCTGGAAACCGATGATTGCTAATAATTGGAATCAGGAACCTAATGTCTTGAACTACTGATTAATAACAATCGGTATTAACAATCACCCAACCTTAGGCTGAACCTAAACCTATTCTTCAGCCTAACCCTACTGAGGAGGAATCTGCTGAGGATGAGTCTACTCGAGAAAGAAATGTCTAATTGCACTTCGTACCTCTTTAGCTTTCTCTAAAGTCAAGTCACTACACAAGCCTTATCTCACCATACCTCCCACACCTTTTCTCACCTCAAGACAAAATAGTCTACTGATGTGGAGTCCTGCTGAGGTAAAAATATTCCCATTTTTAGACTTAGCATTCCTTCCTTCAGCAATATTCAACCTTTTTCACCTACACCTTAAAATAGTATGCTGATGAGGAGCCCTACTGAGGTAGAAATATCCCCCTTTCTAGACTTAACATTTATTCCTTTAGCACTATTCAACCGTTCTCACCTTACCCTAAACACTACCCTCCCTAGGTAGCTCACTATTTTTAGGATCTAAACTAATGGTATCACTCAAACTATTGGACCACCAATTGGGATACCAAGGACTTAACAATACAAGGACCTAACATCTTTCCTCATACACCTCGTTCTTTTCTTCCACTCACCAGCTACAATTACCCTATATATCACTTTTTGAATAAAATTGATATACTTCGTACTTTCATTTATCGAGTCAGTAAATAATTGGCAATAGGTGACTATACAAAAGCTATCGGTTGTAAGTTCGAACTAGGTCATGCCTTGAGATAAAATGATCATTCATTATGAGGCATGTTGTTACTAAGGAATGAACATCTGCTATAAAAGCAATATGTATATGTCAATGTAGTTAGGGGTGTTCATTATTTGGTTTCATCTGAAAACCAAACCGAAAAACCGATCATCTGAACCGAAAAACCCAAAACCGAATTTGAATTTGGTTTTTAGTTTGGTTTGGTTGGCAAAACCGAATTCTAATATAGTTTTTGGTTTTTCCTTTCAAACTGAAAATCGAATTAGAAAAAATATAATAAAATTAAATATATTATTATTAGTTATATAAATAATTATTAGTTATATAAAGTTTGAACAATGTAATTTATTGTTTCTTTTTCAATATGTTTATTGACATTTGCTGGTTTATTCAAATGTTCTTGTAACGAGTCACAGAAATAACACAAGTGACAACTCAAACAAATTTCGTGGATGTTTAGTGACAAGAGAGGCCAACTAATGTGTGGAATCCAAGACTTTCTTCAAGTTCGATTGACTAAGTATATGTAATCTTATATTTTTAGGGATATTATGTAATTTTGGTAAAGTTTTAATCTTTGTTTTGGATGTTTTCTAAATGATAAATATTTAAACTTTGAATTGGATTGTAGTTTTAACATTTGTTTGGTTAAAATCGAAAATTGAACCAAACCAAACTGAAAACCGATTTCGAATTTGGTTTGGTTTCTTGGTTTTTTATTTGGTTTGGTTTGTATTTTGGTTTTAAGGTTGAAATAACAAAAATCGAACAACCCAAACCGAACAACCCAAAAACCGAACCTATGAACACCCCTAAATGTAGTAATGGCCCTAAGCAAAGAAGAGGAGATTGTTAGGAATATGCTTGTGTAACATTTGCAATATATATTATTCCAGATCAGTGATTTGCTTGTTACCTTTACAACACATATTCATACGAGTGGCAAAAAGGTCTGCGTGACAGTTAGTGTGCCAACTCGTCGAATATTGCATAGGTCATTAGACTAGAAAAGTCTTTGTACATATCCGAGTCAGTGTCCTACCAACTAATGATGACCACCCCACTATGGATTAGCTCTTCAAGTGCCAAGACTAGCAGACGTCTGATCAGCAAACATCTCGCTCAGCAGACACTCTTATCAGCAGACGTTACAATAGCCAATACAACGGCTCTGCTCTTCAACGAATATACTGCAAGAGGCTGCTAAAGTCAAAGAGGAACAAAATGCAATTCTCCAAAGCTACCTCGTGTTTAAAGATATTTGCAAAAGTCCTTCTTTTGCAAATCTGCTTTCCAACTTGAAGATACGCACAAATATCAAAGTCTTCACTCACATCCACTGGATATTACCTCTTACATACTTGTTCCTAGTCTTTAAGACAAATCAACAAGGATAAGCAACAGTGCACTTCGTACAATAGGCCTGACTAACTAGTCACACTCAACGACAGCCTGTTTCTCAATGGATAGATTACAAGATAAAGCATTTAAAAAGATTTCTTTAACCAACTGTCCCTAGAATGCACTCTGAAGCATTAAAGGACAAACAATCCAACGGTTAGAAATCTATCCAAGAAGTAACGAGTACTTCGCCTCTTTGCCTATAAAAGAAATCTCTCATCTCTCTTCTTAGTGTGTGCCCGTGATGCGGAACTAGTAAAAGTGAGAAAAATACAAGTGTAAGAACAAACACTTCTTGATTTGAGTTCTTTCTTCCTTTAAAAAACTCAGTCTCTTCATCCGCTACACTCCAAATCTATAGCTAGGGGCTAAGCATCTAGCCATCCGTTGAAGTTTGAACCTGCTTGAAGATGTCTGATGAAGATGAAGAGCTAAGAATCCACATGAATTCATACCGGCAGACTTGTATTCTATTGCAAGAGTTGTCGGTTGTGCAATGAAGTGTCTTCATTGTTGGTCGAGTGCTTTGCACTCAGTTGTTCAAATACTCACTATTTAAATAACCCATAATATTGTCTTCTCACATAACTCTCTCAATGGCACTACCATTTCCCTTTCCTTAAGGTACTTGGTAGAGTCAAAGGTAGAGAGTTTGTATATGTCTTCTCTTTCCCCTTCTGTCTTCCGTTCCATGAAACCCTAGAAGGTTGTTAGGATAGAGAGTCTAGCTTAATGTATTATACATGTTTACCTTTGAGTAAACATTTGCTAAATTTTAATATAAAATATATTTCTCTACATTTAGTCTTTAATTGTCTTTCCTGTTATATATATATATATATACATATACATATATATATATATATGCATATATATTAAGCAATCTCTTCATGGAAAAGATACTTATCCTATTACAGCTACTTTGATCTTCCTTATTATATATATTTGCTGTAAATCCTTCCGTTGCATAACTCTTTTTTAACAACAAATATTATAACAATCAGATTCCCACTAGTGTTTATGATTACTGTGACAAAGTAGCAAAAGTCTGCTGAGGCTAACTCTTTGAACTTACATTCAGCAGAATTGCCTTTCAATGAAACTGATCTGACCTGATAAACATTTTATCCTTGTTCTTAAAAGTTATTTTAATTTTATGATGAAATTTTAAATGAAGGTCACATAAGCTATTCACACTCCCCCTCTAGCCAATATACTGAGCAACCCATAGGACCTAACATATTTTGATGTTACTCTCTCCCCCAAGTTTTGTAGGAAGGTTCCTATAAGCTTGATAACCAAGCTTGCTAGAGGAGTGCCCCAAAAGTCTACATCGTCGGCCGACTTGCACAGAGACAGTGAGAGGCTGATATTTTTAAAATGAAGGCTCTAGTACGCTGCGCACCAAGCTGGGCAGTCGTGCACCAGACCTTGTTTTTGTCTTTTTGGCTTTGTTTTGTTCACTTTGGCCCCTTAAACTTTGTTTCTTCAATATTTGACCTTCATATAGAGTTAACGAAGTCATTATGTCTTTGTTGGACGTCGTTAGTCCTGTTGGATGTTTTGTTTCTTGAAATGATCATGAAAACATGTGTTAGTCCATTTATAAATAAACAATTATTTATAGAACAGTTTGTAATATAGGTGTACGAATTCTGGGTGTCTACACATAGATTATTTCTTCAGTAATCTCTTCAGTTATCTCATCTTCTTGAGAACCAGATGAGCCTCCTACATTGAACTCACTTTGGAAACCGATACCACATTTTTCATCAAGGGGCTTTTGTTTTGTAAGGATGTTATCGAAATTTCATTTGGAATTATTCCAAGCATCAATAACTTTTTAAAGGTCAGCCTTATCAGAATTGAGCTTTTTGATGTGTTCAAGTAGGAAGTAAACTTTTTCAGTTAAAGCTTTGTTCTCCTTTTAGGTTTTGATATTCTCCACTTGTTGCCTATTGAGATCTTTATTCTAAGTCAACAAGGTAGATTTCTCAGAGACAACCTTTTCATGTTTCTTGGCCAAGGTCACATAGGCAGTCTTGAAGGTGACAAATTCTTCAAGCATATCTTTATGGACTTTGATGAGTTCTTCCCTAGAAGGTTCATCGAGCTCATCATCATCATCATCATCATCATCTTCTTCTTCCTATTGGAATGGCAGTGATCTTACCGAGTCAATGGATGATTCTCTAGCTATCAGGAAAATATTTTCTTCCTCAGTAAACTCACAAGAATTATCCTCATCAGAGCATGTATCACACCAAGTTGGCATGTTGCTCTCATCAATATCCTCAGCAACCATCCCTCTAAGTTTTTGAAATTTAGAGACGAGACATTTTTTGTAAAATTTAAATTTTGGCTTTGGACATTTAAAGGAAAAATGACCAGGCTTCCTACAATTAAAACAGACAAGCTCAGTGTCTTTTGAGGAGCAGCTGCTCTTTGAAGAGTAGCTGTTCTATGAAGAACATCAGTTATTTCAGAAGACTGCTGGTAGGAAGGTTTGTTAAACTTCTTGAAACGTTAATATTTCTTGACAAACATAGAAAAAAGTTTGTCAAAGAGAATATCATCACCATCACTAGAAATAGATGGGCTTTCAATATGTTTAGAAAAGGAAGGCTATTCAGAAATGGTTGGTAAAGATAGATTTTTAAAATTCTTTTCTATTTCTTGAGATTGCTTAATTTTAAGCTCATAAACCTTAAGACCTGCATAAAGATTTCTATGTGACATCTTATTCAAGTCTTTGGATTCTTTCATGACAGTGATCTTTACATGCTATAAACTGCCTAAGGCACTTAAAAATCTCATGTTCAATTCTTTCTTTCATACTGTTTACCCAAAGAATAGCAAGAGTTAACTACCTCATAGAATCTGTTATATGCGCTCCTGAGGGTTTCTTTGGGGTCCTTATTGAACATGTCGGATTGTTGTATGCAGGTGTACATCTTGTTGTTCTTTGTTTCAACATCTCCTTCTAAATACTCTAATATTGCATACCACATTTCTTTAGTTGTATCTAGATTGATGATCTACTAGTAAGTGCTTGTGTCTACACAGCTTATAATGATGTTGATGGCTTTCTCATCCAAAGCATCATTTTTCCTATCTGAAAGAATTGTAGCTAGGACTGTAACCAAATGTGCGATGACTTGTGTGTATAGTTGTGCACACAAGTGTCAGCACAACAAAGCAAACAACTTTTTCCAGAAAAAATAACTTAAAAGAACATAATATAAATGCAGCGGAATAATTAATACTTCAGCAAGAAACTTCTTGCTGGAAACCTTTTCATAAAAGCACACCTTGCTAGACAACAGGTTGTGAAGAAAACACTTACAATGAAAAGAAAATGAAGAACTAAAGATCAAAACTGAGTTCTAATCTAAGAACGATAAAAAACACAAAATCAATCTCGAAGGATCAATTTCTGATCTTCAAGATACAAGAACAAAAACTCTCAACGATTTCTCTCTCAATAACTCGGTATAAATCTCGTGGAAATCGGTTGTGCAATAATGGAGGCGGAAGTCTTTTTTTATAGCCAATCAAGAATCCTTCGTTGACAAGGATTCAATCACTTCCCTGTAATCAAGATCCTCCTTTCCTTATCTCCAAGAGTCCATTCCTCCTTGAGTCTTTTACCTAAAATACAAAACCTTACTAAGTATAAAACGTTAGCCGTTAGTCAACCTAAACTTTATTTACATTTTATTTTCTAATCCATTTAAGTAATAAATATACATAACTTAAAATATCAGAATCACAAATATTTAAGGAAGGATCAAAGAGTATTTTCATACTCTTTCACTATCTTCATCATCTCATTCTGCTTCTGGCTTTGGAATTTTAGGATCAGTAGTTGCATTAACATTAGCTAACACATTGGCCTTCATTGGAGTTCTTGGACCTTCCATAACACATATCCACAAATGTTTGTCAATAGAGTTCATATGTTTTTTTCGCTTTGTCCTTCTAGATATATCAAAGTGAACTTCGTCCAATATTGGGACGTGATTCATATTTGAAGTTTTCAACATATGATTAGCAGTCATTGGATCTTTAATCTCTCAAGAGTTTAATCTCGAAAAAAATAAATTTTCGAGATTTCCCCAACCATACTAATTTCGAATTTGGATGTCATACTTTTAACAAACATTTCAATAAGTTTTCAACATATGATTAGCCCAAATTTCTTTACCAAACTCTTAGCATACTTGGATTGTGAAACTGACATTCCTTCATTGGTTTGAGTGATCTGAAGACCAAGAAAGAATTTCAGTTCCCCAACCATACTCATTTCGAATGTGGATGTCATACTTTTAACAAACATTTCAAGTAAGTCATTAGTAGTAGTACCAAAAACTATGTCATCCACATAAATTTGAGCAACAAGCATGCCCTTTTTATTTTTCAAAACAAACAAAGTCTTATCAACCTCTCCTCTTTTATACCCAAGTTGAATTAGGTGCTCTGTCAGTCTACCATATCAAGCACGTAGGGCTTGTTTAAGACCATAGAGTGCCTTTTTCAACTTATAAACATGATTTGGTTTAGAGGGTTCCTCAAACCCTTTAGGTTGCTCAACAAACGCTTCCTCATTCAAAACACCATTTAGGAACGCACTCTTGACATCCATCTGATGTAGAGTGATTTTCAAGTAGCATGCAATAGCTAGCAACAATCTGATAGACTCAATTCGGGCTACAGGAGCAAAGGTTTCATCAAAATCCACCCCTTCAATTTGAGTGTAGCCCTGAGCCACCAAACGAGCTTTGTTCCTTGTTATATTGCCTAGTTCATCAGATTTATTCTTAAACATCCATTTGGTCCCAATCACATTGACGTGAGAAGGCCTAGGAACTAAGAACCAAACGTCATTTTTCTCGAGCTGGATTAACTCCTCTTGCATGGCATTAATCCAATTCTCATCTTTCAAGACTTCCATGACATTCTTTGGTTCATAATTAGCAACAAAATAACACGGGTTTACCTGATGGTACATAGATTGTAAACATAACAAACCTGCAAGGTCACGGTAATTGACCCTTTTTCCTCGTATTTCATGCCTTCACCCACTTCCCCTATGACCTGAGATGTGGGATGATTTCCCTGTATTCTGGAAGGGATGTCCCTCTCTCTGCTTACATCCTCTTCATCAGTTTCAGAATCTGAGCATTGGTCTTCATTTGTTTGACCACTTGTGTTATCAGTTGTTTGAACAACTGGTTGAACAACTGTTTGCACAACTGGCTGTTCTGCAGGTTCATTCACATTTTCTGGTTCAGATTCGTCATTAACTGGTTCTAGCTTTCAAGTACAACCTGCAATATCATCCTCAACCGTTTTGACATTTAGATTAGTAGAATCATCAAAAATAACATTTATGGATTCCATGACAGTTTTGGTTTTGAGATTATAGACTCTAAACGCCCTACTGTTTGTAGAGTACCCAATGAAAATAGCTTTGTCACTTTTGGAATCAAATTTAGAAAGATACTCACAGTCATTCAGGATGTAGCAAATACACCCAAATTCATGAAAATATTTGAGTGTGGGTTTCTTTCCAAGAAAGATCTCATAGGGAGTCATGGTACTTCCACTTCTTAGAAAGACACAATTCCCCACATAACATGTTGTATTTACAGCTTTTGCCTAAAACCTTTTGGAGAGATTTTTAGAGCTTAACATCACTCTAGCCATCTCTTGTAATGTGCGATTTTTTCTTTCTGCTACCCCATTTTGTTGAGGGGTTTTGGGGGCTGAGAACTCGTGAGTAATCCCCTTTGAATCGCAAAAAGTTGAAAAACTGGCATTTTCAAATTTAGTACCATGATCAGATCTGACTCTAATGGCTTTTAAACCATATAAGTTTTTGACCCTTTCGTACCAAATTTTGAACTCATCAATGGTGTTGGACTTTTCCCTTAAGAAAATTACCCATGTATATCTAGAAAAATCGTCCACACACACAAAACAATATTTTTTTCGAGACATGCTTTCTACTTCTATGGGACCCATTAGGTCAATATGAACCAATTCAAGACATCTAGTGGTTCCACAGTTTTGAACCTTTTATGACTTGATTTTGTTTGTTTACCTTTTTGACATGACCCACACACACTTAATTTCTTAAGGTCTAGTTTGGGCAAATCTTTTGCAGCCCCAAAGTTAATTAAGTCTCTGATTTTTCTTTCACTGGCATGACCAAGCTTTTGGTGCCAGATAGTAGTCTCATCCATTTTAGTGGAAAAACATGACACAATGCTACCAACTTGAGGATCGAACACCAGTTAAAATACCCTTATTTTTGTTATCAAAAACTTCACATCTGGACTTGTCGAATTTAACAAATAAGTCATCATCACACAGTTGACTTATGCTTATCAGATTTGCCTTAAGTCCTTCAACATGTAGGACATTGTGTAACTCAGGCAAACCTGATACATTCAACGTACCTTTGCCAATAACTTTACCTTGAGCTCCTCCACCAAAATTGACTTTCCCACCTTTGAATGGTGCATAATCGTTGAAATTTTCTCGTGCTCCTGTCATGTGGTGAGAACAGCCACTGTCAAAATACCAAGCCCCTTCCACATAGCTCTTAAGAGAGGTGAAAGCTACCTGACAGTTTATGGTTTCCTTTCTTACCCAGGCAGTTTTTCTTCCAGCTTTGGGTTATGTGTACTGTTGTGTGTTCGGTTGTGCACACAACTATCTGTCCAAGTGTCCACGCACATTTTTGAAACCCAGTTCCTGTTTTAGCTTGTGACAATATGGTCGAATATGACCAGGAGCAAAGCAATGATGGCAAACATACCTCCTCCTCCTGTTTTGTCTGCTTTCAGCAGTATGTGCAGGCTTGTCAGAGGAGATAGTTTTAGCCTTTTGAATTTTCAAAGTGCTAGTTCCTTCTTTTACAAAAACAGAATCTCCATAGCCAATTCCTAATTTTCCTTAGTTTCCCATTTTCAAAACCTCTTCTAACTTAGCTTTACCAGTGTTTAGCCTTGTTAGAGTTTCTGTTTCTTTATCAAAATTAGTTTTATAATTTTCACACTCCATATCTTTCTTTGTGAGTAAAACTTCTAACTTGGCTATGGAGTCCTTTTGAGAATCACTTTCTTTTGACAGATTCTTAACCTGAGATTTTAGTTTGAGATTTTTTGTAGTTAATTTCTCATTTACCTGTTTAAGTACCTTGAGTTGCTCCATGCGTTTGGTCCAATCAGTGTGGAGTTCAACGTAGGTATTGTGCATGTCCTCATAGGTAGCAGACTCTTCTTCTTCTGGATCATTTTTAATTTCACCAGAAGTTGAAGAATTCAAGCAGGTATACACATCAGTTGTGTAATCAGTTGTGTGGTAAGTTGTGCGATCAAGGAATTGCACATCTTCCACATCTAAATCACTATCAGACAAAGTGATCTGAGATGGATGCCATATAGACATGTTTGCAGTCTGGTCATCATCATCAGAATCACTCAAAGTAGCTGAGAAACTCATTCTACGCTTTTTAAGAGTGTTAGCACACTCATTTGCGTAATGTCCGAATCCTTTGCAAGCTCTGCATTGAATTGAATCAATTGATTTTTTTCCTTCAAATGCAGGCTTCTTAGTAACAATTTCCTTCTTTGATGATTCAACCATGGAAGGAGTAGAGTGTGCTGAATTTGAAAACTTAGTAAAACGTTTCTTCTTCAACATGCTATTGAATTTTTGAGTAATCAAAGCACACTCATCATCTCCTAGGTTTGACTCATCAATATCTTTGGACAGTTGAACAAGATCCTGAGATACTTTGAGAGCACTTGCAAGAGCAATTGAATTTGCTTTGCTAGCCTCTTGTATCCCAAGATTTAATTCAAAATTAGTCAGAATACCCAAGATAGTATCAAGTCCAACAGTTTGGACATCCTGAGTTTCCTCAATCACAGAGATTTTAATATTAAACTTTTCTGGGAGAGTTCTTAGTACTTTACTTACGAGTCTTGCATTGGATATAGATTCACCCAAGGAAAAAGACTCGTTTGAAATGTCCAAATTTTGGCTGAGTACTCTTTTATGGTTTCATTCTTTCCCATCCTTAAAGTTTCAAACTTGGTCATTAAAGTTCTTAGCTTGGTTTTTCTAACACTAGCTGGTCCTTCACAGTGAAGTTGGAGAATGTCCCAAGCAGTTTTGGCAACAGTTTGAGTGGAGAATAAACTATACATATGAGGATCCACATGGTCAGAGATTGCTCCCATGGCCTTGGCATTATAGTTTGCAAGAGCAATTTCCTCAAGTGTCCAAGTTGCTATGGGCTTAGGTCCATAATTTTTCTCACCTTTGCCATCAGATGTGGTTGGGGTAAGTTCAATCATGGGAGGAGTGTAGCCATTAACAAGACTAACCCAAGCACGATGATCAATATATTTAATGTGCATAATCATTTTGGCCTTCCAAATGGTATAGTTTGAACCATTTAGAGTAGGCGGTTTGTTATGACTATGGTTATGGTAACTTTCCATTGTGGCTACTTTAATAACTTAAAAGAACAGAATATAAATGCAGTGGAATAATTAATACTTCAGCAAGAAACTTCTTGCTGTAAACCTTTTCCTAAAAGCACACCTTGCTAGACAACAGGTTGTGAAGAAAACACTTACAATGAAAATAAAATAATGAACTAAAGATCAAAACTGAGTTCTAATCTAAGAACGACAAAAAACACAAAATCAATCTCGAAGGATCAATCTCTGATCTTCAAGATACAAGAACAAAAACTCTCAATGATTTCTCTCTCAATAACTCGGTATAAATCTCGTGAAAATCGATTGTGCAATAATGGAGGCGGAAGTCTCTTTTTATAGCCAATCAAGAATCCTTCGTTGACAAGGATTCAATCACTTCCCTGTAATCAAGATCCTCATTTCCTTATCTCCAAGAGTTCATTCTTCCTTGAGTCTTTTACCTAAAATACAAAACCTTACTAAGTATAAAACGTTAGCCGTTAGTCAACCTAAACTTTATTTACATTTTATTTTCTAATCCATTTAAGTAATAAATATACATAACTTTAAATATCAGAATCACAAAGATTTAAGGAAGGATCAAAGAGTATTTTCATACTCTTTCACTATCTTCATCATCTCATTCTGCTTCTGGCTTTGGAATTTTAGGATCAGTAGTTGCATTAACATTAGCTAACACATTGGCCTTCATTGGAGTTCTTGGACCTTCCATAACACATATCCACAAATGTTTGTCAATAGAGTTCATATATTTTTTCGCTTTGTCCTTCTAGATATCAAAGTGAACTTCGTCCAATATTGGGACGTGATTCATATTTGAAGTTTTCAACATATGATTAGCAGTCATTGGATCTTTAATCTCTCAAGAGTTTAATCTCGAAAAAATAAGTTTTCAAAGAGTCAAGCTCTGATACCAATTGTTAGTACTAATGGGCTTAAATAGGCTATAAGGGGAGGGGGTTGAATAGCCTATGTCCAAATTTAAAAACTTTGATAAAAATTACTTTACAAAGTAACAAATGAGTTAGAAAGTATTTGGCAGCAGAATAAACTGTGAAGGATTGGACAACTCAGACTGGCTGATCTTGGTTGAGCAAGATCAGCTGTTTTTCTGGAATGAATGGAAACTAGAAATGATTAAGTGAAAATTAAAACAAGTGCAGGAAATAAATGAACAAGATATTTGAAGTGGTTCACAATATGAATAAATGTTATGTCCACTAACAAAGCAATCAACTTTGGATTTGAAAATGTGCACAATGTTTTCAAATAGAATCAATTACAAAGATCACTAATGGATCGTGTACAAAAATATTTAATCAAGTGTTTCAATGAGAGTTATAATCTAAAAAGATTTAACTCTCGTGTGCTTTGAATGCAAAGATTGCAATCAAGGAAGTGAAATAAAGAATAGAATCTTAGAGCAGTGCATTTCAAAGAATGTTTTTGACAGAATAAGTTATTGAAGCTCTTGAATGCACTTTGGAGTTATGAAGCTTTGAGTATTCAGAATGTTCAAGTTGTTGGAGTCTTCAATGCTTCACTAAGTCTTCAATTTATACCCAGAGAAAGCCTTGGAGCCGTTGAAGATTCAGACTTAGAAAGATTTTGAATTAGGTGCATTTAATGCAAAGTGACATGTATTAAATGCACTAATCTTGTTGTCTAAGTTTGAGTGGTTAAGCTATAACATCCAAGCTGTCTTCCTGGTCTGCCTGTAAACTTTGCCAAAAATGGATAGACAAGTACTGTCTGCAGTGTCCTTTTCTGAGAGAAATGACTAAAATGGAATGGTTCAATAAATGAATCAACAGGTTAATGTTACACCAAAGTCAAAGGAGGACTTTGCCGGTAACTAAGGCATATCTTTAGAAAAGTATTGATCAGTCGATCTTTAGGTCTTCACACATTGCTGATGAAGCTTGGCTAGAAGGTTCTTGATTGCGAGCTTGTTGGGCACTGCAGGTGGGGATGACTGATAGACAACAGCCATCTCCTGAAGAACTTAGCTAAGTGCAGAATAAGCAATCCTAAGCTATTACAAGGCAATTGTCTAAGTACAAATTGCCACACTACCAGACACGAGTAATCACTCATAACATAGACTAGGTGATGGATACAAGAAAATCTAGATAATATACAACATGGACCCTTCTTGATTTTATCTTTTTACAAAGAAATTAGCCTTGACTCCGATCACGTTACGACCATTGAAGCAAAGATGTTGATGGCAACTGGGTATGTGTTTGAGGTTAGGAGTGATCTTGGTTAATATTGACTGGCTGCATGCTTTGGATTTGATGACTCTGTGTTTGCTATATGTTAGCGTCCTACTAATGTTGCATACATGCATGACATGCATAAGTATAATGGAATCTTACTGAATCTTAGACTCATCCTTTCACTTTTTTTTTCCTTAGATCGCAGTGAGGCAAAGGGGTCACACGCATGAGGCTGAGCAACTCGTGGTGATGTAACAGATGGTTATCATTATTTTAGGGTAGCTTTTGATTGTGTATACGGATAGATAGTGGTATTGTTCTACTGTATGTATCAAACACTGGTCCCTTTTGTATTGTGTATAAAGATTGAATGCCTTCTCTTTTGGTTTGTATATAAGTTGGATGAGTTATGTAAACTCAATTATATAACTCTTTAGTCTATGAGTTGAATGACATATCGCCATGTTTCTGTTATAGAAGTTGTAGTTATGTTTAACATGTTGTTATATTGATTACGTATAAAGGGTTCATGCCTGAATTTGGGCTCTGTATAGGAGCTTGAATTGGTGTGTGACAAAGACACTATTTTTGGTGATAGCGTATGTGGCGCCAATTATGGATGGGTTCTAAGCAAAAATAGTGAGAGCCGTAGTTGATGCCAACGACTTGAACTCAAGCTGACCATCATTCATATGGTTATGGCTAAACAATTCGGGCCAACGACTTGAACTCATGCTGACCATCATTCATATGGTTATGGCTAAATATTTCGGGGGAATGCCGAACGAGAACCCTAGCACTCTTTTGTTTTTTAAACAAAAACTAAAATATATCATTAACAAATCAATTGTTTTACCAAAGGAATATGATTCTCTCTTTAATATATATATATATATATATATATATATATATATATATATAAAAATTAAGGAGGGGCAGCACCCCCTAAATTTATTAATGAACGAAACAAAATAAAAGTGAGAGGCTTAAAACTTGACTACTTAGAGTGCCTTTAGGCGCGGCTACAACGAGGAAGACATAAGGTTTTACCCTGATTAGAGGAATGACCTCTTAAGTATTAAACATATGACGATTAATCTCTTTTAAAATGTTAATAGTTGAAACGAGAAACAGAGTTCTTTTTGCCAATTACCATGGCGTAGCATATGGGGTATAGATCTATATATCCACATATAGATTTTCAGTAATCAGCTCATTCTCGTTGAAGTTAGATATAGGTAGAAAATGTCCGACCCCAAAGCCAATCGAGAAAGATGAGTCTATATTTAAAGCATTAAGAGAGTTATAATCTTTCATCTCGTCCTCGTCTTCCTAAACTTCAAGGATGGAAAATTTATTAGGGGATAAAGTAATATGAGGATCATGAGACTTGCCGTCCAAGTGGATTATGCCTGGGACTTCATTGACCGACCGATTGCTCTTTCTCTTTCTCTATCGCATTATTTCTTAATATATAGATTGTTATCTGTTGTAAAAGATTTAATTCGAACCTCGTTCACAATTTGATCAGCATTCAACTGCGATTCGATTCTAGAGTGCTCATTCTGGGTAAGGGTTGGGTTTGTTTGTTATCATTGTTGGGGTTGCTAGGGTTAGCCGCATTGGTAATACTATGTTCCATAATAACTGATGGAGCAGGCTTTAGGATCCATGTGGATTTAGTAGCTTGAGTGGTCTCTTTTTCAACTCTAGTTTGAGTCTTATGCATCAGTTTGCAATAGTTTTTAGCGTGACCTTGACAAAAGCATTGAGAGTAGTATAGAGGCATTCACTCATCCTGAATGGTATGCCAAAATCTCAGGTATCTTGAACAACAATCTATTCATATTTGATTGTTCCCATTCAGCTTTGGTGAAGTTGCAAGAGATTAATGGTTATCACTACTATCAGGGTCAAATCAATCAAAGGCTGATTCATTTGCCATTTGTTAATCCAGAACATGACGCGATGTCCACAGACCCTAATTGCCAGCCTAAAGCTAGCATTCTTGCCCAGGATGATCGAGTAGAACAACTGCCATTAAAAACTAGAGAAGAAGGAAAATATTAGGTTTAGAGTAGGGCCGAAAGAGAATGGGGCTACACCATCAATTGCCATAAAATCTTGAGCATGAAGGCCCTATTTTGTGATGGTAAATGTTTTAATCTTTTCGGGCAAATCCAACAATGGGTATCAAAATCAAAATAGAGGGTATCCAATTTTGTTTTAGTCCTAAGAGAGGTAGCAAATTGCTACCTCTCTTAGGACTTCACGTTGAGCAACAAGCCCGCGGGTGGATTATCATTAACACGTGAATTATCATTATTTAATACCTTGTAATAGTATTAATAGGAATCAAAATTCGGTTTTGATACCTACAGGCCAAGACCCATTATTGGAGTTGCCCATAAGTCACTTATGTTGGGCAATATTTGATCTAGAAGTTGTAGCATTCAAAAAATATGCTGCAGAAATTATCTATTTCGCCTCTATACTGTTTTCATGAGAAGTAGATACCGAGTAAATGACAGAAAAATTATGGGGATTCAAACTCCGTCCCGAAGCATCAAAAATACGTTTGGTATTTCAGAAAGAGTAGAGGTGGTTTTATCGAAGATCATACTGTCGCCGACTAAATTCGAATATATGCTGCAAAAATAATTTATTTTTCAACTGTACTATTTTCACGAGGAGTAGACACCGAGTAAATATTAGAAGATTTGTGGGGATCCAAACTCCGTCCTGAAGCGTCAAAAATACGTTTGGTATTAATTCGAGAGAGAGAGAGAGAGTACATGTGGTTTTAACGAAGGCCATACAGTCACCGACTAATTTTGAATATATGCTGAAAAAAATGATTTATTTTGTCACTGTACTATTTTCATGAGGACTAGACATCGAATAGATGACAGAAGATTTATGGGGATCCAAACTCCATCCCCAAGCATAAAAAATACGTTTGTGCGAAGACCATATAGTCCCTACCAAGTTTGAACGCAACTGCATCTAAGTTTTGATGCAACTGCTTCCCATGACTCAAACTCATAACTTATGATTAAGCTAAAACGGTACTCTAGATGCTTCGTGTTACTTTTGTAAACAACATTACATCCACTCATGGTGAAAAATGATTAACCATAGATGGACTCGCTTGCCTGGGATAAAGACCAATTGTATTTTGTTCATAGACCCCAACATAGTCCTGGACTGGAAAATGGCCCTAACTATACGAGTAAGATCAGACCTGATAATGGACCAGAACTCTCCAAAATAGTGGGACGACACCCCATTTGACCCATGCTCTTACAGGAATCATACGTCATAGGACCGAGATAGGAACCATAAAACCAAATATTTCATCATTGTTAAAGCCTCGTCTAATACAGTAATACTCCCTCCATCCCTTAATTATTGTCTTGTTTAATCCAGTACACAGGTTAAGAAAAACTAATTGACTTAATTATTAATATTAGTATAATGTGTAGTTTTCTTTAATGTCATGTGTATGTGGCCCATCATTAAAGTTGGGGAAAGAAATAAGGGTAAAACAGTAAAAGCGATGTCTTAAAATGAAAAGTTTCAAACAAGATAATTATTTTGGGACGGACAAAAAATGAAAGGAAGACAATTATTTAGGGACATCGACAGTCAATGGAAGGATTCTTGTGATGATTCTCGCACTGTTGATAGAAAGAGCCCTGCCGAAGCTAATCAACCTCGTCGTATGAAATAGGTGGTCGAGTGTTCTTTCTGAGCTTAGGCGGCGATCTCGAATGCATTTTGGTCATCCCCGAATGACCGTCTGGCGAATTGGGATCCCACCCGGAAGGGCAGAAGGGAGGGAAGTATAACTTTTTGGAAAAATTGCGGGACGGTCCCCTTTCCTAGATTTTCAACCGTTTAAATCCACTATAATTGTTTTCAACCGCTTAAGTCAATTTTAAGTGATAAATTGACTATTTGTTTCAAAACTGCCCCTATAACAACATATGACGTTTAAGTTGCGTTTTTCTTTTCCATTTAGATTTTTTACTAAATTTTCTTTCCAAAATTTCCATCAATATCACATTCGAAAGTTTCTGCTCATTTGATTTCGTTTTTTGAGTTTCTTCAAGTTGTTATAATCGTCTTCACTCAATTGATTCAATGGAAACTGCTGTATTTTGTAGATTTCTTCAAACTGCTTTCCAAAATCAAAATCTTTCCTCTATTGATTTTATTTTGTATTATAAACTAGAATAGTAATCCATTTTATATTTAATTAATAAGAGAATACATTCACTTCAAATGTGTGCATTGGAATAAAAGTTGTGCATCACGATGCATAAAAATAGTAGTTTGTAGTACACTTCTGTGTATCGCGATGCACACTGTTATGCATCGCAAATGTTATATTGTTGATTCAGTAGAAAATTGTGCATCGGATAAAAAATGTGTGCATCGCTATGCATAAAAGCAGTAATATTTCAGTAAAAGTTTGTGCATCGCGATGCATAAACTCTAATAGTTTTTCAACACTTTGAAACTGTAATAATTATAATTTTTATTAATTCATATTGTTATCACAAAAGTTAATAATTTTTACTAAGTTTAAAAGTTGTGCATCGAGAAAAAAAGTTGTGCATTGGAATAAAAGTTTTGCATCGCGATGCACAAAAACAGTACTTTTTAATACAATTTTGTGCATCGCGATGCACACTATTATGCATGATGGGCTACTACGACTTCCAAAGTTAAACTGAAAGCTAGACAAACTGAGCAAGCAAGAGGGGAAAAGTAGTTATTTGGATCCACTTGAATAAATGAGAAAGTGTAATTTCAAAAAAGAGATGGGGGGTGGCTGATGCACCGCGATGCACAAAATTGTTGCATCGCGATGCACAGTGTGCCTAATTTATGCATCGCGATACGCAGTGTGTCTGTTCCGTATTTTTTTAATGGCATAGACGATATTTCACAACAAAAGTTTCATTTTCCGATTTAAAACTATTACAGGTGACTAAAGCGGTTAAAAATTATCAAAAAGTACCAGCTCGAATTTCACCCTAAGTTTTTTGTAATGGAAATTTTCTTTATAGAAGTGAACTTTAACAAATGCGTCTGAAAAATCAATTTAAGAAGTTAACTTTTGCAACCAGAGTATTTGGTAAAAATGTGAGTCTTAGAAGCATTTTTGTAACAGATGATAATATTATCCTTCTAAGCAAAATATATTTTGATCTCTATTAGTTTGATTTAGTAATCAAATTCTTGATACATAAATATAAATAAGACATTAATTTATTATATAATAGGGATAATTATAAAAATGACCAACGTACTATCAGTTAGTAACCGATTTCACCCCGTACTCCCAATATCCTAAAATTGACCAATGTACTACCAATTTGAGTCCAATGCGGTCCCTCCCGTTAACTTTTCATCCAAATTTCTAACGGGACTGCTAACGTGATTAACGGAGCTAATTTATGAAGGGTATTTTTTGTCATTTTTTTGGGATAATTATAAAAATGACCAACGTACTATCAGTTAGTAACCAATTTCACCCCGTACTCCCAATATCTTAAAATTGACCAATGTACTATCAATTTGAGTCCAATGTGGTCCCTCCCGTTAACTTTCCATCCAAATTTCTAATAGGATTGCTAACGTGATTAACGGAGCTAATTTATGAAGGGTGTTTTTTTGTCATTTCCGTTCAAACCTCACCATCCCACCCACATACTCTCTCTCTCTCTCTCTCTCTCTCTCTATATGGAAAATACACTAGATCTGATCCAGCTCACGCCTTGGCCATAATTTGCAAAACAGAGTCAGTAAAGAACTCTCCGGCTCAGTCACCCTTCTCACTATCAGTCCACCAAACGAGTCCCTAGCACTACTAAACCCAGCAAGCACAGTACCAAGAGAACCACCCAACCAGAACAAACCCCAAACTCCGGTGGCCACAAAGAAGACGACAACTGGACAACACCCTCACTGCCTCTCTTACCTTTACTGAAAACCCCGAAACCCTCAACAATACCAAAATGTCACCAGCAAGCTCACCGAAGGTAGAACCTTCAAGAACCTACCCAAGTGTATACTCTCTCTCACACACTCACACACTTACAAAGAGAAGAGAGAAGAGACTCAAGGCTAACGGTAGAGAGAGAGACGGCTGAAGACCCAAAATCTAACCCTAGATTTTTCTCTCAGCTCTAATGACGCAAGGAGGGAGAAGGCAGGTATAAATACTGCGGCGGTAGGGCAGGAGCAAGGGGCGTGCAAAGGAAACCTCGAAAAGCCTTCAACAACGAACCCGATGATTCTTCCGCCGCTAACCTCACTCAACCCTCCGAAACCTACATGGTCGGCTTCATCATCGTCAACATCGTCGGCTTACAATACTATTCCAGCACAATGAGTGGCTGAGAAATGATGGGTTTCTGTTGGAGAGGATATTGGCCCAACCAGCATGGTTGCTGGCACCGATTAGTGCGTCAATTATGTTGTTGAATTGTTGTTGGACCTGTTCTGGTGACGTGGGTGGCAACGGTGGTGGCACCATGGTTGTTGGAGGAGGAGAAGATGATGGCGGTGGTAGAATTAAAATTGAAGAGAGGGGTGTAGGGGGAGTGGTGGTTGGTGGTGGTGGTAATGGGGAAAGGGTGGAAACAGAGGCAGGTGGAGGAGACGCCGACGAGAAGGGGGTTTGGGGATAACAGTCTTTTAGCGGAGACCAAAATATCTCTTAGACCACCTTCATTTTGAACAAAACCCCTATTACCATGGTCAAAATAATGAAGAAAATTAGCTAATTACAAATGAATGAATATGAGAGAGAGAGAGAGAGAGAGAGAGAGATAAAATCTATGGCAAGAGAGAGTATGTGGGTGGGGTGGTGAGATATGAAAAGAAATGACAAAAGTACCCTTCATAAATTAGCTCCGTTAATCACGTTAGCAGTGCCGTTAGAAATTTGGATGGAAAGTTAACGGGAGGGACCACATTGGACTCAAATTGGTAGTACATTGGTCAATTTTAGGATATTGGGAGTACGGGGTGAAATCGGTTACTAACTGATAGTACGTTGGTCATTTTTATAATTATCCCGAAAGGAAATGACAAAAATACCCTTCATAAATTAGCTCCGTTAATCACGTTAGCAGTCCCGGTAGAAATTTGGATGAAAAGTTAACGGGAGGGACCACATTGGACTCAAATTGGTAGTACATTGGTCAATTTTAGGATATTGGGAGTACGGGGTGAAATCGGTTACTAACTGATAGTACGTTGGTCATTTTTATAATTATCCCTCATATAATACTCCCTCTGTTAGGTTTCAAGGTGCTCAAATAGGCTAGAAGGGGGGTTGAATAGCCTTTGTCCAGTTTTTAACAAAAATTGATTTTAAAGATTTTGCAGCGGAATAAAGTGAAATATAGGACAAGTTTAAGATGGCTAATCTTGACAGGACAAGATCAGCTATTTTCTGAACTGTTGGAATTTCTGCAAATTAACAAGTAAATACAAATCACAGGAGCAAGAAATAAATAGACACAGAATTTAATATGGTTCACACTTATAAATAAGTGTTACATCCACAACCAAAGTGGTCAACTTTGGATTTGAAAAACGTGTACTAAGGTTTCCACTAAAATCTTTACAAGATTGATCTCTAATGGATCGTGTACAAAAAAGAATAGTTGACCAAGTGTTTGCAGGAGAATTGATATCTATAAAGATATAATTCTCGTGTGCTTTTAATAAAAAGGATTGTAATCTATGAAGAGCAGTAGAGACTCTACGTCTAAGTTTGGAACCCCAGCTCTACCACTGGGCCACCCCTAAGGAAAAAAAAAAAAAGGCTCTTCAATGAAGGTAGAATAGCTTTAAGCTTTTAATGTACTAGCTGTTGAAGATGAAGATTTTTCAGAGTTGTGAGTTCAGATTCATCATCTTAATGCTTCAAATGGAGTCTTCAATTTATACTCAGGGAAGTTCTTGTAGCTGTTAGAGACCTTCAGCCTTGGGACAATTTGAATTTGAATGCATTTAATGCTGGAGATATTTGCATTAAATGTTTTGATCTTGTTGTCAAGATTTGACTAAGGTTCTGCAAATCTCAGGCCGTCACTGAATATATTCTGCCACTTTGCCAAAAATAGGTAGATAGCAGTTACAGGTAGAGTGTTATTTTCTAAGATGAATGCCTAAAAAGGAAAGAAGTAATTAAATGATTTGTGCAGGTTATCGTTATATCAAAGTCAAGAAATGACTTTGCTGATAAATTAAGACATATCCCAAGACGAGTCTTGATCTGACGATCTTCAGGTCTTCAACATTGCTGATGAAGCTTAGAGGGAACGAATTTGGCTGATGACTTGATGGACTTGGCTGATTTGAAGATAGCTGTTCAGAACATGGTTGATATACACCAGGCTATCTTCTGAAGACCAAGCTAAGTACAAGAAGCAATCCTAAGCTATTAAAAGCAACTGTCCAAAAACAAGTTGTCACTCTAACAGACACACAGGCCCATTAGTCACCTTGTCTTAGACATAGGTTTTGGATAGAAGCAAATCTATACAAAATACAACAATCTCCTCCTATTTGCTTGAGTCCATGAGCTTATGAATACAATAAAAGCTGACCATGTCCGATTTTAGTAATAATATGCTTTTAAAGATATTTTATTAAGCAAGCATGTCCTAGATGGACTTACAAGGTAGTCAGTGTATTCAATTATTACAAAGTGTTTTACAAATAATCAATTAAGGAAAAAAACATTTGTAACAGAAACTGTATTTAAAGACGGACAATAGGATAATTTATAGGATATGTCATTAAACCAGATGTTTATATTTCAAGCACACAGGATAAGCAATCAATCATAAAGCATTAAAGTTTAAACAAGTAAAGATAGTCATTTAAACAAGAAGTTTAATACGAAAGAGGACAAGAACGAATATACCAGTTAGGTTGATGCTTGTCCTTCTTGTCTTGAATTAACAATGGCTTTGAGTCTTGCAATTTTGGCTTTGGCTGCTTCCAGTTCATCTTTGGCTTCGTTCAGCTTCGTAACATAGCATTCTTCTCAAGCAGATCGGTCAGCTGAGCATTGTGAACTCTACTCATCTCCTCCTTTATAGACACAAGAGAGGCATCCATGTTGGCTAACCGGTGAACAGAGGCCCGGAGTTCTTTTTGGATAAGTCCATAATGCTTACGAGAGACGGTCCTGGTAGCACGGACAGACGTATGTACCGAACGGTTCGCCGCCTTCGGAGCATTAAGCAAACTCTTGTAGCCATTATCAATGATCTCTATCATAGAGAATAGCCCTTGAGATAGAGTCTCAAATTTGTCATTGAAGAGGGCTGTGAAGGAAGTTGTTGAGTTGGAGAGACGATCGACCAGGAGGTTCTGACACACAGTAACGTGCATTTGGCACACCGTGGCTGCATGCTTGGCTTCTCGAGCAACGACAACGACCTTGGTCATATGGTCAACAGTGACACCAGTCGTATGAGACTGTGTGGTTGCATGGTGCTGCAGATCATTACTGAGGCTCGTCATAAGTTTGGCAAAACTATTAAAGAAATCGTCAACAGAAGAAGGACTGAGAAATATGGAGCCTAGAGGTTGACTGTCAGAAGGGTGAGATTGGCTAGAAGAGGGTTGGTATTGGTTGGGAGAAGGTTGAGTGATTATAGGTGTAGAAATGGTTGGCTCGGGATATGAGGTACCAGGCAGGCTGGATCAGACTCGAGGCATCAAAAAAATCTTCTCAATATAGATGTTATAGGATTGAGCATGAATAAAAATTGGAAGGGAGAAAGAGATGTCTTGACGAATGGTTTTGAAGAGAACAGGATAACGAGGGTTAAAGCCAATATAGGTGGCAACCATTTGAAAGAAATCACAAAAGAAAGGTTTGGTGAAGACTGAAGGATGGGTAATGAAGGTAATGACAGGAGGTTTAGGTAGAGATAGAAAGGGGGAGATATCGAGTTTGGAAGGAGAAGGAAGACCTAGGTCCCTGTGAATAGCGGTCCACTGCTTAAAGATCAAATGATCTTGTATAACAGAGTTGTGAAGGAAGAATTTTTAGGACCAGTTAGGTGGAAGAGGATCATAAAAGGTGCCCCACTTGAGGAGAATATCGCTAGCAGACATAGGTTGACAAGGGATGTGTTTGGGGTAGTCAAGAGTAGAGAGATAGGGGTCTGTATCGGCAGCATTTTGGTGTGGGTCGGCTGTCTCGAAAGATCAGCAGTTCTTGAATGTCAAGTTGAAAATGGCTATAAGGGTTTGATTTTTCTCGTTTGGGAGTGGGTTGTTCTGTAGAAGTGGTTAGCGGTCTTTTGGAGCGAGTCAGAGGTTGACAGTCAGGAGAGTCTTGTAACTCGTCTGACGCAGGAGGTTGATCAATGGGTGCAGATGGAGTAGGAGACGGAGTGGGTATGAGACTAGCTATTTCAGTTTGATTAGGAGAAGGGGAAGAAGTAGGGGAAGACGACTGATCAGCAGAGGGCACAAACTTAACCTTTTTGGCACTTTTCTTAATGCGTTTGCCATGCCTTGTCTTAGAAAGAGAGGATTCAGAATTAGTGGTTTTTAAAGAAGTGGGTGTGGAGGTATCGGATATGGGTATAGCTGAAGATGGTTTAGCAGTTGGGAGGTTGACTGATATGGATATGTTCGAAGTTGAAGTAGTAGTGGTGACAGGTTTGGGAAGACCAAAATTTTCATCTGTGGGCAGGAGGGTTTGTTTGGTTTTGATTTTGGCTAATATTGGTACAGGATTAAGTGGGAGAGGTGCAGTTTGATTGGTTGTTTGGAGATTGGTAGGTTGAAAGTTGGTTGTGTCTCGTTCAGCAGCATTTTTGGATTTGGCATATGGTTTAGAAGATTTTAAGGAATGAGCTGCATGAGGAGTATCAACAGTTTTGGCTAGCTTAGCCTTAGGTTTAAAGGGGTCATGATCCAGACGCCCTAGGTCAAAGTTTTCTGGCAAGGAAGCAGCAATTGGCTTTGGCTCTTCCTGAGCAGATGGATTCTCGCTTGAAGGTATAAGCTTTCTCTTTCCCTTCTTGGCTTGTCCAGAAGGCCCAGCAGCAACAACAGTATTAGTTCTTTTTGCAACATCCTCCTTATATCGCTTGATGTTGTTTAGAGTAAACACATAAGTATTAGTAACCTTGATGATTTCGTCAGCAGTTATGGTTTTCTTAATTTTTGGATAACTTCTCAGAATCGCATTAATGATGCTGACAAAAGGTCTGCGCATGCCTGAGATGGTTTGGACTTCCAGTACATTGTCAAACAATAGAGAGTAGACAATCTTGGCCCATTTAAGTTATTTCCATAGAACTATGGCCTCGGTAAGCATGAGTTGGTGGGAGGTGAAGATGTCCCTTGAGCCATTCTTGAAGAGGAGACCCTTGTATATTAAATGACTGATGTGATATGGAACTTCAGGAAACAGGTTCCTGGATATCTCAGATAGCAGTTCTAGCTTAGCCTCTCCACGCATCATGGCACATGCTGCATCAGATTCTTCCACGGTCAAATCCATTTTTCCTACAGTAGGAGGTCCTAGAATTTCACCAACATCCTTGTAGGTAATTTTAACGAACCTATCTCTAATGTAACCTTTAATATAGCTTTTGTCGACTGGATTATCATTGTTGACAGGGGGAAGAGGAACACTCATGTACGTATATATTTCTTCGACTAACTTGATGTTATAGTCGACATCCCCCAATTCGAATAATGGAAAGATTTTAAGGTATATCAAATGAATGTCAAGAGTGCTTTTCTAAATGGTGAGCTGCACGAAGAAGTCTAAGTGGAACAGCCACCTGGATTCATTGATAACTCAAGAAGACAGGATGTATACAAATTGAGAAAAGCATTGTATGGACTTAAGCAAGCTCCAAGGGCCTGGTATGAGACTCTTTCAAAGTTCTTGATTACTCAAGGCTTTGTGAAAGGTCAAATTGACACTACTCTATTTATCATGAAACATAAAGGTCATTCATTACTTGTTAAAATTTATGTCGTTGATGATATTATATTTGGTTCTACTAATGAAAATATGTGCAAAAGGTTTGAAAAGCTGATGCAGTGTAAATTTGAAATGAGCATGATAAGAGAACTAAATTTCTTCCTAGGACTTCAAATTCAACAAAGCTCAACTGGTATCTTCATCAATCAAGCCAAATATGCAAAGAATATAATCAAAAAAATTGGGCTTGAAAATGCAAACAGTTTCAGCACACTTATGGCTACTAACTGTCATCTTAAGAAAGATAAAAAGGAAAAGAAAGTGGACATGACTCTTTATAGAGGCATGATTGGCTCACTTTTATATTTGACGGCTAGTAGGCCTGACATCATGTTTGCTATTTGTGTCTGTGCTAGATTTCAAGCAGATCCAAAGGAATCTCACTTACATGCTGTCAAAAGGATCATCAGATATTTAATTGAGACATCTAACTTGGGTATTTGGTATCCAAGGGATTCATCCTTTACTCTTATAGGCTATTCTGATGCTGGCTTTGCTGCTTGTAAGGTTGACAGGAAAAGCATAAGTGGGACATGTCAATTCTTAGGGAATAGACTTATCTCATGGGCCAGCAAAAAGCAAACATCTGTTTTAACTTCAACAACTGAGGCAGAATACATAGCTACTGGTAGCTGCTGCTCACAAATGCTGTGGATCAAATAGCAACTTATAGATTATGAGATCAAGACTGCTAATTGTCCCATTATGTATGAATAACACATCAGCCATCTCAGTCTCTCAAAATCCTGTCATGCACCCCAAAACAAAGCACATCGATGTGAGATATCATTTCTTAAAAGATCATGTGGAAAAAGGTAGTATCAGCTTGCAATATATATCTACTGATCAACAGTTAGCTGATATTTTTAGCAAGTCACTCGATTCAACCAAGTTTGCTTATCTAAGAGGAAAACTTGGTATGTTTGATCTTAATCCTTGACTTTTATACAATTTCGTGATTTATTACACTTTGCCAAAATATATAGAGCTGCCTATCTTATCAGCCAAGTGTATCTGCCGATGATATAAGACAACCTTAGGTAAGTATTTCACTCTCCTATAAAGACCTAATCAGCAGTACTCAAAACGAAAGTGTGAATAGTCACTTATTACGACATTAAATGCGGACTTAAAAAATTCATTAAATGCCATTTATTCAAACATGTCAGAAGTATAAATAGTAAAATTTCATTGTTCATCTATTCACATTTTCAAAAACCGCCTTTCTCCCTTTCAAACATTCGCCATAGTTGCTCTTTCAAAGCCCTTCTGAAATCTTCAATTATTCTATCTCTTTTTGCGCAAAATCTACAATGGTAAGTAATTTTATCCAACCAAGTTCATTTAATTTCAGTTTCACAATATTTCATGCTCTGATCATGAATTATATGAACTGCTCTATTCTCACGCCATGAATGAACTGCGTACACTTGATTTTAGAAATATATGAATGCTTATTGATAATTTCTAAGTATCCAATATGTCTAAATGTTCTTCATATATGCATATTCACTACTTATTATATTGAGTTTTCTGAAAAACGTTAAAATTTATACTTATCTAAAACCCAGAGGATGAACTGTGCAATTGGTAATCATTTGGTTTTAATATTCAAGTTTGTTAGCATATTTTGGGTTTTGATTCCAACAGTACATGTTTTTCAAAGAACTGCTGATAGTCATCATGTATCAGCCATCCTTAAATCTGCTCTTGTGTATATAGGCTAAAACACAAAAAATCTAAAACTATCGGTCCTTCAACATCAGCTGGTACTGCTCTTCAATCCAATAGAGCTGCCGAAGCTGTCCAACGGCCTATCGCTTATCTTCCTAAAATTAGCTATCATCCTGGAGTCACTATTAATTCTCAATTAGTTCAAGAATACTCCTCTGGTGAGTCTCTTGTGAAAGATCTAACTGAAAGTGGAATTCTTCCACTATTCGAATTGGGGGATGTCGACTATAGCATCAAGTTAGTCGAAGAATTTTATACGTACATGATTGTTCCTCTTCCCCCTGTCAACAATGATGATCCAGTTGACAAAAGCTATAGTAAAGGTTACATTAGAGATAGGTTTTTCAAAATTACCTATAAGGATGTTTGTGAAATTCTAGGACTTCCTACTGAAGGAAAAAATGGATTTGACCGTGGAAGAATCTGATGCAGCATGGGTCATGACGCGTGGAGAGGCTAAGCCAGAACTACTATCTGAGATATGCAGGAACCTATTTCCCGAAGTTTCGTATCACATCAGTCATTTAATAGACAAGGGTCTCCTCTTTAAGAATGGCTCAAGAGACATCTTTACCTCCCACCAACTCATGCTTACCGAGGCCATAGTTCTACGCAAACAGCTTAACTGGGCCAAGATTGTCTACTCTCTACTGTTTAACAGTGTATTAGAAGTCCAAAACATCTCAAGCATGCGCAGAACTTTTGTCAGAATCATTAATGCGATTCTGAGAAGTTATCCAGAAATTGAGAAAACCATAACTGCTGACGAAATCATCAAGGTTGCCAATACTTATGTGTTTACTCTGAACAACATCAAGCGATATAAGGAGGATGTTGCAAAAAGAACTGCTGCTGCTGTTGCTATTGGGCCTTCTGGACAAGCCAAGAAGGGAAAGAGAAAGCTTATAACTTCAAGCAAGAATCCATCTACTCAGGAGGAGCCAAAGCCAATTGCTGATTCCTTGCTAGAAGACTTTGACCTAAGGCGTCTGGATCACGACCCTTTTGAACCTAAGGCTAAGCTAGCCAAAACTGTTGACACTCCTTATGTAGCTCATTCCTCAAAACCTTCTAAACCACATGCCAAATCCAAGAATGCTGCTGAACGAGAAATAACCAACTTTTAACCTGCCAATCTCTAAACCACCAATCAAACTGTACCTCTCCCACCTAATCCTGTACCAAACTCAGCCAAAATCAAAACCAAACAAACCCTCCTTCCCATAGATGAAAATTTTGGTCTCCCCAAACCTGTCACTACTACTACTTTAACTTCGGACATATCCATATCATTCAACCTCCTAACTGCTAAACCATCTTCAGCTATACCCATATCTGATACCTCCATACCCACTTCTTTAAAAACCACTAAGTCTGAATCCTCTCCTTCCAAGACAAGGCATGGCAAACGCATTAAGAAAAGTGCCAAAAAGGTTAAGTTTGTGCCCTCTACTGATCAGTCATCTTCCCCTAGTTCTTTCCCTTCTCCTAATCAAACTGAAACAGCTAGTCTCATACCCACTCCGTCTCCTACTCCATCTGTACCCATTGATTAACCTTCTCCGTCAGACGAGTTACAAGACTCTCTTGACTGTCAACCTCTCACTCGCTCCAAAAGACCGCTAACCACTTGTACAGAACAACCCACTCCCAAACGAGCAAAATTAAACCCTTGTAGCCATTTTCACCTAAATATTTAAGAACTGCTGATCTTTCGAGACAGCTGACCCACTCCTATCTCTCTACTCTCGAACACCCCAAACGCATCCCTTGTCAACCTATGTCTGCTGGAGATATTCTCCTCAAGTGGGGCGCCTTCTATGATCATCTTCCACTTAACTGGTCCCAACAATTCTTCCTTGACAACTCTGATGTACAAGATCTTTTGATCTTTAGGCAGTGGACCGCTATTCACAGGGACCTAGAACTTCCTTCTTCTTCTTCCAAACTCGATATCTCCCCCTTTCTATCTCTACCTAAACCTCCTGTCACTACCATCATTACCCATCCTTCAATCTTCACCAAACCTTTCTTTTGTGATTTCTTTCAAATTGTTGTCACCTATATTGGCTTTAACCCTCGTTATCCTGTTCTCTTCAAAACCATTCATTAAGACATCTCTTTCTCCCTTCCAATTTTCATTCATGCTCAATCCTATAAGATCTACATTGAGAAGATTTTTCCAATGCCTCGAGTCTGGTCCAGCCTGCCTAGTACCTCACATCACGAGCCAACCATTTTTACACCTACAATCACTCAACCTTTTCCCAACCAATACCAACCCTCCTCCAGTCAATCTCACCCTTCTGACAGTCTACCTCTAGTCTCCATATTTGTTGACGATTTCTTTATGAGTTTTACCAAACTCATGACGAGCCTCAGTAATGATCTACAGCACCTTGCAACCACACAGTCTTATGCGACTGATGTCACTGCTGACCATATGACCAAGGTCGTTGCCGTTTCTTGAGAAGCCAAGCATGCAACCACAGTGTGCCAGATTCACATTACTGCGTGTCAGAACCTCCTGGTCAATCGTCTCTCTAACTCATCAACTTCCTTCACAGCCCTCTTCAATGACAAATTTGAGACTCTATCTCAAGGGCTACTCTCTATGATAAAGATGATTGATACTGGCTACAAGAGTTTGCTTAATGCTCAGAAGGCGGCGAACCATTCGGTACATACGTCTATCCGTGCTACCAGGACCGTCTCTCGTAAGCATTATGGACTTATCCAAAAAGAGCTCCAGGCCTCTGTTCACCAATTAGCCAACATGGATGCCTCGCTTGTGTCCATGAAGGAGGAGATGAGTAGACTTCACAATGCTCAGCTGACCGATCTGCTTGAAAAGAATGCTATATTATAACTTGAAAACAAAAATCTCTCATCGGAGCTGAACAAAGCCAAAGATGAACTGGAAGCAGCCAAAGCCAAAATTGTAAGACTCAAAGCCACTGCTAATTTAAGACAAGAAGGACAAGCATCAACCTAACTGGTATGTTCGTTCTTGTCCTCTTTCGTATTTAAAGAACTACTTTGACAAAACATCGTATTAAACTTCTTGTTTAAATGACTATCTTTACTTGTTTAAACTTTCATGCTTTATGATTGATTGCTTATCCTGTATGCATGAAATTTAAACATCTGGTTTAAAGACATATCCTATAAATTATCCTATCTGTTTCTCTTTAAATATAGTTTCTGTTATAAATGTTTTTATGCTTTAATTCATTATCTGTAAAACACTTTGTAATAATTGAATACACTGACTACCTTGTAAGTCCATCTAGGACATGCTTGCTTAATAAAATATCTTTAAAAGCATGTTATTACTAGAATCGGACATGGTCAGCTTTCATTGTATTCATAACGTCATGGACTCAAGCAAATATGAGGAGATTGTTGTATTTTGTATAGATTTGCTTGTATCCATAACCTAAGTCTAAGACAAGGTGACTAATTGGCCTGCGTGTTTGTTAGAGTGGCAACTTGTTCTTCGACAATTATTTTTAATAGCTTAGGATTGCTTCTTGTACTTAGCTTAGTCTTCAGAAGATAGCCTGGTGTATATCAGCCATGTTCAGAACAACTATCTTCATATCAGCCAAGTCCATCAAGTCATCAGCCAAATTCGTTCCCTCCAAGCTTCATCAGGAATGTTAAAGACCTAAAGATCGTCTGATCAAGACTCGTCTGGGAATATGCCTTAATTTATCAGCAAAGTCATTTCTTGATTTTGATATAATGATAACCTGCACAAATCATTTAATTGCTTCTTTCCTTTTTAGGCATTCATCTTAGAAAAGGACACTCTGCCTGCAACTGCTATCTACATATTTTTGTCAAAGTGGCAGAATATACTCAGTGATGGCCTGTGATTTGTTGAACTCTTAGTCAAATCCTGACATCAAGATCAAAACATTTAATGCAAATATCTCCAGCATTAAATGCACTCAAATTCAAATTGTGCCAAGGCTGAAGATCTCCAACGGCTACAAGAACTTCCCTGAGTATAAATTGGAGACTCCATTGAAGCATTAAGATGATAAATCCGAACTCACAACTCTGAAAACATTTCATCTTCAACAGCTAGTACATTAAAAGCTTAAAGCTATTCTACCTTCATTGAAGAGCTCCAAACTTAGACGCAGAGTCTCTATTGCTCTTCATAGATTACAATCCTTTTTATTAAAAGCACAGGAGAATTATATCTTTATAGATACCGATTCTCCCACAAACACTTGGTCAACTATTTTTTTTGTACACGATCCATTAGAGATCAATCTTGTAAAGATTCTAGTGGAAACCTTAGAACACATTTTCAAATCCAAAGTTGACCACTTTAGTTGTGGACGTAGCACTTATTTATAAGTGTTAACCATATTAAATTTCGTGTCTATTTATTTCTTGCTCTTGTGATTTGTCTTTACTTGTTAATTTCCAGAAATTCCAACAGTTCAGAGAATAGCTGATCTTGTCCTGTCAAGATCAGCCATCTTGAACTTGTCCTATATTTCACTTTATTCCGATGAAAAATCTTTAAAATCATTTTTTGTTAAAAACTGGACATAGGCTATTCAACCCCCCCCCCCCTCTAGCCTATTTGTGCACCTTGAGATCTAACATGCTTCTTCGTTCTGTCCAATCGGCATCGGCTTGGTTGAGGAAGATTTTAATTTGAATTACATCGATTTGATTTTGAATCTCTATGCGTGTCATTCCCTTTTGTTACCCCAATTGAATTTCAAAAAAGAGAAGAATTTGACCAAAAAAAAAAAAAGATGGATCAAAAGAGCCTTTGAGCCATGGACCATTCCAGTCTCTTATTAGGCCACCCGCAGCAACTGGATTCAAGTCTTGATTCTAGTTTTAGAGACGAGACTTATCTTTTTCTATTTTTCTGTATTTCATTTGAGATTGGAATGCACACTCTCACTAATTCATCAAAGACTTACTAGCTTCTCTTCAATTTTCACAATCTCCTCTACAATCTCCTCTTCAACTTTCACCACTGAATCCCGTAGTCAACCCTTGAATTTCCTTGGAACCGGCCAATTTCTGAAAATAAGTTGTCATTCTACTGGTGCTAGCCTTATTCAGATAGCCAAATTGTATACAAGAAATGACTTCCAGTTCTCAAGATATTGAATCAAAAGAAGATTGAGATTGGTTGAGGAGCAGTCTGTCGGTCGCCATGGAAGCCTGCGTAAGAAGAGTGAGAAAGAGGCAAGAAGAGCAAGAAAGAAAGAAAGAAAGGAGAGAGAAAGACCTGGCAACAAAGTTGAGAGTTAAAGCCCAAAAAAAAATCAATTCTAACTTTAGCATGTTTGACAACCTTAGAATCCTACACAGCATTTAGCAAGGGTGTTTTAGTCATTTCATGCACTTATTAATGTCTAAAGTGACGACCGTCACTTGAGGAACGAACTGTAAGCTCTAAAGTACATTTCAAGGACCAAAATAAAAAATATCAAAGTTTTAGTACCGAATCAAGAAAAGGTATAAAGTTCAGGGACCAAATTATATACTAAACCTTTCTTTAAAAATAATCAAGTATTCTGACTTTCATCGTAACTTCTTAAATGAAACTTTTAGAAAAGTTACGATGTGTAACAAATGAAAAGTTGAGAAGTTGGCCCCAACTTCTCATAAGTTGATGTATATCACCACGATTATTAATCCAAGCTCCATTGTTATCCTTTAGGGATAATATATATATATATATATATATATATTGTAATTTCAAGTCATTTTCTTTAACGAACCAATTGAAGAACTTAATAATTTGGGTCAAATTCGGGCCAGTACTATTTAGAAAATTTTCAACTGCTTTAGTACACCATAATTGTTTCAAATTAGAAAATAACACTTTTGTTGCGAAATGTCGTATACGCCCTTAAATAACACGGAACAGAGCATGTGTTACGCATCGCAAAAACAAAACCCGATACATCATGTATGCCCTACCTTCTAACACGGACGCGATGCATCGGCTTCCTACTCCAACCAAAGAACGCTATTGAATGCTTAAGATAAGAACTCTCGCACACAACCCTCTAAACTTCCAAAAAAAACTTAAAATATAAGGCGATTCAAAAGCAAGCAACATTGGGAGATTTCAAAAATCAAGCAACATCAGACGATTCGAAAAAGCAAGCAAAAATGTCTTCGAAATTAGAACATAGCACCAGAACAAGGAAAACACAAAAACACGAAGTTGAAGAAGATTCGGGTATGTAATACATTTTATAGATATACTTTTTGTTTACAACTTCTTGAATAAAGTGAAATATGTATACATTTGCATAAAAATTATGTTTTTGATGCATCGCGATGCATTATTTGAAAAGACATGGTGTCATTGGCAAAAATTGTTGCATCGCGTTCACTGAAATATGAAACAGCGTTTGTAGGATTTAAAATTTTGAGCATCGCGATACATCAGTTTTGTGCATCGCGATGCATCAGTTTTGTACATCGCAATGCATGATGCATTAATTTTGTGCATCTCGATGTATCAATGTGTGCATCGAAATGCATGACTTTGTGCACCACGATGCACAATTGTTGCAACCTGTTTTACTTCTTTTTGTAATTCTTCAATTATGTGACTGTAACCACAATAAACATGTTATACAGCTGCAATGACTAAAAATCCAGCCAGGATTGTATATAGATCAATTATGCAGTCCTTCATATGTCAGATTAAGAATATCAAATTCAGGGATAAGGATAAAACATAGTTAAAGAAAATACCTAATGAGCATAATTGCTGATAATGTCGTCCGCGATCATTGTAAGAATGACAAATCGATAATAAAGACTATTGCCAAATTCTACGTCAAGGGGCAAATGTGTTTCCAGTTTGGGCAGAAAAGGATGAAGCTTCAACAAATAGATGCGAAGCTCATATTCGGCATAAACGATTGAGAGGAGGAAATAAACATATCGTTTTACAAATTAGATCGCACCGATTTCCTATAAAGGTGTTGTGAGCACCCCGATCCGCAGATCGTTCCCGGGCCTTTTCGCTCTGGACTCCCGAAATAAAAATGTGTAATACATGTGAATGACACATTTATATTGAAAACAGAGTCGCCGCCCTCGTTTATATAGGAAACGAGAGAAAAACTGAGATTGTAGGTTCGAAGGCTAAGTTACAAGTTGGAAAGATTTTACGCACCCAACTCGCCCTTTCGATCTCTTATGATTGCATGGTCGAGTTTATATGCTACAAGTTTATTATACTATGTGACGAAAGAAAACGGATCACAGAGATTTATATTTCCGTTTACGTTATAAAATGTACATATTTTATTTATTACAAAATAAGTATAATATATATTTATATTTAACAAAAATAACTAAAATGAAAATTTTAGTTAAAAGTATCTATTGTATTTATATATATATATATATATATATTTACATATATATATATAATATCAATTATATATAAATAAGAACATACATTTTGATATGTGCATTTAATGAATATGCTATATGTATATATATATATATATATATATCAAATGTACCGAAATAAATATATACACATTTGCAAATTATCTAACGTATTTACATATTGAAACGGATAAATAAAATAACGAACGGAAGGAATTACCTTCTGTCATTTTACAGAATTCGAGCCAAGTTCTAGGTCGCTGTGTTATATTTTATCAGGCTAGCTCATAGCCTGACCGTTGTGCTTCCACTGCTACCGATACAAGGAAAGGAAGACTTACGTTTTAATATTGGGTGTGTTCAAAGAACACTGTGTGTTTGTGTGTGTGTGTGTGTGTGTGTGTGAAATTTGTCCAGGGAGAGAACGGTTTATTTTCTCGGGCTGAGGTAGAGCAAGAGAGAGAGAGCAGAGAGCTTTTCTTTCTTTTCTTTTTGTTTTCTTTTTTTCTACCGTGAGAGAGAGAGAGAGAGAGAGAGAGAGAGAGAGAGAGAGAGGAAGAGAGAGCTGAGAGAATTGAGTGTGTTCTCCTTTGAGAGGGAGAGTGTATTTATAGGTGAGAGTTTGAGAGATATTTGTGTTACTCTCAGGGCCAAGCAAGGAGGAAGCTTCGTTCTTGCCTTCAAAGTCTTTAGCAGCTGGCGGTTTGACTTGTGAGGCAGTGCTTGGTTTGGTGCGCGGCGCACCAAAAAAGGAGACGGTGTACCAAAGCTTTACAGCTTTTGGTGCGTGGCGCACAAGGAGAGGAAGTGGCACACCAAAGCATTCATTTGGTTTTTACACTTTGAATCTTCATGTTTCATTCTTTATGCTTCAGGTCTCCCGTCAATTTTATTTAATCTCTGTGCCTTGAAGTTGTTCCTTTGGCTTTTCAACCTTGGAATCATCTTCTTTTATGTTTTGCACCCTTTAAGCTTTGTATCTTCAGATTTGACCCTTAATGTTGATCTAACTGAAGTTGTTAATATTTGTTGGACGTCGTTAGTCCTGTTGGATATTTTGTTCCCTGAAATAATCATAGAAACAAGTGTTAGTTCATTTATAAATAAATAATTATTTATAGGACAATTCGTATAATGTGGGGTACGAATTCTGGGTGTATTCAGGTGCTTCCCGAAAAAAATGTCAAATGGATCAAGAAACATTATATTGAATCCAAAGTTGGTTTTTGATAGAATTAAGGAAATGATAGAGAGTCCGGATCCAGTTGATATCGAATGCGTCATTGGCTTGACGACCCTGCTTGTTCTCGCTAACTTGCTGGTTGAACTAAAACATCCTATACATCATGGGCCTACACAAGCCTTATGTTTGATTTGAACACAATATCAATGTACAACTGGTCAAAACATGTCGTTGATTTGTTGTTGGAAAGCTTGGAAACTACATCTGATGACCACCTAGAGAGATGCGTGATACTGCTTTTGGTAACTTTAAGTTCATTTTATATTATTATATGAAATTTTTGTGTATGATGCATGTTGATTTGATCATATTAAATTTTTTGAATTCCTCTATACAGTATTGGTTGTGCGAGAAGAGTACCGTTGTGCAACCAACTCGCAAAACTTATATCCCAAGGTTTGTCAAATGGGATTTGAGGGCACTGTCCAGCGTATTGTGTAACGCCCGCATCATTCATATTATTTGCATACATTTGATTCATACATCTCTTGGAGTATCATTGTTATTTTAGGTGTATTTGTCATTCAAACATGCTTACATTTGAGTTGATCGCATACTCATCATGTGCATTGATATGCGTTTGAATCTTGTTAATCACTCGTACTTAATTTGGGTTGAATTCATTACCCTATTATATGTTGTTTTGAAGGAGTTCTTTTGTTTTTTGGACTTGTGTTGAGGTTGAGATTAACTTAGGGTGGCTTGAGAGCATGTTTAGAATCACTTTCGAGGAGTTTGGGAACTCTTTGGCCAGAACAAGGCACTATGCAACCGCATAGTGCTAGCTCGCATCACTACTACAAAACACGTGTTTACTGTCGGAGAATTCCGACAGTAATTAAAATTTTCCGACAGTAATTTTAAATTTTCTGTCGGAAACGCTCCGACAGTTTCCGACAGTAAAGCTTCGACGGTAATTTTCATCCGACAGTAATCGGACAGCAGTCCGACAGTAATTACTGTCGGATCATCCGACAGTAATTCCGTCGGACATTATGCCGACAGTAATTACTGTCGGATTTTCCGACAGTAATTACTGTCGGCATAATGTCCGACGGAATTACTGTCGGATGATCCGACAGTAAAGCAATAACGACCGTTAACAGTTAGGTTAGTTTACTGTCGGATTATCGTTAATTGTTTGACGGAACTCCGACGAAAAACCGGTAGCCGTTAGCGTATCTTTTATTTACGTCGGAGTGTTCCGACAATTTCAAATCAAAATAAAAAAATAAAATTTAAAATTTTGAAATTTTTTTTTCACCTGATATAACAATTATCTATACAACAATTATATATACACAATCACACACATACAACATTGCATCAATATAATTAACAAATTAATAAAACAAATTAAAATTAATATATACACAATCCAACAAAGTTTACAATGCTAAAATAATGTGTCTACTATGGAGGGGGGGGAGGGGGCTCAAATAGATTACGGACAATGGAAGACCTAGGCTGAGGCTGAGGCTGCTGCTCCATGAACAGTCATCGCATCTGCTCTAGCTGCTCCGCCTGCTGCTGCATCATCTGTCGCGTCAGCCGGTTCTCCTCCTCCTGCTGCTCCATCCGCTGCCGCGTCGCCGATTCTCCTCGCCCGCCGCGCACTGCTGCTCGAGAGTCTGCGTCTTCTCGATCAGGGCACGCTCAGTAGCTGATCGAGAAGAAGGACCAGAGGACGCGGTCGCCGAGGAAGAAGTCGATCCGCCTCGTCTAAACGCAGCGGCGCCGTGGTCACCAAAGCCGTAGACGCGATCTCCCTCTTCTTCCTTGACTCCGCAGTGACCGAGTGCCAAATGTCGCCGACAAAGGGCGTCTGCACCTCAGGGGTCGTCTGGACAAGCCCCTCGGCGACCTGCGTGGACATAGAGTCCTTATAGGCTCTCTCGTGTCACAAAAACATAAAAACATTAATATTAACATTTACCATTAACTAATAAACAAAATAGAATTAAAATATTTTAAGTAATACTTACAAATGCTCTCTGCCATCTCATCGACAAAGACAATCGGCGAATCGGCACCGGGAGGAGCAGGAGTGGTGTGGGTCGCAAATAAATCGGTCATCGGTACCTCGGTACCGTAGTATTGATTCTACAAATATAATGAATTAAAATTAGCAAAGAACACATATTAAGCTATAACACGATCAACTTATAAGAAAACAATAAAAACGGCCTATATATACACTCAAACCCTACTAAGACACCTATTTGAACTCAATTCATTCTCATAACAACCTATTAAGACTCAAATCGTTATAAAATAGTCTATTGACCCTCAAACCCCTTCTAAAACAACTTATTTACACTCGAACCTTCGAAAACAACCTATTTGCACTCAAACCCTTCTAAAGCAACCTATTTAAACCGAAAAACCCTTTCATAAAGGCTTTTGTACACTCAAACCCTTCTAAAACAACCTATTTACACTCAAACCCTTCTAAAACAACCTAATTGTTACCGGCCTTCACCATGGATTTCATAGCATCCACATGGCTACCCAACAAATCAATTTAAATCATAAGTAAAACAATAACATATAATATGTATATTTTGAGGAATTCATAAAGGCCTATTTACACTCAAACCCTTCTAAAACAGCCTATTGACATTCAAACCCTTCTAAAACAGCCTATTGACACTCAAACCCTTCTAAAACAAGTACATTTACACCCAATCCCCTTCTAAAACAACCTAATTGTTACCGGTTCTCTTTCACCATGGATTTCATAGCATCCACATGGCTACCCAACAAATCAATTTAAATCATAAGTAAAACAATAACATATAATATGTATGTTTTGAGGAATTCATAAAGGCCTATTTACACTCAAACCCTTCTAAAACAGCCTATTGACACTCAAACCCTTCTAAAACAACCTAATTGTTACCAGTGCCCTGCTTTCAGCCATGGATTTCATAGCATCCACATGGCTACCCAACAAATCAATTTAAATCATAAGTAAAACAATAACATATAATATGTATGTTTTGAGGAATTCATAAAGGCCTATTTACACTCAAACCCCTTATAAAACAACATATTTGCACTGATCAGTGCCCTGCTTTCAGCCATGGATTTCATAGCATCCACATGGCTACCCAACAAAACAATTTAAAGCACCGCTAAAACAATTAAAGCATGTATTAATTAATTACAATACAACACATTAAAGTCCTTACCATGCGCAAGTGGTGCTCGGAGGTGTTGATCGACCCCGAGGTGTGCTTCACCCTCCCCGTGCCGCTCGCCTATTCTGTGCGTCGGCGGCAGCTCTAGCGTCATCGGAATCCCAACCCTCGGTATACCTGTGAAAATGTTAAAATTGTTATAGAGATACAATATATACAAAATCTCTCATCTATTTAAGGAATGAAATTAAATCAAGTATATTATTATAATGTACTTACGGCGCCGACATCATCGATGAAATTTGGAGCCCTCACCCTCCTCTCTCTCCACGCCTTCTTCATGCCGTAAATCCGGTCGCGGAACTTCTTCGCGCACGAACCTAAACGCCTCGTGCGCCTCGGCGTCGAGTGCGCAGCCAACAATAATGAAGCCGCAAGTTTAACCAATTTAAACATATTAATTATAAACTTTGATAGAAATTATTAAATTATTAAACATTAACATATTTTATATATCCTTAGAATCCTTACCCTAAAATCATCCCACCACGGTCTCGGGTCGCCGTAGGCACGCTAGAGTAATGTGGCCGTACTCCTCGTGCCTCATCTCGCGAGAATACGTCCAAGGAAGCGGGTCGGATCGGGATACCCGCCCGCAAACCTGACAAATATATATTAAACAAATATATTATACAAATATGCATGTTATATTATACAAATATGCAATTAACATGTAACCAATGTCGTACAAGCATTAAAATTTTAAACCGAAATATTATGACTTATCGCTTAAGGCCGGAGATGGTAACGATAATCCTACCATCTTCTCGCGTGTCCATGATCTGGAGTCGATGAGGACCCACCCCGCTCATCGGCTCGTGGGGAGAGTCGGGTGCATCCTCGGGCCGATCCAAGTCGGGATCAGCTCCTCCCGCAGTACGTAGCCGTGTACCCGTAATGCAAGTAAGTAGAAGTCGGACCTTAGGTGTCCGACTCCTACCTCTACCGGCTCGTCCTGACATGTCTATATATAAATTAGTATATTAATGTTGACAATTAACGCTAAGTTTAGATGACAATTAAGTTAAAATACATAACATAAATTAAAATCTCTCATCTTCATGATAACAAGTAACATACAAATAGCGTTCTACACATGACATTTACTTTCTAACAAAAATAAAAGAGCCTAAACGGTACATATTGCAAGACTACTCGAGTCTTCATTCTCGGTGTTTGCATTTTCTTCATTCTCGATTCTCCGGCCTCGGCGTTTGAGTCGCTACTACAAAACTCAAGTTCTTCTTCGCCTCATCCTCGGACATCCAATCCTCTTCACCTTTTTACCTCGTCTTCTTTCGCATCACCTTCAATAATCGAGATTTCGTCTTCGACGGGGAAGGAGGTGGCAAATCAACGGGCAATACTATCTCCAGGCCCAAGGGAGGCACGGGCATTTCATCCATTGGATGACTATCGAAGATACAACGGGAGGTACGGGCATTTCATCCTCTTGATAACATCCTTCTAATGACGATTCGTAGTTATGTCGTCGACCGATATGCTATATCAATAGTGCTTCGGCCTTGGTCTTCCAAATGCCCACCATCCCCTCTCATCGCCGATAAGGGTATGGTGTCATGTAGACTTGTTGTGCTTGTGATGCTAAGATAAACACATCATCACCCGCATGTCTAGACGTGTGCTTCACATCGATTAGGTCAAACGAGTCGTGCTTTTTATACCTCGTACGCGTCTCGCCACAATTGAATAGGACTATATTTTTCCTCCCGAGATATCGTAACTCGATGACTTCTTTAAGGACACCATAATAGTCAAGGTTGCCTTTAAGATTGACACCGCGTTATCCGTTTGTTTTCCCTCCCGTATTCCTTTGTATGGAAGACATAGCCATTCACATAATATCCGTTGTATAAAGTAACTCTCATCAACGGATTTGCGATATGTGAGATAATCTCGCGACTCGCGGTCATTAGGATGCTCCAAAACCTGAAAAGTATTTCATAATAGACATTTTTAATGACGAGCCATTAATAAGAGGTCTACATATAAATCGAGCCAGAAATGATATTTACATATTTGCGTAACCACGACGGAAACTCTTTCTCGTCCCGATATCTCGCAATTCGTCGATATATCATCTCCGGCTTGATCTTCGAACATACCGCATTAGGTTTAGAGTTTATACGAGTTATTTGTGCATCTTGCAACTTTAATTTGAATCGGACGACTATCTAAAATTAAATGAAATTGATAATTAACTTACTTGAGATATTCCTCAACCTCGGGACAATTAAGGAGTATATAGAGTCTCGCAGCCTTCATACTCCTTATTGCTTAGCATTCGAGTCTTAACCGGTTTACCGAGTGGCCGACCGGAGCATTAAATACGAGATGTCCTCATTGACATCGGGCTCTCCACCATCGTAATTGCGCCCAACCCGAGTCAATCTCGATTCAATATCGGGATGAAAATATTGCGCGGCAAAGGCAACAATTTCCTCTATAATAATAGCCTCGCATATTGAGGCCTCAACCTTTGCCCTGTTTCTCATCTTCCTTTTCAAATGACCGAGATACCTAATTGCGATGCATGACAGATTAAAAAATGTTACTCAATCTATAACCGACTTTTAAGTATGTTATAGATCATGAAAACGATTATTATGAGACGAGTTATTACCTCTCAAATGGATACATCCATCTCGTATTGAACTGGACCCCCAACCCTAGCTTCATATGCCAAGTGGACCGGTAAATGCTCCATAGAATAAAAAAGACGGAGGAAAGATCTTCTCAAGTTTGCAAATCGTCACGACAATGCTCGCTTCGAGTCTTCTCATGTCATCAACCCGCAGAGCTTTGGATGATAACGCTCGAATGACTCACTCACGGTTAACGCAATCCATATATTGTCGGGCAACAAGTCTCTAAGCGCAATAGGAAGTAACCTGTTCAAGAACACGTGACAATCATGACTCTTCAAACCATGAACCTTTCCTTCGTCTACATTTACACAATTTCCGATGTTAGAAGCGTAACCATCTGGAAGCCTCAATCCCTTCAACCACTTCAACACTAGAAGTCTTTGTTCCTTGGTTAGCACGTATGGAGCGACGTGTTTCATGTTTTACCATTGACCTCTTTTAGCTCCAAGGCAGCCGCTTACATATGTCTTTCATGTCCATTCGGGCTTTGGGTGTGTCCTTGGTAGTTGCCCTCCAATCCATAATGGTGTTAAAAATATTGTCAAACACATTCTTCTCAATGTGCATGACGTCAAGATTATGGCGTATCAAATTATCTTTCCAATAAGGCAACTCCCGAATATACTCTTTTGGTCCAATTATGCTTTACACCAAAATCTCGCAGCCTATCCTTTGCATACATCTTCCCCACTGGTCTTTCGTAGTTTAGACACCTTTTCATAAACAGCTTCACCGCTCAAACGTCTAGGCGCCTCATCACGCTCAACCCTATTCTTGGTGAATTGCGCTTCGTGATCTAAAAGGGTGGTCATCCGGTAGAAATTGACGATGACAATCAAACCAACAAGGTTTACGAGAGTGCTCGAGTGTGAACGACTTAGTGTCATCCATACGATAGGACATGCAAGCTTCCCATGTGTGCTCCAACCCGATAACATCCCGTAGGCGGAAGTCATTCACCGTCCACATCAACGCGGCTTTCATTTTAAAATTTTCTTTTTGAATGCATCCCATGTTTCCACTCCGTCTTCCCGAGCATTTTCAACTCGTCAATCAAAGGGCGGAGATAAACATCAATGTTCTTGCCGGGGCTAGTCGGTCCGGTATGAACAGTGACAAGAACATATAAGGATCACTCATACACAACCACGGTGGAAGATTGTACACGGTAGCTATAACCGGCCAACAAGAGTAGGACTTCGCCCCGGCCCGAAAGGAGTAAAACCATCCACGCATATGCACAACCCGATATTTCTAGCTTCGGCAAAGTCGGGATGGGTTGCATCAAATTGTTTCCAAGCCAAGCCGTCCGACGGATGAGTCAACACGCCATCCTCGCGGGCTTTCTTTGTGCCAACGCATAGCTTCGAATTAGCTTTAGACGCGTAGAGGCGTTGCAATCTCGAGTCAACGGCAAGTAACGCAACCGCTTATAAGGTTCATTCTTCTTGCGTTTCGAACCCCTCCGTTTCGGCTTATATCGATCATGGCCACACACGGAACATTCTTTCGGTTTGAATCTTCCTTGTAGAAAAGCATGCAATCATTCTTGCACGCATCAATCTTCTCATATTTCAACCCAATATGCCCAACCATCTTCTTTGTCGATAGAAGTTCTCGGCATCTTATTCCCTTTCGGCAAAGCTTTTTCTGCTTTCATAAGACGATTGAAACCAGATTGACTAATATTGCAATCGACTTGATGTTTAGGAACTCACCACGTCTCCAAAACGGTCCGCCGAGCCAGGATACAACTTCTCCGCGACTCCATAGCTTCAATGAACTTACTAGCTGCGGATTTGGCTCCTCTTGACGTGCGTTCTCCGACCGGTCAAAATGAGGACCAGAACATCCCTAACCATATCTTCCATACCACGAAATGGTTCATCGTTCACACTCGTATTTACCGGTTCAGTTCACGTACAGAATCCTCCTGGTTACTTTCCGGCCTAGACACTACTCGATTTGCTCACCGTGAGCTACCCACCGCTTGTACCCAACTTGAAACCCGTTTGGAGAAGGTGCTTCTCAACAATCATCGAAGGGAAGTACTTTCGATTTTTGCAGCCATCACATGGACACCTTATGTTGTTACCACTCATGTATTTGGGGTTCGCTAGAGCAAATTCGATAAAACTCTTCAAACCTCTAATGAACTCATCCGTAATACCACTACGATTCGGCAACCTCCGATTATACATCCAAGCTGCGATCGTCGTCGACATAACTCCTATTAAGCAACAAATGATTAGTATGAGAGAAATACACTTATTACGGTAATCACAATTCATCGGTCGACATCACGCTGTTACATTGTACTAAACCCTAAATATTATCTAAATCGGTATCTATCATCATACTCGTCAAACCCGGATCTAAAGCGATCGTCCCAAATTTCCCACATCAATGTAGGTTTATTGAATTCAAGATGGGAGATCATTCAATTGAAGTACCTCTTTCATTCGCCGTGGAGCAATTACTAGATAAAATTTGTGTACGTCGTCGTTAATCTCTCGCCGAATTAAGATTATTTAAGAAGAGGAATTCTTGAAAGCATCCAAGGACAAAGGAGTTTTGTAATTCCCTATGTCGTTGACAGCTCTCCATCGTTCATTGAAGCCTAAAAATATTTTGGTGAAAAGAGTTCTCAAGACTTGGAAGTGAGCTCACAAGGATTGCAAAGTATCCTTACACTGGAGTTAAGACTAAGCTTTAACAAAACTTAGTAGCATCTCCACCATAAGAATAGTTTTCAACCCTTTTGAGGTCAGTCCCAAGTGCCGAGAACTCTTCTTCACGAGCAATATTTGTAGGGATCTATGAAAGGACGGACAGCTATCAACGACATAAAGAATAGCATCTCCGTTGTCCTTGGATGCTTTCAAGAATTCCTCTTCTTAAATAAGCTTAATTCGGCGGCAGCGATAATTAACGACGACGTACACAAATTTTATCAAGTAATTGCTCCACGGCGAATGAAAGAGATACTTCAATTGAAGGATCTCCCATCTTGAATCCAATAAACCTACATTGATGTGGGAAATTTGGGATGATCAGCTTTAGATCTGGGAATGACGAGAATATAATGATAGATACTGATTTAGATAATATTTAGGGTTTAGGCATGGTTTAGGGTTTATATAGAGTTTCGGGGGTTTAGATAGAGTTGAGTGTTTAGGGTTTAGATATGATTTAGAATTTAGGGTTTAGATCGGGTTTAGGGGGTTTAGTGTTTATAGGGTAAAGAAACAAGCGAAATTCATTAATAAAAAATAATATCCTTTTGTTCTACCCGTCCATTCTTAAAGTTTGATAACTCTAAGAACCACCGAAGTGCGACTGGTGTCCAGATATTATAATTTATTAATGAATGATCACAAAATATATGTTTAATTGATTTAAGTCAAAGTTGATTTTTTAGCTTACATCCTAATTTTCTAAAAATTTGATTTTTTTTAAAAAGATAAATATATTTGATTAATTTTAACTGGATACGGTTTAGATATGGTTTAGGGTTGTTTAAGGGTCCAATTTAGGGTTTAGGTTGGGGTTTAGAATTTAAGGTTGTGATTAAGGGTAATTTCTGAAACTTTATAGGGTAAAGAAACAAGCGAAATTCATTAATGAAAAATAATATCCTTTTGTTCTACCCGTTCATTCTTAAAGTTTGATAACTCTAAGAACCACCGAAGTGCGACTGGTGTCCAGATATTATAATTTATTAATGAATTATCACAAAATATATGTTTAATTGATTTAAGTCAAAGCCGACAATATAAAAGGCTAACGGAATCGCAAGTTAACATGCTCGTGATGCACTATTCACGTCAATAAGTCACAAGGTCAACATAAATAATAATAAGAGTTTCGAACTCTAAATACATTCAACGGATCGGATCGGTATCATTGGATACCAATACCACATACTACACATGCTAGTCGAAACATAGAGTGTAACACACTCTCAATGATTACATTCCCTATTGGAGTCTTGGGTCGGTGCAGGAGGGTTCGGTGGGGTCACTTGCTCCACTCGGGTGTCTCACCTAGGGCCACATTCGGTTGGTCCTCAAGTTCTCTCGCCTCGTAATGTGTCCGAGTTGAAATAAGATCGGATGCATAACCGACATCCCGGCGCTTCCTAGTTCGTGCCATCCGCTACGGGCATACAATAGAGACATTAAATCTCTAAAGGGAAGTGAAACACATTAAGTGGTTCAACTAAGGCATGAATATCAACATAATACTCTCAATTCTCAACTCAACACAAATATCATGCACGTCGGGTTCTAAGGGCAACCGTGTCATTATACCAAGGGGCATATATACAAGGTGACACGATCCATTCGTATCGCAAAAGTCTACAAGGCAAGACTGAATTAATACACGAAACCCAAAGGCAGAAATTTTCTGACAATTCCAAAAAATAGCATTTAACCATTTACACATTTAAAACTCTAAACAATCGGACAAGGAAAATGCTTGAAATACATACTCCATTGAATAAAATATTCCAAAGCTTCCATACCAAATTCCACCATAGCCACTATCAGCACACATTCTGCTAAAATGTGAATGTTCATATAATATTGTTTAATTGCCCATAGTACCTAGCATGAAATCTAAACAATACAGCTAAAGTGTATACTGTGAAACATCACTAAGCTTACATTAACAAAATATCGATAGCAAGTTAAACTTAACTAGCATTCACAAAATATCGAAAAGAAGTTAACTCATAACTACATAAATTTGAACTACAAGTTGTTTATTAAAATACTTGCTACTACAAAAAGGGTACTGCATAGGATGGAAGCTGAAATCAAACTAAAACCTAACATTTACACAGAATAAAACATAAAATTCATAAATATACACATGTATATTGAATAAATTCAAATGAAACTTTTTCTATTTTCCCAAATCAAGTTCAACAACACACTTAAAAGGATTAAAGAATCCATAACAACCAAAACCCATTCAATTCTTTATATTTCTTGACATCCATTTGAGAGAAAATTATAGCTAAATCAAAAAAATAAATAAATAAATAGTCACCAGAAACCTGTGCATGAACAATTACAGATAGAAAAAAATTAAAAATAAGAAACAATACATAAATTAAAAAATATATATATACCTAGGGAGAGAGAGAGAGGGGGGTGGCGCAGGAGAGAGACCGAACGGAAGGGACGGTGGCGCGGCGGTGGTGGCGCGGCGGAGGTGGCACGGCGGACTCAAAAAAAAAAAAAAAATAGAAAATTAAACATAGAAACAACAAATAAGAGCAATTTTTATACAAAATTTAAAACATTACATAAATTAACTACAAAAAATTAGAAATTAAAAAAAAGTATATATAGGAAAAAAATAAGAGCAATTTTGGCAAATTGCTCTTATAAATTAACAAGTGGATAAGCTTTCTGTCTTATTGGCTGAACATTGAATTAGGCAAGTAAGATTAGTATTGTATTATTAAACTGTAGGTTTTGGTGATCTCGTGGAGCAATATAAAGTGAGGAGGAAAACAGCTGCCATGCATTTGACTAGAGATAGACCACAAAGAGAAGATAACTGGATTTAAGAGAGATAATTATATATATATATATATATATATATGAATTTGCTTCTCGTGATATTTATTTAGGTTCAATTATTGTGAGTTTAACCTTTGAGATCAATGTTTGGATCTAACTCTCATATGCATGAATTTAGTAGGAATGTACTTTTAAACAGATCCTAAATTTGACTGAGAACACACTAAAGGCAGAAGTATCCCTAATTCTCAAAATAGACAAACATCACCACATTCCCAGCTTTACATCATAAAAGTTCTGCCAAGAACAACATTAAATTCCAACCAACTAGTATTGTTTTAGCCTTTCACACAAAGTTTTATGACAATGTCACAGGGTACCTTAGTTTCTCTTTCCTAGATTAACTGTATATAAAACTCTTGTTGCTACCTCGAAGAGAATTTAAAATTTTATACTGATCCAACAGTTCCCTCCTTAAATCCCAATCGCTTCCTATCGTGGTTACAAGAAAAATATCCAAGATAAATCAACAAAAAGGGCTTCACAACCTCTGATACGATCCACTTGAATATGATTCAACGGTTTCCTTCTACGATATAATTGGCTCTAAAAGTCATTTTCATGTTTCTTCGGTCAACTTGATCATGACATAACTTCACGGTTTAAACACTTGTATTTAAAATGTAAATACAAGTGTTTGTGAGATGTGTACCACACAAAAACAGTAAGATAAAAGAAGAAAAGGAAAAAAGAAGAAAAAGAAAAAGGAGATATATTCCTTCCAAAATAAAAGTAAAAAGTCCAGAGGGATCAAGAGGGGAAATGAATGTAAATAAAATATATACACATCTAAGAGACAACAGTCAATCATATCACAAACATTAATAATATAAAATCGACCACCTAACTTCCGGATCCTATCCAATGCCGGTGCCGTACCCCATCCCCATGTACAATAACAAAATTAACATTGTTCTGAAACAGTTATCGAGATTATTATAAGTAGAATTTTGCTCTCATTCATGTTTTTTTTTTTAAGTTAAACTGAAGGTAAGGACCGTGACTTAGGAATAGAAAGACTAAATCTAATATTTTCCTCAAATATTAAGAATAGTAAATTTAAGTATTTGCAAATCTGAAAAAATTTGAAACTTTGAGAATTGATGAAATATGCAAGAACTTTGGAAATAATAATAGTATGTTGGTCAAATAGAAGAAGAAAAGTGATTTTTCAAATAAAAGAAATCGAATGAAAAAGGAGAGGGAGATTGATTGATACCTGGGCAAAGCTTGGGCAATATGTATCTCCGGGGTTGGGTGTGACAGGCCGAACCGAGGTGAAGCGGCAGAGGTGTCGTCGTTCCGGTCGTCTTCTTCGTCGAGACCACGGCTGAAGGAAGAGAGAGAGAGAGAGTGAACTGAGAGAGAGAGAGAGCGAGAGAGAGAGAGTAAACTGAGAAAGATAGAGTAAACTGAGAGAGAGAGCACGGCTGGAGGGGGCGGTGGTGACGCTGGGGCGACGGCGGAGGCGGAGATCGCTCAAGGAAGAGAGAGAGAGTGTAAACAGAGAGAGATAGAAGAGTATGTCGATTTGGGGAGAGCTATTCGATTTAGGGTTTTAATTTCAATTTACTGTCGGATAACTCCGACAGAAATCATCCGTCAGAAATTACTGTCGGAAGTTTACTGTCGGAATCCGACAGTAATATTAATCTCGAAAATTCTGACGATGCAGAAAGGAATATTCGAAGAATATTCCCTTAGTTACTGTCGGAATAATACTGTCGGACGAATCCGACAGTAATTACTGTCGGACGAAAAGGTATATTCTAAGAATATACCTGTATTACTGTCGGATAATTACTGTCGGAAATAATCCGACAGTAATATTTATCCCGCCAAAAAATTAGCACTACTGTCGGATATCCCGACAGTAATTTTCCAATCTCCGACAGTAAATCCTCCGACAGTAATTAGCGTGTTTCTAGTAGTGCATAAAACACTCAAGTTTCTGGATTTTATGCGACTGCATAAGGCACCCGTATAGAAGCTATGCGGCTGCATAGGGCATCTGCATAGGGAAGTACTCTGTTGTGGTTGTTTGACGAGATTTTAAATGGCTTGACCATTTCACTTGAATCCAAGGGCTGAGATTGAGCACGACCTTGGACCTCTTTGACAAGCCTTACTTAGTCTCTAAATCACCTTAGGAGTCTCATTTTACTCCTTCATTCTTCATCTTCAACCTTAAGCTTTAGAGAGAGAGTAGAGGGAATTCTAGTGTGAGAAAGTGTGACAGCTTGCGCAATTGGAGCTTATTTGACAATCCAACCTCACCATTGTGAAGCTCTTGGCTAGGAGAAGTCATTCCCTGAGTTGCATGTAGGTGTTCTTGTGTTATAGCCATCAAGAGGTAAGCTGTTACCCTTTTTCTTCCTCAATTATGTCTTGGTTGATATCCTAGACTTGTAAAATGATGAAACCATGTTGAAATCACCATGTTTGAGTATGTTTTGCTATGTTGACTTTAGAATTTTGTGGTTGACTTGTTGCATATGTTGTGAGACTTGTTTTTATATGTTGGATATACAAAGTATGGTTATCAATTGTTAAGATTAAGGTATAATTGATTCGCGTAAACTCGAACTCATTAGAACCAAAAATGACTCTAACGGAGTTCGTTAGAATTTCATAATTAATGAGACCACGTGTGTGATTTGGGATTTCTCGGATAATTCGAGAGATTCGTTGGGTTATTTGGATACACAAGTTGTGTTTGTTTATATTACGTTAATTGTCGTATTTTTTTATGAGTTGGTTAATTTGGTGTTGTAGGATTATTATGACCTACTTAAACATTTGTATTATTATTGAATGTTGTTATTGTGGTTATACTCCCTACTTTGGAGTATGACCGGTTTATTTTAAATGTCGAGTAAATATTCTACTTGTGAATTTAGTTTAAGTCCATGGCATATGTGTTTGGCGTCGTATTGCCGATCGATTATTGCGGGAGCTGGGGCTATGTAATAGTTGAAGGCCAACGCATGGGGTCTCACCCCTATTGTTTGCCACGGTAGGGGAATAACACCTAGTGTTGTAGAAAAAAACCACAACGTTGGTAAGCTATTATACCGTGGTGATCTTTCTGGGTTGTAGGGACTGGGGCCACCGATTTTGTTGTGAATACAGAAAATGGTTCACAGTTCTTGTTGTTCTTTGTTTTGAGCTCTTGATTCTGTTTATGGTTCGAGCACGTCAACAATGGCTTTGAATTATTGGTCTTGGTTTATTGATCAAGCATGTTAACTACGACTTCGACATTTGGTAGTATATTGGTTGGTTACCTCGACGCCGTATCCCTTTAAATATGTTTACATACAGCTCTTATGTGCTTCATATACAAGCGAATGTTGGTCACGGTTTCCAACTGGTATGGGACGGTTGGCAATCGTTGAGCCTCTCGTGTAGTATGGGGGTTATATGATTACATGTTATACTTGTTATATACCTTGTCTTGTAAATGATTTATGATGCAATATCATGTTATACTTGTTATTATTATTATCTTGCATCTAGCATGCCATATTGTTGCATTAGTAGCTTATTGAGTTTCGACTTACCCCGTTTCGTGTTTAATTGTTTTCTTTAGATCACGGTCCGGCAAGGAACCCTTAGCAAGTTGTTATTCGGTGTCGGTGAGCTTGTGATGTCGTTCTTTTGGGTAGATGCTCCTTGAACCTTGTATCTCTTTTGGTGAGGCTGAGGGATACATGTTATTTAAACGATGTATTGTTGGGTAGTTCTCTTGTTTGCTACTTGTTTACATTCTTTGCTGTGCTGACAAGGTTGCCGTGCTTATGTAAATTATTAACTTTTATTTTCCGCACAACTCTGATATAGTTTACGTAATCTCGAGCTCCCTAGCTCGTGGTGGTTGTTGGCTAGATAATGTGTTGTTCTCCGGCTTGTTGTAATGTCGTTGAGGTTTTTTTTTTTTTTGTTTTAAAGGTTTTGTCTTGTTTTAAAAGAAAACTTGCACGTGCATTACAGGGTTTTCACATGACTTTACTTCTCCATTTTAAAAGAAAATTTTGAAATGCTCTTTTTGTTTTCTTGTTCTCGTGCACCGGACGAGGTTTCACATAGGATCTCAGGTCGGGTCGCGACATATTGGATGGATCCAATTTTGTAAGGATCAAGATAAATCAGGTGAGTGGTTATAAAATGGCACATTAGTATTATATTGCAAATATCAACATTACACTTGCGATGCACAAAGGTGTGCATCGCGATGCACAAAAGTGTACTAAAAAGTACTGTTTTTGTGCATCGCGATGCACAACCTTTATTTCCGACGCATAAATTTTATACATTGTTTTCATTTTTTTATGATTTTTGCAAAAGTTTGATGATGTTCTCAACATAACAACAAATGATAAAAAAGAACTGTTTTGGGCAAAAAGAAACAATAACATGGAAATTATTGGTGAGGCATCTGTGGATGATCAAAAAGATGCTACAACTGCACCTAGGGGATTACCAAATAAGAGGAGTGGGGTAACTGATCCGGTTGCAAGTGAATGTGTGACTCAAACACAAGTCAGAAAACAACCAGAAGGTGTGAGTCAAACAAATAAGCAACTTAAAACTGAAAAAGAACAAAAACCCAGGAGGTCAAAAAGGACTAAGTTGATTAATACATGGAAGAGAAAGTGCAAAGAGTCCAATGGAACGACAATAGTTATTGATTAGATGTGTTTCTTAGTTATTAAACTTTATAGATACATTTGTAGTTTTATATTTTCTAGTATTTGAATGCATGTAAATATTTGAATACATTTTCTGGTGTTTTAATACTAATTTAGAATTAATTTCATATGCAATTTTATGGATGTGTGTTGATTACATTGCGCAATATCTATATATTTTTTTTGACATTACACTAGTGATACACAAAAGTGTACATTGCGATGCACAAAATAGTACCAACTAAAGTACTGTTTGTTGATGCATGATTTTTTATTTCCGATGCACAATAATAGACAATGAACTTCAAAAATTGCAACAGAACAAAATCAACCTTGTATAGCCTCTCTGCATGACCTAGAGTAGACATGCTCATTCGGTTTTTAAAACCGGAACCGAACCGGATAGAAACTGTCCAAACCGTGAACCGTATGAACCGTGAACCGTAATGAACCGTGAACCGCCGGTTTCGGTTTCGGTTCCGGTTTGCGTCTTTTAGGAACCGTGAACCGTCGGTTCCGAACCGCCGGTTCCAACTATTCCAAACCGTAAAAATTTAGAAGTTATAAATATATTGTACATTTGAATATTGTGGTAAGGCTCCTTTGTCCTCCTTTATAATAAGGCAAGGCAAGTTGTCCCCCTTCTTGTAATTTTTTATTATTATTAATAAAGTTGGTCAAGGTACCGACCCTATTTTTTATTTATTTTTTGTATTTTGAGTTCCTAAATTTTTATTGTAAGTTTTTTAAGTTCTTAAATTTTTTATAATCATTACAAAACTATTGTTGAATTTAAGAAAAACTATTTTATTCTACAAAAGTTTTTCTCAAATCTAAATTTAATATTACAAACTCTATTTTTTCAAGACTATTGCAAAGATTAAAAATTTTAAGTCCTTAATTCTTAAATTGTAAAATGTTTAACACTTTTAAATTTTTAATTCTTAAATTTTAAATTGTAAAAATTACAATTTGTAATTTTTCATAACTAAAGTTCTTACAATTTCTAATTTATAACTTTTGATAACTAAAGTTCTTAAAAGTCTTTACAATTTATAACTCTTGCAAAAATTCATATATATATATATATATATATATATATATATATATATACACATAACACCTTTTTTTACAATTGATAACAGTTTTTTTTTTAAATAAAAATTTAAACAAAAAAATTTAAAAAAAATAAAATTTAAAAAACAAAACCGAAAAACCGGAACCGGAACTCCACGGTTCGGTTTCGGTTTGCCTTATCACGGTTTATGGAACCGTCGGTTCCGAACCGGAACCGGAGCCGAAACCGTAACCGTTTTGGGCATGTCTAACCTAGAGTTGTAGTTATAAAGTTTGTGATATCTGCTACATATCCTTTTCTTTTTTCTTGTTAATTCACCATTTGATGGGATCCTTGTCTTCTTGGGACGTCCGGGTAATCTCTTCATTATTTGTGGTAAAATGGTCTCACCCTCACAAGAATTCTGTGGCTCGTACCTTTCTGTAGTTGTAATTGGAATCAAGCTTCCCTCATAATACTTGATGTAATTACTTGTTAGGAAGTAATTATCAACTATATCCTTGATATTTTTCCCGGATCTCACAATCATAATAGTCACATGGCAACACGGGAATCCTTTAATTTGCCACTGATAGCATGAACATGTCCGATACCCCAACTCAACCTGGACGCTTGGATCGGATAAAACCTCGTATATGGAGTTGGGTCCCATGCGAATCTGCTACGTGATCCCAATATTAAGGTACTCGTTCCACTTTTCATCCATCTTCGCACATAATAATTTATTCCATCTCTTTTCATTCACAAGTCTCTCCTTAAACCATTTCATGGTTTTTGATTTTATGCAGTCCACCATGTGAGTGATAGGAAGACCGTAAGCCTCTAAAATCTAATTGTTGAATGATTTCGTGGCATTTGAGGTCAGTTCGGCATACCTTTTCTCATGGCAATGTGCAATCGCCCATTTAACGTATGGAATGGCGGCTAAGAAATCACAAGCAACTTGTCCCCCTTCTTTTTTGAAAATCTCAATTTTCTCATTAAGTAGTCTAATGTTGGGGGCATACGCATAATCCTTAAGTCTTGAACACAAACTGATGTGGAAGGCATTAGAATAACATTTACCGGTAAACATTTATTTCAAGTTTCGATAAAGGTGCACCAAGAAAAAGAAATGTTTGGACCTCCCAAACATGTTGTGTATTGCTTCCATTAAACCAACATTTCAATCGGATACAAACAACACTTCCCGATCAATTGCTCATTTTATCTCAGACAGAACCAAGCCCAATTATCCTTATTTTCAGAACTTACGACTGCAAATGCAAACAGGAACAAAGATGCAGCATATGAACAATATTTAATCAAAGTGTTCATCCCGATGCATATACTTGTACTAAAAAAACTATTTTTATGCATCGCGATGCACAAATTTATATTCGATGCACATTATTCTACTTAATTAACAACATAACATTTGCGATGCATACTAGTGTGCATCGCGATGCACAATAGTGTACTACAAAGTACTGATTTTGTGCATCGCGATGCACCACTTTTATTTTTTGATGCACACAAATGTACTGAATGTATTCTCTTATTAAGTACAAGTACAAAAGAGGCATAAACATGATCAGCTATGATATTAATTAAAATAATATTGAAACAAAGGAAAAAATGTAAAAGAAATGGACGTAACTTGATTTCCATTCTTGACCGTGGCAGACAAAAGGGTACCCTTAAATCGAGATTTCATAAATGTGTCATCTATGAACAATATAAGACGGCAGTAGTTGAAACCATCTACGCATGCCCGAAATGAAATGAACAACCTACTGAACCAATTCGTAACATCGTTTGATTCCAAGAAAGCAAACTTACCTGGATTACTCTTATGCAAAGCTTTAACATACCACTGCAGCTCCTGAAAAGATTCTTCGTAACAATCAAAAAACTTCTTTCGAGCCTTCTCGACGCTCCTCCATGACTTACTGTATGATATCTCAATGCCATAATTTTTCCTCATCTGATCAATCAAATCAATCGGCGAATAGCTTGGTCGACTGCGAATATGGTCAAGAATCAAGTGCGCAATTATACCACAGCGTATCCTTTTTTAGTTATTATTGTCAACCATGGTCAAATGACAACTGTGTAAAAGGTTGTACTTGTATATGGATATTGATTCATTAACAGTTAAAGATGTGTTGTATTTTGTATAAATTTGCTTTTATCCATAACCTAAGTCTAAGTCAAGGTGACTAATGGGCCTGCGTGTCTGTTAGAGTGGCAACTTGTACTTAGACAAGTGCTTGTAATAGCTTAGGATTGCTATCTGTACTTAGCCTAGTCTTCAGAAGTTAGCCTATCATCTATTGGACATGTAAAGATCAGCTATCTTCATATTAGCCGAGTTTCTTAAAGTTATCGGACAAGTTCATTCCAGCCAAGCTTCATCAGCAGTGTTGAAGACCTAAAGATCGTCCGATCAAGACTTTACTGGTGACATGCCTCAAGACTATCTGCAGTACTTCTTATCAACGATGATACAACGATAACCTGCAAAGAGCATTAAATGATTCATTCCATATTAGGCAATCATCTCAGAAAAGGATATTCTGTCTGCTCTTATTATCTACCTATTTTTGGCATTGTTGTAGAAGTCAGTCTGAATCTTGCAGAATCACCTATCAGAGTTCAACAGCAAGATTAGAGCATTAATTGCATTCAAATTCAAAATTCTCCAAAGTTGAAGATCTCCAACGGCTACCTAAATCTCCTTGAGCATAAAAAGAAGACTTCATGACAACATTGAAAAAAACTAGCGATCAATCTAACGAACCTCTTCTTACATTCTGATAGTCTTCATCTTCAACTGCTAGTTCATAAAAGCATCAAAGAAAAATATGTACAACATTCTTTGGAGAGCACTATTCCTAGACGATAAAGTCTTTATTGCTCTTCATTGATTGCAATCCCTGCATTCATAGCACACGAGAATTATATCTCTGTAGATATCAATTCTCCCGCAAACACTTGGTCAACATTTTTTTGTACACGATCCATTAGTGATTTATCTTGTAAAGATTCTAGTGGAAAACTTAGTACACATTCTTTAAATCCAAAGTTGACCACTTTGATTGTGGACGTAGCACTTATTTATAAGTGTGAACCATATTAAATCTCTTGTCTACATTCTTTTTATGTGCTTATGATTTGCTTCTACTTATTTATCTCCAGAATTCCAACAGTTTTGAAAACAGCTGATCTTGTCCTATCAAGATAAGCCATTTTGAACTTGTCCTATACTTCATTCAATTCCGCTGCAAAAATCTTTTCTAACTAAAGTGAAGTAATTTAAAAAAAAAAAAAACACAAAGCACTTAAACAGGCTATTCAACCCCCCCCCCCTTCTAGCCTGTTTGAGTACCTTGGGACCTAACAAGATGCCTTGATGAACCAACTGCAATCATCACAGAATTTCTTCCTACATGGAACGCTAATTCTCTTATTGTTGTTCTTAATGTAAATAAATTCAAATCCAATCTTGAATGAATACTTTACAAGTTGCGTACAAAAATTTTTCATTCCACCTTTAAATATTTTACCAACACCAGTAATAAGATCTGTCCAACCAAAATTCAAGAGTTCATTTTCTGTTTGAACAAGACATATGTCGTAACATGAGACACTTTCAACATCGCTTTCAGAACTTGAAGAATTGGTACAATTACTATCACTATTCTGCTTATTACATTGCTGTGCATCACCAAATAGATGTGGTGCATCGCGATGCACATCTTTTCCTTTACCTTCATCAAGGTTTTATGCATCGTCTGTATAAACAGTTACATTGTGTGTGGTTTCTGCAATCTTATCTCCATGATTCCCTTCTTTATTAATCCTATAAATCAAACCATTATCAGTTTCAAACACATCAACAATGATGATGAAAACCGATAAAATTTTGGCCAATGTCACCATATTTTTGAAATCATCTTCGTTAGTTAAACAACAATTATTGTGTGATCCTATATTGTATTTCAAAATACAATTATCTGATTGAAAATTAGAATATTTACCTCTGATGCATTTGATCAACTCAGATAAACCAAAATTCTCTAAAACTTTTGATACAATGGTATCTCCTCTGAATTTAAGCAACAACATGGCAGCAGTTTCGTTGGTTGAATCCATTGATTTCGATTTCACAATGAATTTGATCTTCTACTTATTGGTATTTATTTTTTAAATTTCTTCAAGTTGATATGAATGAAAAATTATGTAAGAAATTGCAATGGAAATAAATATGGGATTGAAAGGAGTAAATCAAGGAAATCACAAACTAAAAAAATGTGATAGATTGTTACGAGGGCAGCTTGGGAACAATTTATGAATTTATCACTTAAAAGGGACTTAAGCGATTGAAAACAAATATAGTGGACTGAAGAGGTTGACAATCTATGAAAGGGGACTGACTCGCAATTTTTCCTTATAAGGGTAATTTTTTATCTCCGTACTAGCAAGTGAAGAGTTTGATAGGCTTGTGGTAGCAGAGAAAATGATTGGCCCAACTTATTTGCATTACACCAGAATTAGAGCTCATTTGGTGTAGCATTTTCAAAACGCAACGTTTTAAAAATGCAGCATATTTAAAACGTATCTTTTTTTCTTTTAAATGCATTTGAGATATCACTTCAAAACGCAACTTGTTTTTCCTAGGAGCGTATTAAAACCTGCATTCTGGGAAAAAAACTGGAAATTTCAGCGTTTTAAAACGTAACTGCGTTTTGAAAATGCAGTTTTTTCTACCGTAGTATTGAAACACATTTTTTGCAAATAAGCTACATTTTATCCCTGCGTTTTGGCCAAAACGCACGATCAAATGGGCTCTTAATGATAGAACATGGTGCTTAATGTTAATGAGCACTCTTTTGTTGACTTTTTGTACTCTTTCTAAATAAAAAAATTAATTTTTTAACAAAAATTAAAAAGGTTATTTTTTAGCCTATTTTAGTAGTACATATATATGAATACCCTTAGTGTTTATACTATATTATTGCAAGTGAACACTAGAACATGACATCTATCATAGGTGAATTTAGTAAAATTCTAACACCTATTCCAAGAGAATAAATTTTTTAAAATGAACAGTTATTTTGGGACATGGAAAGTATTTTCTATTTTTTTTCCGGCCTTTAGGGCCAAGTCTAATGCATATAAATCTTGAGGTGTTCTGAACAAGTAATTCCCAAAATTACTTGACACTCGTTAATTGAATATATATTAATTAGGTCCTGTTTTTAAATGATGAGATAACTAATCAATAACTGCCAATATCGTACTCATAAATTTTGGGACTTTTTATGTGTTCAAACAATAACTATCATTACTCGTTTCGAACGGTTGGCTGGTCTTGTGGTGTAGTTAGCGATATAGTAGTTGATTTGAGTAAACTGGTAAATACCTCTCATTTAATTTAAGGGTGCAATTATTTTTCCATCAGGGGTCGTTTTTCTCCTAACACCTAGAGGTCATCCTTCTCACAGGTATCCTCGCCCTCCGAGGTAGAAAAGGGCGTTGCTGTCTGACCGTCCCGTTTCGACCTAATCAACCCCTTTCCTTGAGGGGCTTGCCTCTTTCCCGCCAATTTTTTCTTCATTGCCCTTGCCAACTTCTTGACCCAGGTGTTCTCGTGAAGCAGGAGACCTACAGAAGCCACTGCAAGTGAAACCCTAGCGGCCTGCTCAGGAGGCTGGCTAGTGGGTGGCGTAGTCGCAGGCATTGCCGAGGTCGCCGCGGGGGGTGCCTGTTTGGAAACTTTCTTTGAAGTTGTCATGATTGGTTATAGTAAATTCTTGAAGAGTCCCGGCAACGAAATCAAACTGATCATGCAAAAAAAAGGGACTGGTAACCACGTCTGATCCACGTGTGTAATCTAGTAGGATTCAGACTGATGTTGTTGCGATTGCTCTTGTGAAGAAAAAAGATATAAATGCCCTATGATCAACGGAAAACACCGTTAAGGAGGCTGGGATGTCCAGCAATAACCCTCCGGTGCGAGAATTAGCAATACTTCAGAGATAATATAATGCTCAATAGAGTATAGCTTTTTGTATAATTTTTACCTACCGTTTGAAGTCTCTAGTGCTGATATTTATAGGGAATAATTTGCAGCCCTAGTCAGTTTTGGATTTGGCATGATATAATGCAATCCAGTGACTTGCGAATTACGATAATGTGTTTGCTTAGGACTGTTTATGGAGGTAGAGTTATCGTAGGATTTTACCCAGTTGGAGAGATGATTCTGTGTTGGACTCTGCTGGCCGAGATGAACAGGTGGTCCCATGATCGGCAAATAGGCGAGCTGACCAAGTGGTCGGCCTAGGATATACCTAGGTTGCACTGCTAGTCTGGTGAGGGGGCTAGTGAATTCGGTAAGTAGTGTTCAAATGCTTGAGGGCGACCTGAGGATTGTTGTCCTAAGTCGCCATCATTGAGCTCGCTGCCTGTTTGGGGATCCTCGGTGGCAGCCACCTGGCTTGCCTTGTCAGAGTATTAAGTGCCACGTGTGTAGGCCGTAGGTTGAGCCCATTCAGTCACATTTTTAAATGATGAGATAACTAACCAATAACTGCAAATATCGTACTCATAAATTTTGGAACTTTTTCTGTGTTCAAACAATAACTATCATTACTCATTCCGAACAGTTGGCTGGTCTTGTCGTGTAGTTAGCGATATAGCAATTGATTTGAGTAAATGGGTAAATACCTCTCATTTTATTTAAGGATGCAATTATTGGAAGGATTTAACAACATAAGTGAGATTTTTTTATTTTTTTCCCGTTAACGAGGTGTTCGTAAACCACATTGAGTCTGAGACTAATTTTTGCTCGCGGTATTAATTCTGCCGCTAACCTAAGAAAATTTGTACTTAAAAGGAGTCAAATACGAGAAATTCCATTAAATAGATCACTGTATACAGGAATTCAATGGTAGTCAAAGCCACGAAACCAATACATTGAGTTATAAATGAAAAAATTATTCATAAGTAAGATAATGGTATTTATATATATGTTGTTCAGTTTTGGTAGGCTTATGCATACTTCCAGGAAGGCACGAACACAACAAAGTGGGATTTCACAAATGTGAACCCAGGGATCAAAATTTCCTAAACTAACACTTACATTCTATTTAAAGCATCTTGTTTGACTTTTAAAGTTAAATCCTTGGATCCATATTAGTCATCAAATTATTTACTCTTAGAAAATAAAAATACAAGCATTAAAATTATTCTCTATTTCTAAAAACAAGTCTTAGAGCCCGTTTGGTGTAGCGTTTTGAAAACGCAGTGTTTTAAAAACGCAGCGTTTCTAAAACGCAGATTATTTAAAACGCGGCTTTTTTCTTTATAAATGCGTTTGGGATATGATGTCAAAACGCAGCTTTTTATTCCCTACTGCGTTTTAAAATCTGCGTTTTGAGAAAAAGCTAGGAATTCCAGCGTTTAAAAACGCAGTTGCGTTTTAAAAACGCAGCTTTTTCTACCGCAGTATTGAAACGCGAAGTTAGGGAATAAGCTGTGTTTTAACCCTTCGTTTTGGCCAAAACACTCGAACAAACAGGCATTAAACAGTTGCAAAAAAGTGATTAATTTTTCAATTTTTCTTTTTTAGAGTGTGAGCATTACTATTTTACCCTTAGTCTGCTCACTACTTTAACCGATGAGTTTCACTTTAATATGAACTTCATTTAAAAATACACAACTTCTTATTGTTCATATTAGAAACAAGTGACTTTTTTTTTTTTAATTTGAGTAGGCAGACATAATTCATTTTTAAGAACCGATCGATAACATAAAAAGTAGGGTTGTAAGTTTGAACCACGAAACTGAACCAATTTGAATAGGGTGGTTCGGTCACGGTTTGAAAAATTTAAAAACCGACCAGTTCGTGGTTTTAAGGGTCAAACCAAACAAATTATATATATATATATATATATATATATATATATATATTACTAGTGGTTTGATTTGTGATGAAAGTTTTTAACCGTTGATTGAGATCTAGAAATCCTAAATGGAAAGATAGGTAATCTCACGCCTTCGTTCGGTCTCTCAACTCTCTCTCTTTTTCTTTCACTTTAACGCAATGTCGTGTCTCGCCATTAGTCCATCATTGTCCCTCTCATCTCGTCGGCGCTCTCCCCCTTTTACCTCTCTGATATTCTTTCTCACACCTCATAGAACCTTATTTTTCTCTCAACCATCGTAAGATTTCTCTCGACCTTAATGAATTAGTTTCAAATTTCTTCTTCTTTTTCAGGAATAACTGAAAATTGACCTTGTTTTTTTCTTTTCAATATCTCTTCAGTGGTTTTGGAAAAATGATTAATCAAATAATAATTTTTTTGAACCATAATATCGAATTGAACCAAACCAAACCGAATGGTTCGGTTTTGAGCCACAGATGGTTTGGTTTGGTTTGAAAAAATAAAACCGGTAGGAGGCGGTTCGATTTGTGATTTTGGCCTAAACCGAACTAAAATGAACCATTTACACCTTTAATAAAAAGTGTTCCAAAATGTACATATTATAGTTTAGAGAAAGTATATATAAGTCCCTTTCAAATCTCCAATTACTAAATGGTCAATTAAAAGCTTCATTTGTTTAGCCAAGTAATATGGCAGTTTTTACCGGAGGGGGGGGGGAGTTCGAGAATAAAAAATGACTTAATTAGTGGAGGGGATGAAATAACAACATTTAGAAAAAAAAGGATAAATTATAGATTAAGTTTGAATTTTCACTCTCAACTACTGATTGAAGCAATGTGCTCCCCTCAACTATATTATATTTTTAATCATAGCTTTTATTTAGGCATTGCCATTTGAGTAGACAAAAAATGTTCACCTAAAACTTACGTGACCATCTTTAGATTTAATTTTTATCATAATGCGCTTTTAATGTTTTAATTAACTATTTTACCTTTCTTGCTCTAAGACCCTGTTTGTACATAAAGATAGTCACAAAAAATTTTGTTTATCTTTATTTTAGATATTAGGGTAAAAAATTACGTAAAGATGGTCAGGTGAGTCCTAGGTGGGCAAATTTCGTCACTTCAAACGACAATGCCTAAATAGACGGTGCAATTTAAAAAATTGTCATAGTTGAAGGGGGCTCATTGCTGAATTAGATAGTTTTGGGGACAACTCAAACCTGACCTATAGTTGAGGGGGGTTACTTATAATTTATCCTTAAACAAATTGTATACTCTCCACATCTCAAAATGAAAAAAATGAAATACTTCTTCTGTTACAGGCAAAAAGTTTACTTTTCATTTTTAAAAGTTAACATGTGACGAAATCAAACCAAAATTTTGCATACTTTACTTATATTTTAGGAAATAAAATTTTATTAATTAAAAACTACATTACGAATACTATTGATTACGATTTTCACTAATTTGTAAAAACAAATAAATTTTTGCAGATTTTCGGTCAAACTTTAACTAAGTTGATTCAAAAAAGACAAAAATGGACTCTTTTGCCTTAAACGGAGGGAGTAGTTTACATTAGAGCAATGTTCGAAAAATCTCCCTATGCGCCCGCCTAGGCACCGCCTAGGTGTTAGGCGGCCACAAAACGCTGCAATTTGGGTAAAATTGGCTAAAATATCAGCCAAGAGAAAAAATCGCCGCCCTAGGTTACCTAGCCGCCCGCCTACGCCCAGCTAATTTAAAAAGTCAAAGGACTGAAATCTCGATCAATCTCTCTTCTTCTCGTTTTCGTCACTTCGTCTCATCAAGCAGCGACGCAGCCATGCCGCCGCGCCTTCTCTCTCCTCAGGCCATTCCGATAAGGTGTGTGTCGTTGTGTGTGTGAGAGAGAGAGAGAGAGAGAGCAAGAGTGAGAGAAAGAGAAAGAGAGAGTGAGAGAGATTGAGATTGAGAGAGAAAGAGAGAGTGGGAGCGAGAGAGATGATCGCCGTCATTGTGAGAAAAGCCTCTGATCTGGCTGCCGCCGTCGTCTCTGTTTGAGAGTCCCCTTCCCTGCCATTCTGTGATAGAGAGGTGGGGAGTACTTTTAATTTTTAAGATTTAGCATTACTATGAGAGAGAGGTGAGGGAGTACTTTTAATTTTTAAGTTTTAGTATTTTGGGTTTATACTTTTTAAAATAACAAGTTGACAACCTAGTTATTCAATTTATTAAGTGTTTCCTCTCAAGTTATTAAAGTATTTCCCCTCCTCCCCTCAAGTTATTAAAGTATTTTCCTTCTCCCCGCTACTTTGAAATAATATTGAATTTGATTTTAATTTTAACTTTTAATTTTTATCTTTTAATCTTGTAATGTGATCATTGCTTTTAGTTTATTTGGACATATTTAGTTATTTAATATTATTACAGTATGTTTAGAATGAGCCTATGGTATAATTATGTCTCGATTTATATACCCCGCCTAGGCCCTGCTTTGGTGCCTAGCAATTTTTAGAACACTGCATTAGAGTTTTTTTAGTCAACAGAATTAAATTCTTAACAAACAAATTATAAGAAATTATCTTTATTAATTTTAAAAATTGTTCTTAATGTTATATTAATAATTAAAATTTTATTACCTAAAACATAATAAATGTATGTTAACTAGTGATTTGTTGTTGTACCAGGTTGAAGTTTCAAAAAAGAAATAAAACTATTTTTTCATAACGGGTAAATGTTTGTTTAATCTGCTACTTTAGTCCTAATCTAATTGTTTGGCAAGAAGGAGAAGTGAATAAGTTAAGGAAAATCGTGTATTAGGTGAGCCAAATATATGATCACGTGGTCTCCTCTTCACGATTCTTCTAGAAACACCCCCACCCCACCCCACCACAACCTGTACCTTTTATTTTTGACTATAAATATGATTCTCTTAATCTCATGTTTATATCATAGGGCAAACTCCACAATTCATCTCTGTACTTTTTATATTTTTTTGTATTAGTCCTTGTATTAAAATTTTTTTAAGACCATCCTTGTACCATGGACATTGAGCATGATTAGTCCTTCTGTCAAATCTTGTTAATTTTTTTCCGTTAAATTTTTCCATGTGCCTTGCATGTGCTTTTCACCAGGGGTAAAACAGTCATTTCAATAAAAAGTACAGGGACCAAAAGCACAGGGGGTGAAGCTGCAAAATCACAAGCACCAAAACCCTGTGAGCATCATCTTCTTTCTTACCAACGTAAACTGCCAAGTGTCCTTTGGGCACAGTACCAACCGGTTCTTCTTCACCCACCCGAACATAACCCGTATCCGACTTGGGAAAACAGAGCTCATTAGCTCCTCTCTTCAAACAACGGCCCAAATCGCATAACTTTGACATGGCTTTGGTCGTACAGCTATGCGAGTTCAATCTTTTGTACCCTGTAAACTTTGTTCTTCGACGTACGGACCAGTTGAAGACCTTTACAAGCTTGTGCCTAATCCTGAAACCTCTCAAATTAACCATGATTATGTTGATGAAATTGAGGAGGATGAAAAGGGTTTGCTTAGAATCAGGTGAGCTGAAATGGGTTTGTGTTAGAATTAGAAAAGGAGTCGGAGGTGAAGAGGGTTCTGTGATGGGTACATGTATGTGTGTGTATATATAGTAGGTTGCTCTGTTTTGGAGGTCTAGAAGGGTTTTGGTTTGTTGTGAGGGTTTGTTATTTTGTGAGAGAGTTGTGAAATCAATGGCAACAAGGTTTTAGAGAGAGAATTTTAGAGAGAGAAACCTTCGACAATTGGGTTTGGTTTGAGTTTCCTGGGTTTACACAATTGGTCCCTATACTATTTTCAAGGAAATGACTACTTTACCCCTGGGCCAAATCACGTGACATGCACATGATTCTACTTAACGGAAAAAAATAAACGGCAATGGACGGAAGGAGCAAATGTGTAAAGAAATTGAGTTTAGGGACCAGATACGCTCACGAAGGACGAATACAAAAAAATACAAAAAGTACAGGGACGAATTGTGGAGTTTGCTCTATATTATAAGACTCAAACTTGCGGAAATTATCAATAGACTCGTCAAATACATTGAAAATTCATCAGAACGTCGCTCTGCCGATGGAAACACTTATAGAGAATTGATGGAAACATTTGTAGAGAATTGAAGCTCCCGTATCAATCACTTCCATTCCTCTCATTAGATAGTCTATAGCACTCTAATTCGATTATTTCCTAAGATTACCGTATTTCACGAGTCACATAAGTTGGTTGATTATGTGATATTTTACATCGGGTAGATGTGAGATTTGTGTGTGCCTTATAAATGGTCACCCACTTCCACTGGGCACCAACCATCCATAGACTTTTGGGTGGACTTGTGGTAGGCCATAGTTGACCCAGGTGCTTAGTGGGCCAATGCGTGGGCTATGCGTGGCAGATCGGGCTTCTGGCTCAGGTCATAACAAATGGTATAAGAGCGGGTCCCGGTCAGAAATGTGTTGGAACACATCGTCCGGGGTGCCGATCCTTTGAGTCTTGACGAGGACATCAATGATTCAAATGGGGGATCCTTTGAGTCTTGATAACCCACATCGGGTAGTGGGGGAGATTGTGATATCCCACATCAGGTAAATGTGAGATTTGTGTGTGTCTTATAAGTGATCACCACTACCATTAGACACCAACCTTTCATAAACTTTTTGGTGGACTTGTGGTAGGCTCTAGTTGACCCAGTTGCTTTGGGGGGCCAGTGCGTGAATTATGCGTAACAGACCAGACTTTGGGCAGACTGTGGACTCGAGTCGTTACAGATTAAGAGAAATTCGACTTCTAATTACCACATCATTATAAATACTAGGCATTTTACTTAATAAATAATTTATATGTAAGTGAACTGAATCTTATCCATTAGATTAATCTTTAATCTTCAATCCACTTTTCTGTTAAAGAACGAAAAGTATATGAGAGATTTTGTGCCACGTACATGTAAATGATTAAGTGGAATCAGTCCAACCACTTGTATCTCCTAATAGTTATTAGTATCTGTATATAAATATCTTATCACTAATCATACACTAATTCTAACAAATCTCGTGGATATAGCCTCTAGCCAATGAATACTCAATAAACAGAAATTGAGTTGTCAATTGGCCATCACACTCTAGACAAGTGTAGTTGGCACGTTGGACACTTTGATCTTCAAGTCAAATGAAAGAAGATACTAAGATGTTGAAAAATTTTAATGACTACAATTATTTTTCCTTTCGTTTGAAATATTTTTCTTTTTTTGAAAAGTCAATTTTTGGAGGGTAAATTACAAAAATGGTCCATATAATTTATGATTTTTTTTGGTATTCGTCGTTGTTGTACTTTCTTTTTTTTAAATCGTCCTGGTGTCAACAAAATTGAATGCAATTTGTCCTTTCGCCCAATTTTATTATTTTTTTGGCTGTTAAGTCCCCTCACGTGTGGGCAAAATTGTCTTTTTACCTACGGATAGTCAACTCAAATCCATATAGACCGAAACCCTAATTATACTCCACTGCTCAAACTTTGAAAATCTCTCTAGACCTGAAAAAACAGTCATTAATTAACCAATGGATTTTCCTCGTTAACAACAAAAAAAGAAGAAACATGAATTGGAACAAAGCCAGCATGAAACCCTTCTTAATGTCTCCCCCTCGACCTTCAATTGTGTGGAGAGAAAAGGTGTTGTGTTGAGCTAAGGGTGATGCATGAATCAATGGTAGTGGGTTCTTTTTGGGAATTCGTTTGCGAGGGGGGAAAGCCTTACAAAGGTAAATTACACATAACCCCCCTCAATTATGGGTTGAGTTTGAATTATCCCCTCAACTATCAATTGAAGAGTGTGCCCCCTCAATTATAACATTTTTTTTAATTAGAGCTTATGTTTAGTTACTGCCATTTGAGTTGACATAGAATGCTCACTTGTGAACCATGTGATCATCTTTAGGTATTTTTTTTTACCATAGGGCCCTTTTGGTGTTTAAATTGATAATTTTACCCTTATTGTTCCAAGACCTTCTTTGCACTTAATGATGGTAAAAAAAATAACTGCTGATCTTTAGTTTGAATAGTATGGTACAAATAATACGTACAGGAGGTCACGTAAGTTTTAGGTGAGTAAATTTCGTACGTCAATTCAAACAACAGTTGTTGGTCCCGGGGGAAAGCTCAACTCATAGGCTAGAGGGGGGGTGAATAACCTATCATCCCAAATTTAAAATTTCTTTGGAAAGAAACTTACAATTGGATATGCATCCCATATATTAGAATGTCTGCTGGTCAAGATCAGTAGAATTTAGTGAAACGAGAAAAGAGCTAAGGAATGCTTGTAAATAAGTTGCGGGTGTAACAGAGTATAACAGCGAAAGTCTTAACAACAAACTTAAAACCTAGAAACAATATTACTGCTAGATAAAGAACAAAGTACATCAACAAATACATGTTTCTACACATGCTAAAACTATCTCCAATATCCCCATACAAGTTTATTAATAATATTTACAACATGAAGAACAGAGCTGGGTAAAGTAGGCTGAGTATGTAGAATGATAATTTCATTAAAGAATCAGTAGTGATTCACTAAAAAGTAAATCATGATTAGTACATCAACCTCGACACTTTAATCCTAGCAAACTAGTAAGAGAAAAATGTGGGGGGGAAGACACATCTCATTATTCAACAAACACTCCTTCTCAACCCTTAATTAATTTAAAAGAGAGAAGAGATGGTGTTGGAATAATGATATGGGAGACATGACAACGAAATGAAATAATCAAACTAAGTCTCGAATCCTATTACGAGGATTGAGACGAAGTCAATCATTTCTTTCAAAGTCAATCTCACAGCTGATTGTAGTGAAAAGTCAAATTTCTAGGTTACTCAATCAACAAATGATTAAGTAATTGGGTAATGAACACCCATCCAGTTGTGACAACATGTTAATGCACAACTGACAGCCCTTACAACAAAATATAAGTTTGTCGATATGAATGCAAAATGGACTTCTAGCTTGGTTTCTTCCTTGGACATCTCAAGCAGGCTCGGTCTTCAACTTCGTTTGCTTTAAGCTTGATCTCTACTTCAAATGAATGTAGCTTGATGCATAGAGACTGAGTCTTTCGAAGGATGAAAGAACTCAAGTTGTGAGACGAATTCTCAACCAAGTGTTGTGTCCTTTACCTTTGTAGTTTCAGATCACTCTTTCAAGTACCTCTACAAGTGAGTGATTTCACTTGTTGTTTTCCTTAAACCTTCCCACTTCATTGCTTGAGGAGAAATAAAAGATTTCTTATATAGGTAGAAAAGTAAAGATTGTTGTTGAGACTTGGGGGTAGATTTTGACCATTGGAGTGTAGTGACCTATGTGTCAGAATACATTACTTTGACTGTTGGTTTAAAATCTGTTTGAAAATCTTGCATTGATATTTGTCCAGAGGTTGGGCTAAAAAGGTGATATGATTTGACGTAGCAGCCTTGGCATTAAAGTGAACTGATGAGGGTTATTAGTAGCTATAAATTAGGAACCGAGTTATATCACCAAAGATGGAAATATCCAAAGGATAATAACTAAGCACAGATACCAAAGCATATCTCTTTTGTTTCCAAGATAGAATTCCATAGATTCTTTGAAATCTTATCTTGTCCACGTAGACATTGAGATCAACAGCTATCCTCTTCGAACAACATTTTCTAATATCAGCAGCTCTTGGAAGCATAACAAATATCAGTAGAGCTGTTCAACAGTTCCAACTATTGAAGATTGCTGGTTTGTCACTTTTAGCGCTAGTCCAAATAAACATGAGTCAAACAACTGAATGGATTCGTAGACCATCAAATGTACTAAGATGACCTAGTCTAGGACTCAAGCAAGGTTCCCGCGAGTTTCCACACTAACTAGTTCACAGCCCTTTTAGCCACTCAAGGAGCTTGTTGTAATGGTGACAAAAAAATCATCGAACTAGGAATATGCAAAGATATATCAACAGACTTGCTTAGGCATATTCCTAACAATCTCCTCCTATTTGCCTGGGATCATTACTGATATTGATATATACATACATGAAAACTTTTATAGCTGATGTTCAGACCCTAGTAATGACATGCCACTTATGAATAATCATTTTATAACAACGCATGCCCTAGACTAAACTTACAAGCGATAGCCTTTGTATAGTCACCTATTACCAAGCATTTATAGACTCTATAAATGAAATTATAAATACGAAGCAATAATAAAAACATTCAGTCAATAGAGTTTGAAACATAGGTAAAGAGTGCTGAGGAGAATAAAGGAAATGTTCTCCTGTTATTTTGTATCTTTCTTGCGTGAAAAAGATTTAAGAATTTTTGAAATAATCAATAAGTATTTTAACAGCAGCTTCTTTAAGAAATATAGTGAAGATTTAGATTGTGCTGTGGAGGTACTAAATTTTTTTGAAATTAGAGCTTTTGTATAATTCTTGTTTGATCTATGTACCTTTCTTGCATGCAAGATTTGTAGTTTTTAATATTTTTTTTGCAAGAAAGTAGTTTATCAGCATCTATTAAAGAGTATAAATAGTTTGAGAGAGGTTAGAAAGTGTTGTGGAGGTAAATGAAAAATCTTACAGTCATGTTCACCTCCTCTGATGTATTATCTACTTTCTCTCCTCCGGTGATGTTATGGATTTATGATTATGGCAACAACAATGTCTTTTAGCCATTTCCATTAGCTATCTTTCTCTTCCTTAATGGTTAGCTATATTTCTCAGCTACTCCTCCATAATGGTCAGCCATTCTTCACAACTACTATCTATCATCAACTATTCTCCACCAGCTGTCTTACACACAACTATCTTCTTTTCTAGCTGTCTTTCTTTTCACAATACTTCCTTCTTTTCCTTAATGATGTGATTCTCAACGAGACCCACAAGTTATATGAACTTGGAACCACATTTTTAAGAACGACTTTGCGAAAACGTACGCCTAGGACTTGAATAACAATCAAAGGAAACCGCAACCCTTAATTCGCAATGAACGAAGAACCTTGGTTGATTCGAAACCCTTAATTATATTTAGTTAAGAACTACGAATTAGAAGTAATCACAAACTTAATCCAAAGTTTGCACGAATGCTAACAAAACTTGTTTGTCAAAAAGAGTTTAAAACTCACACTTTAATTAATCAAAATCTGAATTTTACAAATGAAGAAGATGCCTATTTATAGGCTTTGAAAACAATCCTATTCTAACTAAAAGATCACTAATAGAGTTTTTAAACTAAAAGACTTTAAAAATCTGATTACATTAAGACTCCTAGTTAAAAGATAAGATAAAACACTCTTTTAAAGATCAAATAGGACTCTAAAGAAAGCAAGGTCGGCCTCCCTTGGTTCCTAGAAGGTTGGACACGTTTTCAAGTGTGAACACACTTAAAAAACACGGTTTTTGAGCTCCTAGGCTTCTAGAACAAGTAAAACACGACTGGAATATGTCTTCGACAAATTGGAAGTACTTAAAACTCCTTCATACACGGTTTGGACTCTTGGATAGCTTGCACAAGTGGAAGACACATTTTTGGGCAGCCTTGGGGCTTTTAGAAGTCCTCTTTTTGGGCTTGATTTACTTGAATAATATTCACCCATTTGGGCTCCTCAATTGTCTTCCATTGGGCTTGATCTTGAACTTGCAAAACAAGGCTTGCTAAGGCTTCATTTATTCTTTCAGCTCTTAACCTTGTTATTGGCCCAACCTTGATCTTCAATGGATCATTGGACTTGACTGTTGGATCTTCACTTTGTGGTCCTCTATCATTCCCTCCTCCTTTGAAAGGATTTGTCCACAAATCAGCTTCTTTACCTACATCAAAAGGAGACAAATCACGAACATTGAAAGATGCACTTATGTTGTCATACTCACCGAGTAAATCAATCTTGTAGGCATTGTCATTGATCCTTGCTATCACTTGAAATGGTCCATCACCCCTTGGTTGAAGTTTAGACTTCCTTTTAGAAGGAAATCTTTCTTTTCTTAGGTACAACCACACCCAATCACCAGGTTCAAAAATCACTTATTTCTTTTCCCTGTTTGCTTGTTTCACATATTGCACAGTTCTCTTCTCAATATTTTGCTTCACCTTTTCAGGAAATTCTTGAATCAACTTCGCTTTGGCCTTCCCATCAAGGCTCGTTCTTTCATCCACGGGTATAGGCAATAAATCAAGTGGATTAAGAGGATTAAAGCCATAAACAATTTCAAAAGGTGAATAATGAGTAGCGGAATGAACATGACGATTATATGCAACCTCAAGAAAAGGCAAACATTCTTCCCAACCTCTCAAATTCTTTTGGACTACAGTTCTTAATAGTTGTGACAAAGGTCTATTAACTACTTCTGTTTGACCATCAGTTTGAGGATGATAAGTAGTAGAAAACAACAACTCTGTACCCAATTTATTCCAAAGAACATGCCAAAAGTGGCTCAAGAATTTCACATCCCTATCACTCACAATGGTACGTGAAACTCCATGAAAACGAACAATTTCTTTAAAGAACAAATCTGCAACATGAGATGCATTATCCGTTTTATGACATGCAATGAAGTGTGCCATTTTTGAAAATCGGTCTACTACCACAAAAATTGCGTCTCTACCACTCCTAGACCTAGGCGAACCAAGAACAAAATCCATGGATATGTCTACCCAAGGTTCACTAGGAATCGGCAATGGTTTATATAAACCTTGAGTTGCACTTTTTAATTTTGCTTGTTTGCAAGTAATACAATTTCCACACACCTTTTCGACATCATGCTTCATGTTGGGCCAAAAGAAGTCTTCTTTCAACACATCTAAAGTCTTGGCAACACCAAAGTGTCCCATTAACCCTCCACCATGAGCTTCACGCACTAGTAATTCTCGAATAGAGCATTTAGGAATGCAAAGTTTGTTTTCTTTAAATAAAAATTCCTCATGTCTATAGAATTTATCAAAACCAACATGCTCACATGCAACAAAGATATTATCAAAATCAAAATCATGAGCATACAAATCCTTGATATGATCAAATCCAAGGAATTTAGACTCCAACATGGTAATCAAAATATATCGCCTAGACAAAGCATCGGTCACAATGTTATTTTTTCCTTTTTTATACTTGATCACATATAGAAATCCATCAATGAATTCGACCCACTTGGCATGTCTTTTACTCAACTTATTTTGACCCTTCAAGTATTTCAAAGATTCATGATCGGTGTGAATTATGAACTCTTTAGGCCAAAGATAATGTTTCCAAGTTTCAAGTGCCCTAACTAATGCTTATAACTGCTTATCATATGTTGGATAATTCAATTGTGCAATTTTGAACTTTTCACTAAAATAAGCAATATGTTTTCCATTTTGTAACAAAACAACCCCTATACCTATTCCGGATGCATCATACTCGAGTTCAAAAGCACAATCAAAATTAGGCAAAGCAAGGATTGGTGCACTAGTCAATTTTTCTTTGAGAAGATAAAAAGCTTGTTGTTGTTTCTCACCCCAATGAAATTTTACTTCTTTCTTGACCAATTCATTTAATGGTGCGGCTATGCTACTAACGTCCTTTACAAAACGACGATAAAAGCTAGCAAGACCATGAAAACTACGTACTTCGGTCACACTTTTTGGGGTTGGCCACTCTTGAATGGCCTTGATCATCTCATTGTCAACCTCAATTCCATTAGAACTTACAATGAAACCAAGGAACACAACTTTTTTCATGCAAAAAGAACACTTTTCAAATTAGCATGCAAATATTCTTTTTTCAAAGTTTCTAACGCAAGGCGTAAATGGATTAAGTGGTCTTCCATGCTATGATTATAAATCAAGATATCATCAAAATACACCATAACAAATTTATTAATGAACTCACGCAACACATGATTCATCAATCTCATGAAAGTACTAAGTGCATTGGTAAGACCAAAAGGCATGACTAACCACTCATATAAACCAAACTTAGTTTTAAAAGCAGTTTTCCATTCGTCACCCTCTTTAATCCTAATTTGATGGTATCCACTTTTAAGGTCAATATAATTTTTGTGAAGATTATGGCACCATGTGACATGTCAAGCATATCATTTAACCTAGGAATAGGATAGCGATATTTTATCGTTATTTTATTTATAGCATGACAATCGGTGCACATCCTCCACTCACCATTCTTCTTGGGTACCACAATGATGGGCACCGCACAAGGGCTCATACTTTCTCGAACCTTACCTTTGGACATCAACTCCTTAACTTGTCTTTGAATTTCTTAAGTTTCTTGAGGATTGGCTCTATATGCCGGTTGATTTGGAATGACCGCACCGGGTATAAAGTCAAATTGATGCTCAATTCCCCTAAGTGGTGGATGACCACTTGGTTCCGCTTGGGGAAACACTTCGTCAAATTCCTGTAGCAAAGTCACAAACTTGGAAGAGAAGATGTTACATCATTAGTATTAAAAAGTGATTCTTTATAGACCATGACAAACACCTCTTTTTTTTCCTCCAACGCCCTCTTGAGCTCACCACACTTTGCATAGAAACTCTCCTTTTTTCCGCTCCTCTCGTTTTTTTTCACTCAACTCTAACTTTTCACTCTTTTTCTTTTCTTTCTCACACTCACACTCACTTTCTTTTTTCTCTTTTACACTCTCTCTCTCAAGCTCTTCTTTTTTATTCTCTTTCTTATCCTCACTTTTTCTCCTTGAGTCACTCATCCTCACTTGATCTTCCCTCACCTTTTGTGGAGATAAGGGAGCAAGAATAACAGTTTTTCCACCATATTTGAAAGAGTATTTTTTGGAGTAACCATCAAAAGAAACCTTTGGGTCAAACTACCATGGTGTACCTAACAAAAGATGACTAGCTTGCATAGGTACAACATCACACAACACTTCATCCTTGTACCCCCCAATAGAGAAATTAACCATCATTTGTCTAGTTACCCTTAACTCACCACAATCATTAAGTCATTGCAATTTGTAGGGATTAGAGTGTTTAAAAGTAGTTAAATTTAGTTTCTCTACCATCTTTATGCTAGCCACATTGGTACAACTACCTCCATCAATAATCACCATACATACTCTCCCATTCACCAAACATCTAGTGTGGAAAATATCCTCTCTTTGTAATTTGTCATCATCTACTACAACATTGGTATTAAGAGATCTTTTTACCACTAATACATGACCATCATCGGCATCCCACTCTACCATATTTTTACCATCACTCTTCTCACTTTCGGAAGAAACTTCCCCATCATTATGAACAATCATCACCCTCTTATTTGGGCACTCATTGGCTTTATGCCCCAAACCTTAGCATTTAGATCACTTTATGGTACGAGAAGGTGTAGAAGTAGAAGAAGTAGAACAAGCACTCTTATTCTTTTCATCATCCTTAGGTTTTAAAACATTAACTTGAGGTTTGGAAGGCATGAAAGTGCTTGGCTTTAAACTATCTCCCTTGAACTTGCTTTGAGTTGGATAGTTGGCTGTATAGCTTTTGGAGTAAGAACTTGTCTTCCTCTTGAGTTGCCTTTCAATTTTTATGGCCGTAAGGACCATATCTTCCAACTCCACATAGTGCTGCAATTCAACCATGTTAGCAATTTCCTTGTGAAGACCATTTAGAAATCGAGCCATAGTGGTTTCCTCATCTTCTTGAATGTTGGCTTATATCATGTACATCTCTATCTCCTTGAAATATTCATCAACCGATTTTGTTCCTTGGGTCAAATCTTAGAGCTTTTGACAAGTCTCCCTATAAAAGTAACTTGGACCAAATCGTTTTTTCATGATAGCCTTCATCTCTCCCCATGTGGCAACCTCTCTCTCACCATTCTGCCTCCTAGAAATTACCATTTGATCCCACCAAACAAGAGCATAATCGGTGAATTCAACTACTGCAATTCTCACCTTATTTCTTTCTGTGTAGTTATTGCAATCAAAAATCATCTCTACTCTTCTTTCCCACTCGAGATAACCCTCGAGATCACTTTTTCCTTGAAAAGTGGGGATTTTTAATTTAATAGTCCCTACCCATCTATTCTCCTCTCTAAGTTCCCTCCTAGGTAATCTCCTTGGTGGTTCATCGTCCTCCTCCCATTTATCATCCCTCATGGGTTGTCTATTTCTAGCCATTCTCACATTTTCATTAGGTGGTGATTCTTGATGGACACGTTCCATCCTATCTATTCTTTCATTTACTTGCCCAATTTCTTCCCTCATCTCACCCAACAAATCTGTCATAGACATGTTATTAGGTATTTCCTCCTTCTCTACAATATTTTTTTCTTTATCTTGAGACATGACTTTATCCTTAGACACTCCCTTACGTGTATCCCTCAAAATTAGGACACTTGTGTATCAAAAATTCTAACTTTTACCTCCCCTCTTATGTGCTCACCACTCTTGTCTTTTTCCACTCACAACTCTTGATGAAAACAAGTAGAGTTAGAACAAAGCAATTCTAGAAATAAAGTTTTAAAACTCTAAAATTCGTAGAATTTAATTAAAACAAAGAAAAGAGTTTTTATGAAAGGATAAGAAAGGTTTATAGAAAAGAAAGAAGATTCGATTTTTATTCTCGAATCAAGGATTGAAGATCAAAGGTTTTGAAGAAAGCTTATGTAAACTCACAGCCCAAGCCTTTTGGCTTTCTATGTTTACCTTTTTTTTTTTTTTTGGTCCTTGGCCGAATTGTTTAAGCAATAATTCTGCCTTCTTTTTATTTTTGTATGCCAACCTCCTTTGGTACAGTTTTGAGCAAGAAATTGAAGAAAAAATTTTGTGGCACAAAAGATGGTTAGATAAGATAGTGTATGGATTATAGAATAAAGAAATTAAGAACAAGATAATAAAATAGGGATAGAAAGATTGTTACCAATAGCCTTTGCTTTGATACCAACTGATGTGATTCCCAATGAGACCTACAAGTTATATGAACTTGGAACCACGTTTTTAAGAACAACTTTGCGGAAACGTATGCCTAGGACTTGAATAACAGGCAAAGGAAATCGCAACCCTTAATTCGCAATGAACGAAGAACCTTGGTTGATTCGAAACCCTTAATTATATTTAATTAAGAACTACGAATTAGAAGTAAACACAAATTTAATCCAAATTTTGCAATAATGCTAACAAAACTTGTTTGTCAAAAAGAGTTTAAAACTCACACATTAATTAATCAAAATCTGAATTTTACAAATGAAGAAGATGCCTATTTATAGGCTTTAAAAACAACCCTATTCTAACTAAAAGATCACTAATCAATAGAGTTTTTAAACTAAAAGACTTTAAAAATCGGATTACATTAAGACTCCTAGTTAAAAGATAAGATAAAAGACTCTTTTAAAGGTCAATTAGGACTCTAAAGAAAGCAAGGCCGGCCTCCTTTGGTTCCTAGAAGGTTGTACACGTTTTCAAGTGTGAACACACTTAGAAAACACGATTTTTGAGCTCCTAGGCTTCTAGAACAAGTAAAACACAGCTGGAATATGTCTTGGACAGGTGGAAGCACTTAGAACTCCTTCACACACGGTTTGGACTCTTGGATAGCTTGCACAAGTGGAAGAAACATTTTTGGGCAGCCTTGGGGCTTCTAGAAGTCCTCTTTTTGGGCTTGATTTACTTGAATAATATTCACCCATTTGGGCTCCTCAGTTGTCTTCCATTGGGCTTGATCTTGAACATGCAAAACAAGGCTTGCTAAGGTTTCATTTATTATTTTAGCTCTTGACCTTGTTATTGGCCCAACCTTGATCTTCAATGGATCATTGGACTTGGCTGTTGGATCTTCACTTGGTGCTCCTCCATCACTTAATGTATGATGTCTTCATGTATTAGGCATTATTCTTACTACTCTCCTCTTTAATGGTCACAAGCCATAAGGTGGAAACATACATAAAGTGAGAAAGTGCTGATTTGCTTAATTGAGTTAACAGCAGATATGTATAACAAATAAGTGAAGACAAGCAAGAGATAAATAAATATTTGAATATACATAAAGGATAATCATATTATATTAATATTCAACAATTAAAGAAAAGATAGGATATGAGAATTTAAGAGTATAAAATAGACAATGATTAAGTACAAACAAACTATAAACAACTATCTAATCAACTCTTCTTCTAGTGCTCCTTTTTCATGCATATGATAGATGTCTGCTAATCTCCGCCTTCTACGAGGTATAAAATGCACGACAGTTGGTCTACATGAGCTAGGATAAGAAGTGCTTGTTAAAGAGTATGACAATATGTTAGCAGAGATTGAAGGCTAATCTGAATGGATTCTTTAACAGCAATTCGCTTACTTTGCATGACCTTATGATCAGCGATGTTCTTATAGTGACATAAGAACTTGCTGAGAATTCTCACAAAAGGGATTTCTCTATTCCTCATGCTTTGCAAATGCATCAAGGATCTTAGGACAAGGGAGAACAAAATTGAGGCCCAATTTACTATACTGTTGACATAGATTGCTGACAGTAGCTTTCTTTGTGTACGAGAGATTTTCTAAGATGGATTAGTTTCTGAAAGAGTATGAAAATACTCTTGATCTTTTTATTATATCTTTGTGATTCTGACATTTAAAAGTAGTGTATATATTTTACTTATTTAGATTATTATCTTTTGTAAATATATAGTTTATATTGACTAACAACTAATAGTTTATATTTAGTAAAGTTTTGTTGTTTAGGTAAGAATCTCAAGGAGGAATGGACTCTTGGAAGATATGGAAAGAAGGATCTTAAAATCAGGAAGTGATTGAATCCTTGTCAATTAAGGAGTTTTGAATGGCTATAAAAGAAGTCCTCCGCCTCTATAAGTTGTACCGATTTCAAGAGAATTAATATAGCATTATTAAGAGAGAAATCATTGAGAGGTTTAGTGCATGTGTCTCGAAAATCAGGGATTGATTCTTCGAGATTGTTTTTTTTTTTTTGTAAGTTCTTAGTTTAGAACTCGGGTTTGATCTTTAGTTATTAGTTTCTTTTCATTGTAAGTGTTTTTATTCACAACTTGTTTTCTAGCAAGGTGTGCTTTTATGAAAAGGTTTCCAGCAAGAATTTTCTTGCTGAAGTATTAATTATTCCGCTGCATTTATATTCTGTTCTTTAAAAATAAGTTTTCTGGAAATAGTTGTGCGCATTGTTGTGTTGTCACTTGTGTGCACAACTGTACACACAAGTCATCGCACATCTGGTTAACAGTCCTAGCTACAATTCTTTCAATTGGTATCAGAGCCTTCTCTCGACTCAACTGAGATCGATCCTTGAAAGTAGCCACAATGGATTGTTACCATAACCATAGTCATAACAAACCGCCTACACTAAATGGTTCAAACTATACCATTTGGAAGGCCAAAATGATTATGCACATTAAATATATTGATCATCGTGCTTGGGTTAGTCTGATTAATGGCTATACTCCTCCCATGATAGAACTTACCCCATCCACGTCTGATGGCAAAGGAGAGAAAAGCTATGGACCTAAACCCATAGAAACTTGGACAAGTGAGGAAATTGCTCTTGCAAACTATAATGCCAAGGCCATGGGAGCAATCTCTGACCATGTGGATCCTCATATGTACAGTTTATTCTCTACTCAAACTGTTGCCAAAACAGCGTGGGATATTCTTCAACTTCATTGTGAAGGACCATCAAGTGTTAGAAAAACCAAGCTAAGAACTTTAATGACCAAGTTTGAAAATTTAAGGATGGGAGAGAATGAAACCATAAAAGAGTACTCAGCCAAGATTTTGGACATTTCAAATGAGTCTTTTTCATTGGGTGAATCCATATCCAATGCAAGACTTGTTAGTAAAGTACTAAGAACTCTCCCAGAAAAGTTTAACATTAAAATTTCTGTGATTGAAGAAACTCAGGATGTTCACACGGTTGGGCTTGACACTATTCTGGGTATCCTAACAAATTTTGAATTGAATCTTGGGATTCAAGAGGCTAGCAAAGCAAATTCAATTGCTCTTGCAAGTGCTCTTAAGGTGTCTCAGGATCTTGTTCAACTGTCCAAAGATATTGATGAGTCAAACCTAGGAGATGATGAGTGTGCTTTGATTACTCAAAAATTCAATAGCATGTTGAAAAAGAAACGGTTTACTAAGTTTCCAAATTCAGCACACTCTATATCCTCCACGGGTGAATCATCAAAGAAGGAAATAGTCACTAAGAAGCCAGTTTTTGAAGGAAAGAAATCAATTGATTCTATTCAATGCCGTGCTTGCAAAGGATTTGGACATTACGCAAATGAGTGTGCTAACACTCTTAAAAAATGTGGAGTGGGTTTCACAGCGACTTTGAGTGATTCTGATGATGATGAACAGACTGCAAACATGTCCATATGGCATCCATCTCAGATCACTTTGTCTGATAGTGAGTCAGATGTGGAAGATGTGCAATCTTTTGACAGCACAACTTATCACACAACTGACTACACAACTGATGTGTATACCTGTTTGAATTCTTTGACTTCTGGTGAAATTAAAGATGATCCAGAAGAAGAAGAGTGTGCTACCTATGAGGACTTGCACAATACCTATGTTGAACTCCACACTGATTGGACTAAACGGATGGAGCAACTCAAGGTATTTAGACAGTAAATGAGAAATTGATCAGAAAATCTTAAACTAAAGTCTCAAGTTGAGAGTTTGTCAAAAGAAAGTGATTCTCAAAAAGACTCCATAGCCAAGCTAGAAGTTTTACTCACAAAGAAAGACATGGAGTGTGAAAATTATAAAACAAATCTTGATAGAGAGACAGAAACTCTAATAAGGCTGAACACTGGTAAAGCCAAGTTAGAAGAGGTTTTGAAAATAGGAAATCAAGGAAAAACAGGAATTGGCTATGGAGAAACTGTTTTTGTAAAAGAAGGAGCTAGCAGTTTTCAAAAGGGTAAAATCATCTCCTCTGTCAAGTCTATTCATTCTGCTGAAAACAGACAAAACAGGAGGAGAAGGTATGTTTGTCATCATTGTTTCGCTCCTGGTCATATTAGACCGTATTGTCACAAACTGAAACAGGAACTGGGTTTGGGCAATATGCGTGGACACTTGGGCAGACAGTTGTGTACACAACCAAACACACAACTGTACACACAACCCAAAGCTGGAAAGAAAACTGCCTGGGTAAGAAAGGAAACAGTAAACTGTCAGGTTGTTTTCACCTCTCTTAGGAGCAGTGTGGAAGGGGCTTGGTATTTTGACAGTGGTTGTTCTCGCCACATGACAGGAGCACGGGAAAATTTCATCGATTATGCTCCATCCAAAGGTGGGAAAGTCAATTTTGGTGGAGGAGCTCAAGGTAAAATTATTGGCAAAGGTACGTTGAATGTATCAGGCTTGCCTAAGCTACACAATGTTCTACATGTTGATGGGCTTAAGGCAAATCTGATAAGCATAAGTCAACTGTGTGATGATGACTTATTTGTTAAATTTGACAAGTCAAAATGTGAAGTTTTTGATAACCAAAATAAGTGTATTTTAACTGGTGTTCGATCTTCGGACAACTGTTACAAAGTTGGAAACAGTGTGTCATGCTTTTTTACTAAAATGGATGATTCTACAGCCATCTGGCACCAAAAACTTGGTCATGCCAGTGAGAGAAAAATCAGAGATTTAATCAACTTTGAGGCTGTAAAAGATTTGCCTAAACTGGATCTTAAGAAATTAAGTGTGTGTGGGTCATGTCAAAAAGGGAAACAAACAAAATCAAGTCATAAAATGGTTCAACACTGTGGAACCACTAGATGTCTTGAATTGATCCATACTGACCTTATGGGTCCTATGGAAGTAGAAAGCATGTCTCGAAAAAAATACTGTTTTGTGTGTGTGGACGATTTTTCTAGATATACATGGGTAATTTTCTTAAGGGAAAAGTCCAACACCATTGATGAGTTCAAAATTTGGTACAAGAGGGTCAAAAACTTATATGGTTTAAAAGCCATTAGAGTCAGATCTGATCATGGTACTGAATTTGAAAACGCCACTTCTCGCCTTTTGCGATTCAAAGGGGATTACTCACGAGTTCTCACCCCAAAACCCTCAACAAAATGGGGTAGCGGAAAGGAAAAATCGCACATTACAAGAGATGGCCAGAGTAATGTTAAGCTCGAAAAATCTCTCTAAAAGGTTTTGGGCAGAAGCTGTGAATACAGCATGTCATGTAGGGAATCGTGTCTTTCTAAGAATTGGAAGTACTATGACTCCCTATGAGATATTTCTTGGGAAGAAACCCACGGCCAAATATTTTCATGTGTTTGGGTGTATTTGCTACATCTTGAATGACCGAGAGTATCTTTCTAAGTTTGATTCCAAAAGTGACAAAGCCATTTTTATTGGATACTCTACGAACAGTAGGGCATTCAGAGTTTATAATCTCAAAACCAAAACTGTCATGGAATCCATAAATGTTGTTTTTGATGATGCTACTGATCTTAATGTCAAAACGGTTGAGGATGATATTTCAGGTTGTACTTGGGAGCCAGAACCAGTTAATGACAAATCTGAACCAGCTAACGTGAATGAATCTATAGAACAACCAGCTGTGCAACCAGTTGTTCAGCCAGTTGTTCAAACAACTGACAGCACAAGTGGTCAAACAAATGAAGACCAAGACTCAGATTCTGAAACTGATGACGAAGATGTAAGCAGAGAAAAGGACATCCCCTCCAGAATACAAGGAAATCATCCCACGTCTCAGGTCATAGGGGAAGTGGATGAAGGCATGAAAACTCGAGGAAAAAGGGTCAATTACCGTGACCTTGCCGGTTTGTTATGTTTACAATCTATGTATCATCAGGTAAACTCGTGTTGTTTTGTTGCTAATTATGAACCAAAAAATGTTTTGGAAGCCTTGAAAGATGAGAATTGGATTAATGCTATGCAAGAGGAATTAATCCAGTTTGAGAAAAATGAAGTTTGGTTCTTAGTTCCTAGGCCTTCTCACGTCAATGTGATTGGGACCAAATGGATCTTTAAGAATAAATCTGATGAACAAGGCAATATAACAAGGAACAAAGCACGTTTGGTGGCTCAGGGCTACACTCAAATTGAAGGGGTGGATTTTGATGAAACCTTTGCCCCTGTAGCCCGAATTGAGTCTATCAGATTGTTGCTAGCTATTGCATGCTACTTGAAAATCACTCTACATCAAATGGATGTCAAGAGTGCGTTCCTAAATGGTGTTTTAAATGAAGAAGCATTTGTTGAGCAACCTAAAGGGTTTGAAGATCCTTCTAAGCCAAATCATGTCTATAAGTTGAAAAAGGCACTCTATGGTCTTAAACAAGCCCCACGTGCTTGGTATGGTAGACTGACTGAGCACCTAATTCAACTTGGGTTTAAAAGGGGAGAGGTTGATAAGACTTTATTTGTTTTGAAAAATAAAAAAGGTATGCTTGTTGCTCAAATTTATGTGGATGACATAGTTTTTGGTGCTACTACTAATGACCTACTTGAAATGTTTGTTCAAAGTATGACATCCACATTTGAAATGAGTATGGTTGGGGAACTGAAATTCTTTCTTGGTCTTCAAATCACTCAAACCAATGAAGGAATGTCAGTTTCACAATCCAAGTATGCTAAAAGTTTGGTTAAAAAATTTGGGCTTGATAATGCATCACACCTAAAAACTCCTATGGGATCATCTCAAAAACTTTGTAAGGATGATAAGGGTGAAAGTGTTGATCACACCCTCTATAGGAGTATGATAGGGAGCTTGCTGTATCTTACGGCTAGCAGACCTGACATAATGTTTAGTGTGTGCATTTGTGCTAGGTATCAAGCTAATCCCAAAGTATCCCACTTAAAAGCTGTAAAACGGATTATAAGATATGTTGGGGGTACTACTCACTTGGGGTTAAGGTATACAAGAGATACCAACACAAACTTGGTGGGTTTCAGTGATTCTGATTGGGCTGGAAATACTGATGATAGAAAGAGCACCACTGGTGGGTGTTTCTATTTAGGGAATAATCTCGTGTCTTGGTTTAGTAAGAAACAAAACTGTGTTTCTTTGTCTACTACTGAATCAGAATATGTGGCAGTAGGTAGTTGTTGTACCCAATTACTTTGAACTTGGTTTTTGTTAGGGATCAAGTGGTTGATTTTAGTCCCTCTCGGATTAACACCTTTCTGTGTACTCCTGATCTTCCCATTCACATGCTTCCCTCAGATATTAATACGGCTGTGTCCATTGTAGCTGGAGGAAAAATTTCCAAGTGGAACACTGGGTTTCGGACTAGTTCCTTAACCAAAGTGTTTGTTTTTTTGCACCATATTCTGCGCTCAAATTGGTTGCCAACGTTAAATTCCTCTTCTGTCACTAAAGATCAAATTCTTTTATGTATCGTGTTGGGGAAAATAAATTTAACTTTGGGCGAACTATTTTTGATACTATAATGAGCTTTGCGGAAAATGTTAACACCACCTATGCTCTTCCGCACCCTAGTTTGATTTATGCATTATTGAAAGATCAAGGGGTTCCAGATATCCCTGGGGATAGTCTATCAATCATTCCGGAACATTTTAAAATTCCCAAGACCATGCTTGATGCGTCTCGGTTTGATGATCTGGCTCGTTTTTCTGGGTTCGCATCGACTTCAGTCTCTGTGCCGACAGTTGTTCTCACTACTGTGCCCACAACTGCGGAACATGACCACAATGCCATCCACGCTCAGATTGCGGTCTTCAGGGCTCAGATATCTTCCCATCAGGCTAAGATAGAAAGTAGACATCTTCTCATTGCTGGGCTGCAAAGGAATATTGCCGATTTGGAGGCTATGCTTTCTGGTTCTTCTCAAAAAGGGGGAGATATTTCCAAGTCTGGGGGAGCTACTACTAGTGCATCTGATGCTGAAGGTCTAGTGTTTGATATCGAGAAGGATATTGATGATGCTGCGACTAATATGGAGATGGATGTTTTGGGTGAAGACCTCTACTCGGGTCTTTAAATCTTGTGGACTTTGTGAACTTTTGATTTGCCTTTGGACTGTAATAACTATATTTAGTGGTATGTCTATCTGTTTAGCCTTATCAAATTGTTGTTGCAGGTTTTTGATCAGAACCACAAAGATAGGGGGAGATTGAAAGAATATGAAAATACTCTTGATCTTTTTATTATATCTTTGTGATTCTGACATTTAAAAGTAGTGTATATATTTTACTTATTTAGATTATTATCTTTTGTAAATATATAGTTTATATTGACTAACAACTAATAGTTTATACTTAGTAAAGTTTTGTTGTTTAGGTAAGAATCTCAAGGAGGAATGGACTCTTGGAAGATATGGAAAGAATGATTTTAAAATCAGGAAGTGATTGAATCCTTGTCAATTAAGGAGTTTTGAATGGCTATAAAAGAAGTCCTCCGCCTCTATAAGTTGTACCGATTTCAAGAGAATTAATATAGCATTATTAAGAGAGAAATCATTGAGAGGTTTAGTGCATGTGTCTCGAAAATCAGGGATTGATTCTTCGAGATTGTTTTTTGTTTTTGTAAGTTCTTAGTTTAGAACTCGGGTTTGATCTTTAGTTATTAGTTTCTTTTCATTGTAAGTGTTTTTATTCACAACTTGTTTTCTAGCAAGGTGTGCTTTTATGAAAAGGTTTCCAGCAAGAATTTTCTTGCTGAAGTATTAATTATTCCGCTGCATTTATATTCTGTTCTTTAAAAATAAGTTTTCTGGAAATAGTTGTGCGCATTGTTGTGTTGTCACTTGTGTGCACAACTGTACACACAAGTCATCGCACATCTGGTTAACAGTCCTAGCTACAATTCTTTCAGTTTCTATGAACAGGAGCTTTTCCAGAATCTCACGGATACAGTAAGCTTCAAGAGGAAGTTGAGTACGTAAAACATCCTCAAAATTTCCTAACGGTAGGTCTCTCTTGATTAAGTCCCAAGCAGTGTCCATCGTCTTTTGCGAAACAACAATGACGCCAACGTTTGGAATATTAAAAACCTCATAAATGGTTTCTGGACTAAAGATTACCTTAAATCGTTTAATCCATCCAAATATCTGGTTAGCAGAGTTGGTATATTGCATTCCTTCCATGAATTCATAAGCCAAGGAATGACTGTAGAATTCATCTTCAAGACATAGAAGAAGAATAATTCTAGACTATGACAATCTGTTGAAGACAGATTGACCACACGTTGTGTCCAACAGCAAGTCACCATCTATAATGTTATGACCTAGTAAGAATGGGATAGCAGAATTGTTGGCCATAGAGAAGTTTGGGTGGTTGAAGAATAGTTTGAAGAAAGTGAAGAAAAGATGAAATAATATTTTTAGAAGAATATAGGAGGGTGAATAGATAGAAGAAGAACGTCGAACGAGAGAGTATAAATACCACATTGATGGTGAAAGCATTAAAATGATGTGACGTTACAAAGTAGCTTTTTCTGAGTTGGCATTTGTTGGTTTTGAAAGAGCGTGACGTTCTAGTAACAAAGCAATGATGACTTTTAAGAAAGTGAAGAGTCATTATGAGACAAAGTTCAAATGGCGGCGTTAAATAACTCTGTTTCCAAGTCAGAGATAGAAAGAGGAGTAAGATATTACTTACCTGAAACATGAAACGACATCTCTGATCTTGATATCCAAGCCATGACATAATTAGCAGTATTGCAACGATGCTAATATATATCTATTCATACCTGGGTTTGGTCTTTGATATGGAATGTGGCTGATAATAACAACGGGGATTATATTTGCCACTCATTCTGCATAGTAGACTTTGATTTTCATCAGCAGTCTTTCTGGATGTTCATAAAATTTCCAACGTCATTTGAATTGACCTTTTCGTAGAACTTTAAGTCAGTTGGATCCTCCTCAGTGTAAGCACTCAATTCTTTAAGGTTGACTAGTAAATACTAATTGTTGAAACAATCAGGATATCTAGAAGACTATAAGGAATTGTTGTTACTTGAGGATAATATTGAGTGTAGAAAGAATTAATCACACCTCTCATTGATCTTAACTTATGAGATTAAAAAGAACATGGAATTATCCATTGTATCTAATTAAGTCACTAAAGATTGATTGAAATTAATCTCTAGAGTGAAACATAAATTGATGATACATTTTGAGTCTAAGGATGACCATTGAGAATAGGAATTTGAAGTTACACTCCCAAGTCTATTAGATACCCGATGAAGAGCCAGGCCCAGAGAAGCGGCCTTGGGCCCAAGCCCAGATCACAGCATGGGTCAAGGCCCATCACAGTGCGAGCAGAAGTACCTTACCGAGAAGCCTTGGAAACCCTCCAAGGGGCCTGCGAGCATAAATCCGCCCTTGGGGGCCAGGATGTTGCGAGCAGGACAGGCCTCCCCACTTGCTCCCCGGGTAGCTATGAGACGTGGCCACATGGTAGAACGTTACTGGCTGGACGTGCCCGACGGTGACGCCCACCATGCCAGTATTTATGCGCACTACTTGGGAGTTATGTCCATTGCTATTCCCACAATGATGAGCAGTTAATGTTGACCCTATAAGAGCCTTGGATCAACTCCAAGCTAAGGTATGCACATCTTACATTACAAGTACACTCTGCCAAACTATGATTAAAGCTGGTTATTTACTCTCAAACCGGAGTATCTTTTTAGGGCCAGCCCCTGCACTTACCTAGTGTCTTCATTTGTCTTGGCAGGTTGAGCAAAAGCCCAGATATCCAAACTCACTGATGATCCAGCCCACACGACTTTATGTGCATCATCAGATGGGTTTCGTTGCCGGGAAACACTAACTTTCTTACTCGACAGACACACACTTTGCTATACGTTAACATGGCTGGAAATAGAAAAGATATAGTGGTGGACAACCCGACCCCAGGGGCTATTGGGGGTCAAGGTGGAATAGTTTTGCCACCTCTACCTTAGGGTAATACAGCTCGAGTGACGTTGTCCCGAACTAAAAGAAAATCAACCATATAACAGTTGAATAATGATCCTCCCATCTGTATAAAACGAGCAACTGCAAATGCTAAATCCTGAACTGACCTCTCATGATTTGGACCACCAAATTCTGAAAACCTTTTGTTTTCCAAGAAAATAAAATAGGAAACTATTAGATGACAGGGTTTATCTTTACCTTGTTTTTCACCAAATAAAAGCAATAAATTAGACACATACCATCCACTCCAAGTCTCTGTCCAAATTGTGGGTTTGTAAGGTCTATTAGGTGTGAAAGTTTCACAATAGAAACCATTGCATGTGTTTATCTAGTGAGAGTTTAACGAACAAAGAAAAATTATGTTACTGCAAAAGTATTTCTATTATCTCAGCACAGGATAAAATAAATGAATGAATATCGTTTAATAGCAGGAAAAAATAGAGGAACGATATGTTTAACGAATAAATGAATCGAAACAAGCAACTCACCACAGGATCAGGGGCGTCATCATGCTTGCACAAAACCCATAGGACACATGTACCCAATCTAACAGCGAGATTAGCAGCCCAAGTCTATGGCCAGTAGCTCCAAGCATCTTACTTTGTGCCCCATACTCATTCTCAATCTACTAAGTAACTATAAGTTCTAACGAATTGCACAAATATCATAAGGAATTCATTGAAAATTCTTAATTGGAACTAAAATATTGAACTAAATTTGCTTGAATTTGCAACAAATAGTTGAAGAATAAGAAAATGTAAACTGCTAAAAGCCTCTAACACCTGAGAGAGAATAATTGGGCCACCCTGGGACTCAAACAGATGCTCGCTCTTCATCAAATTAACAATTTTCTCAGTAAACCCTTTTATGGCCATCTACAAAACCCCCAAACTTGCAAGAAATTTAGAATATTTACAATGCTATATTAACTATAATGAAAAAAGTTACAGAATAATCATTAGACTGGTGACCTTGAATGGCTCATTGTCAGTTCTGAAACTAATGCCTAGAACATACTTCAACCAAACTGGAAATTCTCTGCACCAAAAACAGTGAAACAACTAAATTAAGCAATTCTGAAGTAACTAACCCAATTTAAGCAACTTTTTCCCACTAGAGAATTCGTGTGTGTGTGTGTGTGAGAGAGAGAGAGAGAGAGAGAGAGAGAGAGAGAGAGGAGTGTCTCTATATGTGTATTTGCGCGCATTAGATCCGGCGATAGGCTGTGATCGCTGAAGGGAATTTTGTTGGTTATGTTTAGAGGGAGTGAGGGCAGCGATGAGGGGATTTGGGGATTTTGATTTTGGGGTTTTAAAATTTAAGTAAATTGCGCAAAAGGGCTACAGGCGGGAAAACCGTAAAACATTTCGTTGGGTTTACAACGTTTATTAAAAAACGTTGTCTAAACATTATTTTATACAACGTTTTCTAATAAACATTGTTAAAAGTCAATTTTTAGACAACGTTTTTTTATTAAACGTTGTGAAATCCATTATATTAATATAATGGTTATAATAAAAACGTTGTTATTAAATAGTAAATACAACGTTTATTTTAAAAACGTTGTGATATATGTAAATCACAACGTTTATTTTAAAAACGTTGTCTAAAGTGATTTTTTAACAACATTTTCTAAAAAATATTGTGAAATAAATATTATAAATGCCCAAATTTTTTGTAGTGAATACACAACGTTTAATGAAGAAATGTTGTCTAAAATTCCCTTTTAACAACATTTTTTAAAAACGTTGTTAAAAGGGCATTTTAGACAACGTTTTTTTTTAAAATGTTGTCTAGAATGCCCTTGTAACAACGTTTTTAAAAAAAAAATGTTGTCTAAAATGCCCTTTCAGACAATTTTACAACGTTTTTTAAAAAACGTTGTCTAAAATGCCCTTTTAACAAAGTTTTTTAAAAATCGTTGTGCAAAAAACGTTGTTAAAGCCCATTTTTGTTGTAGTGAGTTAAGGCAAGAAGAATGAATGTCGTCAATAAACATTTTGCCAGAATTAGTAAGAATCACAACTTTTGAGGTAACATCAATTTATCAAAACATTAACATTCAACCATCAATACTGATAATTGACAATTTCTGTAATCTTATTAAGATAGCTTCAACAATCTTTATATATTGTATGAGAAAAGATTTTTGCAAAAAGGATTTCTACACATTGTAAAAATAATAGGATTTGTGAAGATACGCTCAACAAAAAATGCATACAGAAATTAACCAAAGCAACATCAAGTATTAACCAAATCATGCCGAGTAGTTGAGGAGATGAAGAGATTGATATCCAGATTTGATGTATAGTAATATTTTAAGGAAAAATGAATCTTAGACATTATAAATCACTCATGTGTATTCAACTTGAATGGCCTCAGCCTCAGCTGGACACATGGCAGACACCGCGATATCAGAGGCGCTAGCTGGACTAAACGCCGAGGTGGCATACACTTCTGTTAATATGACGACCTGGTAATCATAATATGTCAGGTCGCCTACTTCACTAGTATACTCTCCCAACACGCTGACTTCAGGGACCTGGACACATACTAGGCCGACCTTGACGTGACCCCTTTCAGCTCGGCAAAAACAGAGTCCTCCAAGGAACTAACTCTCAGCCTGGGAAGAGTCTTATTACAACACTATATACATCAGTCCTAAGCAGACAAGGTAACGTTATCCGAAAGACATGGAAATTGATCATATCTCTCCTATTCCAATACCTTCCCGGATTATGACTCATCTCCTTATAAATAAGCACCCTCACATGTATCATAAGGTACATGAAAATTACTTGCTCACTATATACTTTCTTGTCTTTACCTCTCCTCCAAAGTATTGCTAATTCTCACGTCTGAGGGTTATCACTAGGACTATAATAAGAATTGATATTGGAAAACGTGAATATATTATTGATGTAGTATTTGTTTATATACAAGAGGAAGCCTAACCTAACTTGGAGACCAAGATAATTACAATATGGAAAGGATTACAACACTAAGTAGGAAAGGAAATCATATACAAATAAAGTAATATTCTAGTAATCTTCTATATCTTCTATGTATTTCTATCATGCCCGCAAGATGGACGACCGGTTAACAAGTCCAATCTTGGAGACAATTTCTTGGAAGGGACCTCGGCCGAGTGGTTTAGTAAGCACATCAGCAAGCTGATCGCGGCTAGAAATAAAAGATACCCGAAGCTTCTTGTCTTGAACGTGTTCGCGAACAAAATGATAGTCTAGAGCACGATGCTTCATACGTGAATGGAACCTCGGGTTGGCAGCAACATAAGTAGCTCCTACATTATCACAATAGATAGCTGGTGGAGAAGATGAGATGTAGCCAAGTTCTTGGAGAAAATTTTGAACCCATAATACTTCAGCAGTCGTATTGGCAATGGCACGATACTCTACTTCAGTGGAGGAGCGAGCAAGAGAACGTTGCTTTTTGGAACTCCAAGAAATAGGATTATTACCCAAATAGACAATGTAACCAGTAGTGGAAATATAATCATCCTTATCACCTGCCCAGTCAGTGTCAGTGAAAGCATAAACAATAAGAGGAGAGTCACGACGAATGGGTAGGCCATGCTCAGAGGTGCCAGCCAAAAAACGAAGCAACCGTTTTAGAGCAACCCAATGCTCGCTAGTGGGACGGTGCATAAATTGGGCAAGGCGATTGACAGCAAAGGAGATGTCAAGACGAGTAAGGGAGAGATACTGAAGACTCCCAACAAGAGCACGGTACTCAGTAGGATTGGGCAAGGGAGTACCAGAAGTGAGAGTAAGAGACGGATGTGTGAACATGGGTGTGGACACAGGTTTAGAGGTTTCCATGTGTGCCCAAGTGAGTAAATCCTAAACATAACGATGCTGACTAAGTAGAATACCCTCTTTGTGAGGGAGAACCTCAACACCCAAGAAATAAGACAGAGACCCAAGATCTTTGAGAGAAAAACGTGAGGAAAATTTGGAGAGAAAAGTAGGGAAAAATGAAGAGTTGGGACCAGTGATGATAATATCATCGACATAGACAAGAAGAAAGACGAGACCTTGGGGATGACGTAATGTAAAGAAAGAGGAATCAGAAATGCAGTTTTTGAACCCAAGAGAAAGAAGATAAGAATGAAGTTCATTGTACCAAGCCCTAGGAGCCTGTTTAAGACCATAAATAGCTTGGCGCAATTTACAAACATGAGAGGGATGAGAGGAACTTACAAAACCCGGAGGTTGAGCCATAAAGACCTCCTCAGTAAGAGAACCTTGTAAGAAGGCATTGTTGATGTCAACCTGACGGATAGACCAACCATGAACTGTAGCAAGAGATAGGATAGTGCACACAGTAGCAGGTTTAATGACAGGACTGAATGTTTCAAAGAAATCAAGACCCGGACATTGATGAAAACCTTTAGCCACCAAACGGGCTTTGTGACGATTAACTGGGCCATTAGAAAGGTATTTGGTCCGGTACACCCATTTACACCCAATTAAATTCTATGAAGGAGAAGGGGGAACAAGATCCCAAGTTTTGTTACGGATGAGGGCATCAAATTCTTCTTACATGGAAGTATGCCAGACAGGGCTTTTGAGAGCTTGGGCAGTGGTGGTAGGTGTTTCGGAATGAGAGGTGAGAGAGGAAGTGAGGTTAAGGCGTTGGATAGGCTTGGTAATATTGTTTTGGAGTCTGGTAGTGGGACGAGTAGTGGAAGGGAGGAGTGGGAGTGGAGGTGGTGTCGGAGAGGGTGGGACCTGGTGGGAAGCATCGGGGTTAGGGGCTGGGGTAGGCAGTTGAGAGTTAGGTGAAGGAGGAGGAGTAGGCTGTTGGTTTATAGGAGAGGGGGGCTGGACTGGTGCGGCTGGAGTAGGGGGAAGGGCCGTGGGTATAGTGGATGGGACAGAAGGCGTAACACTGGAAAGTAGAGGCACGGTGATGGAGCACCACTGAGAAGAAGATTGGACGGTCAAGGGAGAAGAAGATAAAGAGGAAAAAGGAAAGGAATGTTCAATAAATTTCACATGGTGCGAAGTGTAGATTTTATGAGAGGTAGGGTCGAGACAGTAATAGGCACTCTGAGTGGGTGAGTACCCTACAAAGGCACACGGAGATGAGCGAGGTTGTAGTTTATGAGAGGTATAGGGACGGAGCCAAGGATAACAGAGGCATCCAAAGTTTCGTAGTTTGAGATAATTGGGGGGTTGATTATGAAGAATGAGGTAGGGTGATTTAAAGTGAAGAGTAGGAGTAGGCGTGCGATTAATGAGGTAGCAAGCAGTGGAGAAAACTAGAGACCAATATTTTAGAGGCATGGATGAGTGAGTGAGGAGAGATAAACCAGTTTCAACAATATGTCTGTGACGACGTTCAGAGTAACCATTATGTTCTGGTGTATGAGGGGGAGAAGTAAGATGTTGGATTCCATGAGTTTTAAGAAGAGGTTGTAGCCCAATGTATTCTCCTCCATTATCACTAAATATGGTTTTGATGGAGCGATTGAAATATTTTTCGACAAGAAGTTTAAAATGACTAAAGACAGTGATGGCATCATTTTTGTGTTTGAGCGGGTAGAACCAGATGAATTTAGAGAAATGATCCACGAATATAATGTAATATTACTTGAAGGCATCAAAAGAGAGTAGATGGGATGTCCAAACATCACTATAAATAACATCAAGTGGACCAAAAGACTTTATTAAATTATCATAAAAAGGTAATTTGTGACTCTTGTTACAGTCACAAGAATTACAATGAAAAAGACTAGAGTTCGGAATATTTAAACTAAACTTCTGACTAAGAAAACGTAAAATAGTGGGGGAGGGGTGGCCTAATCTATGATGCCAATTGGTTGTGGAAGACAGGTTGACCGAGTGAACAGCGGAAGAGGAAGGATGCCATTCATAAACGCCAGAATTAGGTTGACCTTGAAGCAGAATGTTCCCCGTTTTGATATCCTTCACAACATAAGAGTTTGGTGAGAAGGTAATAGAGGAATTGTTATCACGACAAAATTGACAAATTGAGATAATATTACGGGAGAGAGAGGGAACATGGAGTACATTATTAAGTTTAAAAGAAGAGGAAGGAGTAATGAAAGAGGTCAAACCAATGTGAGAAATCGGAAGACCGAAACCATCACCTATCAGAAGCTCTTCAGTGCCATCATATGAAGAGTGGAAGGCTAGATTGTCCAAATCACTGGTGGCATGGTGAGTGGCGCCGCTATCAAGGAGCCAAGATGGTGGAGAGGGAGGATGGGTGGTGGCAGTGTAGGCGCTTGGACGCTGAGAGTAGGTGGATTGGCAGGGGTTGGGTTGGCCACGGTATTGGGGCCGAGGAGAGTAAGGTACAGGGTTTGTGAAGGAGGTTTGTGAAGGAGGGTTAGAGAATGGGTTAGGTACGGTGATATGAGGATACAGATTACGAAACATGGTGCATTGGGAGAGAGAATGGCCAACGGAACGACACCACTGACACTTACCTTTGTAAGGTGTATTAGGCCGAGAGGTGTGATTAGGGTTAGAATTTAGGGTGGGGAGGAGACCGGCGGCAGGAGAGGAGAATTTAGGGGTGGGATTTTGGGTGTTATTCTTGGACATGTAGTGGACAGAGGAAGGAAATTAAAGAGGGGTTGGAGTTGGCTTTGTGTTTGAGAGAGAGTTCTTTATTGATGAGTTTCTCATGGAGCTCATCAAAGGAAATCGGGGTTTCACAATTTTGAACAGCGGAGATGACACTTTCGTATTCAGAATCATTAAGTTGGTCAAGAACTTTGTCGGTGATATCATCAGGATTGAGAGGGCGTCCAAGAGAGGCAAGCTGGTCAGTGCAAGATTTAATTTCTTGCATGTAACCAGAGACAGAACGAGACCCCTTGGTGATGTTACGAAGGCGGTCTTTGAGTTGTTTTAGGTGGCCTTTAGAGGGATTGGCATAAGTTTTGGTGAGGGTTTTCCAGGTGGCAAGGGTGGTGGGACAAAGAGAGATAAGGGGCACAATAGGGGCGGAAAGGGTGCCAGCAAGAGCTCCAAGAATCAACTTATCTTGGCGAAACCAAGTGGAATAAGATGGATTGGGAGAGGTGGTGGATTTGGCTGCAGAAGTCTCGGTGGCGGCAGTGTCTTTGGTGGTGTTAGTGAGGGTTTCGGATGGGGCTAAGTGGGTACCGTCAATAAATTTGAAAAGATCAAGGCCGATAAGGGTGGCCTCAATCTGGGTTTTCCAAGCAATATAATTCATTGGAGTGAGTTTAAGAACATGATTGAGAGAGACAAAGATGAGGGGAGAGGATGGTTCGGCTGTGTTAGGTAGGACTTGAAATTCTGGATTGGCCATAGATACAGAGAGAGCCGGCGGCTGAAGGAAAGAGGGAAGGGGGAGGGGGGAGGCGGAAGGTAGGCTAGGGTTTTAGGACCTTTGTTGCTTTGATACCATATAATAAGAATTGATATTGGAAAACGTGAATATATTATTGATGTAGTATTTGTTTATATACAAGAGGAAGCCTAACCTAACTTGGAGACCAAGATAATTACAATATGGAAAGGATTACAACACTAAGTAGGAAAGGAAATCATATACAAATAAAGTAATATTCTAGTAATCTTCTATATCTTCTATGTATTTCTATCAGGGACAACCCAGCCCCCCTTATGGAGTTCTTTATTGATCACAGGTTTCAAGCAGTTCATGCTTCAAAGACCATCCCTGCAACGTAAGCCAAAATCCTACTAGACTATACACGTGGATCAGACGTGATCACATACAACTTTTTTTGCGTGATCACAACTTTTGAGTATATTAGAAAGGAGATTTGCAAAGTCCTTCATATACCCAAGAAAGCATAGACCAAAAGATGATTGCAATAAATTTGGAGTTCATATGCCGAGGAGTCTTTTCAATTACCAAGAAAGAAACAAAAATGTCTTTAACTAGATAATTAACTCAATAGAGTAATACGGAACAGAACTTTTAGGTTTTCAAAACCAGTTTTCAAAAATTAAGTGGGCATTATTTTAACGAGTTGTTTGACTTGATAAGATAGTCAACCTGGCAACTATACTTTTCAAGTTTGGCCTCTACTTGTATAAATGATCAACACATATAGCCGAATTTACGAACTTATTAACCTCGATAAGCTAGTACATAGAACTAGTCTTATGAGGATGAATTGAATCAGAAATTATGGAAGTTTTGCTGAGGAGTTTTTGAAAATTATTTTGACACAGCAGCTCACACAAAAACGAATAGTACAATAAGCACATAGCATGATATTTACTTTGTCAAAGATGAAACTTTATCTGAGAAAGAAGTAATTATCCAAGCACAACAGATAAAGTTACCTGCAGTTTTATAGATAAGAAGAAAACTTACCCAAGAGCCATTAGCATAATGGCTGTTGTAATTCGAGATCAAGAGTTGTTTGAAGAATTCAAAGGTTGTCATCAGCATCTTCTTGATTTGACATATTAGAATAAATTTATGGTTCTTACTAGTAATAAATAGTAATGCATTTCTCTAAAATCAAAGGGGTCAAAGTGCCCACTTCATTGTGTGTCACGGAGAAAATGTTCGGTGTTCTCAGATTATTATGTTACTCCCTCCGTCCCGGATAAATGTTCTTAGTGGATAAAACATAAGAATTAGGAATCATAATTAATGATGTACTGTAAAATGTGTTCTGACCATAATACTCATGAACATTAATTGAGTTCAACCACTTTAAATAATTGAATTTGTATAAGATGTGTTTTATTAAATAAAGCTTTAAGAGTATATTAGGAAGAATGGTAGAGAATAGGTAGATTAAAAGTCTTTAGGAAATTAGTTAGAATATCCCAAAATAGAAAATAAGAACATTTATCCTGGACGGAGGGAGTACTAATTAAAGTGTGCAGGAGGCATCTAATGAGTTATGTACAAAATGATGTTGCATCCTAGATGTTATCTTGTTAGTTTTACTTTTTAACACATATTAGAGCTCTCAAGATGTCAAATAAGAGTAACACATAGGATGTCACGCTATTTTGTACACAAAATTAGGTCCTCATTAGTTGTTTCTAGCATTACTCTTTCAAATAAGATAATATATGTATCGATATTTATCGTACTGTACTTTAAAGTATCTTTATTGAAAAAAAAAGTACTTTAAAAAATAACATAACCCTTTTTTAACCTTAATATTTTTACGTCCTAAAAAAAGTATCCATTTATAAAAAAATAATAAAAAAAAAAAAAACCATGATTCTTATAAAGTGTGAGTTCTCATTTCTTTCCACACTATCTTTAAAAAAAACCTTAGAAGATTATTGTGAACAACATAATAATAGGAGTAATAATCAAGGTGCAGCTTTTGGCTTTAAATAAGAGGAAATCGAGGAGGGAGGGAGATACGATTTTTACTTTTATTATTATTATATTTTTGGTTCTTGACCAAGTAGAGAGATACGATTTTAGCAGCTCATCAAACTACCTTTTTATTTGTCTTCAATATTTTGCCAGCATATACATATACATATATCATTATATATGCACTTTGTGTATTCTTAATGAAAGCTAGCAAATTGAACTGTCCAATTTGCTAAACTCTCTCTCTCTCTCTCTCTCTCTCTCTCTCTCTCTCTAATATTACTACGATGAAGTATTGACACAATTGCTATCTATCTCTAATGTCTTAGAGACTGTTCTTCATGCGCGTTCACGAATCGCTATATCTGGAGGTTGGTTCATACTCCTTCCATTCTCGCTCTTTTTATTTTTTTTAATAGGTTTAAATACCAGTTTGGTCACTCTACTTTCACCCAAAATTCATTAAGCTCACTGTACTTTCTCCTTTCACACTTTAATCACTCTATTTGGACCGGAGAATCAATAAGCTCACTCAATCAATGAGATTATTGATTGAAAAAGTCCAAGTAAAATGATTAAAGTGTGAAAAAAATAGTAAAGTGAGCTTAATGAATTTTGGGTGAAAGTAGAATGACCAAATTGGTATTTAAACCTTTTTAATATTTAGAATTTCATCTGTGCAAATATATGTTCGTATATGTCCCAGTTTCCTAAAATTTGATGTTAATCGATTACTAACTACAATATTTTATGTCACTATATACATGCTTGATAATTATCGCTATGTTGTGAATGTGAGTATTATGTCGTGTTGGTAATTATTTGATTGTTCCGTAGATTAAATAATCTACTCAGTTGCGTTACTATTATTTCCAACGACATGAAGCCACACTTTTTTCCTTCACATATACATTCTCAATCTCAACTTAAAGCCAAAAAAATATATATATTCCTTGTGCAATTGACAATAATGCTAGTAGCTCTAGCTAATTGTTTGAGTTATAGCCATTAGGGTTAAAACAAAGTTTGGTTATTCATCACGTCAAAAACTGTTCAGTGACAGTGTCAAGTTCACGTGTCGTGCAGTTAGTTGATTGGTAGGATGTCCCGGCTCTTAATAGGCAAGTGTTGAAAGGACTCGTCTACAGGATGATACCTGAGATGTCAAAAGTCACCGTTAGGGAGCTGGACGTGGTCCAGCTAAAGCCTTCCGGTGAGAGAATGAGTATAACCGGAGAGAAATATGATCTCCGGTCAATCCTCAGGCTACTCTTAGGAGTAAATGTACTAGAGGTTCTTAGAAATTTGGTAGTTGAAGAGTAATAAATGGAACTTGGGCCATAAATGAAGACAATTATTTTGTATTTATATTGTAGGAATAGTGGTTGGCTGCAAGTGGGACTGCCACATGTCAGCTCGAGATTGGTCAAGGAAATATCCATTTATGACTATCTCTTCCTTGGAACCTGTGCAGATCTCCATCCAACTAGAGGGTAGGTCGTTGTAAGCTAACGAGAAGCCCGTCAGTGGTCCCTTAGATGACATCGGAGTCGATTGACATTAAATGCAGCCATAATTGTTGACATTCAACTATTCCCTGGGTGGACGATCCTTGGGATCGAAGTTGAGTAGCCTGGGCTATGGTTACTTCGAGCTAAAACATTGAAGGGAGCTAATTGGGGGTGTGGCTCGAGTTCAGGGAAAGCTCGGAGATTGTGACCCGACGATATGATATGACTCCCGAGTTCTTGCGAAAGCTCGGGATGTTGGGGAGGTCACATAGTGTGATGCCCGGGTTTGTGCACAAGCTCAGGATGAAAAGGAGTGAACCGGGCTCCAGATCAGCATGACACGTGACCCGTTACTTGCCACGCGGTGGAAAGACACTTTGATATCTTCAGTTGCAATGCTACGAAACTAGCAACACCCTATCATGCTTAAATTTTCGTCTTTTTGGTTAGCAGACTTAATTTTCATCGTCTAACCACTTCATCCACCCTCGTCAAATTTTGTTGATGGAAAATAAGGAAAAGAACTAAATGCATGCCTTGAGTATTTGGCTCAATTTTGGAAGGTATTTAGTTTTTTTTTTTTTTTTTTGTCCAAAAAATCTAACGAAAGTAGATGAAGTACCTATGTCTAGAGTAAACAAGATTGAGAGGCCGAAAAACTGAGAACTGGGGATACTGGATATTCTGGGCATTGACCTATCTGTTGTAGTAAAAAGTGTATAATGTAATGTAATTACTTAGGATGAAACTTGGCCAACTAAGGTCAACCAAACACCATTTGCATTACAACTGGTCTTTTGTCTCTATCCTAGGCTCAAAACCTTCTAATGATCCTAACTTGCACTTACTCTCTCCGTTATTAAACTATTGTCTTGTTTGATCTGCATACGAATTAAAGAAAAATAATTGATTTGATTATTAATATTTATATAATGTATAATTTCTTTTAATGTATGTGGCCCATAATTAAGTAGGGAGAAATGTAAGGGTAAAATAGTAAAAATGATGTCTAAAAAGGAAAGTTTCAAACAAAACAATTATTTAGGAACGGTAAAAAAAAGAAAGTAAGACAATAATTTATGGACAAAGGGAGTACAATATTTACAAACTCTAAAAATGATCTATGCACGTATGTTTATCTTCAGATTTATGTACCTTGACCTATACCAATACTAATTAGATTTGATTTTTTCATCCATTTTTCTGTTGGGTTGTCCGTTAAATGGCAAGGTTGTCTGTTAAATGATCATGTGACTGGCTAATATTGAATTCTTCAAGGATATTATTGTCTTTCTCCTATAGATTAATATTTAAAAGTATTAGATTTAGTGAATTTTAATTTTCCATTTTTTTCTCACCCCTTCCTCATCATATTTTTTTGTTTTTGAAAAAAAATACTAATATAAAAATTACTCCTTTATTAATCATGGAGTTACTTTCTTTTCCATGTATAAATCTTTATTTTTTGAGGGCTTAAATTTAAAATCTTATAAATGTCTTCAAAGCTAAAACATTAAAATCTTGTAATTCCAGTTGTATTTTAACTAACGTTCCCTAAATTCAGTGCAGAATGTATAATATATAAGTAAAAAAAAATTAATAATATTAATATTATCGCTTGAAAATTGAAGTGCTAATAGCGATACCCTTATTTTAATTCTATTTTGACGTGATAAATAAGTACTATACTCCAGATTTTATATCTGGAAATGAGAAAACTGCAAATAATAATAATAATAATAATAATAATAATAATAATTGTAGTATATACTAATTTCAAATTGAACCTTGTCTTTTTATTTTTCACCCTAAAAGACTTTCAGGAAAAATATGTTTTGCAATACAAACCTTCCATTCATCATCTGTTGAAACACTAACGTGTAAAATGCACTCTAACCCTTGCATTTTGGCAAAATTTGAGTGTGACACAACTAGTTTGGCCCGATTGCACAGCCACCCATTATGTTGACCACTTTGCTTGTGGAAAAAGACTATTATACCCTCTATAAGTTCATTACTGCTAGAACCCCTTGGAATGGAAAAAGAAAATTTGTATCCCAATTAGATAAAAGTTATCATTTGTCTTGTTTAGTTAATTTAGAAATGAAAAGAAAAATAAAAAGAAGGTATCATATTAAAACATGTATAAAAAAATTCAAGCATTGTATTGCTTACTATCCCTTATAGTCACGACTTTAATGAGATGTAAAATTTCTTCAAACAATGCACAAGTAAAGAAATACTCCCTCCGTTTCAGGTAAATAGTCTATTTTTGACCTTTTTTTTATCAACTTAATTAAAGTTTGACCGATAATTTACATAGATTTATTTGTTTACTGTATAGTATTGTTAATGTACTTTATAATTAATGAAATTTTATTTTCTAAAATATAAATAAAATATATAAAATTTTGATTTAATTTAGTCATTTGTTGACTTTTAAAAGAAGAAAGTGTACTTTTTACCTTGAACGGAGAGAGTAGAAAATAACACTACCAATACTGTTACTTTTTTATCTTTGAGACATTCACTACAAGAATCAAGACCTAAAATAGCATTAATTTCATCGGTATAGTAGTGAGAAACTTATGAAAGAAAAAATCCGTCAATATTTAACTGAAGATATAGTGTTTTTTAATTCACTTACTAAAGGTCGGTTGTTTTGATTAAAATTCATAGTGATAGTTATATTATTTACAACAAGGATACAAACTATACAATTGAAAAAAACACGTTGTATCATACTCCCTCCGTTCCTAAATTATTGTCTTTTTTTTTCTTTTTTGTCCGTCCCAAAATAATTGTCTTGTTTGAAAATTTTTCTTTTTAGGACATTACTTTTATCATTTTACCCTTACTTTTTTCCCTACTTTAATTATGGGCCACATACACATAGGTATTAAAGAAAATTACACATTATACCAATATTAATAATTAAGTCAATTATTTTTTCTTAATTTGTGTGCCAGGTCAAATAAAATAATAATTAAGGGATGGATGGAGTACTAATTAATTTTATAATATACAACTTAGTGTATTATGTTGTTAATTGTAAATGACTGAATTATAAATTTATTTTTTTATATTACTCTTGACATTGAAGTCTCTAGTTTATCATGACTAAGCCGCACGTTAAGGGTGCTAAGAGTCCGTTTGGTCGAGCGTTTTGACCAAAATGCAGGGATAAAATGCAGTTTATTTGCAAAAAACGTGTTTCAATATTGCGGCAGAAAACGCTGTATTTTTAAAACGCTGCTGCGTTTTAAAACGCTAGAATTCCCAGCTTTTTTCCAAAACGCAGATTTTAAAATGCTCCTAGAAAAAAAAAAGCTACGTATTGAAGTGATATCCCAAACGTATTTATAAGAAAAGACCTGCATTTTTAAAACACTGCGTTTTTTAAAACGCTGCGTTTTTAAAACACTGCGTTTTGTAAACGATCTACCAAACGGGCTCTAAATACAACACCCACCTTGGCGAAAATACTATTTTGACCCAACTAAAAAAAGGCCGTCACCTCGAGGTCGTCTTCTTTCATGAAGGCCGCCACCCCGAGGTGGTCTCCTTTCTAGAGGGCCACCTCCTCGTGGTGATCTTCTTTTTTTTTTTTAATAATTGAATGATAGATAAAATAATATTTTTTCAAAAAAGAGGGTATTGTATTTAGTACTTTGGGAGTGTTATATTTATCATCTATATTTCAGTAATTAATTAACGTCGTAGGATCACTATCCTTATGTCTATTTTAGTTTATTTTATTTCTTTTGTTGTACTCCCTCCGTCCCTAAATTATTGTCTGGTTGACCTGACACACGGATTAAGAAAACTCAATTGACTTGATTATTAATATTGGAATAGTATTGAACAAGTGTGTTGTTTCCTTTAATGCCTATGTGTATATGGTCCATAATTAAAGTAGGAAGAAAAAGTAAGGGTAAAATAGTAAAAGTGATGTTCTAAAAAGGAAAGTTTCAAACAAGATAATTATTTTAGGACGGATGAAAAAGAAAAGGAAGACAATAATTTAGGGACAGAGGGAGTACAAGTTAGTAGAACATAATTATTGAAATATATGCTAGTTTAATCGACGTATAAAAGGTTTTTTTTTTTTTTTATGTATAAGGGTATGAGTATGAAAGTCAATTTCTAACATTTGAGGATATCAAACAAATAAAAAATTTACTTCGTCTGTTTCAAAATAAGTGTCGTTTTAATATTGTGCACACATATTAAAAAATTTTGTAGGTTGACAAAATATACTCTTATTAAATATCTTTAATTTGTGCTATGAGTAATTGGAACTTGGAAGGATAAATTAGGAGGAGATAACTATTAGGAGAAGATACTTCCTCCGTCCCGGATAAATATTCCTAGTAGACAAAAACATTAGAATTAAGAAACATAATTAATGATGTGCTGTAAAATATATTCTGACAATAATACTCATAACATTAATTGAATTTTACTATTCTAAACAAGTAGATTTCTCTAGGAATTAGGATGTACTATATTTAATAAAGTTATAAGGGTATATTAAAAATAATGATATATTAGTTAGAATATCCCAAAATAAAAGTTAGATTCATTTATCCAGAACGAAGGAAGTAGTATTTAATAAATAGATGATTAATTGTTGGGACTTGGGAGAAGAGAAAAATAAATTAGGCAAACATGCATTACGAACCTAAAATAACACTTATATTGGAACAAGAAAATACTAATAGTAGTTAAAACGACAATTATTTTAAAAAGGTTTTGTGTAACTAAGAAAAATTGGTTTTTTTATTTTAAAAAAAATTTTTTTTAATAGGCGTGGTTCCTCACTTACTCCTACTAACTCGAACCACAACTTTTCGAGTGAAGCGTCTTCTAAGTTACTTGTCAAATGAGACAAACTAGTTACTCCTAGATATTTTGTCAAAATGTAAGAGTATCATCAATGTAAATGTGAATGTGAAAAAATTAGATGCCACTTAGAATTTATAAATTTTTTAAAGAAAAAAAAAACTCTCCAATATAATTATAAAATATGATGTATCAACTAAATTGTTTCTATTGGTTATTAGATAATTAATTTTTTGACTTTCAATACACATTGTGAAGGAAGATGTGAATTATTTACATTCTCTTTTACAATGTGCATTAAAAGTCAAAAAATTAACTATTTAATAACTAATAAGAAATAATTTAATTGACACATTATATTCACATTTTTTTTCTACAATTATATTGAAAAAAAATTTATTTTAAAAAATATATAAATTTTAGATGGTACCCAATTTTTTCACTACATTTGCAGCGTATTTAATGCCCAAGTTCTTAACAGCCAATAGCAGAAAGAAACGTGGGCTAGCTTTTGTAGCACCATTCACCAATAAAGAAAGTTATAGAAGTAGCAGCTGTCAGCCTGTCAACAAAGTAAAGCAGAGTAGAGCAGAGCATATAGGCTTGCTTGCCTGCTTGTTCATAGACAATTCATTTAGTTGCGCTGTCTGCTGCACTGCGCTTCGCCGCTCGTGTTGCTTGCTCTGACTCTCTCTCGTGCGCCGGCAAATTGTGGAAGTAAGGATTCTTATTATTTTAAGGTGAAATGCAGAAAATCCCCCTGTGGTTTGGTGATATACAGATAACCCCTTTGTGGTACATAATTAAGCTCAAAGCCCTCTTGTGATTAATGGGGGTTTGCTTTTATTAATTCTGTTAACAAAATTAGTTAAATGACCAAAATATTCTTTAAGTGTGCATCTAATTTACATCTCACTAATTATTGATAATTACTATTATTATAATGAAACATATCCCTGTAATATAAACATTAGACAAATAAACATTAGCAATCCATCCTTGGAGTAATCTACTTGTTTTGTTCCTCGTCTCTCTATTCTCCTTTTCAACCAATTTCTTTTTTTGTTTTGTTTTTTTCCAAAAAATAGGATATTTTATGGGATGATTAGGTTTAGAGCCAATGCAACAATCTTAGAATCAACCTATTTAGGGTTAAGATATTAGCAACTTCTAGATTGTGAAAAACCCAATTGATGATCGATTGATTAAGAAATGCTTAGAAAATGGGGGTACGAGCGTTGTTCACATCCCGTTAGTTTAGACCGAAACATTAACAGAAGCAACCCCAACCCCCCTCCCATTAACCATGAGAGGGTTTATGTGCCTAATATTGTACCATAGGGGGGTTATTTGCACATTAGCCATACCAAGGGGGTTTTGCAATTTACTCTATATTGTCATTACACGCCCCCTCACGATTAGCTAGACTCAAACCTTATAACGGTGACTCATTATTTCGTGTGATGTGGAGCAAAAATGTGAGTTGCTAGTTTGCAAGTATAGATAGCCTACTGTAATACTACTATAAAGTGTGAGGGTTCATTTTAAAACTAATTTGCTTGCAAAAGGTGTGACCCGTAATTATTACTTCCTTGGTCCCTAAAAATTTTTTTTTTATTCGTCCCCAAATAATTATTTTATTAAAAAAAAATACTCCCTCTGTCCTTAAATTATTGTCTTTCTTTCTTTTTTTATCAGTCCCAAAATAATTGTCTTGTTTAAAACTGTCATTTTTAGAACATCACTTTTACTATTTTATCTTTACTTTTTCTTTCTACTTTAATTATGGACCACATACACCTAGATATTAAAGGAAACAACACACTTTTTCAATACTATTCTAATATTAATAATCAAGTCAATTGAGTTTTCTTAATCCGTGTGCCGAGTCAACCCAGACAATAATTTAGGGACGGAGGGAGTATTTTAAGATAATACTTTTATTACTTTATTCTTACTATACATTATATCAATATTAATAATTAAATTAATTAATTGTTTTTAATTTATATATTAGTTCAAACAGGACAATAATTTGAAGGGGGGTGTTATATATTAATAGTAAGGCTTCATTTTACCCTATGGCGGGTTTTGAGTGTCCACACAAATCTATTGCAAAAAACCCAAAAGTTTTTCGAGTGAGAGAGGCCCATCTACCAATTCAATAAAACTTGTTCACACTTAGACTCCGGCCCCTACCTTCCTCCGCCATTCCCTCTCCTGTCCTGTGTACCCAAACAAACCAACCTCAAGGCTCAATACAGAGGACTTGATTCTCATTTGAATTTTATACTACTAAGCATTGACTCTGTAGAGAGATAAAAGGGAGGTGTGGGGGGTAATAAACCAACCTCAAGGCTCAATGCAGAGGACTTGATTCTCATTTGAATTTTATACTACTAAGCATTGACTCTGTAGAGAGAGAAAAGGGAGGTGGGGGGAGGGGGGGGGGTAATAAAGCAGAAGCCAGATTCAAAGGAGGGTCGGTGATATGCTTTGATTTTCTTACATGGAGTTCGAGGTACATGCACTGCACCTTTCAACCTTTGAAGCTCTTCCCATTGTTTTGAAAATCATTGCAAATACTGCTCTTTAATAAGTTTCATCGTTGTCAATCAGCAACATTGTTAACGTGAAGAGCAAAGTTGCAGGGTTGATAATTTGCTTCTTTTTTAATAGATGTGTTATATCCGGTTATTAGGCTTAAATACCAATTTGGTCACTCTACTTTCACCCAAAATTTATTAACCTCACTCTACTTTTTTTTTTTCACACTTAAATCACTCCCTTCTTGGACTGTAAAATCAATAAGCTCACTTAATCAATTAGCTTATTGATTGAAAAAGTTTAAATAGAGTAATTAAAGTGTAAAAAAAAATAGTAAAGTGTGTTTAATGATTTTTGGGTGAAAGTAAGGTGACCAAATTGGTATTTAAGTCCAATCATTATTATCACCTTTGCACTTACTTAAGTTTGGTAACCAGGAAGGATAAACACTTCTGTTAATTCCGGTATTATTAGTGCTCTTGATATTAATCTTCACCATAGTTTTGAAATTAAAAATGTTAATTATGTATTTTAGTGAGGGATTTAATAACGCCACTCCCTCCCATGGTAAAATTAACCGGGGATAAAGACTTTATCGGGTAGCTTGTCATATTAGTCAAATCCAGCCTGTATATTGCATATTAAACATCTGGCAATTCAGCTTACGAATTTTATCCCACCTTAATCGGTTTCCAAATGTATTACTCTCTCCGTTTCTAAATTATTATCTTTTTTTTTATTCGTTCCAGAATAATTGTATTGTTTGAAAATTTTCCTTTTAGGACATTATTTTTATCATTTTATTCTTATTTTTTTCCTACTTTAATCATGAACCACCTACACATGGTATTAAAGGAAATTACACATTATACAAATATTAATAATCAAGTTAATTTTTTTTTAATCCGTGTGCTGGGTCAAATAAGACCATAATTAAGGGACGGAGCGAGTAAAAAAGAGGACTATCAAATTAAGACAGAGACAATTTTTGTGGGATTAAAGGAGTAAAAAATTTGGATCTAGAACGACCAGATTCTTTACAAAATTCCTGCAATTAGTTACAGTAAAATCGATTAATATATTGTGGGATTACTCTTTTATACTTTATTCTACTATTTGTTTTTTAATTACATTAGTTGAATGTTTATTTTCTCATTAATTCGGTGGCTTCATTTGAACCTTAAAATTCCCAAAATGCACAAAAAAAGAACCAATTTTTATAGGTTTAGAATCCAAAATTTACCGACTACAATGGGATCTTAATTCTGATTTTACTTTCACGGATATGCCGCCAACTGTTGCCATTTCTGCTCTCCTTGGGTCGGCAACTCACTGGTACCTCGTACCCAGCCTTTTTTTTTTTTAATAATTGAGGGAAAAAATCCACCCAAGACACGGATTGAAATCTTCTATTCCATTCCCCGTAGGGTTAACTTGTACTTGTAAAAAGATGGTTTGATAAATTAAAAAGGACACAAGTAGGGCTAAGATTCAATGAGACAAGAAATGTGACGGGAGTACGATAAAAGATTTGAATTCCCCGGGCAATTTTGGTAGTCAGAATTATCAGATAGGATTAGTGAACTGAATCGTGAGATGTTTGATACGCAATAGACGATCTGAACTAATAATGAGGGCCTAATAATACACATATAAATAACACGGGCACTAATATTACCGGGATTACTAATAGTTCTTATCCTGCCTTAGTTCCAAAGAAGCTCATAGAGGTTTTATTTAAATGTGAGCTTGTACAGCTGCCTTACTTCCAAAGAAGCTCATAGAGTTTTTATTTTAATGTGAGCTTGTACAACTCAACCCCTTGCTTCCAACTATATATTTTCTTAATAATATATGTTAATGAAAACGCGGTCCGTGAATTTAGGTAATTTACTAAATAAAAAGGGTTGCAAGTATTATCTACGATTAAATTTTTAACTGATTAGGAAAGTTGATTTTCAATTTTTGATGTGGAATTTTGGTGTTGAATTCAGCTTGAAGAAGAGACTATGCTGAGATTTGATGAAGCAGAAGAGGAGACCTTCTTTGATACTGCAGATTGCTTGCCGTCATTGTCATCATCCCAGAACTCATTATGTTTCAGCAGTTTAAATTTAGGTTATGATATATGGCTCAGTGAACCCCACAGTGTTGAGGAACGTCGAAGAAATTTTTTCGGTCTTCTTGATTCCGTTCACGGGGAGCCCGAGAGAGTGGAACTGGAAAGGGTGGTAGAGTCTAGTGAAGCTGTGTCGAGTTCTCCTGAGTCTTCTGCAGCCAGTGTGGAAACCACTAGTATGGAATTGGAAAGGGTTATAGAATCTAATGAAGCTGTCTCAAGTTCTTTTGAGTCGTCTGTAGCTGATACCACTAGTATGGAATGTGACTATAGGGAAATGAATGGTGAAGCCAATATTATAGATGATGATTCAGAATATGAACATTGGGAAGATGAGGGTCGTGTAGAAGAATGTGAGAGTTTTGATAAGAAGAAGAGGGTAAAGAGTTGGAGGAAAAGCTTCGTAAGCAAGACGAAAAGAAATCGTGATGTGTTGAAACGTGATGGTGAAACGCGTAGGATGAAGGTTTGGCAGAACAAAAAGAAGTGTATGGAGTTCAGTGCAGTTTACATTGGGCAAGAGTTTTGTGCTCATAAAGGTATTGTTAGGTCAATGAAGTTTAGCCCTGATGGTCAGTATTTGGCTAGTGGTGGTGAAGATGGGGTGGTTCGTATTTGGCGTGTTACATCAGCTGACACCTCCTGCAAAAGTATATCTGATAGTTTTAGGGAAGAAGGGAAACCCCGTTCGGGAACAAAAAAGTCGAGCCCCGTGTCAGTTATCGTTCCTGATAAGGATTTCAAGGTCGAGGAGCTGCCATTGCACGAATTTCATGGTCATACCAGTGATGTATTGGACCTTGCTTGGTCCAATTCTAATGTAAGTAGTAAGTCAGCGCCCAATATATGCTTTATGATGTCAATAATTTACTACATTGTGCAAATATTTGATGAAGCTCAATGCATTTTTGATTGCAGTGCATTCTTTCTTCATCAGAGGATAAAAGTGTTCGTTTGTGGAAGGTTGGACGAGATAAATGTTTGAGCGTTTTCCATCACAATGATTATGGTAAGTAAATATTTAGAAGTTCTGTTTTAATCTTGTCATGGTTACAGTTCGCAAATCTTTTTGTGTTTCCCTTGAAGCTGCCTATTTATTTCTGGAAAAACAAATACTTATTTCTTCTTTGGATGGAATCAGTGACGTGCATTCAGTTTAATCCTGTTGACGAAAACTACTTCATCAGCGGCTCCATTGATGGAAAAGTCCGAATGTGGAAAGTGTCTAAAAATAGAGTGGTGAATTGGGTTGATGCACGAGACGTGATAACTGCTATATGTTACCAGTCGAATGGAAAGGTATACATTTATTTATATATTGCACTATAAACTCAGAATAAGTTTCTGTTCAGAAGTTCGATCATGTTTTTCCTATGATAATTAACTAGGTTTCTTCTTGTAACTGAAAGCAGGGATTCGTAGTTGGTTCTCTTACTGGCAGTTGCCGCTTCTATGAAGCATCAGGTACATGCTTTTTCCATGTTTGTAATCTTGTGTCTGTATAGTGAACATCGATTCTGTAAACTGGTGATGAAGTATCTAACTGAATTTATTGTTAAATAGGCCGTGATCTGCTGCTTACTGCAGAGATACATATTGATGGTCGAAAGAGATCCTATGGCAACAGAATCAGTGGCATTCAGGTTTTACTCGTGGCCTTGCTGCTATAGATCTTGTGTAACTTTCATATTAGTTCAATAGTAAAATGAAGTGCTGTTCCTTTGTTGCAGTTCCTACAGGAAGACTCGCAGAGAGTTATGGTAACATCAGAGGACTCTAAAGTGCGTATTCTTGATGGGATCGATGTTGTCCATAAATACAGAGGTATATTTTCGTCCTTCAACTTTCCATATGAGTTTCACTCTTTTCCATTTTGAACTGCAGTTGTAGAAGTTTTTTTTTTCACTACGTTTTGATGCATTTTATAACAGACACCAAGAAATCGAGACAAAAGCCGAGTTGAGTTGAGACATTTAGTTGCATTAAATTTCTTCCTAAGTCAACTGCTTTCTCCAGTAACTTTGTTCATTAGGTTCATTTGACTCTGATAGGCTTAACTTTTACATCAAAGTCAACCCTTTTTCTCTTCACACGCAGTGGATCTTCTTCAGTTGGAAATTGCAATTCATACTTCTTTTTCTACAATAATCTTTTACCTCAAATAATTGTAGATGTCTACCTTTAGAAGCTCCTTATGTACATTTGATTTGCAGTATTGCCACTTGCTTAATCTAATACGACACGTCACACATTCAACTTCCGTATGTTGTTTCAAGGGTACCTCATCTAAAATTTGGACTTTCTGACTTTCTGAAGTTTCGAGGTTTTAGTAAATAAATGTCTCTGACATAAGGTTGTAGATTTTGGGGTTTTACACTTGGACAATGAACACCTTAATTGTTATTTTTGATTGCTATCTTTCTAAATTAGATGATTCCATTACAGGTCTTTCAAAATCAGGAAGTCAGATGTCAGCTTCATTTACTTCAAACGGTAGACACATTATATCAGTTGGTGAAGACTCTCGCGTTTACGTTTGGAACTACGAAAACTCTTGTATCCAATCTTCGAAACAAAGATCTGTAAGCTCGTGTGAGCATTTCTTCTCTGAAGGTGTGACAGTAGCTATACCATGGTCAGGCATGGCAATTGACTGTGGGAATGGCAATCAGCAGCGTTGCCTACGAATGTCAGAAGCAACTTCTTCATTGGGTCGACATTCAGAACGCTTTTCTCTAGCGAAATGCTTCTTCCCGGACGGCTCGTGTGGGAGCTCCGCAACGTGGCCCGAGGAGAGACTCCCTTCATGGGGTTTACCAGTGGAGGCCGAATTCGATCTTTGTAGTAACGGCTACCACGGCTGCAGAGTTGGATCAGAAACTTGGGGTCTTGTGATTGTGACTGCTGGTTTGGATGGTATGATTAGAACATTCCACAATTATGGATTGCCTGTCAGGATTTAAGACATGTTATACCACAAATACATGTAGAAGATGATTCCTTTTTGGACACACAGTTCGTTTCGTGGTTTTGTACTTATTAGATGAAAAAGTAAGAGAGGGACAAAGTGAAATAAATATGGACAGATGACAGAGTGAAAAAGAAAATAAACAATGAATGCAGACAGGGGCCAATATTTGTGTGTTCACTGTGATGTGCATTAGCTGTATATTCCTGTTCTTATAGCATGGGTATGTATGCCCTGAGATGGGCTTTGTTGATGGGCTTTTGTTGCAGGCTAGATGGGCTTTGTTGTAGGCTACAACCTGAAGCAGACTGTAAAAGTTTCTTTGCATTTGTTTTTTCTTTAAGGTGTAAATATTCACACCACTGACTGAATATATTGGAGTACAGAGGGCAATTGATGATGATGCATTGGTAATTGGGTTAATAACTAACATGTGGTTTGTCCACTATCGTATTTGAGGATACGTGGTTTCAATTTTTGCACATTGACGACCGAGTATAAAAATCTAAATTTGCGACTATCTTTGGAAATGTTACATATATATATATATATATATATATATATATATATATGGGAGTATTTAATGATTATTTTTTTTTTAACTATCAATGGTTACTCTCATTATCAACCATTGGATCAATGAGATTTTTTAGTTAGTTGGAAAAAGCAATTAATGCAAGTAGGTAAGTCATTTAATGCATTAAATCTCAACCTTTAATGTTTGATCCAGTGGTTAAAAATGAGAGTAACTATTGATGATTAAAAAAAAAGTAACCATTAAATACTCTCCATATATATATATAAACTAACTTAGAGCCTATTTGTTCGTATTTTTTGAACGAAAACTCTACCTAAAATGCTGCATTATGCCCAATAATGTGTATAAACCATGTCTTGTAATAAGCGGCGTTTGAGAAACGGAGGCAGCGTTGTTAACACTAAAATTTGTAGCTTTTGCGGAAAACGCATTTGTAATACGTTGGGCTCTTCAAAATTTACAAAAACAGCTTGGAAAAAATACTCACCACCTTTCATTCGTTTCTTTCTTTCTTAACAAATGTTTGAGCTTTGAGATTATAACTTGGAATAATTGTGGGCCGGTATCATTCCTCAGATTTTCAATAGTTTTAAACCCTAATACTTGTTTCAAGCCGAAAAAATCCAGTTTAGTGGATAAATGACTCAATTGTTCCAAAAATGCCATTTTATTATGCACTGTGCTACTTTAGCTGAAATTCATTTTCCAACAATTGTTTACTTTTGCTATGACATACATCTCTCATTTTTCTCTTTTTTTTTTTGTTTAAAAAAAAAAAAAAAAAAACCTTACTGCCATCTCCGTCCTCCCCTATCATACTTTGTTGTCTTTATCTCTATCCTAGCAAACTCCGCTACCTTCGACATCCTGCCTCTTCCACTGCTGTAATCTCTCTCTCTCTCTCTCTCTCTCTCTCTCTCTCTCTCTCTCTCTCTCTCTCTATTTATTCTTGTAAACCCCAAAATACTCTCCAGCACCACTTCATCTTTTATTTATCCATCTATCAGTGCGTATGTGTGTTAGCTCCCCTTAATCTCGTTTATAAGATAATATATATATATATATATATATATATCAAATTTCTATATATTTGGTTCTTCAATCCCATGGAAAATAGGACTGAAAATAACATGAAAAGATGATTTGTTATTACAAAGCAAAGAAGCTGAAATATGATCAAAAACTGAATGGGAGATTCTTAAGGTGAACAATGAACCTCGTAAATAAAATATGTGCATCGCAATGCAACAAAACAATACTTTTTATTACAATTTTGTGCATTGCGATGCACACTTTGATGTATCACAAGTGTAATGTTGTATATCGTGATGCAAAAAAATTTTATTTTAATACAATTTTGTGCAACGTGATGCATTAATTTTATTTTGCGATACATCAATTTTAAAACGGGCTTGAAAACCAAAATTATGGGTGTGGTACCCATTTTGAACTCTTAAGGAAATCGCAAATGTATCATTTTTGCATCACGATGCATCAATGTTGAATCGTAATGCATCAATTTATGCATCGCGATTCATAAAATATGAATTACGATGCATCAGATACATAGCGTGTCTGCTCCGTATTTTTTAAAGAGATAGACAACATTTCACAAGAAAAGTGCATCTTTTCGATTTAAAACAAGTATACGGTCTTAAACTAGTTGAAAATCCATCAAACGGGAACGCCCCACTTTGCCCAAATAAGTTTTCAAAGTTGGGCTTAAGAAAGTTATAAAGTTTTAAGGGATTTTGAAGTTACAGGGTCTTAAAGAATTAACTTGGGATATTATTAGGGTGAACTTTGGGCCGGTCCCCTTTAATAAATTTTCAATTAGTTTAGACCCCTATACTTGTTTCAAACTGGAAAAAGATATTTTTATTGCGAAACGTCGTCTATGCCCTTAAAAAACACGAAACTGACACGCGATTAATCGCAATTTCAAATTGATGCATCGCAATTCGAACAGGCACGCGATGCATTGCAATTCCTAATTCAATACATCACGATGCATCGCAATTCTAAATTCTATACATCGCGTCACAATTCTAAAATCAATGCATCGCAACTCCAAAATCAATTCACCGTAATTCTAAATTTGATGCATCGCAATTCCAAAATTGCGATGCATCGCAAAGAGGCGCCACGCCTCTTTCAATATGGGCACCACGACCATTTTTGACAACCAAAAGGCGTCATACACTCCCCCCTCCCAGAGAAAGAAAATGAATCGCAATTTCAATTCGATGCATCGCGATGCATTTATTTATGCATCGTGATTTTAAATTGATACATCGCGATAGCCACAATTATATATCTTATATAACGCAACAAACACAACTATTGCTATGTCGAGTTTAGTGAGAATCAAACACCGTTGTTGTTGTGTCGATTGCGATATTCTCTCTACAACACAAATTCAACTAATCATGAATTGAAAATTGAAAAATCACAAAATTGAGAGAGAGAGAGAGAGAGAGAGAGAGAGAGAGAGAGAGAGTAACAAATATTGTCTTCATTAATGGATAGATTTTGAGGTATTCGCTTGAAGAAATCTGTAGTACAATAAAGTATATTATCTAAGAAATAAGCGATTACGAATATTATGAAAGAGTAGTTAAGAATAGCTCCATAGTTTTTCTTTTCCAAAAACATGCAGTATTTAGTAGATTAAATCATGGATGTTTGACATGTTTCAAATTTTAAGCAATTTTCATCACACTGAGAGAGAGAGTGTGTGTGAGAGAGAGTGAGAGAGAAAGAGAGGAAGATTGGATCGCAAACACAATCTAATCAATACCTATAATTTTCAATATTATAACTACTGTGTGCGTGTGTTGTGAAGAGAGAAAGAGAAAGTGACCGAATGAAGGAGAGATGGATCGGAGGCGGGATAGCTGGCGAAATTGAATCGAGGGCATTTTAGGAACAATTTGGTCATTATTCCACCAAAATGTATTTTTTCAGTTTAAAACAAGTATCGGAGTCTAAACTGGTTGAAAATCTCAGAAAATGTACCCGTCTACAATTATTCCATATTATTACTATTAATTGAAGGAATTCTAAGAGTTTTTTATGTAATAAATTTTAACAAAAAATATGTTCTTTACGATAGGGTAAGATTGTCATTACGAACAGTTTCAAAACAACTTTTTAAAATGATACACAAAAGCCATTTACAAATAAACAGATTGTGTTTTAAAAAATATGTATTTTTAAAAGCCAGTTACAAATAAACAAATTGTGCTTTAAAAAATATGTATTTTTAAAAGGCAAATGATATTGCGAGCTCGAGCTTGTGGTATTATTATAATTTTTAGTGTTAGAACCGTTAGTTGGTCAAATGTTGTTAAGTTGATGATGATCTAGAATGTTCATGTCATTATTTAAAAAAAAACCTTAATTCTCAATTTTATCACTCCGTTATCGTAAAAAGTATGATAAGTTCACTCTACAATTTTTTTTCACAGATTAATAACTGTATTTTTTTAAAAAAATATCAATTTGGTTCATAAATTGAATGCCATTAACTTTGTTGGATAAAAAATTATAAAAAAACTTAAATGCCCTTTAATTATAGCACATGCCTTGCACGTGGAGTTTTGGAGACCGTAATTAAAACCCTACCCCTAGTAATTACTAACCTATCACTCCCACTCTCAGCCACCCCCCTGTGCCCCATGAGCACCACCACTACCTACGGTCACACCCACACACGATTAGCATTCTGGTAAAGAAGGAAAGGGTGTAGGCGAAGAAGATTCAGGTGAAACGACGGAGGAAGCCACGGCGCCGGCAAGGATCTAGGAGAAGGAGCGACGCTCTGACCAAAGCTCCACTACTGTTCATCTCGTCAATTGTTGATGGATTCACACCGATCCAATTCAATCGAAGACATCTTCGATTCCTCTCTGATTCTAGAAGATACCCACTTCAATGAAGGTTACCAAAAAGGGTACAACGACAGCTTGGCCTCCGGAAAAGACGACGGCCACCAAGAGGGTTTAAAATCAAGTTTTAAAATCGGTGAAGAATTAGGGTTTTACAGAGGATGTATTCACATCCGGATTTCTGCAATTCAGTTGGATTCAACTTGTTTCTCGTCTATGGCTCAAAAATTCATCAAACATATTGATTTTGGCAACCTCTTCAACAGAAGCCTTCTTCACTCTTCTTCTTCAGTTTCTCATACTGAGAGGAGACAGAGAGAAAGAAAAAGAGAAAATAATCCTCTATAGAGGAGAAAGAGAAAAGGGAGTAAATGTAGAGAAAGAAAGACGAAAAGGGAATTCCTGTTTTGCTGTTTCTCTCTTGGCAGCTTCGATAGTTAATGAGGGAGGGAGAAAACGGGAGAAGGGTATTTGTGGCAAGTGTGATTGTGATTGGAGGAATGGGGGAGCGATCAGAAGACATCATCTTTCTTTTTTTCTTTTTTGTGGGTTTTTCTCCAAGATTAATTTTGGTACAGCTGACCATTAGAGAGAAGGAGAGGGAGAGAGAGAGAGAGAGAGAGAGAGAGAGTGTGTGTAACACCCCGACCCAACTTTATTCCGGGTCCACTCGTAGTCTCTCGATATCGACCTTAAAACCCTCGGAGAGTGAGGCGTCATGCTTGTTAAGCGTGACGTGTTAAATCGAAGACCATATTTGACGCGTGTTTAACTCATGGCGAGTTGCACTTTGTTCCTATATCCGTTCGAGATTATCCTCGACTTCGTTTAGCGTCCGTGTACATTACATTTCCTCTCTAGTTGGTTATTCTAGCCTTGGCTTAGATTTGTTCGCAAACGACAAGCACGTTCGCTCTGTCGTTAACCCGTAAGTTGAGATAGTTTGAGATCCATTTCGCGTGTTTGACTTGTTGTACGTGTGAGACTTATGTTCGATATCATTCGTACCTCGTCACGAGATTATTCGGGTGTGTATTGGATGTGTTTTGACCTTAATTTGATGTTAGGATCAACCTAGGATCATTCCGGGACATTTCGGGGTCAAACGGGAGCGAAATAGGAAAAGTCAGAAAATCTGGAGAGAGCGCGGCCGCCTGGGCAGCCGCTCAAGTGGCAGAAAGGTTGGTTTTGAGCAGGGCGGGCGCCTGGGCGGCCGCCCAGCCCCGTGCCCTGTTCGTCCGGTTTTGACTTTTTCTCGGTTTTTCGTGTTTTTAAGTGGTTTAAAATGCTCAAACAAGCCCGGGATTGGACCAAACACTTACCCATGGTATTAATAACATAACCCAACTCTATTTTCTCCCTCATTCTCATCCCCAAACCAGAAAATAGAGAGAGAGAGAGTCTAGAGAGAGAAAGGAGAGAGAAGAAGAGAAGAATCGCGATATCTCGAGCTCCGTTGGTCGGATCGACGAGCCGTCTTCGCCGTAGCGTAGAGGATGACGAGGAGCACATTTATACACAAAGGGATCATTTGATCTATTAGTATATCTTGAACCCATCTCTTCTCCCACGTTTTAGAGAAAGAAAGGGGTGTTTTGAGAGAGAGAAAGCTTGGTTTGGACTTGGATCGAGCTTGGGATCAACGTTTGGACTCCGTAGCGGCGTAGAGGTCGTGGAGGAGTACATTTCCACTCGAAGCCCCTTAGATTTCGTGGAGGATTTGCGTTGTGTGGTAAGTTACTAATCTCTTTCTTAGATTTTGAGCATCGTAGAGTAGTATCGTGATGTTTACGTGTTATTTATGTGCATATGAACTCCCTACATGCTATACTTGTTCAATGTGATACTCTAGCATGTTAAATGATGGGTATTGATGGATTATTGTTAATTTTGTGGTCTCCAAATATTAGAGACTTGTGGAGTTCATTGTGTACACGTTGTTGTTGTTATTGGGATAATTGTTGTCTCCGAGTAGTAGAGACTCCTCAAGATTGTGTTGTGATTATTGTTGTTGTTGTTGTTTCCCGAGTTATAGACTCGCGGGTTTACGTTATAGTTGGGTTCCGGCATTATAGTCGCCGATGACTTGTTTTAGTTCTACCGAGCATGTGTAGCCCTTTGAGATTTTTATCGTTAGAACTCTCGCGATGACTCGTGAGATTTATACGGGTAGCATATACCCCGAATGTTGATTATTTTGGTTGACACTGTTAATTAAGGATAATATTATGGTTCATCCGAGGTTTAGTTATTGGTGACCAACTCTAGCGGCGTTGTATAAGACGTAGAGATTATACGTCGTGTAATGTGGTAATGTGTAGTATAAACCAATGTGGGTTGTATTGTAGTCTCCTACGGTGTGGGATGACGAATTGTTGAGATCATGACCCGATAGAACTCGACTTGGGTTGACTTAGTCAAACATTACTGACTACGATGTGCGGTGGATCGTCGACTTAACCTTATGCCTTAGCAAGGGTTAATTATCCATTTTAGATCTTTCCTTAAGTGTTATCGTGTAGTCATACCTTTAGTGCGCGACATTTCATATGAGACGAATAGTCTCAATCGTCAGATGACGAGTTAGTTGTATTCTGGGTAGTATGAAACACCTTGGGTATCGTTCCATTTCGGGCGATGTGACTTATAGAGAGTCGCTATATGTATAATATACGACAGAAATGAGGTGAAATATAGATGCATGAGATGGAGTGTATTGTGATCGTGGGATACCGTAGAGATCCTAAGTGCGCGTGTTAGTAGCACGTTGAATTATGATTGTAAGTACGAGTAGGCTTACATGTATTATGATTGTGAAGTCTAGCAAGTGCGGACTAAAATGACTTGGTGTATGTGTGGTTGTTCTAGTAAGCAATAGGACAATCATCCTACTTTGATGATTGATTGTGTGTTTAATAATTACAAGCACATTATGTAGATTTAGTATGTGATTCAATAGAACACATTATGGTTTGATTTCTTTGGGTTGTGATTCAGTAGAACACATCATGATTTGGTTTATTAAGTTGTGATTCAATAAGAACACACTTAGATTAGTTTGGCATGAGTAAACATCTACTTGTGCATTGCATCGAGTCCAGCTGGCATATGTGCATTGGAGGTGTATTGACGCTCGGTTATTGCGGGAGCAGGGGCTTCGTAATAGCCGAAGGCCAATACACTGGGCCTCGCCCTACCGTTGGCCACGGTAGGGGTTTCTCTAGTCCCACAGTTGAACGGAATAAACGGCGACTGTGTATTGTCGACATTTTTGTATGCATGGGGATACGGACACCGGTCCCTTGTGATACCTATAAGTGGCTAGAGCCGTATTGTCTCGGGTCGTAGGGGATCGAGCGATACGTCGACGTGGATACAGAAAATGGTCCACAACGGGTACCTGTAGATCGTGCGGGTCGCGATCGGGTACATTATTTATTGGGTACCTGTAGATCGTGCGGGTCGCGATCGGGTACATATATTTGTTTTGGGATACGAGCACCAGTCCCTTTGTGATTTGTGTACAACAGCAGCAGCACAATCGTCTACTTCTGATCGTGGTTGTCATTGGGAAACGTGTCTAGCATCAGTGGCACATTTGTTTAGTATGGTTCTCTGGAGCAGGAGTGCAGGAATCTATTATCATTATTATCTTGTTGGATAGCATCAGAGGCATCCTTTACAGTTATGTGGAGCGGCAGTACGATCGTTTACTACGGCTTCATGGAGCGATAAGGTCGGAAGTGTTTCAAGGGATTTCGGAGGTGTACCTTGAATCCACCGTATCCACCTTTATGTGTTTATTTTGAGCTTTATGTGCTTCCTATATGAACGAATGTTGGTCGTGGTCTCCAACCAGTGCATGACTGATAGGACGGATTTATACTATCTTTTTCCTATGTTTTCCGTCCTTATTATTCTCTATTTCCATGTATCTAGTATAGGTTTGATGTATTTTTGAGTGAATTATGTTTTGTGAGGATTTTGAGAGAATCAATGTAATTCGAGAGAAATTTAGAGATTTATTATGTAATCCTTTTTGGTTCTCAAAGAAGCTCAAGATCATCAATCCTACATCGATGGAAGTCAACAAAGTCAAGACAAAGTCAACCAAAGAAGACCGGCGAGCTAAAGAGCCACGAGGAAATTGAAGATTTCGGGATTTTAGGCTTGGGGACGAGTCGTCCCCATTTGGCCTAACTATTCCCCACAGGACGACCGATTCAGAAGGACGAAGGTTCGGGACGAGTCGTCCCGGGGACGAGTCGTCCCCGTCGAGACTAAAATCGTGGGTCTTTGTATTTTTAGCAGCTTTTATTATTTAGAGTTATTTTATTTTTATTCTTTTTATCTAGGTTTTAGGAAGGAGTATAAATACTATTTCTTTGTTTAGTTTTAGGGTTATCATCTACTTTGGAGAGTTTTCCTAGAATCAAAAACTCAAGCTTTGAATTTCTATGGAGAACTAAAACTCCATAACTTTGGATTTGAAAACTTGATCCGGATTCTTAATTCTATTGAGGTATTTCTTTCTCTTAATTAATTCTTGTTCATAATCTTGCTTGTATTAATTTAGATTGATTTCTAGGGTTGTGGATTTGGCCAATTTACTTGACCTCTTTATTAATCTTTGCTAGATTACTCGCTCGTGCGTAACTAGAGTTTTCATTGTAGCGTCTTCATGAATTGTTTATGTGCCATAGCAATTCGGGAAGTAGGCAAGATTAGACGTTTATCTAATTAACATTAGAAAGCGTTCTTGATTTTAGTCTCTTATAACAACATCAATTAATCTTTAGACCTTTTCGTGCGGTTTAGGTTTAATTTTAATTAGGGTTTATAGTGAGTGTGCCACCGCTATAAACTAAACCGAAAGAAGAGACAGAGATTGAAATATATCTCGTAATCAAGTGAATAAGTATTATGGTGAAAAAGAATTATCAATGATATTAGAATTATAATCCGGTGACGATATCAAATCAAGTTCCTTTACATTATTGTTTTAAACACTTAGTTTATTTTTCCCGTTGTAGGAATTAATCAAGAACTCAATTTAAACCCCCAATCTGGTCAAGTGACTGTTCGCAAATAATCAATGTTCTTCGTGGATCGACCCGACTTACCCTAATTACATTATTAGTGGCCGAGTTTAGGTCTAATTTAGTGGGCGTGCGACTAAGCCTACCAAATTTTGGCGCCGTTGGGAACGGTGTTATTGTTTGCGTTCTTTTTCTTTTCTTATTTGTTTTATTTTTCTTTTAGTTCTTTAATTGTTATCTCTTTAGTTATATTTATTACTTGTTATCCTATAGTGTGGAACCGTTTATGGTCCACACTCGCTCTACTAAAAATTTGATTGTTTCGTTTGATCCGAAATCGAAAGATCTTTCAGAAAGGACGACAACAAAGCAGAGAGTCAAGGAGATATTGTTAGCGAAGAGATGCGAACGGAAATAACGCAGTGGTGGTGACCAAGCAGGGATAATGTAGGTGGTGGTGGACACGCAGTTCCACCACGACATTGAGGCAAAGGATCGCTCCGAATTGGAACGAGCAACCACATGCCGTCCAATTCCCGCCTTACCCGCCGGAGTGACATTTGAGTTGAAGCCGGGCTATTGAATCGCTTCCGCACTTCACGGGGATGCCGGAGAGGATCCAAATCGCATCTCTCGCTTGTGCAAATATGTCGAGTATGAAGCCGCGGTGCTTCCGCTCGAGCACATTATTGAGGGCATTTTCTTTCACTCTAAAAGATAACGCGAATGGGTGGTATTATCACTTGCCACCTAATAGCATCACGACATGGCAGCAGATGAAAGAGGTATTCCTAGAAGAGTTCTTCCCTCAGGATCAGATTAATGTTATGAAGAGGGACATCGTAATATGGAGCGTATGCGATGAGACCCTATACGACTACTACAATCGCTTCCACAAGCTTTGTAGGAGTTGTCCATATCATGGGTTTACCGAGGACCACCGATTGTCTATTTTCATGGAGGGTTGACCATTCAGACAAGAGATTAGTGGATTCATGTTGTGGAGGGAGTATTCGAATAAGACCACCGATGAAGCAAAAAGTTGATCGAGGAGCTAGCTAAGAGTACGAGGACCCATGGCAAGAGGTCAAATATGAGGCGAGTTAGCAGGTGGGTTCTAACAATGGGTCGATCAATAAGCTCGAGACAGACTTGGAGGACCTCAAGGGTATGGTAAAGCGGTTGGTTCGGGACGACGCCGGCCGTGTGGGATTTGTTATGAAATTACGCACCCTATAGATTCGTGTCCTTCTTTGCAGACGGGTGATATGGAGAATGTCAATGCAGTTGGGTTTGCACAGCCGGGACAGAGACCAATGGGTAACACTTATAACCCCAGCTGGAGAAATCATCCCAATTTCGGATGGGGCAGTCGCCAGCGAGAATCACCGGGTGGTCGGGACGCAGCTTGGTAATCAGCAGGTTATCGCAGCAGCAGATCGTGGTAATCAGTACAACTCTTATAGGCCACCATATGGACAGCAGCAGCAGCAGCAGAATTCTCCGGAACTGTCTACAGAGGCATTGCTGAATTCTTTGGCACAGAGTGTTAGCACCATGAACCAGAATTTCCAGAAGACGCTAGCCGCACCGATGCGAGCATTGGTAACTTGGAGAAACAGATGGGTCAGGTAGCTGATGCAGTGGGACGGATGGAGGCTAGGGATTCGAGGAAGTTGCCATCACAGACTGAGCCGAATCCCAAGCAGAATGCATGTGCGATCACTCTTCGAAGTGGTAAGGAGTTGCAGGATAAGGGTGTAGCTGAGGAACCAGAGGTTGAGGTTGAGATTTTAGAGCCAGTGCAAAAGGAACCAGATCTGACAGAAGTTGCACCTGAGGTTAAGGCTCCTGTATATGAGCCTGAGGTTCCATTCCCCGAGGCCTTGAAAGAACATCGAAAGCCAGAGCCTGACAAGGCTATTTATGATACTTTCAAGAGGTTAGAGGTTAATATTCCTTTCTTGGATCTTCTTGATCGTTCCAAGGTATGCGTTTTTGAAGGAGTTGTGTACTATGAAGAGGAATCGAAAGAGAGGAGTAAGAAGAAGGGTAAGGTTAAAGAGCACGTGTCTGCGGTGTATCGAGGAAATTGCCTAAGAAGTGCGGTGACCGGGGATGTTCGTGATTCCAGCTTTGGGGGATGCTTCGAGCATAAGGCGATGTTAGACTTGGGGGCTTCAATCAACGTCATGCCCTATGCGTTGTTTGAAACTCTTAAGTTGGGACCACCGCAGACACCGAGTTGTGATACGCCTAGCGGATAGGTCGAATGCCTACCCGAAGGGATTGGTGAAGGATGTTCGGTTAGGTGGGGAGATGATATTTCCGCAGATTTTTATGTGCTTGAGATGGAGACGGATCCAAGAGCTCCTATACTTGTTGGGGAGGCCTTTTATGTCGATCGCTCTGACAAAGCTCGATGTGACCAATGGTTCTTTGTCAATGGAATTTGATGGGCAAGTAATGGAGTTCAACATCTTTGACTCTATGAAATACCCTACGGATACGGAGTCATCGTGTTTCGTCGATGTGATCGAGCCATTGGTAGAGGAGGTATTTGAGGTGTCTAGTGGTGATGATGATCTCAAGACCGCGTTAGAGAACGCTTTGGGGTATGCTAATTTGGAGTTTGACATCTCGATTCGTTGAAGGAAGCGGTTATGGGTCTTACAGAGTGCCATGTTTGCTATCGCACCGGGTCATGGTCACATGAAGTTAGAGGTTCCAATGGAGAAGCTTGTTCCATCTATAGAGAAGGCACCGGAACTTGAGTTGAAGGTCCTCCCTGAGCACCTTAAATATGTTTATCTAGGTGAGGGAGAGACGCTTCCGGTAGTGATTTCTAGCAAGTTGACTGAGGATCAAGAGAAGAGGTTGATTGAGGTGCCTAAGCGAAAATCTGCTATTGGTTGGACTATTGCCGATCTCAAGGGCATTAGTCCATCTTTGTGTATGCACCGAATCAACCTAGAGGAGGGTGCGAAACCGGTGAGGCAACCGCAGAGGAGACTTAACCCGCCAATGATGGAGGCGGTAAAGAAGGAGGTCCTGAAGCTACTACGATGGGCATCATCTATCCCATCTCGACAAAGAAGTGGGTGAGCCCCACACGTGTGTGCCCAAGAGGGGGGGGATCACAGTTTCCCGTAATCAAAATGGAGAAATGGTTCCAACCCGGAGCAAACGGGGATTCGCGTGTGCATCGATCTCCGACGGTTGAATGAGGTAACTCGTAAAGACCACTTTCCCTCCCTTTATTGATCAAATGTTGGAAAGGTTAGCCGGAAGGGCGTATTTTTGTTTTCTCGACGGTTTTTCCGGGTATTTTCAAATACCTATTGCCCGGAAGACCAAGAGAAAACTACATTTACTTGCCCTTCGGCACCTTTGCCTATCGGAGAATGCCGTTTGGATTGTGCAATGCACAGGACTTTTCAAAGGTGCATGATGAGTATTTTCTCCGATTTTGTGGAAAAATTTATGGAAGTTTTCATGGATGACTTCACTGTCTATGGAGACTCGTTTGATGAATGCCTTGCTCATTTAGGACTAGTGTTGGATAGGTGCATGAGGGCAAGGGATTCAAAGTTAATGGTCAACGGTTAAAACCGTATTTTGAGAACGAAGTTGTGAATACCGCGTATTTGGAGGTAATTGATCTCCAAGACCCGGTATATGTTTGATTAGCTTTGAGTCCGAGTCTTGTCAAAGACTTTAAACGTTGATGCTAGCCGGGGCTTTCCGGCGTTTGGTCTAGCTAAAGACGGTAAAGAAGGGCGGCTATCCGGAGGCAACCCGGATTTAATTTCATCATTCTTAGTTTTTATTGTTGTTGTATGTAATGTTATTTATTTATTTTTTTTATATGAATCGGTGCTGCTGAAGGTATTTGTTTTGTGGTGGTGAGCAGGGAGAAGCAAGGGAGAATGGATCAAAGCCCGGCCCTAAAAAAAAAAAAAAAAAAAAGGCCCGGACGAGTCGTCCCCATTTGGCCCAACTATTCCCCAATCGGGACGATCGAATCAGATCTTGTGAAGGAAAGGGACGACTCGTCCCCAAATGCACCAACTCTTCCCAGCAGGACAACGATTCAGAGCCTTTGAAGATCCAGGGACGACTTGTGATCTATGGGACGACTCGTCCCCCGGGGCCCGAGAAGTCACGATTGTTCAAAAAAAAAAAAAAAAAAAAACCTCAAAGCCCGAACGAGTCGTGCCCTACTCCTTTTCTACCCCTCTCTTCTTCTTCTTCCTTTCTCTCTCTCTACAAACAACTACCCAAACCCTCCATAGCCACCACCTAAATCCACCATCCACCCATCCCTACAACAAAATCTTTCTCCCTCATTCCAATCAGGGTGGTAAGCCGATCCAGGGCCGGGTTCTTTTGCTCAATGGGATATGATGAGAGCCTTTCTAGAGGTGCAGGATCGGTTTGAGGGTTTGGAGGATGATGTTGCCCTTTGGGAGCCCGATTTCAGTTAGAAGCATGGGCAATACAGCCCGAGCCCCGGAGCTATGAGCCAGTCTTGGATGACTACTTGGCTATGATGCAGTCGAGAGCCGCTGATCGTGCTAAGAGGCGTTCTTCCCGGCAATCCTATTATCAGGTGGAAGGCTCCAGCTCTCGTCGGTGAGGGTATACCTTTTTCCCTTCCCTTTTTCGTTTTATCGCATTTACGCTTTATTTCACACATTGAGGACATTGTGCGGTTTAAGCGTGGGGGTATGGGGATGCTTCTTTCTGTATTCTATCTTTCTGTATTCTATCTATTTGTAAATGTAAAAAAAAAAAAAAGACAAAAAAAAAAAAAAAAAGATAAAAAAAAAAAAAAAAAAAAAAAAAAAAAAGAAAAGAAAAGAGAGGCTAGGTGAAAACCGGAAACGGCACCTAGGCAAAAGGTGAGGGAAGTGATTTGTTTTCATATCTTGCATATCACCGGTGTGGAGTCATAAGGGAGGATTCGGAGTTTCGGGTAGGTTCTTGCATTGGAGTAGGAGGATGGGTTTAGTGGAGTTAGGATAGAAATCCTCATTCGTTTTGGAGTAATAAGGGGGTGTAGGAGTTTTCCATGAGGTAGTTGTGAGAGATTAACACCCGAGCAACTTTTATTGTGAGGGATGATGTAGTGTGAGCCAAGCGTGGGGGAAACATAGGTCATATTTAGTTCCCCTTGGCTTTTGTGTGTGGACCGTAGCTTGGATACCGTTTTATATCGGGAGTTGGTATCAAGTTAAGGTCCTTGTTCTCACTGTTGATTCTTATTGGTGATATAAGGAGACGAGTTTCTTGTACTGTTTGTGACTTTTGATGGACTTGTGTTGGCGGAGTAGAGGAGAATAGGAATCATTTACCCTCCATGCATCTGTTTTAGACCGGTGTTAGATTGGAGTTTAGGATATTACTCAGGGACGAGTAATGGTCTAAGCGTGGGGGTATTTGATAGGACGGATTTATACTATCTTTTTCCTATGTTTTCCATCCTTATTATTCTCTATTTCCATGTATCTAGTATAGGTTTGATGTATTTTTGAGTGAATTATGTTTTGTGAGGATTTTGAGAGAATCAATGTAATTCGAGAGAAATTTAGAGATTTATTATGTAATCCTTTTGGTTCTCAAAGAAGCTCAAGATCATCAATCCTACATCGATGGAAGTCAACAAAGTCAAGACAAAGTCAACCAAAGAAGACCCGGCGAGCTAAAGAGCCACGAGGAAATTGAAGATTTCGGGATTTTAGGCTTGGGACGAGTCGTCCCCATTTGGCCTAACTATTCCCAGCAGGACGACCGATTCAGAAGGACGAAGGTTCGGGACGAGTCGTCCCGGGGGACGAGTCGTCCCCGTCGAGACTAAAATCGTGGGTCTTTGTATTTTTAGCGCTTTTATTATTTAGAGTTATTTTATTTTTATTCTTTTTATCTAGGTTTTAGGAAGGGAGTATAAATACTATTTCTTTGTTTAGTTTTAGGGTTATCATCTACTTTGGAGAGTTTTCCTAGAATCAAAAACTCAAGCTTTGAATTTCTATGGAGAACTAAAACTCCATAACTTTGGATTTGAAAACTTGATCCGGATTCTTAATTCTATTGAGGTATTTCTTTCTCTTAATTAATTCTTGTTCATAATCTTGCTTGTATTAATTTAGATTGATTTCTAGGGTTGTGGATTTGGCCAATTTACTTGACCTCTTTATTAATCTTTGCTAGATTACTCGTTCTGTGCCAGAACTAGAGTTTTCATTGTAGCGTCTTCATGAATTGTTTATGTGCCATAGCAATTCGGGAAGTAGGCAAGATTAGACGTTTATCTAATTAACATTAGAAAGCGTTCTTGATTTTAGTCTCTTATAACAACATCAATTAATCTTTAGACCTTTTCTGTGCCAGTTTAGGTTTAATTTTAATTAGGGTTTATAGTGAGTGTGCCACTGCTATAAACTAAACTGAAAGAAGAGACAGAGATTGAAATATATCTCGTAATCAAGTGAATAAGTATTATGGTGAAAAAGAATTATCAATGATATTAGAATTATAATCCGGTGACAGTATCAAATCTGAAGTTCCTTTACATTATTGTTTTAAACACTTAGTTTATTTTTCCCGTTGTAGGAATTAATCAAGAACTCAATTTAAACCCCCAATCTGGTCAAGTGACTGTTCGCAAATAATCACTGTTCTTCGTGGATCGACCCTGACTTACCCTAATTACATTATTAGTGGCCGAGTTTAGGTCTAATTTAGTGGGCGTGCGACTAAGCCTACCAAATTTTGGCGCCGTTGCCGGGGAACGGTGTTATTGTTTGCGTTCTTTTTCTTTTCTTATTTGTTTTATTTTTCTTTTAGTTCTTTAATTGTTATCTCTTTAGTTATATTTATTACTTGTTATCCTATAGTGTGGAACCGTTTATGGTCCACACTCGTTCTACTAAAAATTTGATTGTTTCGTTTGATCCAGAAATCGAAAGATCTTTCAGGAAAGGACGACAACAAAGCAGGAGAGTCAAGGAGATATTGTTAGCTGAAGAGATGCAGAACGGAAATAACGCAGGTGGTGGTGACCAAGCAGGGGATAATGTAGGTGGTGGTGGACACGCAGTTCCACCACAGACATTGAGGCAAAGGACTGCTCCGAATTGGAACGAGCAACCACATGCCGTCCAATTCCCCGCCTTACCTGCCGGAGTGACATTTGAGTTGAAGCCGGGGCTACTGAATCAGCTTCCGCACTTCACAGGGATGCCCGGAGAGGATCCAAATCAGCATCTCTCTCAGTTTGTGCAAATATGTCAGAGTATGAAGCCAGCAGTGCTTCCGCTCGAGCATCTGTTATTGAGGGCATTTTCTTTCACTCTAAAAGATAACGCGAATGGGTGGTATTATCACTTGCCACCTAATAGCATCACGACATGGCAGCAGATGAAAGAGGTATTCCTAGAAGAGTTCTTCCCTCAGGATCAGATTAATGTTATGAAGAGGGACATCAGTAATATGGAGCAGAAGGCAGATGAGACCCTATACGACTACTACAATCGCTTCCACAAGCTTTGTAGGAGTTGTCCATATCATGGGTTTACTGAGGACCAGCTGATTGTCTATTTTCATGGAGGGTTGACCATTCAGGACAAGAGATTAGTGGATTCATGTTGTGGAGGGAGTATTCTGAATAAGACCACTGATGAAGCAAAAAAGTTGATCGAGGAGCTAGCTAAGAGTACGAGGACCCATGGCAAGAGGTCAAATATGAGGCAGGTTAGCGCAGTGGGTTCTAACAGTGGGTCGATCAATAAGCTCGAGACAGACTTGGAGGACCTCAAGGGTATGGTAAAGCAGTTGGTTCTGGGACAGACGCCGAAGCCGTGTGGGATTTGTTATGAAATTACGCACCCTATAGATTCGTGTCCTTCTTTGCAGACGGGTGATATGGAGAATGTCAATGCAGTTGGGTTTGCACAGCCGGGACAGAGACCAATGGGTAACACTTATAACCCCAGCTGGAGAAATCATCCCAATTTCAGATGGGGTACAGGTCAGCAGCAGAATCAGCCGGGTGGTCAGGGACAGCAGTTTGGTAATCAGCAGGGTTATCAGCAGCAGCAGTATCAGGGTAATCAGTACAACTCTTATAGGCCACCATATGGACAGCAGCAGCAGCAGAATTCTCCGGGACTGTCTACAGAGGCATTGCTGAATTCTTTGGCACAGAGTGTTAGCACCATGAACCAGAATTTCCAGCAGTATCAGCAGCGCACCGATGCGAGCATTGGTAACTTGGAGAAACAGATGGGTCGAGTAGGCGTGCGGTGGGACGGATGGAGGCTAGGGATTCGAGGAAGTTGCCATCACGATCGAGCCGAATCCCAGCGAATGCATGTGCGATCACTCTTCGAAGTGGTAAGGAGTTGCAGGATAAGGGTGTAGCTGAGGAACCAGAGGTTGAGGTTGAGATTTCAGAGCCAGTGCAAAAGGAACCAGATCTGACAGAAGTTGCACCTGAGGTTAAGGCTCCTGTATATGAGCCTGAGGTTCCATTCCCCGAGGCCTTGAAAGAACATCGAAAGCCAGAGCCGGACAAGGCTATTTATGATACTTTCAAGAGGTTAGAGGTTAATATTCCTTTCTTGGATCTTCTTCAGACTGTTCCAAGGTATGCGAAGTTTTTGAAGGAGTTGTGTACTATGAAGAGGAATCAGAAAGAGAGGAGTAAGAAGAAGGGTAAGGTTAAAGAGCACGTATCTGCAGTGTATCAGAGGAAATTGCCTAAGAAGTGCAGTGACCCAGGGATGTTCGTGATTCCAGTTACTTTGGGGGATGCTTCTGAGCATAAGGCGATGTTAGACTTGGGGGCTTCAATCAACGTCATGCCCTATGCGTTGTTTGAAACTCTTAAGTTGGGACCACTGCAGGACACCAGAGTTGTGATACAGCTAGCGGATAGGTCGAATGCCTACCCGAAGGGATTGGTGAAGGATGTTCTGGTTAGGGTGGGGGAGATGATATTTCCCGCAGATTTTTATGTGCTTGAGATGGAGACGGATCCAAGAGCTCCTATACTGTTGGGGAGGCCTTTTATGTCGACTGCTCGGACAAAGCTCGATGTGACCAATGGTTCTTTGTCAATGGAATTTGATGGGCAAGTAATGGAGTTCAACATCTTTGACTCTATGAAATACCCTACGGATACGGAGTCACTGTGTTTCGTCGATGTGATCGAGCCATTGGTAGAGGAGGTATTTGAGGTGTCTACGGATACGCTTCGACGCAGTGAGGCTCTAGTTCGAAGATCCTCTAGTTGTATCTAGTTAGTGTTTTATATTTATTTCCTGTACTTGTGAGATCGTGGGTGAAACTGAGTTATGTAAACTTAGTATGTCGGGTAGAGATTCTTGTATTGTATAGATTTACATTTGGTGCCGACTTGTGGGGTCGTGCCGGTTGTACTATTTTATTTATTCCAGTTTTCTTAGTTGTTGTGGCCCTGTGCCCGTTGGTATTTTTCTAGTATTTTTCCCGAGCATGTTGTCTCGTAGTATTTTGATATTGTTGTTCTCCGGCGCTTGTTTAGCCGTGGAGGTTATATTTATGTTGTTGGGATTTTGTTAATCGAGCTTGAGGCTCAAGTTCATTCGTTATTCCGCTGCCTTGTTTTTAGTATTCCGTTGCTGTGGTTTTGGTTTCGAGCTTTTGTGGCTCGCTTGTAATAGTTTTGCTTCGTTTTCATGCACCGAGTTGGGGTTCAACATCGGGTCCCGGACTCGGGTCGTGACAATTGGTATCAGAGCTTATGTTAGCTGTCCGCCAGGATAGGATCCTCGGCTTAGGTGAATTGGGTATTGGGTTGAGCGTTTAACGTCGAGTTTTGTGTTAAGTTTACCTTGGATATTGGTAAATGGTAGAAATGGTCCATGTAGGACTGGATTAGTTGGGTTCTTACGCTCATGAGAGCGGAGACTAACGGTTTGTAGTCGGTTGTTTCTCTTGGAGAATTAGCGAGTACGCTTTAAGTCCTCGCTAGAATGTTGACGACTTAGTGTCAGTCGCTTGATGGGTTTAGCAGTGAGATTTGACCATTATTGGTGTCCTGTTGATTTTGAGAAGTATAGCCGAGATGTTTTAAGGAATGACTTAGGTTTGATATTGGTGATCATTTAAGGAAATAGAGGTGGAAAACCCGAGATTCTGGGTCGCGAGTCCATTAGTGTTTATCGTGGAGTGTCGAGTTACGATAGTGCGGGTAATTGAGTCCGTACTTACTAGACACTTTATTTTTGCATATCACATCATGGAATGCGACATTTGTGCATACTAAAGACATTGTGTCACATAGGTGCATTTGCTTGTATTTGATACTTATGTGCATGAGACCGATTCTAAGGGCATATTTGTAATCACTTGTCCCTAACGCCCTAGTGACGGTAGCTTTTAAAGCCACTTCAGAAGGGCCCCTGAATTGGTTGTCAAGAGATATTCGTCAAGACTAAGTTGATAGCATGATAGATAGAAATTGTCTCACCCTATTACCAACTGGAATGGACAAGCAAATGGAATAGTTGTACTCGAACAAGATTGTGTATCTTGTGTGTGAATTGTATATCATTCCTCGTGTATTGGCTTGATTTGATTTGATATTGTGAGCCATTGTGCTTAGTTGAACTTGAGTATTTTGGGCATGCGATTAGCCCTTGTGACTTGTATATTGTCCCGCACGTTGTAAGTTTATTTAACACTAGAAATATTGAATTGATGATATGCCACCCCGGTGGCGAGCGTGAGATTGTTATAATTGTATGCGATGTGATATAGGCTGGATACATTGTATTAATTCAGTCTTGTCTTACAGATTCTTGCGATACGAATAGATTGTGTCACCTTGTGTGTATGCCCCTTGGCATGATGAGGTGGTTGTCTTTAGAACCCTACGTGCATGTTAATTATGTTGGGTTGAGAATTGAGAACGTTATGTTGATGAGTTTGCCTTAGTTGAATCACTTACGGTGTTTCACTTCCCTTAGAGATTTAATGTCTCTATTGTATGCCTGTAGCAGGATGGCACGAACTAGGAAGACTGCAAGGATGTCAGTCATGCACCCGACTGTATTTCAACTCAGACACGCATTACGAGAACTGAGAGAACTTGAGGACCAACTGAATGTGGCCCTAGGTGAGACACCCCGAGTGGAGCAAGTGTCCCCACCGAACCCTCCTGCACCGACCCAAGACTCTAATAGAGCGAGTCAGGGTTAGAGGTGAGACCTTGTGATTGGAATCCGTAAGAGTCGTGTTCATCGTGACTTATTCTATTATTTATCCGTTTTCCTATTTTTGGACTACCTTGTGTACTCTGATTTGGGTACTCATTCGTTAGAATATTATATCTTGTAATTGACCTGCGAATGTAATCGTTGAGAGTGCGATTCACTCTATGTTTCAAGTAGCACGTATAGTATATGGTATTGGTGTCCAATGATACCGATCCGTTCCGTCGAAGGTATTTAGAGTTTGAAACTCTTATTATTATTTATGTTGACCTTGTGACTTATTGACATGAGTAGTCGCATCGCGAGCATGTTGACTTGCGATTCCGTTGACCTTTTATTTTGTCGGCTTCGGATGTAGCCGGTAGTATCGTTATTCACAACAGAGTTCTATGACTCACGTGACCTTTAGTGATATGCCATTTGTTTGAACTTGTTCCTTGACTTTATGATGTCGCTGTGTAACTTTGCGAACCTAAGGGTTGTATTAACCCGGACCTAATTGATCGCGGGATTTCCCCGTGAGTAATTGTTGAGAGTGATACCACGGGAAGTGGAGATTCGTTAGCGCGCGGAAGCGTGGCATTGGAACGTGCTCGAAGGTGTTTTCATGACACTTTGTAGTGTACTTTGAATTTGGACTTGACTGGAGACGGTAGTGAGTCTCGTAACGAAACCCCGAGATTTCTTACGTCTCGAAATTTCATCTATTTGTTAGAACCTTGTGCGTGAGCAATACTTGAGGTTGATGGCCTCTAACTTGACCACTCCCTTTATTTGTTTGGGCTTTCGTTCCATTTCAATATGAGTGCGATTACGTAGGCTATGGTATGGCCTTGTTGTAGTGTATGAACTCCCCGTACACGTTCAATCCATGAATTCGCGGCCGAATTCTTTTTAGGGGGAGAGGATGTAACACCCCGACCCAATTTTATTCCGGGTCCACTCGTAGTCTCTCAATATTGACCTTAAAACCCTCGGAGAGTGAGGCGTCATGCTTGTTAAGCGTGACGTGTTAGATCGAAGATCATATTTGACGCGTGTTTAACTCATGGCGAGTTGCACTTTGTTCCTATATCCGTTCGAGATTATCCTCGACTTCGTTTAGCGTCCGTGTACATTACATTTCCTCTCTAGTTGGTTATTCTAGCCTTGGCTTAGATTCGTTCACAAATGACAAGCACGTTCGCGTTGTCGTTAACCCGTAAGTTGAGATAGTTTGAGATCCATTTCGCGTGTTTGACTTGTTGTACGTGTGAGACTTATGTTCGATATCATTCGTGCCTCGTCACGAGATGATTCGGGTGTGTATTGGATGTGTTTTGACCTTAATTTTATGTTAGGATCAACCTAGGATCATTCCGGGACATTTCGGGGTCAAACGGGAACGAAATAGGAAAAGTCGGAAAATCTGGAGAGAGCGCGGCCGCCTGGGCGGCCGCTCAAGTGGCAGAAAGGTTGGTTTTGAGCAGGGCGGGCGCCCGCCCAGCCCCGTGCCCTGTTCGTCCGGTTTTGACGTTTTCTCGGTTTTTCGTGTTTTTAAGTAGTTTAAAATGCTCAAACAAGTCCGGGATTGGACCAAACACTTACCCATGGTATTAATAACATAACCCAACTCTATTTTCTCCCTCATTCTCATCCCCAAACCAGAAAATAGAGAGAGAGAGAGTCTAGAGAGAGAAAGGAGATGGTATTAATAACATAACCCAACTCTATTTTCTCCCTCATTCTCATCCCCAAACCAGAAAATAGAGAGAGAGAGAGTCTAGAGAGAGAAAGGAGAGAGAAGAAGAGAAGAATCGCGATATCTCGAGCTCCGTTGGTCGGATCGACGAGCCGTCTTCGCCGTAGCGTAGAGGACGACGAGGAGCACATTTCTACCTAAAGGGATCATCCGATCTATTAGTATATCATGAACCCATCTCTTCTCCCACGTTTTAGAGAGAGAAATGGGTGTTTTGAGAGAGAGAAAGCTTGGTTTGGACTTGGATCGAGCTTGGGATCGACGTTTGGACTCCGTAGCGGCGTAGAGGTCGTGGAGGAGTACATTTCCACTCAAAGCCCCTTAGATTTCGTGGAGGATTTGCGTTGTGTGGTAAGTTACTAATCTCTTTCTTAGATTTTGAGCATCGTAGAGTAGTATCGCGATGTTTACGTGTTATTTATGTGCATATGAACTCCCTACATGCTATACTTGTTCAATGTGATACTCTAGCATGTTAAATGATGGGTATTGATGGATTATTGTTAATTTTGTGGTCTCCGAATATTAGAGACTTGTGGTGTTCATTGTGTACACGTTGTTGTTGTTATTGGGATAATTGTTGTCTCCGAGTAGTAGAGACTCCTCAAGATTGTGTTCTGATTATTGTTGTTGTTGTTGTTGTTTCCCGAGTTATAGACTCGCGGGTTTACGTTATAGTTGGGTTCCGGCATTATAGTCACCGATGACTTGTTTTAGTTCTACCGAGCATGTGTAGCCCTTTGAGATTTTTATCGTTAAAACTCTCGCGATGACTCGTGAGATTTATACGGGTAGCATATACCCCGAATGTTGATTATTTTGGTTGACACTGTTAATTAAGGATAATATTATGGTTCATCCGAGGTTTAGTTATTGGTGACCAACTCTAGCGGCGTTGTATAAGACGTAGAGATTATACGTCGTGTAATGTGGTAATGTGTATTATAAACCAATGTGGGTTGTATTGTAGTCTCCTACGGTGTGGGATGACGAATTATTGAGATCATGACCCGATAGAATTCGACTTGGGTTGACTTAGTCAAACATTACTGACTACGATGTGCTGTGGATCGTCGACTTAACCTTATGCCTTAGCAAAGGTTAATTATCCATTTTAGATCTTTCCTTAAGTGTTATCGTGTAGTCATACCTTTAGTGCGCGACATTTCATATGAGACGAATAGTCTCAATCGTCAGATGACGAGTTAGTTGTATTCTGGGTAGTATGAAACACCTTGGGTATCGTTCCATTTCGGGCGATGTGACTTGTAGGGAGTCGCTATATGTATAATATACGACAGAAATGAGGTGGAATATATATGCATGAGATGGAGTGTATTGTGATCGTGGGATACCGTAGAGATCCTAAGTGCGCGTGTTAGTAGCACGTTGAATTATGATTGTAAGTACGAGTAGGCTTACATGTATTATGATTGTGAAGTCTAGCAAGTGCGGACTAAAATGACTTGGTGTATGTGTGGTTGTTCTAGTAAGCAATAGGACAATTATCCTACTTTGATGATTGATTGTGTGTTTAATAATTACAAGCACATTATGTAGATTTAGTATGTGATTCAATAGAACACATTATGGTTTGATTTCTTTGGGTTGTGATTCAGTAGAACACATCATGATTTGGTTTATTAAGTTGTGATTCAATAAGAACACACTTAGATTAGTTTGGCATGAGTAAACATCTACTTGTGCATTGCATCGAGTCCAGCTGGCATATGTGCATTGGAGGTGTATTGACGCTCGTTATTGCGGGAGCAGGGCTTCGTAATAGCCGAAGGCCAATACATGGCCTCTACCGTTGGCCACGGTAGGGGTTTCTCTAGTCCCACGTTGAACGGAATAAACGGCGACTGTGTATTGTCGACATTTTTGTATGCATTGGGATACGGACACCGGTCCCTTATGATACCTATAAGTGGCTAGAGCCGTATTGTCTCGGGTCGTAGGGGATCGAGCGATACGTCGACGTGGATACAGAAAATGGTCCACAACGGGTACCTGTAGATCGTACGAGTCGCGATCGGGTACATTTTTTATTGGGTACCTGTAGATCGTGCGGGTCGCGATCGGGTACATATATTTGTTTCGGGATACGAGCACCAGTCCCTTTGTGATTTGTGTACAACAGCAGCAGCACAATCATCTACTTCTGATCGTGGTTGTCATTGGGAAACGTGTCTAGCATCAGTGGCACATTTGTTTAGTATGGTTCTCTGGAGCAGGAGTGCAGGAATCTATTATCATTATTATCTTGTTGGATAGCAGCAGAGGCATCCTTTACAGTTCTGTGGAGCGGCAGTACGATCGTTTACTACGGCTTCATGGAGCGATAAGGTCGGAAGTGTTTCAAGGGATTTCGGAGGTGTACCTCGAATCCACCGTATCCACCTTTATGTGTTTATTTTGAGCTTTTTGTGCTTCCTATATGAACGAATGTTGGTCGTGGTCTCCAACCAGTGCATGACGGTTGGCGGCTACTGAGCCTCTCGTGAATATAGGGTTGGTTGTCTTTTGTGCTACGACCTGTTTATTTTCCTGCTATTCTTACGTGCATAATGTCATGCCATATTGTTTCATTAGTAGCTTACTGGGTCATTCAACTCATCCCTTCCATATTTGTTTTCCTTAGTTGCAGGATACGTTTCGACGCAGTGAGGCTCTAGTTCGAAGATCCTCTAGTTGTATCTAGTTAGTGTTTTATATTTATTTCCTGTACTTGTGCGATCGTGGGTGAAACTGAGTTATGTAAACTTAGTATGTCGGGTAGAGATTCTTGTATTGTATAGATTTACATTTGGTGCCGACTTGTGGGGTCGTGCCGGTTGTACTATTTTATTTATTCCAGTTTTCTTAGTTGTTGTGGCCGTGTGCCCGTTGGTATTAATCGAGCTTGAGGCTCAAGTTATTCGTTATTCCGCTGCCTTGTTTTTAGTATTCCGCTGCTGTGGTTTTGTTTTCGAGCTTTTGTGGCTCACTTGTAATAGTTTTGCTTCGTTTTCACGCACCGAGTTGGGGTTCAACATCGGGTCCCGGACTCGGGTCGTGACAGAGAGAGAGAGAGAGAGAGAAAAAAGGGATGAGAGGGACTGTGTTTGTGGGCTTGGGTTTCTTTTTGTTCTTGTTCTCTCGTTGGGAAGGTTGGATTTTTGTATTAGACATTGCAAGGTTGGGAAGGATGCAGAAAAGGTGGGGGGAGATAAGGGAGATAAAGAGCTGATGTTTACTTCATGTGTGTGTGTGACTTCTATTACTTTTTGACTTGGGCATGGTGTTTTGCTTGCCTGGTTTGGTTGACAATAAAGAACACCTACCTTTATTTACTCAAATACCCTCCCACACTTCTTGACTGGAGCAAGTATCCCTGCTGGTAAGAGCTTGAGAGCAGAAAACTAGTCGTCGGTCGGCGGAGGTGGAGGTGGAGTTGGGTAAACCTTGCCTTTTTTCTCATCTTCATGCTTTGTGTTTGGTCTGAGCCTAAGGGTGAGGTAAAGAAAACACGTGACTAGCACATGCTGCTACTAAGGATAATTTCGAGTTTATAAAAAGAATTTAAGCTTTCTTAATAGCAAATCAGATGGAGTGATTAACGTGATACCTTTTGTAAAGTATAATTATTAATTTGTGAAAAAAAATTGTAGAGTAAGCTTATTGGAGATATTAGAGTAATGAAATTGAGAATTAAGCCTTTAAAAAATAACAAATTAGATCTTAGATCTAAGTAAATTTGATCTAACGACAATAAAACTAAGGACTTGTTTGGTAGTTTGGCATGAATAAACAGTGTTATTATTTTCGATGCAGTTAGCACTCTCGCTATTAATCTTTATTTATAAATCGGGTGTAGTTTTGGAAATAAAAATGTTAGTCACGTATTTTTATTAATAAAAACACTAATAATATCATTCTCTCCCTTGGTACTATTAGCGAGAGGATAAAGACTCTATTCGGATAGTCCGTGCTATTAGTTCTGACCGTTTATTGCGTATCAAATATCTGAATATTTGGCTTATTAATCATATCTAGTCTTTAATCCTGACTACCAAGTGCTCCTAAAGCTTATAATAATATCATGCATCTTTAAGAAAAGAAAAATGTACTACCTCCGTCCCAAAATAACTGTCATTTTAACAAAAAAATTTTTTTTAAATAATTGTTGTCATAAGATTTCAAGAAACATTTGCTCATATTTTGAAAAAAACTACTCTTATTTATTATTCTTATTAAAGAGGGTTGGTAAGAAAAAAGAGAAAAATTATATTACAACTTATTTATAATAATTGAACTTAAATAAGGGTAAATTAGTTTTCTTGAAAGCTTTTTTTAATATGTGTAAAAATTTATTAAAATGATAATTATTTTGGGATGAAATTAGTTCTAAATGTTCTTATCCACTATGTGGTACAAGTTAGCCTTGTGCCCATTTTTTGTTGACAAAAATGCCCCTATTTTTTATTAAAACTCCGGGATATATTTTTCCTTATAGACTTCCCTGCGTCTCTTCCTTGCCCCATTCCCTCTCTTAGACTACCTATCTTGTACTCTATGATCTCTATCTGTCCCTAAATTATTATCTTGTTTGATTTGACATATAAATTAATAAAAGATAATTGACTTGATTATTAATATTAGTAAATTGTGTAATTTTCTTTAATATTTATGTGCATTTGACCAATAATCTATATATATATATATATATATATGTATATATATATATATATAAACAGGATAGTCTTCGAAAAAAAAATATCCCGTCAAAATGCTCTTTCCAAATCAGGAAAGACGTCTTTTTATATTATAATTAATCTGTTTATATTATAAATAATTTTTTAAAAACTAAAAATTCTGGAAGTACATCCAATTTGACAACCAGGATATCTCATCTTATCTCAGATTTATAAACAAATATATCTCTTGAAATCTATCTCGAATCTGAATAGAGTTATTTAAAAACATTACAAACTCTTTTAAGTATTAAAATAGTACTATAAGTCTAGAAGTTGATCCAATTTAATAACCAGATTAACATTACAAACCAATTTACATTACAAATAAATTATATAATTACAAAAACTATTGGATATTTACGAAAAAGCAGCCCATATAAAATTAACATATCCTGCGTTTGAAATGAAAAAAAGATATAGTAGAGCAAAGGGAGATCGGCCATGATTTGATTGATTAATGATGATGATTTTAATAAGATACAAAAAAAAAAAAGAGAGTGGAAATATTAGTAGACATGTTTAATATTATTTTTTAATATAATGATGATGATTAACGGACAGAACTCATGCCAAATATCCATACGTGTGGAATAGATCAAGATTATACGATAGAGTAGTACATATTCAATAAGTTTTTTATGTTATATAAAATACAATAATCATCACCATATTATATAAAGATTTAGAAACAAATTTATCTCTAAGACCAAGATTACAAACAATTGGATATATCATCTCAGATTTAGAAACAAATAGATCTTTTAAAACCTATTTCGAATCTGAATAGAGTTATTTGAAAACAACAAAAACTCTTTTTTAAGTATAAAAAGAGTAGTAACAGCCGCATCAGAATTACAATTTACATTACAACATCACGATATTAGCAACTGTAGTTACGAGATTAGCAAACTTGAGGTACTACTCCAAAATACCTCCTCTCCTCAGCTTAGTTCGTGTGATATCCCACATTAGGTATATGTGGAACTTGTGTGTGCCTTATAAGTGGCCACCCACTACCACTGGGCACCAACCTATCCATGGACTTTTGGGTGGCTTGTGGTGGGCCAATTGACCCAGGTGCTTAGTGGGCCAGTACGTGAACTATACGTAGCGGACCGGGCTTCGGGCTCGGGTCATTACAGTTCATGATATCAATCCATTGAAGCTGCAATGGGCACTAAAACTACGATTAGCTCGTGTTTACACTATTCAATCATATGCAGATAATACATCCCCTTTCAGTTTGGAGTGTATTTTTTACGACAACGAGGTATAATGCATAAATGTTCGATACAATTTTAAAGATAGTTGTTTGAGCAATTCATTATTTGTTTATGTGATTATCCAAATTTTAGCTTTTAGAGATCGAGGGTACATGCGACGATCAAGCAAAATCAAATTAAAAAATACATCAAAGAGACCAAATTGTACTCCATAAAAAACTTCATTGTGGCTGACAATAGTATGAAATTCAAAACTACGTCTGCAAAATTTAAAATTACTTTTGTTGGTACTACACGTGTGACCGAAATTTCTGATGAATCATTCCCAAGGTTTATTTACAAGTTCAAGCCTTTTGAAGAATTGTCAAGTGTGGATTCAGTCGATGAATCGCGTCTTATAGGTAATTTTATATTGTCAAATTTATTTATAAACTTTTATGAATTAAATTTTTTTTTTGACTTATCTTCTAATTTTGATTTTTATATTTTTTTTATGTTATGTAGATGTTATTGAAAAGTTGCATGCAAAACCTTTTCCCAAACACAGGGAAATTGGAGGCCGAGATACAAAGATGCTAGATTTAGTTTTGGAGAACATGCAGTACATGGCCAACTAATTTAAAATTATTATTAATTTTATTTATATTTATCTATATTTTGTAATGATTAATATTTTTATTTTATTTATTCAGGGGTACTACTCTATCGTGTACACTTTAGGGACAATCTGTTGATGATCTGTGTGATTACATGACTACTGTTACTTGCGATCATGAAATTGTTATTATTCTTTTACAATTGTGTCGAGTTAAAGTTTTTAGGGATAAAATACGAGTTTCCAACGCATATTATGTTAGCAAAGTGATCATAAATGGAGATATAGGCATGGGAAGACAATGGCTCCAGTTGGTAAAATAGCAATGACTATATCAAGTAATGTTGTTAGCGATTTTGAGAATTCAAAGAACCTTTTAAGGACTATAAAACAGATTTTGGATATTGTAGATGTAACTTCTATTTTGTTTACTATAATTTTTTTTAAATACTACTTTTCAAGTTTTATTCTTAAAATATTGACTTAGAAATTTTTTTAGATTGGAAGTTATTGGTTAATTGGTAAGATTGTTGCTATAAAGACCAAAAATGACTGGTAATAAAGAGACATTTGTTTGGGATTGTTTAATAACACAAACTAATTAAGATTAATTAATGGAGAAGAGATCTAATTAGAGCCCGTTTGTTCCTGCGTTTTGGCCAAAATGCAGGGTTAAAACGCAGTTTATTCCTTAACTTAGCGTTTCAGTGCTGCGGTAGAAAACGCTGCGTTTTCAAAACGCAGCTGCGTTTTAAAACGCTAGAATTCCTAGCTTTTTCCCAAAACGCAGATTTTAAAACGCAGTAGAGAATAAAAAGCAGCGTTTTGACATAATATCCCAAACGCATTTATAAAGAAAAAATTCGCGTTTTAAATAATCTGCGTTTTAGAAACGCTGCGTTTTTAAAACGCTACACCAAACGGACTCTTAGAGTGTTAACATTTTTCACTTAACATAATAAGTTTCAATCAATGATGCTTATCCAGTTGCTTTAAACCAAGAGAAAAGATAACTACTCAGCATATATATATATATATATATAATCATGGTAAACCAAGAGTTTGAAAATATGAAGAGTTTGTTCATGAATTTAAAAATAAAAAACGGAATTAAATAGTAAATACTTATATTTTCAATGCAAGACACGATTTTTAATCTAAATAAATTATTTTTTATTTTTGGTAACAAATTTTTTGCAGGATCTTAACATTTTTATAGACTATTCTGCTTATAATACTTAAGAGGAGAGTAATTCGTATTTTAAATTAGAAAAAAGTAAATTAAACATAGAATACAAATACCCCGTAAAAAAAAAAAATTACAAAAAGTGATACAATAAGCACATCCATTCCATTATACTACTTGCTTACAAAATTTATACAACGTACATCTAAGTAGATTTTTTCTTTCAATCCTCCTCCTTTTCGACATTGAACGGATAAATTGCAATAGCTGTCATATGATTCATTTTTCCTTCTTTGAACACATTAAAGGCAACAAAATTTAGTAAAATAATCAACAAAAGTAATAAAGAAGTTAGCAAAATATATATATATATATATATATATTAGTTATTCTTGAAGCAGAATTGAAACACAATTTTTACAAATAAGTTGTGTTTTATCCCTGCGTTTAGAATAACAGTTTGTGTATCTGGTTAGAGTAAATAGCTTGAAATCAATTACAACAATGCTATTTCGGATAAATTTATTTACTGATTGCATAATAATTGTAAACAAACAAAAACAATTAAAAGAACAAAAATACAGTTAAGATGAAAGAACATGAAGATAAAGAATAATTATAAAAAGAGTAGATGAGAGAGAGGGAGAGAGAGAGAGAGAGAGATATTTTTACAAGAAAATATCTACGGCTGAAATTTAATGGGACAGAGGGTGTGATAGGGAATGTGATAGAATATTTGAAGCCATAACGATTTTATGTTGCATAGTTTTCTTCTAATTTTCTAAGAACTGTGAATTTTTTTTTTTTTTGGAGTTATGATCACTATGGATTGTGATTTTGTTTGTAAAAGAGAAGGTAAAAATATAATGATAGGTTTTATCTAGATGTTAAAATAAGTGTAAATTAGTAAGAGAATTGCTATTTATACCCTAAAAATTACTTAGTACATTCTATTACTAAGTACACCTTACCCCTACTATTTTCAACCCCTCAAAATACGAGTACACCCCCCTTTAATTTTCTATTTTAACCTTACTAATATTTTCTCCAAAATTAACTAAAATCTACTAAGTACACCACACCCCAAACAAAACACAACCCTTCCTCCTCCTCCACCACGCCACCCCACCCAATCCACCGCCACCTTCCTCCTCCTTCCCCCCCCACACACACACACATAAAACACCACACCACCGCCCTTTCCACTTACTTTTTTTTTCCCCACAACAAAACCTACCCCCTTCCTCCTCCCCACACACCATACTCAGTCAAGCAGCCAGCCCCCCCCCCTTTTTTATAAATGATTCGTTCAGAACTGTGTTATCGAACACTCATAGTAGTGTTCGGCACCCCTACCAAACATCACTATAAGTGTTCGGCACCCCTACCGAACAGCTTTAGGTGTGTTTGGTAGGACTGCCGAATAGTAATATTTTTTTTTACCTACAAAAATGAAGGGCATTTAAGTCCAAATTTATAATGGTATTTTTGTAATATATGAGAGGGGTGTACTCGGTAAATGTTTGAGTGTGAATAGCAACTCTCAATTAGTAAACAATCAAAATTTGAGATATTATTAGGTAAAAAGAATTTGGTTTTTAGTTCATAGATGCTAAATCACACCCCCCTTTATGCTAAATCACACCCCTATGAAAAGTGACTCTTTTGCCCATAAAACCCCACACACTTTCCCTCCCCAAAGAACCCTCCAAAGACACCCCCCCCTTTCACTCTCCTTTAACTTGATTTGCCCCCCACCCTTTCATCCACCTTTCACTTGAAAAAAAATAAACTCTTTCATACATTCAAAAACACACCAAAAATTGTCCGAAATAATCTGAACCTTTCTACATTCCTACCTTTTATTCATACCAAATTTAAAAAATGGATCCAAATCAGGTTAGTTTATATTAAATTTATGTTTTGTGGTTAGTTTAATTTATGCAAATTTATATATGCTAATTTAGTTTAAAGTTGGTTTAAATTTATAATTATTTTTGTTTAATTAGTATTAAAAAAACTGGAAAAGAATTCCGTTAAAAACTTAACGGATTCGTTAAATTTTTAACGGAAGTAAGGAGGACCGCCCCTCCTTAAGGGTTTAATTGAATAACACCACCCACCCCTGGGGGTTTAAACATTTTAAACCGCCCACCCCTGTGGGTTTGAATTTTTTTTTTCAGTTTTTATATAATTACTAATATATACATAATTTAATATAATTATTAATATATAATTTTAGTTTATATATATATATATAATTTTCTATAATTATTAATATATATAATTATTAATATATAATTTTAGTTTAATATATAAATTTATAAATTTTAATTTAAGTTTATAAACTATTAATATATAATTTCATATAAGTTAATTATAATTTATAATTTTTATAATTTAAAATCTTTTAATAAATATATAATTTCAAATGTCAAAATTTTATCTTATAATTTTAATTTTGAAATTAATATTATTGTTGATTTAATTAGTAATATATTTATAAACTAAAATTTGCAACAATTAATATATAATTTTAGTTTAATATATAATTTTACATAATTTAATTTTAGTTTATAAATTATTAATATATAATTTCATATTATTTAATTTAATATATTTGTTTATTTAATAGTAATAAGATTATATAATTTCATATAATTTAATTGTAATTTATCATTTTAGTTTATATGCAATAAGAATATAATTTCATATTTATTAATTAATTTTAGTTTATAATTTGAGATTATAATTTTAGTTTTTAAATTAATATAATTTTTGATTTAATTAGTAATAATATTATTAAATAGTATTTGCATAAATTACATGTATTATAATTACTTTGTGATATTTTAATATAATTATTATATATTAATTACACAAATTAAAAATTTATTAGCATAAATAATTAAATATTACGCTAATATTTTTAATTTTAGTTTATAATTTAATATAAATTAATTTAATTTAATGTTATGTTTTACATAATTAAGTTTAACTATGTAAATTAAAATAAAATTTATTAAGTTAATGTTATGTTCTTTATATAGACATTTTATAAATATATATTTATTGAAATTAAATTATGTTAATTTGGCTAATATTTTTTAATTATTTGTCAAACATCAAATGAAGGAGAAGAAAACATGTTTTTAAGTCCGAATCAAAGCAAGGTTTTTACAACAGACATATTATTTGCAACTCGAGAATTGGGTAATGAATGGCTTATGGATACTGCTCATGCTGCAAACAACTATTTAATCGTCAAGCGAATAAGAATATTATCGGGTGACCGCATTGGTGTATGTTATGGTTGTGAGAGGAGCGGTAAGTACAAATATACTGGCATTCTTGACATGGAGGATAAAAACCTACGAGGGTAGAAGAAAATAAATTGTCCGTTCGCCATCAAACTTGTGCAATTGTGCAACAGCGATCGGATTTTTGATAAGTTAAGGTGGGTGATAAGTGTAGACACAACCACCCGTTAACTGAGTCTGGTCAGTGGCATAGATCAAGATCGGGCTCCAAAGAGGATATTCTTATTGGTGAATTAACTGCCGACCATATTAAGCCAAAGAACATTCTAAAGCACCTTAAATCCAAAGATCCCGAGAATGTTACCAACATACGCCAAATACAGAATATGGTACAGAAGTGACGTAGGAAACTTATGGGCGAATCGACTCCAATGCAATTTTTCTTCAGGCAAATTGAAGAACATGGATACTTTGAATAGCATTCAAACGATGATCAAAATCAAGTTATAGAGAATCTTTTAATTGTACACCCAAAGTCCCTTGATACGTTGCACAAATTTCTACACATTCTAATCATGGACGCAACATACAAAACTAACAAGTATGATATGCCTTTGTTGGAGATTATTGGAGTGACTCCAACAAGCAAAAATTTCCACGTCGCGTTCGGATTTCTTAAGGATGAGAAATCGGATACTTTCAAGTGGGCATTACAAGTACTTTCGGTGATGTGCGAAGTTCATGGCATTGTTCCAACAGTTATTGTCACTGACAGGGAATTGGCCTTAATGAAAGCGGTGGAGGTGTTCTTTCCCAATGTCAAACTTTTACTGTGTCGTAAACATATCGCCAAGAACGTGAAAAAATTCTTAGTTCAATTGGTCAAGCATAAGAACTATTCCAACGCGTTTATGTGGAGATAGCATAACTTAGTAGATGCCAAAACCGAGATGGAGTACATTCAACATGTGATGTGGTTGGAGGAAACATGAGGCACCCGATTGGCCTTAATTAGATATTTGAAGATGCAGTGGTTGGATCCATATAAAGAGAATTTTGTAACGGCATGGACCAAAAATTATTTACATTTCGGCAATACTACAACAAACAGGTATTACTTGTATTTTTTTAGCCAAACAAGTATTACTTTTACAAAGCATCAGTTGTGTAATTTAAATACTTATAAATTATGTTTACTAAGAATTATAGATGTTTTACAGGGTGGAAAGCACTCATTCGCAACTCAAGAGGTGGTTAGGCACGGCTACTATGGGTTTCGATACTCTATTCCCGCACATTCACAGTGCTGTAGAGCTGCAGATTAATGAGATAAAGTCCACCCTTGAGCATGATATAACAGTCAGGCATCAAATCACCAAAGATCTTTCCGTGGTTCACCTACTAAAATGCAATGTATCTCACACCGCACTTAAAAAGCTGCACACAGAGTGACATCGGTTCACTGATGAGTATGATAAACCAAAAATTATATTAAACGAAGATACTTGTGGTTGTGTGCTCCGACTTTCAAGCGGTCTACCATGTCTCCATGAGATGCGTCAAGTGGATCAAAGTGAAGGTGTCATCGATCCCGTCGATATTCATCCTTTTTGGAGGACTCTATAAATTGAGGGAGAATATACGGCGTCTACGACAAGACAAACTCCTTCAAATCTAATGAATAGTATTTTTGATGAGGCGGATCAGTTGGATGACACGAGTAAGTTGGTATATACGAGCAGGTTTTATCAACTGATGCATTGCCGGACTTATCAACAAGGGGCTCCACAAGCTGTGCCACATAAAGGCCGACCGAGGGGGAACTCGACCAAGAGGGAATTATCCGACTGGGAGCACACTGAAAGGAAATACTCAAGAACTCCAGATACCGATCCAATGTCTATGTCGAAACCAGATTCCGGTCGAGGTCGAGGTCGAGGTCGAAGTCAAAGTCGAGGTCGGCGATCGATGAGTACAACGTCACCATCATTTCCATTTGCAAATGTGATCTCAGGATTCATTGTGGATTGCATAGAAGATTATAAGGACGTGGTGAGTGATGGAAACTGCGACTTTTGAGTTATTGCAGAGTTTGAGTATGGCAGCCAACGATATTGGCAACGTGTGAGGTATGATTTGATCATGGAGCTGACTGATCACCACAAGTTTTATGATCACACGTTAAATCCTGATGTTCGAGTGGGTGCCTTGCATATCTGTACAAACTTCGATGGACCATGCGGTCAGGAACATTGGTTAAGTTTGGGTGACCTTGGATACGTTATAGCAACAAGGTATGATAAGATTGTACAGTGTTTCTCAATAAGCCACTTTTGCTCCACGTTCTTGCCATTACGGTCTACTTTCGCAGGGTACCAACCCCCATCTGAGTATATTAACTTTGGGTTAGTATACGGCGCTACTCACTTCATTAAGCTTCAATTGCCTGACGATTGTCCGATGCCTAGGGTGTATATAGGTTGGGAGTTAGTTTGTGATTCCAACATTCGACATTGGAAAAATCTTTGGATGGATCGTAAATATAGTTTCGCTGTAAAGTGGGCAGATATGATGAAACCACCACGATCTATGTAAAAAGACCTATTCTCGTTTGAATATTAGCTAATCTTCTGTGTATCATGATTTTTTTCTTTTTATGCCAACGTTGTCTATAAACATATCGCATTTTTCTAAACTAAAAAACTGATATCTTAAATAAGTGCATCAAGTCGAAAAAATAATATGAAATAAGTCCAAAATAATACATAAACGGAAAAATAAACTAAAATAGTACATAAACTTAAACAAACTGGAGATAGTACATTAACTAAAAATATACTAAATAAACAACATAATATAACTAAAGATAATCCTGAAAGTGCTCGCAAATCTCGTCAACGGCTGATGCCACCACCTCCGTGTCGTATTGTCCTTTTCTCCATTGATCAAGGTATTTCACACGAGCACCTACACTATAGTCACTGTAATAAGAAAAGGAATAATACGACATTTCTTAAACCCAATAACTTAAATCAACAACTTTAAGCCTAGATGAAATAGATCAAGAAACACTGTACAACCCTCCGACTCCAATGTTGTTGCTGCTGTTCGTGTCGTCATTGCTGTGAGTGTTGTTGTCGCTGTTCGAGTTGTCTTTCAAACTCGAGCTGCATATGAAACCGTTGTTGTTGTCTAGATTGCACAGATGCAACGATACAACGGTCTTTAAGTCGACTTGGATACTGTAACAAGTCTTCATCCCCATCACCTACAGGCCTCTTTCCAAGATTTCTATTAGCACCACGTTCACTCCCACCTACGCCTGACATCTACATATCACTGTAAAAATATGATATTAACATAATTTATATTAACGTACTACAAATGAAATTATAAATTAAAGTAATACACCTAATTATAACATAACACATATGAATTTAATCAACAAAAATAATAATATATCAACTTAGCATAAGATGTCATAAAGATAACTAAAGAATAACATTGCAATGATGTTTTACATAATTAAGTCAAATTAACGTTATAAACTTGATTATAATTAACATAGTTTAACTTATCAGTCATAAATTAAATTTAATGAAATTAAGTGTTTAACAACAAATAATTGCAAAAACAAAGGAAGAGTTTATACAAACTAAAAATAAATTATGTAAAACATAACTATAAATAAAATTCATTTATATGAAACTATAACCTATAATTGAAAATATTAACGTAATTTTAATTGTTTATGCTAATATTATTTAATATTGTGTAATTAATATATAATAATTTTATTAAAGTATCACAAAATAAATTTAATTTGTGCAAATACTATTTAATAATCTTATTACAAATTAAATCAATAATTATATTAATTTCAAAACTAAAATTATAAACTAAAATTAAATAATATAAAATTATATATTTATTACACGATTTTAAAATATTTCATAAAATTATAAATTACAATTAAATTACATGAAATTATATATTAAAATATCACAAAATAAATTTAATTTGTGCAAATTTTAGTTTAAAATCTTATTACTATTAAATAAACAAATATATTAAATTCTAAACTAAAATTAAATAATATGAAATTATATATTAATAATTTATAGACTAATATTTAATTATATAAATTTTTATATTAAACTAAAATTAAATATTAATTTGTCCAAATTTTATTTATAAATATATTACTAATTAAATCAACAATAATATTAATTTCAAAACTAAAATTATAAAATTAAATTAAATAATTTGAAATTATATATTTATTAAATGATTTTAAATTATAAATTACAATTAAATTATATGAAATTATATAATAAAAATTTATAAAATTAAATTAAATTTATAAACTTATATAATAAACTAAAATTAACTGTTAATAATTATGTTAAATTATATATTAATAATTATATAAAATTACCTATTATTAATTATATAAAATTATCTATTAATAATTATTACCAAATTATATATTAATAATTATATAAAATTATATATTACTAATTATATAAAATATATATTAATAATTATATAAAATTATATATTACTAATTATATAAAATTATATATTGATAATTATATAAAATTATATATTAATAATTATATAAAATAATATATTAATAATTATATAAAATAAACTAAAAAAAATTTTAAACCCCTAAATGTGGGTTGTTTAAAAATTTTAAACCCCCAGGGAGGGCGGTGTTAATGTATTAGACCCCCAGGGGGGGAGGTCCTCCATGTTCCGTTAAAAATTTAACGGATCCGTTAAGTTTTTAACGAAATTGTGAATTTAAGGGGCTAAATTTAAAAAAATTTTTTAATGGAATCGTCAAAAAAGACCACCTAGTCTAGGGATTAATATATATTAATAATTTTTTTTCACAACTAATTATTTTTTACATTTATAACAATTAATTTTTGCATTTATAACAATTAATATCAAATTATAATGCTAATAAATACAATAACTAATGCAAAAAATAATTAGTTACAATAAATATCAAATTATAATGCTAATAAATACAATAACAAATGCAAAAAATAATTAGTTGTGTTGAAAACATACCTTTTTTTAAAACAAAGAGCCTATCAAATTATAATGCTAATATATCAAATTATAATGCTAATAAATACAATAACAAACGCAAAAAATAATTAATTGTGTTGAAAATATACATTTTTTTGAAAAAAAAAAAGCTTGAAACTCAATATCTCTAGAGAGAGTTAGAGAGAATTTAGAGAGAGAGTTAGATTATTTATAAAATACATATTTATAAGGGGTGTCATTTAGGAGGAAGGGGTGTGATTTAGCACATTGGGTGACAGGGGTGGGGGACGGGTTGCTAGGGAGGGAAGGGGGACTTTGGCCGAGGGAGGGAAAGGGGGGCCCGGCTGGGGGAGGGGGCTGGCTGGGGAGGGGAGGGGGCTGGGGAGGAAAGTGAGGGATGTCATGGGTAAAAGAGTCACTTTTCATAGAGGGGTGTGATTTATCATAAAGGGGGGTGTGATTTAGCACATCTCTTTTAGTTAAGGTGATTATATCTTTAAGATAAGTTTGTTGAAGATATTCAGCTATCATCAAATTGTAGATATGATTTTAAATTTGGTTACAGAAAAAATTTAGTAATACTCTTTTAATTGTAAAATAGTTATTTTTGTTAAGCAGTTTACTAATGAAAGAAGTTTCAAATTTTAAATAATAACAAACTAATGATTAGATAATAAAATATTTAGATAACTCTTATGTCCTAATTGGTTAAAGAAATTAACAATATTAAGATTTGAAAAATTTTCTATCAAAAAGATTAGATAGAGATTTCAAGAGATTTACTGAAATATGCAAATTTAAAATAAAAAAATAAAGGAATAAAATAGAGATTGTCCATTTTTAGAAACCAAACTTTTGGCGGGATATTTCCTTTTTTGAGACTATCATGCTTATATATATATATATACACGGAGTCAATAGAATATAATGTTATAAATCGAACCTTTATGCGAATTGAACACTAGTCATGATTGACTCTAGGCGGAGTCGAATAGAGTGTGACTTATAATGAATCGTGATATACATAGTATCCGACGATAACGATATGTGATAGGTTGTGCTATACATGAGATTGAGTGTCTTAAGTAATTATAGGATATTGTAGAGATCCTAAGTTGAGTGTAATGATTATGTATTGATTAATGATTGTAAGTACGTGTAGACTTATCTATGTTGTGATTGTGAAGTCTAGCATTAGTGGACTTAGATAATTTGATTGAGTTGTACAATAGGCCTACTTTGCCTATTGTCTTATTTTGTTTATATGTTCTGTGATAACAGACATGTTGTGATTGTTATATATATATATATATATATATATATATATATATATACACACATATATATTAAATTATCCTGCTTTTATATATAGTTATTCTTGAAGTAGTGATAAGAATTTCACTACAATTAAACTTTCGATATAATCAATAAGAATTATGCTGGACTTCAATACTTAGTTAGGATAAAAATTGTTTGTGTATCAGGTTACAGTAAATAACTTTGAAATCAATTACAACAATGTTATTTCGGATAAATTTATTTACCGATTGCATAATAATTGTAAACAAACAAAAACAAATTGAAAGAACAAAAATACAGTTAAGATGAAAGAACATAAAGATAAAGAATAATTATAAAGAGTAGATGAGAGAGAGAGAGAGGGCGAGAGAGAGAGAGAGAGAGAGAGAGAGAGAGAGAGAGAGAGAGAGAGATGAATATACTTGAATATGAGAGGTAGAGATGGAGAATAGTGGATTAGTGATAAGGAAAAGTATATATAGTATGGATACCAATAAAAATTACTAAAGATTTCAATTTCAAAATCTTTGATAACGATTTTATGTTGCATTACGTTTTCTTCTAATTTTCTAAGAACTGTGAAATTTTTTTGGAGTTATGATCATTATGGATTGTGATTTTGTTTGTAAAAGAGAAGGTAAAAATATAATGATATGCTTTATCTATTTTAGATGTCAATTTATATGATTTATAATAATATTTTCTATTTTTAATAATTTTTTAGATGTCAATCCAAAATTTGTAATATTTTTTTCTATTTTTAGATGTCAATTTATATGATTTATATTTTTATGTTTTAACTATTTATTAATATAATATGTTCTTAATCTTTACGTTTTAATTATTTGTTTAAAATAATAAATCTAAGTCATAATATTTACATTAGAATTATTTTTTTAATTAGTTAACATCAAAATTTATCTAAGAATATATTCAAATTTTTAAAAATAATTATTCCATCCCATGCATCGCAAGGGTTAATGGCTAGTTAAAGTAAAAAAGAAAAAATAAGGATAAATTAATAAAATTGTTATAATAAAATTTTTTTTTCAAACAAGTCAATTATTTTGGTACAAATAAAAAGAAACAATAATTTAGGACGGAGGGAGTATCATCCATGGCTGAATTTCGCTGTCATCTTTCAATTCTTAAATGTCCATATCCATTGAACAGAGAGAACAATAATCTCAACATTGTTTAATTATTGTCTTGTTTAACTTGGTACACGTATTAAAATATAATTAATTTAATTATTAATATTAATAGTGTGTATTTTTTTAATATCCATGTATATGTAACCCATAATTAAAGTAAAAAAAAATAATGGTAAAATGATAAAAGTAATGCTTTGGAAAAAAAAATTTTAACACAACAATTATTTTAAAACGTACAATAATAATAATAATAATAATAATAATAATAATAATAATAATAATAATAATAATAATAGTTTAGGGACGGATGAGTAGTCAAATTCAATTCTGTAAACATTCATTTTGGAATCAAAAGATGCTCAATTTTCCGGCGAATTCCCAAGGCTCATAAACGAAAGAACTATACAAATATTATCCATGGCTGAAGCATGAAGAACTATTTCTCATCTTGATTGGAAACTGGAGAGTTGATTTTGCGGGGGATTATTATATTTTTGACCAACGTACTAATTGGGGATTCCTGATTTTACCAACGTATTTTCATTAACCCAAATGTGACCAACGTACTATCAATTTTGTTGCAATGTTGACCATGCCGTTAAACCTCCATCCAAAAAATTAACGGCTAACGGTAAAAAAAATTAAATTAACGGTAAAGGGTCCAAAATGATACTTGTGAAAAATGGAGGGCCACCAATATTTTTTTTCTCTCTCAAGCTCCACTTACTCCTCTTCATTGTTTGAATATAGCCGGGTCCGCTATATAACAAATGGCCAGACCGACATTTTGTTATATAGACGACTGACTGTATCCTATAAGGTCGGGCTGACTCTACTTTTTAATAAAAAAAAAATCTTAATTAAATGAAATAAAATAAAAAAACATACTGTAAAATAATCACTAATATTAATATAAACTCTAATTTTAATTATATTTAATAATAATAATAAAGGATATTTTTGTTATATTATTAAAAAAATTATTAAATGAATACATTGCTTAGCATGTTTGGTACGTCATTTACCGCCAATGTTTTATTTCTCCGTACATAGCACTGACAAATTCTTTTTTTTTTTTTTTTGCTTTCTTTTTTAACCCCTCACACCTAGGTCTCACCCTCTCCTCCTCTCTCTTTCTCTCTCTCTATGTGTCGCCACCGGCTAAGGGCCTGTTTGTTAATCTAATTAAGAGCTTAATTAGGAAAATTTTAAGTGAATTCAAAAATAAGATTGTTTGATAATACAATAATGCATCACTTAATATATTAAGTATCTCTTAAAAATAGCCAAAATTTTAAGTCAAAAGGTGATGTCTTAATATTTTAAGCTCTACTTTTTCAGACATCAGTTTTCAGAACTTAATTTTCAGTTTTAACAAACAAGCCCTAAGAAATAAACTATTCGTATTCTGCTTACAAATTTGTTCTACCCTCTCTCTCTCACTAAAATACAGCGAATTCAAGGGATACGATGATAAATTGACCGGAGTAGACGGTGAGGATGAAAAGATGATAGGCAGATTGAACAAAGATGTTAATATTAACCGTGTGTAATTATTGTCCATATACAGGCTGTATATTTATTTAGTTTAAGACTTTATTTTCTTTTCTTGTCTCGGTACAGCAACATAGAAGGAGATTGTATTAGTTTAGGACTTTATTTCCTTACCTTATATTGTACATAACTTGGGCTCTAAGGCTTGGAGTGAGTATATATTATAATAGATACAACAGCCTCAATCAACGAGGAATTCTCCTTCTTCTGCCTATTCTCTTTCTCTTCCCTGCTGCGTCTTTCTCTTATATGGTATCAGAGCTCTTTTGAGCCATGGAAGCCAAATCAGTTAACTCAACCAAAACCAATGGTGCATCTGGTTCAGGATTAAATTCTGGCCATATGTCACAGAATAATCATTCTCTTCCTCTGTTCTTGAACATCCAGTCTTATATGGGTAATTGTCATCTCACCAAAGACAATTACCAGAATTGGAGTTTGTTGTTTCTTTCGGTTATGCAAACTCACAAAATCACTGAAACTATCACCCAAACTCAACCTCCTCCAATTCATCTCGAGGACGGGGTGACTCCAAACCCAGAACATGGTCTCTTCATCCAAGCCTCTGGACTTGTTTTGGGCTGGATTAAAGCTATAGTCACTTCGAAAATCCAGTCCCGAGTGAATGCTTGTAAAATAGCTCCCGAGGCTTGGTCTCTTCTGGCAAAACGTTATGGGGTATCTACCCGCTCTCATATTAACAAGTTGCTTGATGAACTTCACGACTTAAAATGTACTTCCAACATGACCATAGATGATTATCTTCTTCGCGCTACAACCATCGCTGACTCTCTTGCTTCAGTGGGTGAAGTAGTTTTCGATGAAGAGTTGCAGCGTCGCATATTGAATGGCTTGGGTCCTTCGTATAAGGAATTCATTATGGTGCAGAACGCCAAGACCGATATGCCTATGAATACTTTTCAGGACCTGCTGCTCCAAGAAGAGATTTTGTAAGCTAAATTCTCCACTGTGTCTGTGAATTAAACTACTGCTCTTGCTGCTTAAGCCACTCCCACAAACGTCTCCAACCAATAGAACAAAGTTACTCTTCTAACGGGTCTGGATCACAAAATAATGGTCGTGGGGGTAGGGGAAATCGTGGCAAAGGTCGCAATTTTTGGCGAAATAATAACAATCGTGGTCGAGGCTCCGGTCGCGGTATTCTGCCCACTCCACCAACTTCAAGGCAGCGGCAGTCTTCTCCAATTGATTATGCCCCGCACACTGGTCAGCAATTCTCTGGGTATGTGTCATTCAATCCCTTTCAATATAGTGATCAAAATACTACTTGTCAGCTTTGTCATCGACGAGGCCATCTTGCACCCACTTGCTCTCAATGAACCTGCAATATGGCTTAAACTGTGTAATATAGTCCTACACCTCAGTACCATTACCCATCATATTCTAGATATCATGCACCTGCGCCTGCTCCATATTCGGCTCCCATGGCACCTACTTCTTTTGTTCTGGACTCGGGCACTACCAACCATATGACTCCATCATCTGAAGTTCTTTCTCAATACTCGCCATATTCAAGTACTGACAATGTTACTATTGCGAATGGATTTTACTTTGCCTATTACTCATATTGGTCATTCCCAGTTTTATCATGATACACGTCCCTTTTATTTGCGAAATGTTTTATGTGTTCCTTCTATGCATAAATCTTTACTTTCTATTCGCAAATTTTCTCTCGATAACAATTGTTTCTTTGAACTTGATGGTTTTGGTTTTCGTGTGAAGGACAACCAAACGAAGCAGATTGTTCTTTCTGGCAATAGCTCGGGCGGTTTGCATCACCTATCATTCACTCCTTCACCAAAATGCAATCCGTTAGCACTTATTGGAGAATGAGCCCCTGCTTCCACATAGCATACTCAACTTGGACATCCATCGTCTCAGGTCCTTCAGTTTTTAGTTCGAGAGTCTAAAATTTTGATTAGCGATTCAACTCTAAATAGTGGTATGTGTCATGTTTGTCCAATGGGCAAGTCATGTAACCTTCCTTTCTCTACTAGATTTTTTAATTCTGTCAAACCATTGAATTTGTTACATCTTGATGTTTGGGGACCATCCCCTATTACTTCACATTCTGGTTTTCGTTTTTATTTGTCTATAGTGGATGATTTTTCTAGATATGTGTGGTTGTTTCCTTTGATACATAAATCTAATGTTTTGTCTGTTTTTACGACCTTCAAAACTCAAATTGAAAATCAATTGTCTCGTAAAATTTATGCTATCCACACTGTTAAAGCTATACAGACAGATGGGGGAGGTGAATTTGTTAACAAACAATTTGCCATGTTTTTAACTCAACATGGTATTAGACATCAACTCACGTGTCCACATACTCCTCAACAAAATGGTGTGGTCGAACGCAAGCATCGACACATAGTTGAGATGGGTTTATGTCTTCTTGCCCAATCAAAAGTTCCTGATACATTCTGGTTAGAGGCTTTCTCTACTGCAGTTTTTCTTATTAATCGTTTGCCCATGCGATGGTTAAAGTACAAATCTCCTTATTATATATTGCTTAAACGTCTTCCTGATTATCGCCTTCTTAAAACTTTTGGTTGTCTTTGTTTCCCTCACTTGGTTCCCTACAACAAACACAAGCTTATGTCTAAATCTATTCGGTGTGTTTTCTTGGGCTATGATCTACTTCGCAAAGGTTATCGTTGTTTGGACCGTATTTCTGGCCGAGTATATATTTCACGTCATGTGTTATTTGATGAGAAGTTTTTTCCTTTTGCCCAAACTATTACTACAACAGGTTGTTCTTCTCCTGGCTCCAGCCAGCTTACCCGTGATAGCTCTCTCTTCGTTGGTCCTTCAGTCCAACGTCAGCTCCAAGCTGCTTCATCTCTATTTGGGCCTGCTTCTATCATCGATCCTGGCTTCCAAACCAGCTCATCTACTGATTCCTCTCCTCGGACTCCCTCTCCGTCTTCAGTCCAGTCACCCTCTTTTCATGCGCAGGGACATGGCCCCAATAATGTTGAAGTAACTTCTTCTCGTCCGGTGTTTTTCAACAGTCCTGTTCCTTGCGGCTTAAATGAGGATCTGCCTGTAAGAGTAAATTCGATCCAAATGCGGAATTAATGAAGAGGATCGAGACCAAAATTAAGCCAATACTCATACCTCCAGCCATTGATGTTCAACTTCGTTTGTATTCCGATTTCTTCAACGATTTCCCCTTTAAATCCTTAGGTCTTAGGAATCTTCTAAGCTTTTCCTTCACTATATTAATGGTGTATTTTGAGGAGTCAAAAACGAACTCAGAGAAGGCAAACTTAGGGACCCAAAACCAGTTATGATTTCCTTTTGTAGCTTCCAACCATCATGGAAGTTACTAGCAGTTAATGATTCAGTTGAGATAGAAGTTATTTCCACAACATTAGGAATTGAACATGTGGACCAATTTTTGAACTTCAAGAGAGATAAAACTAACATTCTCCCACTTGGTCCATATGTTATTACATCCACCTCCATAGAAAACAAAACACATGAATCATGGCGATAGGTCCTCTAAAACGAGTATTATCTTCCATGTATCACAATGTACTCTGATTCCTAAAATCACTATATATCTTAATGAATAAACCTTATGTTTATTCTAGGTCCAAACAATAATGATATTTTTCAAGACAAAATATGTGCACAAAATGAAAATGAAAAATATCAACTAAATAAGAGTTTCAGTGGCAACAAGAAATGCACGTAGAACTGAAATTTACATTTCGGAACCAAGTCCCATCCGTACTACATGATCCTTAAAATTCTTTGGTGGCATGCCTTTAGTTAAAGGATCAGCAACCATTAATTCAGTGCTAACGTGCTCAATGACCACTTTCTTTTCCTTAACACGTTCTCTTATGGCTAAGTACTTGATGTCGATATGTTTACTTCGACTACCACTTTTGTTGTTCTTAGCCATAAACACGCACTGAATTATCACAGACATTCTCAATGGCCTAGAAATAGAATCTACAATTCTAAGCCCGATATGAAACTCTTCAACCATACACCATGACAAGTAGCTTCAAAACAAGACACGAACTCGCTTCCATGGTAGAAGTAGCGTCAAGGTCCGCTTAGTACTTCTCCAAGATATAGCTCCATCGGCAAGCATAAAGATGTAGCCAGATGTTGATTTGCGTGAATCAACACAACCATCAAAGTCTGCATCGGAGTAGCCAATCACTTCCAAATTATTGGCTCGTCTATACATAAGCATGTAATCTTTTGTCCCTTGAAGGTATCTCAACACCTTCTTTGCAGCTCTCCAATGGTCAATACCTGGGTTACTCTGATATCTTCCTAACACTCCAACAACATATGCAATGTCAGGTCTGGTACAGACCTGAGCATACATAAGGCTTCCAACAACAGAAGCATATGGAATGTTTTTCATTTGTTCCCGTTCAAGATCATTCTTAGGGCATTGGTCCAAACCGAACTTGTCACCTTTTACAATTGGAGCTACACTTGGTGAACAATCTTTCATTCGAAATCTCTAAAATTTTGTTGATATAGGTCTCTTGAGACAAACCTAAAATGCCTCGAGATCTTTCTCTATTGATCTTAATGCCAATGACATAAGATGCCTCACCCATATCTTTCATATCAAAATTCTTTGAGAGAAATTGTTTCACCATATATAACAAACCATTGTCATTAGTTGCAAGCAAAATGTCATCCACATATAATACAAGAAAACAAATCTTACTCCCACCGACCTTTCGGTATATACATTGATCCATGACATTCTCTTCAAAACCAAATGAAGTAATGACTTCATGAAATTTCAAATACCATGGCGGGAGGCTTGTTTTAATCCATATATGGATTTATTGAGCTTGAGACTAAATGCTCTCCATCTCTAGAGAAGAATCCTTCGGTTGTTTCATGTAAACCTCTTCCTCTAGAGAACCATTAAGGAATGCCGTTTTCACATCCATTTGATGTAGCTCTAGGTCAAAATGAGCTACTAATGCCATAATTATTCGAAGAGAATCTTTCTTGGATACAGGAGAAAATGTTTCTGTGTAGTCGATTCCTTCCCTTTGAGTGAACCCTTTGGTAACAAGTCTAGCTTTGTATCTCTCGATGTTACCTTTCGAGTCCTTCTTTGTTTTAAAAACCCACTTACAACCAACGGATTTTACACCATTAGGTAACTCGATGAGATCCCAAACTTTGTTAGATGCCATAGAGTCCATTTCTTCTTTCATGGCATTGTACCATAAGTCTGATTTCGCAGAACTCATAGCTTGTGAAAATGTTTCAGGATCATTTTCGGCTCCAATATTATAGTCATACTCTTGTAGATATACAACATAGTCACTAGGAATTGCTGGCCTTCTTACTCTAATAGATCTTCTTAATGCTATATCATTATTCTCTTGAGGAATTTGTTGTTCAATCGGTTGTTCAACCGGTCGTGCAACACTTTCTTGTTGTTCCTCATTTATAGCTTGATCTGTGTGATCTAAATCGGCAGCATGTGGAATTACGATAGTTGGTTGTCTAACACCCATTTGAACTTGAGGGGTATGAATGACAAACAATATATTACTTGAACCAGAGGGTTGAGGGTCATGATGATCTCTTTCAGAGACAATGCCCTGAAAATGATCTCTCCCACTGATTAAATCATTTTCAAGAAATTTTGCATTTCTTGATTCCACAATCCTAGTAGTGTGAGATGGACAAGTAAAATCTATACCCTTTAGACCTTTCAAGATATCCAATGAAATACCCACTAATGGTCCTTGGGTCTAGTTTCTTTTCTTGTGGGTTGTAAATTCTTACTTCAGACGGACAACCCCAAACACGTATATGCCTCAAACTCGGTTTCCAACCTTTGAATAACTCAAAAGGTGTCTTTGGGACAGCCTTGGTTGGAACTCGGTTTAATATATACGCAGCCGTTTTAGAGCTTCATCCACAAGAATTGAGGGAGTTTCACCTTACTCCTCATGCTTCTTACCATGTCCATCAAAGTTCGGTTTCTTCTCGCCACACCATTTTGGTCGGCCGCACGCATTGTATGCCGAGCAACAATCCCATGTTCTTGAAGAAACTTTGCAAATGGACCTGGTGCTTGTCCATTCTCTGTATATCTACCATAATACTCTCCACCTCTATCAGATCTCACGATCTTAATTTGTTTTCCACGGTGATTTTCTACTTCAGCCTTAAAAACTTTAAAGGCATCCAAGGCTTCATTTTTTGAATGAAGTAAGTAGAGATACATATATCGTGAAAAATCGTCAATAAAGGTGATAAAATATTTTGGACTATTTGCGTCCATGTCCGGACAACAAATATCTGTATGTATTATTTCCAATAGGTCCGTACTCCTCTTTGCACCCTTTTGGACTTGTTAGTTTGCTTACCTTTAATGCAATCTATACAAGTCTCAAAATCAGCAAAATCTAAAGTACTAAGTACTCCATCATTTACTAATCTTTTGATTCTCTGAATGGAGATATGTCCTAATCTCCGGTGCCACAACATAGAGGATTCTTCATTTATAACACATCTTTTAATACCAACAGTATTTTGAACGTGCAAAGCCGTATTTTTAAAATCATTTTGCAAATTAAGACGAAAAAGACCATCAGATAAAATACCACATCCAACTACATTTGATTTAAAAGATAAATTAAAAGTAGAGTTTGAAAAGGTAAAGCAATAACCAAGCGATACAAGTCTAGAAACAAATCAAATTCCTAGCAAAACTAGGAATATAAAATGTCTTTTCCAAATGCAAAATAAAACCATTACTTAAAACAAGTTTGCACGTTCCAATTGCTTCCACATGTGAGGGCAACTTATTTCCGGAGAAGATGCTTTGCTCACTTCCCACCGGTTTCCGCAGGTTTTGCAATCCCCGCAAGGAATTGGTAACATGGATTGTAGAACCGTAATCAATCCACCACGTGTTATGATTAACATCAACCATATTGGATTCATAACAAACAAATGAAAATTGAGTACCTTTCTTTTCAAGCCACTTTATGTACTTAGGACAATTCTTCTTCATGTGCCCTTTCTTCTTGCAAAAATAGCACTTGTTTTCTTTCTTGATGACCTTTTGTACAGAATTTTGCCCTTTCCTTTATCTTTTGCTTGATTGTGCCATTTCTTTCCGATGTTTCACCATATTCACTTTCTCGCCCTCTTCCATAGCCGTCCTTCCTCTTGAACACACATGGTCATCAATTCATTTATTGACCATTTGTCCTTATGTGTGTTGTAAGAGATTTTGAAAGGACCATATTGTGGAGGAAGAGTACATAGAATGAAGTGAACCAGGAAAGAATCGACATCTCAACTTTCGGTGCTTTTAGTTGAGCCGCAATATCCCTCATGCGCATGATATGCTCACGCACACCTCTTATTCCAAGTATGCTTTAAGGATGAGAATTGCATTATTAGGGTGCTAGCCAATGCCTTGTCGGAGGACACAACCGATCATCAATTGCCTTCAATAAGGCACGAACATTGCTATATTGGTCGATCGATCCCTAATTCCAAGAGATATTCTAGTCTTTATGAACATAACACGAGACGATTAGATCGCTCCCATTTTTCATAAAGGTCAACTTCATCCGGAATGCTGTTTTCGTAATAGAAGGGGTTCATCTTTTCTTATTGCATAGTCTATGTCCATCCATCCCAAATGGAGGAGAATTCTCTCTCCAAACCTTATAATTGTCTCCATTAAGATCGGGAATTTCAAATTTCATGTCGAGATATTAACAGTTGAATCACTGCATCAAAATAATAAACATGCTCTTGTCATTTAAAAATGAAGCTTATTAAACCATATAACATGCTACCAATGTAAATCATGTTAAAAATATTAATCTAGTGACATAAAACTTGCTGTGGGCTAAAGTATTATTCGATTAGATTCATCTAACTTTAAGATAAAACTATTAAATTATGTTCCCTTTTCTTAATTCCTGTGGGTAGATTAAGAAAAATAATTTAATATTTTATCCTAATTAATCATGCAAAATATAATAAAATTCCTGTGGGAAATGTTTTATTATATTTCATATAATTAATTACAATTAATGTTATTTTACTTACGTGATCACAAATTGCATATATATATATTTTTAATCAATCAAGAATGCTGTGGCTATTCACAATTGATTAAAAGATATAAAAATCACATAACATTGAACAATGGCAAAAAGACAAAAAATCTGGCACACTGATCCATTACAATATATAGAGAGAAAAAAAAAATTATTTCAACAAATAAATTCAGTAGGCCAGATAGTAAAGTATCAGTCTTCCCACCTAATGGTTACAAGTTCAAGTCTTGGCAACACCAATGTTTTGTAACCCTTTTATTATAGAAGGAACTGATTAAATCATCGTCTTTACAAAATGGAACTGAAGAACACGAATGCCCCAGTGGTCAGTATAGAGCTTAGTTTGTCATTTAACCCAGGATCGAGCTTAGGCAACAACAAGTTTTTCTTTTTTTTTATTATAACGAAGTACCGAAATATATATATATATATATATATATATATATATATAACTGAGATTTAAGAACAGAGGAAAGACCACAGTTTCAGTGGTCACAAAATTGTTCATAAAACATTTTGAGTTTCAGACCAGTGTTCGATTCACAACATCAACAAGTCCCCTTTATTTATTTATTTTTACTAGTCATCTTCAACCTCCAGACGGGTCGACCCAAAATCAGTTCGACCCGAAATAAAAACCCGACTAGATATTGATATTTTAAGCATGAAAATTGATGTTTTAAATCACAGAAATGCTAGAAAATCCATTACAAAATGATTTCTAGTCTCAATTTCATCTAAAACTATTTAGAATTAAAACCCATTTGAAATCATATGAACACAACAATCAAGGCAGAGGCAAAACCTTGCTCTGATACCAAATGTAAGAGTAAATTCGATCCAAATGCGGAATTAATGAAGAGGATCGAGACCAAAATTAAGCCAATACTCATACCTCCAGCCATTGATGTTCAACTTCGTTTGTATTCCGATTTCTTCAACGATTTCCCCTTTAAATCCTTAGGTCTTAGGAATCTTCTAAGCTTTTCCTTCACTATATTAATGGTGTATATTGAGGAGTCAAAAACGAACTCAGAGAAGGCAAACTTAGGGACCCAAAACCAGTTATGGTTTCCTTTTGTAGCTTCCAACCATCATGGAAGTTACTAGCAGTTAATGATTCAGTTGAGATGAAAGTTATTTCCACAACATTAGGAATTGAACATGTGGACCAATTTTTGAACTTCAAGAGAGATAAAACTAACACTGCCTTGCTCTAGTTCCTCCTCTCCTGCCTTGCGTTATCGTAGCATCAATGAAATTATGACTCGGCATCCTTGGTGGTAGCCGAGGACGAGCGGAGATCAGATCAGAGATTGATTAACAGGAAAACTTGAGGGAAGTGGCTTGAAAGTACCCAATCCCCCAAAAAGGGGAAGCCTACCAAAGACAGCAAAAAAGTTCTCTCTTCTGCCGCATCTTCAACAGCGAGCCCATCCATGGATGGAGAGGTCAAACCATTTTGACATAGTTGGATAAAAAAGGAGAGTAGAGAAGGAAGGAGATGCTTTTTGCCTTTTTCGTCTTCTCTCATAAGGAGAGAGAAAATTTACCCTTTTGAAACATGAAATGACCAACTCCCTCCCCCACTCAACCTCCCCCACCCAAAAGTACTTAGAGTTAATGTCTTGGTGGGTCCAATAATAGAAACGATTAAAATAACTCTTACTTAAGTTTCAACTTTCGTCAATTTTTTTAATGCCCATCACGATGAGGGGTAAAATGAAATAATTGGTAACACTATGGATAAAAGTAACACAAATTTTGTTTTAGGTATGACTGTGAAATTGGGTGGCAACCTCAGGAGGATAATTGTATTTTGACCTATTGCATGTTACAAATAATTCATACAGATTACAATCCTAAGAACATAGACGCTAAACGCAGGCTCCTCTAATGTGCTAAACGCAGCCCCCTTTCCCTGTAAAATTATTAACTTGTTCTCGTCTTTTATATATAGAAAATATTTAACTTAAAACTCTTACTTTCATTTACTTCGAATGTGTATATTTTTGACATATTTTGTGTTAAATTTTATTTTTTATTTAGTTATTTGCTTCTAATGTGTATGTTTTTGATATATTTTGTGTTAAATATAATTTTGTTTTTGACATATTTTGTGTTAAATATATATTTTTTGCTTTATTATTATGTTATAATGTATATTAAAAAAAAAATTTTTGGACATGCACCTAGACAGGCGCATGTTCAACAATATTTTTTTTGAAAATTTGTACTTTACCCCCTAAATTTGTTAATTTCGTTAAATTTTTTAACAAATTTAAGGGGGTATAATGAAATTTTTTCAATTTTTTACAAATTCAGGGTATAAAAGTGCAACAGTTGGAAAAAAAAAACAAACAAAAAGATGCGTCTACACCATACGCATGTCCTTTTAGACATCCACCTGGTCCAGGCGCATGTCTAAATGAACATGCGCATGGTGTAGGCATATATATATATATATATATATATTGAAAATTTGCACTTTACCCCTTAAATTTGTTAATTTCGTTACATTTTTTAACGAATTTAACAAATTTAAGGGAGTATAGTAAAATTTTTTCAATTTTTTACAAATTCAGGGTGTAAAAGTGTGTAACAATTGAAAAAAAAAAAAAAGACATGGACCTACACCATGCGCATGTCCTTTTGGACATGCACCTGGTCCAGGCGCATGTCCAAAAGGATATGCACATAGTGTAGGCGCATGTCTTTTTTTTTTTTTTTTTGCAAAAATATACATTATAACAGATGAGGGCAAGTTAGTAATTTTACAGGGAAAGGGGGCTGCGTTTAGCGCATTAAGGGAGGCTGCGTTTAGCGTCAGTCTTCTAAGAATGGGGAATTCATACTTCTTCTGTACCGAATAAATGTTCCTAGTTGATAAAACATAAAAATTAAGAAACATAATTAATAATGTGCCGTAAAATGTGTTTTGACGATAATGTCCATGAACATTAATTGAGTTTAACTATTCTAAATAATTAGGTTTCTTTGGGATGTGTTATATTAAATGAAATTTTAAGGGTATATTAGAAAAAATATAGAGAATAGGTAGATCAAAAGTCTTTAAAAATATTAGTTGGGACATCTCAAAGTAGAAAGTAAAAATATTTATCCGGGATGGAGGGAGTAATAAAAATAAGGTAAAAAAAAATTGTTGAGAGATAATATTACTAGAGTTTATAAGAAGTGAGGTCGATGAACACAATTGAAGAATTGATATAGATAAAATAAAATAGAAACACACAATTTTATCCGGTCACAACAGTTGAATTTATTGTTCAAAAGTTGTACTCCCTCCGTCCCTAAATTATTGTCCTCCTTTCTTTTTTCGTCCGTCCCAAAATAATTGTCTTGTTTGAAACTTTCCTTTTTAGAACATCACTTTTACTATTTTACCCTTACTTTTTCTTCCTACTTTAATTATAGGCCACATACACATGGGTATTAAAGGAAACAACACACTTTTTCAATACTATTATAATATTAATAATCAAATCAATTGAGTTTTCTTAATCCGTGTGCCAGGTCAACCCAGACAATAATTTAGGGACGGAGGGAGTATAAAAGAAAAACACACACACACACACGAACAAAACCAAGAAAAAAAAGAAGGTAAATTACATATAACCCCCTGAACTATGGGTTAGATTTGATTTGACCCTTCAACTACTAATTGAAATAATGTACCCCCTCAACTATAATATTTTCTTAAATCGCACTTTCTATTTAAGCAATATAGTTTGAATTGACGAAATTTGTCCACCTAATACTCACATGACCATCTATACGTATTACTTTTACAATAATATTTAAAAGAAAGATAAGCAATTATCTTTTTAACCATCTTTTGTACAAAGAAGATGTTAGAGCAATAAGGGTAAAATAGTCAATTGAAATAGTAATAGAGCTTTATTATTAAAAAAACACTTAAAGATGGTCACATGGGTCTCGGGTGGGCATTTTACGTGAACTCCATAGCAATACCTAAGAAGAAGTTGCGATTAAGGAAAATGCTATAGTTGAGGCGGGTACATTACTTCAATTGATAGTTAAGGGAATAATTTGAACTTAACCCATAATTGAGGGGGGTTAGTTGTAATTTACCAAAAAAAAAACCAAATTAAAGCCTTTACTACATGTTAGACCGATACCCAGGCCTATCACGCGGTTTTTTGGCGCCTGAATTACACGCGCAAATCAAATTGAGCTATGCATCTCACAAGCCCATAAGTAGCATTTTTGAGGAATACTTTTTGAAGAACATGTGCCAATGTGAATGCCCTTAGCAAACAGTCTGGCCTTGACCATCCTTTGCACCACAAAAAAAAAAAAAAAAAAAAAAAACCGGTAGATTTAATATTGGAAACGAAGATTAATTTCAGATTCAATGTGGTTAGAAAATTTGGTAAAAGACAAAAAAAAAAATTAATAATAAATTGCTCATTAATGTTCGGGATCCATTATTTTGATCATTAATTCCCTCAATTGATATATAATAAGAAATTCATCTTATTTACTAAAATAAATTTCTTATTCACTAAAATAAAAAGTTGTTAGTGAAAAAATCACAGAAAATTAGCACATGACTCCGGATTCCTATCCAAAGGCTTTGTGTACTCGTTCCGTTCTTAAATTATTGTTTTTTTTATTCGATACAGAGATTAAGAAAAAATAATTAATTTAATTATTAATATTAGTATAGTGTATAGTTTTTTTTAATGCTTATGTGTATCTGATCCATAATTAAAGTAAAAAAATATATAAATAAAATAAAAATAAAAATATTTTTAATTTTTTTAAAATAAAATAATTATTTAAGAACCAATAAAAAAAAAGTTAGACAATAATTTAGGAAGCGAGTAGTATTTCATTTCAAAGACGCGTTGGCCAATACGGCCAAATTATCTTTTTGCTTGGGAATTAAAAGTCTGCGTCAACATTTCATCACTCATAGTAATGGCAGGCTGACCAATGACTCAGCAGCCCAAATAAATATACACACGTTTGTTTGTTGGGGTAATTATTTTAGAATAATGATGCATAAAGTAAAAAATTAAATACATATTTTAAAATTCACGTATATGGCACAAAGATATCACTCTCCTTTTTCTCTTCAATTCTCTCTCTAACGAAAATATTTGAATCTTTTTGTGCCATATGTATGAACTTTAAAAAATTATATTTAATTTTTTGATTTTGTGTATTACTCTCTCCGCCCTAAATTATTGTCTTTCTTTTTTTTTGTCCGTCCCTAAATAATTGTCTTGTTTGAAATTTTTTTTTTTAGAATATCATTTTTACTATTTTACCCTTACTTTTTCTCACTACTTTAATTATGGGCCACATATAGATGGTATTAAAAAAAACTACACACTATATTAATATTAATAATTAAGTCAATTAATTTTTTTTAATTTTTGTACCAAGTCAATCCAGACAATAATTTAAAGACGGATGGAGTATTATCTTTTTTTTATTTGTCAATTTTGCTTGAGTCATAAAGACAATGTATACGGACGAATGTGTTAGCATTAATGTTAGGTCCATTATTAAGTGGTATAACTAGTAATTCATTCGTGTGATGTGATGTATAGAATGTATATTAAAATAATTTTTAAATATATTTAAAATGTAATGATAAAAAATGATTTTATGATATGGAAAATGAGGGATTTTTGAAAAATTAGAGAAAGAAAGGTAAAACCGGTTGCTCCAATCCAATGCAATTCTCTCATTTTTCTAATATGACATTTTTAAACTAAAAAAAACTTCTTTACTCTGTAGCAAAAAATATATAACATATGAAAAGTTTTTTTTTTTTTAACGTGCTCGAACCCAAAACTCTTTTTAGAATATTGTTTTAAACGTGACAATTTTTTTATCTACAAAGAACAAAAAATAAAAATTGCTATTTTATTTAATATCGATAATGAGTTAATTGTAATTTTTAATTATTATTTGATTTCGTGGATGGAAATACTTCATCTACGTAATCCCCTAGTTCTAGCGGATCCCGTGTGATGCCACAAGGAATCTCACGTCTGCTGGGCTGGACTACTTGTCCACGTAGATATCTGGGCTTCGCGTGATCTGCTTAAGAAAAGAAGCAAACACTAGGTGAATGCAGGGGCTGACCCTGTTAAGACACTCCGGTGTGAGAGTAAGTAACAATCTCGAATCACAATTTTGCAGAGTGTGAGCACAAGTCTTAGTATGCGTACCTTTGCTTGGAAGTGATCCAAGGCATTTATAGGCCTGTTGCCTCTTAGAGTAATGCCCATCCATAACTTCCCAGGCGTGGGTATGAATGTGGGTGTAATGAGTGTAACGGCTAGGAGTAATGGGCGTAACCGTCGGGCTCAACCGTCCCCGGACGTTACGCCATGTCTCTTCCTCAGGCGTTACACAACACATCTTGCTCGCTGGATCCTGGTCGAGCACTCAGGTCATTGCATCCTGAGTCCTGCTCGCATTTCCCGGGCAGTCTGGGCGAGCTCATGTGCTCTGATCGCTCGCTATCTGCTCGCTCTATAATGGATCTTGACCCGGGCCATGTCTTGGGCTTGGATCTTGGACCCAAACTCTGGGCCTGGCTCTTCAGTGGCCCCCTGCTTTCTGCTCGCAGAGTATTCATGCTCGCTGCAGGAAGCATTGTTCGTTGTTTCCGCTATGCCAAGAAAAGCTGGTCGTATAGTCCGTGGTTGTCACTCGCCATTCTTGTTCCGAGAAGCTGCCCAAGCGCGCGTGTTCGTGGAAGACAACTGGTCACGACGCTTGGGTTCTCGTGTGATGGAGGCGGCGCGCCTTCCCGAGGCGTTATCATGACCTACAGCCGTAGGCCCATGGGCTACCTCCGTAGGCCTGCAGTCCTTCCCTGACGGTTGGATGACGTCGGCCTCTAAAGTATAAATAGAGGTCCCCTGGTTTGAGAAATCACTTTTACAAAACTCAAAATTTCAAAACTCATTGCGTCACCGCTCTCAGAATCATTTCCAGCATCCATCGCCGCTGCAATCGCCGATTTCCTTACCATCTTTACTCGATTTTTCAAGCTCTTCAACTCGCGCGCAACCATGTCTCGCAGTAAGTTATTCTCCTCTTTATTATTTGCTGTACATTTTGCGCTTTTCTCCTTTTTCCACCGCTCAATAGAAGGAATCCCCCTTTTTAACTCCATGGTAGTGGGTTTGTACTCTCCCTCATGTCCTGAAACTGGTTCAACCAAAGTTTCGAACCCATGACCTCCAGGTCATAGTCATAAATTATGGAACATGAGTACCACTTGGGCAGCTGCTCAAGTGGTACTCATGGGTACATGAGTACCACAGGAGCAGTGCATAGATTGTGGGACATGGGTACCACTTGAGCAGCTAGCCCAAGTGGTACCCATGTCCCACAATCTATGCACTGCTCCTGGAGGTCACAGGTTCGAATCCCCTAGTGTGATTTAGGATGTGGGGAAGGCAAAAACCCACTGCCAGGGGTGGGGAGATCATGAGTTTAAACGGATGTATCCGCCGACTCCGGCTGTGTCAGTCCGCGTCGCTTTAGCCCGGACGACGGTGCATCCCCTCAACACCGTGTATTGATATATATATATATATATATATATATGTGTGTGTGTGTGTGTGTGTGTGTGTGTGTGTGTGTGTAAAAATTTATCTTTCCTACGTGTCTCACATTTTTCACTAGATAAGTATAATTGTTGGAGAAGTTCTTAAGGAGAAGGGGGAAATAGAAGGATTTTTTTAGAAATTATGTGTTATTTCCACTTCTATTAAAATTTATTCAAAATTTATGAGTGAATGCTTGTATTTTCAAGCAGGGCTTTTATAATCAAAATAAATGAAAATTTATTTTTGCAACTAAAAGTTGGCAAGATATTTCTATTTTTGGAAACTATCATATTTTTAGACGGAAAAAAAATTAACATTAAGCTGCCATGAAACAGGAGTGAATTTTATTTTAGTAAAAGTTAAAAGATTAACAGAAAAACTACCGACTAAGAGTTATTTACTTATTTTATTTTTTAAATATTGTGGAAATTATTTTGATTCTATTTCGCTTTGGATTTTAATTTTTTCAAAAAACTAAAGCTCCGTTTGTTTCAAGGAAAATAACTTCCAGAAAATAATTTCTGGAAAATAGTTTCTGAAAAATGAAAAGATTTTATTTTCAGGCGTTTGGTAAATCTTTTGAAAATATGTCGGAAAATATTTTTCGGTGTTTGGCAAACATATGAAATTTTTACGGAAAACATATCATGAATACATATAAACAGTTATATTCTATTCGTTCTAAAATTAGTGTCTCCTATTGAATATACATTTATTTTTAAATTTTTTTTACTTTAAATAATTTCTTTAGTAACCCCAAATTATCACTAGTGGTATTAAATCAATGGGAATTTATCTACTTTTCAATATCACAAATATCAATAACATAATTGATAATTGACTTGAAAACACATTTCAAAAACAAAAGAAAAAGAAAATAAAGAGATAATTGTTGTGGGACGTCCCGAAATGAAATAATAGACACTTATTTTAGGACAAAGAGGGTATTTATTAAAATTGAGTAGTGCAAATGTGATATTAGGCTCCAATTCTAGCCTCAAATTAAAAAATCTATGATCTTAAACATTATACCAGAAGCTTCATGTACTCTTCAACCAAATATTTTATTCCGTGTAATAGTATCTTTAAAAATTAAAGTACTAAAAAAATAATTTAAAATTTTAAATCAACGCACTAAAGAATTTCAAACAGAATATATAAAACATAAACTCTATCTTAGTATTTCTAATTGAAATACTAAGTTAAAATATTTTCGGAATTCAACTACTTGAATCTATAATATTATTGTTATTTTCTCGTCTCAAAATGAATATTTATTTTCATTTGTGACCGTAAATAAAAGTGAACATTTATTTTGAGACGAACGTGAATATATTTTTCAATGTTATAAAAGTTTCCATAAATCTTGACAATATCAACAAATAAAAGTATATAAATAAAACTTTGTTTATAGAATCACTTCAAAATATTACGGTAAAATATTATGATTATTTTTCTTGAATGAAAAGTTAGAAATGAATATAGCACATCCAAATGTGCAAAGGTGATATTAGGAGAAAATTGAAATGAACAAATTTTGGAAAATGACTTACGAAAATTGAATTCATAAGTCATTTTCCTGAAAAGAAGGCTTCATTTTCCGTTGACTTGTAAAACATCTTACATTGACTTTATTTTTCAAATGTTACCAAACACCGAAAAATAAAAAAAACGTTTTTCAAAAATCATTTTCCGTGAAATAAACGGAGCCTAAAGTGATACTACCTCTATTCTAAAAATAATATTTTTTATTTATTTTGGGACATCTCAAATAAACGTATCTATTTTATTTTTAAAAATATTTTTAAACTAACTATCTATTATACCTTCATTAATTTTGAGATAAAAAAAGAAGAGAGCTTCATTAATTTGACACCACTAAAATATATCTTATAGGTATTAAAAAATACATAAAGTAAACTATTTTCTTAAAATTTATATTATTTTAATAAGAAAGAAGTAGAAAGAAAGAATATGTGGCTAATGATATGAAGTTCATAAGTTGAAAAAGAAAAAAAAATGACAAACAATCACAAGGGTCAATCCAAGTGGTAGGTATGTTCTTAAGTTATTCACTTGGATTTGATTTTCAACACCAGCAGTTGAATTCTTATAACATTGGAGCTATTAACACCCCCACTTTTTCTAGGGGAACACCCCACTCTTTCGGAGAAATAGAAGATTTGAAGCCTCTTTTTAAATACACTTTCTACTAAAATTTATTGTAAAAATATTATTGTGTAAAAAGACAGCAAAAAACTTTTCTTTTTTTTTTTTCTAAATAAAGAGTAATGCTATGAATACTTAAAAAGTATCAAATTTTTTATACCAAATAATGTATCAATTGATATAACAGCTGATGTGATGTATTAATTATAATTTTTATTTTTTTTATACTACATCAACTATTACATCAACTAATACATTATTTGGTACAAAAAATTTAATATTCTTTAATTGCTCGTAGCATTACTCCCAAATGAATTACCTTATCGAGAAAAATAAAAAATTTCTAAAACCCTCTTCCGATTATCTAGTTTTTCTGTAGTTCGTAATCTTTTTCATAATTTTTATTTTTTCTCTGATCATCCTCACTATTTTTTTTTTTAACTTTTAAAATTTAATTAAAACACACACACACACACACACACACACACAACAAAAGCAAACCGAAGTCTCCTCGTCCAATGTAAAACAACCTTCGTGACTTAGCATTTGTCGTTCCATTATACACTCGTTTTATCTTATCTATTTGTTTATACACAAAGATAGTAAGCCCCTTTCATTCTCTCTCCGACATCTTACTAATTTTATATACATATATATATAGAGACTAGTCTCAATCAAACATGGAGTGGTCGGATTATTTCGCCGACGACGAACCTTCGCCGATTAGAAGACAGCTACAGGGTCCACGTCCAACACCTCTTCGTGTTCGTAAAGACTCTTACAAGATCAAGAAGCCGCCTGTAGCTCCACAACCCTCACACCCACATCCTCCGCTGCCGCAGGCGCAGCCGCCAGCCGCCGACCGTCAGCCGGTAATTATCTATGCAGTTTCTCCGAAAGTCATCCATACCACGGTCGACGACTTCATGAACTTAGTTCAACGTCTTACCGGACCTTATTCTTCCTCCTCCCCCTCCGCGACCGGCGGCGCTGTGTCGCCGGCGGCACGGCTAGCTTCGATTGAGAAGACAAGTCCGTGTGGGAGAGAGAAAGAGAGGGATATGGAAACAGATCTGATGATGGGTATGGTTGAAGGGATTGAAATGGGTGGTCAGATCGTTCCGGGGATATTATCGCCGGCGCCGGCAAGTTTACCCCCAATACCACCGGGATTTTTCTCGCCTGGATTTGAACAAAATAACCCATTCGTAATTGCAAGTAACATGTACATACCGAGTCCGTCGACCTTGTTTTCAGCTCCAATGGTGTCACCGTCGCCGTCGTCCTACGACCTCCTCCGTCAATTTATGGACTTCTAGTGCTCCTTGGTACGTAATAGGAGTAAATGTTAACCTGTTTCCACTCTCCATTATTTTAGTATAAATTTTATTCCATTATATTTTGCTGAATTTCATTTGTGAATCGCTAATCACAATCCCAAATTACTAAGTACACCCTTTTTTATTATTACAAAAGTGCCATTATAAAATTTAACATATTTACTCTTTATTTAATTATTACAAAAATATTATTAAAATGTTTGGTCAGGGTATTCGGTCAGTACCAACTGAACAAGACACAAGGTGTTCGGTGAGCGATCGTCGAACACCCCTAAAGTGTTCAAATTACTGGAGGAGAAAAATTAAAAAGAATGAAGGTGTTTTTAATGTGTATGTATGTATGTATGTATGTATGTATGTATATATGTATATATATATATGTATGTATGTGCGTGTGTATGTGTGTGAAATTGCAGGAGAGGAGAAGGTAGATGGAGGAAGGAGTTGACTTTTATGGTGGGGTAAAATGAGAAATTAAGGGGGGTATTTAGTATTTAGAGGGATTTAAAATTAGGGGGTGTAAATATCGATTCTTATTTTATTTTTAAATTTTTTGTATTTTAAAATAAATATTTTCTTATTAAATTATTAAAAATTTCTTTTACAAATTATATTTAAATGTACACTTACAATTTTAGTGTGAAAATTAAAATACCTGTGCATGACAAAATATTAAGTACAACGGTGATATCGCATTACTTTTGTCGTTGTAGTACTACAGGCACACACCAATTAACAATGTATTAAATTATTATCTTTGCTGATCTAGAGAACAACCTAGTATGTGAAGAGCAATAGCAAGGTTATGGATGATACATCAACAAAATCACCAATTTTATACTTTCACCGTTCTAGGCTAAGAGTCCACTATTTTATATTGAGATGTTTTACCTAAAGAGTTTGTTTAAAAATAGTATACTTTTAATTTTCATAAATTTTTTAACTTTATTCACCAACATAACATGTTGACTATGCTCATACAATTTTGTAATTATGACAATCTTCAATATTACTTATACATTCATTAATTATTGGACTTTTTAAATGTGTACTTTTTGACTGGAGTGGAGGATACATTATAATTAAAGGTAAACTTCAAAAAAACCCCTCAAACTATGTACGAACATTATATACCCCTTTCAAATATCAACTCGAGTGAGTTAGTCTACTCGACTCAGTTGAGGTAATGGAAGTAACAGATTATATGAAATGATTTTAATGCCCTCTATTCATTTATCAGTGGAAGAACCCTAAAACACACTTCAAACCCAGAAATTGCAACCGACAAAAAGTCTCTCTCTCTCTTCCCCACTACCCCACATTTTCTCACTTCGCCTTCACTTACAAGCTGCTGCACCGATTGCAATCCCAACGAATCCGCTGCGAGCGTCAGTGTCATTCGCATTGCCATTGCCATTTGCATTAATCTACTTGTCACCTTTCCTCCATTAAAGTTGCCAATGTGATTAGCAGTCCGATATTCAACGAGAATGAGGGTTTTAGATTTAGGCGGTGTTAGAGGTTTAAGGAGATAGAATGAGAAATAGGGTAACCTATGTACCCATTTTGTTTTCTTTCCCTTTTTAATGTGAATTGAGAACCCCCTTAGGGAACCATACCCGAAGGTTCTTCGCAGAAATCGTTGGCAACTGGGTTCTCTTTTTATCACTCGTGTTGGGTTCTCTTTGGGATTTTAGATTTTAGATTTTGAAAATGTTGAATCAGATTCAACTGGGATCATTAAAGACTTTTTGATCGGCGACGAATCCAATCATGGTGACCAAATCTTCTATAAACTTTGATTGAGAAGTCAAGATGTTTATTTACTAATGGATTTAGTCAGTCCTAAAGTGTATTTGTGTTGGTAATTTTGGTCACTTGGTCTACCAGAAGTGCCATCACGACACCACTCCATCACAAGAAGCATGCCGTCGCCGCAATCGCATTGAACCATAGCTTGTTGTTAAGGGTGTGACTACACACAGGTGGATGATGGTTTCTTCAAGGTAATCATCACTTGATTTGGACTCAAGTTGCTGGTTGAAGGGAGAGATTTATAAGTTGTCAAAATAGGTGCAATCTTTATATGTATGTAAATAATTTTATTTTCTATTTTTGGAGCAAAGAAACAATATTTTAGGAAAAATAGGGAGAATCCTTCTTAAAAAAAAAAAAGTAAAAATAGAAAGAATGATTAAATTTTGAAGGTTGGAATGAATGATTTACTCAAAATAATTGTGCCTTTGTATCCTTCCAGCCAATTGATGAAAGTTTATTGAGCAGCATATATTTCTCCTATTTTTCTTTCATTTGGCTCATGATCTTGAACTGTTCAATGTGTTGGGTTGTTCATTTTGAGCCTAACAACGTCCTTAGTGCTTTATTTTTTCCCCCAAAATTGAATCTCATTGTGTGATTGAACTAAAGACACTTTGATTAATTATTTTTGTACAAATAGCACCCAAATTGCTTGATCTTCTTGGATGTTTATGATAATGATAAAAGGAAAAAGAAATGGAGTTTGCAGAAGTTCTTGGATGGATAAATGTGTGATGTGGTAGTTTATGATGCGGGAGGTGTTTATGATAATGTAAAAGGGCATTTTTGTCTAGGAGATATATTACATGGAGTCATGTGCTGTGCGCATGCTTTTCTAGTTAAGTTAGGTACCAGCCTTTTAACGGAAGGGTTGATTTTCCCAGATATGACTCGACCAAGGGGTTGACCCACCCGGGTCAATAATTCAGGATACCGGGTTGAATCTGAGTCATAGTTGAAGAGATTTTTTTGAAGTTTACCCAGTAATTAATTTGTAATAACACATCAACAAGGTGATTTGCACCGGCACTCAATATTTTTTTCACATAGACCCTAAAAGTCAAATTTCACATTTTTCGTAAAAAATTAATAAAGGGTCACTAAGACACAGTGAGTAGTTCAATAAAAATGAACTTTAATTGTTTTGTATTTCTTTCGTTCCGCAATATGAGTCTCTTATTATTTTATACAGGTTTTAAAAAAAAAAATACACTTTATATAATGTATATAACTTTTTTTATTAATGTCCTCAAAGGCTCAAAATACTCTTTAATAATGTTAAATCAATGTCTTTTTTTTCTTTTCATCTTATAATTAAGAACGCAGTTGTGTTAAAAATTTAATGTGAGAGCTTCTACCACCACATGTGATCCTACTTAGCTCAAGGGACTAGTGTTATACTTTCAGGCCTGAGAACACCTTTGAAAAATAAAAAATTATAATAATAATAAGGATATATTAATAATTTTTTTTAATAATATTTTTAAAAAATACTCCCTCCGTCCTTAAATTTTGTTTTCCTTTCCTTTTTTGTCCGTCCCAGAATAATTGTCTTGTTTGAAAACTTTCTTTTTTAGAACATCACTTTTACCATTTTACTCTTATTTTTTTTCCTACTTTAATTATGGACCACATAGCTATTAAAGAAAATTGTACATTATACCAATATTAATAATCAAGTTAATTATTTTTTCGTATTCTGTGTGCCAGGTCAAATACGACAATAATTAAGAGACGGAGTAAAAAAAATTTTAAAAAAATAAGAAACATTTTAAAAGAGCAAGTAAAAACGAGCACTCAAGCTCTTTTCTTTAGAAAGGGAAATAATTGTTGCCAAAATAGAAGAAGATTAGGGGCAGTGAATAATGAATGGTAGGCTCAGGAAAGTGGTGGAAAATTTCGTTCTAATTCCTCTTTGATTTAGACTAGAGCTGTCAATGCGGTCCGGCGGTCCGGGCTAGCCCGCGGGCTGCTTAAATCAGCTATTTGGCGGTGCGGTGCGGGCTAGACCATTTAGGGTGCGGGCCTAAAATGTATCAACTCAATCCAAACCGTCACAGGTTGTGGGTTAAACGGGCCAGCCCACCAAAAAAATAGCACATTTTAAAAAATTAATAAACATTATATATAAAGCCTAAATATTAATGGAAACCCCCCTGAATAAAATTTTATATAAATACAATCCACAAAGTAAAAAATTAAATTAACAAATAAACACCGCGTACAAAAATACATACTCAATGCGGCTAATTATAGTAAATCTCAACAAACAAAAATCAAAATTTAGCTTTCCTTGCAAAAACCGAAGACAAAAGAAAACTAAAATAATGCAAAATTGCCCTTCAAAAGTCACAGCCTAGATTTTTCTTCAAATTTAAAGTTTACATTTTTGTCCTTGCTACAGTGTTACTTAGAGGCGGGCCAACCCGCCCCAACCCGGATCGGCCCGCCTTAACCCACAACTCGCGCGGGCTCAACCCGTTTGGCTCGTTTTTTAAATGGTCCTATATTTTGCAACCCAATCCGCCTATTTTGTGTGGCGGTCTGAGCTGGCCCAATGGGCTAAAACCATTTTGACAGCTATAATTTAGACGATTTAAAATGGTAATTGTATAGGTGTTGTGGGTTGTAATTTGGTTTGTAGAATTTTTTTTTTTTTGTTTTTCACGACAGAAGTGTATATGGTTATTATGAGTAATTCAATGACAATTAACGAGAAAAATAGCCAATGATGTGGTCTAAACCAACTAGCAGCAAATGCACTAGTTCAAGTAATAACGTGCAAGTATTACATGTTATCGTATCCATGAGACTTCACTGAGTAACAAGGATCAAAATTATATTATTTTTCGCTCCAATTTATATGAACAATTGTCTTTTATTGTTTGTTGGAACAAAATTAACCGAAAAAAATTATTTGAGAATTCACGGAAAATTGAGATACAAATGGGAGAGAAAACACTGAGGCTAAGTTCACCAATTCACATTCAAGTGACAATTCATCAAATGTGGATGTCAACTTATTACTCTTGTCTCACAACGGAGTTTTCAAAATTAATCAATATTCTCTTTAATAATATTAATTTTATTGTTATCTAGCAACCTACGACATCTCTGTATAGATTTAGTTAGAAACAATATGCATTACGGTTTGTGAAATCCATTAGATTTCGATAATAGAATCTATGACTATTGTGTGTATTAATTCATATATCTCTATCATGAACTAGTCATCGGCGTAATTTCCTAGGTCATACACATGAAATCTCTTCTCAGTCCAATCATATGAATTATTCAATTAAAAGATGATCAATCTTTCAAAGCATTAAGAATAAGAAAATACACAAAACACAATGGCAAAATACACAATCAGGCCACTGTACTTTGGGATAGGTTGCAATTCGGCCACTGAATGTTTGAAAATGTTATTTGGGCCACTGTATTTAGTTATCTTGGAAACGAGACCATTTTTTAAACGGGCGTTACTTCGGCCATTAAAATATCATAAAATGTCTATTTTACCCCGGTCGTCATCTTCATCTTCTTCAATTAAAAAAAAAAAAACCTAACCCTAACCACTTTCCTTCCCTAAATTCATCTAATGATTTCACGGCTAACAAATTAGGCAACAACAACAGCACGATGGGGGCAATGTGAGCCACGGCCGAACAAATTTTCATTCTATTTCTTTTCTTTCTTTTTCTCCTGGTGTACAGCTCTCCTTCTGCTTCGCATCTTGCCCTCTTTCAAATAAATTTTTATTTTTTCAATAAAGAAAAAAATAGATAAATTAGCATTTTCTGGCTACCATTGGGGAATTTAATGTTCTTTTGACATTCAAGGACATCAATCCATCATTATATTGGCTAGGGTAGGTGGTGTTGGGGAATTAATCAGTAGTTAATGGAAACAACAATGGTGAAGACTTTGCCAGCAAATTGGTGGTAAATGGGGTCATGTCTTAGTGTTAGCACTGATACAGGTGAGTCGGCCACCAGGGAAGAACATTTTCACAACATGACCACAAAAGGTAGTATCTGAGGTGGATTTGGTGCAAACGAAGTGCCGAACCAAACATCACTTGATTTGGACCAGCTTCAGCTATCACCCCCCCTCCCACCTCACGACAGGTTGGTGTTGCCCCCACCCTCACGTCCACAGATATATGGGTAGAAGAATTAAAGGGTTACAGAGGCAGATTTATTAAAAAAAAGAGAAGGAGATGAGTGGGAGATGCAGAGGAAGAGAGCGAAAATGGAGATGAAGATGGAGAAGATGAAGATTTAGGGTTAGGATTTTTTTTTTTAATTGGGGAAGATGAATATGAAGATGACGACAGGGGTAAAATAGATATTTTACGTTATTTTAACGGCCGAAGTAACGCTCGTTTAAAAAAATGGTCTCATTTGCAAGATAACTAAAATACAGTGGCTCAAATAATATTTTCAAACATTCAGTGGCCGAATTACAATCTACCCCAAAGTACAATGGCCCGATTGTGTTTTTTGCCAAACACAATTTTGTTTCAAGTTTCACACCATAGTCAAAATGATTTTTACACATCTATGAATTGGCTGCCTTTAGTCATAGCTTTATGAATTTAGTTTATAATTAAATAAACATAATTTATAGTATTACTCAAAATATAGATCATACTCCCTCCGTCCCTAAATTATTGTCTTGTTTTCGTCCCTAAATTATTGTCTTGTTTAACCCGGCATACGTATTAAGAAAAAAGAAAAAATAATTAACTTGATTATTAATATTGATATAGTGTTTAGTTTTCTTTAATGCCCATATGTATGAGGTCAATAATTACAGTAGGAAGAAAAAGTAAAGGTAAAACGATAAAAGTAATGTAAAAAAAAAAAAGTTTCAAACAAGATAATTATTTAGGGATGGACAAAAAAGGAAAGCAAAACAATAATTTAGGGACGGAGTGAGTATAAAACATGGGTAGGGAGATAATAGCACTTGATAGTGATATTGATTAGGGGTGGCAATGGCAGGCACGACACGATTGCACGAATCAGCACGACACGATTATAAACACGAATTACAGAGACAAGAAACACAATAAGGCACGGCACGACACGCCACGACACGAAACACGACACGAAAGCACGAAATTATAAATTTAGTTAAAATAACGTTTATTATTATATTTATGATCAAATAAGATAGATAACACGAAAACACGATAGTGTGGCACGAACACGACACGATGACACGAATTGCCACCCCTAATATTGATGATTCCGAGCTTGAAAACCTTCAATGATTACAAAGTGTTGTTCCCGCTTCTTCTTTCTTTTTTTCTCCTCAAAATGTCTCCCAAAAGAATTTTGGAGAAAAAACACCACCTTAACAACCCTAGGAGTTCCTATATATATTAGGCTAAAAAATAGAGAAAATCTGGTAAAAATTACAATTAGAGCAAAAATAAGAAAGCTAGTGCGCATAACTCATAAGCGCTCCAAAAGTAGCGCTTTAGCGCTTGTCATCCAGAGGTTCGGGCTTATAAGCTAAAAAGTGGCGCAACTAAAAAGTGGCCCTTAAACCGCTCCTCAACTTTTTAGCTTTTCACCTTCTTCTTTCCAGCTTTGCACTTAGCACCCTTGAGCTTGTATAGCTTCACTAAATCACCCCGAGGTATCACAAAATCACCATTTTCTTTCAAAATGAGCTAATATCTACAAAACAACAAGAAAAGACACATTAGACTATGAAAAGTCTCGAAAGTGAAGCAAATATCGCCTTTAAGGGACCCATATAAATGAGTAAAAACTCACGTATCAAGCATCAAATTCAAGACTTTTACGAGTTGGTTGAGGGCATCTCCACCTAACCTAATATTAAAATACCCGTCTCTTGTCAAGTATGAAGGGAAGATGAACGCTCAGAACCACCTCAATGGTTTAGAGGTATAGATAGGTTTAATAATCATAGGTGCTAAATACAACACCCAAAAAAGTGCTAAATACAACACTCCCTTGGAAAAATACTATTTTGTCCATCATTCAATTATTAAAAAAAAAAAAAAGGAAGACCACCTTGGAGTGGCGGTTCTCATGGAAGAAGACCACCTCAGGGTGGCGGTCCTCTACCAAGTTCCGTTAAAATTTTAACGACTCTGTTAATTTTTTAACGATTTCGTTAACTTTTTAACGGAATTGTTAACTTTAGGGTATTAAAGTGTAAAAAAAATTTGACGAAATAATGGATGGAAATTGGAGGACCGCCTAGTCTTGGTGGTTCTTTGGAATAGGACCGCTTAGAGGTAGCAGTCTTGTCAATTTTTTTTTTCATTTATAACATGGGCAAAATAGTAAATTTACTTGGGGAGTTTTGTATTTGGCATAAAAGGGGTGTTGTATTTAGCACCTCACTTAATAGTAGAGACTAAATCCATCATGTTCAAGGCATTTGTAGGCACCCTACAAGGGAAGACCTTAACATGGTTCGGTATGGGGACAAATCAATCAATGATTGGGTAGACTTCTAGAAGTTTTCCAGGTAGAATTTAGTATTTTTTGGCTCACCCCCAAGGACATGAGCATATCTCTACAATATGAAATAAAGGCCCAGGGGAACATTTTTAGGCTATCTGACCAGTTTGGAAAGATACTCGACTAGATATAAATAAATTTTTTGATAGAGGTAACAATGTCTTTTGATGGAGGGCTAGCTCTAGGTAGCTTGAAGATCAAGTTTAGAGATAGGCCCCTTGCTCATTGTAATGATATGTTCCAAAGGGCCCAACGGATTGGCAATGCAGAAGCTCTCCTTGGGATGGAGAGAGTTGGCTCTGTAGTGGCTTGACCACGACTGAGTCTTGTGTGGGGTGATTCATTTAGCGGGATGTCTCTTGTTTGACTCCCACTCGCAGCAACAACTTCAATGGTCTCAAATCCAATGAATGTAGTTTGGGGACACCTCGTGAAAGACCAAGATAAATATTTTTAATTAAACAAGATAAAAAGTCGCAACTTATAATTAGTAATTACCAAAAACCATTTGAAGGAAGGTCTAATAAAATTCTCATCAAGAAAAAAAAATTTAAATAAGAAAACATAAGGATTGCTGCTTGTCTCAAGGGTAAACATAATTAGGGTTTAAAGAAGACAAATTTGAAGTGCTTGACAATGACGTTGTGTCCTCCCAGCTAATGCCATGTTGAGAATTCGGCATTTCAAGCCCTAGACTAAGATTTCCTAAACCTCTATCGTGATTTTTCAACATCAATTCTTCGATGATCCTCCGAGCAATATTTATTATTGTTTCTTCTGCAGTTGGCCCCATTCAAGCACATCTAAGACGGATGATCCTCCGGGCAATATCCATTATTGTTTCTTCTGCAATTGGCCCCATATTAAGTACATCTAAGACATTCTGATTGCTTATTGGTTCATCCATGAGCAATCTGAACATGAATTGAGTAGCCTCCTTATAGCGGGTTTCTGTTTGCAGTTTCATCAATCTTTCTTCAGCTTTCTTAATACTTTCCATGGTAAAGCTCTCTTGATTCTCAATCTTAAAGCTACGTTGGTACTCGGACATTCCTTTGAACCTTGTTAGCACCTCTTTGACTCCTTTGCATGACGACGGCCAAACCTCAGGCTCTTGGGAGTAAGCACCATATATGATGGCACATGATTTAACATCACAGAGTGTGCTAAGCTCACTAACCATCTTCTTAAGCCCTTTCATTTTTTCCTTTATGATTTAACATCACAGAGTGTGCTAAGCTCACTAACCATCTCTTAAGCCCTTTCATTTTCTATGAATGCAAGACACTTTCGATCATGCAATGGCTAAGTGATATTGGGAAGGCCTAGAGGGACAACAATGGAAATATGGTTTAGATGGTGTGAAATTTTCTTCAATCAAAGTAGGATATTTATAATAGTGAATTTTTGTCATAGGATTTTAATTCGAATATTTGGTAGACAAAATTTAATTTTATGGTAACGGCATGAGATAAGTTTGGTGCGGATATTTGGTGAACTTATTGAAAAGTTGTACTCCCTTTGTTCCTAAATAATCATCATGTTTGATTGGCACACTGATTAAGAAAATCTATTGACTCTATTATAAATACTGATATAATTTATAGTTTTCTTTAAATTCCTTGTGTATATGACCATAATTAAAGTAGGAAGAATAAGTAAAGATAAAGTGGTGGAAGTATTTTTCTAAAAAGAAAAATTTAGCAACAAGACAATTTTTTTGAAACGAACAAAAAAGGAGAACATGACAATTATTTCGGATCGGATAGAGTAATCATTATTTAGTTACCATGACTTTTAGGAAAACAGTGATATATTTATTTTGATAGGATTATGCTAAATTTATACTCCCTCCAATTATTATCTTTCTTTTATTTTTGGTCTGTCCCAAAATAATTGTCTTGTTTGAAAGTTTTCTTTTTTGGACATCACTTTTACCATTTTACCCTTACTTTTTTTCCCTAATTTAATTATAGGCCACATACACATGGGCATTAAAGAAAACTACACACTATACAAATATTAATAAATAAGTCAATTATTTTTTCTTAATTCATGTACCGGGTCAAATAAGACAATAATTAAGGGACGGAGGGAGTACTATTTTATTTATGATTAGTATGGTTCCCAAACTTGTAGTTTTACTAAGAGTGGGGCTATTAACACCCGGTACGAATTCTCCTAATTAATACACCCACTACAAATTTCACACCGAGTGGGGCTATTAACACCCGGTACGAATTCTCCTAATTAATACACCCACTACAAATTTCACACCAACATAATTTTTTAATACATCACCCTTATATTTCCTATTTCATCCATTCCTAAATAATTTATTTTTCTTTTTCTTCTAAACCTAACCCCCAACACGACAGAAACCTCCCCTCTCCCCAATACTCACGGCAGTCACCCTCATCTCCCTCACCTCCGGCAATGTAAGCCTCCCCTCTCTCCCTCATTTCCTTTTTTTTTTCTTCTCAGACCTACCCTCTCTCCATCAATCTATGTTCCCCTCCCTCATTCCCTCATTCTTTTTTTCCTTCTCCTTCCTCCTTTTTGAAAACCCTTTGAAATTTTTTGAAAATTTCTTGTTTGGCCCTGGTTGACTGAAGTGTTCGGTTAGGGCTAGCTGAACAATATTCAATTATTCGATTTTCGAACAAGAAATCTTCGATTGTTTTTAAGAAGATGGTGGGTTTAGGAGAAGGGAAGAAAAAGAGAAGGGAGAGGGGGGGGAAGAAGGAGAGAGGAGAGGGAGAGAAGGAAAGACTGAAAAGGGGGCGGCGGGAAGAACAGACACACCTGAGGGAGAGAGGGAGAGAGGGAGAAGGGGGAGGGGAGGGGAAAAAGGAAAAGAAAGAAAGAAAAAAGGTAAATGGGATTGAAGTCTTTTTACAAGATGGTATTTTTGTAATTAAATTTGGGTGATTGTATTTAGAGGGGGGGGGTATTAATAGCCTCATTCTTTTACTAATTAGGGAAAGCTTCACTTTTCGTACTACTCCCTCCATTTCAACGTAAATAGTCTACTTACAAAAATTTATGCTTACAATCTTTATAATTTTATAACTTTACCCTTTAAATATGGTATAAATATATTAACTATACTTAAGTATTTTTGTAATTATGACAAACTCTAATACCACTTATATATCCTTTAATTATTAGACTTTTCAAACATGAAATCTTTAGGTGGAACGGAGGAGTAAAACATTACATGACAGAAATCGGTGTCTATTAAGCCGGTTAATTTTTTACTTTCATGACCTACTACCAAATGTGTGCTGCTGATTACATTTACAACTAGTTTCAATTCGATTAAAGGAATCATTTGGTTAATTGGACAACAATTCAACATAATTGTTATTTAAAATTTATAAGCAATTTGATTTCCTTAAAAGAACCCTTTATACACAATAAGGCAATGTATAGACGACTAGATCTCTCTTGATCCAACTTAAATAAGCATTGCCGTTTTGGTTTCAAAATTATGGATGGCTAGAGAGGGGGTAGTAGAGATCGCTGGGAAATGGGGGGAGGGTCTCTAGGGGGCTAGATAAAGAAAGAAGAGGTGCCTAAATTATTATTATTATTATTATTATTATTATTATTATTATTATTATTACTATTATTATTATTATTATTATTATTATTATTATTAATTATCTTGTTAACATGTTTTTTTTAAATGATTTTATTCGTTTGCACAAGGTGCTTGGACTAACTTCTGCCCCCAGATTCCCCCTTGGCTCCGTTTAGGATAGTTTTCTATCAAAAAAAATGTGATTTGACGAAATGTGATCTGTATTTACCAAAGTGGCTTTATCTTGAGCACATATTAAGTGCAACGGTGATACGATATTATTGATATCAGAAACCAATCAAAATGACCCTTAAAGTCTTTACTCCACCAGGTCTCCGCGTCTCCTTAGCCTCTAATGACGTCGACCGCTTTCTATTCGACTAGGTCATCAACAAACCAAACTGCACCCTTCACTCCCTTTTATTCCTCCGTCCCAATCGCTATCACTCACTCACTCACTCACTCACTCACACACTCTCTCTCTCTCTCTCTCTCTCTCTCTCTCTCTCTCTCTCTCTCCGTACCGACAACTCGACTCCATCTCCGCACCGACAATGCATCTCCGGCTTAGCCACCACATCTCTACACATGCATTCTCGTACACACACTCAAACATCTCCAAATTACATAAAACAAACATATAGATTTGGGTTTTGAATCTAGTTTTGATTCTTGGTTTAAATCTAGGTTTTGAATCTTTGTGTGTCACGTGTGCGAGGTGCTGTGCAAAGCAAAAATGTGGAACTGACGGGGCAAATAAATTGAAGAGGTTAGAATGTGGAATGTGAAGATAGTGAAGGGTCCTTAAGGTGATATATTTGTCTTCTCAATATGATCCTTATCCCATGTTCATCAAAGATTTGTGTGGTATTAGTCAAGTATGACCTTTTGACCCGAACTTTTATATTTTATGGTCTCTTGATCAAAAAGTTTGACAACTCTCCAAAATTCCCTTAAACCCTTTCAAACCCTAAATACCTTATTTTCTCTCACAGAACTCAAAAGAGGCCGTCCTCTCTCCCTCCTCTCTTTCCTTTTTCGCCGTCATCTCATCCGTCGCCTCCATCCGCGGCCTCCCTTACCACCATATCTTCCGCCGTCGTCGTCGTCCTCCGTCTCCTTTGTCACTGCTGTCGAGGCAACCTTCTCTCGTTCTATGCCTCCTTCGCCACTGTTGTCGAGGTACTCGTCTCTCTCTTGATTAATCGACCCATGAGTCGATTAATCGACCCTGAGTCGATTGATCAACCCATGTGTTGATTAATCGACTTAGGGTGGATTTGAGTCATTTTGACCCTAAGTCGATTAATGAACTCATGGGCCGATCAATCAACTCAGGGTCGATTAATCGACTCATGGGTCGATTAATCGACTCACGGTCGATTTGAGTCATTTTGATTGACTCTTTGAGTCGTTTAATCGACTCTTGAGTTGATTACTCGACTCAATAAGGATATTTTGGAGTTTTTGGATGAAAAGAGGCCATAACAGATATTTTTGAGTAAGTGAGGCCTTTTATGAATTGGATAGCTTTGGCTAGACCATTTACAAAGAAACCCAAGATTTGTCTTCTCACGCTTAAAGCTCAAACCCATCGAAGAATGGCTGCCACTGAACCAGTGTTCTAAAAATCGCTAGGCGGGTGCTAGGCGCCAGAGTAGGGCCTATCGCCTAGGGGCCTAGTCGGGGTTTAGTCGAGGCCTAGGCGGGGCCTAGAAATCGAGACATAATTACACCATAGTCCGTATCAAACCTGTTGCAATAATAGTAAATAGCTAAATATGACAAAATAAACTAAAATTAATGATCACATTAAAATAATAAATAACTAAATATGACCAAATCTGCCGCCTAAGGCGCGTTTTAGAACACTTCATTTTTGTAATAATCGAATAAGAGCAAATATATAAAGTTTTATAATGATATTTTGTAACAATCAAGGGGATATATTTGGAGAATGGGGGTTTGAATAGTAATTCTCAAAGGAAAAAAAAAAAGAAAAGAAAAGAAAAGAAAAGAAAGAGACATCACATGAACCGGCCCCACCCCCATTTAATTTCCCTTTTTCATAATTCAAAATCACCAATTAAGTCAAACCCTATTCCCAAATCCCACCATCGCCAGATGTTCACACACACACACACACACACACACACACACACGCCACCCCCACTTCCACATCAACCTCATTTTTCAATTTTCATCACACTCCTCACTGTCTTACACAATCACAAGGCACAGATGACGGGGACGGAATCTCTCAGACCTCTCTCTCCCACAGTAATCTCGCTCCCTCCGACCCTCGCTCTTTTTCTTGCTCTTTCTTTCTCTCTCACTCTCTCTTTCTCCTCTTCATCAGCGTTCTCCTTCTCTCTCACCGGTGGCGGTTCTTCAACCCAGTTTCTTCGTCTCTCTTTTGCGAATCTGCTCCAAAGGAACATTGGTCGGCGGTTAGAGACATAGAGCGACTACTCGGCCGACTAGGGCGCCTAGTTGTCATAGAGCGACTACTCGGCCGACTAGGGCGCCTAGTTGTCGATTTATTCTCCGGCGACTTTTTTTTCCGATTTGGCATTAATCGTAGCGTGGAGCTGGCGCTTACCGCCTAGACGGCGCCTAGGCGCGCCTAGGGCGCGTTTTAGAACACTGCACTGGACTAAAAAATAAAATCCACCATCAAACTCAATATTAAAATCACACAAAACCCAAACCAAAATTTTATAAATAGATAAATAAATAAAACAATATTTTATGTAGTAAAAGGACTACTTGGTGAGTTACTCCAAGAAAACAGAGTCATGTCAGAGTTTACACATTAATGTATTGTTTGAAGAAAATATTCAACGGTCTCGTATTATCATACAGCATGTCTATGTGGTATACTATAATATTGAAGTGATTTTAAAAGCAAGGTGCACTTGACAACACCAACAACCATATAAAAAAGAAAGAAAAATACAGTAATAAATAAAAGAAAGTCAATGTAGAAAGAAAAAGAAAAAGGAAAAAAATTATATATATATATATATATATATATATATGTATGAGAGAGAGAATTGCAAAAACAACCTTGTACTATTTCACAAATTGCAATTAAACATTGTGTTTCTTTTTTGACCTTTTAAACCTCCATTAAAATCAAAATTTCAATTCAAACCCTCCGTTAATTTTGTGTTATAAACCAAACGAAAATCTGACTAGGCATTCTTTCGTGTCAATGGCGGGAGACTAAGTCAGATTTCCCTCCATTTGCTTGTATTTAATTACAAAACAAACCTTGTACAATTTTCTTGAATTTCAAATTAAACCTTGTATATGTATATATATATATACTCCTTCCATATCTAATTGAGAGGATTTTTTTTCTCTTTTTTTACAAAAAAATTGAGAAAGTTAATTTTTAGACTATTTTAGGAATACATATAAATGAATGCACATAACAAAGGTGAATTCGATAACTTTATACAAAAAATGACACTCATTTTGAAATAGAATTTTTCAAAAAAAAAAAAAAAAACTCGATTAGGGACGAAAGGAGTAATTTTTATATTTCTTTTTTAATTATTTTATTCTTATTTGAGTTAATTCATTTTCGTTTATCTCTTTTCTCTTTATTCTTTAGCGGGAAATTTTCTGCTCAAACATCACATTGCTACATTACGGGCATTGCCGGAATATCATTAAATTTTGACAGAAAAATTGACATTAACGGAGTTTTATGGAAAAATTGGGCAAACATCCAACTCAACGATCATATGTATAAAAAAAATTACCATGGACCAAACGAATAAAACGTGACGAGTTTAAGTATCAAAAGATTATTTCATCCTAAATTATATAATGTGTCAAACACGTAATTTTTTATAAACATGACTTACTAATCCAAATCAACAATTAATTAGGATAACTTTTTCTATTTTAGTAGAGTTGTCAAAACGGGTTGAATCCGTTGGGTTAGCCCATCTAGCTACCTAAAAAAGGTATGTTGGGTTGATAAATTTTGATCTCGTCTAGGAGGCGGGTCAAACGGGTTGAACCTGCCCGGGTTTTGAGTTGAAGCGGGTTGGGTTGAGCTAACCCGTAAAATTGCTTGACTATATAAATTTAGTTTGATTCTTTGATTTTTAAGAAATGTAGTTATGTTTCCTTAATTTTTTTTTGGCTTTAATATGTTAGATTCTTTCTTGTCCTTTTGTTTGATTTTTTATTTCATTAATTAAAAATAGTTGTGATATGTTTTTTTTTTTTTTAATTTGTTAGACATTAAGTTTTTGGGTGAATTACAGGCCGATCCCTTTTCAAACATTTGTAATCGCTCTAGTCCACTCATCTTTTTTAAAAACCGGAAAAAGACATTTTTGGGGCGAAAAGACGATTATGCCATTAATGAAAGAAAAACACGCGCGCTTCAGTAACCCAAGGCATAGCGATGCACTACTTTGGCAACGCGATGCACCACTTTGGCATCGCGATGCACCACTTTTTGCATCGCGATGCAACAAATTGGGACATCGCGATGCAACAATTGGTGCATCGCGATCATCGCAGCGCGCTTTAGGGAACCAAAGCATCGCGATGCACCACTTTGGCATCGCGATGCACCACTTTTGCAATCGCGATGCAACAATTGTTGTATCGCGATTCACCACTTTTACAAATCGCGATGCACCACTTTTGCAATCGCGATGCACCACTTTTGGAATCGCGATGCACCACTTTTACAATCGCGATGCAACAATTGGTGCATCGCGATGCACCACTTTTACAATCGCGATGCACCACTTTTGCAAATCGCGATGCACCACTTTTGCAATCGCGATGCACCACTTTTGCAATCGCGATGTAACAATTGGTGCATCCCACTTTTGCAATCGCGATGCACCACTTTTGCAATCGCGATGCACCACTTTTGGAATCGCGATGCATCACTTTTGCATCGCGATGCACCACTTTTGCAATCGCGATGCAACAATTGGTGTATCGCGATCATCGCAGCGCGTTTTAGGAAACTTAATTTTCGTTTACCTTTCGGGGGCGTTGCCCCCGAACCCCCACGAGGGATGCTGTCCCCTCGACCCCTGCAACCTGACCGGGCAGGTCGAACCCCGTTGCGTTGCCCAGCATACTGCGATTGACGAATTAAATCAGTGCAAGAACATCTTCCTCTGTTTTTGGACAGCACACTGTCAAGCTTGATTTGAAGCTCAAAAATAGTGTTTTTTGGTAGAAAAATTGTGCACAAATATAGTACTAAATTAGGATAATAATATGAGATTGATTTTAAACAAATTCGAAGCTTAAAACAGAGATTTAAGTGGCCAAAACAGCTCAAGAACAAAGAAAAACGATATGAACTCAAAAAATTTAAATTTGATCAAATTCGTGTTTTATGCATGAAAATTGATACCCAAACATAAGGAAAGACTATATTAACAACATGAAATCATTTATACATCAATTTGAATCTCAAATCTGAAGCAACGATGTTGTTGAGGGTATTTTAGGAAGAAAATTTTTAAAATGCCTTTTAGCGGTTAAAAAAAAAAGGGTGTACTGGAGAGAAAAAAAGTTTGAGAAAGTTGACCGGCCAGCAATTTCTCCTAAGTTTTTTAACAAATTTTTTTGACGGGTTGACCAGCCTCAACCCGTAACCTAAGGTGGGTTGAGTTAGGTTGAAATATTTCAACCCACTCACTTGACGAGTCAGACCAACTCAATCCGTATGATAATGGGTTGTGACGGGTTACAGATCAACCCGCCCCCACTGACCCATTTTAAAAGCTCTATATTTTAGTAACTTTATGTGGCAGAATAGACTAGCCTTTGACCTCAGCTACAATTTTAGTAACAAAAGTCAAAATCAATATCCAAATTAGTAAAGTTAAAGGTTTGAAAGTCGTTAACGGAAACACTAATAAGTTATGTAGTAAAATCTTCCTTACCGTATAACTAGAGTGAACCAAGTTTGGTAACAAATTCAATTCAAAGCTGATCAAGTTTGGTAACAAATCTCTCTCTCTCTCTCTCTCTCTCTCTCTATATATATATATATATATATATATATATATATATTTAGAGTCGGTGAAGTTGTCTATAGGATTGACACATCACCTCTCTTTTACTAAAGTTGGATTATGAAGCTGCCACGTAGGATTCACCTTTTTGCCTTCTCTTCGACAACGATTTCACATATTAGCTATTAACAATATATATTAATTATAATTATAACAAAAATGTATTATATAATAGTAGATTACTATTATGTATTACTATTATGTAGTGAATATGAGTACCAATGAGCTCTAGCTCAACTGGTACCGCTCACTTCTCTTAATGGAGATGTTGAGTGTTCAAGTCTTCCCAGATACGACACCCTGGTACTAATATTGTTGGGTGTTCAAGCCTCGCCAGAGGCACCGTTGTTGTTCAAGCCTTACCAAAGGCCCATTTAGTACTGCTCACTTCTCTTAACAAAGAGGTTGAGTGTTCAAGCCCTACACCATAGCCACCCTGGTACGCGAAGAGGTCGGGTGTTTGATCATTTTGTTCTAGCCACACCAAAAGGCATCATAGAGTCATTGTAGCCTTTCAAGGCATTAAATAATAATAATAAAGGTTGGGGTAAGGTTTATGTCCGCTCCAACCTTTAAAAAAAAATGTAGTGAATATGAGTAATTAGTATATAAAGACTCTTATGATAGTAGATTACTATTAGGTATTAATCTTATAAGTATTACTATTAGGTAGTGAACATGAGTAATCTATATATATATAAAATCAACTGAGATTTTGCTACAGCTATATTAGGAAAGTTCCCGCCAAAAACACATTTCTAAATTCAGAAACATCTAATAAATGAGTTCAAACATATAGTTTTACAAATTTATGAACCCGAACAGTACATTGTATCATTTACGAAGTTGTCTATTGAAGCTACTGAACTAATTAGGATTCAGTTCCAAATGAATGAACCCAGTCAGTACCATCTTGGTATTTACGAAATCATAAATTACAGCTATACTTCCAACTGATTGGGTTCCAATTCCATATGACCATCCGAATTTTCTTCTATATATATTCGTGTTGTGCTATCTATCACCATTTTCCGCAAGATAACCAAAAAAAAAAAAAAACAATCAAAATACACGTTCAATCTAATTTCTCTCACCCTATTCTACAAATTGAAATGGTTTTTGTAGCATTCGCTATCAATGACCTTCATAAAGGAAGATCTGATTGGATACTCAAGGTGTGAGTGGCGAGGAAATGGACAATTCCAGCAGAAAATCAACTCTTTTGGATGCAGAGGTATATAACTTGTTGTCTCATAGATGTTATTGAAATAATTTAATGTAACTATCGAGAGAAAACCATGTCTAATTATATATATATGCTACACATTTTCAGGGTGGACGAATTCAGGCAACAATTAAAAATTCATTAATCAAGCAATTTAATTTATCCATCCGTGAAAATTACTTGTACTATATCTCGAATGTTTTTGTTGTTGATAATCACAGTAAATATCATATAACAAAAAACAAATACAAGATACTACTTATGGAATCAACTAAAGTTAATTCAGTTGGGGACAAAAATTTCCCCAAACAGATATACAACTTTACAAGCTTTCGGGATATTATGTCAATTCCAAACATCGATGACGAAGGATTGATAGGTGGCATTTTCTGCTTTGATGCATTTTTTAATTCCTTCATTAGTTATATTTTCATTCAATAATGTACGTCAACTTTTCAATTGTAGATGTAATAGGTATTGTCATTAGTAATGGTTCATTAAAACATCAGCATTACACTCAATCCGGTCAGATTCTAAATACATCGAGATAGAACTCGAAGACATAAAGTACGTCTTCTAACCTTATTAGCTTAAATCTATCATTTCATACATAGTTTTAATAAATATACTATCTTTTCATAGAAAGAACAAACTGAAGTGCACCTTGTGGGGAAATTACACTTATGAGATTTTAACACATTTCGAAACCTTACGAGATGAACCAATGATTGTCCTATTACAATTATGCAAGCCTAAAATATTTCAAGGTATTATAACTATGAAACTGATTCACTTGCATCTTCATTCTTAATATTATTAAATCTAACCAATTTCATGTTATGTAAATAACATGGCAGATTTCTCTATCAAATGCATTCTATGCTACAAAATTAATAGTGGATGAAATGGTGCCAGAAATTCATGACATGAAGAGGTAATCAATCTACCTATGCTGATGTTTAATATAATATGATTTAACACATAAATTAATTGATAGCACAAAATATGTTCTTAGTTATAATTTATCTATTCATCCAAACTTTGTTATGATATTACTTGACGACTAGTGTTCAAGTCAAAAAATTTCACAAATTTCATCAAACACAAGGGGAAGTGCAAAAGATGAGCTCGAAAGTGAAAACATTCAAGTTATGTCTCTTGCAGACATAATTAAATGTTCAGAGGTTTGAAAGAAATAAATATCAAACTTTATTTCTACAGTTTAATATACCTTTTTTAAATTGAGATTGAAACCAAGAAAAAAACGTTTATTGATAAATTTCATTTTTTTGAAGGCTAGATTTTATTGGGTTGTGGCCCAAATCTTTGAGGTGATTCCACAAGTAAATTGGTTTTTCATAATTAGCTGTAGCAGATGTCGAAAGAAATTAAACAATTCTACCGGTTTCTTTTGTGAGGCATGTGATAGAGTAGATACAAATCCAATACCAAGATACAAAGTGAAGGTAAATATGCTTTCCGGAGACAACTGCGCAACATTCATGCTATGAGATTAAGCCTGTGAGACCGTAACTGGAAAGACAGCAGTACAATCTCTTCTATTAGATTGGTTTGGGGAAAAGCTGGAAACCAGTCATCTCCTAAGGAGATGAATCTGGCGTCTAACCCAACCCGTTCAACCATGAGAACTATAGAAAATAACTTTGTTCGGGTGAAAAATCACAAAAATTGATTTTAGGGAAAAGCTAGAAATGAATCATCTCACTTGGAGGAGATGATATCCCTGTTAGGTTATCCCCTTCAACCATGGGTGAATAAACCCTAGAATCAAGGAGAGAGAAACTGGAAGAAGAAGGGAACGACGGAAAAAGAAGGGGGAGGAAACAAGAATAGGGTTCCCAAAGTTGCTCTTTAGTCTCTATTTGTATACCACTCACTGAATATCAGCAATGGGCCGGTTTAGGTTTATATAAATGGGCCAGCAAATTTACCTATTTACTTAATCTCTCCTAAACAACCTACATGATAGATATACATAATTCATTTGGGCCAAGTTTCTTTGGCTCGTATTCAATTATAATTAACTTAATTAATTTTTGTTTTGCTTAAATATAATTTAATTAAAAAAATGTATATGTTAATGCCTTGAACGCAAAGACATATTTAGCATACGTTATTAATTCTTAGTATTAATAGGCCATTCAAGATTTGTCATTCCTTTGAATCTGAATGACGACTCAACTTGTATAATATAAAACAAGGGAGTGCACTTGCAGAGTTAATGGTGAGAACGAAGCTAATAATTTGGGATGAGGCACCAATGGTGCACAGATATTTTTTTAATATTATTTTTTCATTTTATTTTGATTAAATTTAATTTAATTGAAAAAGTTATATGTTTGTGCGTTTAACGCATGTGTGTAAAACTAGTTAGTATATAAAGATTCTTATAATAATATTAATTGATGCTTACTAATAGTTGTACATAATAATCATCCTTAATTTTAATAGCTATAATATGGGGTATTAATTTGAAGATAAATGATTAGATAGCTTACATTACAAGAGTATATATTAGATATTATGTATTTGAAGAGTTACATATACATTAAAAGAGTACAATTATAAAACAACAATTATATTAGGTCTATTTGTAATTAAAGAATTCTACTAATATAAGAGATACATGTAGATTATCTCCTATTTCTTCTACTACTAACAATAGTAGTGTTGTGCAAGCTGCAAGGAGCGAGGAAGTTGTTGTTGTTATTATTATTTTTTCTTTCTTTCTTTCTGAAACCACCACAAGGAAGTTGAAAGGTTATACAAACTGATTTATTTTTCTATTAATTCTAGGAGTTGTAGAGTCACAAAGTAAATTAGTATATGGCTTTGTTTCAATTCTTCTTTTTTCTAGGCAACATCCCTCCAGCACATGTACAATACCAAGAAAAAAAAAAACAAAATGGATAGTTCTTTCTCCTCTCGATCACCTGGTCAACAACAACATTCTTCCTTTATTAGAGTTCACCTAGCTTGCTGCTTCACTTTCTCTATACTCTCTCTCTCGGGTTCGACGTCTAAACTCACTGAGGTAATTGATAAAATATATTTTTTCTTTGCAACACGTCATCATCAATCTCTCTCACTACCACTAACTTTCATTTGAAATCATTCACACACATCTCACGGACATTATTTTGTCTCTTTTGTTTTTTTTATTTTCATTATTTTTCTTAAAATATGTTACCGTGCATTAATATCTGTTTATTATTATTTTTTCTTTGCAACCAATTATTGTTATGGTTAAACTCATTGTTCTTATAAAATAGTATGGTTAAGTATTAGATATATTTTTCTTTAGTCATGACTTCTATGTCCTTCTTGCTAAGTGCTTTTTAAATAATAATAATAATAATAATTTTTTTTAGCTTTGATTGGTTGCTATAATAAAAGGATTATAGAAGACATAATTTTGCTTCTATCTATATATTGTTTCACTTTTCCAAAAATCCAACATTTGGTCAACATTTTTATTTTCTTCCATCGATATTGGGTTTTAGTTATTAAAATATATTTTTTCATTGATTCTTTTATTTTTTTCTCTATTTGGGTTTTAATCCTTTATTGTTTTGCTTTTAGTTTTTGGTCTTGATTTTTAGATGATGCTTTGGTTGTGGCTTTAGTTAGCTCATGATTTTTAGTTTTTGCTTTGATTTTATTTTATTTACCATTTCAATTTGGGTTCAATTTTCATTTTTTGGGTTTCGTTGTAGTTAAACTATTCACTTTTGATTTTGATTTCTACTTTGATTTCGGTTATTAATTTTTTTTTTCTTTCAATTTTTGGTATTTTTGCTTAGATTAGAGTACGGTTTGGTGGTTGATATTGCTTTTGGTTTATGGTTTTACGTATCAATTTTGATTTTGATTTTGATTTATAATTTTTGTTTTACTTTTGCTCTTCATTTTTTTTCATTTTATTGATTTTCCTATCGAATTATGGTTTTGATTTTGATTAACTGATGATTTCACATTTTCTCTTTGTTTTGTTTATAATTGTCATTTTAATTTTTGATTTTATGAATCAGGACCCTTTGGCATTCGGAAGGAAGTTCAGAAAGTGATGAATAAAGAAAGTCAATCCTATTTGGCATTATTGAGCAAGGAGGTGTTGAGAGGTAGAATGTCCTTCTTTCTTATAGTAGCTTTCTTTCTCAATGAGAGGCTCACTAACCTACCAAAGTTCTCTCCTGGAAGACCGAACTCATATTACTACAACACCATGATTCGAGCCTATTCGTTTACCCCCAACCCGATCCAAGCCATCACCCTAGCTCTTTCTCAGAAATTAGAATGCACCTCAAACAACCCTCCGCCGCCTTCCCTCGATCCGACAAGTTTACTTACTCGTTTGTCCTCAAAGCCTGTTCAAGATTACGAGACCCCCAACTTTGGCAAACAGCTCCATGCATTGATATTCAAGTTGAGTTTTATTTGGAACCGTTATATTCAAAACACACTCATCTATATGTACTTAAGTTACGATGAACCGGATTTACCTCGAAATCTATTTGAAAAAATGCGTGATAGAGATATATATACATAAATTAGTAATTGATATTAAGATAATAAATTACACCCGTGCGGAGTACGGGCTATGTAACTAGTTCAATTCAAAGCCAATCAAGTTTTGTAACAAATTCAATTTAAAGGCTATCGTGTTTGTTTACAAATCAAAACTCAAAGCCAATCAAGTTTGGTAACAAATTAAAACTAAAACCCAATCAAGTATGGTAACAAATCCAAGTTTAAAGTAATCCCTCCATTTCAAAAAGTAATTTTACTTTGATTTTTCTTGGTCAACTTGATTAAATTTTGATAAAAAATATAATAGTTTAATTACCTTTACAAAGTTCTAAAATTTGTTATTGATAGTATTCTTAATATTATCGTACTCTCTCTACTCCCAAATAAGAGTAGTGTTCTAAAAATCGACATAGGCGGACGCCGAGAAATCAATCGAATCGGCCAAAAAAGTACTCAGGTGGGAAATCGGCGTCTAGGCGCCAAGAGCCCATGTCGGCGCCTAACGCCCAGCCCGTTGAATTTTTTAATTTTTTTTAAGCTTTACCAAAAACGTCATCGCTTTGGCCTTTAAGAAAATCAATATAGAATTAGAGCCAAAAGTTAAGACTTTTCGAACAGCAGCACCAAAACATAATTTAAAATTAAAATAAAATCTTACAATGTGATTACTTTTAGATTATTTGATCATATTTACTTTTCTATAACAGGTGTTATGAACTTATAATATACGAGTTCTTGACTATTGTTGGGTTACGTTGAACTTTGGAATGATATTGAATTGTTAATATTAATATTGTAAAGGGCACCCCCACAATGTGTGTTGTGGGTGGGAAGGGGGGGGGGGTTATGCCGCCTGGTTGGAAGGAAGTACTATGCGTTTAAAGAGCTGCTTTTTTCTTTCATGGTGAGCCATATTGTGGTCTTTTTTCTACACATTCATTAATTTCTTGTGCACACTTTTGTCAGAAAGTACGAAGTCTTGTAGAGAAAATGGGATACATAAAAAAGTTGTTGAGAAATTTTTGATAGTGGAGAAAGATTTTTGTCTTTTGAGTTGGCAATGATATGGCATGCGTAGACCACAAAAGAGCTCTTGAAAAACCTTCTCCCGTTGCCCGTGCTCAGATGTGATATTTGTTTTGGTCAAATTTCAACAAGGAAGACTAGTGACAAGAAAGATGACAAAGATAATTTAAATCTGGGTACTATGATTATGAAATGCTATAGAAATGAACTCAAAGGATTTTGTTAACTAGGGAAAGCCCTTGAACAACTTGTTCGCCGGCACAAAACCCCGGGAGGTTTAGGAACCTGCCTTGAACAAATGATTTATTAATCAGGTTGAATACAAGACTAAGAGCGTATGCTAGGGAGCTTGAACTAGTGAGAATGTGTGTGTAAAATACATGTGTTCCTCCCTTTTTATACCTCGAATACAAAGAAACAATAAGCCTAGAATATAGGAAATTGGTTGAAGTTGTTGAGGTATTCTCGCCACAATGTTGGTTGAAGAGATAAGGATCCCTTGCTGGCTTTGTTTGATGAAGGAACGTTTGTTGAATCAGTCTTCTTATCCGTTGACACATTTCCTAAAAAATAGGTTGTAATGTAACAATAATTCAACCTGCAAAAAATGTCAAGATGCAGTAGGAGAACTTAAGTTGTCAGTATCAAGATGATATATGTAATTTGTAAACAAGTTGACTTAAAATGTAGGCCCAACAATTGCCCCCAAACTTTTTAAATTTTCAAAAGAATATAAAGAGACAAAAATTCAAAAAGTTTGCGAAAAATTGACAACGTACGGCAGTTATTAATGCTAAAGGTACTGATGGGACGGTTTTTGAGACTTCCCAAGGCAAAAAGGTTACTCTAGCGTTTTCAAAGGTACAACTGCTCACAACTTCTTTTCGTGAAATAACCAGAACCTTCTCCAACTCTTTCTCTCTCAGACTTGCTTACCAAAAAGGTCTCCTTCCGGAGAGATACCAGTGAAGACCGTGTGGAGAAGAAAAACCAAGTAACAATTCCGGTGAGTTTCTCGTTTTCTTCTCAATTCCTTGTTTGCTATTTTTCTCAAGTTGCAAAAAGATGGGAAAAAAGAAGATATGCATAATCGAAAGCGAAGAGGGTTTACCAGAGGGTTTTTCAACCCAGAATCTGTTAAAAGAACCCGAGAAAGAAAAATGTTCAATTTCCGCGATCCGGAAGTTGTTAAGAAAAACCACGCATTGCCTCTTGAAACCGTTTTATTCACCCATCCTTCCCTCACCTCCGAATGCTATTCCCCTGAGTGGGTATGTTTTCCCGAATACCCTTTCACTATCGGCCTTAAATTCCCATTCCCTGTCTTAATCACTAGATTTTTTGCTTCCACGAAGTTGAACTACGCCCAACTCATGCCACAGGGTTGGAGATGCCTTTAAACCCTAGTTAGACTGCGGGATGAAATAGGTTTGGTTGTAGACCTAGAGGAATTTGCTTACACTACTGAGATAAGAGGTTTTGGTCTGGGAAGATTTTGCTTTAGGGTAAAAAGTGGGGGTGAGCCCATTCTGATCTCTAACAATGACCCTGCTGACCGGGGGTGGAGGAATCGATTCTTCTTTGTTAGGAAAGACAGCCTGAGTCAAGAGGCTGGTGTAATTCAAAAATGGAGGTCTCAAGGTAGAGGGAATTTTTCCTCTGACTTTACTCATTTACACAAGCTTTTCGTACATCTTAATCCTTAACAATTTGAATTTCCTTTGTAGAAGTTGCCAAACTCAGTGTTCTGTTCCCAGAACAAGCAGATACAGAGACTAACGTGAAGAGAATATTTGAGTTAGACCCTGTCATCAGGTCTTTCAAGGCGTTCCCAGTCCCGTTTTCCTCAGAAAGAATCGAAGACGAATCTCCGTCTAAACTTGTCAAGATGTCCACAGGTTTAGTCCACATTTTTGCCCATCTGCAATTTGTTCTGTTCTTCCAAGTTTTCCTAACTCCTTGTCCTCTATTGCAGCAACCACTCGCTCAAAAGCCCTTGTCAGCACTGCTGACTTGCTTGCTGGTGCGAAAGCAAGAAGATCCCTGAGAAAGGATAGTAAGCCTCTCCTGACCCCACAATCCATGGCCTCTAGTTCTGAGGTGAATGTCTCCAAAAAACAAGATGATTCAAAAAAGAGAAAGCTGGTAGATGCTTCAGCCACAGATGTAGGTGATGCTCTGGACGTTGATACGACAAGGGAAAAATTTGTCGTTGTGATGAAGGACTTTGCTGACAAGGTAAAATGGTGAAACTTTGGATTTTTACACCGAGAAATTCACAGAATACTAACACCTCTTATCACACAGGTCTCGGACATTGTGAGTCCTATGTTGGATCAGGTCGCTATTTTAAAAATCAAGGCGACTAGAAACAGTGTTGAGGCCGAAGAGGCAAGAAAGGAGGTGAAGGTGAGTGCTGGGGAGATAAGCAAATTGAAGAAGGAAGTTAAGGTGCAAAGTAGTGAAGTAGTGAAGTTAAGGAAGGAATTGGCAGATGTCTGTGCTGAGAGAATGAAGGAGAACGAGGCTCACATTAAGGAACTTGAGGCTGCTAGAGAGGATTTCAAGTTCAATGCCACCAAGGCGCTGCTTGAGACCAGAATACAAATGATGGAGGAACTGAAGAGTGGACAAGCTGCGCACTGGGACCTTGAAGAAGAAAAAAGGACCTTGGAGGATTTCATCAGCGAACCAGCGGATGCAGAGGAGGTAAATTCTCCAGCCTTGGAGGAGTTGATTGAGGATGCAAACAAAGTGTTGAGCAGCATGGTGGGGAAACAAGTTGAAGGTGATAATCAAGAAAAGGAGGCAGACGTAACACCGACGGCAGTAGGCCAAAATGTTGAGAAAGTTTGAATGTTTTAGGGGATTTGGAGGGTGACACAAACAGTTTCGTTTTTATTCGTTTGGTCATGTAACCGGCTCATAAGAGCACAAACAATCTATTTAGGGGTACTAGGTTGGTCTAGTACTCCATGCTTTTCATAGGTTAATAGGATTTGTTGGCTTAACCAACTCATCCACTAATCTTGGGAATATTTCGAAGTTTTCCTGAAGTAATCCAGGTTTCTTTTAGAAACACTTGCTTGTGTTAGCAGATGAAATGTTTACTGACTTAAGCAATAGGTAACATGTTAATGTTACAACCAATAGTCACATCTTGAATAGATGTGGAATCGTGCGCACGGGCGAAGGTGTAGAAACCTTAACTCTTTAGAAAAGATGTAAATCTTTTAACCAAAATGTACCTTTGATCAGAGGTAAGTCGTTTGAAGAGATAGAACAAGTATCAGCCGTCCTGGCGTGTCAACATGTTCCATCCCTCTCCAGCTAAAGTCACAACATGTTGGAGCTCTGGCGTGTTCACATGTTGGACTTCTTCGTCTCAAGTCTGAACATGTTGGAGCCGTCTGGCGTGTTCACATGTTCACCTGCTCCAGTTAGGTCTCAACATGTTGGAGCCGCGGCGTATTAACATGTTGATCCTACTCCGCTTGTATACCTTGCAAAACAAATTCATGTTAGGATTGGGTGTTAGCATAGCCAACACCCCTCCGATTCTTAAGTTAGTAAGGGTTTCCAATAAAATTGAGAATTGAAATACATAAATGAACTTGACATAAATTAACTCATACGACAAGTCTAGTTGTTAACTACTTGACTTACATAAAATAGAGCTTTAAATGAATGGCATTCCAACTCCTAGGGATCCTGTGTCCACTTGGGGTTGACAACCGATGCACCTTTGCCGGCTTGATCAATGAGATATGGTCCCTCCCACTTGGGAGCCAATTTACGCATTCGGTTCTCGGTATTTTGAAATACTTTTCTTAAAACTAAATCACCAACCTGGAACCTTCTTATTCGACATTCTTGTTGTAGGATCTAGCAATCCGTTGTTGATAGGTGCCATCCTTATCTTGGCTAAATCCCGATCTCATCAATTGTATCTAGATCTTGGGTTAACAAGAGGTTATTTTCATCTTGAGTTAACAAACCATACCTCTGTTGGGATTGTTACCTCGGGAATTACACTACTCCAAACACCAAAGAATATGGAGTTCTACCGTGGCCCCTTTGTAGTCGTTCGTGCGCCCAAAGTACAAGCGGTAATTCTTCAGCCCACTTTCCTTTCTTTTGATCTAGGCGTTTCTTCAAGTTGTTGACAATCAACTTGTTGCTTGACTCAGCTTGACCATTGGCTTGAGGATGGATGGTGTGGATGTGATCGGCTTGATGCCCCAACGAGCACAAAAATCTCCAGTCTTTTTACTTATGAATTGGGATCCATTATCACATATGATCTCTGATGGTACACCGAACCTGCTAATAATATTCTTCTTTAAAAATGAAACTACCTCTTTGTCTCTTACTTGCACATAGGCCTCTGCCTCGATCCATTTTGAGAAATAGTCAGTCATTGCTAACATGAACACTTTGCCTCCAGGAGCCTTAGGCAACTTGCCCACAATATCCATGCCCCATTTCATGAAGGGCCAAGACGAAACAATAGAATGTAGAGGTTCAGCAGGTTGATGCAAGATGTTACTGTGCCTTTGGCAGGCGTCACATTTCTGCACGTAGCTCATGGCATCTTGACGCATTGTTGGCTAGTAATAACCAGTCCTGAGAGCCTTTGATGCCAATGCTTTCCCACCGGAATGATTTCCACATGTTCCTTCATGGATCTCTCTTAGCACGAGCTCAACTTGTTCATTGTCAATACATCTCAAATAGTGCCCTGCGAAAGACTTCTTGAACATGACATTATCTATTAAGACAAAAGTTGAAGTACGCATTTTAAAAGATCTAGCATTCTTAATATCAGATGGAATAGTTCCAAGTTGAAGGAACTCAATTATAGGTTGGATCCAAGATGGACTTGTAACTTGTGCCCCATTAGACTGAGTTACTTCTTGAGTTTCTTCCACTTGGTCTATAGCAGGGTACTTAACATAAATAATGGGAATATTAGTATGCAACATAGATTTGCAAGTTGACCCCAAGTTGGCCAGTGCATCTGCTTCTGTATTCTCTTCTCTAGGAACCTGCTCCAATGAGAATGACAGAAATTTTGAAGCCAAAGCTTTAACATGTTGAAGATACAGAGTCATTTTGGAATGCTTAGCCATGTAGCTGCCATTGAAATGGTTAGCGAGCAATTGAGAATCAACATATACATTTATATGAGTAATATTTAAACTTAAAGCAGTAGTTAAACCCATGATTAAAGCCTCATACTCAGCTTCATTATTCGTCGCATTGAATTCACAAGATACAACTTGAGGTATGATATCACCTTGGGGGGATTTCAGAACTATTCCCAGGCCGATTCCTTTGGAATTTGAGGCTCCATCTGTATATAGTGTCCAAAATCTAGGAGTTGTTTTACCTTCAAGTTGTTGTACCTCTCGTTCCACCTCGGCTGCAAACTTGGACTAAAATCGCTACGAAATCGGCTAGAGCTTGGGATTTGATAGGCGGGCTCATATGAAATGTCATATGTGCTCAACTTGACCGACCACTTGGCTAATCTTCCTGACATCTCTGGAGTTCTCAACACACTTCTTATGGGATAATTAGTTCTAACAGTAATGGGATGTGTTTCAAAATAATGACGCAATTTTGTAGCGGCAGTAGTTAAAGCTAAAATTAACTTTTCAAGATGAGAGTACCTTGTTTCAGCATCTAGTAGAGACTTACTTACATAATACACAGGATGCTGTTCACCTTGGATTTCTTTCACCAACACCGCACTAACTGCATTCTCAGATACGGCTAAATATAAGTAGAGGCGCTCACCACGCTCTGGTTTGGCAAGTAGGGGTGACGTCATCAAGTAATCCTTAAGTTGTTTGAAGGCTGCCTCATGTTGATCAGTCCATTGGAATAGTTTATTCTTTCTTAATACTTCATAGAATAACCTGCACTTATCAGATGATTTAGATATAAATCTATTTAAGGCAGCTACTCTACCGGTTAACCTTTGGACGTCTTTGATATTCTTGGGAGATTCCAAGTTGAGAATAGCTTTGATTTGTTCTGGACTAGCTTTAATTCCTCTCTTAGTCACCATATAGCCCAAGAACTTCCTCGCTTTAACACCAAAGTTGCACTTGGATTGAGCTTCATGTTGAAAGCTTTCAAGATGTTGAATGCCTCAGCAAGATGCTCCACATGATCTTCAATATGCTTGGATTTTACTACCATATCATCTATGTAGACTTCCATCGTCTTGCCAAGTTGATCTTTGAACATCTTGTTTACCAGTCTTTGATAAGTTGCCCCTGCATTTTTAAGACCAAATGGCATAGCAATATAACAATATATACCTTCTGGAGTCATGAAGGCCGTATCTTCTTGGTCTGAGGGCTCCATTTGAATTCGTTGAAATCCTGAGGACGCATCCATGAATGTCAAGATATCGTGGCCAGCTGTCTCATCAACTAGAGAATCAATATGAGGAAGAGGAAATAGATCTTTCGGGCAAGCCTTGTTCAAGTCCGTGAAGTCCACGCATACTCGCCACTTGCCATTCTTCTTCTCTACCACCACAACATTGGCCAGCCACCTTGGATATTGAACTTCCTTGATCATCTTGGCTTTCAAAAGTCTTTCAACTTCATCGTTTATAATCTGGTTCCGTTCATGGGCAAACTTTCTCCTTTTCTGGTGGACAGGACGAATAGTTGGATCAATGTTTAACTTGTGAGTAATGACGTCCTTGCTTATTCCTGTCATATCTTCATGCTTCCATGCAAAACAGCATTTCTGACTTTTCAGAAACTCGATCAGCTCTTCCTCAATTTCGGTTGGAAGATCTGTACCAATTTGCACTTGTGACTCAGGATTCGATTCGTCAACAGAAACACTTTTCGTCTCGTGCTCCACTGCTTCAATAACATCCTGGGCCTTTTTCTTTAATTGCTATGCAGGACGAGGGACTGAGCTTGCCTTCATGTTGACCTTGTAGCACTCTTTAGAAAGCTGCTGATTGCCTTTCAACTTGGCTACACCCCAAGGTGTTGGGAACTTGACGCACTGGTGATAAGTTGACGGCACGGCTTTCATGTTGTGGATCCACGGTCTTCCTAAAATGACATTGTACGAAGAAGAGCATTCGATTACACAGAACCTTTCCATAGAATTCATACCTTCCAAATAGAGAGGCAACTTGATTTCTCCAACTGTCTGTTTTACTTCACCACTGAACCCTACCAGTACGGACGAATTCCTCACAACCTCTGATAAAGGAATGCCCATCTCTTGCAGAGCGTGGGTAAATATTATATTAACAGAGCTACCACCATCAATCAGGATTCTCTTGACCATACAATTAGCGATCTGCACCTGGACAACTAGACCATCATGATGGGGGTCCAACGTGTTATCCTTATCTTCATCTTCGAAGGAGATAACTTGACCATCTGTGAAGTCGCGGCACCTTGAGGGCAGCTCTGATTGATCCTCCTTAGAACTTTTAGCATGACGCTTGGCTGCAGAATAAGTTGTACCACAAATATGGGATCCACCTGAAATAACATTTACTACCATGGTGGCTGGAGGAGGTGCAACTTTCTGTCGGATCGCTCCACGTAATCAGTTCCTTGGATTCATTTCGACCCTCTTCTTACCGAACAGATCTTTGAGGAGTCCCTTTGACAATAGATGAGCAATCTCCTTTCTCAAGGCGAAACAACTTTCAGTAGTATGCCCGAATTCCTCATGAAATGCACACCACTTGGACTTATCCTTCCAAGTTGTGGGCTTATCATTTTTCTTAGGCCATCTTGCTTTATCTCCAAGATTTTCCATGGCGCAAAGGATTCCTGCAATATCCACAGAAAAGCAATAGTCAGAAATTTTAGGATAGTCATTATCATCTCCATCTTGATCATCATCTACAAAATGAACTTTAGAAGATTCAGATTTAACAGGGGTTTGCCCCTGCTAGACTTATAATGGTGGGAATCTGATTTTCTGTCTGATGGCTCAAATAGAGGGGTCCTTCCAATTGACTTCTCCATCGCTAGGCTGTCCTCCTCCAATCTGATGAATCGTAAGGCTCTGGTTCTGATTTCTTCAAGTTGTTTTGCAGGTGTCATCACCAGCTCATTATAGAATAGAGAGTTCTTTTTCAGGCCAATACGGAATGCTTCCGTAGCTGTGGACATATCCATATTGGGTATGGTTCGCTTCTTTATTAAACCTGTGCAAATATTCTTTAAGACTCTCATTAGGTGTTGCACAATTACGTAAAGGTCGGTCAACTTGTCAAATGCCCTGTTGCATGAAAATTGATTAGTGAACATGCTGACAAGTTGAGCATAAGAAGAAATAGAGTTTAGAGGAAGTCCTGTTAGCCATTTTAAGGCTGGTCCTGATAGAGTTGAGCCAAAGCCCCTGCAAAAACATGCTTCTTTAAAAACAGGGGGGATACTTATAATATCCATTGATTCTGGTACAGAACACATGCTCTCTGGATCGGTGCTCCCATCATACTTTTTCATATGAGGGACTGAAAATTTCTTTGGGATTTCTACATTAGCTATGGTGGAACAAAACGAGATTCATTGTAGCAAGTTGGGGAAACTTGGTGATGAGGCAAGTTGACTCCGTGCACGCCTCGAAGCAATTCTTTTATGGTTTGCATTTCCTAATAAGTTGACTTTCTGCGAAAAGAGAATTGTTATTAAATTGGGATGCAGAAGTGTCAAAAGTATTAAAGAAACTCCCTGTTTGCCCCATCGAGGGTGCGGCATAGGTATAGCAAGACGTCAACACAGGTTGGCTAGTTGTAAGGCTGAATCTTGGCTGCGAAGTTGGAATGGACGTCATGATTGTACTTTCTGCTGGTAAGGTACTAGACATAGGGATATCTCCAACATGGCTTGGTCCTGTACCTGCACCAAACAAAGATCTAGGATGCAAAGGTGAAAATGGAGTAGACGTTTGAGTTTCAGTTTGCTTCCCTTTACGCATGGAATCAATGGCATTGAGTATCATAGTGTTCGTATGCTCTTGAGCATCCAACTGGTCAGTCACTTTTTTCAATATCGTGACCATGTTAGACATTAGCTCCATATTGGCAGCTTCCGGATTTGAAGATGGATTGCCTGAGATACCAGAATTGGGAAGCGGCTGGTTCCTTTCACCATGACTACCAGACGACGGATTGACCATTTCTATATAAATAATCAAAGTGTCCCACGGATGGCGCCAAATTGTTTTGGTCAAATTTCAACAAGGGAGACTAGTGACAAGAAAGATGACAAAGATAATTTAAATCTGGGTACTATGATTATGAAATGCTATAGAAATGAACTCAAAGGATTTTGTTAACTAGGGAAAGCCCTTGAACAACTTGTTCGCGGCACAAAACCCGGGAGGTTTAGGAACCTGCCTTGACCAAATGATTTATTAATCAGGTTGAATACAAGACTAAGAGCGTATGCTAGGGAGCTTGAACTAGTGAGAATGTGTGTGTAAAATACATGTGTTCCTCCCTTTTTATACCTCGAATACAAAGAAACAATAAGCCTAGAATATAGGAAATTGGTTGAAGTTGTTGAGGTATTCTCGCCACAATGTTGGTTGAAGAGATAAGGATCCCTTGCTGGCTTTGTTTGATGAAGGAACGTTTGTTGAATCAGTCTTCTTATCCGTTGACACATTTCCTAAAAAATAGGTTGTAATGTAACAATAATTCAACCTGCAAAAAATGTCAAGATGCAGTAGGAGAACTTAAGTTGTCAGTATCAAGATGATATATGTAAGTTGTAAACAAGTTGACTTAAAATGTAGGCCCAACAATATTCCCTCCGTTCAGATAAAGAGTTCATTATTCACTTTATATTATTTTTGGATGTTTCACTTAAAGAGTCAACTTTCATAAAATTATACTTACAATTTTCATAATCTTTCATCTTTACCCTCCACTTATATTGTAATCATCTTAGAGCCCGTTTGGTCAAGCGTTTTGGCCAAAACGCAGGGATAAAACACAGCTTATTTGCAAAAAATGTGTTTCAATCTGCGAACGCGGCGTTTTTAAACGCAATGCGTTTTTAAAACGGAATTTGACTTTTTCCCAAAACGTAGGTTTTAAAACGCTCCTAGGAAAAAAAAAGCTGCGTATTGAAGTGATATCCCAAACGTATTTATAAGGAAAGACCTCCGTTTTTAAAACACTGCGTTTTTTAAAACGCTGCATTTTTAAAACACTGCATTTTGTAAACGCTGTACCAAACGGGCTCGTAGTTATATATAAGTATTTTTGTAATTATAAGTTTATAACCAACTCTAATGATACTAATATATCCATTAATAAGTAGACTTTTCAAACGTGGACTCTTTAAGTGAAACGGAGGGAGTAATTAAGTTTAGTTTATTTAGTGATATTTATATTAATATATTTAAATATTTAATGCTTATTAATTAGGTTAAATTAAGAAAAAATAATTAAAAAAATAATAATTATGCATGAATTTTAGGCCTTACATAAGTCCCACTGATCCTGACGCCCGCCTAATAATTTTTAAAACACTTAAAAAAGAGTTTATTTTTCTTTGGTAGGCGGTTCCGGTAAAAACATTCTAATCTTTTCTTTTGGAATGTTACTTTAACTGAGATGAGTCATAAAAAGATGGTAAATGTAAACCTTATCATGCACCTAGGTATAAACAGTTCAAATATTCTCCAAATGAAGAGGAGCTTAAAGAAAAGAATATATTATCATCTTGTTTCCTTATATTCAGTATTCTAAAAATTGTTAGACGGATGTTAGGCGACAGAGTAGGGCCTAGTTCCTAAGGACTAATCAGGGACTAATTGGGGCCTAGGTATAAACAATTCAAGGCGTAATTACACATTTACACAATAAATTCATACAATACCTGCTGCAATAATAATAAATAATTAAATATTATCAAATAAACTAAAAGTAATGATCACTAAAAGTAATTTCAACAGAGATATTCAACACAATGATTTTAATTTTTCATTGAATCAAAAGTAAATTTTTAAGTTTTTTCTTAATCTGTGTACCTAATCAAACAATAATTTAGAAATAGAAAAAGTATTATTATTATTTTTATTACTAAAAGAAAGAACAAAAAAAAAAAAAAAAAGAGAACAAAACAGAAAAATAAAAGAAAATAAAAAAACATGTGGCCGCCCTAATTCCCCATTCTTCCTTCCAATTTCAAAAAGGAAGCCAAGAAAGTCAAATAAATTGACAACAATTATACACCTCACACCACTCTCTCCCTGACAAACTTACCCACACCCCACTACTCGGCCTTGGTCCTCCCACCTCCCTCATTCCCCCGCCCCCCGCCCCCGCCTCTCCCTCCCGAGTTCTCTCCCTCCCTCTCACTCACTTTCACCAAAAAAATAAATAAAACACAACTCTCTTTCTCTCCCTCTTCTGCCTCCAGCAAACTCCGTCCCTCTACACGACAATCACTCACCCAAAAACAAAACCATAACACTGAACAAAACCAATCACTCACCAACAATCTACACAACAATCACTCACCCAGAAACAAAACCATAACACTAAACAAAACCAATCACTCACCAACAATCACTTACGGCACGGCGACGTGCGGTAGGCAGTGTGCGGCGTACTCTTCTCATCTGCTCCACTTGCTCGATGAACACTTCCTGCTTCCACCTTAGGTGAAAGCCTTGCTTGGTTTTCAATTGAGCAGTGAGAGAGAATGGAGGAGATTTTCTTGATTTAGAACAAGAAGAGACTCACGAGAGAGAAGACAGATTTTTTTATTCGAGCCCTAGCCCCTAACTCATTCGACATTTAATTCTAAACCAAATTTTTTCTTTTAAAAGACCAAAACATCTAGGCGTGGGTGGCGCCTAAAGCGACTAGTCGACGCTTAGTCAACGCTTAGACGGCAATTTTTGAGAAAAATGCCTAGTTGTCCGATTTGGTCCATTTCTCGGTGTTAGGGGGGCGCCTAGCGCCTAGGCGGTCCATTGCTCGATTTTTAGAACACTGCTTATATTGTGGGACTGTTGTAATTGTTTTAGTCTGTTTCCTCCACTAACTTATTTCACTACTTCCCTAATGTGTTTTAATATAGAATAGTAACTGTAAAAAAATAATTATTTTGCTTATAAGATGGCGCGAGGTAGACCTCTTCATCGTTTAGGAGCTATACACAATGGTGCTGAACAAGAGGAGGGGAATGATCATAACATGCCTCAGCCTCCACCAGATTGGCCTCTAATTTTGGGATAACAATTTCTATTACTCGCAATTCATCATCTACTCGATCATTGCTTAGTGACAACCAACAAGAAGATCAAGAGGTAAACACATGCTTAAGGTCCCGTCTCGATCTTGCAATTCACAACAAAAACTGCCCTGTATCGTCTCACATATTTGTCATGCCTGCAAAACCCACATAACAATCGGTTTCAATAAGAAAACATCAAAAGCTTCTGACCCAATAGGTCCAAAACTTTTCTGCAGAGGAAAACTAGTTTGATTAGCAGGAAAAACTAGCCAACTAGGAAAAATTGCTTTGGCTTTCGCATAGTGGCGAATTTCTTTCTTGTAAAAAGTATAAGCAAAACTATTTTCAAAGGGAAGAAGTAAGGTATACTTACACTTCCTTAATTGCCCTACTATTACAATAACACCATCTACTCCTAGCCTGGTATCCAACTCAAATCCCAAACTCATAGCTACAGAGTACAAATTTGAACAAAAAGTTTCCTATCATTAACAAGTTGGAAAAATTGAATTCATACAACAAAATTCTGCAACACAAAGGTATAAAACTAGATTCGAAGAGAAAAACAACAATGGGTCAAATGACTTAAGAGAGAATAATAAATCCAAACTTGTATACTTTCATTGAAAATTCTGGAGTTCCTGAGAGAGAGAGAGAGAGAGAGAGAGAGAGAGAGAGAGAGAGAGAGAGAGAGAGAGAGAGAGAGAGAGAGAGAGATTAAGTTTACTCTGGTTGGGAAGAGTGAAGTGTGTGTGAGAATTTTTCTGCAAACTTTGCATAATGGGATATGTACAACTGAAGAAAAAATCTTTTATCAAGTCAACACTGCAGTTATGTTTCAAATAGAAGGGATTAAGATGGCTTAAAGTTCAATATTAAAGGTTTTACACAATTGGGAAAGATAATTGGATCAGAAAAGAGTAAATTGCTGATGTTTATGGTGTTCAGAATATCCCTCATAGAACTGCAGCATTTTGAAGTTGTTAAATCATCGCTACCATATGGAGTCATGGACACACACAATTTAATTCGATAAGCGAAGTTAGTTCCCTACAAGCACAAAACATGAGAATAAAGTGTATCTACACAAGTATACATAATTTTTAAGATGTTAAATTGGGGCAATATTTAACATATATTTATTATGTTTTAGGTAATAAAATTTGAATCATTAAAAAACAGACAGTTACAACTTTTAGAATTTATTTTTATATATTTGTTGTAGTTCATACATTAATTTTCTTTTACTGTTTTTCTTTGATACAAACTTCATTTTTAACATGTGTTATTCACTTTAGATGACTCAACTGAACGCAGACCATACTATACTGAGACTCGAACTCGAGCCTCAAGACCCTACATGGATGAACTCAGAAGGTTGGGGTGAAGATGGTGGAATTTTAGAGATTGAGACCAACAAATTTGGGCAACCCATTGAGGAAAAGGCATCTAGACTTGCCTCAAATTTAGGTGTTCTAGCTACGAATCAATCATTGAATGCCCATCAAGGTATAAAGTAAGGGAACTTGTTGTATTTGAACATACGACTATACAAGCTACTGATAACATGACACAAGTGCTAATGATATCACTTGGGAGAAAGTGGAAGGAGTAGAAGAATGAAACAAAGAATAGGGATTTGACAAGTACCGTACAACAGAGGAGTGTTTAGCACATACATCTAGATAGGGCTGAGGAGAGTCAGTTGTAAACATAGTTATTAAAGGCGAAAAGCGAGAAGCGGGCGAGAGGTGCCTTTTTCGGGCGAGAGGCGAGGCGAGAGGCGGGCGAGCAAAAGGCGAACAAGTCAATAATTAAGAAAAAATAATTTTAAAGTGTTATATCTTGTAATTTTTTTCATAAAATAATTATAAATAAAAGTAATTTATGTAACTCAATCCACAAATGGTAATAATAACACTATTTTCAGCTTTAAGGTTTTGTATTTATACGAAAAACTATATTTTTTTTCTTGAAAATCAAAATGTAATAGGTGTATTCTAAAAAACATAGACAAAAATCTTCTAGATCCACTTCAAACTAGGAAAACACTTTGGATCTAACCTCTGCAGGTGCCGGCGACCCTGTCTGTCATCTCCGGCGAATATTCCGGCGAAGATTCCGGCGCCGGCCAAATTTTCCGGCGAGATCCGGCGGTGAAAAGTATAGATCTGTGAGCGTCTCCTCAAGGCGAAGACATCTGTGGCCTTGGATTGGACAAATATTTGGTTGATTTCTCTAGATCTAAGAAAATATGTTGAGATCTAAAAAAGAAAAATTCAAATCTGGTCAAATTTTGATTTGGGTTTGCCTTAGGTCGCCTTTCTTCGCCTCTCGCCTCTCGATTAGGCGAGAAAGGCGTACGCCTGGGGTCGCCTTTGTCACATCGCCTCGCCTGGGTACCTCCGGGCGACATACCCTCGCCTCGCCTCGCCTCTCGCCTCAGGCGAGCCAGGCGATCGCCTTTAATAACTATGGTTGTAAAGCCTTGTTTTTCATTGGAGTACTTACTATTGAAGCAAAGGTATGCAATGAATATAAAGAAGGTGGTTACTATTAGTGGTCACCAACATATTTATTTTATTAGATGAACTAACCTCATATATTATGTGATGTATTATTGTTACTTGAAAGTTCCTTTAATAACTGAAATCGTGTTTTTCGTTATTCTTGGTTTGAGAAAGTTTGTGGACTTCTCGACGATCATGCAATGGCAATGATGTGTGGTTACCACTTGAATTGTTAGAAACATATCAATGTTTGTGGTATGTTATAAAAAAATGAAATGAACAAGGAACAATATTGTTGAGTTCGTGTAAAAAGTACATCTCATCAATTGCTAGCACATACCGTTGAATTTGTTGAAAAAGTACATCTAAAGTGCTAGCACATACTCCCTCAGAACACAAATGACTCCCCATATATAGCTTTGATCTTAGCCTCAAATGCCTTCTCCATAATAGTTAATTTATCCTTGATCTAAGATTGCACTTTAGCATTCACCTTAACTTCCATTTCATCCTCGATATTTGCCAACCATTGTTGGTTTTTAGCTTTCATCTCACTACGTATTTTTGCCATATCACGTTAAGATTAGATGAAGCTTCTTTCTCAGTATGTACAGGGTCCAACCAACTCTTGCTGAGATGAAGCATCTGAGCTCGCATCCTCTCCAACTCTTGCTGAGAAGAAAGTTCCATCTCACCACATAAACTTTTCTAACTTTGACTGAATGTTGTCGTTTTGTAGCATTGCATTGCTCCGTGACATTGAACTAAAGACCTTACTTGGAGCTACTCCTAAGCAAAGAAGACGTAAACGACTAGGTTTTTCAGGCCCCATGACTTGTGAAAATATATCATTCACACTTATATCAAGATATTCTGGTGTTCTAGTGCAATACAATCCATTTCATCCTCATTTAAAACATTAATCATTACAGTATTTTGGAAAATAGAATAAAATTTAAGCAAATCATGGCTTGATCAACTTTGATTAATTAGTAACTATTAACACATACAAATGGCTTTCTTGCATCTTCATTGACCAGTTCAACTCCCTTAGATAAATACATTTTCTTGTATATCTCATGTCGAGTTGCTGACACTCCACCCTTCTCTTTCTTTATTTATTGTTACAAGTAGAGTCAAATTCATTGGTCAGTAAAAAATGACTTAAATATTTTTTTGATCCCTTAGCTTTGATGAATATATATATTATATTCTTTTGGTCTACCGTTTCAAAATATATTCATTTGGTCCCACCTGTGGTTTTTTTTGGTCAAATCCCCGCTCCTCCCTCTTGCAGTTACCGTTAAATGTTCCGTCCACATTTTTTTCAATATGACTAAGTTACCCTTACGAAGAAGTGACTTTTCAAAAATTACAAAATACAGGGGGCAATTTGCCAATTCAAAAATTAAGTTGTCTTTAACCTTTAGAAACCCAGGTAGATCTCTCTCTCCTCAAATCCTCCATCTCCATCTTCAAATCTTCCAGCTTTCTCTTCAATCAATAACTAAAGAGAGAAATATGATAGTTTAACCAACTTCCAGAACCTTCTTCTACAGATGCCAGATGCCAGATGCTAGTTGCCAGTTGCCAGATGCCAGTCAACTCTAAAATTAAACACTAATTGCAGAAGTCAAAATTTAATATCCTTTACAGTTTAACCAATTTCCAGTTAAAATTAAACAACCCTAAATGCTTTTTTCCATTTCTCCATCTCTCACTTTTCGGATCTCTTATTGTTTCAATCTAACAAAGGTACTTCGTCCTCTTCCTCAATTCAAATCCATCTCTGCATATCTATTTGTTTAATATATTCTTTTTTTCTGCTTACTATATTTCTCTTTAATTTTGCTTATTTAGGGTTTCAATTGGTTGATCAAATTGCTCCAACAAACCTGTATGCATTCAAGTTACTTTATAATTTTCATGAATAATCATTGGGCTGAATCTTTTTTTTTTGATGTGTGGAGAGGGGAGTTTAGGGTTTCATTACTATGTTTACTAAAATTATAAAGCGAAAAAAGGGTTCAAAATCAGAAGCTACTGAACCTCCTTTACCGAATCCAGCACCTAATGTGTCTGTTAATCATGCTTCCCATTCTGCTATTGCGTGATAGATAAGAACCGTTTCTCACATGGTTTATTGTTTAATATTCACACATGTTCATTGTATTTGTCTTTAGTTGGTTAGTCTTCCTAGTCTATCTTAACATTATAAGTATTCAGTGTATCATAGAGCCCTTATTGTGTATTAATATGTGAAATCAATCATTCCAATAGTAAGTTGGGATTCTTTTCTTTCATGGTATCAGAGCCTACGATAGGGACCTCCTAAAAACCTTGCCGTCTCTTGTGTCTTCTTCCCTAGCATTCCCTAGCTTCTACCATGTCGACAGTAACCAATGACAACTCTCCTCTCATTCCCAAATCTGTCTCCTCCTCTGCTACTATCACAACCGAATACCCACCTCTACCTCTAAACTTCAACCCTCAATCTCTCATGTCAAACACAATCCTAAATGACACCAACTATCTTCTGTGGCGTTCTCAATTCTTGTCCATTCTAAAAACCCACAAACTTGTTCGAGTCATCTCCAAACCTCTACCCTCACCTCCCAAACTTCTTGATGGCACACCAAACCCAAATTTTGTCTATTCGTCCAGTGCTACACATCACGTTCTCTCCTGGATTCGTGCCACGTCCACCAAGTCTGTCCAAACCCGTTTAATCTTTATCGAAACATCCCTAGATGCATGGGAACTACTTCAGGCTCTCTTCTCTTCATCCTCCCACACCCACGTTCGTACTCTCAAAACACAACTCAATAATCTCCAACGCAAACCTGGCCAATCCATTTCTGATTACATGCTCCTTGCTAAGTCTCTCTCTGCCTCCCTCACTGCTGCCCAATCTTCTATTTTCGATACAGATCTTGTTGATCATATATTGGATGATCTTGGTGTTGAATATAAGGAGATTATCACCGCCCTTAACACCCGTCCCACTCCCACCATACAAGAACTCACTGACCTCCTTCAACAAGAGGAAAAACTGTTCAAGAAATTCTCTACTCCTCCCTCTATTTCTCTCACAACCAGCAAGATACCCAACCCGTCACCTACTTTCGCTAATCCCACCAACAATACACCGCTATTTAACCCACATCGTGGTCAGAACTCTCATCAAGGCCGTGGCAAGGGTCGTGGTTATGGTTGAGGACATGGTCGTGTCTTTCTCCCGAACCATAATCCACCTCTCCTACCCACACCTTTCCCTCGCCCATGGCAGCCTCCTACTCCAACCCAACAGTATGGTTTTGATCAACGTGTCAACTATGCAAAGGTCGTGATCACTTAGTTAACGTTTGTCCGCAATGTTACAACACTGCTTACTCGGCCGAATATTCTCCTCACCCACAGTTCAATCCCAATTGGTGTCTCGACTCCGGTGCCACCCATCATATCGCATCAAATCATTTGGCGTTTCCTCAAGCGCAACCATACTCGGATAAGGATAAATTTCTTGTGGGTAATGGTGCAGCTCTTCCTATTTTTCATATTGCTCAGTCTCATATTGCCTCTTCATCTCGTCAGTTATATTTACGCAATATTCTTTGTGTCCCTTCCATGCGCAAAATTTTTCTTTCTATTCGTTAGTTCTCTAACGATAACGATGTCTTTTTTGAACTTAACTCTCATGGTTATGTTGTTAAGGACAACAAGACGAAGGCCACCATCCTTTCTGGCAGTAATCCGGGCAATCTTTATTCCCTTCAACCAGCTCTGTTTTCTCCTCCTCTAGCTTTCATTGGTGAAAAGACAAATTCGGATACTTGGCATGCCCATCTCGGTCATCCGGCTCATCCTATTCTCAAGACTATTTTCAAGAATTTTTCTCTTCCCGTTTCTGGTCTAATAGATAGCAATCAGTTTTTTCATACATGTCCCTTAGGTAAATCTTGTAACTTGCCCTTTGTGGCACGTAATTTTCAGTCTAAATCCCCTCTTGATCTATTACATTTAGATGTATAGGGTCCTTCCCCTGTTTCTACTTCTAATGGACATCGCTTTTATTTGTCTATTGTCGACGATTTTTCTCGTTACACTTGGATGTTCCTAATGATTCGAAAATCTGAAGTTTTCTCTATATTTTCGCACTTTAAGCAAATGATTGAAAACTCCCTCTCTCGAAAAATCCAACAAGTTCATACAGTTAAATCAATTCAAATCGATGGCAGGGGGGAGGGGGAATTCACTAACCATATGCTCACAGAATTTCTTCTTACCCATGGAATTAGACATCAATTATCGTGTCCGTACACTCCACAACAAAATAGTGTTGTTGAACGCAAACACTACCACATTGAATCTGTTGGGTTATACCTCCTCCATCATGCCAATCTTCCTCTCCACTTTTGGCTAGATGCCTTCTCCACTACCGTTTTCTTAATAAATAGACTTCCAATGAAGCAATTGAAGTTTATTTCACCTTATGAGAAGTTACTGGGAAGAAAGCCCGACTACAAGCTGCTCAAAGTTTTCGGTTGCACTTGCTTTCCTAATCTTGTGCCATACAAACGACATAAATTACTTCCCAAAACAATTAAGTGTATTTTTTTGGGGTATGATCCGTCACACAAAGGCTATCGGTGCTTGGAACCTTCTTCGGGTCGTATTTATATATCTCATCATGTGCTTTTTGATGAATCTCATTTCCATTTTAAGTCTTCACAGATTCATAAGCCCGCAACGAGCTCGAGCTCTTCAGTCTTGCCCGTTACAAATTTGTTACAAGTTCCAGTAGCTTCATTACCTGCTCACAGCTCACCCACCACAACATATACACCTTCAGCTCTTCGCAAAGTAGTCTGCCCTTCCAGTGCCGCGGTCATTCCAATTATACCTCCCAGATTCACAGCTTCATCCCCTGCTACATCTACACCACATCCAGCATCACCCCCAAGCAGTTCTGAACCGCTAAGTACCTCCCCACCTTCACAGATCACGTCACCTGCATCTTAGTCAGCCCGTCTCAGTCCATTGACTCTCTATCAACTCCCTCTAGCAGCTCATCTCTAGCTCTTTGCTTCCGAAGCATTAATGATCTGGTATATGGATCTTCCCCTCACTCACCACCTTCAGCTCTCTTTACTGAATCTGATGATGTTCTCTCAATCGAGCCCTCAACTTTCACATAAGCTGCAGGTCATCCTCATTGCCAGACTGCTATGAAAGATGAAATGTCTGCCCTTTTCAAGAATCACACGTGGTCTTTGGTCCCTTCATCAGCTGCATACAATATTATTGGTTCTAAGTAGGTCTACAAAGTGAAACGGCGTACCGATGGAACTATAGATCTCCACAAAGCTCGGTTGGTCACTAAGGGTTTTGGTCAGCAAGAAGGAATCGACTACGGTAAGACTTTCAGCCCGATTGTTAAACCCTCCACCATTTGTACTGTCCTGGCTTTAGCTTTATCTCACAAATGGTCACTTTAACAACTGGATGTGCGCAATGATTTCCTTAATGGTTTTCTATCCGAAGAAGTTTATATGTCTCAACCGGCCAGCTTCGTTGACCCTCTTCACCCAGATTATGTTTGCGAGTTACATCGAGCGTTATATGGCCTCAAACAATCTCCTCGGACTTGGTTTCACCGCCTCCACGAGTTTCTTCTTCAACAGGGCTTCTTCAATAGCCAATCAGATTCTTCACTGTTTGTTCGCCAAGATTCGCAACATACCCTTTACCTTCTCGTGTATGTGGACAATATTATTATCACGGGCAGTAACTCTCCTCTTCTCCATCAGTTTATTGATACATTATGCGCCACTTTTGACACTAGAAAGTTGGGTGAACTTGGGTACTTTCTTGGCCTGGAAATTACTCGTACATCCACATCTTTTAGTATCTCTCAGGCTCGATATGCTTCGGATATTCTAAAAAAGTTTGATCTGGATAGCTACAAACCCGCTCCAACTCCTCTCTCTCCAGCTACTAGACTCTCGGCTTTAGATGGTGATCCACTTCCTCAACCTACTGAATACTGCCTCCATGAGTTCCTTCTTCAACAGGGCTTCTTCAATAGCCAATCAGATTCTTCACTGTTTGTTCGCCAAGATTCGCAACATACCCTTTACCTTCTCGTGTATGTGGACGATATTATTATCACGGGCAGCAACTCTCCTCTTCTCCATCAGTTTATTGATACATTATGCGCCACTTTTGACACTAGAAAGTTGGGTGAACTTGGGTACTTTCTTGGCCTGGAAATTACTCGTACATTCACATCTTTTAGTATCTCTCAGGCTCGATATGGTTCGGATATTCTGAAAAAGTTTGATCTGGATAGCTGTAAACCCGCTCCAACTCCTCTCTCTCCAGCTACCAGACTCTCGGCTTTAGATGGTGATCCACTTCCTCAACCTACTGAATATCGCAGCTTGGTTGGAGCTCTTCAATATCTTACACTCTCTCGCCCGGACATCGCGTTTGCGGTCAACCAAGTTTGCCAATACATGTATAGTCCGCGCACTTCAGATCTTAAGGCTGCGAAAAGGATTTTTCGATATGGCAAAGGCACCCTCACTACGGGTCTTACCTTTTCTTCCTCTTTCGACATGTCTCTCACAGCCTATTGTGAAGCCGATTGGGCGGGTGACCCTGATGATCGTCGTTCAACCACTGGCGCTTGTATTTTTCTTGGACCCAATCTGATCTCTTGGGCTGCGAAGAAGCAGTCCACCGTTTCTCGATCCAATAGCGAAGCTGAATATCGCTCCCTTGTTACAACTACTGCAGAAATACGTTGGTTCAGGTATCTTCTCCGCGAGCTTGGCATCCTAATTCCTTCTCTGCCTCTTCTCCTATGTGATAATCAGTCAACCATTCACTTAGCTCGCATGCAACCCCGTCTTTCATGCAAGGACTCGGCATATTGAAATCGATTATCACTTTGTCCGGGAATTACTCGTGCGTGGTGCTTTACGTGTTCGTTTTGTTCCTACCAATCACCAACTCGCTGACATCTTCACCAAAGGCCTGTCTCGTGAACGGTTTCTCATGCTGTGTTCCAATCTCAAACTCTTCTTTGTGCCGTTTTGATTGAGGGGGGGGGGTGATAGATAAGAACCATTTCTCACATGGTTTATTGTTTAATATTCACACATGTTCATTGTATTTGTCTTTAGTTGGTTAGTCTTTCTAGTCTATCTTAACATTGTAAGTATTCAGTGTATCATGGAGCCCTTGTTGTGTATTAATATGTGAAATCAATCATTCCAATAGTAAGTTGGGATTCTTTTCTTTCATTGCGGCCCCCTTGGCTCCATAGTTTGCTGTTGCTACAGTAGGTTTAACAACCTCCGCTAAACCTCCTCCATACCAAGGTGTGATTGAGGTTTTACCCATGTTGATGGACGTGCCTGTGTCTGAACGTCATGTTTGGTTTACTAAAAAGGTTTAAATTTATTGCTTTTCTTTTGGTTTTTATTATATCTTGAAATTGATTCGTGAGAAGGAGATTAAGTGACAGAATCTTTTGGAGCTCGTTGATTACGACTGGGTTTGTGTAAGATGAACGAGATTATGCAGAAAGAGATGGTTCAGATGATTTGGGTCAATACAGGTAAGCATACTTTGGGCATTATGAAAAATAATAGACGGTAATTATAATGATAATGACAAAAAGGGGAAATCTAACCAAGAAAAATAATATGTGGGACCAAATGAATATGTTTTGAAATGGTAGGACCAAACGAATATATTCTTAATAGCCGAGGGACAAAAAAATTATTTAAGTCATAAAAATATATGTTTGTAGACTACAAAATTATGACCTTTTCTCTTATGGTCAATAGGATATAATTAGATTTGAGAGTGACACAACTAATAAAATAAAATAAATATGTTGGTGACCACTAATAGTAACCACTTCTTTATATTCATTGCATACCTTTGCTTCAATAGTACTCGAATGAAAAAAAAGGCTTCGCTACCGACTCTCCTCAACCCTATCTGATGTGCAAAACGCTCCTCTGTTGTATGATACTTTTCAAATCCCTACGCTTTTTGCTTCATGCTTCTTCTACTCCTTCCACTTTTTCCCAAGAGACATCATTAACACTTGTCTCGTGTTATCAGTAGCATTTGTATTGTCCTATGTTCAAATAGGACAAATATCTTACTTAAACATATATCAGAAATAAACTATGTATAAAAACTGATAATTTTTACTTTATACCTTGATGGCCTTCCAAAGATTGATTCGTAGCTAGAACACCTAAATTTGAAGCAAGTCTAGATGCTTTTTCCTCAATGGGCTGCCCAATTTATTGGTCTAAATCTCTATAACTCCACCATCTTCACCCCAACCTTCTAAGTTCATCCATGTAGGGTCCCGAATTCGAGTCTGAGTATGGTTTGCTTTAGATGACCCTTCATCTAAAGCAAAAAACACATGTTAAAATCATAATGAAATTTGTATCAAAGAAAAACAGTAAAAGAAAATTAATGTATGAATTACAACAAATATATAAAAATATACGTGTCCTTAAAAATTCTAAAAGTTGTAACTGTCTGTATTTTTAATGATTCAAATTTTATTATAGATATTGCCCCAATTTAACAACTTAAAAATGCTGTATACTTGTGTAGATACTTTATTCTCATGTTATGTTCTTGTAGACATTTTTCTTGTTACTATTTTCTAATCCAATTATCTTTCTTGATTGGGCAAGACCTTTAATATTGATCTTTAAACCATCTTAATCCTTTCTGTTGAGAACATAACTACAGGGAAGTTTGTATCCAGTGTTGACTTGACAAAAGATTTATTCTGTAGTTATACATGTCCTATTATGCAAAGTATGCAGAAAAATGTATTGTCAATAGGCGAGGAAGGAATGCCATATGAGGATATATGCAAGCACACTATCTCGTCATTTTCTTTGGTTCATGGAAATTTAAAGCAGGTAAATGTCTGTTCTTTTTTTCTGTTTCGCAAATTCCTGGCTTAGGTTTCTTCTCTTTGTGTATGTTAAAGGTTGCATCTAACGCTACTCCCTCCGTCCCTCCCTCCCTAGTATAAACTCAATCTATCCAACTTGTTAATGACAGGAAGCTTTTTTGTACTCTGTAGTTTTTTTTGTTTGATAAGTAATAATGAATTATATACCGAAACTGCGTCAAAACAGGTGACTCGTCCTTTGTACACCAGATGTGTACTATACCAAAAGAGCCTAACTAGCCATAGAAAACCTATTCACAAACTCAACAAATTTTGATTCAGTAAATGAGGGTTGAGGTTTTGTCCTTGAGCACCAAAAAAACAGATTGCGGAGCATAGAATTTTTTAAACGTGTAATGGACCCTTCCGAATTTTCAAACGCCCTTTGATTTCTCTCCCTCCATATAGTCCACCAGACATTAAGTGGAGCAGCCTCCCATATAACATATCTCCTCTTCCTACTACCAAAATATCGTTAGCTCCTAAGAAGATCAATGATTGATTCCGGCATAACCCAAGAAACGTTAAAAAGAGTCGGCAACATACTCCATAATTCCATTGCCACTGGACAATGTAGATTGAGGCTTTCACCACACCCTTTGCACATATAACACCAACTTATAAAGATTTATCGTCTCCTTACATTATCGCCCAGAAGAATAGCATCATAAGCTGCTTCCCACACGAAAAACATGACTCTATTTGGCGCTAGGGACTTCCATATTGCCTTCCATGGAAACGAGAGTCTGTCACCATTAACCAACTTCATATAATATTTTAGCGAGAATTGACTGCTTTTAGAACCCATCCACCTCACTCACCTTCAACACCAATCTACTGATAAATGCATCAGATCTTTCAACTCTCAATCTTCAAAGTTTCTACGAAAATTCGGACTCCAAATCATCTTGTCATCCTCCCTTTGTAATACCGAGTTGACTAGACAATTCTTATCTGTAGCTATGCTAAAGAGATTGGGAAAAACCCTCTTCAACTCAAAGTCCCCACACCATTTATCCCCCCTAAAAAGGACCATGGATCCCTCCCTAATTTCAAACGAGATGAATCTTTCAAAAGAATTCCATCCTTTCATAATTCCTTTCCAAACACCCTTCCCAGCCGGGACTGAAAACAAGTTAGGAAACCACAAATGATTCCCTTGCCATACTTACTAATCACCACTTTTCTCCATAAAGCATTCCAATCTGTAAAGAATCTCCAACACCACTTCCCGAGCAGCGCTATATTGAAATTCTTGAGATACTAGTAAATTAGAGACTTGTGAATTAGCACTAATGTTGTGTTTTAAAGTTCTTGAACAATATGTTTAATGATCATACATGGTAGAATAATATAATCTACGTATTATTTGTCAAGTTCACTACTTTTGGACTTGACGGTTATTTGCATAAGTTGTGTAAGAATACCTGCTTGTGTGTTGTGTAAGTCCAACTGGCGTTGTCGTTGCTAATGTTATGGTGGGATGACCTATAGTCTTTACAAATTAATGTTTATGATCGCTATAAGTCGTCGTACCGGAGTTCACACACCCCTCCTTTGTTGGCCACAGTTGAGAAGTAGCCCCACTATTGTAGCAATACGCCCGACTTTGGCTTGCTAGGTTGAACCCGATGGAATTGTGTCGGGGACGTCGATACTATGCACACGGGTTTTGAGCCACTATTGGTTGTTTATGTATTGCAGGAGCAACACAAGGTTGGAGAAAGAGAAATAATATCCTTTTATAACGTGGTTTATTTACGAGCACATATGTGAATATCAAGGTGCTGTGTGAGATATGTTATTTGTACATCATAGATGATGATACATGTTCAGTTGTCGTATATAATGACATTACCATGTTGTGATTATCGTTTGAGCATTATGCCATGCCATGTAGTTGTATTTAGTAACTTATTGAGTTTCAACTCACCCCATTTGTTGTTTATATGTTTTTTCTTTGATCCGAGCCAGCCTAGCAGTTCGCGGTAGGGACAGAAAGCTTGTGATTAGTTTGAAGGTTTTTTTTGGCTTAGTAATATTTCTTTTGGTGAGGACGTTGGTTATGTAAAGTTATATCAACTTTACTTGGGTAGTACTTGGTGTTTTGTAAACATTATTTATTCTTTTGGTGGCCGACATGTGTATGTCGTGCTTGTGTGTATAACTTATTACTGTTTTAGTTCTTTTCACGAGTATGTTTTGGCTCGTGGTTTATGTGGTTATTCCGGCATGTTGAGGCTGATGATGTTATATGTTGTTGTAGTTGTTTTATTCCTAAGTCTTAGACTTGTGTTTTAGTAGTTGGGTTCCGGCTGTAGTGTCGCCAAAGACTTGTTTTTATTTAATCAGGTTTTATTTTATCTGTTATATTTCATTGTAAGTATGAGTGGTTACACCATGTGCTTTATTTGTTGTTCAGTTTTGTTGTTTTGGCGACCTGACCTTAGGATTTCGCATAGAGATCTGGGTCGGGGTCATCACACATATGGCAGGCAATGGGTTGGGAGGTCTGTATGCTTCGATAGGTTTGAAGACTCCTTGTGCTTTCAGCTCCCGAAAAATCAATAATATAGGAGCGTGCAGTTCATCAAACTGTCTATCACTTCTGCGAAAATAATTTCTTGCACCTCTATTATTGTTGTTTCGCAATGCATTCACAAACCCATCAGGTGAATAATTAAAAGGCATATTTTCATAATTCTGAGCAGATGGTATAACTGGCAAAGCCATAGTCGGTACATTCCCTACAATATTTACAACTGGTGCAGATATTGCTGCTGCCTTTCCTTTGGAATATCAAAACGAGCTTGGAAGGGGATCGACTTTGATCTGTCCGGTATGGATCTTTGTGTCGATGCGAAACCCGACATCTAAGATTGCAGAGAAATCAATGTAAGGAAGGTAGCACATACGATGCAGATAAATTGGCTGAAGGTTTCTCAAAAAGATCCTGACTTGTTCAGCTGGGTCAGGCCTGTCCAGGGTTTGGGCAATCTTCTTTATCCACCTTTCGGCATACTCAGAAAATGTCTCCATTTCTGGGTGCATGAATCGAGATCTCTCCTGTGCTTTTCCCAACTACTGTTATCGTTGTATCTTTTCTGGAACTCATCTACGAGCTTATCCCATGTAGCAATCACAGTGCTGTCCACAGACATCAACCATTGTTTGGCAGCCCCAATTAATGTTAAGTGAAAATTGGAGGCCATAGCTTCGAAACTTGCCCCTCTTTGTTGTATAGCATGGGCGTAAGACCTAAGATGGGCAATAGGGCATCCTGTCCCATCGAATTTTTTGATATCAGGCATTTTGAATTTTGGTGGTAGAATGGCAACAGGCTGCAGTGTCATTGCTCGGGCGGTGAACTCGCCTTTGTTCAAGACTTTCAGAACCATGTCTTTTAATTCTCTAATCTCCCCTTTATTTGCAAGTTCAGCATCATTAGTATCAACTATAGCTGTGCCTGGGAATTGTCCTACTGGAGGAACTGGATAAGGTGGTGCATAGCCAGAAAATGAATATATTGGTTTGGTTGAAGGCTGAGGGTTGTAACTGTTTGGGTTTAGATGTGGACTATCCTGGATTGGATTGGGCATGTAAAATGGGAATGCATTTGGATTAGGGAAAGGAATGTTGGTAGGTGGAGATGTAATGCGGGTTGTAGGAGGTGTAGTAGTGTTTGGGATTATGATTGTGGTAGTCTGAGACTGGTGATGGATGTTTGGATTGACATTTGGCTGAAGTAAAAATGTATTACGGTAAGATGGGTAAGTGTTTGGATATAGGGAATATGAATATGGAGAGTAGGTATGCGGGTATGTGGGATAGGTGTTTGGATTAGGCAGACTTGCATTCACGCTTGAAGGTGATGGGTCAACAGTTCCTGCAGAAAGGGGTACGGTCCTGTTATCAGCCCCTTGACCTTGGATAAGGGCTGAAAACCTATTGATCATGGCTTCCATGTTCTGATCCATCCACTGTTGCATTGCTGGGGTTAGAGTGTATCCTGGGGCTCCTGTGTTATGTCCTGCAGAAGTGTTATCTTCCTGATCGGCCATCTGATTCCAATACAGACTTTTTGTACTTGATTCTGAATCCTAGCTTGAAACTCTTGTCAATTTCCCAGTGCTAGTCCTTCTCCAATTTAAGGTCAGGTTTCTGAAAGGTTGGGATATGGGTAGGAGTTAGGTTCTGAAAGTGTTTTTGGGCACAGCACAATTTCATTGTTCCTGTTTTCCTTTTGACACAACTCACCCTATGATGGCTGGACAAGCGACAATGCTTTGTTTTGACTTATGAACCGTTCCTGGAACAGTGGATTCTCTCACCAGAATATACGACCTTCGTATTCCACCTGTATTTCGACTTCCTAAGATTGGACAGATCTCAGGCAAAGGGACTATATTTTCTTCAGGATCCACCATCCGAATTGTCTAGGTATATTCCATTGACTTCTTTGTTAATCCTGTACATGAGGACTTTGTTTGTTGACCTTTTGATCACCATGATTCTCTTTTGGGAGAGTATGACTTTTTTTTTTAATTTTTCCTTTGGTGTTTATTTCTCAGAATCTTTTTTTCTTTTTGCTGTGCTCAAATAGATTCTTTTGTCGGTCGACGACACTTTTTTGATTTGATTTTCTTTTATCTTTATGCACAGGATTGACAGGGCATGTTTGTGACAATAAAGACAAACCGGTCTTTTTGAAGTGTCTTAGGAATCTACATGAATTACGCGAGGCTTTGCAGGGTTAGGATGGCTTACTTCCCGGGGGACGATTAGTAATCGCGCGAAAAGGGATAGTGTCGGCTGAAGTAATGCTGAGCGCATGACTTACCCAGTTTCACTTCAATGTGGCTATACCAAGGTTTGAAGCTTGGCAACAGTTTGGAATAAATGAGTGCACGTGTGTACACAGTGTCTAAGATACTCTTTTTACAATTTATATGTAAATGAAAGTGAGATAGATATATACAGAATAAGAGGAAAATATGTCCATTTTTTCTGATTCATGTGATGTGGGTTGCTTTTTTTTGTTAGCAGTTGAAAACAACAGGAAAGGAAACACATCCACATGGTTTAAAGCCTCGAGGAAAGAAAAGAAAAGAAATGGAAAAAATGGGAATTTTATCCTATTTTTAATTATTACATTTGTGTCCTATTTCCCAAAAATAAAAAAGACATAAATGAATGTATAATCGAATGATGGGCGTTGATGCCCGAATAAATGTACAAATAAAGAATAAATTTGTACCTGCAGAGGTGAGTATGAACAGAGTAGTATATACTACAAATAACATTTTAGTCATGTTATACAAATCAAACAAATTCGCGAGAGCATGCAATTGTGTATAAAAAAATGAGTCTAACTCTCTTTTTTATTTATTTAAAAATAAACGTCCCCAGTAGAGTCGCCACTGTGAGCGCCCCGGATTCGACTTTCGAAAAAGATGGCTTCCTTCGGTCCTTTTTCGCTCTTGTCTTTTGGTTTTCCTCTATTTGATTTTATGATTTGATAAACATGAAAAACACGTTTATCTTTGAAAACAGAGTTGCCACTCTCATTTATAAAGTGAACGGGAGAAAAACTTTAGATTATGGATTCGGGGGCCAAGTTACGATTTGGGAAGATTTTACGCACCCAATTCACCTTTTTGGTCTCTACACGTTTGCATGCTCGTATTTAATTATCACAAGTTTGTTTATTTATAAAATATATATTTTACATGTATTTACAATGTATTTGGAATGCATTAAAATAATTACATACATTTATTACATCTATTTACATATCTAAACTAACAAACGGAAGGGATTACCTTCTGTCGTTTTACAGAAATCGGGCCACGTTCTAGGCCATTGTATTATATCGGATCAAGCTAGCTCGTAGCCTGACCGTTGTGCTTCCACTTTTACCAATCGAGAAAAGGAAGACTTACGTTTTGTGTGTGTTGAGATAGAGTCAATACTGTTTTCTCTTTTCTTTCTCTCTTTTCTTCCTCAAAAAGAGGCTTGATAGAGAGAGTTGTGTGTGTGAGTGTATGTTCAGTGTGTTGGTTCTCAAGGAGAGAATTCCTTCTTTTTTTTGAGGGAGAGCTAAAAGCTCTATTTATAGGGGAAGCCTGGGAGATGAAACTCTCGGTGCCAAGCAAGGAGGAAGGTTCCTTTGTGCCTTAAAAGTCTACAGCAGCTGACGGCTTGACTTGTGAGGCAAAATGCTGGTTTGGTGCGCGGCGCTCATGGCATGGTGCTCACGCACCAAACCCTGTTTGGGTGTATCAGCGCACCAAAAATGTCTTCAGCGCACCAAACCCTGTTTTTGGCTTTTTTCAGGCTTTGTGTCTTGCACTTTGGCCCTTCTAAGCTGCGTATCTTCAGTTTAGACCCTTGATGTTGATCTAACGGAAGGTTGTTTGTGTGTCAGACGTCGTTAGTCCATTGTGTATGTTGTTCCCTGAAATAATCCTAGAAACATGTGTTAGTCCATTTGTAAATAAATAGTTGTTTATTGGACAATTCGTATAATGAAGGTGTACGAATTCTGGGTGTCTACACCTCACTATGATTCTTTTCCAACTCCCTCTTAAGCTCACTTGGGATGGAATAGAAGATTGGGTTCACTCTCTCTTGACCCTTGGCCTTTTGAACTTTTTCTTTTTCTTCCTCAATCTCTCGTGTATCCACCCTCATGTTTTTATCTTTGTCACTCTTTCTTTTCTCAACTCTTGGGTTTTCACTCTCTTCTATCAACCCACTCTTTTCATTTTTCCTCTCAGCCTCGCTAAACTCACTTTTCTTGGCTTCTTCACTTGGATTTTCTCTCAATTCTTCCTCAACACATTCTTTATTTTTCTCCTCACTCTCACTAGTCACTTGCTTCCTATCTCTAGTTGTCCTCTTCTTTTGCTCGGCTATTTCTTGGTTCACACTTTTTAACAGCTTCCAGTAGCAATGTATTCAGCTTCAGTTGTAGAGGTGGAGACTGAGGATTGCTTCTTGCTAGCCCATGAGATCAGTCTGCTACCAAGGAATTGACAAGTGCCACTTGTACTCTTCCTATTTACTCTACAAGCTACAAAGTCAGCATCTAAATATCCAATTAAATCAAAGGAAGAATCTTTGGGATACTAGATATCAAGCTTCTCTGTGCTGATGAGATATCAAATTATTTGTTTGACTGCTGTCTGATGTGACTCCTTGGGATCTACTTGAAAGCAAGAACAAACACATACAACAAACATAATGTCTGGTCTAGAGGCAGTTAAATATAACAAAGAACCGATCATACCTTTGTACTTAGTCATATCAACTGATTTACCTTTCTCATCTTTGTCCAGATGACAAGTAGTAGCCATAGGAATATCATAGGGTTTAACATCTTGAAGTTTGAACTTCTTGATCAGTTCCTTAGGGTACTTAGCTTGACTAACGAAGATTCTGTCAGTTGTTTACTTGATTTGTAAGCCCAAGAAGTGTGTCAGCTCTCCCATCATACTCATCTTAAACTTACTCTTCATCAGCTTTTAAAATCTCTTACATAAAATATCATTAGTAGATCTAAAAATAATATCATCGACATAAATCTAAACTAATAATGAGTTACCTTTATGTTTCATTATGAAGAGAGTTGTGTCAATTTTACCTCTTTTGAAACCTTTTTTAGGAGAAATTTAGAAAGGGTTTTGTAACAAGCTCTTGGTGCTTGTTTGAGGCCGTAGAGAGCTTTCTACAGCTTGTATACATAGTCTGTGTGAGTGTAAACTAAGAAGCCCAGGGGTCGCTCTACATATACTTGCTATTGTAAGTCACCATTCAGGAAAGCACTCTTCATATCCATCTGATAGACCTTGAAGTCTTTGAAAGAAGCATAGGCAAGAAAAAGTTTGATGGCTTCAAGTCTGGCTATAGGGACAAATGTTTCGTCGTAATTAATACTCTCCTCCTGTCTATAGCCTTGGGCCAACAATCTAGCTTCGTTCCTGGTGACATTTCCTTCATGCATCTTGTTCCTAGAGACCCATTTAGTACTAATGACCTGTTGATTAGTGGGTCTAGGAACTAAGCTTCAAACTTGACAACACTCGAACTGATTCAACTCCTCCTGCATTGCTTCCACCCAGTTTGGATTTTTAAGAGCCTCATCAACATTATTTGGTTTAGTCGTTGAGACGGAGGTGGTTGAGTAAAGACATTTGTTTCTTGATCTTCTTCTTGTTATGACTCCAACAAATAGGTCACCAATTATATTTTCTATTGGATGGTGTCTTGTCTCTCTAATTTCTTGAGGAAGATCAGCTATGGTATTGGTGGTTTGCTAAGGAGGATCATATGTGGTTTCAGTAGGAGGAATATCAATTGGTTGATTATCAATATCGGTTATTTGAAGGGGAATGACTGAAAGGGTATCAGATCTCTTTGAGGATTGGCTAAAAGAGTGGAAAGATCAGTAGTGGTTGATGGAGTGACTGGTTAAGGGTTTGCATAGGTTGAAGGGCTCAATCAAATTTAATTCATCAAAGGAAACATGTATATATTCAATAATAATTGAAGATTTTTTTAACATAAACTCTAAAGGCCTTACTGATTTTGGAGTAGCCAACGAAAATAGCTTCATCAGCTTTCTCATCAAATTTACCTCTGTTGTCATTGCCATTGTAGTGGATGTAATACTTGCATCCAAAATTTTTGAAGAAGGCAATGTTAGGAGTTCTTCCTTTCCATAATTCGTAAGGAGTTTTACCATGGAATTTGTTGATGAGGGACCGGTTCTGTGTGAAGCAAGCCGTGTTTACAGCTTTAGCCCAAAAATATTTTGGCAGCTTGGCTTCAGCTATCACTATCTTCCCAGCTTCTATCAGTGTCCTATTCTTCCATTCAGTAACTCCATTTAGTTGTGGTGTTTTGACTGCTGAGAAGTTATGACCGACCCCATGGTCAACACAGTAGACATCCATCCCTTGATTCTTGAACTCTGTTTCGTTGTCTGAGCGTACACTGACTATTTTGCACTCCTTTTGAGTTTTGAGATTTCTGAACAGTGCTGTCAATATACCATAAGTCTCATCCTTCAATGTTATCATCTCTGCCCATGTGTATCTTGAGAAGTCATCCACAACCACCAGAGTGTACCTATTTTTACCTAACCTAGTAGGTGTAACAGGACCAAAAAGGTTTGAAAGACATGGTTTGGGATTGAAAGATGATTAGTAAGCTTACCGAGTGCACATGCTCTATATTTTTTTGTCATGTTGGAGATTCATTGTAGGTAAACCATTAACTAAGTTTCCTTTTGAAAGATTTGACAAATATTTGAGTGAGAGAGTCTTTTATGCCTGCGGCAAGAGGTTTTAGTAGAGTTTTAAGCAATGAGGCACACTTGAGAAATGTTATTAACAGAAAATAAATTAATAGCAAAAACATTTCTTTTTCTTGACCCTGTAAAGCAAAACTTCATTAGTTGTGGTATTTTTGACAAAGTAGTGTGTGGATGTAAATATACATGTCATACCATTGTCACAAAATTGTGATATGCTGAGCAGGTTATGCTTCAACCCATCAACCAACGATACCTTGTCAATCTTGATTGACCCTCTTATGATTAAACCATACCCAATAGTTTTAACTTTTGAGCTATCTCTGAAGATGATTGAGGGTCCTTTGGCTTCTACTATGTCAGTCAGAAGGTTAGTTGATCCAGTCCTGTGACTTGAACATGCATTGTCCAAGATCCATTCATCTGAAACTTGATCAGTAGCTACAAAGCATACCTGACATAGAAGATTTCATCATGGTACCGTTTATTTATTTTGGGTCCGAAGAGTTAGCATCCTTGGACAACCATACCTGTCTAACCTTTGGCAGATTAACCCTTTTAGAAGGGGCAAACCTAAACAAATATTCATGGGCCAAATGACCTGAACAAAAACAAGTATGACACTTGTGTTGACCACTTGGTTTAGTCACTTTTGGTTTAGGCTTTGGTTATGCAACCCACTTGGTAGACTTAGAAGGAACAAACTTGAGAGGTCTAAATTTAGTACCCATCAATCTCTTCTTAACACCTTTGAGATCAGCTGGATTCATGTCAGCAAACTGATTTTTATCAGTATGCTGAATGGTTTGCTTCTTGGCTGATTTTTGCTTTTTAGCAGTTGCATGAACATTTGACTGATGGTTGGTAGAATTTAACCATCTTATATAGTTTTTTGTTTGTTTTTCAGCCTTCCTTAGCTGATTCTTGTGATAAACGTACTGAACACCACTATTTGTGTTCTTGAAAGAATTTGGTTTGTTGTCCCTTTTCAGTAGAACTTTAGGTCCACCGTTAGATTGTTTGGTCTAAGTCTCAAAATTTTCCTTTTCTTTGTTATTGTTTTAGGAGTAACCATGCCATTTTGGTTTGCATGGTCTCTTTGTTGACTAATAATAGTTTCAACAACAGCTTTGGATTTGGAGTAGGTATCAACGACATTGGTCAGTCGTTGATTCCTATCCACGAAGTCTGTGATTTGGGAAAATAAGACTTTAGCTTGAATTTCAAAATTTTCATTGATGCTCTTCAATCTCAGCACTTGAGCTTACTGATCTTTGTAAAGTTCTTTGACTTTTTGGAGCTCAATGTTTAAAGCTGTCAGCCTTCTCAGTCCAGCTGACTATGATAGGTGAATATTTATGAAAGATTCAAATTTGGAGTACATTTGTTGCATTTGTATCTCTATTTCAGTTTAACTCTTATCAATTGTTATCTGTTAGGTCCAAGGATGCTCAATATAGGCTAGAAGGGGGGGGGTTGAATAGCCTATGTCCAATTTTTGAAATTGATTCACAAATCTTACTTCACTTAAATTAGAAAGTTTTGCAGGCGGAAGTCTTGTGAAGTATAGGACAAGTTGAGAATGGCTGATCTTCACAGGACAAGATCAGCAGTTCTCAAATGTATGGAAATCTGGAAATTTTAAACAACACAAGCAATTCATAATCACATGCAAGTAGACAAGGTATTTAATATGGTTCACACTTATGAATAAGTGCTACGTCCACAACCAAAGTGGTCAACTTTGGATTTGAAAATCATGTACTAAGTTTTTCCACTAGAAGCTTTACAAACTAAATCTCTAATGGATTGTGTACAAAAATTTTGTTGACCAGTGTTTGTGGAAGAATTGATATCTATAAGATACAATTCTCGTGAGCTATGAAAGCTAGGTGTTGCAATCAATGAAGAGCTTTAATGGACTGATCGTCTAAGTGTGAAGCTCTTCAATGAATAATGTACATATAGGACGTTTAAGCTTTAATGCACTTGAAGAAGATGAAGATTCAGAGTTGTAGTTGTTGAAGAGTGTTGAATGCAGCAATGAAGTCTCCTTTTATATGCAGGAGGGACCTTGGAGCCGTTGGAGATCTTCATAATTTGAATTTAAGAGCATTTAATGCTCTAATCTGGTTGTTGAACTCTGATAGGCTGTCCTGCAACTTACAGTCTGTCTCCTGACACTTTGCCAAAAATAGGCGGACTGCGTTTGCAGACAGAATGTCCTTTTCTGAGTGTATGCCAAGAATGGAAACCTTCATTGAATGTGATTTGCAGGTTAACGTTGTTTCGAAGACAATGAAGTCTTCAAATCAGGACATGTCTTTGGCAGATCTTTATCAGACGTTCTTGGGACTTCAACTTGGCTGATGAAGCTTTGCTGAGATGAGCTTGTCCGATATCTCAAGGAAGACTGCTGATGCATTCTTTGCCTATTGTGCAGAGGATGTCCGATGTCCTATAGGCTGTCTTCTTCAAGACATTTTACAATAAGCAACCCTAGGCTATTCAAGCTATGCCTAAGTACAAGTTGCCACTCTAACAGACACGCAGGCCCATTAGTCACCTTGACTTAGACTTAGGTTATGGATTCAAGCAAATCTATACTAAATACAACAATCTCCTCCTATTTGCTTGAGTCCATGACCTTATGAATACAATATCAGCTGACCATGTCCAATTGTAGTAATAACATGCTTGTAAGATTGATATATTAAATAAGCATGCCCTAGATGGACTTACATAGGGGTCAGTGTATTCAAGAATTACGAAGTGTTTACAACTAGGAAATTTAAGCATAGGACACTTGTAATAAGACTGAATTTAAAGACATGCAGGATAGGCAGAATAGGCAATATATGACATGTCTTTAAACCAGTGGTTTAAATTTTATGCACACACAGAATAGGCAGATAATAATAAAGCATGAAAATTTGAAAAATAGACATTGTTAATTAAACAAGTAGTTTAATTACAAAGTTTATCAAAATATTATACAGAGGTATATCAGCTGATTCAATTGGAAGCTTGACCTTTGCCCTTTGAAGCTTGTCCTTTGCCTTTTGACGCCCACTTTGAGTTAACATCAGCTTTTAATCTGGCAATTTCTTCTTTGGCCTCTGCTAACTCATCTTTAGTTTCTTCCAATTCAGAGGAGAGTCTCTTGTTTTTCTGCCTGAGAAGAGTATTTCTCTCATGGAGCTCAGTCAGCTGAGTATTGTTAAGTCGACTCATCTCCTCCTTCATGGACGCAAGCGGGCGGTCAATGTTGCCGAGGCGATGATCAGTAGTCTTGAGCTCCTTGCGAAAGTAGGCGTAGTGCTTTCCAGTTAGACTGCGCGTCGCCCTCACTGAAGAGTGGACAGAGCGATTGGCGAGGCATTGAGATTGGAGCACATGCTTGAAGCCGTTGTCTATAAGTTCTATGATCTGCAGCATTCCTTTGGATAGATTTTCCCAATTCTCTTTGAAAAGGGCAGTGTTGGCTGAGGAAGAGGCTGAGATATGGCTGGCCAAAGCATTTTGTGAGGCAGTAATGGACTGCTGGCAGGCTTCAAAGGCGGCCTTGACACCCCTGGCAATATTCATGACTTGAGTCATGCAGTCAGCTTGGACATGGGTGATATGTGATTGATCTGCAGATAGCTGATGCAAGGCCTTTGTAAGATCAACCGATATGACCTCAAAAGTCTTCAAAAAATCCTCTACATCAAAGGCACGGTAGTATTCCGGAGGGGCAAGTTGGCTGGCTGGAGTAGAGGATGGGCCAGTGGAGGTTTGAGGATGGCTGGTGAAGGGTTGAGGTTGGATTGGGGAGGTGTGAGGTTGGCTGGTGGAGGATTGGGATTAGCTGGAGGATGTATGAGATTGGCTGGTGGAGGACAGGGAAATATGGCTGGTAGAGGGTGGAGGTTGGCTGGGGAAGATGCGGGGGACAGGGAACAACCTTTCTATGTAGATGACATAGGAAAGGGGGTGAATGTAAAAGGGAAGAGGAGAAAAGAAAGGGGAAAGGCTAGGAGAATGGAAGAGAATGGGGATGAGAGGGTTAAAGACTAAATAGTTGGTGACTACATCAATAAAGTTGTTGACCATAGGCTGAAGGAGGATGGAAGGATAGTAGATAAGGGTAAAGACTGGTGGTTTAGGAAGGGAAAAGAAAGGAGAGATGTCTGATTTTGTGGGGAGAGAAAGGCCTAGGTCCTTATGAATTGCAACCCATTGGTTGAAGATCATAAGATCTTGAACAGCTGAATTATGAGAGAAGAAAAATTGGGACCAGGCAGGTAGAAGGGGGTCATAAAAGGCACCCCATTGGAAGATGATTTCACCTGCAGACATAGGCTGGCAGGGAAATCTCTTGGGGTAATCTAGGGTAGAAAGGTAGGGTTCTGAATCAGCAGGGTTAGGTTTAGGATGGCTGTCTCTGAAGGACAGCAGATCCTGCACCTCAGGGTGGAGATGGCTATAGGGGTTGGTCTTAATGCGTTTGGGAGTAGGAGGAGTGGAGGAAGAAGAGAGAGAACATTTGGAAGAGTGTTTATGAGAGGTGGTGGCAGGTGAGATAGAGGGTTCTTGGATGGGGGTGGTTTGGATGGGAGTAGAGTGAGTAGGGGAGGATGTAGGTGGGGTGGTAGTGGTAGTAGGCAGAGGTGGTGAAGGTGGAGGAGAAGTGGTCTCATCAGTAGCGCCTACAAAATGCACCTTCTTCTTTGCACTCCTTTTAAAGCGTCTACCGTGTTTAGATTTTGTAGGAGTAGAGGAGGCAGAAGTTGGTGGTGGAGATGTTGTAGTGGGAACTGCTGGTGGGGGAACAGCCGATGGAGAAACGGCTGGTGTGGAACCAGCCGGTGTAGACACGGCTAGTGTGGAGGAAGTGGTGGATGAGACCTTAGGAAGGCCAAATGATTCGTCTGTTGGTAGGAGGGTTTGTTTAGTTTTGGGTTTGGATGATTGGGAGGTAGTTTTAGGAGGGAGAGTGGTAGGTTTAGAGGGTTTGGAGAGGTCAGCTGGTTTGAAGGTTGAGGTGTCCTTCTCAACAGCTGCCTTTGAGCGGGCAGGTTTACGGGTTTGTTTTAGTTTAGGAGTGGGGAGAGGTGAGTGTTTTGGCTTCTTGGAGGGGGATTCAGCTGGCTCATATGGGTCGTGGTCGAGACGGGTGAAGTCAAAATTTTCAGGCAGCTCAGCCCCAATTGGTGTAGGCTCCTCCTGAGCAAGTAGCCCGGCTGTGGTGTAGGTGACCTTCCTCTTACCCTTCTTGTCCTGGGTAGAGGGGCCAGGAGAAGCAGAAGCAGCAGTAGCAGCATTGGTTGTCCTTTTGGCCATGTCTTCACGGTATCGGCTGATGTTGTTCACCGTGAAGACGTAGGTGTTGGACACCTTGATGAGGTCATCATGAGAGACCTGCTCATTAATCTCCTCGTACCTTCTGAGGAGAACATTAATAACCCTTACGAAGGGCCTCTTCATGGACGGATGAGCTTGGACCTCAGCCACGTTTTGAAACAGCATGGAGAAGATAATCTTGGCCCAGTTGAGCTGCTTGCGAAGGACCACAGCCTTCGTCCACATCAGCTGTTGTCATGTGAAGATGTCCCTCGAGCCATTTTTGAATAGAATGCTCTTGTTGAGCAGATGACTGATGTGGTAGGGACCCTCAAGAAACAGGTTCCTGGACATCTCTGAGAATCGCTCAGGCTGAGCAGATCCCCTCATCATTTCCCAAGCAGCAGCAGATTCCTCATCAGTTAAGTCCAGCTTGCCTTCAGTAGGCAGTCCAAGCATGTCTCCTACCTCTTTATAGGTCAACTTAATGAAGTAACCTCTGATGAAGCCCTTAAGATAACTCATATTCACCTTATCGTTTGCAGAGGCAGGAGGAGGAGGCAGGACCATCCTGGTATAGAACTCCTCTGCCAGGAGGTTGCTATAATGTGTATCGTTTAGCTGGAAGAAGGGTAGGAGACCACATTCTTCCAGGTCTTTAAGTAGTGCAGCACCAGCAGAAGACTCATAGATAGAGTCCCTGTCTATAGTCATCCCTGGGTGATAGTTGGACCTAGGGAGGATCCTTAGAGGGATTTGAGAGGCCTCAGCAGCCCTTGATGGCTTGGCTTCGGCAGAGGAAGAAGTAGCATCCGCTTTGGAAGATTGTGTCTTTGCCTACACAATCGGCAGAGTTAAGAATGGCAGATATAGAAAACAGCAGATAGACAAGCAACAGCAGATATTATCAAAAACAGGCACTGTTCAGATCTAAAACCAAAATATAGGTAAATTATGACAAATGATAAGAACAGTTCATCATCTGGGTTTCTAAACAGCAACAGATTTTGGTCACTTTTAAGCGAATATAATGGTATAAATTGAAAACATTGTATCATGGATAGTTCTAAAACACAACCAAAAACCAAATAAACAGATTCAAGCAATATTGCCAAGAACTCGAGGTTCATCAATGGCAGATAGTTCAAAATAGCGCAAATTAGGTCAAGACAAGACCGTAAAACTTGATTTAAAAGAATCGAGAAGATGTAGAAATCATTACCATTGATAAATGTAAGCTTAAGACTTGAAAAGTTTGGAGATATTAGATCTGTAGGCAAGATTGCAGATTTGAGGTTTGGAGGTGTTTAAAAGTTTGCAAATGGCGGTTTTTAGGGAAATGTGAAGAGTCACTGTGCACAGACGCTTTTTGTACTACTGACATGTCAATAAATGGCATTTGATAATTTTTGAAGTCCGCCTTTATGACCTGATGAGTGACTGTACGTATTACGTACTTAATCTGCCTATGTTTTTGAAGACTGCCGATATGGAAGGAGGTACTTACTCAAGGTTGTCTTATTCTCGGCAGAGTTGCAATTAGCTGATCACATAGGCATTTTTATAAAGGCAGTTTATAAAATAACTTTAAAGAATTTGCAAGAAGGACTAAGGATTGAGGTCAAGCATACCAAGCTCTCCTCTTAGACAGGCAAACCTGGTTGAATCAAGTGGTTTGGTGAAGATGTCAGCTACCTGATGATCAGTAGGCACATATTGCATGCTGATGTTACCTTTTTCAACATGGTCTTTCAAAAAGTGATATCTCACATCAATGTGCTTTGTCTTGGAGTGCATGACAGGATTTTAAAAAACAGAGATGGTTGATGTATTGTCACACATTATAGGACAATCAGCAGTCTTGATCTCATAGTCAACAAGTTGCTGTTTGATCCACAGCAATTGTGAGCAGCAGCTACCAGCAGCTATGTATTCTGCTTCAGTTGTTGAAGTTGAAACAGATGTTTGCTTCTTGCTGGCCCATGAGACAAGTCTATTTCTTAAGAATTGACATGTCCCACTTGTGCTTTTCCTGTCAACCTTACATGCAGCAAAATCAGCATCAGAATAGCCTGTAAGATTAAAAGATGAATCCCTTGGATACCAAATACCCAAATTAGGAGTATCTATCAAATAGTTGATGATTCTTTTGACAGCTTGTAGGTGAGACTCCTTTGGATCTGCTTGGAATCTAGCACAAACACAAACAGCAAACATAATGTCAGGCCTACTAGCAGTTAAGTATAAAAGTGAGCCAATCGTGCCTCTATATAGAGTCATGTCCACTTTCTTGCCCTTTTCATCTTTGTCAAGATGGCAGTTTGTGGCCATAGGTGTGCTGAAGCTGTTTGCATTCGCAAGACCAAATTTCTTGATAACATCCTTTGCATATTTGGCTTGATTGATGAAGATACCAGTAGAGCTTTGTTGAATTTGAAGACCAAGGAAGAAGTTGAGTTCTCCCATCATGCTCATTTCAAATTTACTCTGCATAAGCTTTTCAAATCTTTTGCAAAGATTTTCATTAGTAGATCCAAAGATAATATCATCAACATAAATTTGAACAAGCAAGGAATGATCTTTATGTTTCATAATGAAAAGAGTAGTGTCAATTTGACCTCTTACAAAGCCTTGAGATGTCAAGAACTTTGAAAGGGTCTCATACCAGGCTCTTGGAGCTTGTTTGAGTCCATAAAGTGCTTTCCTTAGCTTGTAGACATCTTCTCTTCTTGAACAGTCAATGAAACCAGGAGGTTGTTCTACATAGACCTCTTTTTGTAGTTCACCATTCAGAAAGGCACTCTTGACATCCATTTGGTATACTTTGAAGTCTTTGTAGGATGCGTAGGCCAAGAAAAGTCTGATAGCTTCTAGTCTTGCAACAGGAGCAAATGTCTCATCATAGTCAATGCCCTCCTCCTGTCTATATCCTTGGGCTACTAGTCTTGCCTTATTCCTGGTTATGTTGCCATTTTCATCCATCTTGTTTCTGAAAACCCACTTTGTACCAATAACAGCTTGTCCTTTTGGTCTAGGGACAAGTGACCAGACTTGACATCTGTCAAATTGGTTTAACTCTTCTTGCATGGCTTCCACCCAGCTTGGATCTTCCAGAGCTTCATCAATCTTTTCGGGTTCAATATGAGATACAAATGCAGTAGAATACACGCATTCATTCCTTGAAGCTTGTCTAGTTTGAACACCAGCATTAAGATCTCCAATGATTTGAGTGATAGGATGATCTTTTACTTCTCTAACATCTGCAGTTTGAACCTGTCCTATTGTATCGGCAGAGTTGGGTTCTTGAGAAGTGGAAGTATCTGAAGCTTGGTTTTCTGAAGGATAGGTTAATTCCAAGGTAGGTTGTAGAACTTCTGGTGTGGAAGGCAAAGTGGATTCTGGATTTTCAGAGTTTTCATTTGTTGGTTCATTTGAGGTCAAGTTGATTCTTGGAGCAATTTGTGAAGGAGAGGGATCAGCAGTTCTGGAGCTTGGCTGTTCTGTACCTGTCTCATACTCATCAGAATCATTAGAAACCTTAGGAGCCAAATGTGGCCCAATAAAATCAAATTCATCAAAAGAGACATGCACAGATTCAACAACTCTAAGTGAAGTTTTATTATAAACTCTATAAGCTTTTGAAAATTTAGCATATCCCAGAAATATTCCTTCATCACTTTTGGATTCAAATTTACCTCTATGTTCTCTTCCATTGTAAAGAACATAGCATTTGCATCCAAATATTTTGAAGAATCCAATGTTGGGAGCTCTGCCTCTCCATATTTCATATGGAGTTTTGTTATGAAATTTGTTTATAAGGGATCTGTTTTGTGTGAAGCAGGCAGTGTTTACAGCTTCAGCCCAGAAATACATAGGCAGTTTGGCTTCAGCAATCATGGTCTTTCCTGCTTCAATGAGAGTTCTGTTCTTCCTTTCAGCAACTCCATTCTGTTGAGGTGTGCCAACTGCAGAGAAATTGTGACCAATTCCATGATCATCACAATACTTGGCTACACCATTGTTCTTGAACTCTGTTCCATTGTCTGATCTGACATCAGCAATGTCATCCAGCTTCTGAGTCTGTAGTCTTCTGAAGAGTTCTGTTATGATGTCATATGCTTCATCTTTGGAGGACATCATCTCCACCCAAGTAAATCTTGAGTAATCATCAATTACCACAAGTGTGTACTTGCTGCCACCAAGACTTGTAGTAGTGACAGGTCCAAACAAATCCATATGCAGGAGCTGCAGAGGTCTGGAAGTTGATAGGCATGACTTGTTTTTGAATGAAGATTTGTGCAGTTTGCCTAGCTGACATGCTTTGCAGAGACTGTGTGGTTCAGTCGATATTTTAGGCAAACCATGAACTAGGTTGTCCTTTGATAGCTTCTCCAAATATTTGAAGTTGAGATGACTAAGCCTTTTGTGCCATAACCAGCTGTTGTCATTTGATGACCTTGCAACCAAGCATAGATTTGACTTTCTTCCAACAGCATTAAGGTCAACAGCATAGACATTCCCTTTTCTGAAGCCTGTCAGGATAGTTGAACATGTCTCATTGTCCTTGATGAGACAGTGACTTGAAGTGAACTGACAGACTAATCCTTTATCACAGAATTGTGATATGCTTAACAGATTATGCTTCAAACCTTCAACTAGAGAAACTTTGCTGATGGAGAGGTTTCCTCTAACTATGCTTCCATAGCCTATTGTCTTCCCTTTTGAGTTGTCTCCAAAAATTACTGAGGGACCTTTAGCTTCAACAATATTTGAGAGAAGATTTGGATCACCAGTCATGTGCTTTGAGCAGCCACTGTCTAGATACCATAGGTCTTTCTCTTCTTCATTAACGGCCATGAAGCATTCCTGAAATATAAACCTTTAAGAATATGGTCCCCTGTTACTTTTGGGTCCTCAAGGTTAGCAACCTTTTGGGATCCATACCTGTTTAACCTTTGGAGGAGTGAATCCTCTAGATTTAGGTATGAATCTCAGAAGGCATTCATGAATCTCATGACCATGGCCTTTATAGAAAGAGCATTTGTGAAAACCTTGAACATGGGTAATGATTTCTTTTGGAGGCTTATTATTATCAGCAATTTTTGAGATGACCTTTGTGCTGATAACAGGCTTATAAGACTTAGGCTGATAATGCCATTTCTTAGTGATATTAGGTTTACTATGGGTAGACCTTTTATCAAAAGATTTCACATTTACAGGAAAAACTCCTTTAAGCTTTTTATCAGCAGAGTTTACTCCTTTGGCCTTTTTATCGGCAGTGTTGAGATCAGCAGTCTTGCCTTTGACAAATTTAATAGGCTTGAGCTGAGAATTCTTTGACTTGCTATCTGTCATCCCTGTTTTCTTAGGGTGATTGATGGCAGGTTTCAGTTGCTCAGACTCCCTATTAGCAGAGTCATTGTTGGCAGATTGCTTGCCCTTGGACTTGTCTTTTGTATTCTTCGGATAAACAAAAGGAACTTTGTTAAAACCAAGTCCTTGCCTTTTAGGAGATTGCTGATCATAGGAAGCTTCTTCAGCCAATTCTTCAGCAATTACTTCAGATGTCTCATTTTCTTGAGAACTAGAAGAACTTCCTACATTGAACTCACTTTGGAAACCAATACCAGTTTTGTCATCTAGAGTTTTCTGGTTTGAAAGAATGGTATCAAAGTTTCCTTTAGAGTTATTCCAAGTGTTGACAACCTTTTGAAGGTCATCTTTCTCAGAATTGATCTTCTTGATGTGTTCAAGTAGGAAATCCACTTTTTTAGTCAAAGCTTTGTTCTTTTTTGAATTTTGATACTTTCAGCTTGTTGTCTATTGAGATCTTTGATTTCAGACAACAAGGTGGATTTCTCAGAGACAGCCATTTCATGCTTCTTGCCTAGTTTTACATAGGCAGCTTTGAATTTTGAAAACTCTTCTAGCATGTCTTTGTTGACTTTAATGAGCTCTTCCCTTGAGGGTTCATTAAGATCATCATCATCACTATCATCTTGTTGAAAGGGTAGTGACCTTACTGAGTCATGGGGTGACTCCCTGGCCATAAGGCATATATTTGCTTCTTCAGCAAAGTCACAGGAGTCATCCTCATCAGTGTCTGTGTCACACCAAGTAGGCATATTGCTTTCATCTATGTCCTCAGCCACCATCCCCTTTTGTTTTTGAAATTTGGACTCGGGACGTTTTTTGTAGAATTCATATTTTGGCTTTGGACATTTTTAAGCAAAATGACCTGGTTTCCTACAATTAAAATAGACAAGCTCATTTTCCTTTTGATAGTCTGCTGATTTATAAGGAGCAGAACTTTTTGGTTGAGCAGCTGTTCTTTGAGGAACGGCAGTTTTGTGAGAAGACTGCCTATGTGATGATTTGTTAAACCTTTTGAAACGTTGATACTTCTTAACAAACATAGCAAAGGCTTCGTCTGAAAGAATATCATCACCATCACTGGATGTAGATGGTGTTTCATCAGGTGTTGAGTAAGAAGGTTCAGTAGACATGGCTGGTAAGGATAAATTTTTGAAACTCTTTTCCATTTCTTGAGCTTGTTGGATTTCAAGCTCATAGACTGATAGACTAGCATAAAGGTTTCTAAGAGTCAATTTGTTTAAATCTTTTGACTCTTTCATGGCAGTAATCTTTACATGCCATAAACTGCCTAGTGCATTAAGAAATCTCATGTTTATTTCTTTCTTTTCATACTTCTTTCCTAAAGAGTAGCAAGAGTTGACTACCTCATAGAATCTGTCATATGCACTTCGTAGAGACTCTTTGGGATCTTTCTTGAAGGAGTCAAACTTCTGGATGCAGGTATATAGCTTGTTGTTCTTTGTTTCACCATCACCTTCAAGATATTCAAGAATGGCTTCCCACATCTCCTTAGCTGTGTCCAGGTTGATGATCTGCTGATAAGTGCTTATATCAACACAGCTGGTGATGATGTTGATGGCCTTTCCATCCAGAGCATCAGTTTTTCTGTCTTCATCATCCCACTCTTCTTCTGGCTTTGGGATTTCAGGTTCAGCCGTTGGATCCACTGTGGCCAGTGTATTAGGCTTCATGGGAATTCTGGGTCCATCTGTGACACATTTCCACAAACGTTTATCAATAGAGTTCATGTGTCTCTTAACTTTATCTTTCCAGATATCAAAGTGAACTTCATCCAGTACAGGACAATGGTTCACATTTGAAGTTTCCAACATTTGGTGAGCAGCCATGATCTTTAATCTCTCAAGAGGTTAATCTCGGAAAAACTAGTTTTCAAAGAGTTAAGCTCTGATACCAATTGTTAGGTCCAAGGATGCTCAATATAGGCTAGAAGGGGGGGTTGAATAGCCTATGTCCAATTTTTGAAATTGATTCACAAATCTTACTTCACTTAAGTTAGAAAGTTTTGCAGGCGGAAGTCTTGTGAAGTATAGGACAAGTTGAGAATGGCTGATCTTCACAGGACAAGATCAGCAGTTCTCAAATGTATGGAAATCTGGAAATTTTAAACAACACAAGCAATTCACAATCATACGCAAGTAGACAAGGTATTTAATATGGTTCACACTTATGAATAAGTGCTACGTCCACAACCAAAGTGGTCAACTTTAGATTTGAAAATCGTGTACTAAGTTTTTCCACTAGAAGCTTTACAAACTAGATCTCTAATGGATTGTGTACAAAAATTTTGTTGACCAGTGTTTGTGGGAGAATTGATATCTATAAGATACAATTCTCGTGAGCTATGAAAGCTAGGTGTTGCAATCAATGAAGAGCTTTAATGGACTGATCGTCTAAGTGTGAAGCTCTTCAATGAATAATGTACAGATAGGACGTTTAAGCTTTAATGCACTTGAAGAAGATGAAGATTCAGAGTTGTAGTTGTTGAAGAGTGTTGAATGCAGCAATGAAGTCTTCTTTTATATGCAGGAGGGACCTTGGAGCCGTTGGAGATCTTCATAATTTGAATTTAAGAGCATTTAATGCTCTAATCTGGTTGTTGAACTCTGATAGGCTGTCCTGCAACTTACAGTCTGTCTCCTGACACTTTGCCAAAAATAGGCGGATTGCGTTTGCAGACAGAATGTCCTTTTATGAGTGTATGCCAAGAATGGAAACCTTCATTAAATGTGATTTGCAGGTTAACGTTGTATCGAAGTCAATAAAGTCTTCAAATCAGGACATGTCTTCAGCAGATCTTTATCAGACGATCTTGGGACTTCAACTTGGCTGATGAAGCTTTGCTGAGATGAGCTTGTCTGATATCTCAAGGAAGACTGCTGATGCATTCTTTGCCTATTGTGCAGAGGATGTCCGATGTCCTATAGGCTGTCTTCTTCAAGACATTTTACAATAAGCAACCCTAGGCTATTCAAGCTATGCCTAAGTACAAGTTTCCACTCTAACAGACATGCAGGCCTATTAGTCACATTGACTTAGACTTAGGTTATGGATTCAAGCAAATCTATACTAAATACAACATTATCTCCTCCTTTTCAGGTGGACTAATAATAGGTTTGACAACTTGAGAAGGTTTTTCAGTCCTTCTCTCTGTTGGCCTACTTAGGATTCCTTGTCCATAGAGTCCATTTCCTATTTGATGAGCCACAAGATAACAAGGTTTAATACTTTTGATCAGCTTTGGGTTCTTAATTGGTGAGTTTGAAAACTAAATTTCAGAATCATTTAAGCAAGCTGGGCTTGGTAGATCATTGTCTGAATCATAAACAACTGATTTTGCAACAAGACAAAGATTTGCTTATTGTGCACAATCAGCTGATTTATCCTCTGAATCAGTCTCAATCCATGTGGCCAGATTGAGAGCTTCATCTTCAGCTACCAACCCTTTTTGTTTTACTAATTTTCTGGGGGCTCTTTTGAAATATTCATTTTTGGTGGTGGGACAAGCTAAAGTAATGTGGCCTGGCTTTCTACAGTTAAAGCACAGAAGTTTTTCATGATCAGCTTTGGCTTTAGTTTGTTTAAATTATTAGCCCTTTGAAAATTTGTTGAAGCTAGTTTTTGGAAGTTCTTTTTGAAAGATTTGTATTTCTTAAACTTCCTAGCAAAAGCAACAAATTCATCATCATCAAAGTCATCAGCTAACTATGATGAAGTAGAACATACACTAGGCTTTTCTTCTTGACGGCTAAAGAAATACCTCTAAAACTTTTCTCAAGTTCATGATTTCTTTTTCATAAATCTTAAGACTAGCAACAAGACTACAGATATGAGTCTTGTTTAAGTCTTTAGCTTCCTTGATGACTTTGATTTTCACATGTCATCAACTTCCCAAACTACTAAGGAAGCGCATATTGAGATCCTTCATTATATATGCTTTTCCTAAGGCTACACAAGCATTTCTTACCACATAAAGCGGTCGTACACATTTCTCAAGGATTCTTTTGGATCCTTCTTAAAAGCTTCAAACTCTTGAATGTAATCGTACAACTTGTTGTCCTTTGTGATTTGGTCTCTGTCAATGTATTGCATTAATGCTTCCCAGATCTCTTGAGAAGTGACGCAGTCGTGAATCTGCTTGTAGACATTGTTTAGTAAAGCGCTGGATAGGATGTGCACATCTTTGAAGTCTAAGGCATCAGTTGCCTTGTCTTCATCAGTCCATTCAGTCTTAGGCTTCAGGACGTATTCATCGACTATTGTGATTGTTGGTTTTTCTGTGTCATCTACATCTTTAGATCGTTCAACAGTGGTCTTAGTATTGATTTTCATAGGATAAATGGGACCACCTAAGACACATTACATCAGTCTTTTATCTAAGCTATTCATGTGTCTAGTGACTCTCTTTCTAAATATCAAAATTATCCTCATCAAACATAGGAACCTGTGACATATTGAGTGTAAGGCCCCAAGCCTACTTCCTTTCCATTTCGCACGTAGTCACTTCATACCGGATTAAAAACCCTTGGAATACGAGATAAAACCTTTAACCTTTGACGTATAAGAGATATATCATGCTTGTTAAAGTGTGACGTGTTAAGTTATGACCTTTGGTGGTTGATTCACAAGAGCATAGTCATGTTTGATAAGCATGACATGTTAGTCTTCCACGCGGTTGTTTCGAAACAGATCAACATTTAATCGTGTTGCAGTTTCATATTCATTTGAGACCTTCCTTGATACCATATCATGTGCATACACATATGTACATCACTCACTTTGTGAAGCCTTTCCTTGGTTTAGACTCACTCTCGAATGGCAATCATGTTAGCCTTGTCGTTAATCCGTAAGTTGAGATGATTCAGATTTTGTTTCGCGTGTTTATCATTGCGTATGATTGAGACTTGTGTTGTTCATCCTTCAAGCCTTATTGGGGATTGATTCGGTTGAGTTTTGAGTGTGTTTTGACCTTTGTTTGATGTTAGAATCAACCTAGGATGACTTAGAGACATTTCGGGATCAACCTACGACATTTTCGGAAAAACTACTCAGTCCCTTAGCTCTATGCAGCAGCCCTATCCTAGCTCGCATAGAAAACATGAGTAATCTGTAACTAATGCAACCACACTATGCCTTGGCATGGTGCCCATGCGGCCGCACAATGCCCTCTCATAGTTTCGGTCTCTGCTCATTTTCTTTGATGAACTTTTAAATGACTTGACCAATTGACTACTTTTTAAAGTCTGAGATTTACCCTCATCCCCTAGCTTGTTAGGAAGCCTTCTTCAGTCACTTAAACACCTAGGGAGAGAGCCTTGAAGACTCCCATTTCAGCCATGAACACCCAAGAACTCTATAGAGAGAGTAGAGAGAGTTTAGAGTGAGAAAGTGGCATAACTTGGTCATTTGGAGTCCGATTGATGATCCGTCTTCGCCATTATGAAGCTCTTGACTAGAGGAACACATTCCATAGATTTTATGCTGATTTCCTTGGGTTAATTTCATCATGAGATAAGTAACTTTAATGTTTTGAGGGTTTATGAGTTGAATTGAAAGAGTAAAGCATGTAGGTTGTGTTAGATGATAATCTTTGTGTTAATTTATTGGAAGAAATATGTGTTGGTTGCTACAAATGATGTTATGATATATTAGTTTCTCATTTAAGTTGGAAGAATTAATTGGGGAAAGAATTGATGAAATTTTTGGAAGCCAAATACATAGTTTTTGAAGTAAGTTTTGTCCCTATTTTATGCTACCCTCCAGAAGGTGCTGTGGAAAATTCGTCAATGGGAATTTTCTGGTTTTTGGTTATGTTTTACATTTATATGTTGTGTAGCATCCTATAAATTTTCATTGAGTTTTGATATTGGGAATTACCTCAAATAGGTTTTGTATTATCGCTGCGTAGAGTAAACTGTTGCTGAAAATTCTGGGTTGTAGTTCCAACTTTATGTGGTTGAATCTTGATGAATATAAGTCCAAATGGATTGAATCAAAATGGTAAATCGTAATATGGGATGTCTAGTTTCTGGTTATGTAAGATTCATAAGATTTGGAGTTAGGTAGGATATTTGGTGAATGTAGCAAGACGGTTGCGCACAGATTTATATGCAGGATAATTGAATCAAATTGGGTTGTTGATAAAATAAGTTTATGAGATGGGACATTGATCTATATGGAGATGTCATTAGGAGGGATTTAATAATATGGATTGTGCTTGCTATAACCAAAGAATAGGTTTGAAATGATGAGTCCAAAGAGATTGGTGACATGTAAATAACATAGGTTAATTGTATATATACTTGTCTTTCCATGAGAGTTATCAATTATGTAAGACCCCGACAAACCCAACATGCTTAGTATCATCTTATTAACCCTCGTGTGATTACCTTAGGGATGAGAACCCTTAACGTGCCTCTAATCTGTCCTTAATCCTAGCCATGAATTTAACAAGTTGGGGCGTACCGTAGTTGAGGATCGGCCTCTATTCCTTCCCCTTTTCGCTCGTAGTTACTTCGTGTTTGAGTTGTGTTAGTACGTGGGAACTGTGCAATAGTTCTGGGTTCATCTGAGGTTATTCTTGTCATCGTTTAGGGTTCGTATACATCGTGTTCTCACCTTGGTTGGTCGACCCGGCCTTGGTTTAGATTCATTCACGAGCGATGAGCACGTTCGCTCTGTCGTTAATCCGTAAGATGAGTTGGTTTGAGTGCGTGTGTCTCGATGTGCAATTAAGACTTGCATTCCTTATCACTCGTGCCTCTTCACGGGATGATTCGGGTGTTTATTGGATGTGTTTTGACCCTTATTTCATGTTAGGATCAACCTAGGATCATTCCGGGACATTTCGGGATCAAACGGGAGCAAAATTGGAAAATCTGGGAGGAGCATGGCCGCCTGGGCAGCCATTCAAGTGGAAGATTGTGAGTTCTGGAGGAAGGGCGAGCGCCTAGGTGGCCGCTCAAGCCCGACCTATGTTTTGCCCGGTTTCGTTATTTCTCGATTTTTTGTGTTTTTAAGTTGTTTAAAATGCTCAAACAAGCCCGGGATTGTACCAAACATTTACCTATGACTTAAATAGGAAAACTCAACCATTATTTCTCCCATAATTCATCCTCCAAACTAGAAAATTAGAGAGAGAAGTCTAGAGAGAGAAAGGAGAGAGAGAAGAGAAGAAATTGCGATATCTTGAGCTCCGCTTGTCGGATCGACAAGCCGTCTTCGCCGTAGCGTAGAGGGAGACGAGGAGCATGTTTCAAACTAATTAGATTGTCCAATCTGTTGAGGATTCTTGAGCCCCATCTCTTCTCCCACGTTTTAGAAAGAGAAAGTGGGTTTTGGGGTGAGAAAGAGTTGAATCGGGCAAGATCGAGAGCAGGATTGATGTGGGGACTTTGTAGCATCATATATATCACCTGGGAGAGTACTTTCACCCTACCCAACCTTGTTCCTTGGTGTATTTGTTGTATTTGTGTAAGTTACTACGTTTATTTCTTGCTTATAGTAATTGTTAATGCTATATAACATGTATTTCATGTCGAAACGGTGAACTTGTTGTTATACATGATAATCAATGATTATGTGACAAGTATGATGTGCCATGATGCTATGTGAGTTTAGTCGTACTTGTGAAATACGTGTTTAACTACGAGATAATGAAATGTGATGTCTAACTTTACGGAGTCCATGATTAATTGGAATATGTTGTTAATTGGTGTGTGATTTAGTCTACGTAACTTAGACATGTGGAAATATGTGGATAATGGATTATGTGGCTCAACTTGTGGAATTGGTTTATATGACTCTACGGAGTCCAAAAATGATGACGATAATGTTATGTGGACTACTTGTGAAAATATGATGTTTTGGCTCTAAGGAGTCTGTGATTAATGTGCCAGCATATATGAGATTAGGTGTAATACCATATTGAATTGAATTTGAACAACATGGTTAAACGATGGGACGCCATCAATTGATTTGTGAACAGTTGGAATTGGAATTTGATACCGGTAAGTCAAAGTTCCACCAACGTTTCATGGGGCGGAGAGCTAGTGGAACGTCGTTGTTGGGATAATTGATGAATCTGGGACTTTTCGCTACTGGCCCTAGCGGATGGTTGAAACTTGGCACATCTCAAGCTAGCGGAGGTGGAGACCGGACCGTGTGTCCCTGTGAGTTGTAAGGGATCAAGGGCGCATTGGTCCAGAGCGCGCTTAAATTGATTGAGTCGGTTCCGTACTTATATATTGAAGAGGTGATAAGGTTGGAAGCGTCGGAGGTGTACCTCGACCCCCGTATCCATTAATGAGTGTTTTCTTTACAGTTTATTATGTGATCCCTGTATGAGCGAGTTGGTCGCGGTATCCAACCGATACGGGACGGTTGGCGGCAGCTGAGCCTCTCGTGGTAGTACAGGATTGACTGATTACCGCATGCTTACTTGCTACATGTTGTTATTGTATAGAACGGTTATATTGTGATATTGTTGATATATGAACGATGTTGCATGTCAGCATGCCATGTAGTTGGATAGTGGTAACTTACTGGGTCTTCGACTCATTCCTTCGATTTGTTTTTCCTTAGTTCGTAGGAACATGGGTATTGGAAGTCAGTGAGGCTGACGAGGTGTTTATTCTGGTAGTTGTGTAGTTTGGCCCATTTAGTTCACCCTTGTAACATTAAGTTGTAATTGGATAAACAGTTGTATTATGTTGTAATCCTCTTTTGGGCTTGTATCCTTATACAGTTAATTGTAGTATTTAGTTTGACACGTGTCGTCGAGGTACTTGGAATTGTGAAGATTGGGTTTTGTATATTATGTATGTTATGGCTAAGGTGTGTGCCAGTTTGGTTATGTGATTGATACCGAGCAGTGTAGCTCGATGATATAGTTGTGTATGGTAATTGTATTGAGGTTCTCCGGCTTGTGTTTTAGCCGTCGAGGTGGTTATAATTATTGATTTAGTTGAGGATTTTGTAACTTGGGGTTTTAAAGGGCTGGTTAGCTCATTATATTACAGTGTTGTGTATGTGAAATGAAGGTTTAATGTCCTAATTCGGGGCTCCGTGTAGTGGGTCCAGGTTGGGGCGTTACAGTTGGTATCAGAGCATAAGTTCCTCGAATGGGAATTAGAGTTTGGGATTAAGCATGTGATGGTATAGTAGTAATCTGTTTGATTATTGAGGAATTAAGAAGAGTGGTAGTGGGTAGACTACCACATTGCGGTATAGGTGTGAATGACGTTCGAGTTGAGTCATGAAGTGTAAGATGGATTGGGTGGTACCCTTTTCATTACACTTCTTGTGATTAGGTGTTGGAGCTGTTATGGATAAGGACAAGACTGGTAGGAATGAACAACCCGAATCGAAGGAGAAGAGCGATGCGCAAACTAATGTCTCTCATGTGGAGGTACCAAGCAATCTGACTGAGGGTGCGATGAACATGTTTCTGGAACTCGCTCGGATGATAGTAGTCGAAATGAAGCGTCAGGGAGAAACTGAGCAGAATTTGGGTACTAGTGACAACCCTGACACTCGTAAAGATAAGCGGCCCCAATCACAAATAAGGATTCCAAAAAGGGCTGAAATTATTTCTCAAAGGTCACAAAAACCCAGGGATAAATGTAACCATTGCTTGAGGATAGGTCATACTGACGATAGGTGTTGGAAGAAACAAGGAAAGTGTTTGAATTGCGGAGACGGTGGACATTTCAGGAAGAATTGCCCTAGGTTTAAAGGGAAGCAAGCTGAAGGTTCGAACTCACAAACCATTAGAGTTAAGAGGGATAACCAAGGTAAACCCAAGGATTAGAGGTGTGATAAGTGCGATAAGTTTCAATCCGTGACATCAATAAGAGGTACCTTATTACCTTACCTGAGTCCATGCGTTCACTTTCATCTTAGTTCATCATGGTTACATGTTACATCATCGTGTCAGCATATCGTCCAGGATAGGATTGAGTTGCATTCATTGCATTCATGTTGAAATTTTCATTCAAAAATTTGTACGGCTGTGGGACCGATACTAAGGGCACATTTTTACCACATGTCCCTAGTGCCCTTACGACGGGAGCTTTTGACGTCACTTCAGTAGGCGCCCTGAATTGATTGTCAAGACGTATTCGTTGGAGAACTAAGTTGACTAGTATATAATTAGAAATTGACCGACCCTATTACCAAGCGGAACGGAACAGTAAAATGGAATTACATTTTTCAAACTAAAGCTTGTTTTTCCAATGTTACATATAGTTTAGAATGCATAAGTATGTCATCGCATTCATGAACATCATCATGTGCACATAAATAGACGTATTCGTAACCCTGTGACTATTTTTATTACCCAAAATTGTGATGTGTGTACATGTTGTGTGAGTAATTTTATGAACCTAAGGTCGAATGGTCACCTCGGTGGTGAAAGCGTTGTACGTAAGCTATGTATGTGAATCTTGGATTGTTGTTGACCGGGTGAGTTAGGCAGAAGCCTATCACCTTGTGTGATGAGATTGGGTAATATAAGACTTCATGAGGAAAGGGCTACCCATAGAGGTGGAGCCACCCAAGGAGTGTCCTGATTAGTACCTTTTGTTGTCATAGCGATGGAGGAAAGGGCTGCCCGTAGAGGCGGAGCCGCCACTTTGTCCTGTGACTTGTTCCATTGTTTTATTGTTTCCATGCTATTAAATTATGTTGTGCACTCTGATTGGGAACTTGTTCATTAATATGCTAGTGTGCGAGGATAAAGTGGGGGACAATTATCAAGGGTGTGTTACACTCTTAAATTCGGGTAACGATATATAGTAGCAGATGTTAACACCCCATGGTGCCGACCTAACTCTCACATGTGAATAGAGTTTTATACTCTTATTGTGATCCACTAAGACCTTGTGACCTTATGACATGAGTATGTATAACCGAGCATGCTAGCTCATAGATTTCCTAATCTTTTAGTTCGTTGGTTCACGCTATATCCGATAATGTTGTTATGCACGGTAGAGTTTGTATGACCATAATAGTTGTTTCCTTTTAGTGGACCTTCCTTCATAGGTTACGATGAGTTCTAACCTGTTTGAGACTGACGTCTTGTCTATTGTTATAGCATGGCTCGTGTGAGGAAAACAGCTAGGATGTCTGTCATGCACCCTGTAGTGTTTCAACTTAGACTATTGCTTCGTCAGCTAACAGAACTTGGAGACCAATTGACCTTGGTTCTTAACGAGACTCATGGGGATGAGCATGGAACTAGTGTTCCCAATTCCAACGTGGGAGGAATCGATTCGAAATTAGATACTGGTAAGAACAACTTAGTGATACTTAAGTTATTATCCTGACATGGAATTGTGTGATAATCTTATGAATGGTTGGAGCTCGGGTTAACGGGAGGAATGTGTGTTGATGATATCACTGTAAGTTTAAGTTCGGATATGATAGTTTGATCTCTTTGACTAGTCGTAATGTGAATTGGAGACAAGATGAGAATAAACCATAATTGTTAGTACTCAGGTACTGGATGTTTTAAGACTAGTTGTGTTGTGTATTGATATGAGGTAAAGACTAAGTGAACCTTGTAAGTGTAAATGTGGGATACAATTGGGAATATGACCGTGAATTTAGGATGTACATGTAAGTGTAAGTTGCGGTGTGCACAAAAGGAAGGAAATGATTAGAACACGTAGAGGAAACATGTAAATTGGGATTAAAAGAGTGACAGGTTGAAACCTATAGAGTACCTTGAAGTGTTATAATCCTTGTTTGATCTCATGTGACTTACAAGAGTGTATTTGGAGTTGATCACTATTGGGAGTAATAATGGGTTCATCACTATTGGGAGTAATAATGGGTTCTTATAGCTATGGGTTGATGATGTTGTGATTAATAGGGTATAAAATGTCGATCATGATCATAAGTACTTGGAAACGATTAAGGTCCCGTGGGACATGAGTTATTGCACACTTGAGAGAGTCGTCTCGGGGAATGACTCTACTTGTGTGGATGACGATTTAATGAATTAGTGAGCCTCATAGGATCTTGTGGGTGATATGTGTGATAATTGTGAATGATAACTTGTCGTATTTTACCAAGAGAATCGAGCGTTATAAGAATCAGTGGAATTGTGATTGTTTGTAAGCAAAGAGGTGATTGTTGTGGGGATTAGTGAATTGTTTGGCAGAACAGCTTGGGAAAAATAGATTAACCATAGTGATACGTCACTTCTGATTGGGTAATAAGCTTACTATTGTGTGTTAATTAAGAATGGATTCTTATCATGATGGTCGGTTATGGGTTAGTGGCATCGCTATGCCTTGTGTTTACTTAGTGACTATTGCCTTTGGAAGATTCACCTTTACTAGCCTCGGTATAATTGAAGGTTACCATTTTTGCGTTCTTGTGTGGATTAAGTTTGTTGATCGGACCGTTAAATCGTTGAGGGTAATGCATATCTTGGCTTGGTAGTACGTTGCCTATGGTAGAGCATTGTCGTATAGTAGTGAAGTGTGAATCTTGGGAATAAATAAGATCATCAGAGATTGCCTTGGGATTAATGCGCTAGAACAGACTTATTGGATTTAGAATCAACTTTTGGTGTCGTAGAATCAGTGTAAGAGTTGTTAAGGTTGTCCAACCTTCTTTAGTACTCCAGTAGGAATTCAAGGGCGAATTCTTTTTAAGGGGTGGAGGATGTAAGACCCCGACAAACCCAACATGCTTAGTATTATCTTATTAACCCTCGTATGATTATCTTAGGGTTGAGAACCCTTAACGTGCCTCTAATCTGTCCTTAATCCTAGACGTGAGTTTAACAAGTTGGGACGTACCGTAGTTGAGGATCGGCCTCTATTCTTTCCCTTTTTTGCTCGTAGTTAATTCGTGCTTGAGTTGTGTTCGTACGTGGGAACTGTGCAATAGTTCTGGGTTCATTTGAGGTTATTCTTGTCATCGTTTAGGGTTCGTATACATCGTGTTCTCAACTTGGTTGGTCGACCCAACCTTGGTTTAGATTCATTCACAAGCGATGAGCACGTTCGCTCTGTCGTTAATCCATAAGATGAGTTGGTTTGAGTGCGTGTGTCTCGATGTGCAATTGAGACTTGTGTTCCTTATCACTCGTTCCTTGTCACGGGATGATTCAGGTGTGTATTGGATGTGTTTTGACCCTTATTTGATGTTAGGATAAACCTAGGATCATTCCGAGACATTTCGGGATCAAACGGAGCGAAATATGAAAAATCAGAAAATTTGGGAGGAGCCCAGCCACCTGGGTAGCCACTCAAGTGGAAGATTGTGAGTTCTGGAGGAAGGACGAGCGCCCAGGCAGCCGTTCAAGCCCGACGTCTGTTTCGCCCGGTTTCGTTATTTCTCAATTTTTCATATTTTTAAGTGGTTTAAAATGCTCAAACAAGCCCGGGATTATACCGAACATTTACCCATGACTTAAATAGGAAAACCCAACCATTCTTTCTCCCATAATTCATCCTCCAAACCAGAAAATTAGAGAGAGAAGTCTAGAGAGAGAAAGGAGAGAGAGAAGAGAAGAAATCGCGATATCTTGAGCTTCGCTTGTCGGATCGATGAGCCATCTTCGCTGCAACATAGAGGGCAATGAGGAGCACATTTCCAACTGATTAGATCGTCTAATCTATTGAGGATTCGCGACCCCCATCTCTTCTCCCACGTTTTAGAGAGAGAAAGTGGGTTTTGGGGTGAGAAAGAGTTGAATCGGGCAAGATTGAGAGCGGGATTGACGTGGGGACTTTGTAGCATCATAGATATCACCTGGGAGAGTACTTTCACCCTACCCAACCTTGTTCCTTGGTGTATTTATCGTATTTGGTTACTACTTTTATTTCTTGCTCGTAGTAATTGTTCATGCTATATAACATGTATTTCTTGTCGATACGGTGAACTTGTTGATATACATGATAATCAGTGATTATGTGAAAAGTATGATGTGCCATGATGCTATGTGAGTTTAGCCGTACTTGTGAAATGCGTGTTTAACTATGAGATAGTGAAATGTGATGTCGAACTTTACGGAGTCCGTGATTAATTTGGAATATGTTGTTAATTGGTGTGTGATTTAGTCTATGTAACTTAGACATGTTTAAATATGTGGATAATGGATTATGTGGCTCGACTTGTGGAATTGGTTTATATGATTCTACGGAGTCTGAAAATGATGACGATAATGTTATGTGGACTACTTGTGAAAATAGGATGTTTTGGCTCTAGGGAGTCTGTGATTAATGTGCTAGCATATGTGAGATTATGTGTAGTACCATATTGTATTAAATTTGAACAATATGGTTAAACGATGGGACGCCATCAATTGATTTGTGAACAGTTGGAATTGGAATTTGATACAGGTAAGTCATAGTTCCACAGACGTTTCATGAGGGCGGAGAGCTAGTGGAACGTCGTTGTTGGGATTAATGATGAATCTGGGACTTTTCGCTACGGGCCCTAGCGGATGGTTGAAACATGGCACATCTCAAGCTAGCTGAGGTGGAGACCGGACCGTGTGTCCCTGTGAGTTGTAAGGGACCAAGGGCGCATTGGTCCAGAGCGCGCTTAAATTGATTGAGTCGGTTTCGCACTTCTATATTGAAGAGGTGATAAGGTTGGAAGCGGTCGGAGGTGTACCTCGACCCCCGTATCGATTCATGAGTATTTTCTTTACAGTTCATTATGTGCTCCCAGTATGAACGAGTTGGTCGCGGTTTTTAATCGGTATGGGACGGTTGGCGGCAGCTGAGCCTCTCGTGGTAGTACAGGATTGACTGATTACTGAATACTTACTTGCAACATGTTGTTATTTTGTAGAACGGTTATATTGTGATATTGTTGATATATGAATGATGTTGTATGTCAGCATGCCATGTAGTTACATGGTGGTAACATACTGGGTCTTCGACTCTTTCCTTCCATTTGTTTTTCCTTAGTTCACAGAAACATGGGTATTAGAAGTCAGTGAGGCTGACGAGGTGTTTATTCTGGTAGTCGTGTAATTTGTCCTATTTAGTTCACCCTTGTAACATTAAGTTGTAATTGGATAAACAGTTGTATTATGTTGTAATCCTCTTTTGGGCTTGTATCCTTATATAGTTAACTGTGGTATTTAGTTCGACACGTGTCGTCGAGGTACTTGGAATTGTGAAGATTGGGTTTTGTATATTATGTATGTAATGGTTGAGGTGTGTGCCAGTTTGGTTATGTGATTGATACCGAGCAGTGTAGCTCGATGATGTAGTTGTGTATGGTAATTGTATTGAGGTTCTTCGACTTGTGTTTTAGCCGTCGAGGTGGTTATAATTATTGATTTTGGGGTTTTAAAGAGCTGGTTAGCTCATTATATTACAGTGTTGTGTATGTGAAATAAATGTTTAATGTCCTAATTTGGGGCTCCGTGTTGTGGGTCCGGGTTGGGGCGTTACAAATTAGTCATACCCCTTAGTGTGTGACGTTGGATGTGAGACTTATAGTCTCATTTATCAGATGATGTGTTGAGTTTTTTCTAAGTAGTAGAGACATACCTTGGTTATGGTTCCAATATGGATGATGTGACTTGTAATGAGTCGTGATATGTATAGTACACGACGATAATGATATGGGATAGGTTATGATATACATGAGATAGAGTGTCTTGAGTGATTATAGGATACTGTCGAGATCTTAAATTGAGCGTAATGGTTATGTATTGATTTATGATTGTATGTGCGAGTAGACTTACCTATGTGGGGTTATGAGTTTATGTACATGTGAGGAACATGTTACTTTACTTTGGGATTAGGAATGAATAGCCTATATATCCTTGTGAGATATAGGTTCTACCTTGTGGACCTTGTTCGATAGTTGTTTATATGGTAGAAATACCTTACATTTATGGTTGTGTGTGTGTCTAGCTATCACAGATACTGGTCGATGGTTGAGTTGTATAATAAGGTTACGTTGCCTATTGTCTTATTTTGGGTCTATGTTTAGTGATTACAAACATGTTATGATTGTTTTAGTATGCAATAGGACAATCATCCTACTTTGATGATTGATTGTTTGTTTAGTATTTTCTAGCACCTTGTGTTGATTTGGGTATGTGATTCAATAGAACACATCATGTTTAGATATTATTGAGTTGTGATTCAATAGAACATACTTTGAATTGTTTAACATGACGAGTAAACATCTACTTGTGCATTGCATCGAGTCCAGCTGGCATATGTGTTTTTGGGGGTGCATTGACGCTCAGTTATTGCATGAGCCGAGGCTACATAATACCTGAAGGCTAATGCACTCAGCCTTGCCCTGCCGCTAGCAACGGTAAGGGTTTCTCTAACCCCATAGTTGTACGGAATAAACACGACTAAGCACGTGTCGACATTTTATATATCCGTTGAATAACACATCGGTTCCTTGTGATATATATAAGTGGCTAGATCCGTATATGTCTCGGGTCGTAGGGGAACGAATGATACATCGATGTGAATACGGAAACGGTTCACTTGAGGTACGGGGTACCATTGTATATTTTGGGATACGAGCATCGGCCCCTTATCATTTGTGTATTACAGCAGCAACACAATCATCCACTACGGTTTTATTTATCCATCCTTATTATTGGTGTACAGTAGTAGCAGCATAATCATCTACCACGGCTTCATGGAGCCATTAGGTCAAAAGTGTTACAAGGGATTCGGAGGTGTGCCTCAAACCTCCGTATCCACCTTTATGTGTTTATTTTATCTCTTTATTTGCTTCCTATATATGCGAATGTTGGTCATGGTTTCCAACTGGTATGGGACAGTTAGCGGACATTGAGCCTCTCGTTAGTAAAGGGTTAGTTGCTTTTATGTGCTATTACATGTTTATTATCCTGTTATATTGTTGTGCATAATGTCATGCCATATAGTTGCATGTAGTAACTTGTCGATCAATAGTTTAAGTTAGAATCGCTACTTAGATTATTCGGTTTATAATTGAGATGTTAGGTATGCTGGAATTTATACCTAGACTAGTACATGTAGGATTTTGGTTTACTGTTGCATTCATATTCATAGCACACAAAATATTATATTGGCTTACAGGATCTTTTAGACTCACCCTTATTTTTCTCAATTTGCAAGTTGTAAGTTCCAGTGCAGTAAGACCTAAGACTTGGAGTTTAGCAAGTTGTATTTATATTGTCTTTTTTCTATTATTTCTTGTATTGTGAGGTCGTGGATTAAACTAAGTTATGTAAACTTTGTATGTTGGGTAGAAACTATTGCATTCTTTATATTTGTATATTGAAGCCGACTTGTAAGGTCGTGCCGGTTGGAGTACTTTATAATTTTGGTTTATAGACTCGTGGTCTGGATGGCCTTGGGCCCGATGATATTTTACTAGTAGTTTATCTCGAGCGTGTAGGTCGTGGTGTTTAGTATTGTTGTTCTTCGATATTTGATATAGTCGTGGAGGTTGTATTAATAGTAGCTTTGTTATTCAAGCTTTTGAAGTTCGGGTTTTATTAGGTTTTTTCGCTGCATTGATATTGGTTGGAGCTTTTGTGGCTTGCTCTTATCAGTTATTATAGTTGGTTATACTAGTTTAGCACACCGAGTTGGGATTCAACATCGGATCTCGAACTCGGGGCATTACATTGAGAGTTATGAAAGCCTTGGAATTTGCCATAGATCAGAAGTTTTAAGTGGTAAAACTTGGAAAAATGATTTTTGAAAAGTTAGGCTTTGATACCAATTGTAGGTCCGCTTTAGGCAAATGATAAGGCTAGATGTCGGTGAATAGTCTTATAAAATCTTGTTGATATGTTTTAAAACCTTTGATAAGTTTGGCAGCAGAAAAGCAGTTTTAAAGATATAAGTGATCAGTTGAAGAATCAGCTTATGAACAATCCTGGTATGGGGGGTGGAGGAGGGGTTATTCGAGACTCTTTCGGGAGATTCATTTTTGGCTTCTCTTCTAGTTATGGGGTATGTTCCAATTCTATGGCCGAAGTTAAAGCTTTATTTGAAGGTGTTAGCTGGCTTGTTTCGAAGAATTTTCAAAACTCTATAATTGAAATGGATTCTCAATTCCTCTACGGCTGCCTTACTAAAGATCATACTCCTCCTTGGCATTGTTGTTACTATATTCGTGGCATTCTTGCTATGCAAAAGATGGGCAACTTTATATTTCGTCATTGTTTCCGTGAAGCAAATTCGGTAGCTGATGACTTAGCTAACTTTGCCATGGATTCTGGGGAGACGACTTATTTTTCTTCTATGGCTTCCCTCCCTCGTTTGATTCGTGGAAATGTCATTTTGGACGCTCAAGGGACCTCTAGGCTTGGAATTTCTTAATTTGTTTTTTAGATTTGGTTGTGTTTGTATTTCCTTTTCGAGGTCAGGCTCCTTTGCCCTCCCATTTTATAAGGGTCAGGCTGGTTGTCCCCCTCAAGTTTGTATCCTTCTTTTTATCTAATAAAATTTAGCAGGGTGCCGCCCCTGTTTCCTTAAAAAAAAAAAAAAAAAAAAGCTTATGAACAATTTGAGGGATTGACTAATGTAAAGTAGCAAAGGCTAACTGAAGCTTTAAGTAATGAAACAATGCTTAAAGCTTTGGTCAGATTTTTCAAGTAAAGCAAGCAATAAATGAACACAGTATGTAAAATGGTTCACAGTATAAAAATTGCTACGTCCACTACCAAGGTGGTCAAACTTGGATTTTGAAGTGCACTAATATTAATTATCTAAACGATCACTAACAGATCAGTGTACAATCAAATGACCTGTGAATATGGAGATTGGATGTTCAAAGGAACAAGTCAATCTCGTGTGTTACAATCAATGATCCCTCAATAACTTAGGAGTTGGGAGGGATTTAACACAATGATTAAACCAGAGGCAAATACAAAGATTGAGAATAAAGCAGTAAATAATCTAAGTATTTTGGTCTTTAATGAAGCTCTAGAATTCTTGAAGTGAGAGATTCGAATGTACAAGCCGTTGTTCTTCAATGCTCCTTCGACTTTATATAGGTAGAGTTAGAAAACTTTTAGTTGGAAACATTTAATATTGTATTAAATGTTCTGATGTCGTGCAAGTCAATATATGGTGAACAACTATTTCTCGAGCTTTGACCTATCTTAGAAGAGGTAGGTTGAACATGTCTTTTCATTCTGAAATAAAACAAAAAGCTTAGAGAGGAAAGTGTGTTAGAATATATTAAATGTAAAGCAAAAAAATATGTTCAAAACAAAGCACGCTAAGTACTGACACTAATTCAAAATAACTACGGAAGCTATCAAGGAAGCTTCTGTATCAAGATCAGTAGACTTATATAAGATAAGTCAAGGACAATATCAGTCTACTATTCCTATGCCAATTTTCAGTGACTGACTTAGAAAATATTTAAGTCATTATAAGTCACTGATTCCTGGCGAAATCAGCTCACTGATATACACAAGCAAATCAGTCATCAGCTTAAGAATATAACGTTAGCTGATTTTAGTGATTCCAAATATGTAGAATGGTTTTGAATAAATCATGGGAAGGACCAACACTTTTAGTTTACCTTGAGACCCTTTCTTCTCAATCTTATTCCGCTGCACATTTAATTTGTTATTTTGAGAAGTTAATCTTTAAAACTTTTTAAAGTTGAGAATAGGCTATTCAATCCCCCTAGCCCATTCACTACTAGAAACTGGTTAATTACCAACGGAGCACTTACCTACGGAATGATCCGTTGGTAATTGCCAACGGATAAAATAAATTACCAACGGAATTCCGTTGGTAAATTGTGATTTTTCAAATTGCCAACGGAATTAATTCCGTTGGCAAATTCCGTTGCTAATTTCGGAATATACTAAGAATATTCCTTATTTTCCGTTGGTAAATTGGAGGGAAATTTGCGCCAAAAATACCAACAGAATTTCCGTTGGTGATTTCATAAATCCGTTGGTAATTTCCAACGGAAATTCTGTTGGTAAATTTTGGTAAATTTTTTAATTTACCAACGGAATATCCGTTGGTAATTACCCCTTTATAAAGTAAACCCTAGACCCCCCCCCAACTCACTCTCTCCTCTTGGGAAAATTTGGTGGATCCGATTTTTTGTTGACGCTAAACTTCCCTCCAAATTTACATAGAAATATATATTCCTAGGCAATTGTGAAAAACTTTAAAAAAAATTTGGTGGTAAGATTCCCGCCATAAATGCCAAGGAACTTTCAACGGAATAAATAGTGAGGAATTGTTTCTTTGGTGAAATCCTTGGTCTAATAATAAATATATATATATATATATATATATGTATATATACATACAAATATACACACACACATAAATACATAATAATTGTTTCTCAACAGAAATAATTTATAATTTTTTATATAAAAATATTTATTATTAAATATCTCTAATCACTATTATGTGTAAATATACATATATATCTTAATTACTTAGTTAATTACTAATATTAGTAGCTTGAATATTGCTTTTCACCACTTACCCAACACCACTACACAATCCAAGCTCCACCACTAAACCACCATCACCTCCTCCCCGACCACCACCATCCCTTAACCGGCATAATCACACATCCACCCAAACCCATCCACCATGCCACTACTACCACCATAGTCGTCACACCCCTTTACTACCATGCACCTACACTGCTTCTTTATTGGGCATCAATCTCATGCCCCGACCATTACACAACTAACACGACAACTACCACCAGAAATCTTCATATTAGAGAGGGACATTTATAGAGTGAATAATTTTTGTCTTTAAATTAGAGTCTGATTGATTTTATTCTATAAATTAGAGATAACTGAAAGACCGAACGCTAGTAGAGATCGTATAGACATGTGGGCGATAATGGTGGTGGTAGTTTTAGTGCGGTGGCATGTTGGTAATTGTTTTGGATGAGTTGCGGTTGTAGAGTGGTGGTAAGATCATTGTCATTGTAGTGAGATTAGTAGTGGTGTGTTACTGGTAGCTATGGTTCGTTTGTGACATAGGTGTTGTGTTGGTGTAATGATGGTGGCAATGTTTTAGTGGTGGTGATGCCGATAAAATTGGTGTCAATAATAAAATAATTAATAGAAATAAAAATATAAAGTATGTAAAAATATTTTTGTCCAAAACAATAATTATACTTAAAACCATACATATTAATTTTTTTCAGGGTTGTAATATTAAATAATGACCTAATTTTTTCAAAAATGATGAACAGTTAGGATACAAATAGAATAACTACTTTTATTTAAAATTAAATAATTATTAGTTTAAGTTCATTAAACTATCATGTCTAATTTGATAAATTTTAAAAATTTTCCCCAAAAATTAAAACTCCCTCCACCACCCCAACCCCAAAATCCCCCCCAAAAAAAAATTCAAAATACCGCCAATAACACCCCCTTCCTGTCAAAGTAATCCCCAAACCAAATCCCAAAATAGAGAATTCGTCTCCCAAACTCTCTCTCAGTCTCTCGTCCTCGCAGTCCCTGCCCCACCGTCTCCCACCGGATTCCCAGCATCCCTGATTCTCTCCCTGTCTGTCTCTCTCTCTCACACACACACACTCTCTCCCTCTAAATCGCGTCGTCAGAGGATTACACTGTCCCTGCTCTCTTCTCCACCCATTATCTCGCCGGAAAAGGTTAGTGGTTTTAAGTTTTTTCAAATTTCCCGGGCCATCCCTTACCCTATTTCTAATCTCTTGATTTTTTTGCGTGATAACCCTAGATCCGCCGCTGCCACCACCTCCACACAGGCCCCGCACCACCATTGTCGCCACCGTACCACCGCTACACCGCTGTCGCCACCGGACTGCCGGTGTTACTTCTCGATCTAGGTAAGTTTTTTTGTTTTTTTTTGTTTTTTTGTATTAATATAATTTTAAGTGTCAATTTATAATTAAGTTATTCATTCTTCAGTGTAGTGTACTAGTGTTAATGTGGAATTGACTCATGCAAGTAAGTTCAATCAGTTATTGCTGTTTTATGTTGAAATGCATGATTTGTAGAAAAGTTACTGTGTTTGTATTCAACTATCAAGGCCCTGTTGAAGTTCTCACCTTTGTTCGCAAATGACAATTTCTTAGACCAATCTCTGTAAGTCTCAACTGTTTAGGTTATATTCTTTATATTCATGTTAGCTAAGTCTGTCGAGCTTATGTATCAAAATCAACTTATGTTTTTACAATCTAAGGTAATTAAGTTTTGAGGAATTTTGAGTCCATTACATGATGCTCACCAACTGTTTGAAATTGGGTTTATGAGAAAATTGATTTTTTGGTGTTATGGAATTATTTGTAGAGTAGTGTATGAATTCACCATGTATCGATTTGTGTTTTTTTGGGATTTATGCATTATTTCAGTATATGTTTTGGGGAATGTTTCCACATTTTAATTTGCCACGGTGTTGATTATAGTGTTGAACTAGGAAGTTGGAACCTCAATCCAAGTTATACTACCTTGATCGACCAAATAATTAAGTCTCTTTCAAGTTTTTGTATGATCACGGTGACTTACAGGCAAAGTTGATACATTCAACTTGATTTATGAGGTAGGCTAAAATTGACTTCCTTAATTGCCGTGAGAAAGTGATGATGACATTGAGTAAGAACAGAGGTTTTGGTTACATTTATAGATTTTTTAGTTCAATTGGCTTTCTGTGCTTGCATATGCCATGAAAGTTGTTTTTTTTTTTAGTTGCTGCATATCGTCTTCCATGCATCTTCTTTTGAACTTTCTATCTGCATCAACCTGTTTTGCTTCCAATATGGAAGGTGCTAAGGTAGAGGAAAAGAAATCAGAGATTTATAGTACTAACATGACTGAAGCAATGGGAGCCGGTAAGTAAATTCATGCTTTGAGTTTGTGTTCTGCAAGTGAAAGTTTTGGTGGGCCTTTTGTGGAAAAAAAGATTGTAATACAACTTTTACTTGTTGGAGTAAATTTTGAGAAAATTGTCAGCTATTCAGCTAAAGTGACAAAGATACCTAAGCTTTAGAGCTAGCTACAGACTTTGTTGTTGGGGTCTACTTAGCTCATAGACCATATTGCTATGTGATGTGATATTCTTCTTTCATAGGCAATGTTTCTGATTTATATGCAAAATGATTGTTATGTAAGCTCAATTATTCTCGTAATTCTCAATGTTTTCTCAGATTTACTATTTTCATTTGGGCTCTCTATATGCCAATAAAACTTGTCTTGCTAATATATTTTTTTTATCACAGTTTTGACCTATAGGCATGAACTAGGAATGAATTACAACTTCATTTCTCCAGACGTAATTGTGGGGTCATGCCTACAGGTGATATTAATTTCTTCTCTCAAAATATAAACAGAGTCTACCTCTTCCAAAATTGCCTTCTAACTTTGGTTTTACTCACATGAGACTCCAGAAGATGTTGACAAGCTTTGCAGTATTGGAGTGAAAACTATCTTCTGCCTTCAACAAAATTCAGATCTTTAGTACCCAGTACAAATTTAAAATTAAAATTATCACTTTATTGCATATAATATTTTATTTTATTTTATTGTTTTTGCATATAAGAAATAATTTAATTGCCTTCTCTTACTTTGTTAAGGGTATTATGTAATCCTGAGAGTGAGATAATCTCTTTGCAAGTTTATGTTGAGTGGAGAGAGACATATCCTTTAAGACCTTAACTTGTTTTCCAGGTATTTTAGCGTTGATATCACTGCTCTCCGTGAATATGCTAGCTCATTTGATGATATTCAGCACTTGCGTGCTGAAATACGGTTGGTTGTGACTGTTTAAAGAATTTTTGTCTTGTCTGCCTTGTTGATTTAATTTATTTAATTTACTTTTTGTTATTCTTCCCTTCAAAAGTATTTATAACCCAACTCTTGACTGATTTGCACTAAATTTCTTGGAAGCATACGTGGTCAAAGGTCTATGTTAAGAATGTGAAATTTCTTGGGGTATGAACAAAGCTTGCCTTCTAGCCATCTCAGCTGCAAAAATATTAGGGAGAAGAATAGTAAAACATATTAGAGGCAGGTTGAAATAAAATGTAAACAATTGTTCTTTTACAATGCTGCCTTGTAAAAGATTTTTGAGTTCAAATTTGATTTAAAAGATTTCTGGGTTTTTTTGGGTTTTCAATTTTAGTGTTTTGAGTTGCTTTTCGAGTGAACCAGCTTGCATTGCATTGCATTGCCCTCTTTTATATATGTAGCTGATTTTATTCGTGTTTGACTCTTGATTGAGAGGATGTAGATTTATAGTTTTTAATACACTAGTTCTAATTACATTGTGTTTATAAAATTGACTGAATTACATCTTGTTTAGCAAATTGACTGCTGAGAAGTGATAACATATTTAGTCGATCGGAACCAGAATTTTTCTAGATTGGGACACTTTAGCAAATTGACTGCTAAGTATCAAAATGTTTAATGTTATTAAATTTTAATGTATTACTCATGTATTTAAATTGATATTGTACTTGTTTTTATATGACAGAATGATTATAAGGCGCGTGCACTGGCAGAGGTCGCCGAGGGCCGGTTGAAGCGAAGAGAGGAGGAAGTTCCATGGAGCCTTGAGATATGGAATTCTATTGCTTCTCAAAGATGGAAGAAGAGGGGAACGAGGATATACATGATAGGTGAGCATGGCGGGCTTGTGCTTAATGGATCTATAGCCTCTTCTCACGGTTTCCCGTCCACATCACGATCTCAGTTGTCAGAAGAGTTGCAAAATAATGTTTTGTGTGCGATTATCGAGAAAAATCAGGAGATAAAAGAAAAGTTGGCTCGACATGAAAAGGAGATAGCGGAGCATGGTCAGATGATTCAACAGATGCATGCCTTGATGATGTAGCAACAACAACAACAATAACAATAACGACCCCTTGTCTCCTCGCCAGACCCTAGTAGCTTAGTAAGGTCTTTATTTAGAGATTCCCCTAACGAGGGGGATAGTTGAAATTATATTTGACATTTAAGTACGAAGGGATAATTAAAATTGTGTGACTTTTTATGTTAAAACTTGAGTAATTCAAATTGTATGACTTTTTATGTTAAAACTTTTAGTTTATTTAATGTTTTAGTTTTTGTGTGCAGTTTAATTTTTGGTACTTATATATAAATATGTGGTAAATTAGGTACCCAGAATAATAAAATATACTAAATGCAAAATATATATATTTTATTTTTTCTTAATTTACCAATGAAATTTTCGTTGGTAAAATGTACATAAACATCCGTTGACAATCACCAACGGAAATAAAACTTTTCAACGGAATGTTTTGTTGGTAGTTACCAACGGAATATTAATTCACCAACGGATAATTTCGTTGGTAATTACCAACGGAAAAATTTTGTAGGTAATTTAACAACGGAAATTGGATTTGCCAACGGAAAATTCCGTTGGGGATTACCAACGGAATTAGATTTACCAACGGAACTTACCAACGATATATTCTGTTGGTGATTACCCACGGATATGTTTTTTCGTTGGTGATTACCAACGGAATTTGTTCCGTTGGTAATCACCTACCAATTTTTACCAACGGATTTGCAACGGAAATTTTCGTTGGTAATTCTAAATTACCAACGGAAAGCTCAATTTACCAACGGAAATTTCCGTTGGTAATCTGCGTTTTTCTAGTAGTGATTTTAAGCCTCCCGGGACTAACAAGATGCCTAATTGATTTGGGGGTTGAATGGATTGACAAAGGGCATCCCAATTCAATTGATTTATTGAAATGAAAAATGAAATATGGCCACTTGCTCCCTCTTGGAAAAATCATCTCGCTTGAGCAAAGATTTTTAACTTTTATAGACTTGAGGAAAGGAAGAATGCAGTACTAGGATTTAAGCTTGCATTTTAAAAAGGATATTCTCCTTGCCTTCTATACTACTATATAAGCTATGCAGACTCATCATTTTAGAGCAAACATACTTAAAGCAAAAGCAAAAAATATATAGCTCTTCTCTAAATTTTCCCACTCATTATCTTCATTCATCAGTGAAGTGCTTTCTAAGGAAGTGGTCATAACGAAGGTATGAGATTCCTCCATGGCCAAGCATCGCAGTTTCGTTTCTAGCAATGGAACCAATTGATGATGCATAAAAAATCGAGCGCACTCGAGTTCCAATTCGATCATTGCGGCATTGTCAATTTTGGATATTTGGCTTGTTCGATCTGTCAGAAAGAAATAACCGTGAGAGTGGCAGGGAGGGTTCCCTTGTAATACCCCGACCTAACTTCATTCCGGGTTCACTCGTAATCTCTCAATATTGACCCTAAAACCCTCGGAGAGTGAGGCGTCATGCTTGTTAAGCGTGACGTGTTAGATTGAAGACCATATTTGACACGTGTTTAACTCATGGCGAGTTGCACATTGTTCCTATATCCGTTCGAGATTATCCTCGACTTCGTTTAGCATTCGTGTACATTACATTTCCTCTTTGGTTGGTTGACCTAACCTTGGCTTAGATTCGTTCGCTAACGACAAGCATGTTCGCTTTGTCGTTAACCCGTAAGTTGGATTGGTTTGAGAGTTGTTTGACTCGTTGTGCATGTGAGACTTATGTTTATTATCATTCGTCTACCATCGCGGGATGATTTGGGTGTGTTTCGAGTTTGTTGACCATGATTTGATGTCAGGATCAAACCTAGGAGTGGCCAAGTGATCAAACCTAGGAAATAGAGTAAAATAGAATTGGATTGGACTTTTGAACTTGGCACGCCCGTAAGCCTTTCCTTGGCACGGCCGTGCGAGAGCAGACAGAAACTCCAGAATTGGGCTGTGAAGTTTGGCACGGCCGTGCGCCTATTTTTGGCACGGTCGTGCGAATTTGGCATGGCCGCGCGCCTATTTTTGGCACGGTCGTGCGAAGTTGGACAGATTGGTACTCTGTTCGTCCGGTTTTCGTTCTTTCTCGGTTTTTAACATTTTTAAGTGGTTTAAAATGCTCAAACAAGCCCGGGATTGGACCAAATACTTACCCATGGTATTAATAATAAAACCCAACTCTATTTTCTCCCTCATTCTCACCCCCAAACCAGAAAATAGAGAGAGAGAGAGAGACTAGAGAGAGAAAGGAGAGAGAAGAAGAGAAGAATCGCGATATCTTGTTCGTTCGGAGTCGGATTGGCGAGCCGTCTTCGCCGGAGCGTAGCTAGCGACGAGGGGAACGTTTCTATTTGAAGGGATCGTCCGATCCGTTGGTATATCACGAACCCATCTCTTCCCCCACGTTTTAGAGAGAGAAAGTGGTGTTTTGAGAGAGAGGGAGTTCGATTCGAGCTTGGTTCGAGTTTGGGATCGACGTTTGGACTCTGTAGCGGCGTAGAGTTCACGGAGGAGTACATTTCCACCCAAAGCCCCTTGGATTTCGTGGAGGATTTGCGTTGTGTGGTAAGTTACTAATCTCCTTCTTAGATTTTGAGCATCGTAGAATAGTATCGCGATGTTTACGTGTTATCTATGTGCATATGAACTCCCTACATGCTATACTTGTTCAATGTGATACTCTAACATGTTAAATGATGGGTATTGATGAATCGTTGTTAATTTTGTGGTCTCCGAATATTAGAGACTTGTGGAGTTCATTGTGTACACGTTGTTGTTATTGCGACAATTGTTGTCTCCGAGTATTAAAGACTCCTCGAGATTTCGTTGTGATTATTATTGTTGTTGTTGTTTCCCAAGTTGTAGACTCGTGGGTTTGTTTTATAGTTGGGTCCCGGCCATAAAGTCGCCGATGACTTATTTTAGTTCTACCGAGCATGTGTAGTCCTTTGAGATTTTTATCGTTAGAATTCTCGCGATGACTCGTGAGATTTGTACGGGTGGTATATACCCCGAACGTTGGTCATTGTGGTTGGCACGGTTAATTAGGGACGATACTACGGTACGTCCGAGGTTCATTTGTTAGTGACCAACTCTAGCGGAGTTGTATAAGACGTAGAGATTATACGTCGTGTAATGTGGTAATGTGTAGTATAAACCAATGTAGGTTGTATTGTAGTCTCCTACGGTGTGGGGTGACGAATTGTTGAGATCATGACCCGATAGGACTCGACTTGGGTTGACTTAGTCAAACATTACTGACTACGATGTGCGGTAAATCGTTGACTTAACCTTATGCCTTAGCAAGGGTGAATTATCCATGTTAGACCTTTCCTTAAGTGTTATCGTGTGGTCATACCTTTAATGCGCGACACTTCATATGAGGCGAATAGTCTCAATCGTCAGACGATGAACTGGTTGTATCCTAGGTAGTCATGACACACCTTGAATATCGTTTCAATACGGACGATGTGACTTGTAGAGAGTCATGATATGCATCATACGCGACTGAAATGAGGTGGAATATATATACATGAGATGGAGTGTATTGTGATCGTGGGATACCGTAGAGATCCTAGGTTTCACATGTTAGTAGCGCGTTGAATTATGATTGTAGGTACGAGTAGGCTTACATATGTTATGATTGTTAAGTCTAGCAATTGCGGACTTAAATGATGTGGTGTACGTGTGGTTGTTCTAGTAAGCAATAGGACAGTCATCCTACTTTGACGATTGATTGTGTGTTTAGTATTTACAAGCACATTATGTTGATTTGGTATGTGATTCAATAGAACACATTATGGTTTGATTTCATTGGGTTGTGATTCAATAGAACACATCATGATTTGGTTTATTAAGTTGTGATTCAATAGAACACACTTAGATTAGTTTGGCATGGGTAAACATCTACTTGTGCATTGCATCGAGTCCAGCTGGCATATATGCATTGGAGGTGTATTGAGGCTCGGTTATTGCGGGAGCAGGGGATTCGTAATAGCCGAAGGCCAATACGCTGGGCCTCGCCCTACCGTTGGCCACGGTAGGGGTTTCTCTAGTCCCACAGTTGAACGGAATAAATGGCGACTGTGTATTGTCGACATTTTTGTATGCATTGGGATACGGATACCGGTCCCTTGTGATACCTATAAGTGGCTAGAGCCGTATTGTCTTGGGTCGTAGGGGATCGAGCGATACGTCGACGTGGATACAGAAAATGGTCCACAATGGGTACCTGTAGACCGTTCGGGTCGCGGTCGGGTACATTATCGGTTGGGTATTTGTAGATCGTGCTTGACGCGATCGGGTACCTATATTTGTTTAGGGATACGAGCACCAGTCCCTCTGTGATTTGTGTACGGCAGCAGCAGCACAATCATCTATCTCTGTTTGATGTTCGGTATTGAGAGATGTGACCAGCATCGACGACACAGTTATTTATTATGGTTTTCTGGAGCAAAAGCGCAGGAATCTATTATCACTATTATCTTGATGGATAGCAGCAGAGGCATCCTTTATAGTTCTGTGGAGCAGCAGTACGATCGTTTACTACGGCCTCATAGAGCGACAAGGTCGGAAGTGTTTCAAGGGATTTCGGAGGTGTACCTCAAATCCACCATATCAACCTTTATGTGTTTACTTTGAGCTTTATGTGCTTCCTATATGAACGAATGTTGGTCGTGGTCTCCAACCAGTGCATGACGGTTGGCAGCTACTGAGCCTCTCGTGAATATGGGGTTGGTTGTCTTATGTGCTACAATCTGTTTATTATCCTGTTATTCTTATGTGCATAATGCCATGCCATATTGTTTCATTAGTAGCTTACTGGGTCATTCGACTCATCCCTTCTATATTTGTTTTCCTTAGTTGCAGGTTACGTTTCGACGCAGTGAGGCTCTAGTTCGAAGATCCTCTAGTTAGTATTTTATATTTGTTCCCTGTACTTGAGAGATCGTAGGTTAAACTGAGTTATGTAAACTTAGTATGTCGGGTAGAGGTTCTTGTGTTGTATAGACTTGTATTTGGTGCCGACTCATAGGGTTGTGCTGGTTGTACTATTTTTATAATTTCAGTTTTCTTAGTTGTTGTGGCCGTGTGCCCGTTGGTATTTTACTATTGGTGTTTCCCGAGCGTTGGCTCGCGGTGTTGTAGTTGTTGTTGATCTCCGGCGTTTGTTTAGCCGTGGAGGTTATTTTTATGTTGTTGGGATTCTTGTTATTCGATCTTTGAGGCTCAAGTTCATTTGTTATTCCGCTGCTTTGTTTTGAGTTTTCCGCTGCATTGGTTTCGTTTCGAGCTTTTGTGGCTCGCTTCATTTAGTCTTTCCTCGGTTTGGCGCTCCGAGTTGGGGTTCAACATCGAATCTCGGACTCGGGTCGTCACATCCCTGCTAATACCCTCTAGCGTATTCGTCAATCCCTAGGCTGTGTGAAAAGTACATATATTTCCTATGACTAAAATGAGACTTACGTTGGGTTGATGATGGAAGCGGCTATATATACTTTAACAAGCCTGGCCATTATTTATTGGGAGTCACTTACTCCAGTGAGGCTCGTATACTTTATTCGGGGTCAGAATATGCACATCAAGTAACATAATTAAACAAGATAAGAAGCCTCAACTTATATTTGGTAATAACCGAAAAACATTTGAATAAATGCTGAGAAAGGCAATTAATAAAATTCTCATCAAGAAAAGAAAAATTAAAAAAGAAAACATAAGAATTTCGCTAGTCTCAAGGGTGCACATAGCTAGGCTTTAAAGAAAACATAACGAAAGCCGCTTGTATCAATGGTGAACATTGCTAGGCGTTAAAGAAAATTTAAATAAGAAAACATAACAATTGCCCCTTGTCTCAAGGGTTAACATAGCTAGACTTTAAAAAATAAATTTGATGTGTTTAGCAATGACAATGGAGTGTATTGCCACCTAATGCCATGTTGAGAATGCGGCATCAGATCTACAATCTTCCTTCTTTAATTATGCGTTGGATTCATAGGCATATCTTGCGCAATTTCCATATTCGAGCCTTCTCCACCCTCCCAAATCGAATTCATCATTTCCATGCCTCGAGGAATATTTGTACCTCTCAATTTTCCACTCGGTACTTCCATTCCGTGAGGAAGATTCTCCATCATTTCTCCATACATCAACACACTTTGGGGAAGATGCTCATCTCTAATCTTATTGATGTTTTCCACCTCTTGGAGAAGATTTCCCCTTTGAAAATAATTTACCATTTCCACCCCTTTAGAAAGAGCTCCTTCTTTAATACCATTCACCTTTTCTAGCCCTAGAGGAAGATTTCCTAATCCTCCATGGTGATTTTTTGACATCCATTCTTCAAACTTCCTAGCAATATCCATTATTGAATCCTTTGCAATTGGACCCATATCAAGCACATCTAAGACATTCTCATTGCTTGTTGGTTCATCAATGAGCAATCTGTACATGAATTGAGTAACCTCTTTATAGCGGTTTTCCCATTGCAGTTTCATCAATCTTTCTTCAGCTTTCTTAACACTTTCTGTGGTAAGACTCTCTTGATTCTCCATCTTAAAGCTTTGTTGGTATTCGGGCATTCCTTTGAACCTTGTCAACACCTCTTGGAATCCTACGTATGAAGGCCAAAGCTCAGGCTCTTCAGAGTGAGCACCATATATGATGGCACAGGATTTAACATCACAAAGTGTGCTAAGCTCACTCACCATCTTCTTCAGCCCTTTCATTCTTTTCCTATATGTAGCTCTCCTAGCAGATGCATTCTGAATGAATGCAAGCTTCACTTTCGATCGTACCATGGCTAAGTGATATTGGGGAGACTTAGAAGGACAACAATGGAAATATGGTTTAGATGGTGAGATTTTCTTCAAGCAAAGTAGGATATTTATAATGGTGAAGATATGCAAGTAATTATATCACGTGTCTTAATTCGAAAAATTTGTTGGAGAAAATTAATGGTAACCATATGAGATAAGTTTGGTGCAGATATTTGGTGAACTTATTAACTAAGTTTCACACGGTTGCACTCGAGTGCTTTTAACTCAAAAAGTTACTCCCTCCATTCCTAAATTATTGTCTTGTTTGACCCAGCACACGGATTAATAAAAAACATTTGACTTGATTATTAATATTGGTATAGTGTATAGTTTCCTTTAATGCCCATGTGTATGTGGCCCATAATTAAAGTAGGGAGAAAAAGTAAGGGTAAAATGGTAAAAGTGATGTTCTAAAAATGAAAGTGTCAAACAAGACAATTATTTATGGATGGACATAAAAAGAAACCAAGACAATAAATTAAGGACGGAGGGAGTATAATCATTACTTGTAATGAGTTAGACCTAGATTTTTAGGTAAATAGTGATATATTTACATTGATAGGATTATGTTAAATGTTATACATATATATGATTAGTTTGGTCCCTGAATTCGCTGATGTTTCCTTTAATGGTACCCAAACTTAAAGTTTTACTAATTAAGGGACTAAGCTTCACCTTTAGTACCGAAACATTACATGACATAAAATGGTGTCTATTAAGCTCGTTAATTTTTACTTTAAAGACCAAACTACCCAATGTCTGTTAAGCCGGTTAATTTTTATGTTAATGACCTATTACCCAATATGTGTTGCTGACTACATTTACAACTAGTTTTAGTTTGAATCAATAAGGAAAAAATAGAAAAGAAAACAATATGAAACATTGGATGCAAACTTTTCTTTGCTCATTCGATTATATATAAATAAAATAAGCTTTTATTATTTCAAAAGAAACACAAATTCCACAAATGATTTTTCAATTAAAGGAATCATATGGTTAATTGGTCAATAATGTTAACTCACAAAAATGAACTTATATGATCCATATTTACCAAAGTGCCCTTATCTTGAGTAGATATTGAGTGCAACGGTGATACAACCTTATAGATATCACAAACCAATCAAAATACACCTTAGTCTCTTTACACCAATGCGTCTCCTCAACCCCCGATGACGTCGAAGGCCTTCTATTTGGCTAGGTAACCTAAATCACCTCCCTCATAAAAAGGCATCCTCACCAACAGTCCAAAGTTCACCCTTCATTTTATTTAATCACATCACTCCATATTTCTATCTTTTTCTCTTTCTCGCCCAACACCAGCAACCCATCTCCATCTTCGCACCAACAATACATCTCTGACTCTTCCACCACATCTCTTGTAAGATTTATTAAGAAGAGTTGAGAATTTTTATTATTCAAGAAGAGTTTTGGTCTCAATGTTACAACTTGAAGAAGAAGAAATTATCCAATTATATATACAGTAAATAGAGAGAAAGTGATTGAGCGAACTAACTACCAGACCACTAATTACACTCGATACCCCTTTACAATAAGATATAACACTTCACACCCTTGGCTTAAACTAACTCAGTAGCTTGTTCTTTTACTTGAATTTGAATATGAAAAGTTGCTGATCAGCCAACATGAGAAGCTGCTGATGAGCCAACATGAAAAGCTTCTATGTTATCATCCCCCCCTGCAAGCTATAAGGGGAAAACAAGTTGAACATTTGTAGCCTGGACAACAGAAACGTTAGTTGAGTTGAAGATAAGGCTTTGGTGAAAATGTCTACAGGTTGAAGAGCTCAAGATATGTGGGCAGTAGTGATACCACCAGATGTGATCTTTTCACGTACCAAGTGACAATCAATGTCAATATGCTTGGTACGTTCATGAAAAACTCAATTTGAGGCTATACGAAGGGCAAACTTATTGTCACAGTAAAGTGTAACATGAGTGATATTAGTTATGTTGAAATCTCTGAGGAGAGAGATCAACCAAGTGACCTTACAACACACAGAGGTCATAGCTCTATATTTTGCCTCTGCACTGGACTTAGACATTGTGTTCTGCTTCTTAGCCTTCCAAGAGATCAAAGAATTCCCAAACTTAACACAGTAGCCTGTAAGAGACTTCCTTGTGGATGGACAAGAAGCCCAATCTGCATCATAGAATGCAGTGAGAGAGATTGATAAAGTTGAAGTAACAAAAGACCCTGCCCTGGAGATCATTTAAGATACTTGAGAAGCTTAAGGACTCCAGTATAGTGAGGCACCCTTGGAGAACTCATAAACTAGCTCAATATGTGCACTGCATAAGAAATATCTTGCCTGGTGATGTTTAAGTAGATCAACTTGCCCAATAATCTTCTATAAAGTTCTGGATTGGAAAATAATTTGCCAGTATCAGCAGCTAGTCCATGATTTTGTTCAATATGAACCTTAGAAGGTTTGGCAGCCAGAAGACCTGTGTCAGTTAAGATATCTAAGACATACTTCCTCTGATGAAAACATATACCCTGCTTTGACCTAGCTACTTCTAATCCTATAAAGTATTTGAGAGGACCTAAGTCTTTAATCTTAAAGTGAGACTGCAAATGAGTTTTGACCAAAGCTACTTCAGTGGAACTAGATCCAGTGATGAGAATGTCATCAACATACACCAAGATTGCAACAAAAGAAGAGGCCTTATTAAGAAGAAATAAAGAATGATCATTTAAGGACTGGACAAATCCATAAACTAAAAGGGTAGTATAAAACTTTAGAAAACCACTGTCTTGGTGCCTGCTTTAAGCCATATATGGATTTGACCAATTTGTATACTGGTTGTGTAGAAGAAGAAGACCAGGACGAAGGAATAAAGTAGCCAAGAGGAAGGGCTATATATACTTCCTCACCTAAGTCACCATGGAGAAAGGCATTAGTGACATCTAGTTGATCTAGCATCCAATCAAACTGAGATACAATAGCCAAGAAGACCCTAACATTTGTCATTTTAGCAAATGGAGAGAAAGTTTCAAAATGATCCAAACCAGTAGTTTGAGTAAACCCTTTAGCAACAAGCCTAGCCTTGAATCTCCCAACCAACTATCTTCTTCCCTGCAAGCAACGCTTGAATCTCCCAAGTCTTGTTTTATTCTAAAGCTGAGAGTTCAAGTTGAATGGCTTCACATCATTTAGGATCAGTGATGGCTTGGGAATATGTTTTGGGTTCAATGACAGAAAAAATGTTGCAAACATAGGCACAATATAAAGAAGAAATATTGGAATAAGACATATAGTTTTCCAAAGGATATAAGGGAACAGACCTTACAGTAACATTTGAGGCTTGAAGAGATTTGGTAAACTAATGAGGAAGCCCTGTATAATCTTGAAACTTGGCTAGAAGGGTTCTAGTTCTTACAGGTCTATTAAGAATATTAGTGGGTACAACATTAATAGAAAAATCATATGTGTTTTGATTAGAGGTTAAATGATAAGATGCAGAGGCTGGTTCCTCAAAGTCAAGAGGAGGAGAAATGTCGTTAAGGAGAGGAACATGAGCAGATGAAGTAAACAAAGTAGAGAAAAGAAATTGATCTCCATAAAAATGAACATCTCTACTATGAAACACTTTATGAGATTGCAAATCATACAGTTTATATGCCTTTTTGCCATAAGGGTAGCCAATGAAAACACATTTGACAGCTCTTAAATCAAATTTGTCCCTAGTAGAGGAGAGTGTTAAAGAAAAACATAAGCAACCAAGCACTCTTAGATGAGAATAAGAATGAGGTTGACCAAAAAGAAGTTCATAAGGAATTTTATGTTATAGAATAGAGGACGAAAGTCTGTTAATAAGATATGTTACAGTAAGAAGACATTCTCCCCAAAACCTTTTTCGTAAGTGAGCTTAAAATCTCAAGGCCCTAGCAACACTGAGTAAATGTCTGTGTTTTCTTTCCACCCTCCCATTCTGTTGGGGTGTTTCAACACAAGAGTTGTGTTTCTCTATGCCAAGAGATCCCAGTAAAGCGAAAATGACTTGATTAAAAAATTTAGAGCCATCATCTGACCAAACTTGAGTGACAATGCCCTTGAACTGAGTTTGAACAATTTTAAGAAATAGATCAAGATAAATGGAAACATCAGACTTTGAATGAAGTAAGTCCATGTGATTCTCGTGCAATCATCAACAATTATAAGAAAAAAATTACAACCATTCAATGTATATTGTTTATAAGGTCTCCACACATCACAATGTATTAAAGCGAAGGGAGTTTTACTGTGAGAAGAGCTCAAAGGAAAAGGAATCCAGTTTGTTTGGCACAGTGTCACACTTCACAAACAGAAGGTACATTTCTACTACTATAAGATAGATTTGGAATATGATTAAAAGAACTGTAAGGAAGATGACCTAATCTATGATGCCAGGTACATACTAAGGGTGTAACACTACATATGACAGAAGATGAAACATTGCAGGCAATAGAAGATGAAGAGTTAATAGAGTGACAGACACTTATAGGAGGAATAATAAGCTTGTACAGTCCTTTGTTCAATTTACCAATCCCTTCAATTTCCTTTATGCTAATTCCTAAAAAATGTAAGAAGAAGGAAAGAAAACAAGGCAGCATTTGCTGTCATAAGCTAGCTTACTTCTAGAGATAAGATTGAATGTAAATTGAGGAACAAAAAGGACATTAATTGTGCAGTGGAATATCTGGAGTAAGTATAACAAAACCATTATGAGTTATAGATGAGCACTGACCAGTATGTAAGGTAATTGTAGAGTGTATATGAATAGGATTAACAGGGCTGCTAAATTGAGAGGTGATATGGTTAGTAGACCCAGAATCAATGATCCAATCATGTGTGTCCATGGCATTATAAACTAAGCATAAAGGACTAACAAAACTAGAAAGAGACAAGGATTTACCTACAGCCTGATTGATATTGAGATTTGCAGTAATGAGAGTTAAGAGACGCTGATATTAAGTCTCGATAATATTAGGAGAAATGTCAATTGTAGATGGAGGAACCACCTGTGTGACACTGTTGTTGTTGGCAATAGCCACTGAAGGGCAAGCACTTTCAACAGAATTGTCCTGAGAGCATTGCACATGAGCAGCATTGGCCCTTTGCTTAAATTTCTTAGGCATTTTGGAGGGATCATGCTTAGTCCCATAGAATTTGTGCCAATCCGGATACCCAAGGATGTAGAAACATGAATACTTTGTATGACCAGTACAGATTACCTTTAGTACCCTTCCTGTTATTGATATTTCTTGATTGACCAGCATTGTTATTGAATCCTTTGGCCAACAAAGCAGTAGTAGAATCTTTTAATGGCACATTGTAAGTTGAGGCATTTGACACAGAGAAGTCCCTAGTCTTTTCATCTTTAATCAATAAAGATAGGGCTTGACTAATGTTTGGAATATGAGTTATAGCCAGAATGTTACTCTTAGTATTCGCAAAATTCTCATTGAGCCCCATGAGAAATTGTGTCAAGGTTTGTACATTCTCATTGCCCTTTTCCACTAAAGGTAATTTGAATTATTCAAGACAATCGTAACCAAAACCATACCTGGATTGTCATTAGCATGAAGAAATAATGAATGTGACGCATGCAATTTGAGATCAGATTCATCTAAGTCATATTCATTAACATTTGATTCTGTTTCTTGTAAATTTTTGCGATCTTCAGAAGTTATATTGAGAGCACTAGGGTTTTGATTTCCAGAAGTAGACATTGTCGAAGAGATTGATTAATCACAAATTTCATAATGTGCACAATTAGAAAACTTTCCATGTTCACATCCCCTCCCACCCCTTATCATTTCCATTTTATAAGTAGTTGCTACAGACACCATAATCACTTTTTGTCGATTTGTTCATTCAATCATTGATTGAATTATGTCTAATATTTTCTTTTTCTTGAAAAGAATTTGATTAGATATATATATATATATATATATATATTTATATATATATTGGTTACTAATATATCAACCATTGAATTGAAAATTAATGGCTAAGATTAATTGCATTAAATGACTCACCTACTTGCATTAATTACATTTTCAACTAACCATTAAATCTTAGCCATTGATTTTCAATCCAATAGTTGATATAATAGTAACCATTGATGGTTATATTTTTGAAGTAACCATTGAATACTCCCCCATATATATATATATATATATATATATATATATATTTACGTTTCTAAAAAATGTTACTTTTACAAGTAAATTAAAAAACTAAACCCTAAAATCATAAACATAGAAATGTAGCAGATCTGATATAATTTTTGCTCAAGCTATAATAATTTTGGAGTAGAAGAAAGGAGAAATAGCATAGATGGAGAGAGATTTGCGAGATTGGTGTTGAGAAGTTAAGAGGATGTGAACTCAAGAGATTGAATTCACATTCCTCCACAATGTCTATTGAATTTCAAAAAAATCAAGAGTCTTTAGTTCGAGTCATGAAAGTACATTTATGTTTAAATTTGGGTGAAAAAACATAGGTTCGAGCCATGGGAGGTAAAACTTAATTAGGTTAGAGTGACTTAGAATCATGGGAATACTCTTATACCCTAAATTGTTTTATCATCTTTATGATCCTATCCATATCCAGAGTTTTATTACCATTATATCCGACTCGGGGATTAATTTTGTAAATATAGTCAAAAAAAGAATTTAAGAATCAGAGATAGTAGAGCAGATGCGAAATTGCTCTGATACCATTTAAGATTTATAAAAAAGACTGAGAATTTCTATTTTTCAATAAGAGTTTTGGTCTTAATATTACAACATGAAGAAGAAAAAATTATCCAGTTATATATACAGTAATAAGAGTTTTGGTCTTAATTAACTACCAGACCACTAATTACACTCGATACCCCTTTACAATAAGATATAACACTCTATACCCTTAGCTTAAACTAACTCTGCAGCTTGTTCCTTTACTTGAATTTAAATATGAGAAGCTGCTGATCAGCCAACATGAGAAGCTGCTCATCAGCCAACATGAGAATCTGTTTGACTAGCCAACATAAGAAGCTTCTGATTAGCCAACATGAGAAGCCTGTCTGACCTGCCAACATGAGAAGCTGTTGTGTTATCATCTCTTCATATCTGTGCTCGTACTCATACTTAAACGTCTCCAAATCACAAAAACACACATATAGATTTGGGTTTTAAATCTAGTTTTGACTTTTGGTTTAAATATTAATGTGTCACGTGTGCGAGATACTAAGTAGAGAGAAAATGTGTAATTGGCAGAGCGAATATGTTGAAGAGGTTAAAATGTCAAATGTGAAAACAATGAAGGGTCCTTAAGGTGATGTATTTGTCTCCTCAATATGATCATTATCCCATGTTCAGTAAAGACTTGTCTTCTCACCTTTAAATCTCAAATCCACTAAAGAATGGTTGCTCATCTTCCTAAAATCGGAGCTCACTTTGGTGAATAATGTCCCAGTGGATACTTGCCCGTGATAAACTTGAATGTAGGAGCAATGACACCGTGAGGGCGAGTCGGGCCATGGCCCGATTATAATCCTCCAGCATGAGAGTAAGTATTATAATTACAACCACAGTAAACCTGTAGCGCCTGTACCATTCACATTATTTGCATACATTCGATTTATACATCTCTTTGATTGTTTTTGTCATTTCATGTGAAAATTTCATTCAAACATGCTTGCAATCACGTTGATTGTATACTTATTGATATGTGGTTGAAGTTTCGTAGTCTTTCTTACTTGCATTAGATTGCATTAATAGCTTCATTTTTCGTGATTTTGATTGTGTTTCGGATGTTTCGTAAACTTGGTTTGGGATTGGAAACATCATGAAATCATTTAGGAACACTTCGAGATTATTTTGAACACTTTAAAATGTCCCAAGCTCGCCCTAGCGCACCCTGGTCGCGCTTAGCGAGCAACTGGCTGAAGTTTGCTAAAAAATTAGACTAGAGATTCAACCGAGGCTGCGCCTTAGCGCGTCCGTACACGCGCCCTAGCGCGCCAGCGTGCCTTAGTGCCCTCATGCCTGCGCCCTAGTGCGCCCCTGTGACAACTTTTGTTAGATTTTAAGTTCTTGACTTTTTGACTCAATCCAAGGGCTGTGATTTAATACGACCCTTGAACCTCTTGGACCAGCTATTATCAGACCATAAGAGACCTTGAGAGTCTCTTGTTACTCTCCATTTCCCCTTCATAAACCTAGAGTTCTAGAGAGAGAGTAAGGAGAGTTCTTGAGAGAGGTGTTGTAACTTTGTCGTTTGGAGTTGGATTGACGATCCGTCTTCGCCATCGCGAAGCTCTTGACTAGGAGAAGACATTCCCTGGGTTGCATGTAGGAGTCCTTGGCTTGATATCACAAAGAGGTAAGCTACTGTCCCTTTTCTTCCTCAATTTTGTCTTGGTTGACATCTTAAGCTTGTAAAATGATGAAACCATGTTGAAATCACCATGTTTGAGTATGTTTTACCATGTTGATTTTTTAATTTCATGGTTGACTTGTTACATGTATGGTTGGACTTGTTTTTACATGTTAGAATTCAAAGTATTGTTACCAATTATTAAGTTCACGGTATAAGTGATTCACGTAAACTCGAATTCATTAAAAACTAAAAATGACTCTAACGGAGTTCGTTAGGATTTCATAATTTATGAAACTATGTGTGTGATTTGGGATTTCTTGGATGATTCGAGTGATTCGTTTGAAAATTTGGTTACACTAGTTGTGTGTGTTGATATTACGTTAACTGTCGTAATTTTTATATGTTGGTTAATTTGTTGTTGTAGGATTTTTGTAACCTACTTGAGACATTCGTGTTGTTATTGAATTTTGTTGTTGTGGTATGCTCCCTATTTTGGAGTATGACCGATTTATTTTAAATGTCGACTAAATATTCTACTTGAGCATTTAGTTAAGTCCATGGCATATTTGTTTTGACGGTGTATTGACTCTCGATTATTGCGGGAGTCGGGGCTACGTAATAGTCAAAAGCCAATACATTGGGCCTGGCCCTACCGTTGGCCATGGTAGGGGAATAGTGCCAGGTGTTGTATGGTACAGTCGCAACTTTGGTAAGCTATTACCGTGGTGATTTTGCCGGATAGTAGGGACCGGGGGACACCCGGTGTTGTGAATACAGGAAATGGTTCACATGTTCTTGTTCTAGTGTTATTGAGCTCTTGGTTTTGGTTATGGTTCGAGCACGTCAATAACGGCTTCGAATTCTTGATTCTGGTTTATTGATCGAGCACGTCAACAACGACTTCGATATTTGGTATTATATTGGTTGGTTGGTTGGAAGTATTGGTTTGGTCGGAGGTGTACCTTGACGTCGTATCCATTTAAACGTGTTTACTTATCGCTCTTATCTGCTTCCTATACAAGCGAATGTTGGTCATGGTTTCCAACCGGTATGGGACGGTTCGCGATCGTTGAGCCTCTCGTGTAATATGGGGTTGTATGGTTACATATATACTTGTTATATACCTTTTCTTGTAAGTGATTTATGATGCAATATCATGTATACTTGTTATTAATATTATTTTGCACCTAGCATGCCATATTGTTGCATTAGTAGCTTATTGAGTTTTGACTCACCCGGTTTTGTGTTTATTTGTTTTCCTTAGATCACGGTCCAGCGAGGAATCCTTAGCAAGTTCGTGTTCAGTTTCGCTGGGATAGTCAATCATTCTTTTGGGTAGATACACCTTGTACCTTGTATTTTCTTTTAGTGAGGTCAAGGGTGTACATGTTATTGCTCTAGTGTTATTGAGTTCTAAGGTGTACTTTTTTTTTTTTTTTTTTTTTTTTTTTTAGGAAACAGGACGGAACCTGAGAATTTTATTAAAAACAAAAAATAATACAAGAGGGGACAACAGCCTTGCCCTTATAGAACCGGGAGGACAAAGGAGCCTAACCTCGAAAAACATACAAAATAGAAAACTATTTCCTAAAACTATATAAACCAATGAAATCATGATCAAGCAAGCGACGAACATCGCGATGAAGAAGCTCCCGATTCTCATAGAAAACTTTCTGTTGGTGCGAATACGCTTCTAAAGCTAGCCTGTCAGCCACCTTGTTTACTTCTCTGAAAACATGAACCAAGCCAAAAGAACCCAAATTCTTCTTGCAATCCCTAAGCTCATATTCATAACGCCATGGAGCTCTATGACAACCTTTTAAGACCGACACAGCAACAAAAGAATCAGATTCAACAATCACCTGCGATAAACATAGGTCCCGACAGAGAGCCAAACCATCACGAAGAGCATAAATCTCCGCAGCCATGTTAGTACCTTGACCATAGAAGCTTGAAAATGCACGAACCAAAGAGCCATCGGAATCTCTAATAATACCACCCCCAGTGCAAAGACCATTCCTAGCCGAACCATCTCGTGTTCAATTTAAATTGGCCAACCTCCGAGGAATCCATTTCAACCATTGACCCCTCCTCCACGAAACAGAGATACAAGGCAAACGAAGCATTTGTAACCGCCTTTTCCCCATACTATCAAGAGAAGACTTTGGAACGAACATAGACAGCATGTCAGAAAGATTCTTTCGAATACTGATTATAACCTTACTGACTTGCATAGGACAACCTTCGTAAGTGGCTTTACACCTAGCCTTCCAGATTTCCCAAATAGCAAAAACAAAAATACCAAGGCAAACCACTCCAACTTGATTCGAAGGAATGCCCATCTGTCCAAATATTCCATGCATGCAAAATTGAACCATACCTTGAGATTTTATTAAAGGGGCGAGCGAAATACTCCCAAACAGCTTTAGCAACCTCGGATTGAACAAAAAGATGATTCAAAGATTCCTGTTGAGAAGCAACACAGCAGCAAACACACTTGGAAACAATAGGAACTCGGCGCTTGTGCAACTGCAAGTCCACCGGAACAGCTTGGAGGAACAGCTTCCAAGCGAAACCACTCACCTTCAATGGCAGCCACCTCTGCCAGATTTTCGAAGCCCAGTGAGGAGATGTAGCTGTGGAACGTGTAACCTGCCAGAAGTCTTTGGTGAAGAAATCTCCAGATCGAGAAAGCGTACACACCAGCCTATCAGGAACATTAGCGTCAAGGCAGATCGCTCGAAGATTATTGTGAAACTGAGCAGGAACCAAAGGCAACAGCTGCTCTAGATTAGCTAATCCCTCGGCCACCGTGAGCTTTAAGTCCATAGGTAAAGGGCCGATTAAGCGCACACCACACCAATTATCATTCCAAAAAGATCGAGAACCCGCGCCAACCACCCATTGACTGTGATGAATAACCTTGGGCAACTGGACAGCAATAGACTTCCAAATATGCGTGGAAGAGGCTGGACTTGACAAACCATCGTTAGTCCCATACTTATTATTGACAAATCGCGACCATAAGCTTTGATGTTGAAGCGCATTCCAGGCTAGTTTGGCATGAAGAGATTCCATAATATGTTTCAAAGATCGAAGACCTAAACCGGCTTCCAAGAAGGGAAGACAAACTTTGTCCCAAGCCACCCAATGAACTCGTCTATCTCAGTGAGCTCCAAAGAAAATTAGCCATCCCGCTTTCAATTGCTTTGATGATCGAGTTTGGAATTTTGATCACCGCAAGTGAATGAATGGGAATCTTGCTCAACACCGACTTAAGAAGAACAATTTTACCACCAAAAGAAAGAAGACGAGATTTCCACCCCTCAATACTGAGTAATACGACGAGAAGATCTTCAAAATAAATACGTTTCGGCCTTCCTTTAAACAGAGGGACACCCAAATATTTCATGGGCAAGCGACGATAAGAGCAACGACCAATCTCCAAGTAACGCAATTTTCCGATGGGAAGAAGTCGATGGAGCATAAAATCCACTTTTCGTAAATTAATGAGTTGACCGAACTTCGTTCGTATTGGACCATCAAACGTTTAAGAGCCATCACTGAGGTCTTGCTAGCATTACTAAAAATCAACATGTCATCAGCATAAAGCAAATGCGAAATAATTAAACCACCTCTACCATGCTCAAACGGACGAAACTTCCCAGCAGAAATAGCACCATTAATGTTAACCGATAAAATTTCCTGGGCTAAAATAAATAAAAGCGGAGAAAGAGGATCCCCTTGACGCACACCACGAGTAGAATGAAAGAAACCGAAACTTTCCCCATTAATCCGAAAGAATACCAAATCGAATTAATAATACGGAAAATCGATCACGGCTTGTCTCAGAAAAACCAAAAGCCTCCAAAGCACGCAAAAGAAAGTCCCATTCAATCCGATCATACGCTTTGGACATATCAAACTTAAAAATAATGTTACCTCCTCGCACCTTGTAATTCAGGTGAACCATCTCCGAGCCGACAATGCTTTCTGGATGTTACGCCCTTAACAAACCCCGATCGTTCGGAGAAATAAGATTTGGGAGAAGAGAGGCCACCCTAGTAGCCAAAATTCTAGAAATAACTTTACCCACAAAGTTGCCTGACTAATAGGACGCAAATCACCCAAATCTGAAGGATTGTCTACCTTTGGAATTAGAACAACTGTTGTAGCCGTGATCCCTTTTGGTAAAATACTACCACGGAAAAACTCCTGAATCGCTGCCACCACATCCTCTTTAACAATATCCCAACAACCCTGGAAAAACCACCCTGTAAAACCATCCGGGCCAGGAGCACTAGAAGGGTCTAAATCCTTAACAGATTGCCAAACCTCATCCTCATCCGGAATACGCTGAAGGAAAATATTATCTTGATTATCAATCCTTCGAATCACCCCTTCAAATAAAGAATCATCAATTTCATGAACTGAAGAGGAAAATAAATTTGAAAAATACCGAATAGCCATTTCCCCAATCTGAGCATTATCACGACACCAAGTACCATCAGGAAGTCTAAGCTTGACCGTATTAATACGCGATCTATCTTTTATGCTAGCATGAAAGTACGAAGTATTCCTTTCACCATCCTGGAGCCAATTTTGCCTGGCCTTCTGCTGAAGCATTTCCGCATCCCATTTCAATAATTGACGAAGCTCATTATTCCTTTGAGCAAGCTGATCCGCAACAGACTCATCCCAAGAGTGCTGTAAACTGTAATCTAATTGCAAAACCATATCCTGAATAAAAGAAATCCGCCTCTGAACATGACCGAAAACTGACCAGTTCCATTGCTTCAATTCTCTGCGTAAAAGATGTAATTTCCTGGACAATACTATCAAAGCTGACCCCAAAACAGGTCTTCCCCACTGGTTCCGAACAAAAGACAGAAAATCAGGATGATCAAGCCACATGCGCTGAAAACGAAAAACTCCTTTCGGCTTCAAGAGAGAAGGAAATTTAATAATCAGCGGGGAATGATCAGAACACACTCTACTCAGATGAAGAACGTTAACAGCTGGAAATAGAGCCATAAATAGACCATTTATCAAAACCCTGTCCAATCGAAGCCACATACGATCACTCCCAACATGATTATTACACCAAGTATAACAACTACCTTCATACCCAGCATCCATCAGACCAGCTTGACCAATGAAATCATTAAAATCACTCATACTAGGAAAATCACAAGCAGCCCCCCCTAGTTTCTCCGACGAATGAGAGATAATATTGAAATCACCACAAACCACCCAAGGTTCATGAAATTGCATGGAAGTGTCCACCAAATCAGCCCAAAGAATTTGTCTCTCACCTCTAGTACATTTAGCATACACAAAAGAAGCCAACACTGAATTACCCCCTATCACAAGACGAACTGTAATATGTTGATAAGAAGCACCCACAAAAGAAACACCCAAACGATGATCCCAAAGCAACCAAATATGCATATTTAAAGGATTATGATGCATACTACCTTCCATATGAAGCTTCTTAGCTAACTTGTCCAAACGGATTCCATCAATTTTCGGTTCCAACAAAACTATTAGCATAGTATCATGTTGGGATTTAAGAACTTTAAGATACTCCATCGATTCCCTATTACCAACCCCCCTAATATTCCATACCATAACTGACATAGGAAACTGATAGGGAAAATAAATTAGTGAGCCTTAGAAGAGGCCCTAGTAGCACGTTTGTTTCTCGCAACAAACTTCTTCTTCTTTTCCTTTTCAAGAACCTTATGAAACGAATTAATACGAGATGAACTCGGGTGAAAATCTATTAAATCATCCAAAGATGCGGATCTAGTATGCTTTACCTTAAGTTTATTTGGAAGAAATAAATCATCTTGGCCACGCAGCTGCAAACCCTTCCCCCGTTTTGTTATATCCACTGTCTCTGACTTACTGCCCTCAACATTGTTACACCCCAGCCCGAGCTGCTCTGAAATCTCGTCCACAGTAACATGGTCATCTAAATCAGCCAAAATATCATAAGGGTTGTGCGTGAAAACCCCATCCTCCTCAGCCATAATCTGTTGGTCTTCCAGCACACCATCTGCCACTAGACTAACATTATCTTTGCCCGCCGCATGATTCCCAAGGCTTGCAAAAGTCACAGGTTGCAAATTAATCCCAGGCTGTTTGTCTTGAACCGTTTGCTTGGGACTTGATGAAATATCAATGACCTCGGTTTCCTTGGGTATACCATGATCATCTTTCAATCCTGAACCCGAAGACTTCTCCAAATTACTGGCAACACGCAAAGGTATCCACTTTTTCGAAATAACATTATGTTCTTTCCCCATCTCCAAAGTTGCATCCTTAGGATTACTTGAATTAACATTCTTTTCCTTCCCCATTTCCAAGGTTGCATCCTTAGGTTTACTAGACGGCTGCCCTTCCGTGTTAACCTCCTTCAGAGGTACCATCTTTGATCCTTTAGCAAGAACGCGCTTTTTCTTCCTGCAGTCATCTTCAACATGCCCCAGCAAACCGCATCCATCGCAATAGGAGATATTGCCTTCGAAATCAATGGATTGCCAAAACCCACTCTCTTTGCTCGTCCCTATCCAAACTCGCGAAGGTAAGATGAGAGAAACATCAACCTCAACACAGATTCTAGCAAACATTGGATGAGTTAAGTTTAGAGTGCGATCATCTGCACGTAAAAATCGTCCCACGAGTTCCCAATACGCCTTAAACTCATTTGGATTAAAGAAAGGAAGAGGTAAATGTTGTAGTCGAATCCATACCGCCACATAAGGGCTATCTTTCTTGAATTCGAAGTCTCGGGACCAACGGAATAGCCGAAACATACATGTTTCAATCATTCGAGACTCCTTCGATAGAGCCCTAACCATATCCTCTTCCGAAGTGAGATGTATCATAACGTGTCTTGGGTCCAAAAGACCAACAATAAAAGAGCCAGTTAACCTCCAATGCTTTGAGATATGATCTCGGATAACCTGCACCGATGGCCTACCAACTGAGAATTTCATAATGAGAGTATGAACGAATTGCTTCTCCAGCAAATCCATCTCCACTGGCGAGAAAAGGCATCCAGGTTCATCCTGGATCGTCACTGGTTGTCTAGAGGCCAACGGGATTTCTGAGAGGACATAAGCCGCCTTAGGGTTAAGACGAATCTGTCCATTGTTTTGTGACAAGGCGGCAACATATGATAAAGAAGGGTTAAGAGATGAGTTAGCAGCGGTTGGAGTCACCAGAGGAGGGGCCTCCGGTGATATATCCGGCGGCATTGCCAGCCGGCCGCTCTAAACTTAAAGACGGCACGTAATAAGTGTAGGGAAAGAGAAACCCTAGAGAGAGAAACCTAGAGAGAGAAATTATTTTCCCGCTTCGACATTGGTTTCTAAGGTGTACATGGTAAGCTATTACCGTGGAGATTTTACCGAGTTGTTGAGACCGGGGGCACCCAGTGTTGTGAATACATGAAATGGTTCACATGTTCTTGCTCTAGTGTTATTAAGCTCTTGGTTTTGGTTATGGTTTGAGCACGCCAACAACGACTTCGAATTCTTGATTCTGGTTTATTGATCGAGCACGTCAAAAATGGCTTCGATATTTGGTATTATATTGGTTGGTTGGTTGGAAGTAGTGGTTTGGTTTGAGGTGTACCTTGATGCCGTGTCCCTTTAAACGTGTTTACTTATCGCTCTTATCTACTTTCTATACAAGCGAATGTTGGTCATGGTTTACAACCGGTATGAGACGGTTGACGATCGTTGAGCCTTTCGTGTAATATAGGGTTGTATGGTTACATGTATACTTGTTATATACCTTTTCTTGTAACTGATTTATGATGCAATATCATGTATACTTGTTATTAATATTGTTGCCATATTGTTGCATTAGTAGCTTATTGAGTTTCGACTCACCCCGTTTCGTGTTTATTTGTTTTTCTTAGATCACGGTCTGGCGAGGAATCCTTAACAAGTTCGTCTTCGGTTCCGGTGGGCTAGTCGATCGTTCTTTTGGGTAGATGCACCTTGTGCCTTGTATTTTATTTTGGGGAGGCCGAGGGTGTACATGTTATGTAAACGATGTATTGTTAGTTAGATCTCTCGTTTGCTACTTGTTACATTCTTTTGTTGTGCCGGCATGGTTGCCGTGCTTTTGTAAATTATAAACTTTTATTTTCCGCACAACTCTGATATGGTTATGTTTGTCCAGAGCTCGTTAGCTCGTGGTGGTTGTTGGTTAGCTAATATGTTGTTTCTCCGACTTGTTGTAATGCCGTTGGGGTTTTGTTTTGTTTTAAAGATCTTGTTCGTTTTGAAAGAAAACATGCACTTGCATTACAGGGTTTTCACATGACTTTACTCTTGCATTTAAAAAAAAGAATTTTTGAAATGCCCTTTTCGTGTTCTTGTCATCGCGCACTGAACGGGTTTCCACATAGGATCTCGGGTCGGGTCACGACAAAATCCAAACAATAATTTTATTATAAAAATAATAAACAATAATAATAAACAATCTTCTAATTTATGTAGTAATGGGATTACTTAGTAAGTTACTCCAAGGAAAAAGAGTAATGTCAGGGTTTACAAAATGAGGTCCACTTTGGGTTCACTTTGACACTATAGTGTTTCATAATTGATTATGGTGCACCATGTAAGCATGTCACACAGTACTTCGAAACCATAAAATATTTGATAGTTTCTACCGACCCCAGAATATTAACAACACCAGCAACCATATCAAAAAGAAAGAAAAAATTAGTAATAAATAAAAGAAAGTCGGTTAAGAAAAATATATACTCCTTCCATCTCTAATTGAGCAGCTTATTTTTCTTTGTTTTGTAAAAATTATGAAAGTTATTTTTTAGACTATTTTAGTGATACATATAAATAAATGTCCTTAATATCCGTACTATAGTTTGACAACTGTGCATTAGGTAAGGATAGATAACAAGGGTGAATTCGATAACTTTATACAAAAGGCACACTCATTTGGAGACAAGATTTTTAAAGAAAGACACTCGATTAGGGTTGAAATCGAGTAGTTTTTATATTTGTTTTTCTATAATTGTATTCTTATTTGAGTTAATTATCTTTTTTTCTCTTTTCCCATTATTCTTTAGCGGGAAATTTTCCACTCAAACATCACATTGCTAAATTACGGGCATTTTTGGAATATCATCAAATTTTGACAGAAAAATTGACATTGACGGAGTAATGGGAAAAACCACGGCGAAAACCCAATTCAAATATCATGTGTATAAAACATTTTCACGAGGGACCAAACGAATAAACCGTGACAAATTGAAGTATCAAAAAAAAAAAAATTTCATCCTAAATTATATAATGTGTCAAACACATATTTTTTATAATCTTGACTAACTAATCCAAATCAACAATTAATAAGGGTAAAGTTTTCTGTTTTAGTAACTTTATGTGGCAGAAGAGACCGGCGTTTGACCTCGGCCACAATTTTAGTAAGCAAAGTCAAATTCAATTTCCTAATTAGTAAAGTTAAAGGTTTGAAAGTCGTTAAAGGAATGATGAATAAGTTGAGAACCAAAATTTTATTTAATTATTTTATTTATTATCTTCCATACCATAAAACTAGAGTGATCAAGTTTGGTAACAAATTTAATTCAAAGCCAATCAAGTTTGGTCATAAATTCAATTCAAATCCAATCAAGTTTGGTAACAAATTCAATTTAAAGCCAATCAAGTTTGGTAACGAATTAAAAGCTCAAAGCCAATCAAGTTTGGTAACAAATTAAAGCTCAAGGCCAATCAAGTATGGTAACAAATTCAAGTTTAACGTAATCCCTCTATCTCAAAAAATTAATTTTACTTTGATTTTTCTTGGTCAACTTAACTAAACATTGACCAAAAAATTACACTCCTCTCCGTCCCTAAATTATTGTCTGGGTTGACCCAGCACACGGATTAAGAAAACTCAATTGACTTGATTATTAATATTGGAATAGTATTAAAATAGTGTGTTGTTTCCTTTAATGCCCATGTGTATGTGGTCTATAATTAAAGTAGGAAGAAAAAGTAAGAGTAAAATAGTAAAAGTGATGTTCTAAAAAGGAAAGTTTCAAACAAGACAATTATTTAGAGACGGACGAAAAAGGAAATGAAGACAATAATTTAGGGACGGAGGGAGTAAGAGTTTACTTACTTTTACATAATTCTAAGAATTATTATTATTAGTATACTTAGTATTATTGTACTCTTTCCGCTCCTAAAAAAGAATACAGCCTTGGTCATACTCCCTCCGTCCCAGATAAATGTTTCTAGTGGATAAAACACAGGAATTAAGAAACATAATTAATGATGTGCTATAAAATGTGTTCTGACCATAATACTCATGAACATTAATTGAGTTTAACTATTTTAAATAATTGAGTTTGTTTGGGATGTGTTATATTAAATGAAGTTTTAAGGGTATATTAGGAAGAATAGTAGAGAATATGTAGATCAAAAGTCTTTAGGAACATTAGTTGGGACATCCCAAAATAAATAAAAAAATAGGAACATTTATCCGGGACGGAGGGAGTAGTATTTTTCAACAAGTCAGATATTGCTAGGCCGTTATAGAAAAAAATTAAAAAAAAAACGCTCACTTTGTAATCTTTTGTTTATGGAATGTTATTTATATCATTTTATCCTTGATTTGATATTTTTTTTAATTGATAGGTCACACTCTCACATGAGTAAATGAAAAGCACATATCCTAATATTTATAATACATTCAGTTAATTTTTTTTTAATCTGTGTGCCGAGTCAAACATGACACTTTTTTAGTAATGGAATGAGTATCAATGATTGAAATTCTTATTACCTAAGATATAATGAATGTATGTTAAATAGTGATTCATTACTATGCGGGTTAACTTTTAAAAAAAAAAAAAAAAAAAAACTCTGTTTTGGATGAAGATATTATTAATCAACAACATTCATTAATTAACTTCTCCCCGTCACATTTAAAGTTGTCAAAATGGGCTGGCCCGCCCCCCACCTAAAAGTGATGGATTGGGTTTAGATAGGTTTAGGGTTTTTTTAAAAACCGTCTAGTCAAATTCCTTGAGATCTTATATGGCTTAACTTATTTCAAAATAATTTATATGGCATTTTTTCTTTAAAATGACTATATTACCCTTATAGCTTCACTTCAACCTTTCACAAGGCCTGTAATACCCTAGCTCTCCTATGTGGTATTTGCGTAATTATATGCCTTGATTATTGTGCTAAAAATACATGATAGAAATATTTGCATAACATGGTAATAATAGAATGACATGTTAGTGATGTGAGTTTTAATGATATAGATTGTATAGTTGTCATGTCTTGGTTGTGTTACAAATCATGTAATCTTTGTGTTATGTTTCTTGTAAAGTTCTTAGACTTGTTGGGAATCCATGTTGTGTGTTTTGGCATTATAACTTGTTAAATTTGCTTAAGAATCATTTGGGATGACTTTGGTTGCATTTTAGAACTTTGTATTTAGCATTTGAAAATACTAGAAACAAAGTGATCGCCTTAGCTAAGGCCAGAGCGATCGCCCTGTGAGCAGAAAGTTAGCTTTGGTGATCTGGGGACAAAGCGATCGCCTTGGCTTACCCCAAAGCGACCGCCTTGTAGGCAGAGGTTAAAGCAATCGCTTTGCCTCGAGTGAGGGCGATCGCCATGAGTACAGATTTACTGTATGTGTTTTAATATTATAAAATTTCATGTTAGACGTTTTGGTTAAGAAGGGGACACGTCCTTGGAGTGCAAATCAGCCTCTCTTCCGCCTCTTGAACCCCTGAGAGAGAGACATAATACCCTCACTTCATCTTTGATCATCCAAGAACATAAGAGAGTGTTAGTGTGTGAGAAAAAGGGTGAGATTGCTGTGTGTTCTTCATCACTACAAATTCTAGCCATCAAACCTTGCATGCAAGATCATAGTTGGGTTGCTAAGGACTAGAATAAATACTTTGAAGACTTTGATTATCTTTTTAGTGGTTTGATTTGCTAATTTGAAGTAAGTTACTAATCCCCCTTTGTCTGCTTTAAGCTTCAAAACATGCTAGTTACACAATGAATTTGTTAGCCTTGTTAAAGATGTTATTTACATGTCTAAATGCTACATGGATGTGTGAGAATCTTGGTTGTGATGAATTCTTGGTATGAGATGGTTTGGTAGAAATGAATACTCCATTGTTGAACTTAGAATCGTACTAAGAGAAGAACAAAGACTAGAATTGGGAGATAAGTTGCACATAACAACTATACCCATAATTGACAATTATGTTCATGAAACCTTGAAGTAGAATTTTGGGTGAACAATACACACCGAACATTATGTTAAATCCCTACGAGAATTTGAGTTAATTTGAGTAGGATTTTGAACTCTCAAACAAGTTGATTAAGTGAATGATTATTATGTGTGATATAGAGACTTGTAAATTAGCACTATGTGGATGTATAAACTTGAGCAAATATGTGCTTGTGGTCGACATGTTATTGAGTAATATGAATTACTTGACATTTACCAAGTTCACTACTTTTGAACTTGGGGTTAATTTGCATAAAATGAGTAAATACCATTTTGTGCATTGCATTGAGTCCAGTTGGCATTTGTTAACAAGTCAAGGTGGGACGACATATAGCCTTGACAAATCAATGTTTGGAATTGCTATAGGTCGCCGTACCGGAGTTCACACACCTCATTTGTTGGCTACAGGTGGGAGGTAACCCCACTGTCGTAGCAATACGCGTGACTTTGGTTGCTAAGATTCGATAGATTTTCGGGGAGACCCGGCAGGTTTGGGGATGTCGATACATCATAGACGAGTATCGATACACGTTGGTTATTTTGTGTATTGCAGGAGCAACGCAAAGACAGATAAAGAGAAAGATATCATTTATTACGTGATTTATTTACAAGCACATATGTGAATATCAAAGTGCTATGTGTTTAACATGAGTTGTATATCATGGATGATATTTCATGTGAGTTGTGATGTATAAAAATGCTATCACCTTGTTATGATTTAAAATGAGCATTATGCCATGACATATATTTGCATTTAGTAACTTATTGAGTTTCGACTCACCCCGTTGTGTTTAATGTTTTCCTTAGATCCGAACCAGCCAGGCAGCTCTCGGTGAGGTCGATGAGGACGTGCGCAGCTACTGCCCAATATATATGGACCGGTAGTTGCAGCACTTGCAAACCAAGCTGCCTATACCATCAGAGGATTGCTTTGGAGAAAAATTCCAAAGCATATCATGGAGACCGCTACGAATGCAATTAAAAAACTCATCTACTTGCACATCCCGATCGTCATAGACAGCCTGACACCGGGCTTTCCATATATCCCAACAAGTGAACATAAAAATCCCAATAAAACACGCACCCAACGCTGTTCTGGAAGAAGATTGAGCCACCCAAATCTCATACAAATGAGCCAACGAAATGTATTGACTTACTTTATTAAATGGCAGCGTAAATCTATTCCAAAGCTGCTGTGCTGTTTCTGAATAAATGAACAAATGAGTTATGGATTCACACTCAGATTGAACCGGACAACACGCACACTTAGATACCAGCACAATGTACTTGGAACGAAGTTGTAAATCCACCGGGATCGCCCCATGCATTAGATTCCAGATAAATCCACTTATCTTTGTTGGAAGCCATGGTTTCCAGATTTTACGAGCCCATTGCTGAATCACACTCCTAGTGCGAATATAATCCCAATAAGTTGTAGTCTCAAAGTTCCCATTTTTTGTCAACGTACATATTACCTTGTCGGGTTCATCCTCCTTACATTGAATTTGTCGAACCACACTATGAAGATGGATGGGAATCAATGGAAGCAGCTCCTCAATATTTTGTACAGTGCCACGCACCTAAAACTTAGCATCAACAGCCGCGGACCAAACGGCACCTCACCGCACCAATTGGTGCACCAAAAGGAAATATTCCTAGCTCCTATTATCCATCGATGTACTTGTTGAACCCGGCTCATTTGCTTCATAATCCCTACCCAAGAATGCGACGCAGCCCCTGGGTGAACAAAACCATCCTCAGACCCATATCTAGCCTGCACAAAATGAGCCCAAAGACTGATGCGGACAGCAAAGCATTGGCATTTTTGGACCGTTTAGATCGCGTGCGTTCCGGAGGGCGTAACTTTTGATTCCGGAGGAGTTACGGGGCCCACTGCATATCAAATTGAAGCTCTCGACGAACCCTACAAGACGCACCAGATTTAGCCTGTGATGCCTACTGTTTCAGGCCCAAAAAACGTGTTTAAGATGGTGTTACAGGCCTCCGAAGTTTTTTAGACAAGTTTTGGTTTTTTTGTAATTTTCGTCTTTTATTGCTGTTAGGGTTTGAGACCTATTTAATCATTGTTTAGGGGTTATTTTGATCAGTTTTTACCGTCTAATAATATTGAAACCTTTTATCCCAGTTTTCGGTATTCGTGTCGAATCAACGAAAATTGTTGCCTGAAATCGCGGTAGGTTGTAAACCTCAACGTGGGTTTGGAAGATCAACGGTCGGTAGTCGTGCGCGATCTCAACGACGTTGATATTATCGTTACTTGTTTAGGTCTTCCGCTAGATCAAAGACTCTGGCCAAGTAACACACTCCACGCCTGTTTTGCATGAAGAGACTTCATGACATGACGGAGAGATCTAATACCCAGCTCCCCTTCCTCGCGAGGTTTACAATTTACAAACGACATCCCAAGACACCCAACGACATATATTCTCTCCATTAACACTCCACAGAAAATTCGCTATATGCCGCTCAATTCTATTGATAACAGTTTTAGGATCTCAAATAGCCACCAAGGAGTAGATCAGAATACTGCTAATCACCGAATTAAGCAGCACTATCTTGGCCCCATATATAGATTACTCATTTGAAGTATAAATCACGATCCGTCTTCGCTATAGTGGAGCTATTGACTACAGGTACACTTTCCATGGATTGCAGGCTGACCTTCATGGTTTAATTTTTGTGGAGGTAAGTAATTATGATGTTTTTTATGTTTATGAGTTGAATTGGGAGAGTAAAGCATATAGGTTGTGTTAGATGATGATCCTTGTGTTGATTTCTTGGAGGAAAAGTGTTTTTAGTTGCTATTAATGATATTTTGTTGTCTTAAGTTACTGATTTAAGTTAGAAATGTAATGGGGAAAAAACATAATGATTTTTAGAAGTCAAATGCTTAGTTCTTGAATTGAGATTGGTCACTGCTTTAAGGCATGTTGTTGAATTTTTTGGAAAAAATTCGTCGATGGGAATTATCTGAATTTTTGATATGTTTTAAATTTCTATGTTTTGTAGCATCCTGTAAATTTTCATAATTTTTAGAGGTCGGGAAGTATCTCGTTAATGTTGTATTTTATCACTGCGCAGAGTAGAATGTTTCTGGAAAAACTGGGTTGTAATTCCAAATTATTGTGGTTTCATGTTGATGAATATAAATCCAAATGAACTAATTCAAAATGGTAAATTGTAATTTGGGATGTCCAGTTTCTGGGTATGTAAGATTCATAATATTTGGACTTGTGTAGAATATTTTGTAAATTTTATAGTAACGCTACGCTGAATTGAATTATGTGTTTCGTTGACAGAAATTTCTGGATATTGGTTTAGAATTAAAGTGAGCAGACTATGGTGATTATAGTTCCGATTGGAATATTTTAAAGTGGTAAATTATTGTTCAAGATGTCTATTTTATAAATATGAAAGAATAATAATATTTGGATTTTTGTGGAATATTTGGGGATTGTAACAATACGGTTGCCCACAAATTTAAAAGTGTGGTAATTGAATTAAATTGGGTTATTGATATAATAAGTTAATGAATTGGGACATTAAACTATAGGGAAATGTCATGATGAGAAATTTAGTAATATGGAGTGTATTTCCTATAACACAAAAATAGGTTTAAAACGATAAGTCCTAAGAGACTTGTGACATGTAGATGACATAGGACTTGTAAGGAGTCGTGATATTCATAGTACGCGACGATAACGATATGTGACAGATTATAATATACATGGGATAGAGTATCTTGAGTGATGATAGGATATTATAGAGATCCTAAGTTGATCGTGATGGTTGTATATTGGTTAATGGGTGTAAGTATGAGTAGACTTACGTATGTTGCGATTGTGAAGTCTAGCATTAGTGGACTTAGACAAGTTGGCTATGTGGAGTTATAAGTTGTGTACATGTGAGGAACATGTTACTTTATTTTGGGATTAAGGGTGAATTGACTATCCTTGTGATGTATAAGTCCCACGTTGTGGACATCATTTAATTGTTGTTTATATGGTAAGAATACCCATACATTCGTGGTTATGTGTGTGTCTAGCTAACACGGACCCTATTCGATGGTTGAGTTGTACAATAGGCCTACTTTACCTATTTTCTTGTTAGTTACATGTTCTGTGATTACGGACATGATGTGATTGTTCTAATTTGTGATAGGACAATCATCCTACCTTGATGATTGACTGTGTATTTAGTATTTACAAGCACCTTATGTTGATTATGGTATGTGATTCAATAGAACACATCATGTTTGATATTGTTAAGTTGTAATTCAATAGAACACATCATATTTAATTATTATTGAGTTGTGATTCAATAGAACACACTTTAAATTATTTAAAGTGAGGAGTAAACATCTACTTGTGCATTGCATCGGGTCCAGCTGGCATTTGTGTTTTGGAGGTGTATTGACGCTCGGTTATTGTGGGAGCAGGGGCTACATAATAGCCAAAGGCACATCTGGCCTCGCCCTACCATTGGCCACAGTAGGGGTTTCTCTAGCCCCACAGTTGAACGGGATAAATGGCGACTGTGTATTGTCGACATTCGTTTGTATGTATTAGGATACGGACACCGGTCCCTTGTGATACTTGTAAGTGGCTAGATCCGTATATGTCTCGGGTCGTAGGGATTGAGCGATACGTCGACGTGAATACGGAAAACGGTTCACAATGAGTACTTGTAGATGGTGCTTGACCCAATCGGGTACATTTATTTTGTCTTGGGTTACGAGGGGATACATCGACGTGAATACGAAAAATGGTTCACAACGAGTACTTGTAGATCGTGCTTGACGCGATCAGGTACATTTATTTTATTTTGGGATACGGGCATCGATCCCTTATGATTTGTGTACAGCAGCAGCAGTACAACCATCCATTATGGTTTCATCTGTCAATCTCTTCCATTTGTGTACAACAGCAACAGCACAGTGATCTATTAAATTTGTAATGGAGCGACAAGGTCGAAAGTATGATTTAGGATTCGTAGGTGTACCTCGATCCACCGTATCCACCTTCATGTGTTTACTTTAACCTTGTGTTTATGTGCTTCTACATGTTTATTTTCCTATTATATTGTTGTGCATAATGCTATGCCATATAGTCACATGTTGTTACTTGTCGATTAATGGTTAAACGGGAATTGCTACCAAGTTTAGTGCATATAGAGTCTTGGTTTACTGTTGCATTCATGCTCTTAGCACCCAACACATTATAGTGGCTTACGGAGTCTTTTAGACTCACCCAATAACTTCCTCAGTTTGCAGGTTATAAGTTCCAACGCCGTGAGACTTGAAGCTTTAGAGTTTAGCAAGTTGTATTTATGTTGTCATTTCCTATTATTTCTTGTATTGTGAGATTGTGGGTTCAACTAAGTTAAGTAAACTTAGTATATTGGGTAGAAATATTTATATTCTTTAGATTTGTATTTTGAGGCCGACTTGAGAGGTCGTGCCAGTTGTAGTATTTTATAATTTTGGATTACGGACTCGTGGTTTTGGTGTGGCCTTGTGCCGTTGATATTATTTTAGTAGTATTCCTGAGCGTGTTAGCTCGTGGTGTTCAGTACCGTTGTTCTCGGCATTTGTTGTACCCGTGGAGGTTGTTTTATTAGTGTGTTACACTTCGAGTTTTTGAAACTCACATTTTATCTTGTATTCCGCTGCATAGTTTTGGTTTTGAGGTTTTGTGGGTCGCTCTTTTCAGTTGTTCTTGCTAGTTTGGCGCACCGAGTTGGGGTTCAACATCGGATACCGTACTCGGGTCATCACAGTTGGTACCAGAGCTTAAGTTAGCTATTCGCCAAGATAGGATCCTCGGCTTAGGTGATTTGGGTATTGGGTTGAGCGATTAACGTCAAGTGTTTGTGTTTAAGTGTATCTTGGATGTTGGTAAATTATGGAGATAGTCCAAGTAGGACTCGGATTAATGGGTCCTTATGCTCACGAGAGCAAGGGACTAAGGAATTGTAATATGTTATTTCTTTTATGGAGATTAATAAGTGCGCTTTAAGTCCTCGCTAGATTGATGACAACTAGTGTAAGTTGCTTGGAAAGTTTAGTATTGTGATTTGACCAACTTTGGTGGTCTTGTTAATCATAGATATCTATATCCTGTACGCTTTAAGGAATGTCTTAGTCTTGAGATTGGTAATCATTTGAGGAAGTAGATGTGGAAGACCCGAGATTCTGGGTCACGAGTTCTCCAGTGGTTAGTGGTTAGTGTCAAGTTATATTGGTGCGAGATCTTGAGTTTGTACTGACTTAGACGATTCATTCTTGCATATCACATCATGGAATGCGAAACTTGTTTTTACTAGAGACATATGTTACACTTAGGTATATTTGGTTCTATTTGATACTTACGTGCATGAGACCGATTCTAAAAGGCATATTTGTAATCACCTGCCCCTACACCCTGCGACGGAAGCTTTTGAAGCCACTTCAGAAGGGCCCCTGATTTGGTTGTCAAGTGATATTCGTCGATGACTAAGTTGATAGCATGTTAGCTAAAAATTGCCTAATCCTTTTACCAACCGGAATGGACAAGTAAATGAGAAAATATACTCAAATATGTTTGTGCATCTTGTGTGAATTGTGTATCATTCCTTATGTTATGGTTTGATATGTATTGATATTTTTTTAAGCCATCATGCTTGGTTGAATGTGAGTAGTTATAGGTTTGTGATTAGACATTTGTGACTTGTAACTTGTCACGTGCATAGTACATTAGCCTGACCGTAGAGATTTTGGATTTGAGTTAGCCAACCTAATGGTGAGCATGATATACTTACTTTGTATGATGTGTGGTAGACTGGATTTAGTAAGCTAATTCAGTTGGACTCTATAGATTGTACGAATCCGATAGATCGTATAGCTTTGTATGTGGGAGTCAATTGCCATAGTGAGGTGATTGTCTTTAGGACCCTATGTTCTTGCTAGATGTGGTTAGAGTTTTAAACTCTTATTATTGTTCATGATGACCTTGTAGTTTATCGAAGTTAGTGTTCATAACACGACCATGTTAGCTCGTGGTTCTGTTGACCTTTTTTTTTCATCGACTTTTGTTATTTCCGGCAATGTTGTTATTCATGGTGGAGTCCATATGACTCTATGAGATGTACTCTAAATTTGAACTTGACTAGAGATGGTAGTTAGTCTCACAATGGAACCTCGAGATCGATCATGTCTCGGAATTATAACTAACCGTTAAGAACCTCACGTGTGAATGCTACTTGAGGTTGATGACCTCTAATTCGGACCAACTTGCCTTAGTCGTTAGTCTTCAACTTTCTTTTGATAGTGGGTTTCCTTGGTGTGTGCTTTGGTAAAGCATGGTTGTCATGTATGTATTCACCTGTAGATGTTTAATCCATGAATTCGCGGTCGAATTCTTTTAAGGGGGAGAGGATGTAAGACCCCGACCCTATTTGTAATACTTTGGTCTATCCTATATTTGATGTGTTGATTTTGTTACATAGTTATCATGTTAGACATGTGTGTTTGGGTTAGTTGAGTAGCATGTCAATGTATTCATGCCTTGACCCTTTGTAGCACTTTATTGTTACACAAATTGTTAACTTGACTAGGCCTTGAATTTTATGTTAATTCTTGCAATTTCTTGTAATTATAAAGCCATTGCATTCTTAGCCTTGTTATATATGGTTTTGATTGGGTTCCAAGTGTGTTTCAAACTTGATTGGAGGTTAGGATTATTTGGAAATACTTAGTAAACATTTTGTTTTGAACATAAGATGGAAGAAGATACACCCAAAACCATGGATAATTGATTAAACTCGAAATTCTATAAATCCGACCAGTCTGTAGTAATTTGGCGATAAATTTGTGTACAAAATTTGGATTTGCAAATCGTTCAATTCTGTGTAAACTAAACTCAAAGAGCTTTCCAACTATATCTTATTTGTAATTTTTAGACTTGTAGATCATCCTAGGCATGTCTTTAAAGTTGGCTGAAAATTAGAATAGTGATAGCTTTTGACCATTTTGGTTTTTTGTTGAACCTTTGACCCTTTTGACCATTTGACCCATTTTTGTTTCTTTGACCGAGGTATAAAACGTCCATTGACTCTTTGACCAGCTATATGACTCTCCTAGACACCATTAGAGAGCCTTAAACTCAGTCATTTGTTCATGTTCAACCTTAGAACATAGAGAGAGAGAGAGAAGAGAGAGTTCTAGAGTGAGAAAGTGCCATAGATTACTCATTTGAAGTCAAAATCATGATCCGTCTTTGCTATTGTGGAGCTATTGACTAGAGGAACACTTTCCATGGTTTGCATGCTGACTTTCATGGTTTAATTTTGGTGGAGGTAAGTAACTATGATGTTTTGTATGTTTATGAGTTGAATTGGGAGAGTAAAGCATGTAGGTTGTGTTAGATGATGATCCTTGTGTTGATTTCTTGGAGAAAAAGTGTTATTAGTTATTCTTAATGGTTTTTTTTTGTCTTGAGTTACTGATTTAAGTTGGAAATGTAATTGGGGAAAGACATGATGATTTTTAGAAGTCAAATGCTTAGTTCTTGAATTGAGATTGGTCACTGTTTTAAGGCATGTTGTCCAATTTTTTGGGAAAAATTCGTCTATGGGAATTATCTGAATTTTTGATATGTTTTATATTTTTATGTTTTGTAGTATCCCGTAAATTTTCATAATTTTTAGAGGTCGGAAAGTATCTCGTTTATATTGTGTTTTATCATTGCGTAGAGTAGACTATTTTTTTAAAATCTGGGTTATAATTCTAAATTATTGTGGTTGCATGTCGATGAATATTATTGTATTAAAGTATGAATGGAATGGTATAATTTTTCCTTGTACGGAAGTGGAGTAAGTTACTTATTTTTTTAAGATTTCATGTGGGTCCCGCCTAAGTTTTCATACTAACATTGTTATTTTGACAAAGTTGATATTTTTTTTTTTTGTTTCAACCGAGCTTGTTGATCAAAGGGGGACCCATGATATATTTTTGGTCAAAACCTTAGCCATTAAGTATGCAAATGATGTAAGACACGTCGGTGACTTATCCTTTGTTTGGCCAACCTAGGATGGAATATTTAAAGCAGGAAACTTCAAGTTTCCATGAGTTAACTTTTACAAACCATTTATATTTCTTCCCTTCGTCCGCTGTTTCTACATCCCTATTAAACCGTGCAATATTATTTTGAGTACAATGTCGATTTGGGTCGCGATACTTGGCTGTTTTTACAAACCGACTCTGTAGGGTCGATATGCTTGAGGTGTAGATCAATTTTATCGGAAAACATGATATTGCACCGACGATTTTCGGTATTGGATTTTATCTCGATTTGTGGTAAGGAAGACTATACAGTACTGATTCCGTATCAGTTTGATCACGTGTTCATTTCTGAAATATTCCATATCTTGAAATACGATTTGGTGTTATTCGTTATTGTTCCATCTTGTGTATCAAATGGACTTTGAAATAATTTGTTTATATTAATTTACCGTGATTTATCGTGATTTCGTGATTTGGTTAAAAGCATGATTATGTGGAATAGTTTAGTGATACTAGTCGGTGTATCAATCTCAGTGTGCGCCGTTACAGTTGTTATTGTTTGGTTGGTTGCCCAGAGGACTGGGAGCCAATGATTGAGATGTATATGAGTTCCATGTTTTGCCACTGAACTCTGATATATGATTGAGCAGTATATTTTGATGCTTCGAGCATGTATACCATGTTTCGTTCTTTGAACGTTGATTTGTAAAGAGCATGATTTTATTGATTTATGAGTTATTGTCCATATTTTAATTTCATGGACAAAGTGATATTTGAATCATATGTATCCATTATATTATCTGGTATTGCATATCCCCTCCCTTGCTGGGCTCACAAGCTCACCCCCCACCAGTTATTTGAGTTTTGCAGGTTTAATTTGATCAGAGTTGCGCAGTGAAAGCGTGGCTAGTTGCGAGGTGGGGTAGAGTGTGAGCCTAGTGATTGGTTGATAGAATAGAAGTGATGTTGTAAATTTTGGGTTTTAATTCAGTTGTATCAGATTTTGTGATAAATGAGAATTGGTGATTTTAAGGAACATTATTGTTAATTATTTTCGCTGCTAGTTAAGAGTTGATTTGGTTGTACTGAGGAAGCAAGTGCTGACTTCGGGTCACTACAAAGAAAGCTCACTCACTACTTTCAGGCTCATGCCCTAATAGTGTACACCAATCTCCCACTCAGAAAAATCCTCCACAAACCTGATGTAGTTGGAAGGATGCTGAAGTGGTCGATAGAACTCTTCGGATACGACATCACTTATGAGCAATGCAAAGCAATTAAAGCTCAAGTGCTCGCAGACGTCATTGCTGAAACCTCGTTTGTCAAAAAATATCAAGGCCCGACCACCATGATGGCCGAGCCGAGCTCTTCGACAAACCCTCCCAGACCGTCCAAACAAATAAAAATGGCCAACTCTTCACATCATCGACCAGCTCGTCATTGGATGCTATATGTTGATGGTTAGTCGAGCAAGGCGGGTAGTGGTGCCGATTTATCCCTGCACCCACCAGAGGGTGGAGAAATCAGTAAAGCGCTGCGGTTCAAGTTCCAAGCATCAAATAACCAACCGAATATGAAGCTCTAATAGTAGGATTGGAGCTCGCATTGGAACTAGGTGTAAGCCAGGTCGTCATCTTCAGTGACTCCCAGCTTGTCGTGAAGCAAGTATAGGGGGAGTAGGGACTAACCACCCAATATTGACAAAGTATTATGAGCTAGTAAAACAGCTATTAGAAAAATTCGAATACTGGGAACTGAAACAAGTGGACAAAACAGAGAACATGCAGGCTGATCACTTATCAAAGATTGTATCATCAGAAATCAGCGACCTCCCTCCAAATGTATGGTTAGAATCCCTCGAGACACCATCAGTGAACAAAGAGGAAGCCATGCCCATACATTCTACCAAAAGATGCTGGATAGACGAGATACAAGATTATATCGAGTATGGAACATTGCTTGGTGAAAAGTATTTAGCCCAGTTGCTGAGGAAACAAGCAGTCCGCTATACAGTTATTGCTGGAGTACTGTACAGAAGATCATTTACCAAGTCGTTGCTCAGATGTGTCCGACCAGAGACAGTGGAGGACTTACTCGCTGAAGTCTATGAAGGAGTATGTGGGGGCCACCCAGGTGTAAGAACCTTAGCTGACAGGATTATTTTTCACGGCTATTATTGGCCGACCTTGCGGAAGGATGCTGAGACCTATATACAAAAATGTGACAAGTGCCAAAGGTTTGCTAATATTCCCAGAATGCTGTGAGTTCCACAAACACCAGTTGTCGCAGCCTAGCCCTTTAATATGTGGGGGGTCGACCTCATAGGGCCTTTCCCAAAGGCCAAAGGGAGCTGCGAGTTCCTAATAGTGGCGGTATATTACTTCATAAAATGGGTAAAAGCAAAACCATTGGCCACCATAACCGAGGAGAGGGCAATCAGTTTCATACATGATTACATTTGATGCCGATTCGGCCTACCCCGAGCTATTGTGTCCGACCATGGCACCCAATTCTCTACCAAGTTCACTAAAAGATGCGAGCTGATGAACATTAAGCATTGGAAATCATCGGTCACTCACCCCTAGGGAAACGGCTAGGCCGAAGCTGGAAACACGAAGATCCTCCATGCATTAAAAAGGAACCTGGACGAGAAGAAAGGAAAATGGCTCAACAAGCTGCCTATTGTACTAAGGGGGATTCGAACATCGGTCAAAGGCTCAATAAGAGAGACACCCTTCACACTGGTCTATGGATCGGAAGCAATTGCACTAGTAGAGATGACCCTACCAACCATGAGGGTAGCCCACCACAACGAGCTGGATAATACAACAGCTCGGGGGCTGGACCTCGACTTCCTGGAAGAAAAAAGGCTAGAGGCAAGACTTAGGATGATCAATTACAAGCAGCTCGCCAAGGCTCACCATGATAAGTGAGTTAGATCAAGATCCTTCAACATCGGAGACTGGGTACTCAGAAATATTGAGGTCACAGGTAGAAACACTGGAAGAAACAAACTATCTCCGAATTGGGAAGGACCATTCAAAGTGACAGGCATAATTCGAGAAGGAGCATATCGACTAGCTGAACAAGATGGCACTCCACTTAAGAACCCTTGGCATGCTAACCACTTGAAGAAATACTATCATTAATGTATCTTTAAGTTTCCAGAAATTCTATTAATAAAAATGACGAATTGATCAAAAGACTGCAATTACTACCCATTTCTCTCCACAAAAGGTTGTTCAAAGATCGCGACCTACTCTTCGCCAAAAGCGAAGAAGATCACAAGAATCGAATGACCTAAGATTAAAAGGCACCTCGCCATGACGAGGTCAAGTTACGACCTGCTCTTTACCATGATGAAGAAGATCGTAAAAATTAAAAGGCACCTCGCCATGACGAGGTCAAGTTACGACCTGCTCTTCACCATGATGAAGAAGAGCGTAAAAATTAAAAGGCACCTCGCTATGACGAGGTCAAGTTACGACCTGCTCCTCACCATGATGATGAAGATCGTAGAAGCAAAAAACTAAATCCTAAGACGACCAAGGATAAAAGATACTTGGATTTTGCGAGAACAAAAACTTAAACTATAGATAGAGAGAATCATAGCAAGGCCGAAACAAAGGAAAACTTCATACGATATAAATTGAGAAAATCACATCGTGCAAAAATAAACTGTGCAATGCTAAAAGGACAACAAATTGTATCAATTACATAACCTAACAAGCCCGGCGCAGCGGGGTGGTACTACGGATCTACCCGGCTCTCAGCCTCATAGACGGACCTGGCATGCTCATCCTGATTAGAATTCCCACCCTTAAAATTTCCCAACTTGAAGTCTCCGTCGAAGTCTACCTCGTCACCATCAGCCAGGGCATCAAGCAGGAAAGGGACGTTGTTATCGAATGGAGAAGGAGGCACCCAGGGATCGCGGCCCGATTCAGCACCCTTTCTTTCAATTAAATCAAGCTCTTCAGGCTGAAAAGGCACGAGCTTGCGACCTCGTCGAGAAAGGTCGCCCTTGTGCTCGACACTCCCCCACTTAACTAAATTCGAAAGAGAAACGCTGCAGGCTATCACAACCTGTAAGATCTGAGCTTTGCCCTTCTCATAATAAGAGACAATCTCATCCATATAGGACGTCATCTTTTTGAAGTCAGCAATAACAGCATCCGAGCTCGCCGCCTTCCTCGCCTCAACCAACAACCTCTCCAACTCGCCGATCCCACGCTCCAGACTTAGCCTCTTCTTGGTAAGTTCTCCCTGGGCAGTCAGGGCGTCACCCTACGCCGCCTTCAGGTCGACCCGAAGCTTGAGCTGAGCAGCAATGGCAGTAGCAAGCTCGCCCTTCAGCTGGCTAGCCTCTTCGGCAATCTGGTTGGTCTCTTTGAATTTTTCAGCTGCCAGATCCTAACTTAACATCACATCGGCATGGGCCAACTTCAGTCCTTTCTCAAGCTCGGTAATGCGAGTCTGGGCTTCCTCGGTAGTGATCTTACCAACACCCTCCACCTCTCTTTCAAGCTAGGAAACTCGGGTAGACATCACCCGCCTTTCTTTGTTGGCAGCAACCAATCTATCGGCATACAACCTGATAGCAGTAGCGGCCTGCAATACAACCCAACAGTCAGAAGAAAAAGAGGAAAATAAGGACTCGAATAAAATAAAGAGAAAGAAGGGAAAAGGCTTACACTGATGAGATTTCCTCCCGCTACGCCAGCAAGGTGCACTGGCGAATAAGAATCATAAAGCCTGCCGAGCTCGTCGCTGCAGATATCCAGAACAGCTTTTCTCCCCAACTCAACTCCATGAGAAACAGGGCTCAAGACAGGATCAGCTCGTAGGGGGTAGCCGAGCTAGGAACAGAGTCCACTTCGAGAGAAGGGCTAGCCACACTGTGTATACTTCCAACGGGAGAAGCTCGCCTAGGGACATCGGGCTCAGCAGGATCAATGAGCTCAACGGGCTCCTTGATCCATAATTTTTTGGCCGGGGCAGAGGCCGATGTAGATTTGGAGCACTTAAAGGAAGCCCTCGAACTCGAGACATTCTCCTTCCCCTTATCAACAAGCAATATTATGGTAAGAAGTACCTCGGCAGTCCCCGACAAGCTCACAGCAACGCGAGCTCTCCCCAACTGCTCGGAGCGAGCCGACTTGGCCTGGGCACGTTTTCTTGAACTCCGCTTCAAGGCATCTATATCCTTCATATCTGCAAAAGCAATAAAGGTCAGATACATATATATATGTATACATACATAATGGAAGGGGAAAAAACTCCTAAGGAAAATCATTTAGAGACTCAGAAAGGATAACCACCCTGGAAACAACCTATCTCTGGATTCTTCCAACAGCTATGAAATTGTTGATTAAGCACGAAGTCCTTGTGGAGAAGCCACCCCGGGAAACTCTCGAAAGGAAGGAAGGTGAACATCAGCTCAAGGCTATTAACTTTCAACGGGGACAGCCCGGCAACAATGAGGAGGTTCTCGTCTTGAACTATTTTCCTCCAGTCATAACACCGGACTTGTGAATTATCCCGTACGCCGAGGGGAGCCTCCAAAGCCTGCTTGGCCGACTTGTCCTACTTGTCGAGATTGGCATGATGAACCAGGGTATAGGGCTCTTGGGCTAGAACAGCAAAATTCCACCCAAGCCGACTCTCCACCACAATCACCTTATCGGCCCAACCCGCAACCTTCTCAGGGGGATCAAAAAATAACTTCACCCTGTAATTTTGGCTCTTGGCTTGAAGGTGGTTATTATTTCGATCGAGGTAGAAATAGTGGCAAAATAAGGTCAAGGTCGGCTCGAACCCAAGTACATGCATGCTGGAAATGAAACAGATAAGAACCCACGGAGTGTTCCAGGTAAGGTCAAGAGGGACAGTAGAAATCACATCAAGAAACTCACAAATGAAGGGATCCAAAGGGAAGCGAAGCCCCAGCTCAAAAAAACTCATATAAAAGCTCACTCAGCCCTGCATAGCCCTCAAGTCGACCAAGCCAAGTACTGGATCAGGAACGTGACCTCGGTAGTTATCAAAGTTACAGGGGTACCTCTCTGTCCAAATACCCAAATCGGCAATAGACATCCTATTCCTCCAATCCCGAAAGGCACGCTTAACATCATCCTTGGCATCACTAGTGGTCCTAGACCCCTTCTTCTTGCTCCGTAAATCTCGTAACGCGTGGCTGGCATGCAGATACGAGGTGGAAGAGGCCAAGGTAGCCGCCATCGAAGGCCCCACTACCTTGCAAGCTACCCGGTTCTCATCGAAATACAGAGACAGCAACCCGAACATGGAAATATCATATTTCTCTATTATCCTCATCGAAGTCCCAAAAGGTATGTCATCAACCTTGTATGGGTCATCAACAGACACGACCAGGCCATCCAAATCGGCACCCCAGGAGACCAACAAATCCCTAGCCTCACTAGGCAAGACGACCTTCCAATCGCGATCAATGGTCTTATAGATCGTATGACCCTTTTGCGGCCTGGAAAACATGGGACCCTCGTTGGCACGTTTTACCCTCATGTTTACAATAGGAGAGCACGAGGAAGAAGAACTCAAGGGGAGAATGATTGAAGAATGGAGGACACTACGACGTGGACAGCTAAACCCTAGCAACGAGCTCTAACAAACAGAGTGTACCAGGTTGCTAAAACCCCAAAATTCGTGAAAACCCTAAAATCAAAGTTACCGGAACCCTACCCAAAAATTCGTCGGTCACCAAAGAACGGACAAATCAAGCAACGACTCAAGGCAAAGAGTAAAAAACTAACTAAAAAGTACAAAGAAATGGAGGAAAATGTAGCAAAGAGAAAGGGAAACTAACCTAAAGCTTGTGGAAGAAAGAGAAGACGAGAAAATGGCTTGAAATCTGGGTTGATGAAGACAAGGCGGTTCGCTGAAAATTGCTTAGCCGCTGGAAGATTTGAGAAGTTTCTGGTAAAAAGAAATGAACAGTGGACCCTTCACTTATATAGGGGACCCAGAACGGCCGAGTCGACCCAACGAAAATACGTGGACCTCGGCACGACGCGTTTTTAAATTGGAACCGCCAATTTTTTTAAAATCTGAAAGGACGCGACGCCTAGACATGCCTCATAACTCACATTAATAAATGCGCATGCTTCCCAAGGAAAAGTACAACATGAAAAGCCTAACTAAAGATCACGCGACCTCGCATGGAATAGATCAGCTCGACAGCTGGCAAATTTACTTCACACCTCGAGGATATATCCTCTTCCTGATAAGTAGGGGGCTACTGAATGGCCTCTGCTTTAACTTTACACGTGACGGACACTGCGGTATCGAATACACCAGGTGGGCGAACGTCGTGGTGGCATGGGTCCGCTTAGATACGACGACCTAGCAACCATGATCTGCCAGGTTGCTTACTTCGTCAAACAGACTCCCTAAGGATGCCGACCTCGAGGATCCACAGTGCGACCTGGGAACGTCCCAAGCCGATCACAGGGACATCTCGCGACCTGGATATATGTCAAGCTGACCTCGAACAGCACCCCTGAGCAGCTCAGCCTAAGCAGAGTCCTACATGAAAAAACTTGTCCAATTGAGTAGAATCCTGCTACAATTCTACTATCAGTCCTAAGTAGACTCATAATCATAGTCCACAAGACCCAGGACTTGATCATTTCACATTAAGTCTGAAACTGATAAGGATTGTGACTTAATCTCTTATAAATAGCACCCTCAAAAGCATCATACGGTACGTACAAATTACTTACTAAAGCTATACTTTGTTAGAGCCTTATATTCTCTACAGTATCGTTGATTCTCACGCCAGAGGGTTATTGCTGGGACAACCCAATCCCCCTTACGGTGTTTTCTGTTGATCACAGGTTTCAAGTCTTCTATTCTTCAAGGGCAATCCCAGCAACGTTGGCCGGAATCCTACTAGACTACACAGGTGGATCAGACGTGGTCACTTACAACCTTTTTTGCGTTCAAGACGTGCCGAAAGTAGAAATTCCACTAGGCATTGAACTGATATTACGTAATTGTGGCACAAATCGAGAAGGCATAGACTTGAGAGTCAGAAAAGGAGAATTTTTAGCTCCTTCTCACACATATGAAAGCGATTGCTTAAGAGCTAATTCAACCAGAACTACTGGTTAGCTTTGCTTATTCCCTTTTCCTTTTTCCTGAACCATTGAGAATGGCTATCATCTCCACCAAATCGCTATCGCCACATGTTGTCGCCGTTTCTACAGAATCACCTTCGCCATCATCGTCTTCACTAAATCCCCACGTTGTCTTCGCTCCAATCACTGCACACATCGCTATCCTTTCGACATTGCATCACCTTCGTTGCTGCAATCTCCTCTTCACCTTGCCTTCATCGGTGTTGCCTCCGTCCAATACAACGGTGTAGTCGTCTTCAAACCACCCGCCAACACAAGATTCGTCGTGACTCACCACTGAACCTATTGGAGCCTTAATTTTTTATTTCTCAAACCGCTCTCGTGCTTTAGAAGGGAGGATTTACAGCTTATTATTCTTTTACGAGGTATAATATTACGAGCTCGAGCTGTGGTAATTATATCAGTTTTGACATCAATACTATGAGATTAAATTTACTTAAATTTCTATACCGTCAAATCAAATTTTCAATTTTCTTAGTAATAACATGAAAATTTCAAATCATCACCAACTTAACAATATTAAGTATGAAAATTTGTGTTAAAACAATCCAACGGCACTAACAGTAAATCTTGTATGTATAATGTAAGCTCTATCTCGTAACATCATTTGTCTTTCTTTATTCTTTTTTCAATTTCTCTCCTTTTTTTTCCCTTCAAAATTTGGTCTGTGATTGCAAAAATTACAACTCGCCATATCCTTGATAGGGTTGAATATCTATACTATTAGTATCAATTGTTCTACTTCTTGATCTTAAGTTCCGTTAAAAAATAAAATAAAATAAAAACTCGTTTTGAAAGTGTGTTTCTTTATGTTTGTCTAGGTTTCTTTGTGCATTTGGTTCTCTTGTAGAAGAGTACGGAGGTTTGAACTCAAGATGAGAGGTTGCAAACGAAGTGGATAAGGGTATTTTGGTCAATACATAAAAAATTTGACAGAACTTATTACGACAACAGTATGAAGGGTTTAATTGCTAGCAAAAACCATGTTTAAGGACCAACTAATAGATATTGCCAAGTACATGACCAATATATCGTTTTATCCCTTTATCGTAATACAAATACTCCCTCCGTTCCTAAATTACATCAGGCAAATTTGGTTAAGTTTTTGAATGTTTTGGATACACGATAATCTCATTTCTTTGGATGGAGAAGAGATCGGCCTTCTTGTATTTCTACATCTACGATCCGTCTTATATTGTATCATGGAGACTAATAGGAGCTGAACAATATGGCAAAGAAAAGTTTGATTCAGAGGGAAAAGAAGAGGCAAAAATTGGATCAGACATATCATTTGATTCGTCGATCCTCCGAAAAAAAAAATAAGAACAGTTCCGGTGTGGAGCGACAAACGAGAAGTTTATGGAAAGTTACAATCCCTACTGCGAAATAGTGCACCTACAAGCCTTCGTCGACATTGTTTTCTGACTGGAAGGCCGCAAGCTACCTATTGAGACTTTGGACTATCCGGAATTCCGGACTCATACTTCGTGAAATGGTTCATGCATGTTTGTTGCCAGGGGCAACAAGATCGGGTTGGAAGGCTTCTTCTCTTTCTTTAGCTGGTAGAGCAGTGCTTATCAAGTCCGTTACGTCTTCCATGCCAGCGTACACCATGCAAACGACTAAGGTGCCTGAGAATGTATGTAATGCTATTGATAAGTGTAATCGACAGTTTCTATGGGGAAACTGAAATGAGCAACCCCAAGTGCACCTAGTGACTGCATGGGATACGGTCTGTTCAAAGAAGGGAGCAGGCGGGTGAGGTTTCTGAAAAATGGCAGATCTTAAGTCGGCATTGCTAGCGGAACTGGGGTGGAGAATTCTGTCGCAGCTGTAGGACCTTTGGGCACGAGTCTTAAAAGTGAACTATCTAAATGGTGGCCGTACTTTGCGGAGTCGAGTTAAGCCGACATCGTCTTACACTTGGAGGAGTGACAAAGGGTGCAGATATTATTCGAAGGGGCCTAAAGTGGTGTCTGGGAAATGGTGAGGATATTAGGTTATGGAAGGATGCTTGGTTGATTGATACTCCTCTTGCAGAGGTAGCTTTGGCAGAGATTCATGCGGAGCAGTTAGATCGATCCGTGGCTGAGTATTGGAACAAATTTGAGGGGTGGAAATGGAGCTTTTGCCTGAGGAAGTCCTGGGTCGGTTGAACACAAAGCTGGTAGCCTCGGATGCAGGTATCGCAGACTTAATAGCTTGGAATGGACAAGTTCAGGGAAGTTATCAACCAAGACTGGTAGCCTCGGATGCAGGTATCACAGACTTCCTAGCTTGGAATGGACGAGTTCAGGGATGTTTTCAACCAAGACTGGTAACCTCGGATGCAGGTATCACAGACTTCCTAGCTTGGAATGGATGAGTTCAGGGAAGTTTTCAACCAAGATGGCTTATGACCTGCAAGTTTGAGGTGCTGGTTCGAAAATGGACTGAGGGTGGGCGCCATGGTTGATTTCTAACAAACGGGCTAAAACTTCAATGGGGCATGAGTGACAGTAGTGCAAGTCCCATGTGTAGTGGTAAAGACGAGTCAATGCTCCATATCATGAGAGATTGTGATTTTGCTTGGGGCCTATGGAAGAGCTTGGCTCGACATTGCTTATGGGTTCCCGCTAATTCCCTCCACTTAATAGACTGGGTGGCTTGGAATCTTCCAAAGAAGTAAGTTGCAAGGATCACTTGGGCTCCATGGGATGTGAGTTTTGTGGAGACTATGAGTGCTATCTGGTTCAGGCACAATAAAGTGAGCATGACGGTGACTTCGTTCTACCTAAGAGTTCAATCAAAGTTATCTTGGACAGAGTCAAAGTCTCAGTTGAAGCCATGGAAAATGTTTAGGTTTTTCGCGGAACTTGCAGGACTTTAGTTGGGTGGTGTCCTCCTAATGAAGGGTGTGTGAAAGCGAATGTGTATGGGGCGGTTCAGGGAAATATGGCACCGTATGCAGGCTTGGTCAGAGATAGCATGGGGAACTGATGAGGAGGTTTCGGATTACACCTCGGAATTGCTTCAGTGAAGACAGTGGAATTACTGGCGAGATACGGCGGGGTTTGGTTTCAGCTTGGAAGCTGGGTTTTGGGCAGGTCATCGTGGAATCAGACTCCATGAAACAAACACCTCCTTAACTCTGTTTTTAAGGATAAATGGTTTCCAAAATTCATCACAACTGACCAGAGGTGGCCATTAACAAGGGAGTAGAACAATACGAAAACGGTAAAAATTACCAAAAGGATGAAAAAAGTTGCCATGAAAATATAATTAATCCATAAATTATATTGAAAAGTGGGAAAATGTAATCATCAAACAACATAATCTGGACTGCATGACTGACTGACTAAATCTATTTACATTATCAGCATCTAACAATCCCCCCACCAACCCCCTTCTTTTCCAAAACCCTCACAAAATAAAACAAAAATTATAAATTCATCACAGCAGCAACACAAACCACACATTTCAACAGCTGAACTTAGATGATGCTGCAAGTCATCATCTCTTTGAGTTCAAATTGCAACTTAAACCATTGAATGTGAACTCGGCGATGCTCTTTGTCCAGAACGTCAAAATTTTGGGTTCCCCAATAATCTTTTTTTTTTTTTTAATATTCTACTCCTTGGTTCACTCTAACATTCTCTTCACGTTCACAACCTCAAACTACAATTGTCAAATGCCAAAACCCAAATTGCAGTCAATTACTCCTCGTAATCGCTGAGTACCTCGTTCCACCAATCAAGGTGCCAACCCTTTCTCCCTTAATAGCTTTCGAGATGTTACCAGGTTTTGCCAAATTGAAGACGACAACTACATTTACAAAAGAGAGCAGCTTTAGTCCATTCGAACAATTTGCAGGTCCTCTGTTGATTAAGAATAGAAGTAACGGCTAGCTGCAACTATAGCTTAGGTTGCTTAATTAGGAAACAATAATGGAATTAAAGACGGTTTATCTAGCCATACCAGGAATGTTGTTTTCTTGGCATAAAGTGATGGCAGTCATGTCCATCACTGAAAGGTCCCTCGAGGTAACTTCGTGGTAGGTAAGAGTATCAAGAAGCCGAGCACTTGGGTTATCCCTGGGATCTTCATCATATACCCCATCGACATTAGTAGCTTTCAGCACCACCTCTGCATTAACTGCATGATCAATGAGATGTTATAATTATTTGTAAATTCAGAAAAATATGCATAGAACTAGACTGATCATTGTCCGAGTGGAACCAAAGAAATATTCTAACAAAAACAATCCAAAACTCACTACTGCATCAGAAGATAAATTTCTCTTATTATATTCTGGATGTCTTAAAGAAAATCTTTTTCAATTAAAAGTCTTTAATATACCCTTTTTAGTTGTGAGATAGAAAATGTTGTAAGTCATATGTATAATGTAAATAGTGTAGGGGTTGAAATTGTATTTATCTATATGTTATTAGTAGTATAAATACTTTGCCCTAACCAGATTCTAGGTTAGGCTTCTCAATATATTGTTCTCTTCTCTACTTTATTTCGTAACATGGTATCAGAGCTATAGGGCTCAATCCATTAAATTAACTGTCAACCCAAATAGAGTTGACTGCCTTAGGGTTCTTCCTTGTCGAAGGGACTGTTTTTGGAGTATTGAAGATCAGCACTTCAAGGGACATGAACAGTGATTGTGAACAGCGACCATAAACAGTTCGTGAACAGTTGTTGTGAACAGTACTGCTATGAACAGTTTCATCGTGAACAGCTGTTTCGAAAACAGTTATTGTGAACAGTGTTTCCGTGAACAGTTGTTTCAAAAAAACTGGTCTTATTTTTCCTTCTTTGACGCATTTTTTGATGGCTGAATCTACGAATGAAAAGAAATCTCTTGTCACAGAGATTGTTCCGGTGTCTATGAAGATTATTGATAAGAAATTGAATGAGAGTACCTATTTAGAGTGGAGTAAAACTCTGCGAATATTTCTTCGTAGTATTGAGAAGGATGATCATGTGACTGATGATCCACCTTTGGATCCTAAGTCAAAAGAAGGGAAGATTTGGTTAAGGGCAGGATGCATAACTATTTTTGCCCATCAAGAAATCTATTTCACCCGAGAATACTCCCTTGGTGAACCATTGCAAGTTTGTTAAGGAACTTATGGAGTACCTTGATTTCTTATTTTCTGGCCAAGGTAACATGAATCGTATTTATGATGTGTAAAGCTTTTTATCACCCAAAAAAGCCAGAGAAATCACTTATGGAGTATTTTATAGATTTTAAGAAAGTGTATGCGAAACTTAATACACTTCTTCCTTTTAGTACTGATGTGAAGGTTCAACAGGCTCAACGAGAGCAAATGGCTCAAATGGCTGTTATGAGTTTTTTGGCAGGATTACCACAAGAGTTTGCAACTGCAAGGTCACAAATACTTGCTAGCCCAAAGATTACTTCCCTTCGAGATGCTTATACTAAAGTTGTACGTGCTGCAGGTGAAGTGCCACATTCCACTATCCCAAGTGAGTCAAGTGCTCTTGTGACTCAAAGCTCATGGAATGATGGGAGGCGAGGTGGTCAAAATACACGTGGTGGTAGAGATGGTGGAAATTTTAGGAGAGGTAGAGCTGGTAGTCGAGGTGGAGGCCACAGTCAGGGTGAGCACCGAGGCCATAGTCAAAATGATCAACTGTGTCACTATTGTGGATCTTGAGCTGTGCCTCAACCGCCATCTGTTGTTATCTCTACAGATGAGTATGCTAAGTTCACTCACTATCAAGCTCTACAACAATCATCAAATCCTCCTAAGGCTACAATGGTCCAGTCAACCCACTACATGCCTTCCATCATCCTCTCGTATATCGGTCATTGATTCCGGTGCCACAAATCACATGACAGGTCATATGGACACCTTGTCATCATTTACTTTATTATCCTCTCATCCTAGTGTTACTTTAGCAGATGGTTCGGCAGCGTCTGTTACGGTGTTGGTATTGCCTCCCCTACCTCCTCTCTTTCTTTGTCTTCTGTCTTGTACTTGCCTAATTTCCCTTTGATTTACTATCTGTTACTAAAATTACACGTGCTCTAAATTCTAGTGTCTTATTTTTCCCAGATCATTGTGTCTTTCAGGATCTTACGACGAGGAGGATTATTGATAGAGGACGTGAGTCGGCGGCCTTTATGTTCTTGACAGTAGTTTTGGTTCTGGGATGCCGAAGCCAATTGCATGTTCCAGTATTATGCCCATCAGATTCATTGCCGGTTGGGGCATCCATCTTTATCGAGTCTAAAGAAAATGTGTCCTAGTCTATATTCTCTGTCTAGCTTAAAGTGTGAGTCCTGTCAATTCGCAAAATATCATCGAATGTCTTATTTACTTAGGGTCAATAAACGGGCTATGTCTTGAGTTGGTTCATTCAGATGTTTGGGGCCCACTTCTTTTAAGTCTAAATTGAAATTTCGGTATTTTGTTACCTTTGTTGATGACTACTCTCGAGTTACTTGGTTATATTTTATGAAAAGTCGTGATGAATTATTTTCAATATTTTGTGCTTTCTGTGCTGAAATTCAAACTCAATTTAATCTTCCTGTTCGTGTTTTGAGAAGTGATACTGCAAAAGAATAATTTTCTGACCCATATCAATTGTACATGTCGAGGCATGGCATGCTTCATGAATCTTCATGTGTTGATACACCTCAAAATGGGGTGGCTGAAAGGAAGAATAGACATTTACTAGAAGTTGCCAGAGCTTTGACATTTCAAATGAAAGTTCCTAAGGTGTTTTGGGCGGATGCAATTTCTAACGCTTGTTTCATCGTATGCCCTTCCTTGAAGGTGAAATTCCTTTTTCGGTCTTGTATCCAAACCATTCTTTATATCCATTATCTCCAGGTATTTTTGGGTGCACTTGTTTTGTTCGTGATGTTCGTCCTCGAGTTTCCAAACTAGATCCAAAGTCTCTTAAATGCATTTTCTTGGGCTATTCTCGTCTTCAAAAAGGGTATCGTTGTTACTCTCCAGACTTAGGTCGTTATCTTGTTTCTGCTAATGTGAATTTTTTCAAGTCTACCATATTTGTTGCAACATCTTCCTCCGAGAGTGAAAGCGAAGAGGCTGATTTTTTGGTTTATACAGTGCGACCTCCACCTTCTTTCAAAACCCGAGTCTTCTCCCTCTCATCAATTGTGTCCTCCAGTTACTCAGGATTATTCTCGCCGATCACATCCGACTACAGAAAAGCATGATGTCTCAGACACACCTCCTATACAAAATACAACTTCTCCGTCCGCAAATCCAAGTCTAGATCTTCCTATTGCCTTATGAAAAGGTAAGCGTACTTGTACTCACCATATTTCTTCGTTTGTGTGATATACTCATTTATCACCATCTTTGTGTTCCTTCATTGCTTCCCTCGATTCTGTTTCTATTCCTAAATCTGTGTCAGAAGCTTTGTCTCACTCGGGTTGGCGGGCTGCTATGGAGGAGGAGATGCTTGCTTTAGAACATAATGGTACTTGGGACCTAATTCACTTACCTGTAGGTAAACGGGCTATTGGATGTAAGTGGGTTTTCACTGTTAAGGTCAATCCTGGTGGTTCTGTGGCACGCCTTAAGGCAAGGCTTGTTGCTAAAGGGTATGCATAGTGTTATGGTGTTGACTATTCTGAAACATTTTTCCCCGTTGCTAAACTTGTATCTGTACGGTTATTTATATCTCTTGCTGCTACTTACAACTGGGCTCTTTATTAGTTAGATGTCAAAAATGCTTTTTTGCATGGTAATTTACAAGAGAAAGTATATATGGAGCAACCACCTGGGTTTGTTGCTCAAGGGGAGAATGGTAAAGTTTGTCGGCTTAAGAAGTCATTGTATGGTTTGAAACAATCTCCTCGTGCTTGGTTTTGTCGGTTTAGTGAAGTGCTTGAGTTTGGCTTACGGCGTAGTCATTGTGATCATTCTGTGTTCTTTCGTCATTCTACTGCGGGTATTATTTTGTTGGTAGTATATGTGGATGACATTGTTATTACTGGTAGTAATAGTGCTGCTATTTCAACACTCAAATCATTCCTACAAGCACACTTTCAAACAAAGGATTTGAGTTTCTTGAAGTATTTTTTGGGAATTGAGGTAATGCGGTCAAAGTATCTTCCTCTCTCAAAGAAAGTATATCCTTGATCTTCTTGCTGAGACTGGAAAACTAGGCGCTAAGCCTTGTTGTACACCTATGGTTCCAAATATGCATGTCACAATGGAGGATGGCGAACCATATAGTGATCCTGAGCGATACCGGAGGTTAGTTGGGAAGCTGAATTATCTTACAGTGACTCGCCCTGATATAGCATATGTCGTCGGTGTAGTAAGTCAATTTATGTCATCTCCGAGAACTACTCATTGGAATTTACTGGAGCTAATTTTATGTTATCTTAAGGGGAGTTCAGGTCGTGGTGTCTTATATAAGAATCATGGACATTGTAAGGTAGAGGGGTTTTCAGATGCTCAATGGGCAGGCTCTAAGATAAATAGGAGGTCTACAACAGGGTACTGTGTATTTGTTGGTGGTAATTTAGTATCTTGGAAGAGTAAAAAGCAGAACGTAGTATCTCGTTCGAGCACAGAATTCGAGTATAGAGTCATGGCACAATCTACTTGTGAGCTTATGTGGGTGCATCAATTACTTGGTGAGTTTGGTGTTGGTGGATCAACTCCTATGAGACTCTGGTGTGATAATCAAGCTGTCATCCATATTGCATCTAACCCTGTATTCCATGAGAGGATTAAGCACATTGAGATTGATTGTCGTTTCATTCGGGAGAAGATCCAGCAAAATCTTCTATCGACCGATCATGTTCGATCTGAAGATCAACTTGCTGATATTTTCACAAAACCATTGAATGGTCCACGGATTAATCATATTTGAGTAAGCTGGGCATGTTTAACATCTGTGCTCCAACTTGAGGGGGAGTGTTGTAAGTCATATGTATAATGTAAATAGTTTAGGGGTTGAAATTATATTTATCTATATGTTCTTAGGAGTATAAATACTTTGCCCTAACCAGATTCTAGGTTACGGCTTCTCAATATATTATTCTCTTCTCTACATTATTTCATAACAGAAAATAAAGTGGGTTCCAATTAATTTGGCATCGCTTGAGGATAACTTGGGAATATTAAGGAAAATGCATGGAGTCAAATACTTACTTAAAACCCATGTCAAGTCAATCATAGATAACTATTTTGGGATGGAAGGAGTATAAATTTGTCGTATAGTCGATACTTGGGAAGCTTGAAGTGGTTTGCAAAGAAGCCACATGTTAAATAAATTCATATAATCAGACCACCCAACTTACGACACCTGTAATTACTCTATTTTTCTCTCTTTGTTTCCACTTCTTCTAATCAAAAATGGGTGGGCGCTACAGTTCAGCAAGAGCAGACTCTACTCTGGCATGACCATAGTGGCACCCTACCTCCTAATAGCTTAGCCTGAGTAGAAAAGATTTTCATTTGGAGAACAGAATACTTGATTGGCTTTCTTCTATTATTTAATTATTATGAGTGATGAGTTTCTGATTAATACGTGATGGTTGAACATAAGCCTGCAGTTGATAATATTGCACCCACATCAACAAGATATTCTAATAAGAATGCAGATTGTATTTCGTAATAATTATCAGCAGTGCATAAATTGTGAATTAAGTTTAACTGGGCAAGAGAAAGATCCCCCAACAGATTTCTAATGCAGAGCCATGGAAAAGGGAAGATGCTAGAACCTTTTGTCGGGATGATAAATTCTGTACAGCAATATTGTTGATCCAATAACTCATGTTCAATAGTGAAGGAACTTTAATTCTGGCCAAAGAGAATCTGGATTGTACCTGGATCTTCTCAGGAAGTTCATCAAAAATGCTGTAATGGGAGATTTATTACCCACGTTGCTAAAATTAGGAGATCTTTTAAAGTTGTATTTTCTCTTGTTCCTACTAATGCTGATGTGTCCGCAGTACCACAATTCACTGGGTTCTCTCTCAGATATTTGATTGTGTTGTGGTGGCCTTTCAAATATAACTTTCAAATGTTTTAGGAGAAGCTCATGAGAGCTCTAGTGATCCTATACAGGAAGATTAGAAGATGAGTTAGCTAGTTACCTCTTGTGCCAAGACAACTTAGTTTGGAGGAGGTAGCAGTGGTGTTGGTGTTTGAGGAGGTCAATTTCAACATTTCACAACTTTGTTAGAAATGATGATTTGGAACAGTAAGAGGTGGAGTTGTTCTTGCTAGGTCGAGTGCAAAATTAGAAAATAGAGCCACGATGCACATCATATGTGAGTTGAAGTGGATACAACAGTTATTAGTTGGGACCAAACATATTAATGTTGACTGTTTCTTTTAGACAGTCTTGAGGTGATTGCCTTGGAATTTGGTACTTGCTATTGTTTCCAGGGCAGCTTGTGGTTACTAGGGATAATAAAAATACTTACCAGCTCTGCTAGTAGGAATAAGTACCTATGTACAGACTGGTGGAAATTCAGGTGGCTGTAGATGATTGAGAGACTGTTATAATTGTGGAGAACAGGCACGTCAAGAACCAATGTCCTAAGCATCTATCTCAGCAACAGAATAAGCACCAGTATCAGCAGCCGAAGCAGGCACCAAGAACTGCCTATATAGTTACATAGACAGCTGAGTCCAACTCTCACCCTGAGAGACATACAATTATTATGAGTGGTAAGGAGTTTGCTAAGTTGATACAGTACCCTTCTTCTTCCTCTTCCAAAGCAGTAATAGCCAAGTTAAGTCAACCTATAACGTGTTTTAACTTCCTCTTTTTGGCATCGAGCCATTGACTCTAAGGCCACCTCTGACATGAAAGGAGACTCAGTATGTTACCACTTATAGTTCATCTAACAAATGCAATACTCTTGCTCTAGCACTCTTAGCAGATTTCACGTTACTCTAGCAGATGGTTCGTCTTCCACAACTTAGGGCGACTTAACCTAATATCTGTTAGTCAATTCACAAGATCATTACATTGTTGAGTTTCTTTTTTTCCTAGATATTGTCTGTCTTTTTCGGGATTTGTTGACTTGGAGTTTACTGGTAGAGGAAGTGAAATTGATGGGTTGTATTTGGAAGATGAAGTTGTTACTCCTCAACCTTCCATTGTTGCATTAGTCGCTTGTCGCAAGTACTATGTCTCATTTCAAACTGCAATGTCGCTTTGATCATCCTTAATCACTAGTCTTGAAGAAAATGTCATTAGTCCTGAGTCGGAGTCTACATCTAGCTTACATTTCGAGTGTTGTGAGTTTGCTAAGCTCCATTGTGTGACGTATCCTCCCAAAGTTAATAAGAGGGTTGCTTCCCTATTTGAGTTAGTTCATACCGTGTTTGAGGGTTCGTGTCCAGTACCTTCTAACCTCCAAAATTAGTATTAACTATCTCCTTACTTTTGTTGATGATATTCATGGAGTACTATATTTGATGAAATCCAGATCCGAATTGTTTGAAATATTTTGCTCCTTTTGTGCTAAGATAAAAATAAAATAAAAAAAAATTTAATATTCCCCTTCAAAATCTTAGTGGTAACGCTAAAGAATATTACTCAGGGCCCTTCACCTCATACATGTCACTAAATGGGATTATTCATCATATCCAGTATAACCATATTCTTAACTTAAAAAATATGTAATTCAAAAAATAAAATTGATACAATAGAACCCCAGAAGTCTAAAAGAACACTACTTTTTATTGGCTAATAAACCATTACTTTCTCATAGCTAGAAATAATCATAAAAGTAAATGTCAAATCATGAAATACTATATAACTAGAGAATATCATAAAATTTTAAATATATACTCACTTGAATACTACAACATGATTATCTTAAATATTTTATTGATTATAAAATCATTGAATTATTAACTACTCGAGGTGGAATGAAGTTCATTTCTTAAAAAAAAAAATTATTAGAGGATAATAACTTTTGAAATATAATTTATTAGGGTGCAGATCGTATAATAAATACCTAGTATGGTTGCATTGCAAAGGAAGGTATGCACAATTTGAAAAATTGTCCGAGCATTCGACATAGTGTTAGGGTATTATGCAATATAACTAGGGGTGTTCAATATTTAGTTTCATCCGAAAACCAAACCGAAAAAACCGAAATCGAATTAGAATTCGTTTTTTGGTTTGGTTTGGTTGGCCAAACCGTATTCCAATATGGTTTTGGTTCGGTTTTCAAACCGAAAACCGAATTGAATAAAATAATAATAATAATAAATATATTATTATTATTCTTTATATAGGGATAATTTTACTTTTGGTACCCAAAGTTTACTTACTTTTTACTTTTGGTACCCAATGTTCAATAGTGCTCACTTTTTATGCCCAATATTTCTGCTTTTACTCGTAGCTACTCACCGTTGATGTTTCATTAAATACTAATGGGTAACCTGCTATTGTAGGATGATTTGATTATAAAAGAGGAAAATTTATTTATTTCTTCACTTGTGTTTGTCTCTTACCTATCAAACCTCAACGAAACCTTCATGTTGATAAAACATGTAATTCATAATACATTATGTACTATAAATCACGTGTTTTATATAACTTTATGCGAATATGTATGTAAAATATAATATAAAACAATATTTTATTGTACTTTTCTTCTAATATCTCCTATAATTTGTATTATGCTTTTGAAGGAAACAAAAAACAAGAAAGAAAGTTCATACTCCTACTGTTAAAATATAGAAACTAATTTTGCAACGAACCCAAATTATAGTGGAATTATTTTTTGGGAGTCGAAGAGAGTATTACAGTTTTTCGTTTAATATGAAGAAAATTATTCTTATTAAAGCCATACTTTTATCTACCCACTTAAACTAATTTTGTTGCATTATTAATCCTACAATCAATAAATGTCAAGTAAATTAAAATATTAAATTTATTATATTAAATTTATTTAAAGTTAGTTTGGTGAGATGCCTCCTTGTTATAGTTAAAGTTACTGTTTTACTATATTATCTTAATTTTTCAACTGATTTTCTCAATATGCATATATTTTTATGAAATTCCAATTATAAAATGTAGTATAATATTCAAATCATCCGGTCCGTTACGGACTAGTTTATGCAAAAAAAAAAAAGTTTATGAATTACATGTTTTATCAAAACGAAGGTTTTTTTGAGGTCTGATTGGTAGGAGACAAACAGAAGTGAAGAAATGAAGAAATTTTCCTCTTTTATACTGAAATCAACCTACAATAGCAAGTTGTTCGTTAGTATTTAACGAAACATTAACGGTCAATAGCTAAAGTAAGTAAAAGTAGAAACGTTGTGTATGAACAGTGATTACTCTGAAACATCGGGTTTCAAAAGCAAAAGGCAAGTAAACTTTGGGTACCAAAAGTGAAATTATCCCCTTTTTATAAATAATTATTAAATATATCATAATAGTAAAATAAATTTTCTAGTAATATAATAAAATCTCAAATATAAGGCTAATTTCATCGCAACCGCCACTGCATCCATTCTGTTTCCTATAAAATAATAAAATCACAAATATTTATGAATTTAGGGGCATTTACAATATTTAAAAACTAGATTTTTTTTTTAACTTTCAAAGTTTCGATTTAACCGAAAACCGAACTGAATTCGAATTTCGTTTGGTTTTTTGTTTATTATTTGTTTTGGTTTGGTTTGGTTTTCGGTTTTAAGGTTTGAAAACGAAAAACCGAATAAACCGAACCGATGAACACCCCTAAATATAACCACCAAAAAATAAGTAAAGCTTACTCTCAGCACACCGAAGAGCTGCAGCAGTATCTGTTGTAAAGAAGGGATTTCCCGTTCCAGCAGCGAAAATCACTACCCTTCCTTTCTCTAAATGCCTAACAGCCCTTCTACGTATGTACGGTTCAGCAACTTCCGACATTCGAAATGCTGTCTGCACTCTTGTTGGAATCCCAATGCTCTCCATTGTTGCTTGCAGATATATAGCATTCATAACAGTTGCCAACATCCTGAACAAGTGAAGTGATTCAATGAGATGAGTGACAACCCTGATCAGTAATCACATGCATAAAAAGAATGACCTGTGGATGAGGCTTCTGCCACTACTGCAAGAAAAAGGTCTATTCATCGCAGCCTTGGCTCTTCACTCCCCACCCCCCACCCCCTGCCCAGGTGACACAGGCTAATAGTCGGTTTCTGAAGTTCTTACCATTGATACCCTGGTCAAAATGGAGCAACTTTACCGTTGGATAAAGGATTGCCCTTGACATTCACATGCATATGTATATCTCTTACACAAACTTGCACGCAACAAGATTCAACATCTGTACCACTATTTAATTTTTTGTAGAAAAAAACTTTACTCCCCTGTAATTGTCCATTTCTATCAGGTCAAACAATTTCAATTATTTTCACTGAAATCCTTTCGAACCCTTAATGCAACTAATCATGCTAATCCAGTAACGGCTGTAAGACGAAATAAAAGGAGAGTGACCAATGGACCTGAATGACATTTCTGCCCTTCTAGACCTTTTCTCAAACTAGAGATAATCATAGGGCTATAATCCTGCTTAGTTATCATGTTTCATCAAATGTTTACACTTCGAGCATAAAAAACCTCCCTGAGAAAGAAGTTGATGTTTTAGTGAATAACAAAGGTGCACTGAGGTCAGGTTGTGGGGCTAAGGCTTTGAACCAGAAAAAGTTGTATTCCAGTCATTTCTACTTGAGAGGAAGTTCCTCTTCAAGCCTTGCATCTCCATCCAGGACAGTGGGAGTGACACAGAAGCATACACAACATACGTGAGTTTCTAGTTTCAGCCTGCTCCTCCCAAGATGAAAAAGAATTCCAGTACTTGCAAAAGAACTATTAACAAAGGACTGTGGCCTTTTCCCTCTCTTTTGCTGCTGATCTCATTGAGAGCAGCTCTTTCACCTTTAGGGTGATTAGGTCATTCTCCAACTCCAAGTAATTGATAGGAGGCGAATGCATTTTTAGTTCCTACGACGTATTCTTATCAAGCAGTTAAGATAAAGAGTTGACAACTACGTGCATGCAATCGTGTCGACAAACGCGGGCTACATTTATCCATTCTGCATAAGGTCTTTTTTTCCAGAGATATTGGTCTCTCTGCTCTACAAGTCTGCTCAACCAATTCCATATATATCACGAGCTCTTTGTTCATTTTTGCTAGATAGCGGCACAGTCTGGAACTAAATTCGTTTAAAATCAATTTCATTTTCTTTATATTGAATTGGCCTATGCTCAAACATGTTTTGACGTCGTACCTCCTTTATTTTCAAGAAGCAACAACCTATGTACATTTGTTGTGTAATCTGAGCTCCAGTTACATGGGCGAACTAGAAAAGCAAAACTATGGGGAATCTGCTTGTGGCTAAAGAAGTAACTCAGTAAGTTGAGCAACCGCGGACGATAATCTACAGTTAGGGGTTTAGTTTCACACTAAAAGTGAAGGGTAATTTGGTATTATAACTTTGATCAATATCTAATTAGCACTGCCTAAATCCTAGTTACTTTTTTTTGGTTGTCCATTTTCTAATTAGTCTTTAATCTTTAAATAATTAAAAGCCAATTAACCCTAATACTTTCCTTAAAAGTCTTCCAGAGGGGTTTAATTCTTGGATAAAATAATATGTTGGTCCTTGTACTTGGCAAAATTTATTGGTTTGTTCCCTGTGACATTTTTTTTTTATGCATATGGTCTTTCCACTCAATTTTTGCTCCCAGTTAAACCCTCCAAACTGTTACCATTAAGATTTTTCTGTCAAATTTTTAATAACTTTCCATTGTGCCTTACTTTCCTCGGCCTTCGTATTCAATTACATCTAATATAATTGTCCAGCCTTAAGTAGATCTAAATACAATCTCACTCAAAAACCATCTTCAAAACCCAATTAGATTCCCCTTTGAATCCATTTTCAAACCCAATTTCACTTGAAATTACCATCCTCACTTTCAAAATCATCACTCTCTAATCTCTATCTCATCTTTAACCTAACTTCTCTCCAATTTAACTCTTTTGATTTCACTAAATATTCATCTCTATCAAATCCAAGCTCCCGTCTTCCTCAAATTTCATCTGCTGGATTTTGTAGATCTAGGGATTCAACTCTTTTATGAATATATATATATATGTGTGTGTGTGTGTGTGTGTGTGTGTGTGTGTGCATCTATGTATGTATGTATTTCTAAATCCCTTCCTCGCCCTATTGCATTTACCTTCTCAATCACAGTAAAGCGGGCTTTCATGCTTGCAAAGACCGACATTTATCGTCGCCTTCATTTCTGTAGGATTCCCTCGGCTACTTCCTTAGTGGGTAGCTGGAGACCAAACGAACCTATTCCCTCCTTGGATAGAAATGCTGGCCGACTCGCTTGGCTCGCCTATCTCCATCTCTCGATCAACTTTGAAGGCTTCCACCTCTTTCTAAAAGATAAACTTTGAGAGAGAGAGAGAGATGAAATGGGTGTGGATTTGTTTTCAATTTTTTGAATCCTTTTTTGTGGATCTGGTTTTCGTGAAGGAGTTGGTGGTGGATCCAGTAATGATGGAGGGATTAGGAGGCAGAGGTGGTGGTGGTGGTGGTGGTAATGTGGTGGCGATGGATGGGTGGCCGTCCTCGAGGTTGTTAGTAGCAGCAGCGGTGGCCATTGTTTCGATGGAAAAACCCTCACTTTGTGATATGGGTATTGCAACATTAAATGATCGAGTAATTTTTTCCCCTTCTGGCTTCGGTAATGTTCTTGTTGGTTTTAAGATAAATAGGTTTCTGGGTTTTGTTGGATTTTTTTTTCCCAATAGTGTTTTGCTTTAAACTGATTCAACCTAAATCTGCAAAAGGTTACAGATAGCCAAGAGGGAGGTTGACAACGAAGTGAGGGAGGTTGACGACGAAGTGGGTAAGGGTGTTCGAGTCATTTTGCACATATACGAAGGGAGGTAGAAGACGAAGTGGGTAACGGACGAAAGGGGCAAACTGGCAGCGAAAGCCAAGTGACCATATATATAGAGAAAATGTCATAGGTACTAAACTAATAGATTTTGCCATGTACACGAACCAAATTATTATTTTTTATTTTATCCTTAGTTCTTTACATGATGGGCTTATCATGAATATGTTTGGTGTCATGTTAGTATTGCCCCTATCGTCCAACGTCGTCTAAAGGGGTTTAGTTTCTATCAAGATCTTTGGGTCATTTTTTACCCACGAACGTTGCCGATATCCTCCTCAACTGTCTGTTGATTAATAATTAAGGTGTGGACTATTTTGAGTAAGAACACACTAGTCATTCATAAGACATTACCACCTACTATACCCAATCTAATAACTACCGAATGTGAATGCTCTATCAAGAAAACCACTGTATGGGGTGTTTCTCACTTACAATATTGATTGGATATCCAAGAGGTGTGACGCAGGAGAACTTACATGATCCATACTCCAGGTCGTTTGCAAATGCGATGCACACACAACCAAACGGTTCCACCCACTGGAAACTAAAACACTTGTATTCGAGACCTCTCTACTACATTTAGAGCCTTCATACAAAAATAGAAGTACTTGGTGCCAAGTACAGCATCCTATATTACCATACCCTAAACAAGAACAAACTACTAATGAAGTTCTACATCAAATAGTTATATAAACTAATAATCCTAAGTTGCCCTAGCTCAATTGATCAACCAAACCTAAGACAGAGTTGTGCTTATTGATCCTTGATATCCATCAAGACAATAGATGTTGAGCCATTACTTTGAGAAAGCCAACCGGGTTTATTGCAATTAACTTTTGAGTAAGTTGCCTCAAGGCAACCAGAAAAGGAAGTAATCCCAGTACATAGACCAATGATAAAGAGAAACATACTTTAGTAGAGGAGTGAATATGGGGATCCCCCACCACCCTGTATTCTCTATCGAAACCGCAATGCCGACCTTTGTGGCCATATATTGTGACGACCCGAGTCCGAATGACTGGGTCAACTAGGCCTACCACAAGCCACCCAAAAGCCCATGAAAGATGTTGGTGCCTAGTGGTAGTGAGTGGTCACTTATAAGGCACACATAAGTCCCACATCTAACCGATGTGGGTTGGGGGTATTACATATATAATGAAATGGCTCATGTTGCATATATGTAACACATACCTGGGATACTTGGATGTCGGACTTAGAAGTTAGAACTAATACTACACCCACTCTGACCAATTATTAAAAACAATAAAACAGAAAACTAATTTTTACTATGATGTCGAAAGAATATACAAGCAGGAACAAGGTGTTTCCCTTACATAAAAGGAGAAAATTTGGAAACGCGAAAAAAGTCATCAAAGGTCCTGGGGAAGCACTGAACTGCAATTACTACATAGAAAATAATAATACTTCCTCCATCCCAAAAAAAGTGTCCCTTTCTGAGAGAGAGAGAGAGAGAGAGAGAGAGAGAGAGAGAGAGAGAGAGAGAGAGAGAGAGAGAGAGAGGAGAAAATAAATAAATAAATAAAAACCTCCCAAATGTGTGTCCCTATTACTATGATGTTACTAAATTCACCTTCGCTATCCATTATTTACCAATGTGCACATGCGATAATATCGTGTGGACAATAAGGGCATTCATGTATATGTGCTATTAAAATGGCCTAAACTTAATTTCTGCCAAAAAACTAAAAGGGGAAACTCATTTTGGGACGGACGGAGTACTTAAGGATGCCAGACATCAAAATTACTACTACTTCTGCTGCTACATATCCTGGAATTCCACTTTCATCAAATATATAATAATACTAAAAGCGCAGCCACACAGATTTACACACCTAGGGGTTGTTTGGTAGTTAGGCATGGATAAGCATTATTATTAATCTCGGTGTTATTAGCGCCCTCGCTATTAATCCTTACTTATATATAGGAGATAATTTTAGAATTAAAAATGTTAATCACGTGTTTTTTTTTAGTGAGGACGCTAATAATACCACCCTCTCGCTTGGTATTATTAGTGAAGGGATAAGGACCTTATCCGGATAACTCGTGCTAATAGTCCCGACCGCCTATTGCGTACCAAACATCCGACATTTCGGCTTATTAATCCTATCCGGCCTTAATCCTAACTACCAAACGGCTCCCTAAAGAATTACTACGACTACTACTATTAATAATACTACTGCTACCACTAAATATACTGGCATTCCGCTCTGTCCACAAATAGTAGTAATACTACTAAAGGAACCACAGCACCTCAGAAATACTATTAGGACGGACCCAGAGAATAAGGATCCGCCCATTGCGAGTTCTGGGAATGGTCTAATATACAGAGTCTTACCCGTGGACTGTTTCCGTACTTCGAACCTTCCGTAGTTAGAACCTGTAATATCTAGGTCAAAGTGGATCAACTTACAGTTGCACCAAGGCTCGCGCTTATTCAGTCGTACTATTACTACTAGACTAGAAAATAATAATACAAAAATATCCCAGACTCCCCGCTCCGTCCACAAACATTCTAAAGCAATTGCCACACCTCAAGAATTATACACCACTACCGCTACTAATACTACTGCCACGCCTTATAACTACACACCTACTACTACTACTACTACTACTACTACTAGAGCCCCAAATGGAAAAAACGGAATTGGCCCCAGGTGAGATGTCCACTTACATTTAGTTGTGAAATCAATAAGCCACAAAAGGTCACAAATTTGAAGACCATTTTTTTATTAAAAAATCTGGCATAAGAAAAGAAGATGCATTGCTCTCTAACACAACAAAGAAAGAAAAGGATTTTTTATAATTGGGGGAAATAAATGGCACCGAGCAACAATGGTGGCTCCCAAGAAAAGTATTACGCTGAGCATGAGAGTAACTTTAGGGTCCTAAAAGCTCTAGGAAGTTTCCATCAGAAATCTTCTATGTTCTCCATTAACAAACTGAGTGATTTCAATCGTCACAGCCACAGAACTCATGACTACCTTCCCTGCCAATCTACATCCTGCCTGGTCCAAAATCTGGCCAAGTCTTGGCGACTGAGGGAGGTAGTCTGTGAAATTCACTTATAGATGAAATGGTTGAGGTGCCTCTAGTGGAGGATGACTATGGCTATGAGAAATAAAATCGTCTAACATGTGTGTGGCATTCAAAGAAAAAGATGGATGAAGTAATTTATAGAAGTTACCTTATTGATGCTTGACCTGTTGACGTTTTCACTTCAGAATGCAAATTGATAATCCCCACCATAGTTGTAACAATTATAAACAAGAGCTGATTTTTATAATACGAAGACAATAACTAGTTAATATTTATGATTTCCGAACACAAGTATCGAGTGTCAACATAGACACGTGGTGCTGGCGTGGCAACCTTCAAAATCTAAGACAAGAAGACAACCCTGTATATAGAATATCTAAATAGGTAAATAGAATATAGACCAATAATAGTACTTCGAAAAGCTCTGATAATTAATTTCCTAGTATATTTTCTAAAGATATTTTGATTTGATATCAGTACTCAAACCTATGAGGGAAGTTGGTTAATTAGTTGACCTTCTATGAAGTAAAACCCCTGATGTCTATCTAGAAACCCTATCATACGTTAATAGCTTCATTTGATTAATCTTATACGTAAACAGTTAGAGCCCTAAATTTACTGATAAGAGGATAAACAATTTGTTTAAACCACATGAGGTTAGATCAGGGAAAATTGTCATTCTCGGCAGAATCTATTTTGTTTTGGTCTAATCTATTACTGAAAAAACTTAATGAATATAGAACCTGAGCTCAATGGAATTAGCTCAAAATTTAACAAGTTGAGACCTGATTGAGAAAATACCCAAGTAGCTGGTAGTTTACAGTCATTAACACTCTATTTTTATTTGTCTTTACTACGTATTCGCAGCATAGCACGTCCACAAACATAAAAAGGCATGACAATACCAAGCCGGAAAAAGAAAAATACCCAATGTAATCAGCAGATGAGCGATCAAGGCCACTACTACCAGCCCAGGAGGCTCCACGAAATATATTTCCCCCGCCAACAACAATTGCAACCTGCTCAATCACAAAGCTTGAAAAGTTAATGGAAAGCGTAAGTTTTATGCTTATGGACTTGATTCGGTTTCATGATCCTGTTAAAAACCCTCGGCTTCAAAATCATCAAAAGGAAGCCCATCTTTCATATACAAGATATGATTCCAGAAAGGCCAAACGAGACATATATATACATATATATATATATATATATACATATATATATATATATATATATATATGCAAAAGTCCCTTCTGGAGTATACCTAAATCATTATAAAGTACAAAGATATTGGCACTCCAAAAACTGCTACATAAAGTCAAGGCACTTTGGTATCTAGTTGAAACGCAACTCAGTACAGTCAATAAATAAAAAGGAGAGAGAGAGAGAGAGAGAGAGAGAGACATTGGCGTTATCGAATAGGTGTATACCGTGTACCCATTAAGTTGAAAGGAAAGTTTTACCAGAAAGCTATTAAGGCAGTTACTATTTGTATAGAATGTTGGGCAACTAAGTAAGAACGTGTTAACAAAATTGAGTGTAGCCAAAATGAGATGTTTACATGGATATGGGGTAAGCTAGGAATGATAAATATTTGAAATGAACTAATCCGCGACATGGAAAAAGTCACCCCGGTAGGAGATAAAATGAGAGAAAATCGCTTAAAAGGATATGGACACATGCAACGTACACCAGTAAGTGCACCCTTTAGGAAGTGTGATAGAATCAATACAAATAACTAGCGGTACGGTTAGACCAAAAATAATGTGGAAAACATATAAAGAATGATATGAATGACTGTAGCTTGTGTTAGACTGAACCTAATGCGAAAAAGTATTCATGTAGCCAACTGCCAACCCCAAGTAGTTTGGCGAAAGGCTGAGTTGAGTTGAAATCACACCCCAAAAAATGTACTCCCTCCATTCTTGAAAAATAGTCCATTATTCCTTTTAGAATGTTCCCTAAAAAAGTGTCCACTTTCCAAAACAAACCATCTTTTTAATATCTATAACTTTTTACCCTTTCTTTTAATTCAAATACTTCAAAAAGATGGGATCCACCCCTCACATACAACCATCTTTTCAAACTTTAACAAGGGTAAAATTGGAAAGCAATGGAGTCAGATGATTCTTCTTGGGACAGTCAAAGGGGGCTGGGCCTCTTTGTTGGGAAAGGGTGGAGTATTACCATTGCCAACTACTACCAACACCAAACACTCTGAAAGCACAGAATCTTAAAAAAGTAGGCAGGAATATCAGTCATGAAATAGCAGGTTAACAATCTACCTCAATACCGAGCCGAGTCACGGCAGCAACCTCCCTTGCAATGGCCATTGTGACCTAAGTGGTAAGAGAAGCATCATATCCTTGAAGCTATCAAATAGTTAAAGTAACTAGACATTCATACCTTTGGGTCTATATTTTGTTGTTGATCTCCTGCAAGTGCTTCTCCACTTACTTTAAGAAGAACCCTACGCCACTTCAAGTAAGATTTTGATGTGCCATTTTCATTAATTTTAACACCAAAATGATCCATTGAAGACAATTGGTGTTGCCTAATTGAAAAGGAGATAACAAATGGAAACAACCTCACTTAATAAAATAATTGAAAGAAGAAAAAAAGCTCAAAGAAATGAAGAGCGAGGGAAAATTTTGAAGAAAATTTGAACAGAATCCTGATCTGAAGTATGCAAATTCACATCAATCAATGATCTCAGAAGCAAAATATATAAGAAAATGACTATTATTGATGAGATGAAAGCAAAAGTTTATGCCAAACTAGAAATGTTGTCAGAAGCTTTAGATTTAAGACGTAAGTCAAGAACAGAAACGGTGCACATGAACTGTAACTCTATCGACAGAAGGTGATGCATCAAAAAGTAAAAGTGAAGAAATTAAGCAAAGGAAGCAACAGAGAAACCAAGAAAAGCAAATTAAAATCACCAAAACAGAAATAACACCCGAATTTCATCATTTAAATAACCCCTAACCAAAACTAACTTCAACTTCCAAAGAAAATCTCCTAATTTAGCTAAACTATTTCAAATCAATCCCTATCCAATTAACCAATATATAAGCCCTAAATCGTAAAAACTGACTTTAAGGACCCAAAAAGTAAGCAAACTAAGAAGTACTCCTTCCATTCCTAAATTATTGTCCTGTTTGACCTTTTTTAGTCAAACGGACTGTTTTTCAAATGAAAATTTGATGTATTTTAAATACTGCAAATTACGTGTTTTGTGATTTTGAAAAGAAAAAAAAAATACATCAAATTTTCATTTGAAAAACAGTTTGCTTGACTTTAAACAGGACAATAATTTAGGAACGGAAGGAGTAGTTGATTGCTGACCGGGTGCTGCATCAATTCCCTCGGGCAGAGGAAAACTCGGATCCAACTTTGATTTCAGCTTATTTGAATGGTCTATCGGCAATCCCAATAGTCCTCTTCATCCTTGTTTCTTCTTCTTAATGAAACCAATGTAGCACATAACAAGCATCAAATCCAGAATGCCCAACAAACTTGGACTGGAGGCTTCTTTTTATAGACGGAAGGAAGCAGAGAAATTACAAATGTACCATGGCACTCTCAAGCTTGATGCCCAGCGACTCTACCATGACAGATGAGCAAAGTGATTTTTACTCCATAAAATCTTCCAAAACAAGACCATAATACTTCTCACAATATACAGGGAAAAAATTTCAATACTAACTGATGTAATAGTAGTTCTAATTGGAACATCATCTACTGCAGGAAAGCTAAGAATGGCACAAAATCTGGTCTCTGGGAACAATGGTCAAACACTTAGGGAACTTGCATTTAGCAAACTAATGTTTACCACATGAAATCTCACAGTTGTCATTAAACATTGGATGCGAGTCATAGTGTTCAGCATCTTCATACAAATGAGGGGGGGTGGGGTTTCACAGCATTTGTATCATCTTCATCTAGGTAGCTGCCATAGACATGTACAAAGTTCAAGATAGTCAAAGCTTCTTGGCATGCTTTCTTAGAAGACTCGGCCATTCCTAATCTGGAATCTTCATCACAACCACGATTTTTCTACCTGTACTTTTCATCTGCTTGCAATTCCCTAGGATTAGGGTTTTCATGCTTTTCTGATAGAAATCTATTAGGATCTTCTTCATGATATTCTTCACCAAAACTCATTATATGAGATCTTTGGGGTGTAAAAGTCAATTTTTACCAGGCTCACAATGCACAATGCCACTAGGTAGGTTATATCCACCAAAATCTCGTATCATTGCCTCTGAGTTAGATATCCTCGTGTAACCATACAAACTCAGAGATGTTTCCCGGGACTCTTAAACCAAAATGATGCAACAATAAATAACAAAAAAGGAATCCAACAGGGGAGTAATAGAGAAACAGAGAAAAGCACATTAATGACAAAAATAAAAGCTGCAATACTTCATCTAGATCATTGAATAAGAACATTACACAACAAGACTTTTTAACCTTAGTTTTTTCTTCTCCGAGTAAGTTTCAAAATTAAGCACATGTTTTGGGCCTTTATGTTTTAATAGTGTTTGTCCTTCGAACACGAATGTCTGTCCGACAGTAATTTCCTTTACTTGCAATCAAGAATGCAGACACAATTCAAATTTGAGTACCAACTATCATTAGCACCCATATTTATCACAACCAAGTGAAAAACTTCATATTATTTTCACGAGAATACACAAATGAGTTGGCAGCGGATTTCATAATTGGAGAGACTATAGCTGAGGAGATAACATTGGTTGGAGCCTTGAGGTAGGCAACCCAGGAATGGGTAGGTTGCACTCCAACGTTGGCATGGGAGATTTCAAACTACACGTGATACTCCTGGATTCCACTTCCTTTTACACTCAACTCAGCCTGTCTCAACAACATTCTTTCATACATGTAATCTTAGCACATGTAACTTTTTACAACTATTATTAAAGATCATTTGCAAATATTATTTTGAAATCATAATTAGAATTTGAACTATTGGTAGTTATCAATAATTAACATCTAGTTTGATGTTACAAAGAGATGTTAAGGATATTTATTAATATGGAAATTGATACACTTTTTGATGTAGTTTTAGGAGACAGAGGGAGAGAAATAATAAAAGAGACGGGTGGAGATTGGAGAGAGAACAAATTGGGGATGCGATTCCAAGAGACCACTTGTCCCTCCTGCTTAATATATACTATTATAGGTGGATAAAGCAAGAATTTCTGGAAACGGCAATGTACAAGAAACCACCTCAAAGGAAATTAGAATACAAAAGCTAGATATTTGCCCCGTAAGACAAAACTAAGAAAAATTAGATCTGACAAAGGCAGCCCTTGGAAAGCAGCAAACGGCCTTGCACAAAGAGAAGCCAAATAAACCACCCTATCCCAAACTTAGGTGAATGACGAACACTGGTTGTTAAAAGTTATAGCATTTCATTTCACTGACGAAATGCCCCCAAAACAGTAACAAATATCCAACACTTAGCAGGAATCTTAGCATCCAGCAAAGAATCTTAGCATCCTTCTGATTCCCAAAGCCCCTCCCACTATTAAGCAAGCAAGCTATCCACTTCAAGAGAACTAATCCAGGATTCTCCCATCTCCCTTCTAAAATCAGTGTCATATATGAGAAAATCACCTAATTCAATAAGTATACTTACTTAACTAGTCAAAAAAAGAAAAGAAGTGTACTTGTTATAACAATTTTAAACTTGGACAGAAAAACAAACTCAAAAATGAGGCACATTCCATGAATAATCAACATTTGTGATCAAGGTTGATAACAAACCCATGAATAACAGGGGTCCCAAAAAAAATCAACAGATTATTAGAAAAACAGTACTTAAATGATACCATAACCAGTGGTGACCAACACCTACTCCTACAATTCGACGTAATCAATTTCACATACACCAACCCAAAATCCCTTTCAGAATTCAAGAACCCACAAGCTCTCGTAAGAGATCCTATCACATTAGAAAAAATATGAAAACAATAAAAAATGAGAAATAGAAAACATAATGGGGTTCATAACGAACCCCATTCAGTTGGTGGCAAAATAATTTAATAAAGATACTTAGATGTTACAACAGTTTTCAAACTCATTCACTCAAGACAGAGCAACATATTGAGATTAAGGTTTATAACAACAACACATGATCATACTCCCAACAAAAACCAACAGATTTTCAGAACAACAAATGATACCATAACTAGAGATAACAAAAACAACACCCATTCCTACAATTCAACACAAATAATTGTACAAAAAACTATACCCATAATCCATTTCAGAATTCACAAAGAACCCACCCACAATTCCTCATAAGAGATATCACATCATAAATCATAAACACACACACACACAAACAACAGCCATGAACAGGGAATGAATATAAAATACTATTTAGGTAAAATTACCTAAAATTCAAGGGGTCGGACTCTGACCCTGAGGAAGGACCCATTTGAGAAGAGGAGCAGTTTATAACCAAGGGCCCATATGAGCTCCTAAAACCCATTATCGTAATCTTATGGTTATTGTGAAGGCTTGGTTTGGGAAACCCAAAAGAGGTCGAGGAAGAAATTGTGGTTGGATTGAAGAAGCAAGAGATGGCCGCCATTGGAGCACCGTTTTTCAAAAATCAAACAATCTCAGCAAAACCAATAATGTGTTTCAAACTAACAGTAATTCTTCTCTCAAACTCTCTGTTGCTCCCTTTTTCTCACTGAAAAAATATCTCAAGCATAGTAATACGTACCAATAGAAAATTATTTATGGCAATCTTTGTAAAGTATTTCTGGGGTTTTCAGACGAGATGTCGGGAGAATTGTGTTCTTCAAGAATAATATACCATGGATAGATGGTTTATTCTCAGAGAGTTACTATTTGAGCAGTGCTATTCCCAACCTAAAATTGTTGAGTATACCCCATTTACCATTATTACAAAATTGCTATAATTTTAAAAGATTAGATTACTCTTAAAATTTTTGAAAATCCTAAAATATATGCGGCACCCCTTACCGCACGCTTAATGGTATGTGCGGCACCCCCGGCCGCATGCCCTAAAGTAGCCGCACACCCGGCCGCACGTATGCCCTAAGATATGTGCGGCAGACAGCCACACGCCCTAAGGTATGTGCGGCGGACCAGTGCCGCACATTCCTTAGGGCGTGCGGCCGGGGGGTGCCGCACACTCCGTTCGCAGTTTCCTCCAAAAAATTCAAAAAATTTAACCAAAATGCGTGTTTCAAGCCTAAGTAGTGGCTTGACTTTGTGCAATTTTTAGGAAGCTAAGTCGAAGTAGATGAAGTTTCAAAACAAATGGAGAGGATAGAGATTAGATGATAAAGAGAGAAATGGAGAGTATTTTAATTTTGGGAGGGAGGTGGGTTGGGTAGATAGTGTTTTAATTTGGGTGGGTGAGAATTGAGGGTTTATTGTTCAAGGGTAAAATAGGAAAATAAGTGGGAGTATACTTAGTAATATATGTGGTATAATATTTGAAGGGTGGGTGAACTAAGTAAATGGGTATACTTAGTAATTTTGGGGGTTGGAATAGCAATTCCCTTACTATTTACACCGAGACAATTGCTGAGTATACCCTATGACATATGTTACCAAAATGTCATTATAAATTTTGACCTAAATACCCATATTTGTCCGGTAAGGATACGAACACCACTATGGGTGTTCGGTAAGGGTGTCAAACAACAATAGTAGTGTTCGAAAAGGGTGCCGAACACCACTATAGGTGTTTGGTAAAGGTGCCAAACAATTAAAAAAAAAAACTCAACAGACTCTGTGATGGAAGCGGGATTGACGGGTGTGGGTGGGGGAACGAGGAGGAAGGAGGGATGGGGAGGCGGGAAAGGAGGGAGGAAGGGGTGGACTTGACCGATGTGGTGGGTGGGGAGGAAGAGGAAGGAGGGAGGAGGGATGCGGGTGGTCGTGGGGGGAGGAGGAAGGAGGAAGGGGGTGGGGTGGTGTAGGGGGAAAGGTGGAGGAGGAAGGATGGAGGGAGAGGCGGGGGTGGTGGTGGTGGTGGGGAGAAAGAAGGAGGGGAAGAAGGAGGCGGGAAAGGAGGGAGGAAGGGGTGGGTTGAGCGGGTGTGGGTGGGTGGTGGGGGGGAAGGAGGAGGAGGAAGGGGTGGGTTGCGTGGGAAGGAGAAGGGGGTGGGGTGTACTGGCAGTATGAGGAGGGAAGGTGGAAGAAGCAGGGTGGGGTGTACTCAGTAGATGGGTTAATTTTGGGGAAAATATTGTAAGGTTATAATAGGAAATTGAGGGGGGTGTACTTAGTTTTTTAAGTGGTAAAAAATATTAGGGTGGGGTACATTAAGTAATTGGGTGTACTCAGTAAATTAATGGGTGCAAATAGCAATTCTCTTATTCTTATTTCTGTGAAATGACCGAGAAAAAATAATTAAAAAAACATCTATTTTCCACTAAATGGACCTCTTTTCTCAATACACCACCCAATTAAATTTTAAATCTCTCTAAATACTAAAAACACCCCCATTAATTTTCTATTTTACTCCTAATACACACTCATTCCCTCTCCTTCCTTTTCCTTCTCCGATCCACCTATTCACCTCCGGCGACTCTCCATTCTTTTTCTACATGCCCTCGTGCAAGCACGCCGCTCATCACATCATAGTGAATCCGCGGTCCCTGAGTTGCTTCTTTTTCAATCCACACAAAGGTGAATGAATAGTAAATCGTTCATGCCCCAAAGTGATTCATCCAAGCCTAAATCGACACATTCAAATCCTTCTACCCGAGTAGATCTTTTGCAAGCAAAGATAGTGGCGGGTGTCAAACCGTCAAAATTAATTTCCTATTTTCCTTATAACGAGTATAGGGTAGTAGGGATCGTATCCACAGGGAACGTTGTACTCACTTCTTTTAAGAATTCTACGAAGCAATTAAAATAAGAACTTGAGTATTTTATCTAAACTAAATATCAACAATGAATTAATTTAAAAGACTTAATGTAAACGAAGCAGAAAATTATATTGGATTTTTAAGATGAGAAAATTCCAATTAATGAACTAATTGCAATCCCACAACTTACTACTGATCATCGATGCAACATTGTCTCAATTAACTACAAATAAATCGGTTATAGATGTCGACAAACGCCTAACATCCAATCTCTCCTTACAATTTCGATAATTAAGAGAAGCTCGTTAATTATTACTCTAATCAAAAGACAACCCCCGAGACGCTCGTAGGATTTAGTGTTTAGACAGCATTAAGAGAGAGAGACCCGATTCTAAACAGTGCATATTGAAGCAATATCATTTAATTTAGATTACTCATTCCCGCAACACTACCCGAGTATGCTTGTGATGCCTAAACGGTGCGTCGCTTGCTACTTCGTTAGAACCCGAAGACAATTACGGATCAGCGGCTCTAACTAGCAATAGACTATTAGGTTAATTAAAGTTCAGGCCCTGAACATTAACTAATCATATTAATCATAAGTCACAAGTTTCTTGCAACTAGAAAATTAGAGAATGAATAAATACTTGAAAATAATTGAGAAATAAAACTAAGATCTCACAGTAGTAATTTTGAAGAGAATTACTTGTTCATTAACGGAAAGGAAAGAACTTAGCCACTAAACATGGCTGAAAATTACTTACAAATACCAAAAGACTTGTAAAACCCGGGTGCTCTAGTAGAAGAGAAAGAGATGCCTCGACTTTTCTTCCTACAATCCGTCTTCAAGGTATGTGTGTGTATTTCTTCCAAAAACGTCTCCCTCTACTTTGAGGATTTCCCCCTCTATTTATAGGGAAAAATCTGGAGGAATTCTCTCCCCACTACTACCACTAAACCATGATCCTAGCCACTACCCCATGATCCTAGCCACTACCTATTTTTTCTCTAACACTTAACTCCCTCAATATTTACAAGAGAGAAAGAAATAATTAGATGAGAGTTTAATTTTAGGGATATTAACAACTCCCTAATATTCCAAAGTGACCAATGTCTGAAATGCCCTCAAGTAACATAGTACAACTTTGCACTCAAAAGCACAGCACGTGACTTTTTTTAAAATTTTCTGCTACAGGCTTTCCTCAAGTATCAAATGCCCATTCGGTACTGGACTATCCTCTTCCTTCAGCATGCTTTTTATCAGTTTTTCACTTTCACTTTTCCACCATACCTGCAAACATCACAAACGAGAATACCCATAAAAGTGCAACATTTATAACCAATAAAAACGCAAAATCCACTTAAAATGTCGCACATATTTGATCTCATCAAATTTCCCCCACACTTGAACGATGCTTGCCCTCAAGCATATTGAATCTGCCTAGACATGAACATTGTTATTCCAAACAACCCAGAAAAACTGACATTGCTCCAATAATTGACATAAAATTTGCATTATCAAATTGAAAATCAAAATTCTATCAAAGTGATGGGCATTCCCTAATGTTTCAATTTAGATTGTTTCGCATGTCTCCAAAATTATCCTTCAACATCAACAAATGCAAATCTTAACTATCCTCTCGGGATCACTCAAATCACACAAAAGTGTTTAAAGAGGGATATGTATCATGCAACACTCAAATCACAAAACGGAATGACATTACCATATGCTTGCAAATTGATCAAATCTCCATCACTAAATATGAGTTCAATTGCACCAATCAAAAGGTCTTTCATGGGTTGTAATGGGGCTAGGGGTAAAAAGGTAAGATATAAGGAATTTAAGGTGGGTTAAAAGATGTCAAAGAAAAAGCGAAAATAACCACATAAGTCATCTCCATCTCATTCACCAGCAATAATCACAAATGAAGTATAGCCATGGCTTTAATCACAATGAAACTGAACTGTGCATTTTTACTAGTATCACATTTTCTCTTCTTTTGGAAAGCTGCTACATTTTTCTCTTTTTTTTTCTTTTTCTTTTCTTTTTTTCGAAGCAGCCCCATTGAGCATATTTTTTCCTTTTTGAGTTGTTTTGTTTTTTACAACTCCAATGGAACTTTAGCTTGCACAGAACATGAATTGCACAATCCATTAGTCATTATTTGCAGCTTCAAACTATAGATAAGAATGAGACTATATATTCCACAGGGTTAATATGCAATTCCTTGACATTGGGCTAAGCAAAAAGAAGGTTATAAAAACAAGGCCAAAGGTTAATTTCAAGGTTAAAACAAAGAAATGGACAAGGCTCGAAGGAGTAACTAGGGGTAAACATTTATGGGTAGGATAGAAAAGAAAGCCAAAAGTGGGTGATACTTAAGTGCCTTAATCCTATTGATGCAACGAACTCATTAACGTGATCTCGACATGTATACAAAATGCAAGTTCTAGAATACTCATCCGTGTGTGTGAATCACTCAAAGAATAACCGAGAGCAAAGTATATGAATTGCTCCATTTTTGGCTCAAAAGCTCACTTGAATGGTCAAAAAGTCAAGATTTGCACATATATACGTTAAAGGAATCATTCAAAAACATCTTTTTTCCAATCTAATGCAGAAAAACTACAAAATGGCCATCATGTATCAAGAATTCCTCACTTCAAAATGATAATGCACATTTAGCACAAACATTAAAGCTATGTTAGTTGATGTCCTCAACAAAATCACACCACAACAAACCCCAAAATGCTCCCCCACACTTAAAAGATATATTGTCCCTAATGTATCATAAAAGTCAGATTAGCAAAATGAGGAGAAGGATAAAGAAGAAACTTCTCTATCATGCGGATGAGTCAGGTGGTGGTTGACATTAACCAACTTGATGCCAAGGAAGAGAAATCTCTTTTCGGAGCCATGGAGATCTGGAACAAGTCGAAGCTTTAATTGAAGATGATAGCTGGTGGTGGGGCTTTGCGATGGGGATTTTGCTCTCAATTTCCCTGCGATGAAAGTGAGAGAAAAGAGTAATTTGGGTAAAACATAAAAAGTGAAATTAGAGCTTTTAACCCCTATATATCTCGCCCTCTTGCTCGCTACTGTTCACTCGCTTCTCTTTGTTTTTTTGTTTTTTTTTTCTTTTGGCTCCCTATCTTGACAATACCACATGGGCACGTGCTAAGTTTCACAAGCCCTGCTACCAGTAACTCATCCAGAACACATTTTTTTTCATCTTTTCTTCTTCAAATCACACACATGTTGAATAAAACTCAAAACATGAAAACAACAATTAAATAAAAATTACCTAGAAAATAGAAAATCAAAGCATTAAAAACTAGGAATATTGGGTTGCCTCCCAACAAGCGCCGCTATTTAACGTCTGTAGCTAGACTCAATGCCCACTTTTTTACAACTCGGTCAAATTATTACCAATGATAGCGGCAATGGGGAAGAATTTTAGCACTTGAAAATGGTAATGAAAAGAAGAAAAATCAAACACGGTGTTACCTCGGTGTAGAATAGAGTGCCATAATATTTTTTTGCACCTCCTCATTGCCTTGGAAAGGTACATCTTTATCTGTAAGACTTTTTACAATCACTAATTCCAGTTTCATTTTCTTTGTGCACAGTTCTTTGAGAAACTTAGCATAACGAGACACTTGCTTGATGGCATCCAAGAGAGGGATGTTGATTTCCACCTTGTGAAAAGTGTCCAGGATTGCTTTCTCGTCCTCTTCCTTCTTTTGGTGTGCAAACCTGCCTGGAAAAGGTGGAGGGATGACAATCTTCTCAGTTTGCTTTCTCGACTCTTCACCTTCCTTATTTACTACAACCTCATCTTGCACCACCTCATTATTCTTACTGCTATCAACAGTCTTCTTTTTCGGCTCAACTTCCTGAAGTTCCCTTTCATTTCTCAAGGTAACCGCACAAGCATTTTCTCGCAGATTCTTCTCTACTTGACAAGGCAGTTTTCCTTGATTTGCTTCCAACTTCCCTACAGACACAGCAAGCTGAGAAATTTGATTTTCCAGAGATTTTATGCTGGCCTTCGTCTCTAGTCTATCTTGCTGAACTGATTCAGCTAAGCTTTTGATTAGACTTTCCAATGGTGTATTGGAACTGGTACTTGGCTGAACTGGAAGAGGCGATGAGAATGGTGGTCGTACTTGTTGCTGAGAAAAATTCTGATTTTTATTCCAGTAACTAAAATTCGGATGATCATGCCATCCTGGGTTGTAAGTACTGGAATAGGGATCATATTTTCTCTGTGGTTGCCCTTGGAAACCTCCCACTATATTCACTTGTGCATTAAGATCTTCTTGCAAAGTTGGACATGCATCAGTTGGATGTCCCACATTTGCACAGATTCCACAAGCTTTCACCTGTTGAACTTGACCTGAGACAATTCTTTCCAGAATAGAGGTTATTGTGTTCAACCGTTGATCAATAGAGAACACATTCACCTCATTTACCTTGCTCGGAACATCCTGTTGTCCCAAACTGTTGAGCATTTTCAGTTATAACAATAAAATAAAATTCTTAAAAAGAAATAAATAACAAAATCGTTCCCCGGAAACGGCGCCAAAATTTGGCGGGTGTCAAACCGTCAAAATTAATTTCCTATTTTCCTTATAACGAGTATAGGGTAGTAGGGATCGTATCCACAGGGAACGTTGTACTCACTTCTTTTAAGAATTCTACGAAGCAATTAAAATAAGAATTTGAGTATTTTATCTAAACTAAATATCAACAATGAATTAATTTAAAAGACTTAATGTAAACGAAGCAGAAAATTATATTGGATTTTTAAGATGAGAAAATTCCAGTTAATGAACTAATTGCAATCCCACAACTTATTACTGATCATCGATGCAACATTGTCTCAATTAACTACAAATAAACCGGTTATAGATGTCGACAAACGCCTAATATCCAATCTCTCCTTACAATTTCGATAATTAAGAGAAGCTCGTTAATTATTACTCTAATCAAAAGACAACCCCCGAGACGCTCGTAGGATTTGGTGTTTAGACAGCATTAAGAGAGAGAGACCCGATTCTAAACAGTGCATATTGAAGCAATATCATTTAATTTAGATTACTCATTCCCGCAACACTACCCGAGTATGCTTGTGATGCCTAAACGGTACGTCGCTTGCTACTTCGTTAGAACCCGAAGACAATTACGGATCAGCGGCTCTAACTAGCAATAGACTATTAGGTTAATTAAAGTTCGGGCCCTGAACATTAACTAATCATATTAATCATAAGTCACAAGTTTCTTGTAACTAGAAAATTAGAGAATGAATAAATACTTGAAAATAATTGAGAAATAAAACTAAGATCTCACAGTAGTAATTTTGAAGAGAATTACTTGTTCATTAACTGGAAAGGAAAGAACTTAGCCACTAAACATGGCTGAAAATTACTTACAAATACCAAAAGACTTGTAAAACCCAGCAGGTGCTCTAGTAGAAGAGAAAGAGATGCCTCGACTTTTCTTCCTACAATCCGTCTTCAAGGTATGTGTGTGTATTTCTTCCAAAAACGTCTCCCTCTACTTTGAGGATTTCCCCCTCTATTTATAGGGGAAAATCTGGAGGAATTCTCTCCCCACTACTACCACTAAACCATGATCCTAGCCACTACCCCATGATCCTAGCCACTACCTATTTTTTCTCTAACACTTAACTCCCTCAATATTTACAAGAGAGAAAGAAATAATTACAGATGAGAGTTTAATTTTAGGGATATTAACAACTCCCTAATATTCCAAAGTGACCAATGTCTGAAATGCCCTCAAGTAACATAGTACAACTTTGCACTCAAAAGCACAGCACGTGACTTTTTTTAAAATTTTCTGCTACAGGCTTTTCTCAAGTATCAAATGCCCATTCGGAACTGGACTATCTTCTTCCTTCAGCGTGCTTTTTATCTGTTTTTCACTTTCACTTTTCCACCATACCTGCAAACATCACAAACGAGAATACCCATAAAAGTGCAACATTTATAACCAATAAAAGCGCAAAATCCACTTAAAATGTCGCACATATTTGATTTCATCAAATAGATACACAAATAGTGAAAAGGGAGATGAAAAGTGCTAAGGAGGAAGACAAAAGCGCATCCAACCCCGTTCGTTCTTGCCCAACGCATTAGGAATTGTGTATAGAGCTCATTTCCTTGCCCTCATGCAAATCCTTATTCTTCTCTGTTACATCCCCTTCTTTTTTTGGACCATTTTTCATCCCAGGTTAGGGTTGTTCGATTCTGCTTAGCCGAACATCACAAGAATATTCAGCTAGCCCTAGTCGAACATCACTGGCATGTTTGGTTAGGGCTCATCGAACACTCTTGTGATGTTCGCCCAATTGTGGCCGAACAATATCAATCCAAAAAATTTAAGGTCAATAGCGTCTTTTTAAATGATTTTTAAACAATGGCCTTTTTGTAATAAAAAAGTGGTGAATTTAGAGAAAAAAAAATGGGTGTTAATAGCGCTCCTCTAAAAAAAAGTTATTAAAAAAATGGTAAATCACAAATAACCTCCCTTAACTGTGGGTTGTGTTCAAATCACTCCCTTCAACTACCAATTGAAGCAATATGTCCCCCCTCAATTATAACATTTTCTTAAATCACACCATTTGTTTAAGTATTGTTGTTTGAATTGACGAAATTTGCCCACCTAAGACTCGCATGACCATCTTTATGTATTTTCTTTACCATAATATTCAAAATAAGGATAAGCAAATTTTTTTTTTTTGACCGTCTTTAGGTACAAAGAGAGTCCTAGAGCAATAAGGGTAAAATAGTCAATTAAAACACTAAAAGAGCATTATGGTAAAGAAAAAGAAAACTACCTAAAGATGGTCACGTGAGTCTTAGGTGGATATTTTTCATTAACTCAAATGACACTGTCTAAATATAATTTGCGATTAAAGAAAATGATATAGTTTAGGAGGCACATTGCTTCAGTTGGTAGTTGAGAGGGGCAATGTGAACCTAACTCACAGTGGAGGGAGGTTATTTGTAATTACCCTTACAAAAACAAAAAAAGAAAACAAAATTTATGAACCATGAAATACATTGCGCCGTACCACCGAGCATGTAGATTAGCCGCAGGTAAGAACTTGTTTTAGCTTAGTCATAGGTCTCAGTTTTGAGTCATGGGACTACTACTACCTTAAAACTTAGTTGCGAGAGCTTTATCATACACGACTCGGGGATTAGTATCCCTCTGTTGTATTAAAACTTAGTAGGAAGAGCTTTACCGCCCCTCCTTAGCGATTTAGGGTATGTTTGCTTGGTGATTTAGTGACTTGATTTTTAATTTATGTTTTCATTTTGTAATGATCAAAACAAAAAGTAAGAGTGATATTTATGTGACATTTATTAATATTATACCTACAAGAGGAGGAAAGAAGTATTATGTGACATTCATTGATAAAGAGATCCAACGGAATCTTGAGAAGAGAAAAAAAAAAATCTCCACATTTTGTTATGTTTATCTTTTAAATAGTAAAGATGAAGCTATGGAAAAGTTTCAAGTTTATAAAACAAAACTTTATTAATATTATTTTTTTTTGTGAAACCAAAATAAAATCTCTTTTATTCGATAAAGTTGGTGAAGACTTTGGAAGTGTTAGCATAATTCAGGAAGTCACTCCACCTTATACCTCATAACAGAATGATATTGCAGAAAGAAAGAATAGAACTTTAGAAGAAATGACAAATGCGATGTTACCAAATGTTTTCCTTAGTAATAGCTTTCCCGTAGAAGCCTTATTAACAGCATGTCACACCCTTAATAGGATTCCTAATCAAAAGAGTTCAACCACACCTTATGAGCTCTAAAAGAAAACAATGCCTAACTTAAACTACTTAAAGTATGGGTTTGTAGAGCCATTGTTAAAGTTCCAGAACCTAAAAGAAAGAAGGAAGGGGAAAGAGGTGTTGAATGTATCTTCTTAGAATAGGCTAGTCATAGAAAGGCTTATAGATTCATAGTAATTTAGCCTAATAACTCTATTGAGATTAACGCTATCATTGAGTCTATAGATGCAATTTTTGATGAAAGTTTGTTTAGTTATGATATTGATGCAAACAAAGAGGTCAAAGTAAGGGAAGAAGAACTGAGGAGATTGTTGAAGATTCAAGAAAAAATCAAAGTAATCAGACGAGTAGTCTTCAACATAGAAAGTGATTCTAAGACATACATGAGGTTATGAAGTCTCAGGATGCCGCCTTTTAGATGGAAGCAATGAATGATGAAATTGATTTGATCATGGGTAACTAAACCTGGAAATTAGTTGTTTTACCTCCTGGTTCAAAAATCATAGGATGTAAATGGATTTTCAAAAAGAAAATGAAAGCTAAATTGACACTCAAGGCTAGATTGGTTGCCAAAGGGTATACTCAGAAAGAAGTTCTAGATTATTTTGATACATATGCACCTGTTTTAGGATGTCTACAATTAGAGTCCTCATTGCCTTAGCTCATATATATATATATATATATATATATATATATATATATATATATATATATATAGACACACACTCACATATGAAATTCATCAAATGGATGTTAAATTTGCAATTCCAAATGGAGAATTGCATGAAGAGATTTATATGGAACAACCTGAGGGCTTTGTCATGAAAGGACAAGAGCGAAAGGTTTGTGAGTTTGTTAATTCTCTATATGTGCATAAACAAGCACCTAAACAGTGTCATGAAAAGTTTGATAAAGATATCTTATCAAATGAATCTAACAAGTTTGTTTATAGCAAGTTTTCAGATGGAGTAGGTGTTATCATATGTTTGTATGTGGATAACATACTTATGTTTGGTACAAACATGGAACAAGTGAATCTTGTTAAGAAATTCCTATCCGAAAGTTTTGATATCAAAGATAAGGGAACAATTGATCTAGTTCTTTGAAATCAGAATAATAAGAAATAATGATAAAGAAGGTACTTAGAAAACTCTATCATTATGATTGTGCTCCTGCAAGTACACCATCCGATAGCAACCTTAAAGGGTACTGCTTTTTCCAAGATGGAATATGCTAGTGCAAATACTGGTTATCAAATGGATGTAAAAATTTGCATTTCCAAATGGAGAATTGCATGAAGAGATTTATATGGAACAACATGAGGGATTTGTCATGAAAGGACAAGAGCGAAAGGTTTAGTCAATTAAATCTCTATATGTGCATAAACAAACAACTAAATAGTTCCATGAAATGTTTGATAAAGTTATCTTATCAAATAGGTTCAAGATACATGAATCTAAAAAGTTTGCTTATAGCAAGTTTTCAAATGGAGTAGGTGTTATCAAATGTTTATACGTAGAATATGACATACTTATATTTGGTACAAACATGGAACAAGTGAATCTTGTTTAGAAATTCCTATATGAAAGTTTTGATATGAAAGATAAAGGAACAACTGATCTAATTCTGGGAATCAGAATAATGAGAAATAATGATAAAATTGTATTGTCTCAGTCACATTATATTAAGAAGGTACTTAGAAAATTCTATCATTATGATTGTGCTCGTGCAAGCGCACCATCTGATAGCAACCTTAAATAATTACCTAATGAGGGTAGTGCCGTTTCTGAGATGGAATATGCTAGTGCAATTGGTTAATTAATGTATTTCCTAACTTGTACAAGACATGATATTACATTTGATGTTGGAAAGCTAAGTAAATATACTAGTAATCCTGGTAGTCTACATTGGAAATGATCTTGAGCTACATAAAATGGACCATGCACTATGCACTATGCCATATGTTATATATAATGGTTATCTAGTAGTCCTTGAGGGATTTACAAGGCGAGTTGGATTAGTAATAGTGATGATCACACTTCTACAAGTGGTTGGATATTCACCCTTACTGGTATGCAATATCATTGGGATCTAAGAAGCAAAAACAAATATTTTTGATTCAACTATGGCTACAAAATATGTGGCTTTGGCCGCCGAAAGTAAAAAGGCAAAATGGTTGAGGATTTTACTGTTAAAAATTCCCATATGGCCTAAGTCTATGCCCTCGGTGTCTCTATATTAGGATAAATGAATCTACTGCACCTAAAGCTTATAGGCATGTCTAGAATGAAAAGTCTAGACATATTAGATTGAAACATAGCTATGTTAGACAATTATTTAATGATGGTATAATCTTTACCGATTATATGAGATCGAGTCAAAACTTGGCTGATCTACTGACTAAAGGCCTTGCAAGGAAAATAGTGATGAAGACTCTTCACTAGGGATGTCTTTAGAGCACTCGTATTTGATCACCAATAAGGGAACCTTGAGTCAATGCTTGAAATATCAAATTTGAGTTCAATGAGTAAATGTCTTGTTAATATGTGATATGCAAGCACCATTTCATAATTCCATCCAAAGGAAAAGTGCTTGGTACTTGTAATATGCACACGGTGGAGGTTGAGATAATTCTCTTAATGAGCAACGAGCTCTAGCTTTTTTTTTTTTGGTAATGTCCCAAGGGGGCTTGAAAAGGGATCGAACCTGAGACCTCATACTTTTTGAAGCCCAGCTCTACCACTGGGCCACCCCTTAAGGACGAGCAACGAGCTCTAGCTCAATTGATACTTCTCACTTCTCTTTACGGAGAGGTCGAGTATTCAAATCTCACCAGATGCATCCTAGTACTTCACTACTCTCAACGAAGAGGTCGGGTGCTCAAGCCTCACTAGAAGCACCGTTGTTGTTTAAGCCTCATCAAAGGCACCATTTAGTCAACCAGCAAGCTCTAGCTGAGCTAGTACTGCTCACTTCTTTTAATCGAGAGTTCAGGTGTTCAAGCCTCACTAGAGGTACCTAGTACTTTATTACTCTCATTAGAGAGGTCTGGTGTTCATAGCCTCACCGATGGGCGTAAACGCACACGCGGGAAAAAATACCCGGCCGTATCAAGTAATAAAGTGTACATAAGTACGAGTATCAATCCCACAGAGAATATACGTAATTTTCACTCCAACTAAGTACTGAAAATGGGCTAACTAATTATATTTGAGTGAAAAGAAATTGAGATTAAAAATTAAAATACTACGAAATAAAAGAAAGCAATTAATATTTACATTAACGCAAAAGTGGTTTGGCAACATCAAATCAAGAATTAAAAGATAGGATTGCGATATTTCTAGTCTAGCTCGTGTTTAATCTAATCCTCTATCTACTTTTCTTTAACTTAAGTCTTGGTAGTCGGACACACACTAATATTAACTACGGGCTTTTGCAACGTATAGTAAACCTAGCTACCACTTATCCTAGCTATGGGCACCATCGTAAACATAACATTGGTAAGAGAATGATCACGTGATAGATCAAGCACCCATGGCTATTTACGCATGATCTCCTTCGGTCTCACGCTACACAAACAATTATTGTGATTTTCAGAATTAATAGGAAGAGCTTTCGCTACGTATCCTATAATTCTAATAATCATCTAACGGTTGGCTAAACCATTAAAAGCATTAAGTTCACACAATAATAACCAAGCACATGGGCAATACTTCGTAAAGAGTTATTCTCACTATTTTTCTACAAGTCACGACGGTAGCCGAGAACATGAAAATGGTTAACTAAGGGCTTTTGCTTCGTATAGCAACCCTAATTTCTCCTACCTCGTGAATGGCTAAGGTGGATCGATCGCGTGTCAAAACAAGTTCTCAAATTGGTTATCGGTGTGTGTCACAAAACACCGACTATTAAATTGATTGGTCCGAAATGTAAGGTATACAAAACACCAACTATTTAATTAGTGGCCAATTAATTAAAAACATGAAACCCACACAATAATAACCAAGCATGATTGTATACTAAATAGTGAGAGAGATTAAATTAAAACACTACAACAACACAGATAATAATCGCATTCCATAAATCATTTAAGCACAATACCAAGTTCACAACTACAAGATCATTCCACTACTAGAAACACATTAAATTCTGACGAAATAATTACCGACGGACTGTCTGTCGATAATTACCGATGGAATAGATCTAATTACCGATGGAAATCTATCGGTATCATATAGCGTTCAATTACAGATATGGAGAAACTACCGAAGGAATTTGTTCACTGCCGACGGAAGTCCATTGGTAAAGTAGCGGCAACATTACCTACGGAATTGTCATCGGTTATGAAAATGTTCCGTCGGTGATTATGAAATTTATCGACAGAATTTTCGTCGGTAATATGCCCTAAATTTCGATTCATATTTTTGTTCAGCCACTATCTCTCTCTCTCTCTCTCTCTCTACGCACTATCTTTCTTTCTTCTCTTCTCTTTCTATGTACTGCCACCTCCCACCTTTGCCACTACCGTCCATCGCCGCCGTCGCTTCCTCACCGATGCCACACCACCTCACTGCTTGATACGTATCTCTCTCTCTCTCTCTTTCCCCCTCTCTCTCTCTCACACACACACACACACACACACACACACTCTCCCTTTACATCGCATCGTCGGAGGATTCCATCGTCCCTGCTCTCTTCTCCACCCATTCTCTCGCCAGAAAAGGTAAGTGGTATTAACACCCGCCTCATTTGCATCATTATATCATGCATATCTCACGCCATTCAAATGTCATTTATATTCATGTTTAATTCCATGTGTTTCATATGTCATATTGTTGCTTAATTCTTGTAATTTATCGTGCTTAAGACGTGTTACAAGTGTGGTGTGATCGAACCTAGGATGAGAGGGCAAAACAAACTGAGTTTAGGCACATGAGCCTTGGCACGATCGTGCAGCCATATTGGCACGGCCGTGCGAAGCATTCCAGTAGGTTAAGATTTCGTTTTGAGGGTGGCACAACCGTGCAGCCATATTGGCACGGCCGTGCGAGAGATTCCAGTAGGTCTATATTGTGCAAAAAGGGTTAGCACGACCGTTCAGGTATTCTGGCACGGCCGTGCGAGGTTGGCACGACCGTGCAGCTTATTTGGCACGGCCGTGCAAAGCGCGACAGATTGAACTCTGTCTCGCGAAAAGCCCTAGTTTCATTTAAGTTGAGTGGCCCTTGTGAGGCCACGTCACCAAACCGAGACCCCTCCCATTTCCAGCCACTTAAAAGCTTCCAAGAGTGTTTAAACACTCTCATTTTCTTCCCATTACACCATAGAACCTAAGAGAAGGATAGAGAGAGAGTAGTGAGGGTTTAGAGAGAGAAGAAGGGATATCTTGGGTTTGTGAAGGAATCTCGACGATCCGAACACGCCGTTGCGAAGGTCTCGACTAGAGGAAGCTTTTCCACCGATTGAATTTCATTTTCCTTTGATTATTTTTCTAACAAGAGGTAAGCTACTACCCCCTCTTCTTCTCGTTTTATGTCTCATATGACATCCTAGACTTCTAATATGCGAAGTTACCATGCTAGAGTAGTGAGAATGTGATTCTTGCCATGAATGCCATTATGGACTTGTGAAATATGTTGTTAATTGTTCTATGATGTTGGAAAACTCGAGATTGGGCGATAATGTGCTAGGATTAAAGTGCAAGACCACTTTCGTAACTCGACATCATTAGTAACCTAAAATGACTCTAACGGAGTCGGTTAGGGTTTGATAATGAATGTGACCACGTGTGTGTTTTGTGAGCTCTTTGGATACTCGAGAGACCCGTTGGGTGATTGGTTACGCGATACACGTATAATGGTATTGTGTTAAATTTGGTATTCGTGTTGTATGGCTATGTGTACTAGAACTATTGGCATACATTAGCATGTGGTTGTTGTGGTCGTTATACTCCCTACTTTGGAGTATAATGCTTTTATTTAATGTTAAGTAAACATCTACTTGAACATTTGGTTGATTGGTTAATGTGTCGAGTAAACATCTACTTGAGCATTTGTTAAGTCCATGGCATATTTGTTGGAGGTGTATTGACGCTCGGTTATTGCGTGAGCCGGGGCTACGTAATAACCGAAGGCCAATACACTGGGCCTCGCCCTACCGTTGGCCACGGTAGGGGTTATAGTGCTAAGTGTTGTACGAAATAAACGCAACCTTGGTAAGTTATACCGTGATTGTTTCTCGGGTCGTGGGGACCGAGTCTTCACGTCGACGTGAATACGGGAAACGGTTCACTTTGGTTTTGGTTATTGGTTCGATGATCGGGTACGACATCAACGGTTTCTACATTGGTATTATTGGTTGGTTGTTTGGAAGTTGGTATGTCGGAGGTGTACCTCGACGGTATCCTTTTATATGTGTTCATATATTGCACCTACGTGAGATGCATGCTACGTGACTTGTGACATGAAATACTTGTTTCCTTGATGATTGAGAACTGTTGTATTATGTCAACCATGTTGTATGTAATTCTTATTACTATTCACATCTCGCATGCCATATTGTTGCATTAGTAGCTTATTGAGTTTTATAACTCACCCCGTCCATTGTTTATTGTTTTCCTTAGATCCCGAGCCTGCAAGAAACCCCCAGTGATCGTTCGTTGTCGTCCGGTGTATTCGACAGTTAGTTTTTTGGTAGTGCTCCTTGAGCCCTTGTATTTTCTTTTGGTGAGGCCGAGGGTACATATGTTATTTAAACATTGTAAAGTTGGGTAGAAGTCCCGTACTTGTGGTTCATTCATATTCTTTTGTAGATGCTAACACGGTTGTCAGGCTTTTTGTAAACGTTGTTAACTTTCATATTCCGCGCACTCTGTAAATGTTATATGTTTAGCCCGAGCTTCATAGCTCGCGGGTTTGTTGGTTAATTCAAGCGTTGTTCTCCTGCTTTTGTGTGGCCGTGAAGTGATGATTTGTTTTTAAAAGTAAACATACATTTGCATTACAGGGTTTTTGCACGAAAAGCTATTTTTAAATTGTACATTTTGTGTTCCGTCTTGCGAACCGGACGAGATTCCACGTAGGATCTCGGGTCGGGTCGTGACACACTATCTCTCTCTCTCTCTCTCTCTCTCTCTCTCTCTCTCTCTCTCTACGTACTATCTTTCTTTCTTCTCTTCTCTTTCTATGTACTGCCACCTCCCACCTTTGCCACTACCGTCCATCGCCGCCGTCGCTTCCTCACTGATGCCACACCACCTCACTACTTGATACGTATCTCTCTCTCTCTCTCTCTCTCTCTCTCTCTCTCTCTCTCTCTCTCTCACACACACACACACACATACACTCTCCCTTTACATCGCGTCGTCGGAGGATTCCATCATCCCTGGTCTCTTCTCCACCCATTCTCTCGCCAGAAAAGGTAAGTGGTATTAATTTTTTTCAAATTTCCCGGGCCCTCCCTTACCCTATTTCTAATCTCTTGATTATTTTTGCGTGATAACCCTAGATCCGCCGCTGTCACCACCTCCACACGCCACCGCTTCAACGCCGGCTCTTGAGTTCCCTATACAAGTAATTATATTTTTTATTTTTGTATTATTCTATATTTTATTTCTGTATTTTTTAAAGAATTATAGTTTAATTTAAGAATTTCTCTGCATATAACAACACTTTCGGTGTTAGTAATTCGCAATATTTTTTAAGGCAGTCTTAACTACTGGCCTTAATTTTCAATCTGCTATATGACATGTAAATGATGTTTGTTTGTATTCTTGATAGCACTCTGTATATATAACATGTAATTTCTTTGAAGTATTCACAAAAACTTTTGATGGGTGGGCATTGATCTTTTTCCGTAATCACATTAAAAAACAAATCATTATTCAAGCCAACAATACAGGAAAGAATTAGCCTATAGGCACTGTCCAGATAAAAAATAGCTCTAGAGGAGGGCATTAGGTATGGTTTTGTAGGTAGGTAGAGGCTTGGAATGGCATATTACGGCTGGGTAATTGGGTGTGGTTTGGGTATATCTTGATGAGATGATGTGATTCCTTGGCGGTGTGTCTTTGGTTTGTTCTTGGGTCTATTTAAGGTATTATGGCTGGGTAGTTGGTTGTGGTTTGGGTAAATCTTGATGAGATGATGTGCTTCCTTGGCAGTGTTTCTTTGGTTTGTTCTTGGCTCTATTTAAAGTATTACGATCATTGCTTAGAATCTGAGGCCAAAGCATATTTATAGTACTAGAAACTTGCAAGGAAAGAAAATAAAAAAGGAAAAAAAGGAGAATATATGTGTGTGTGTGTGTGTAAGAGAGAGAGAGAGAGAGAAAGAGAGAGAGAGAGATACTGTTACTAATTCTTTGCTTGGTGATTTCAGGCATCTATGTCTGTGCAGTTCTTTAATTATTATGACCTGGGATGGCCTTTTTGGCTTTCTATAGCACTTTAAACCTTTCGTCCCCATTAGCCTAAAGATTTCAATTGTTTAAGAGACTTGAGGTATAGTTTGTACAGTCTGCACTCTCACACTTCTTAATCTAGTATATAGTCTTGTTATTAAAATGATGCAGAAGTAAAGTTTAGATTTTGCTTATTTATTTTTCAAACTGATTTTGAGTAAGTGAGGACATTGGTCAATTAAATCTTGAGTCAAATTGAGTATTTTAATTTCTTCAATAATTTAATTGATTAACATGACTTTGTAAACCTATTGAGCTTAAACTAGATCAAATTTGATAAGATTATCTTATGAATTATACTCGAGTCAAATTTTAATCAACCTAACTTGAAACGAACATAATACCCTTTACCTGTGAGCTCCTCGAAATCGTTCTCTTTTGCCTGCGAGCTCCCAGTCAATTTCTTATTTGTGATGATTTGTTTAGTCCCATAACATGTTTGCTATAATGCCTAAAAGAGGAGATATCAGAGCTTATATATGTTTAAGATTCAGTTCTATCCTCCCTAATCGGACTACGAAAAAATAACTAGGGCAGCAAAATAAGGACTGGGATAGCACCTGTGTTTTTTGTTGTGTAAGACTAATGCAAATGGGTGTATAAAAATAAAATTCATGCTGATGGTTCAATTAAGGTGTAGTTAAAAAAGAGATTACTTTCAAGTTTGGATTGTTTATTAAGAAGGGAGTCCTAAAAATATGGTAATATGGAGTGTTTTTTATGTACGTTTGGATTGCAAGTCAATAAAGGACTTGGGGAAAATGAAAGCTGAGGAATAACTGGACATAGCGGTAGATAACCGTTTGTGTGGAATGAGACATTCAAGAGTTTTAGCTAACATTGCTTTATGATTTATTAAGGTGAAAGAAATGACGAGCGATCTAAAATTACTTATTGTACTAATAGGTAAATTGCTTATTGTACTAATACTCTAATAGGTTATCTTACGTGGGGATTTAGTCTACTCTTAGGCTTGCTTCTGGAAATTTTGTGTTAAATTGAATGACTTTTGTTTTTAATTTATCCTTATTCATGAATGCCAATAAAAACCGTAGTGATATTGCCATATTGGCTTACTATTTATTAGTTGTAACCCTAAATTAAGTCACTGAAACTATAACCCTTAAACCACCCTAACCCTAAACATTAATCTCAACCTTATTTATCCCATCAACCTTAGCTTTCATCTCCCATTTGTTATCTAATTTCTTTCATTTCACTTGATGGACCTTCGTCACAGTCTTGAAGTGCCAAAAATGAGGAATGCAACTTTAGAAATCAATTGGTTTGATTATTTAAAGGAGGTTAAACTTAAATCATAAGTTATCTCTCCTTCATTTACAAAGAACTATTAGTTAGGGAATTAGAACGATTTGGACACGAATAGGATGTACTTTTTTGAAGTACAATTATAATGAAGTTTGTTGTTTAGAAATCATTGTCTTTTTCAAACCTTTGCAATGATTTTGAAACATTAGACTTCAATGTGTTTAGAAATGCACTGTGTCAAACACTCCCCCTCTTTGTAGTTAGGAAAACAGCTTAGAAACCCATTCGAGAATCTTTAGTGTGGGTTGCGGTCAACAAGGACTTTTGGTGACGTGTTGCAGTCAACGTGTACTATTGGTTCTTGAATTGTCTGTTTGGACAGTTTGGGAACGCCTGATGTGTGTACTGTAAACCATTATTGTCTTCTGTAAATGCTTGTGTATTTGATATTTGAGATGTTTTGGTGGCATTTTCCATTGTTCTCTGGGTGTATACTAGATACAGGTTAATCTAATACTGTTGGTGTAAAGCTGACACTGTTGGAATGTCTCTATCTACACTGTGCACTTGGAAACCCATGGGGAGGTGCTGTCGAAATCTTCTTGGGTATCGAATACAAAGCATATGAAGATAGTAATGGGATTACAATACTAGACATCGTGCATTTCTGAATGGGATAGAAGCCTGACCTGAAATCAAATGACATGCCATGATAGTGATGAAAACAATGTATTCGTAGGATTAAACCTTATTTGTAATCACTGTCGATGAGTCGCTTATATTGATGTGACTTATGATACGATAGTAGGGATAGTGTTTAACGTAGATGTGAATGCAGGAGTGATGTCTGCTGACGATCGTAGTTGGATGTATAAACGGAGGTTGTCAGAATAAAGGGGTATTACAGATGAGTTTAGAAGAGGGTTGAAGAGTTTTATTGAATTTGCTACGTCTATGCCCCTATATATGAGTAAAGGGAAAATTAGATGTCCATGTGATAGGTATCATAATCGGAAGTTTCTTGCTGTTATAATTGTTGAAAAACACCTACTGCAATACAGGTTTCAATTTGGGTACACGTAGTGGGTAGTTCGCGGTGAGAAAATCAAAGTATGGACCGATCTTTGAAGGGATCATATTGCCGTAAATGAACAAGAAATACCGACTGGACCTGAAAATAAGATTGTTAAAGAGGAAACAGTTGTTGGTATGGAAGATATAGTAGGGGATGTAGCTGGTCCACATTTTGACTGGTCACTGAACCCTGGTCAAGAACCTAATTCGGCAGCGAAGAAGTTCACCGATGCTATGTACTCTGCAAAGGAGAAACTTTATACGGGTTCAGAGGTAACTGTGTTGGAGGCTGTGGCTAAGCTTCTAAACATCAAGGCTGATTGCAATTTAAGTTAGGCTACTTATAACCGTATCATGAAAGTAGTTAAGCACTGGTTGCCGAGTGGAAATAAGCCTGTAACTAACTTTTATGAGACTAAGAAGCTGGTTGGGCACATCGGACTAAAGTACGAGAAAATCAATGCATGTACGATGACTGTATGCTTTTCTACAAAGAGGATTCAAGCAAAATGGAATGTTTAGTGTGCGGGCATAGCAGGTATAAGCCGAAGCGAAGGGGTAGCTTGAAATACAAGAAGAACGTACCTTATAAGCAACTACGATACATGCCATTGATTTCGCGATTGCAACGCCTTTATGCATCTAAGGCTAATTCTGAGGCGATGCACTGGCATAAGGAAAGTCTGCGAGAAGTGGGTGTGTTGACTCATCTGTTAGACGGTGAAGCATGGAAAAAGTTTGATGAATCTTATCATGACTTTGCTGCCAAAGCTAAAAACATAAGGTTATACATATGCGTCGACGGTTTTAATCCCTTTGGGCCTGGAAGGAAATCATATTCTTGTTGGCCAGTGATAGCCACTGTGTACAATCTACCTCCATGGTTGTGTATGAGTGATCCGTATATGTTCTTATCTCTATTTATGCCCGGACCAAACAGCCCTAGCAGAAACATTGATGTCTACCTTCGGCCTTTGATGGATGAACTAAAAATTCTTTGGGAAGACGGGGGTCGAAACTTGGGATGCGTTCAAAGAAGAGAACTTTAATTTGAGAGCTACTTTAAAGTGGACAATTAATGACTTCCCAGCTTATGGGATGTTATCGGGTTGGAGCACTCACGAAAAGTTAGCTTGTCCGATCTGTATTGTCCGATCTGTATGAGTGACACAAAGTCTTTCACGCTCCAACACTTTAAAAAACCATGCTGGTTTGATTGTCACGGACAATTTTTACCTTCTGACCATCCATTCAGAACTCAAAAGAATGCTTTCAGTAAGAACAAGGAGGATCACGATGAGTCACCTATTCGTCTAAGTGGTGAAACTATTTTTCGAGAGGTATCTCGACTGCTCGAGACTAGGTTGGGGAAGAAGTTTGCAAAGGAGAGAGTACAAGGGTACGTGACTTCTCATAATTGGACGAAGAAGAGTATTTTTTGGGAGTTGCCTTACTGGAAGATGAACTTGATTCGGCATAACCTTGATGTCATGCATATTGAAAAGAATGTGTTTGATAATATTTTTAACACGGTGATGGATTTTAAGGCCACCACCAAAGACACTGCCAAAGCTCAAATGGACCTTAAAAATATTTGTAGGCGGCCTGCGTTGGAGCTGGTTGAGGTAAATGGTAGAGTAGTTAAATCGGCTGCTGCTTATGTTTTAACCAAGGAGAATAGACCGAGTGTGCTGAAGTGGTTGCAAGGTTTAAGGATTCTCGACAGTTACGCGTCTAACATTGGTAACTGTGTGAATCTAGAAGAGGGGAAGATACAGGGATTGAAGAGCCATGATTTTCATGTGTTACTAAATAGACTACTCCCAATTGTTCAGAGACATTTTGCCTAACAATAGCTGGGTTGCCTTAACAGAGCTAAGCGAGTCCTTCAGGGCATTGTCATCTTCCACTCTACGTGTAGATGATATGAAAAAGCTGGAGGAGAGCATTGTAGTGACACGGTGCAAGCTTGAGAAGATTTTCCCCCCTTCATTCTTTGATTCTATGGAGCATTTACCAGTACACTTGTCATACGAATCTAGGGTTGGTGGTCCAGTTTAGTTCCGATGGATGTATCCATTGGAGAGGTAATTGTGACACCCTGGTTCCTCCTATGTGTGATTTACTTGTCTTGTTATATGATTGACTTGTTAAACATGTTTGTTATACTTATTTAAGTTGCATGTTAATTGATTTATGCCTTAATTCGTTATTTCATTTCATGGCTACGAGAATTACTATGTTTATTACATTGTTGGGTTTGTCTCGGACTTAGTTTAAGCTTTGAATCATCTTAGAATGGTTTGGGAGTGTTTGGAATCACCTTTGGACAGCCTAGAAACATGTTAGACATAATCTGGGAGTTATGCTGTCACACCCCAATTCAAGCATTCAAACCAAGCCTAAATTCGGGCATGAATCCACGATACACAACCATAATAATCACCTGTTTAACACACCCTCATAATTAACATCGTGACATGGCAACATGCCATTCAATTTCATAACTAGAGTGGATACAACTGTACTTACAAAACTTCTTAAACTTACATACAATCCCAAATTTAAAGGCCTCCAGCCCTGATATACAATGTCAATGGTACATAAAAAGAACAATAAAACCATTATCCTCTCATATATACAAATCAAACTAGTTCAAAATAAAGTCAACTATCTGTTATTGAACCACCAGGCCTACAATCTCAATAGTGTGACTCCATCTTGCACCGCTTCGATCTAAGGAAAACATTTAAAAAAGGGCGAGTCACCTATGACTCAGTAAGATTCCACTAACTTATTCATGTTATGCATGTATGCAATAGTAATAGGATGCTAATACAAGCAGCATGTTATCAGCATAATTACTTAACTAGATAAGTCACATGTCATCAGCAAATTCAATAGCTTACAAAGTCCCATTACCAGCGTAAGAAGGATCACGACTGCCAACTGTCCCATACCAGTTGGAAATAATGACCAACCTACAAAGTAATGAGCTAACAATAGTTCACATCACGTATTAAACAAGAAAAGATCACATGTAACAGGATATAGGAGTCGAGGTACACCTCCGACTCACCGGTTCCCCTTATACACCATTCAGCTTTGAAGTTCATATCAAATCATGGTACCAATGTAATTCATATCAAGTATTCCGCGGATAAAACAAGTCAACATGCCCCAAGTCCCTACAACCTTGGCATCCATGTGACAACACCACTCGTGTCCAACATCTATGTGGTGTACCCTACTTTGGCCAGAAATAGGGAGAAGGCCGGATCAAGGTCGCCACAACCCGACTATCACTGCACTCCGCCCCATGAAAATCGGTGGTCAACCAAAACCCCCTGAAAGTTAGTATTCAAATGTGCACATCCGGTTAGTCAAGTTCACATTCACACTTTATTCCATATTCGGTTACAAATTCGGCATTTTGGTTATCCTCCAAGGATCAATTCGAGTTCTAATTTCACCAACCAACATAATGAACAACTTAACCATCTTAAACAAATTGATATCACATCACAATCACATAATCACAGCCATATTACACACTTTGTTTAGGTCAAATTCTTGCCGGTTTCTCAAATTTCATTATACCATCGTATTTCAACATTTCTAAGGTCCATATAAACATGAATACATCTTATCAATACATACCCATAATCATATAATCATTATAAGGCACTTCCTATGGCTGGAAATTCAGAAATTAAACATAGTAACACTACAACATTGATTATAACCGAAATTAACCAAACAAACAACAAACATGCACAAGATAGAGGTCCCTTACCAATTGAAAGCTAAACCCTTGCTTAAACCCTGTATTTTAGTGCTGGAAGTCAGCCTTGAAGTCCCCTAATCAACCCCCTTGCTGTTGCCTTGGCTAAAGAACAAAACACTTGAAATAAAACCCTAGAAACCCTAAGATAATTTGCTGTTTTTTGGGAGGATTTGAGTGAAGAATTTGGATGATTTTTGAGTGTTTTCAAGTCTGGATATGTTCTCCCAGGTCTCCCCCACGAACTAGGCCAGATTAGGATGAGTTAGGAGGAGGTGGCAGCCAATAAACAAGTCAAAAATCCAGCTGGCGCAAAACTGGCCCGAGGTGGCGCGCTAGGGCGCAGGGGTGCGCGCCTAGGCGTGCACTGTTCATCAGCACGCGTAATTTTTTCGTTTTGCTCCGTTTTCTCAATTTGATCGCTCGTACACCCCTCGGTATGATTGTACAACACTTATAACACATCAAAGAATGTCCCCAAGGGTTCGATATCGATCTTGGATCGATTTAAAGTCACGAGAAAGTTCACGAAACCGAACACAATTTCAACAACTTTTTTGTTTTGTAACTTTAAGTTAAAACAACGTATACAACTTTTTCAAAGTCCGATTTAACAACATGAGACCTCTATAATAACATGTATATCCAGGTATAAAGTATCATGGTTCATTTCTTCAGTTTTGGTTCAGTTTAGGCTACGAAACAATACAAGAAAGTAACATACCGAAACATGAAATCATGAGTTTACGACTCATCAAATCAACACCATGAACCATGATAACCACATTAACAATGCATGCACATAATTATATGATCAACATGCTAATGATGTCCTCGATTATTACATATGCGGCCACATAGTACTGTCGCGCATAACCCTTCAAATCTCTGGAATTTATGCGGCCGCCCCATGCGCCCGCATAGAAGCCATGCGGCTGCTCTATGCATCCGCATAGGAGCTATGCGGCCGCCTTATGCGTCCGCATAGAAGGCCGGCAGCTTATGTTGACCTTATCCATTTTGGAGATTTTGACCATTTGATTAGCTCACATTAAGCCACGTCATCACCACCCCAAATCTGAAAATCTTGGTCACTTAAGTCAAGTGGAGAGACTTGTTTCTCTCCATTTTTCCCTCTCTTTTCCTCCATTTGTGTTCTTAGGTGTGTGTGGGAGATATAGTGAGATTAGTGTGTGTGCTTGGGTTCCCGAAGATCGAACCACCTAATTGACGATCCGAGACCATCATTGTGTTGGTGTTGAGTAAAGGAGCAACTTGTGTGGCTTTGATTTCATTTTTGTTGGCTTGATATTCGGTTCTAGGTAAGTTACTAAACCCCCTTCTTATATGCTTTAAGCTTTGATGTATGCTAGTTCATCATTGATCATGTATGACTTGCTATAAATGTTGTTTTCATGTACAAATACCTAGGTTGAGATGAGTACATTATACTTGTGGTATGTGTATGTGTTGAATGATTTTGGATGAACTAGGGTTTGAGCATTAACCTTCGAATTTGAATAAATAGAGAACTTGAGACTTGAAATTGGGCAATCTTGCATATGGCATTGAAACCCTAATTTTATGAACTTTAGCAATGACTCCGAGAAGTTGATTTTAAGGAAGATTATGATTCCCCGAACAAGATATTAAATTACTAAGAGGTTTAGAGTTCGATTGATTGAGATTCTAGTCCTCCGTGTTTTGTTACTGTTAAAGTAGAGACTCGTGAATGACTCTAATGTGTTGATTAGAATTCTTAAAAATACGTGTTGAATGATAATCGGTGATAGAATAGAATAATCTACTTGTTATTTGTCAAGTTCACTACTTTTGAACTTGATGGTTATTTGCATTAGATGAATAAGAACATCTACTTGTGCATTGTGTAAGTCCAGCTGGCGTCGTGGTTGAGTAAGGTGGGACGACCTATGGTCTTCACAAATTAACATTTGTGATCGCTATAAGTCGCCGTACCGGAGTTTCACACACCCCTCTTCTGTTGGCCACAGTTAAGAAGTAGCCCCACAGTTGTAGCAATACGCATGGCTTTGGTTTGCTAGATTGAACTCGATGGTATTAATCGGGGACGTCGATACAACATACACGAGTATCGAGGCACATTTGGTTATTTGTGTATTGCAGGAGCAACGCAAGGATGAACAAAGAGATACAATATCCTTTATAATGTGGTTTATTATTAGTACTTACGTGAACATCAAAGTGCTACGTATGATTTATGTGAATTGTATGTCAATAATGATGTTACATGTTTAGTTGTGATATATACAATGTATTATCATGTTATGATTACCAGTTGAGCATTATGCCATGACATATAGTTGTATTTAGTAACTTATTGAGTTTCAACTCACCCCGTTTGTTGTTTATTTATTTTCCTTAGATCCGAGCCAGGCAGGGAGTTCGCGGTGAGGCCGGATAGTATTTCGTTTAGCTCATAGGTGGTCTTTTGCTTCGTGAACCCTGGAGCTCTTTTGTTATTAGTGTTAGCAATTCTTTTGGTGAGGACGATTGGTTATGTAAAGTCATGTAGACTTTACTTTGGGTAGTGTTGATACATTGTCGTTACTTACTATTCTTTTGGTAGCCGACACGTGTATGTCGAGCTCGCATACTCTATTATATTCTTATTTCAGTTATCTTCCTAAGCATGTTGTAGCTTGTGGTTTATGTACAGTTTCTCCGGCATGTTGTGGCTGAGGTAGTTGATGTTGTTAATGATTTTCTACAAAACTTATACTTATGTTTTATTAGTTGGGTTCCGGCTGTAACGTCGCCGATGATTGGTTTACTTTATCCAAAGTTTTTATTATTCTGGTTTTGTGGTAAAAACGGGCTGTTGCGCCACGTGCTTTCATTAATTGTTATTGTTATTTGCATGTTGTTTTGGCGTGTCGACTTTGGGATTTCGTATTGGAATCCGGGTCGGGGCGTCACAGTAATCATTTACATTATTCCATATATATCTCGTTTGCACTTCGTTTACTTTAATGTTATTTTATACAAATAGGTATCTAGGTGGGTTGAAAAGGAAGATGAGGAACAGGTCTAAGGTTGAGGCCTCGATATCAGAGACTGTCATTATAGATGAAATTGTTGCATTTGCTAGAACATATTTCCATCCCGATGTTGAGACGAGATTGACAAGGGTTGGGCACAATTATGACGGTGGAGAGGCCGACTCTAGAGAATACATTTCAGTGTTTTCCTCCCCTGGTAGATTCCTTGGCAAACGGGTAAGTAAGTGTATGTTAACCCCTAAGGAGTTTGAGGCAGCGAAACTCTATGTTCTTTTTAACTGTCCCGAAGTTGAAGAATATCTCAAGTAAGTTTGAAATTTAGTTTCTACCAATCTAATTTAATCATTTGTAGATATTTAATGACTTCATCCAATAAGTGCAATCCACTCTTACTGCAGTATTTTTGAAGATAAGGCTATAGATGTTCTATCCCCTGAATTGTTGTCAATCAGGATAGATAAAGAATTTCCTGCTTGGCTAAAGAAATATGTAAATATCATTTGTTTTAATATTTGTGTATTATTTACCAGTTTATTCATGAAATATAAAATTTTAAACTTCGTCAATGTTTTATAGGTTGAGGAACATCCCCATGATGCCAAAGCTAGTAGACTTACTGGGTTGGCTTCTAGTCCGTCTATGAAAGTGAATTTATACAACGAATATTTTGTGAATGGTTATGTCTTCCACTATGGGGAGACAAGATTAACATGGAATAGCGGTGTGAATCTAAAAGGAAACCTTGATTATTATGGTGTCCTGAAAGAAGTCATCGAGCTGAGGTATATGGGGAAAAACAGCGTTGTCCTCTTCAATTGTGATTGGCGAGACCCTGTATGAGGTATTCGAAAGCATGATGTACTTGATCTCGTTGACGTGAAAGAGTCATCCAAACATGTAGATGATGATGTGTTCATCTTAGCATCGTAAGCTCAACAAGTGTACATGACACCTTACCCTCGTCGGCGACACGAGTTTAGCAGATGGTGGGCTGTTAGGAAAACTAAGGCCAGAAGCACCATTGACATACCATATCAGTCTAGTGCCTCCTCATGTTTCATCAGCTGATATTCTAATAGATGATACCACTCATTTGATCTGACTCGCAATGTTGATGAAGTGGAAGAAGTTTTATCGGTTGATTTGCCACCACCTCCACCTGTCCAGGACAACTCCCACTTGTTGTAATGGATATGTATGAGGAAGATTGAGAGGAAGAAGATTTTGAATCAGACTCCAGTGATGATAATAAAGATGAACTCAAGTTTTGTAGCGTTGCCTCGAATTCTAACGATGAAGACGAAGACGAAGACGAAGATTCAGATGGGGAGGACTCTGAATAGTCATTTACGATTTTAGAACTTTGTATTTCTTAATGAACATGTTCAATTTATGTATTGTTAGAAATGACTACATTTTTTAGTGATGTAATATTATTTCCCTCGTCTATGTTTTTCTACCCTTTACATATTTATCTTTGTATGTTTTTTATGTACTTGATAATTATTGTTAGACTACTTAATTAACATGTATTATTGTATTTAGACATGTCTACTAGAGGTACAGGCCGCAGGAGTAGAGTAGGTCGTGTACGCAGCCTACCCACACATATCACTGGCACACAGCCAGCACTAGAGACATTGCCAGAGGCGACCACTCCTCCACCAGGAGACGCAGTATCTGGGTCTGGGTCTGGATCTGCCACGACTCAGCCTATTGTTGAGCAGGCTGGGGTAGATTCAGATGCACAGATTATTGTATCCATCTCTTCGTTGACGCAGTAAGTACAACATATAATAAATTTGTTTATTATATTTTTTCTTTATTTATTGATCAGGATTTCTGCATATTTATCATAGTAATTTAATATTTGACAGATTTGTTGGGGGTAAACGTGCTCTATCCCGTTGGTTTGGAGAACTACTTCGTGCCCAGCAGCATGACAAGTTCTGGCCATCGTATAAAGACATGTCAATGGCTAAGAAGGAGCAGTGGTGGCGTGAGTTCATGGTATATATAGTATTTGTATTAATGCAATTTGGTCATTATTAGTTATTTAAATGTGCTCATTTTTAGTTATTTAATTCAATTATTTTACTTTTTGACGTTTTATTAATGTATGTTATCTTTATTTTGTACCGACATTATGCCTGGCCGAGCCATACGGACACCGACGCTCGTGCAACATTTAAGGCGGTTGGTCTGTCTGGCCCGGTACAGAGACTTTATGTACGAGGTGAGGCAGAACTACTACAAACCGGGAAAGATGTGAAACTTCATGATCCTGACTGTCTGGGCACAGTATCGAGAGTATTGGGACAACCCCGATTATAAGAAGAAGTCGGAGATGATAAAGAAGAATCGGGGTAGCATGACGGGGTCGGGCATGAAGCACACGATGGGCTCGATCAGCGTTGCTGAGCACCAGCATCGTATGGTATGTACTTATACTTTATTTTAAACATTAATCTCATTACTTAAATATATGTTAGAATTAGCTGGGATGTCATGTTGATGCTATGAAATCCATGGCTTTAATTGAAATATACTTGTCTTTTATTACTTCTATGTTAAAATTAGTTAGGATGTCATGTTGATGCTATGAAATTCATGGCTTTAGCTTATTGTAGCAATTACCCCATATTGTCTAACTTAAAACCTTAAACCTATACCCTAAATCTTAAACCTAATCCTAAACCCAAACTCCAACCCCAACGTATACCCTAAACCAAAACCTTAACCCAAACCCTAAAAGAAAACCGTAAACCATACCTCAAAACCTAACCCTTTACCTAAAACCTAAACCCTAAATTAACCCCAAACCCCTAACCTATCCCTTAACCTAAACCCCTAAACCCTAAACCAAAACCATAACCTAAACCCTAAAAGAAAACCATAAATCATACCTCAAAACCTAACCCTTTACCTAAAACCTATACCTGTACCTAAACTTTACCCTAAACCCCAATAACCCTAAACCCTAAAGCAAAACCTTTACCTAAACCCTAAACCTAACTGTAAACCCTACCTCAAAACCTAACCCTAAACCTATAACCTAAACCCCAAACCCCTAAACCTATCCCTTAACCTAAACCCTAAATCTAAACATAACATGAAATTCGAAACCCCTAAATCTAACCATTAACTTAAACCCTTAACCTAACCCAAAACCTAAAACCTAACCATTAACTTAAACCCTTAACCTAACCCAAAACCCTAAACTAAAGCATAATCTTAAAACCTAACCTAAAACATAACTGTAAACCCTAACCTAAACATTTCAACCTATACCTATACCTAAACCTTATCGTAAACCTTAAACCCCGATTAAGCCCTTAAGTCTAAACCCTAAACGTAACACTAAACCCTAAACTCTAATCCTTTTATATCCATAAACCTAAAACTTAAATATGTGAAAGAGAAAGGGTCCAAGTATAAATTACTAGAAATATACTTGTCTTTTATTACTTATATGTTGAAATTAGTTGGGATGTTAGTTGGGAGTAAAAGAGTTTAAGTGTAAATAGCTTATAGTGTGACTTTAGTTTAATATTTATTATATTGATTGTAGACTCAGGCATATGGCCCCTACGTCGGGTATGCTGACGTATTTGTCAGTACCCACGTGACTACGGGTAGTAACGGACAGCCTGCTCGGTGGATTGATCAGAGGTCGGAGACGACATTTGCAAGTATCGAGTCTTTTCACATCATCTTTAAATATTGTAAGTTCAATATTTGCATTGGTTTATACTTATAATATTTTTTTTGACAGAATGCTTACAAGACTGTTGTCCAGACCGAGGTCACCCAGGGCCGTTTGGAGACTCCTCCTCCGCTGAGAGGTATCCCTTTGAACCCTCAGATATGGCAGTCCGTTGCAAGTGGAGAAGGACAGAGGAAGAAGGCGTAGCAGGTCTATAGCTTTTGCGAGCATGGGCAGCTGCGTTCGGGCCCTCATGTACCTCTACTCAGCATACTGAAGCATCTCAATCATCAGGACGACCCTAGTCGTCGCAGGGTGGTGCATCTCTTAACCCCACGGTGCAGGCTCGGCTCGATGCGCAGGAGAGAGAGATGCAAGAGTTAAGGAGGACTGTCACCATCCCCTCGCAGCAGGTGTAGACACCCAGAATTCGTACACCTACATTATACGAATTGTCCAATAAACAACTGTTTATTTACAAATTGACTAACACATGTTTCTATGATTATTTTAGGAAATAACATACACAACGGACCAACAACGTCCGACAAAAACAACAAACTTCAGTTATATCAACATCAAGGGTCAAATTAGCTCAAAGATACAATGGACTAACGACGTCCAACGCACAAACAAACCTTCCATTAGATCAACATTAAGGGTCTAGACTGAAGATACACACCTTAGAAGGGCTAAAATGCAAGATACAAAGCCTAGAAAAGCCAAAAACAGGGTTTAGTGCGCTGAAGACATTTCTGGTGCGCCAATACACCCAAACAGGGTTTGGTGCGCGGGCACCATGCCAGGTGCACTGCGCACCTGTTAGGTCCAAGGTTGCTCTATATAGGCTAGAAGGGGGGGTTGAATAGCCTATGTCCAATTTTTGAAATTGATTCAAAAATCTTACTTCACTAGGGATTTAAAAATTTTGCAGGCGGAAGTCTTGTGAAGCACAGGACAAGTTGAGAATGGCTGATCTTGGCAGGACAAGATCAGCAGTTCTTAATAGATTGGAAATCTGGAAATTTAAAGCAACACAATCAAATCACAATCACACACAAATAGACAGAATATTTAATATGGTTCACACTTATAAATAAGTGCTACGTCCACAACCAAAGTGGTCAACTTTGGATTTGAAAATCGTGTACTAAGTTTTTCCACTAGATGTTTTACAAAATAAATCTCTAATGGATTGTGTACAAAAATTTTGTTGACCAAGTGTATGTGTGGGAGAATTGATATCAATAAGATACAATTCTCGTGAGCTATGAAAAGCTAGGTGTTGCAATCAATGAAGAGCTTTAATGGACTGATCGTCGTAGTGTGAAGCTCTTCAAAGAAGGAAGTACAGATAGGACGTTTAAGCTTTTAATGCACTTGAAGAAGATGAAGAAGATTTCAGAGTTGTAGTTGTTGAAGTGTATTGAATGCAGCAATGGATTCTCCTTTTATATGTAGGAGGAAGCTTGGAGCCGTTGGTGGTCTTCTAATTTGAATTTAAGAGCAATTAATGCTCTAATCTGGTTGTTGACTCGATAGGCGGCTCGTAGCTTGCCTGTCTCCGACACTTTGCTAAAAATAGGCGTGCAGCTTGCAGGAGGAATGTCCTTTTCTGAGTGTATGCCAAGAATGGAAACCTTCATTGAATGTGATTTGCAGGTTAACGTTGCATCGAAGTCAATGAGGTCTTCAGATTAGGACATGTCTTAGGCAGATCTCTATCGGACGTTCTTAAGGTTCATCGACATTGCTGATGAAGCTTGACCGATATGAGCTTGTCCGATATTCAACCGAAAGACTGCTTATGCGATGTTTGCCTATGTGCGAAGGACGTCCGATGTCCTATAGGCTATCTTCTCCAAGACTTATACAAATTTGCAACCCTAAACTATTCAAGCTATGCCTAAGTACAAGTTGCCACTCTAACAGACACGCAGGCCCATTAGACACCTTGACTTAGACTTAGGTTATGGATTCAAGCAAATCTAGGCTAAGATGTAACAATCTCCTCCTATTTGCTTGAGTCCATGACCCTACGAATACAATATCAGCTGACCATGTTCAAGTCTAGTAATAACATGCTTGTAAGATTGATATATTAAATAAGCATGCCCTAGATGAACTTACATAAAGGTCATTGTATTCAAGAATTACAAAGTGTTTACAAACATGAAATTAAGCATCAGACACTTGTAATGAAGCTGAATTTAAAGACATGCAGATAGGCAGAATAGGCAATATAGGACATGTCTTTAAACCAGTGGTTTAAATTTCATGCAATCACATAATAAGCAGTTCATAATAAACATGAAAGTTTTTTAAAACATAGACATTGTTAATTAAACAAGTTGTTTAATTACAAAGTTTAGCAAAAAGATTATACAAAATATCATTGGCCGGTTCGGGAGGATGACCTAGATGATGCACGACCTTTGCCTTTGCCTGATGAAGATTGCCCATATGCTCTTGATGCCCATTTAGAGTCAACAGCAGCCTTAAGTCTTGCAATTTCTTCGTTTGCTGCTGCTAGCTCTTCTTTAGTGTCTGCCAATTCAGAGGAGAGCTCTTTGTTCTTCTGCTTGAGCAGAGCATTATGCTCAATGAGCTTGGTCTGCTGATCATTGTTGAGTCTGGCCATCTCCTCCTTCATGGACGCAAGCGAGGCATCAATAAAGCCGAGGCGGTGCTCAGTAGCTTTGCGCTCCTTGCGATAGTAAGCCAAGTGCTTGGTCGTGAGAGTACGCGTCGCTCGCACGGAGGAGTGAACAGAGCGATTGGCCTGGCGTTGGGAGTGAAGCACAAGCTTGTAGCCAGCTTCAACCATGTCAATGACCTGCATCATCTTAGTGGCGAGGTTGTCCCAGTTGGTTTCGAAGATGGCAGAGGTCTTGGAGGAAGAGGCTGAGATCCGGGCAAGGGCGGCTTGGCCGGCCGAGATGGATCGTGGCGGCATCAAAGCGGCCTTTGCACCCTTTGAAATCTCCATCACTTGAGTCATGCGGCACCGCACATGGGTGATGTGAGACCGATCCGCAGAGAGTTGGTGCGGGGCCTTGGTCAGTCAACAGAGATGACCTCAAAATCTTTCAAAAATTTATGTACGGCCTCGGGATAGGTATCGACGAGTCGGGATGACTCGGCGATGGTCCCGCGAGGGGAAGGATGCGGTGGCTTGGGTAGGTGAGGGTGGAGGATGGTGGTGGGAGAGGGGATTGGCTAGAGGATGAGGGAGAATGGATGGTGGAGGAAATATCAATAGAGGGTGAAGGAAGGCTAGAGAAGACGCGAGGAACAGGGAAGAGCCTTTCTATGTAGATGACATATGAAAGGGGGTGAATGAAGAAAGGGGGAGGAGAAAAGAAAGGGGAAAGGCTAGGAGAAAGGAAGAGAATAGGGATGAGAGGGTTGAAGCCAAGGTAAGTGGTGACTACATCAATGAAGGTGTAGACCACAGGGTGAAAAAGGATGGAAGGATGGCCGATAATGGTGAAGACTGGGGGTTTAGGCAGAGAGAGGAAGGGGGAGATGTCCGATTTGGTGGGAAGGGGAAGGCCTAGGTCTTTATGGATTGCAACCCATTGGTTGAAGATCATAAGATCTTGAACCGCTGAGTTGTGGGAGAAAAAGAGTTGTGACCAGGCAGGAGGAAGAGGGTCATAGTAGGCACCCCATTGAAAGATGATTTCACCTGCAGACATAGGCTGACAGGGAAATCTCTTGGGGTAGTCAAGGGTGGCTAAGAAAGGGTCAGTGTCGGCATGGTTGGGTTTAGGCCTGCTGTCTCTGAAGGACAGCAGAGCCTGCACCTCAGGGTGTAGGTGGTTATAGGGGTTGGTTTTGAGGCGTTTGGGAGTAGGCAGGTCAGAAGAGGGAGAGATAGGTCGTTTGGAGGATGGTGGTTGAGAAGAGGTGGCAGGTGAGATAGATGGCTCTTGTGTGGTGGTTGTTTGGATGGGAGCAGATGGAGGAGGTGAGGAAGCAGGTGAGGTGGTAGTGGTAGTAGGCATAGGTGGTGAAGGTGGAGGAGAAGTGGTTTCATCGGCAGTTCCCACAAAATGTACCCTCTTCTTTGCACTCTTTTTAAAACGTTTGCCATGCTTGGACTTGGTAGGAGTAGAGGAGGCAGAAGTTGGTGATTGAGATGTTGTGGTGGGAACTGCTGGTGGAGGAACAGCCGATGGAGAAACGGGGGTGGAGACGGCCCACTGTGGTGTGGATGAGACCTTAGGAAGGCCAAATGATTCGTCTGTGGGTAGGAGGGTTTGTTTGGTTTTGGGTTTGGAGGAATGGGAGATAGGTTTAGAGGGTTTGGAGAGGTCAGCTGGTTGGAAGGTTGATGGGTCCTTCTCAACCGCCTGAGCGGCAGGTTTCGGTTGTTTGAGTTTTGGGGTGAGAGAGGGAGAGTGTTTAGGCTTTTGGTAGGGGCTCAGCAGGCTCATATGGGTCATGGTCCACCTGCGAGGTCAAAATGTTCAGCGGCTCCCCAATGGGTGTAGGCTCCTCCTCCTCGGTAACCCGGCGGTAGGTGACCTTCCTCTTACCCTTGTGGCTTGGGTAGAGGGCCACCAAGAGCAGAGCGGCGGGTGCAGCCTCAGCCGCGTTGGTTGTCCTTTTGGCCATATCATCCCGATATCGGGTGATGTTGTTGACCGTGAAGACGTAGGTGTTGGACACCTTGATGAGGTCGTCGAGCGACCGCTCATCAATCTCCTCATAACGTCGGAGGATGACATTAATAACCCTTACAAAGGGCCTCTTCATGGAAGGGTGAGCTTGGACTTCAGCAACACTCTGGGATAGCATTGAGAAGATAATTTTGGCCCAGTTGAGTTGCTTGCGAAGGACCACAGCTTTGGTCCACATCAGCTGCTGAGAGGTGAAGATGTCCCTCGAGCCATTTTTGAATAAGATGCTCTTGTCGAGCAGATGGCTGATATGATAAGGGTTTTCTGGGAAGAGGTTTTCGGACATCTCGGAGAACCTCTGGTTGGGCGACCCCTCATCATTTCCCAAGCAAGTGCCGATTCGGCATCGGTCAAGTCCAATTTGCCTTCAACAGCGGTCAAGGATTTCTCCAACATCCTTGTAGGTCAACTTGATGTAGTGGCCTCTGATGTAGCCCTTGATATAGCTTAAGTTGACTGGCTCAGAGGCACTAGCTGGAGGAGGAGGCAGAATCATCCTTGTATAGAATTCCTCAGCTAGATAGTTGCTGTAGTGGGTGTCGTTGAGTTGGAACAGGGGGAGAAGGCCACACTCAGCCAAATCTCTTAGAAAGGCATCACCAGCAGATGTGCTAATGATGGAGTCTCGGTCTATGGTCATCCCAGGATGATAGTTTGACCAGGAAGGATCCCGATTGGGAGCTCGGCGCCAATGCCCTGGTTGGCTTTGCAGAGGCGGAAGATGAAGTGGTGGCAGCAGCCTTTGAGGATTTAGACTTTCCCACAGTTCATCAATGGTGGACAGTTCATCAATGGTGCTTCAGTTGTTGAAGTTGAAACAGAGGTTTGCTTCTTGCTGGCCCATGAGACAAGTCTATTTCCTAAGAATTGACATGTCCCACTTGTGCTCTTCCTGTCAACCTTACATGCAGCAAAATCAGCATCAGAATAGCCTATAAGATTAAAAGATGAATCTCTAGGATACCAGATTCCCAAATTGGGAGTATCTATCGATATCCGATGATTCTTTTGACGCTTGTAGGTGAGACTCCTTTGGATCAGCTTGAAACCTAGCACAAACACAAACAAAGAAACATGATATCGCCTACTAGCGCTAAGTATAAAAGTGAACCAATCATGCCTCTCAGAGAGTCATGTCCACTTTCTTGCCCTTCTCATCTTTGTCAAGATGGCGTTAGTAGCCATAGGAGTCGAAGCGTTTGCATTCTCAAGACCAAATTTCTTGATGACATCCTTTGCATATTTGGCTTGATTGATGAAGATACCATTTGAACTTTGTTGAATTTGAAGACCAAGGAAAAAGTTGAGCTCTCCCATCATGCTCATCTCAAATTTACTCTGCATAAGCTTTTCAAACCTTTTGCAAAGATTTTCATTAGTAGAACCAAAGATAATATCATCAACATATATTTGAACAAGTAAGGAATGACCTTTATGCTTCATAATGAAAAGAGTAGTGTCAATTTGACCTCTTACAAAGCCTTGAGATATCAAGAACTTTGAAAGGGTCTCATACCGTGCTCTTGGAGCTTGTTTAAGTCCATAAAGGGCTTTCCTCGGCTTGTAGACATCTTCTCTCCTTGAAGTCTATGAACCCGGTGGTTGCTCAACATAGACTTCTTCTTGAAGTTCTCCATTTAGAAATGCACTCTTTACATCCATTTGATAAACTTTGAAGTCCTTGTAGAGGCATAGGCCAAGAATAATCGATAGCCTCTAATCTTGCAACAGGGCAAATGTCTCATCATAGTCAATACTCCTCCCGTCCGTATCCTTGGGCTACCGCCTTGCCTTGTTTCTTGTAATGTTGCCGTTTTCATCCATTTTGTTTCGAAAACCCACTTTGTGCCAATAACCGCTTGTCCTTTAGGCCTAGGGACTAGTGACCGACTTGGCATCCGTCAAATTGGTTTAGCTCTTCTTGCATAGCTTCCACCCACTTGGATCTTCCATAGCTTCATCAATCTTTTGGGTTCAATGTTAGATACAAATGCGTAGAATACATGCATTCGTTTCTTGAAGCTTGTCTAGTTTGAACACCAAGCATTAAGATCTCCAATGATTTGAGTGATAGGATGATCTTTTACTTCCCTAACTTCGCAGTTGAACTTGTCCTATTGTATCGGCAGAGTTGGATTCTTGAGAAGTAGAAGTAACAAGCTTGGTTTTCTAAAGGGTAGGTTAATTCCAAGGTAGGTTGTATGACTTCGGTGTGGAAGGCAAAGGGGATTCGGGTTTTTGAGTGTTCATTTGTTGGTTCGTTTGAGGATTCTAACAGTTGACTCTTGGAAGATCTTGTGAAGAAGGAGGATCGCAGATCGGGACTTGGCCGTTCGCACTGTCTCATATTCATCGAATCATTAGTAACCTTAGGAGCCAAATGTGGCCCAATGAAATCAAATTCATCAAAAGAAACATGTACGATTCAACAACTCTAAGTGAAGTTTTATTATAAACTCGTATGCTTTTGAAAACTTGGCATATCCCGAAAAATTCCTTCATCACTTTTGGATTCAAACTTACCTCTATGTTCTCTACCATTGTAAAGAACATAGCATTTACAACCAAATATTTTAAAGAATCCAATGTTGGGAGTTTCGCTCTCCATATTTCATATGGAGTTTTGTTATGAAATTTATTTATGATGGACTGTTTTGTGTGAAGCGGCGGTGTTCACGCCGCCCGAAATACATAGGCGGTTTGGCTTCAGAATCATTGTCTTTCTGCTTCAATGAGAGTTCTGTTCTTCCTTTCAAAGAACTCCATTTTGTTGAGGTGTGCCAACCGCAGAGAAATTGTGACCAATTCCATGGTCATCACAATATTTGGCACACCATTGTTCTTGAACTCGTTCCATTGTCCGATCGACATCGAGATATCATCCACTTTCGAGTCCGTAGTCTTCAAGAGTTCGAATGATGTCATATGCTTCATCTTTGGAGGACATCATTTCTACCCAAGTAAATCTTGAGTAATCATCAACTACCACAAGAGTATACTTGCGCCACCAAGACTTGTAGTAGTTACAGTCCAAACAGATCCATGTGCAAGAGCCGTAGAGGTGCAGTTGTTGATAGGCAAGGCTTGCTTTTGAAGGAAGATTTATGTAGTTTGCCCAGTTGACATGCTCTGCAGACGTGTGATTCACTGATATTTTAGGCAAACCGACAACTAGATTGTCTTTTGATAGCTTCTCCGGTATTTGAAATTGAGATGACTAAGCCTTTTATGCCACAACCAATGTTGTCGTTGATGACCTAGCAACCAAGCATAGATTTGATTTTCTTCCAACAAAGATTTAGGTCAACAAAGATAGACATTCCCTTTTCGAACCCCGTCAGATAGTTGAACATGTCTCATTGTCCTTTATGAGACATTGACTAGAGGAAAACCGGCATGTTAGCCCTTTATCACGAATTGTGATATGCTTAGCGGTGTGCTTTAAACCTTCAACTAGAGAGACTTTGTTGATGGAGAGATTGCCTCGATTATACTTCCATAACCAATGGTCTTCCCTTTTGAGTTATCTCCAAATATGACCGAGGGACCTTTTGCTTCAACAATGCTTGAAAGAAGATTTGGATCACCATATGCTTTGAGCATCCACTGTCTAGATACCATAGATCTTTCTCTTCTTCATTGACACCATGAAGCATTCTGAAATATAGACATTTAAGAATATGGTCCCTTTTATTTTTGGGTCCTCAAGGTTAGCAACCTTTTGGGATCCACACTTGTTTAACCTTTGGAGGAGTAAATCCTCTAGATTTAGGTGTGAATCTCGAAGGCATTCATGAATCTCATGACCATGGCATTTGCGAAAGAGCATTTGTGAAATCCTTCAACATGAGTAATGATTTCTTTTGAGGCTTCTTAATATCGCCAGTCTTTGGAATGATCTTTCGCGATAATTGGCCTATAGGACTTAGGCCGATAATGCCTTTTCTTGTTGATGTTAGGTTTACCATAGGTAGACCTCTTATCAAAAGATTTTGTATTTACAGCACATGTCCTTTAAGCTTTTTATCTGAGAATTCACTTCTTTTACCCTTTTATAGGCGGTGTTGGGATCGCAGTCTTGCCTTTGACAAATTTAATAGGTTTGAGCCGAGAATTCCTAGACTTGCTATTAGTCATCCCTGTTTTCTTAGGGTGACTAATGGCAGGTTTTAGTTGCTCGACTCACTATTAGCAGAGTCATTGGCGATTGCTTTCTTTTGGACTTGTCTTTTGTGTTCTTGGGATAAACAAAAGGAACTTTGTTAAAGCCAAGTCCTTGCCTTTTGGGAGACCGCTGGTCATAAGAAACTCCTACAACCAATTCTTCAAAGAATCACTTCGATGTCTCATCCTTTTGAGAACCAAGAACTACCTACTTTGAACTCACTTTGGAAACCAATACCGCTTTGTCATCTAAAGTTTTTCGGTTTGAGAGAATGGTATCAAAGTTTCCTTTAGAGTTATTCCAAGTATTGACAACCTTTTGAAGGTCATCTTTCTCGAATTTATCTTCTTGATGTGTTCAAGTAGGAAGTCCACTTTTTCATCAAAGCTTTGTTCTCTTTTTGCAATTTGATACTTTCTTTTCGTCTATCAAGATCTTTGATCTTAGACATCAAGGTTGATTTCTCGAGACACTAGTTCATGCTTCTTGGCTAATTTCACATAGGCACTTTGAATTTTGAAAACTCTTCCAAAGATGTCTTTGTTAGCTTTGATGAGCTCTCCCTTTGATGGTTCATTGAGCTCATCATCATCATCTGTCATCTTGTTGAAATGGTAGTGACCTCACCGAATCATGTGGTGACTCCCCGGCCATAAGGCATATGTTGGCTTCTTCAAAGAAAGTCACAAGAGTCATCCTCATCGGTGTCGTGTCACACCATGTGGATTGCTTTCATCAATGTCTTCACCACCATCCCTTTTTGTTTTTGAAATTTAGTTTCGGACGTTTCTTATAAAATTCATACTTTGGCTTTGGACATTTAGAGGCAAAATGGCCTGGTTTCCTACATTAAAACAAACTAGCTCATTATCCTTTTGATGGTCGATTTATAAGGAGCGAATTTTTGGTTGAGCTTGTTTTATAAGGAACAGCTTTGTGAGAAGACGCCTATGTGATGATGGTTTATTAAACCTTTTGAAACGTTGATATTTCTTTACAAACATAGCAAAGGCTTCGTAGAAAGAATATCATCATCTTCACCGGATGTAGAAGGTGTTTCATCGGGTTTTGAACAGAAGGTTCGAGACATGGTGGTAAGGACAAGTTTTTAAAACTCTTTTCCATTTCTTGAGCTTGTTGGATCTCAAGCTCATAAACCGAAAGACTAGCATAAAGGTTTCTAAGAGTCAATTTGTTTAAATCTTTTGACTCTTTCATGGCGTGATTTTAACATGCCATAGACGCCTAGTGCATTTAGAAATCTCATGTTTATTTCTTTCTTTTCATACTTCTTTCCTAATGAATAGCAAGAGTTGACTACCTCATAGAATCTGTCATAGGCACTTCGCAGAGACTCTTTGGGATCCTTTTGAAGGAGTCAAACTTCGGATGCAGTATATAATTTGTTGTTCTTTGTCTCGCCATCACCTTCAAGATATTCAAGGATGGCTTCCCACATCTCCTTTGCGTGTCCAAGTTGATAATGGCGATAAGTACTTATATCAACACACTGGTAATGATGTTGATGGCCTTTCCATCCGAGCATCATTCTTTCGTCTTCATCATCCCACTCTTCTTCGGCTTTGGTACTTCAGCAGCTTGGATCTACCGCGGCCGTGTATTAGGCTTCATTGGAATTCGGGTCCATCGTGACACATTTCCACAAACGTTTATCAATTGAATTCATATGTCTTTTGACTTTATCTTTCCAGATGTCAAAGTGAACTTCATCCAAGACAGACAATGGTTCACGTTTGAGGTTTCCAACATTTGGTGAGCAGCCATGATCTTTAATCTCTCAAGAGGTTAATCTCGAAAAACTAGTTTTCAAAGAGTTAAGCTCGATACCAATTGTTAGGTCCAAGGTTGCTCTATATAGGCTAGAAGGGGGTTGAATAGCCTATGTCCAATTTTTGAAATTGATTCAAAAATCTTACTTCACTAGGGATTTAAAAATTTTGCAGCGGAAGTCTTGTGAAGCACGGACAAGTTGAGAATGGCCGATCTTGGCAGACAAGATCGCAGCTTCTAATAGATTGGAAACGGAAATTTAAAGCAACACAATCAAATCACAATCACACACAAATAGACAGAATATTTAATATGGTTCACACTTATAAATAAGTGCTACGTCCACAACCAAAGTGGTCAACTTTGGATTTGAAAATCGTGTACTAAGTTTTTCCACTAGATATTTTACAAACTAAATCTCTAATGGATTGTGTACAAAAATTTTGTTGACCAAGTGTTTGTGTGGGAGAATTGATATCAATAAGATACAATTCTCGTGAGCTATGAAAAGCTAGGTGTTGCAATCAATGAAGAGCTTTAATGGACTGATCGTCAGTGTGAAGCTCTTCAAAGAAGGAAGTACGATAGGACGTTTAAGCTTTTAATGCACTTGAAGAAGATGAAGAAGATTCGAGTTGTAGTTGTTGAAGTGTATTGAATGCAGCAATGGATTCTCCTTTTATATGTAGGAGGAAGCTTGGAGCCGTTGGTGGTCTTCTAATTTGAATTTAAGAGCAATTAATGCTCTAATCTGGTTGTTGACTCGATAGGCTGGCTCGTAGCTTGCCTGTCTCCGACACTTTGCTAAAAATAGGCGGTCTTGCTTGCGGGAGGAATGTCCTTTTCGAGTGTATGCCAAGAATGGAAACCTTCATTGAATGTGATTTGCGGTTAACGTTGCATCGAAGTCAATGAGGTCTTCGATTAGGACATGTCTTAGGCGATCTCTATCGGACGTTCTTAAGGTTCTTCGACATTGCCGATGAAGCTTGGCCGATATGAGCTTGTCCGATATTCAACCGAAAGACTGCTTATGCGATGTTTGCCTATGGTGCAGAGGACGTCCGATGTCCTATAGGCTATCTTCTCCAAGACTTATACAAATTTGCAACCCTAAACTATTCAAGCTATGCCTAAGTACAAGTTGCCACTCTAACAGACACGCAGGCCCATTAGACACCTTGACTTAGACTTAGGTTATGGATTCAAGCAAATCTAGGCTAAGATGTAACAGCACCAAACCTGCATTTCTTCAATAGTTCAGTAGCCAGCTACTGAAGAGGAAACTTCCTCCTTTCATGGCCCCGAGAGTTTCATCAAATATCTCACTCTCAGCCTCCTATAAATAAGAGCTCTCAGTTCTCTTTCAAAAAAAAAAAAAATCATCACTCCTCTCCTTGAGACACATACACACACACACACAAATCTCTCTCTCAATCAAGCCTCTTTTTGAGGAAGAAAAGGGAGAAAGAAAAGAGAAAAGAGTATTGACTCTATCTCAACACACACAAAACTTAAGTCTTCCTTTCTTCGATTGGTAGCAGTGGGAGCACAACGGTCAGGCTACGAGCTAGATTGATCCAGTATAGTACAACAGCCTAGAACATGGCCCGATTTCTGTAAAATGACAGAAGGTAACCCCTTCCGTTCGTTAGTTTAGATATGTAAATACATTTTTAATATGTATGTAATTATTTCAGATACATTGTAAATATTTTTTTTTACATGTAATATATATCCTGTAAATAAATAAATTTGCTAAAAATAAATACGAGCATGCAAATGTATAGAGACCGAAAGGGCGAATTGGGTGCGTAAAACCTTCTCGATTCATAACTTGGCCCCCGAACCCATAATCTAAAGTTCTTCTCTCGTTTACTTATAAACGTGAGTGGCGACTCTATTTTCAAAGATAAATGTGTTTTTCATATTTATCAAATCATAAAATCAAATAGAGGGAAACCACAAGACAAGAGCAAAAAGTCCCCCCCCCCGAGGGAACGATCTGCGAATCGGGGCGCTCACAGTGGCGACTCTGCTGGGGATGTTTGTTTTTAAATAAATAAAAAAGAGAGCTAGACTCATTTTTTATACACAATTGCATGCTCACATATTTAATTATTGCAAATTTATTTGATATAACATGGCTTTTTTTTTTTTTAGGGAAACAGGGACGGCACCCTGCTAGATTTTATTAATATAAATAAATAATACAAACTTGAGGGGGACAACCAGCCTTACCCTTATAAATGGGAGGACAAAGGAGCCTAACCTCGAAAAGGAAAGTACAAGACAAACAAGCAAAGAGAACATAACAAATGAAATTATTTAGAACGCCTGATGTAAGGGGTGTTAGCCTTGTCAAGAAGAAAGGCGCCATGAATACGAGGGGGAAGCTCTCGGGCATAAGCATAATCTAAAGAAGAAGAAGATTCACAACCCAGATTGGCAAGGAGATTCGCAATCGTGTTCACTTGTTTGTAACTGAACAATTTGATAATTGCAAGCTCTAATAATACTCAAAATACGGAGAGTAATATACCAACACTTCCAAGGAGGCTTACGACCATGCAAAAGACATTCCACAAGCACTTTAGAGTTCAATTCAATAAGGGTACCTTGAAATCCCAAGCTTGGAGCCATCGAACTCCATGGAGAAGAGCTTTAGCCTCGCTACCATAGCAGAGGAAGAATCATAAAAGGATGAATAAGCGTAGATAAAATCTCCCTTTGAATTACGAACAATGCCTCCACCACCACTATGACCGAGTTGTCCCAAGAGGATCCCGCCGAATTTAACTTGTGCAAATGAACAGGAGGATTAATCCAACGAACTAAAGTAATTTTGAGCCGAGGAGAGAGTCTATAGTTGGATCGAGCAGAGACAATATTATCCAAATCGATTGAATTACGTACACCAACGCATTTGGAGAATGACCAACCCCATCAAATAAAAAGAATTTGTTCTTCCGAGAGATGCCATAGAATTAAGCATGGAAAAAGAATATGAGCCAATGAACTCCCGAAATGAAGCCACCAAGATAAACACTTTGATGGATAGAAAAGAAGCATGGAGTCACCGATACTTACTATAAAAGTGGGTCCAAACATGCATTGCCGTGGGGCTTGAGAGGAAAACATGATGAAAAGTTTCAATGTTTCCGATTCACAGCAGAACAATTGGAAACCAAATAGATGCCTTTGTTGAGAAGACCTTCATGAATAGGAAGCCTACGTTGTAGCGCCATATGAAAATACTAATATGTCTCGGGACTTTTCGATGCCAATAGAACTTCGAAGATAAAATGCTCGGATTGGAAGAACGCATAGATTGCCAAGCTGAAGAGATAGAAAACCTACCATTGGAAGAAAGAGTCCAACAAGGAGTATCCTCAAACATCATTAAAAAGAACTTCCTGATCCTGTATACGTTGAACGTCTTGAGAAGAAAGGAGCAGAGAAGCAGCAGGGATTAACTCGGATGAATCTGAAAATAGCTCTCGGACAGAAGCAGCAGACAGGTTTTGTGGTTTGGTAAGAAGACCCCCAGCGAGCCATTTATCAAACCAAGGCGAGCAATGACCACGACCCACAAGCCAAAGCAGATTTCTTTCAACAAAGGGCCGGACATCTATCATACGACACCAAATATGAGATCCCTTAGATACGGCCTAAACTGGATGAATCCAAGGACAGTATTTAGCTCGGAAGAAGGAGGACCAAAGAGAGTCTTGCGTTCTAAAACGCCACCAAATGCTGGCCGAATAAGCTCGAACAATATCTCCCAGGGGGCGAATACCAATCCCACCTTCAGAAATGGGAGAACAACATCTATGCCAAGCTATCCAATGGGATTTTTGCTTCCCTTCAATCTGCCCCCAAAAGAAATTAGCTAATAATTTTTCGACAGACTGAATGACACCTTTGGGAGGATCTAAGGCCGCCAATTGATAGGCTGTAATAGAATGGAGAACATGATTTATAAGAGTAATCCTCCCAGCCATAGAGAGAAAATTCCCAATCCATGTAGAAATACGCGAACGCAATTTAAGAATCAAAGGGTCAAAATATTTTTTAAGCTTGCGGCCACAAAACAAAGGGCAACCAAGATATACTAACGGAAAATCCTTCTTGCCATAACCCAGAGAAGAAGATATCACATGGTTAAAGTGTTATTTCGAGTAGTATATACTACTCTGTTTATACTCACCCCTGGAGGTACAAATTCATTTATTCGTTATTTGTACATTTATTTCGGTTGTACATTTGTTTATGTTCTTTTTATTTTGGAAAATAGGACACAAATGTATTAATAAGAATAGGATAGAATTCTCACTTTTTTCATTTCTTTTTCCTGCTTTTTCCTCGGGGCTTTAAACCCTCGACCTGTGGATGTGTTTCCTTTCCTGTTGTGTTCAACTGTTAACAAAACACAACCCACATCACATGAATCAGAAAAAATGGACATATTTTCCTCTTATTCTGTATATATCTATTTCACTTTTTCATTTCATATAATTGTAAAAAGAGAGTCTCTTAGACGCTGTGCACACACGCGCACTCATTTATTCCAAATTGTTACCAAGCATAAAACCCTGGTATAGCCACGTTGAAGTGAAACTAGGTAAGTCATGCGCTCAGCATTCCTTTAGCCAACACTATCCCTTTTCGCGCGATTACTAATCGTCCCCCGGGAAGTAAGCCATCCTAGCCCTGCATAGCCACACGTAATTCATGTAAATTTCTAGGACACTTAAAAAAGACCGGTTGGTTCTTATTGTCACAAACATACTTTGTCAATCCTGTGCATAAAGACAAAAAGAAATCAAATCAAATCAAATCAAAAGAGTCGTCGACCGACAAAAGAGTCTGTTTGATCATAGCAAAAAGAAAAAAAAAAGATATTGAGAAATAAACACCAAAAAAATAAAAAAAAAGAGTCATACTCTCCTAAAAAAGAATCAAAGTGATCAAAAGGTCGACAAGCAAAAGTCCTCATGCACAGGATTAACAAAGAAGTTCATGACATATGCATAGACAATTCGGATGGTGGATCCTGAAGAGAATATAGTCCCTTCGCCTTAGATCTGTCCAATTTTGGAAAGTCGAAATACAGGTGGAATACGAAGGTCCTATATTCTGGCGAGAGAATCCATTATTCCAGGAACGGTTCATAAGTCAAAACAAAGCATTGTCGCTTGTCCAACCTTCATAGGGTGAGTCGAGTCAAAAGGAAAAGAGGAACAATGAAATTGTGCTGTACTCGGAAACACTTCCAAAACTTAACTCCTACCCATATCTCAATCTTTCAGAAACTTGGCCTTGAATTGGAGGAGGACTAGCACTGGGAGGTTGACAAGAGTTTCAAGTTTGAGTTCAGAGTCAAGCACAGAAAGTCTGCATTGGAATTAGATGGCCGATCAGGAAGATAGCACTTCTGCAACAATGCATAGACTAGAACATGGAAACCATGATCAATAGGTTTTCAGCCCTTATCCAAGGTCAAGGGGCTGATAACAGGAGTTTTCCCGTTTCTTCAGGAACTGTTGATGCATCGCCCTCAAGCGTGAATGCAAGTCTACCCAATCCAAACACCTATCCCATATACTCACATCCCTACTCTCCATATTTCCCATATCCAAACACTTACCCATCCTACCCTAATACATTTCCACTTCAGCCAATTGTCATTCCAAACATCCATCACCAGTCTCAGACTACCACAATTCTAATCCCAAACACTACTACACCTCCTACAACTCGCATCACATCTCCATCTACCAACTTCCTTTTTCTAACCCAAATGCATTCCCATTCTACATGACCAATCCGATCCATGATAGTCCACATCTAAACCCAAACGGTTACAACCCTCAGCCTTCAGTCAAACCAATATATCCATTTGCCGGCTACGTACCACCTTATCCAGTTCCTCCAGTAGGATAGTTCTCGGGCACAGCTATGGTTGACACCAATGATGCTGAACTTGCAAACAAAGGAGAAATCAGAGAGTTGAAAGACATGGTTCTGAAAGTCTTAAACAAAGGCAAATTCACAATCCGAGTAATGACGCTTCAGCCTGCTACCATTTTACCACCAAAGTTCAAAATGCCTGATATCGAGAAGTTCGACGGGACAGGATGCCCTATTGCCCATCTTAGGTCTTACGCCCATTCTAAGTAGCAAAGGGGGGCAAGTTTTGAAGCAATGACCTCCAATTTTCACTTAACTCTAATTGGGGTTGCCAAGCAATGGTTGATGTCTGTGGACAGCATTGCGGTTGCTACTTGGGATAAACTCGCAAATGAGTTTTAGAAGAGATACAATGATAAAAGTAATTGGGAAAAGCACAGGAGAGATCTCGAATCATGCACACACAGAGAGAAGTAGACATTTTGAGAGTACGCCGAAAGGTGGAGAAAAAACATTGCCCAAACCGTGGACAGGCCTGACCCAGCTGAACAAGTCATAATCTTCTTGAGAAATCTTCAGCCAATTTATCTGGATCGTTTGCGTTACCTTCCCCTATGCTGATTTCTCTGCAATCTTAGACGTCAGATTTCGCATTGATATAAAGATCCCTATTGGACAGATCAAGGTCGATCCCCCTCCAAGCTCATTTCAATACTCCAAAAGAAAGGCACCAGCAACGTCTGCACCTGTTGTAAATATGTTAGGAAATGTGCCGACTATGGCCTTGCCAGTTATACCACCTACTCAGAATTATGGAAATATGCCTTTCAATTATTCACCTGATGGGTTTGTAACTACATTGGGAAACAACAATAACAGAGGTGTAAGAAATAATTTTCGCAAAAATGATAGACAATTTGATGAACTACATGCTCCTATGTCATTGATTTTTCGAGGGCTGAAAGCACAAGGAGTCCTCAAACCTATTGAGGGTTACAGACCTCCCAACCCATTGCCTGCCACATGGGACCATGCAAAATATTATGAATACCATCAGTCTAGTGGACATCTCACCGACAAATGCTTCGTGCTCCAGCGAGCAATCTAGAATCTGATTGATGACAAGATCATTCAGAAACCACACCCCATGCCTAATGTGGTGAACAATCCTCTGCTAGCTAACCATATTAATACCATCAAGTTTGAAACAGAGGGTATGAGCTCCCTTGCCGAATTTGAAATCGACAATGCTCCATTGTCATACCTCTTGATCCCTTTGCCTTCAAAGGAGGAGAATTTTGAATGCAACATGCTCTCTTAGAGCGACATCTTGTCCAGTGCCCAGGATACTTCCCAGGCAGAAATGAACAACATCGAAAAAGCTTCATGGATAGGAGACGATGTCTCCCACCTCACTCGATCTGGTAGAGCATACCAAACAGCTCAAGATATGAGTGGTCCGTCAGGGAAAGATAAAGAAGTTAATACCAGTACCACGGATACTGGGGCTAAAGACATTGAAGACGCTCTCCTCACTCAGATGAAGAAGACCCAAGCCAATGTATCAATTTGGGGTCTTCTATGTTCCTCCAAAATCCACTGTGATAGTCTTGCCAAGTCATTAAGTCAAGCAATCATTCCAATCGGGACCTCGCCCGACGAGTTGACTCAGATGATTGGAAACATCCACTTTGAGAACGTCCTCATGTTCACTGACCTTGATTGACCAAAGGGAGGTGTCGACCATGTTGACGCATTGCATATTACTGTCGGTGTTCAAGAAAAGAGGGTACCGAAGGTTCTGGTAGACAACGGTTCATCTTTGAATGTCTGTCCAACAACAACTTTAGCCAAGCTAAGAACGAAGATCCCGGATCTAGCTCCATCATCACAATCAGTGCGAGCCTATGATAACACCAGCCAATGTGTGCTCGGGATAGTAACACTTATGCTAACCATTAGCCCGTTGGAAATGCCCGTCGAGTTCCAAGTATTGGATATCCCTTCTACTTTCTGTCTATTGCTAGGTCGTCCGTGGATTCATGGCGTGAAAGGAGTAGCTTTATCACTCCATAAATGTGTGAAGTTTATCCATGAGGATCACACAGTCATTATTTTGGCAGATAAACTTATGGAATCAAGAGAGAAAGAGAATGTTCCTATTCTCGAGATTGAGCACGATGACAATGGAATCTTTTTGAGCGGATTTGAGGTAATCCCTTAGGCGAGGATGAATGCTATTCAGAATATAGGAGAAACCAACATCAGTGACAAGAAAGCTGTGGAACCTAGAGAGGTAGTCCCTTATTGCATGATCCGTAATATAAGCTACATGCCAAGACTGAGGCTGGGAAAAAGTTAGCAAGGCAGAGTCAACTTGATATAAGATGACATCAAATAATGCATACCACCTTCTGGGCTCGGATACAAGCTAACACCTGCAGAAGTAGAGGCAGTAATGGAAGAAAAGCGCAAGAGAAGTAGAGCAGTTTAGAGGAACTAGCCGTACACGGCACCTCCCATAAACCCCTACAGCACAGAGGACTCAGTAGCAGAATTTGAGACAGTGTCATACAACCCCCTTCAAAACTGGTACACTACTACAGGACCATGCTGGAGACCGATGACCTAGTGGAGTGCCTCGGATACACCTTACCCCTTTCTTCTCCTTTTGTTAAGAACTAGTCATCAATCGGTTCTATTCCCGACGCCAAAGTCGAGGATCTCACCTGTGAGGACCTCGATGAGGTGGTCGACCTTGTAGCCCTTCCTTTCATTAATGATAATGTAAGTGTTTCTGTGTACTCCTTGGTTGCCAATGTGTTAAAAGATGAATGAACTAAAAACATGATAAATCATCCTGTTAATAATGAATCGATTAATAATGGGGATCCAAAAGATAAAGACTTTTTAATTGAATTAGCCAAGCTGATCAAACAACGAGGGGAGCGCCGATTGGAAGCTCTACAAGAAGACTTGTCCACCATCAATCTGAGGCTGAATGATGAAGTCAGGAAGGTCAAGATTGGAAGCTATATGCAAGATGAAGAAAGAGCGACATTGATCAGCCTATTGATAGAATTTCAGGATGTGTTTGCCTGGTCTTATGAAGATATGCCTGGGTTAGATCCAGCGATTGTTGAACATCGGATTCCGCTGTACCCCGACGTCAAGCCGGTAAAGCAGAAGCTCCGCAGAATCAAGCCTGAATGGTCCCTGCAAGTCAAGGAAGAAATCATCAAGCAGTTGAAAGTCAAGTTCATCAAAGTAGTAGAATACCCGATATGGTTATTCAACATCGTGATAGTGCCGAAGCAGAATGGCAAGGTTCGGATCTATGTGGATTTTTGGGATCTCAACAAAGCATCTCTGAAAGATGACTTTCCCTTACCCAACATTGACATTTTGGTAGATGCAGTAGCTTCACATAAGATACAGTCTTTTGTGGATGGAATGCTCGGTTACAATCAGATCAAGATGGCGAAAGAAGATCAGGAGAAGACTTCCTTCATCACCCCTTGGGGAATTTATTGTTATACAGTCATGCCCTTCATCACCCCCTGGGGCTACTTACCAAAGAGCTGCTACCACGCTCTTTCATGACATGATTCATAAAGAAGTAGAGGTATACATGGATGATATGATTATTCATTCAGTAGACATGGACGGTGCTCATTTGAGAGATCTTCGCAAGTCCTTCGAGAGATTGCGCAAGTACCGGATGAAGCTTAACCCCACCAAGTGTACATTTGGGGTCACCCGAGGAAAAGTCTTGGGATTCATAGTAACTGACAATGGAATCAAGGTAGATCCTGCAAAGGTCAAAGTCATCAGAAATATGCCGCAGCCGATAACTCCGAGTGAAGTCAAAGGTTTTTGGGCCAATTACAGTACATCAGTCATTTTATTCAGCAACTGACATCCATGTATGAACCTCTGTTCAAGCTGCTCAAAAAGGATATAGATAGAGATTGGGACAAAGAGTGCCAGCAAGCATTTGAAAAAGTCAAGGAATTCCAAGCTAGTCCGCCAGTTCTAGCTCCTCCTCACAAACAGAAGCGCTTATTGTTATACCTAACCGTCACGGACACCATGGTTGGAGCCATGTTGTCACAGAAAAAAAAAGATTCTCACGCTGTGAACACCATCTACTTTGTCAGTAGAAAGTTACAGGGCAGGGAATTGAACTACTCCGCACTTGAGAAAAGTTGCATAGGTCTGGTGTGGGCGACATAGAGGCTTAAGATTTATTTGTAAACATTGCCTGTAAAGGTGATTTCCAAAATGGACCCGATCATGTACATACTCGAAAAGCCATCACTTTCGAGTAGGCTCGCCAAATGGTCCTTCTTGCTGAATGAGTTTGATATAACTTATGCTAGGGGAAAGTCAATCAAAGGAAGTATAATAGCTGATCAGTTGGCAGACCTGCCGATAGAAGCAGAAGAGTTTGAAGAACCAGATTTTCCTAATAAAGGGGTTCTTGAGATTAATAACAGCACGTGCAGATGGTAACTCTTCTTTGACAGAGCCGCCAACAAGAGAGGATATGGTATAGGAATACTGTTGATCGATCCCATGGATACACATACGCCTTCGGCCATACGATTAAAATTTGAATGTTCCAACAACACCACCGAGTATGAAGCTTATATAGCTGGCTTGGAGGAAGCCTTGAAAATGGGCGCCGAAGAATTGGAAGTGTACGGTGATTCAGCGTTGATCATAAATCAGGTTGAAAGGAAATGGAAGACGTAGGATACCAGACTGCAGTTGTATCATGCCCGCTTAACATCATTGGCAGAAAAATTTAAGTTCATATCATTTCACTATCTCCCTCGAGATAGAAATTGCTTCGCAAACGCTCTGTCCAATTTGGCATCGCTAGTTGAGATCCTCGCTGAGTTCAATGTCCAACCTTTCGTCATTGGGACGAAACATACACCAGCATTTTGTTTTGCCATTGAAAAGGACCAAGAGAAAGCCGATGGGCCTTGGTACCTAGATATTTAGAATTTGCTAAGGAAAGGTGAGTATCTACCTAGCACTGAGAGAAAAGGCAGGATTGCCTTACGAAGATGGGCTTCCCAATTTGTAATCAGTGGTGACAATCTATACAAAAGGCACTATCAAGGACTTAATCTCCTTTGCATCGATCAAGCAAAAGTTGAACAAGTCATGGATCAACTACACGGCGGCACTTGTGGTCCGCACATGAATGGGCATATGTTCTCAAAGAAAGTAATTCGGCAAGGATATTACTGGAGTACGATAAAAACTGACTGCATTAGATGGGTGAGTTGTTACGACAAGTGTCAGAGGTTCGCCAACTTGCAACATCAACCTCCTCACATGTTATACAATTCTACAGCACCATGGACTTTCTCAACATGGGGAATTGACGTCATATGGCAAGTGTACCTGAAAGGATCGAACGGCCATAAGTATGTTCTAGTTGCCGTTGACTACTTCACAAAGTAGGTTGAAGCCACTTCATACAATGTTTTGAATGCTAAGAAGGTTGCAGAATTTATCAAGACAAACATCATTTACCGATTTGGGGTACCTTTTGAAATAATCTCCAACAATGGTACACACTTCGAGGGACAAGTCAACCGAGTATTGGATGAGTTCAAAGTACAGCGACACAAGTCTTCACCTAATAGGCCGCAGGCCAATGGCACTGTAGAAGCAGTCAACAAGACATTGGAAAACATCATTCGAAAAATGGCAGATACCAGGAGAGATTGGCCCGACAAATTGCCATAAGCACTCTAGGGCTATCGTACTTCTATTCGTACGCCAACTAGGGCTACCCTATTTTCTCTTGCCTATGGCATGGAGGCAGTATTTCTTGTTGAAGTTGAAATCCCTTCCTTGAGGGTAATGATGGAAGTCGAGGTGGCTGAACTTAAGCATTGGTACGACGAACTGGCACTCCTAGATGAGAGGATATTGATGGCTTTAGCACACACGAGCGTACCAGAGGAGGATTACTCGATCTTTCAACAAACAGGTCAAGGCCCGAGACATCAAAGTAGGCAACTTGGTTCTTCGAGAAAAGCCGCCTAGCTACATTGACAGCTTTAAAAAGTAGAAGTCACCATGGATGGGACCGTACGTAGTCAGGCTTATACAGTCAGTTGGCCGCATCAGCATTTGGTACAACTATTGGTGATCTTATCCCCGGAGTACTTGGATTTACAAAATCCCTCAAGGTTCTCATCACCGGTTGCACTGTCATCTCGTTATCTCCCATCTTTTGTTTCAATGCCTTCTTTAGTATTCTGATTCTTGCTTGAAGAGTTCTCTCCTGTTCAGGATCAAATTTCTCGAGACTTCGGCTTCTTCTCATGTAAATCAAAAATACCTTTTGAAGTATTCAAAATAACAAAATTTTGAGAGAATAGTAGAACTAAAATAAAATAAAAATAACTAAAATGTAAATGAATCTAAATGAAAGCAAACACTAAATAGTATACCATTGTCCCCGGCAACGGCGCCAAAAACTTGTTAAGCCTTAACTTAACGGCTTATTTATTACCGCAAGTGCACGGTGTAAATGTAGTACAGATTAGGCAAATGCGGGTCGAATCCCACGAGGACAATGTTACTAGAGAAATATTTGCTTTTATATAAATTATAGAAATAAGATTAAGGAAAAATATGTTTATGAAAATACTAGAATCATGCACAGATTACTTTAATTGAACTTCTTATAAGATGAAGGTATTCTCGGGGTTGGGACTCGAACAATCATTTATTCATCAAATAATCATACTTTTGAGTAAAAGTTTTCATCAAAATCAAGGATGGTACATTGAGCCTATACTACTTCTCACGATCAAGCTAGTATTTGTATTCTTCACTAATTATGCCCTATCTCTCGATGGCCCATAATTAGTAAGAATCCATTAATGTTTATAAAATCCACGTACTTTCCATTCAAGGATCATCCCTAAGCCATTAAACTACTCTCGTGATTAATGAAACCTAGTTCCTTCATATGGTTCCGTTAGTCGAGATTCTCTACTAGGTACTTCTCTCGATTAACTAGAATCATACAAGTCGGACGTCTCCAAAATGTAAGTCTTTTAAGTTTGATATGAAGAGAATTGTTTAAGATGAAGAGAAGATGGCATGATTTAAAAGTGATGAATAATGGTGTTAAGTTTCCAACCCCAAGAACTTGGGGGATTACTCACAACCCATAATTAAAACAAGCATAAAGAAATAATAATATAGAGATAGGAACAGAAAAACTTATGCTTGTAGAAAAACAGAGGCTGAAAGTAAACTTCAGTGATTTATTGCTCCACCTTCAAAAGTAACTCCAAGAACAATCGATGAATCTTCGAATATTGAATGATTTTGAGGATTTGATGTTATGGAATTAATGCTAGAGTAGAGTTCTATTCTCTGATTTTTCGATCCTCTAACTGGGAATACAACAGGTTTTTATAGGCATATGAGCCAAAAATTACAACTCTCCATCAAAAGACACCTGACCTTTTAAACAGTAACTTTTGTTTTGCACGGCCGTGCGTTGTTTCTTGGCACGGTCGTGCGAAGCTTGTATTTGGAGACAGAATGTTTGGCACGGCCATGCGTTGGTTCTTGGCACGGTCGTGCGAAGCTTGTTTCTGTCAGTGAGTTGGCACTTTGTTTCGCACGGCCGTGCGTTGTTTCTTGGCACGGTCGTGCGAAGCTTCTGTCTTTTCTTCCACAAAAAATGCTCCAAGTTTTTAACCCCGGTCGCCCTATCATGTTCCGTTGTACCCCGTGAACCATGTTCCATGTCAAAATGTGCTCCTAAAATCCTGTTATAACAATAAAACACAACCCAAGCATAATATCCGCGAATAAAATAGATAATGCTATAAGTGAACAAAAAAATGGAGTTAAACCAAGTTAAATAATGCGAATATGATGCTATAAGTACCTATAAAATAGGCACTTATCAGGGATATGATCTAAAGAAAGCACAGTGCGTGGTCCTATCTCATGACCCCACCACCCTCGAATGTCTCTGTAAATGTCACCATTGAGCTCGCTCGTCCCGAACTCGGGGAGGTCAGTGTCAGGTAGCCTTTGCTCCAACCCAAATTGACGCATCACTCGAGAAGCATAGTAGAAGGTCACTGTACGGAGTCCTGCGATTATGACTTGTGCAAATCGGTGGGTCCCTGGTATAAATCGCTGAATCTTCCAATGGGATACAACCCATACAATATCAAATGAAGGGACACATAATTGGTGACCCCTCTGGGCGTAATTAATTGGGTGATACCTTGTACCAGGTACTGGAGGGATAACCCTTATAAAGCGTTCCTCTAGCCACATATACAACAGAATGGGGCTGCCAGAAGGAATTTGTTATTCTCCGTTAGCATAACTGTCCAGGCCGAGAATAGTCTCCGCCAGAATGAGAGGAATCATGTTGCTCACCCGTCCCTGGCACGCAAAACAACATCCAATACCCGTATGTCAACATAATCGTCAAGGTTAATTAGGAAGAATTTTTCTAACATGCATAAGAAAAGAGCCGTTTGCCGATGTTCTAAATAAGCGTCGTCGGGTTGATAATTGGCAAAGATCCTCGAAAGCTAGGTCAGGTCGAAAAGTCGACCGAACAACATGTCATGGGCCACTCGGATAGTGAAACCGAACAATTCTTAGATGAGCACCAAGGGGGGTTCCTTCAATAACGGCACTGCAATGAGACCATCAATGGACATGCCCGTCAGGGCACAAAAATCTTCGAATGTGGGACACATCTCGTTCAAAGAAAAGTTAAAAAGGTGGTCTTCTGAGGACTAAAAGCGGGATGCACCCCGTATCATATTCCAATGAATTCGAATACGTCTCCATCCAAACACACATCGAAAACCATAGGTGTCTGCGAGATACCCCTTTTCAGTGGCACAGAGACTAAGGCACTAGTCGTTTATGCGAGCCTCGTAATCCGCAATAGTCTTAAAGGAATGGTTTATTTTGAATAAAAGAAGAATGTTTTGCCTAAGGACGAGAGGTCTTTCTTGGAATGACTTCACGACGAAGAGAAAGCAGAAGGAAAGGGAACTTTGCATTGAGTCGTTCTGTCCAAATCCCTTAAAAACAAAGGAAAAGAGAAGAATTCTCTCCCTAATCTACAGCAGCCTACGCATTAGGCAAAGAAAATTCGAGCCGACATGTCACAACACATCAAATTCAGCATCAGGAAAGAAAAGACAGGTCTGGTGCGCGGGCACCAAGCCTAGTGCGCTGCGCACCACACCATGCATTTGGACTTTTTTGGTCTAGTCTCCATCATTCCCTCGACAATAAACCGATGTTTTCGTGGAAGGACGTCCCCAATTATCACTCCAGGAGTGAATTTCTCAAATAGGCATCATGCCTATGACCACGGTGTAGCAGCCGCTACAAATACAATGTTTCCTCCTCCCGTGCGAAGGCCATCAATTATGCATCAACCATCAGTCGCCTCAGCCAAATACCCATTTTTGCTCCCACAGCATAATTTGTGTAATTAAAAGCAATTAAAATTGAGACCCTAGGTTTTCTTTTTACATTTTTCATTAATAATAAACAATGTACAGAATAAATAAAAGTTTTTTACAAATACATCTTTTTAATAAAAAGCAAAATAGCAGGAAAGGAAATCATTGTCTTCCTCTCTTCGACCTGCTAGTGCTGGCACCTCTGGAGCCTCCGCTCCCGCCACCTCTGATACGCGGTCCAGTCGCGTCTGCACCACCTCGGCAAGTAAAATCACTGGCCCCGGCCTTCAGTTTCTGATATAAATCGGACAGCTTGTAAAATCTGCTCAAACAGCTTCTGATAGGAGCTGGCCGGTACCTGTTCATACAGCATTTCTTTTAGCATCATTTCTTTTATCAATATGCAAATACATATAGATAAAATAGACAAATAGCATGTGTACAGGGTAGTCAGAAATATACCAGATCTCTCCCTCACGGAAGATAGTCATGTGGTGGAATCTCACCACCGCTCAGGTCCTCCTCTCTGTAGTTCTCCCCCTTTCCATAACCAATTATTCGCGGGACTTCCGGATAGTGTATCCGACCCACAAACGACCCAATCTCTCCCACGAAGATGGGAAACGAACCCTCCGCTTCCTGAGTAGGAGGAGGAGAAGGATACAGCATGGTCTGTACGAACACCCCGTAATCCATCTCCACATATCTATGTGGATCGATGGCCTCCTTCGCAAGATACCACTCGCGTCTCGGCATCACGTCAGGTGTCATCATCCCGAAGGGTAGTGAAGGCAGTGTCAGAGGATGGCCCACATTGAGCCAATGTTGGCGGTTGACCCGATCACCCAAATACATCGAGTCACACATGATGGACACCATCAAAATGCGACAACCATTGGCCACTTGGGCTGAACTATAGGAAGTAGGCAGCTGACCCCATGGGAAGAAGCTGACAGATTCAGGACTGGAGTTGATAATCGCAGTCCGAATCACCTCAGTGTCGGGCCGAGCAGGGGTCCTCCGAGTATACTTCTGGTTTGAAGTCCAGAAGTTCACTACAAATGGCGGGGTCATCACCCTGGTACGGAGAGTGAAAGGGTGAAAGCTGAACACCGCGTAAGCCCAAGCCCGTCACATCAAAAATAATGAGTCAGCTTCGACTTTAAAAATGACAAAACAAGTTTTTAAAATAAAGATTTTTGATCTGAATATTACCTCCCAAGCCACGTTGTAGCCAGTCACGCTGCTGACGACGTTTTGGCTGGCTTGATCCATAAAGAAATAACACTCCGCCAGGCCAGCCTGCCCCCAGTCGAAGTCGCCCAGATGGCGCAATCTCCTCAGACATCCGAGTAGGGATACTCGAAGGGTTGGAAGCATTGGCAAAGAGGGTAATCCCCAATGCCAAGAACAAGAAAACCCAAACGAATTGGGTTGCAGCAGGTCGATCGGCTGTATCGACGAGATCCACATTGTGGAGCAGCCACTCCCTAATATAGCTGACGGGAATCTCGTCGAAGCTCTTGTACACCGGTGTAAACCCCAACAGCTGAGCAACGGCATCAGGACGATGTCGTAGCTGAAAGTCCGGCTCGATAGCCGGCCCCGACCAGTCGGTAGCCCCGTGATTGCCAAAAAATTTGCAGGTGTCATAGTTACCTCGCCCCACAGAAGGTGGAAAGTGTGGGTAGTGTCCTACCAGAAGCACCGCAACACCTCATGGATGTTGCTGTAGCCGATAAAATTGTCCAAGTTCTAGATGAACGTACCAAGACAGGTACCATTCACCCTCTCCTGAATCAGTTGAGGGAGTCGATCATAGATCTCCCTCACTATATCCCCATTTGCCCGGATGCGAGTAATCCTCCTCCATGACTGCAAGACAAAAATTTCAGCGTGTCAGCACAAAGCACACATGCACATTTTTTATATGTCATTTGCATAAATGCACATCAAGTCATTCATTTCACATTTGCCATGCAAAAAAAAAAAAAATCGAAAGTTTTTATTTTTTTCATACATACTCCAAATCCCATCCCCATGATCCCGGGATCAAAATAAAATATTTTCAAGTGTTTAGTGAGGGTTTTTCTTCACTTTTCTTCATTGAAGATTTTTTTTCAAATAGTTGGTGTGCGACTTTCGCGCAACTTCTGGCAAGAAAAATTCATACATTTTGAGCCACCCCGACAAAATCAACTTGGGGGTTTCCATCTTTGTTCATCCCTCTATACATACATACTCTCGATTTCGAGAAATTTTTATCCTAACATGTTGAAATTTACAATTAAAGTAGACACTTTAAACATCCAAAATTCACAAACATACATACTTTTTTATACCCATATTGTATAAATTCACATTATTTTGCTTAGATTCAACATGCAACAATACATATTTGCTACTTGGATACTAACAATTGCAGGATTAACATCAAGAATCCAGCAAATCATACAAAAATCTAAAATTTAGCATACTTTGCGAAACAAATAGGTTTTCCGAAAACTCACCGCGGGTGGATCCAAAGAAGAGATGTGACTGCTCCGGTCACGATGAATATCGTTAGGATTACTATCTGAAAACGGATAGCAGACCCGATTTCGCGTCATCACCTCATCGATTTGTTCGCCACCGGCACCCACATCACCGAAAATCTCATTTTCTGAGTCCGAATTGTTGGCCATTATCGCTACAAACAATTTTGGGGCAATAAATCTCAAAAAATTTGAGCAATTTTGGAAGAAATTTGGAAGAAATCGAAGAAAAATTGAGAGAGAAGAGAAAGAAGAAAATGGCAACAAGCTGCTGCTTGCTGCTGCCGTTACTTCCCTTTTATGAAAAGGGATTTTTCCCTTTTTTTCCTCCAAGTTTCAGCATTTTGCAATTTGCAACCCCAAGTCCTTCTATCGGCAAGTAAACGTCCAACTAACGGTCGTTAACCGGATGCCCTAACGGAAGTCCCCCATCAATATATTTTCAAGAGCAATCCCCAACAGAGCTATTCCAAACGGCCCTGCCGTCCAATCCATCATCTTCAGCAGAATCCCCCTGGGACTTTACACAGCATATCTCAGCAGATGCATCGCCAATTGACGTGCACATCATCCCCAACAAAGTGTCCCCTAGACACCACCCCACTTTGCAGTGCATTCACACACATTTGCACACGTTACTCGGTCATTTCCCCCACAGGTTCAAGCCTGAGGTATAGGGAAATAAACCGCTCAATGGCCCTGCCATCCAACACAGTTTAGAATCCGTCCCCCGGACGCCACACAAAAACAGTATCTTTATTTTATGTTAGTTTACAGCTTATCCTAAACTGCAATTTTGCCTCATTTTGCATTAGGTACAGCTTTCTTTTGGTCATTTCCCAATGGGTATAAACCCGGGGTCCGGAAGTGAACCATCCCCACAGTATTTTCATTTCAAATTTCTTCCCTAAAGAGATTTGAACTACGTTTTAACCTGATTCTCTTTATAGAGATACGTAGACAGTCTCCCCTGGAGATCCGGTCACCACAGAGCAGACCCTGTCGCTCATCCCTACAGTATTTTCATTTTAAATTTCTTCCCTAAAGAGATTTAAACTACGTTTTGACCTGATTCTCTTTATAGAGATACGTAGGCAGTCTCCCCTGGAGATCCGGTCGCTTTTTGACATATGTTGTCACTCACACACATATACACATGGTCGCAACTCTGATGCAGAGTTTGACCATCCCACTGCTAGTATGAAACTGGATGTCTATTCTTTTTCGACGACGCTCGCTTACGTCTAAGCAAACATAGTCGAGGGGCTCTTTAGACACCCAAAATTCGTACACCTACATTATACGAATTGTCCAATAAATAACTGTTTATTTACAAATGGACTAACACATGTTTCTATGATTATTTCAGGAAACAACATACACAACGGACCAACAACGTCCGAAAAAAATAACAAACTTCGGTTAGATCAACATCAAGGGTCAAACTCGAAGATATAACGGACTAACGACGTCCAACGCACAAACAAACCTTTCGTTAGATCAACATCAAGGGTCTAGACTAAAGATACATAGCTTAGAAGGGTCAAAGTGCAAGATACAAAGCCTGAAAAAGCCAAAAATAGGGTTTGGTGTGCTGAAGACATTTTTGGTGCGCCAATACACCCAAACAGGGTTCGGTGCGCGGGCACCATGCCAGGTGCGCCGCGCACCAAACCTGCATTTCTTCAATAGTTCAGTAGCTGGCTACTAAAGAGGAAACTTCCTCCTTTCTTGGCCCCGAGAGTTTCATCAAATATCTCACTCTCAGCCACCTATAAATAAGAGCTCTCAGCACTCTTTAAAAAAAAATCATCACTCCTCTCCTTGAGACACACACACACACGCACACACAAATCTCTCTCTCTCTATCAAGCCTCTTTTTGAGGAAGAAAAAAGAGAAAGAAAAGAGAAAAGAGTATTGACTCTATCTCAACACACACAAAACGTAAGTCTTCCTTTCCTCGATTGGTAGCAGTGGGAGCACAACGGTCAGGCTACGAGCTAGCTTGATCCAGTATAATACAATGGCCTAGAACTTGGCCCGATTTCTGTAAAACGCCAGAAAGTAACCCCTTCCGTTCGTTAATTTAGATACGTAAATACATTTTTAATATGTATGTAATTATTTCAGATACATTGTAAATACATTTTTTTACATGCAATATATATCCTGTAAATAAATAAACTTGCGATAAATAAATACGAGCATGGAAATGTGTAGAGACCAAAAGGGCAAATTTGGTGCGTAAAACCTTCCCGATTCGCAACTTGGCCCCCGAACTCATAATCTAAAGTTTTTCTCCCCTTTACTTATAAACGTGAGTTGCGACTCTGTTTTCAAAGATAAATGTGTTTTTCATATTTATTAAACTATAAAATCAAATAGAGAAAAACCACAAGATAAGAGCAAAAAGCCCTCCCGAGGGAACGATCTGCGGATCGGGGAGCTCACAGCAGGTACAGCAGAACCAGGGTCAGTCTTCCTCGTCCAGTTCCCCTGACCTTTTACGCTCCTTGTTTCACGATCCCCCAACTGATTAGGGAGTAATTAAAATTTTGTAATATAAATTTGGTTTGTTGAATGTTATATTTTTTGAGGTTGAATTTGTAATATAAATTTGGTTTTGTTGAATGGTATGTTTATATAATATATTAATCAGGTACCCAAAAAAATTTAAATATTTAAAATTTTAATATATTTTTTATTTTTTGTCCTGAATTATCGACGAAATTTTCGTCGGTAATTCTTGTTAAGTATCTAACAGTCGTCACAAAATAAACAGATGTTAAACGGGATGTACAGACATAATATTCTTATTACCGACGGACTATCCGTTGGTAATTACCGAAGGACTTTTGTTGGTGACTTCTATCGGTCATTACCGACGAAATTGCCTTATCGACGAACACTTTTCATCGGTAAAATGTTCGTCGATAATTACCGACGGTTCCGTCGGTCCGTCAGTAATTACCGACGAAATTAGGTCTGTCGGTAATTACTTTATCGACGGAAACATTCCGTCGGTAATGTCAAATTACCGATGGAATTCGGTATTTACCACGAAAATTTCCGTCGGTAAATGCCATTTTTCTAGTGGTGTTCAACCCTAGAAAATTACACAATAATTATAAGATATGGAAATTAGAGAGAATAAATTGATTAAAGTGTGGATCTATGGTTGAAATCACTTGCAATTGTTTCCTTGGCCCTTGAATTGAAGCTCAAAACCTTCAAGTTGATCACATTTCAGAAGATGAAGAGAGCATTTGGGGCTAATGCCCCAAAAGGGAACTTCTCCTTATTTTAGGGCTACTGAAAGATATAAATATGAGGGCTTTTGAGTATCAAGCAAGCCAAGGACAGAATGGGGATAAGACTGAAGGTTGAGGGCTAAAAGTGGGAGGAAAAGAGAGCTGGATCGCGATTGGGCATAGGAAACCTGGATGGAGGGGGCGCGGGCTGGAGTGTGAGGGAAAGAGGTGCGGGTTAGGCTGGAGCGAGCTAAGAGATGTGAGAGGGAAGGGGGATCCGGTTCATTGGAAGATGGGCTGCCCAAGGATAAGGCACACGAACGATCCAAGGGAGAAACGGGCCATGGTATGAGGTGAAATGGGCGGAGAAGGCGGATTAGGCTGGAGGATCCAAGAGCCAGGACACGCGGGTCAAGAGACTGGGCAAGGCAGACGCGTGGTAGCTCCAGAGGCTGCCACCGCCTTAATGAAGAGTTTCATTAATTGCTCGAGTGCCCCCTACATTCTGATCTTGGCTCCCGAAGTCCTTGTGTTGCAAGGCTTTGTAATTTAATCCTCCGTCAGCCTCCATTAACCCTCTTTTGGCTTGGGACTCTTGTTATATATTATTTAGATTTGCTTGTATCCATAACCAAAGTCTTTGGTACAAGTGCCTACTGTCCTGCATGTCTGGTAGGGTGGAAACTTATCCTTAGGCAATATCCTTGTAATAGCTTAGGATTACTTATTTTGTACTTAACTTAGTTCTTCAGAAGATGACCATTTTATATCAGCCATTTTCACCAGTAGTGTCCAACAAGTCATCAGTCAAAAACGTTCCAGCCAAGCTTCATCAGCAATTAATGTATGAAGACCTGAAGATCGTCTGATCACGACTTGTCTGAAGTTTTACCTCAGTTATCAACAAAGTCATCTTTGACTTTGGTATAACGTAAACCTGTTGGTTCATTTATTGGACCATTCCATTTTAGGCAAACATCTCAGAAAAGGACACACTGCAGGCAGTACTTGTCTACCTATTTTTGGCAAGCTTGCAAGCGAAGGACAGAGACAGCTTGGACTATGCAAAACAACCTCTAGGATTTTGACAGCAAGACCTAGGGAATTTAATGCATCTCTCTTTGCATTAAATGCACCTAATTTAAATCCATTCCAAATCTGAAAAATCCCCAATAGCTCCTGATGTGCGTAAAACGTGCGACGAGCAAGAATACTCGGTCGTATCAAGTAATAAAGTGTGTAAGCATAAGTATCGATTCCACAAAGATAGTGCTAGAAATAAATCCTAAGTACTAAAATTGGGCACACCTAACTTTATCTAAGCGAATGAAAATGAGAATTGAAAGTAAAAGGAAAATAAAGAAAAAGAAAGTAAAAAAGTAAATTAAATTAACGCGGCAATGATGATACGGCTGCAATATCAAATCAAGGTTAAAGTGATAGGATTGTGATATTTCTAGTCTAGCCAATGTCTAATCTAACCCTCTCTCTACTTTTCTTCAACTCAAGTCTTGGTAGTCGGGCGCACGTTGATAATATTTACTATGGGCTTTCGCATCTTATAGCAAGTCTAGCTACCAATCCCTACTACGGGCTCTCGCATCTTATAGCAAGGAAAGAGTAGCCGCATTATCGATCAAGCACCCCATGACTATCTAAAAACGCTTATTACCTCTCGGTCTGGCGTCACAAAGACAATTATTGTGATTTTTGAAATTATAGGACGGGCTCTCGCATCTTACCCTATTATTCTAGTGATCATCTAATGGTTCGCGACTCCATTAAAAGCATTAGAAACACACAATAATAGCCAAGATAATGGGTAATACTTTGTAGAGAGATATTCTCTCTATTTTTCTACAAGTCATGCCGGTAGCCGAAAGCTATCGATGTGTGTCACAGAACACCAACTACTAAATTGCTAGGTCCAAAATGTAAGGTAGTTCTCGCGGATCCAAAACATTTCTCAAATCAATTAATTAATGGCGAATCAATTAAAAGCATTAAGCCCACAATTTAGTAACCTAGCATGATTGTATATTAAATAGAGAGATAGATTAAATTAAAACGTCACATTCAACATAGAAAATAATCACAATCCATAAATATAATTAGCTCATCACTAATTCCACATTTACAAGACAAAGATTCCATGAAAATACAACATTAATCTTGAGATAAAAATAGAGAAAATTAAACCGATCAATGCCGAAATTCATGGTAGCAAAGCCTTGCAAATGCTTCCTTGGTCCTTGATTTGATACTCCAACCCCTTAGAATGAAGGCATTTAATTGGGGTGGAAAGGTAGAGAAAGGGGGAGAGTTAGGGTTCTTGGCCCAAATTGGGACTTAGTTTCAGCCTGTTGGGACCGACTGCTCCAATTTTTGGGCTGCTTGGAGATATAAAATTGAAGCTTCTTGAGTACTCTTGGCCAAGGGGGAGAAAATGTCAAAAGGGGGAAAGTTTAGAGGCTGAAAATGAGAGAAAGAAGGCTGCTGGGTCACAGTGGAGATGGGGCAGGAGCTGGGCCAGAGGATGGTTGGATCTGGACCAGCTCGCGGGTCAAATAGGGGAAATGGGTAGCGGCTATGAGTGAAAGTGGGCAAGAAAAGGTGGAATGGGCTGGATCAAATTCGGATCCGGATGAAGTAGCGTGGGTCTGCTGGTCTGGGCTGAAGGTGACATGTGGCGGCTTGGCAGGGCGCCAGCGCATAAAAGAGGGATTTCAGCGCTTGTTAGTGCTGCCCCTAAACTTCATGAATTTACTCCGGTGCCCCTGAGATCTTTAAAAGGTGAGGCGCAGCCTTTTCCCCTCCAGGTCTTGCATTTTGGTCCTATGGCAACCTCTGTTAGACTCCGTTAGCTTATTTTCTCATTTGATCTAATGAGCTAATGTAATCAAAATCAGCTGTCTCATGTTTAAGCAATCACTGAATCAGATAGGCATACTAAAAAATTAGTATATGCAGCGGAAGTTCTATTTTTAGTTGATCTATTGGTCAGCTGATGGGATCAGTAGACTGATAGTTGAATAACTAGAGTTAGATAGAAAGCATTAAAATAATTTAGTCACACAATGCATTGCAGATGCTCTTTGATAAAATAGTATAGACTTGGATAGTAAAGTATGTAAGTTTAGTTCCTATGTAATAGCAATTTAATCAAAGTAATATGGTAGGCAATGAAATATAAAGCAGTAGTACACAAGATTGAATTCAACAGTTAACTAAATATTGGTTACCGTCTAAGATACTTCATTAAAGGAATTTAGTCAAGACATATATATTGTTTAGCTAACTTACCTAAACACATGTTACAAATAGTAAATTAAACTACTAAAGAAAAACCTATAGGGAAACTATTCTAATGGGAGACAAATGGAGATATAGATGATTATTTTATATTGCCATTTGCCATTTTACTTAACCCTCCCCATAACCATCTAGAGATTCAATAAACTACTCTCTTGATAATCTGGAGACTCAGGTAAGTGAGATGAGTTAGAATATTAAAAGCGATGTTCAAACAAAAAAGTTTGAACATCCATTTTGGGGATATCCTGACTCATATGAGATTGTGTAATCAAATCCACACCAACCATTACAAAGATTAGTAAGGTTATGTGTGTGGATAAGATATGGAGTGAAGACCTGGACTCTAGACTAGATGCTAGCTGATTGGATCTCTTTGGACATTTCTTTCTTTCTCTCTTTTTTCTCTTCATACACTTGGTGATTGAAGTCTTCATCCTTTAATCTTTTAAGAGGCTGATGGAGATGAGCTTCAAGTGCAATCGGTAGATGACTAATTGGGCACGCTTGAATATACTCTAACTTCATAAGTGTATTACTCTTGCACACCACAGTATCTTTCTCTTTCCATAAGAACTTGCTTTCTGTATATTGTTAATGTGATTTTCCACCTATGTACACACCTTTCTTGTCCAACTGATGTCTCAGAACTCACATCAGAATCAAGACTCAATGGTCAAAAAGGAAAGATATTTTGGATTCTCCAAAATATATTTTCTACATAACTTGATTTTTAAAGTACTGCTCTTCACGTGGCCCCTGTCAGAAAAGTACTGTGCAATGTGACAACACCATAAAGCTTTTCAGACACGTAAAATCTTTTCTAGAAGATCTTACTGTCTTTCCCAAAATCCTTAAATCCCTGACACAGCCTTTAAGACTTTGAATTCAACCTTTACAACAACAATATATAACGGTTGAATTCAAACATCTCTTAATGGCTACTCACATCTCTCTCCTTATAAATACCCCAGTCGTTTGCTCAAGAGTAATACACTTATGAAGTTAGAGTATATTCAAGCGTAGCTCGCCGAGGTAGCTTTGTCAGTAGCTGTCTTGTAAGGGCCGATGAATGCGGAAAGGCCCTACAAATCACACAGCTTCCTTGAGAAAAGCCATCTTGACATTTTCATCTTTAGAGCCTTTCGCTCTTGCATATATAGTACTGCTGAACTCAAATGGTTATCATTTCTCTACTGAGAGTTGGGTCTTTATTTATAACTACCGGTTATTTCTGCAGGAAATTGCTGGCCGGTCCACTTTCTGGAAAAAAAAAATTTAGTCCACCCCTTTTTTTTTAACCGCTAAAAGGCACTTTGAGAATTTTCTTCCTAAAATGCCCTCAACAACATCGTTGCTTCAGATTTGAGATTCAAATTGATGTATAAATGATTTCATGTTGTTAATATAGTCTTTCCTCATGTTTGGGCATCAATTTCCATGCATAAAACACGAATTTGATCAAATTCAAATTTTTTTAGTTCATCCCGTTTTTCTTTGTTCTTGGGCTGTTTTGGCCACTTTAATATCTATTTTAAGCTTCAAATTTGTTTAAAATCAATCTCATGTTGTTATTCTAACTTAGTACTACATTTGTACACAATTTTTCTACCAAAAAAATTACTATTTTCGAGATCATAATCGAGCTTGACAGTGTGCTGTCCGAAAACAGAGGGAGATGTTCTTGGACTGATTTTGGGACTTTAATTAATGATTTGAGTTTGAATCTTGTATAATATCAATATCATACTGTTATAGGAAGTCAATACCATGTTTATATGTAAATTTCCCAACCAAAAACAACTATTTTGATCGATTTTGATATTATATTAGATTGAGCATCGGGATGCCTTGAATTGGGCATCGGGATGCCTTAAATTGGGTATCGAGATGCTTTTAATTCGCGATTGAAATTCAAACGGTTCCTTGGTCGCTCATCACGATGTCTTGGTTGCTCATCCCGATGCCTTAGTTACTCATCGCAATGCCTTTGTTGTTCATTGCGATGCCTTAGTTAATCATCGCGATCCCTTGGTTGCTCATCACGATGACTTAGTTGCTCATCGCGATGCCTTTGTTGCTCTTCGCGATACCTTGATTGCTCATCACGATGATTAACCCACGCAATGCCTTGGATTACTCATAGCGATGCCTTGAGTTACTGATGCGCACTTGTTTTTCTTTCATTAATGGCATAATCGTCTTTTCGCTCAAAAAATGCCTTTCTCCAATTTTTAAAAAAGATGACTGAACTGGAGCGATTATAAATGTTTAAAAAGGGACCGACTCGTAATTCACCCTTATTTCTGTGACAATCTCTCAGCTATTCATTTGTCTCGTAACCCGGTGTTTCGTGCTTGGACCTGTCATGTGGAGATTGATTATCATTTCGTTAGGGAACTTCAACACCGCGGCTTTCTCACTATTTCCTATGCTCCCACTCATGATCAACTACTTGCTGACGTGTTCGTGAAAGGTGTTGCCCGACCTCGCTTGAATCTTATTTCCTCCATGCTGCAGCTTCACAATGTTCCACTTGGCTTCAGCGAAGGTGATAGCAACAGCAGTGTAGCAGCAGCAGAAGCAAGCAGGAGTACATCAGCAGCAATATCGCTACAGTTTAGCATTGTGTAAATATGCTCCTTTATTGTGTAAATCAATTAGCATGATAGATTAGCTAAATTAACTGTAATTACAAATTAGAGTCTAGGAAATATTCTGTTGTTTTTAGATATATCTTGCCAAGCAAGACCTCTTGTATAAAATAACAAATAATGAAATAGAGAGTCATACGGGCTCTCTCTTTTCTTTCTGTCTTCTTTTCTTCTCTCTTATCTCTTTGTCTCACTTTCCTTATAAATACTGCTTCTGAATAAGTACACCCCATAAGTAATACTTCCTCTGAAATCCTGCAAATTAGTTAGTTCAACATATAGGTGGAGTCAGTTCAAGCAAAAGAGCATATTAATCCACTTGAAAGAGAGAAAGAATCGGGATCTAAAGCACTTACGCCAGTGTTGCTTTGGCAATTCAAGAGATGAGAAAATTACGAGCTTCACATCATCCATCTCGGCCTTCAGTGCGAGATTATCCTCATTCAAAAAATCCAATATGCCATCAAATACTTTTTCATCCCTACACATAGCATATGGATTGTCAGAGATGAAGACAGAGACCCATACATGGAGCAACTTACCCTACGATTAGTTCGGAACTACCTTTCAGAAACGGGGAAGAGGTAGAGGGCAATGCTATCATCAGTTGGTGGTGACCTCTGGAAGCTCTTTGGCCATGCATCAAGTTTACCAAGCACTTCAAACTCAATCACAGATGGAAATGCAGATGCTGCATTTATCACCTTGGGGCAAGCTTTGCTTGATAAATGAGCCATGATTTCAACAGCGATCTCATCCTTTGCCGTTGCAATGTTAAACTGACCCCTGTTAGAATGATTAAGTGTAGTCATTAGAAGAAAAAGGCTAAAGTAAACAAATGGATCAATTTCCTCTGACAGGAGCTTCCCCAAGAGAATGCTACTGATAATGGGTCTTCTGTCTTGCGAAAAAAGGAGTTCCTCAAAATGAAATTAGAGAAAAATGCGGAAAGAGGAGGAGCAAGAGAGCAAGGCCAGTTTTCTACTGCATAGATGTACAGAGGGCTCAATTTAGGGGTGGCTTTCTTTTTCACCCTTTTTTGCCACCTCTTCTTTTGCTGCTTGTGAGCACCCCGATGCAAAATATGGCGTGTCTACATATTTTTTTTTTAAATGTTGGAGGGGACATAGACCTCACCCTAACCCTTGATATTATTATTTAATGCCCTTAAATCGCTACAATTAAGACTATATGGTGCCTATAGTGTGGCTAGAACAAATGTTGCCTCTAGTGAGGCTTTTTAAACACCCAACCTCGAGTAGTACCAGGGTGCAGCACCCTGGTGGGACTTGAACATTTGACCTCTCCGTTAAGAAAAGTGAGACTTACTAAATTGTGTCTTTGGTAAGGCTTGAACAACAACGGTGCCTCTGGTGAGGCTTGAACACCCGACCTCTCCATTGAGAGTAGTTACGTACCAGGGTGTCTCTGGTGAGATTTGAACACCCGACCTCTCCGTTAGGAGAAGTGAGCGGTACTAGGTTGTCTACACTGTTTGGCAAGTTGTTCTGAATGTAACTCATCTGCCCCTTTTGTGACTTTAATATTCTTGTACTTAATTTACAAAGAAAAGCAAAGAGGTTAAATTATGCTCTCTCCATATGTGTCTTCTATTCATGATGCCGTTTTTCTTATCACTTTTTGTCTGATATAAGAATTCTTATTAAAGAGAGAATATATTAGCAGGGAAAAGTTCATCAAAACATTAGCAGGATGAGATGTCTGCCAAAAGAAAAGAAAAGGAGAAAAGAAGAACAAAGATGGAAGGAAAAAAAGTGAAAAGAGCAGCAAAACTAATGAGGTGCAACTCTCAAATCCCTTCTTCCAATTTCACATTTCATCTTCTATGGGATTTGAACTCCAAGTACATATATGAAATATCCCAGTTAGATGCTTGATTGATGATGTAGTTGATATCAATAGGCACAAATTGGAAAGATTTGTGCTGGTCGACGTCATGAAAGACAAGCTCGATGGTGATTGGTAGTGCTAATGGGTGGATGTGTATAAGTTAGACCTGTGTGAGAAGTCCTAAAGGGAACACCGACAATTCAAGATTGACCGAAAAAAAAAAGATGCTTTAATAAGACGCGCTTATTTGTGCTTGAGATGAATCATTAGTTTGGAAGGAGTAATGCAACTCTTTTTGCTCTAGTGTAAACCAAATAGGGATGGATTCCCCTAAGAAAATACATAGGGTTCTCCCACAATGATTATTCTTCTAATAATACTCATGTTCCTGTAGTGGTGGACGAAGTAATTGGTTTCACTAGGGTCCGAGATACTCAACAACTTTACTGAGCCTTTGTCTCAACTTCCTGGGATTGGCTACACGGCTCATACAAGAAAGATGATGGAAGGTTAAGATTGTGCTTGGATCAAACAATTTTTAGGGAAAGCGAAGTAGAATGAAGAAGCTGTTACATCTTTACCAAGGGAAAGAGGATAAAATAATGGAGTAGGAGAGAGATTTAGAGAAGGAATTTAGTTTTGCGTTCTTATTTTATTTCCAAAATCACGATAACTGATAAATAAGAACATTTTAATATATTTCAGTCATCAACATTCCTTTATTTTAAATTCTTGAGTCTATAAAATAAAATCAAATGCATTTAAAAAGAAAGTCAAAAAGGATTTCTTTTAAAAAGTTCAATGTGGGTATGACATACTGCCCTTTATAATTCTAAAACTTTCTTTCAACTGATTAGCATTGAATTTTTTACTTTTTCTAGTTTTTGAAAAGTTCAACATTCCCCTTTTAGGGTATGTTTGGGAACCCCAATGCCATGGCTTAGAATTGGAATTGGAAGCACAATTCCGTGGAGCTTAAATTGTTCATCCAATTCCAATTCCAAAGCATGACATTGACTAGCCAAACATAGCCTTAATAATCCACTACCTTTTTTCTTTTTCTATTAAATGGCGAGTCCTTAATTTGTATCTACGGCAGATCATAGTTTGCAAGCAAGAAAGGCTAAGTCGGGGGGCAACGAAAATACATGAATGTAAACATTTATAAGATAAATTTTACCTCCAGATTGGATCTTTAATAGGTTGTGCACAAATATGGTTACTGAACTCCGATGATGGACTGGTGCATCTCTTGAATGGCACAGAAGAGCCATAAGGAACTGATTCAACCTGCCCCTGGGAAAGGTGACCATCTTTAATCCTTGAATCTCTCGGTTTTTCATAGTCTTCAATGGTAGTTTGATTAAATGAATGCTCTACTTTAAACATTCCAGCTTCCATACGGTCTTGCTTCTTTTCTGTTGAAATCTTCTTGTTTAACATATTCATCCAGTTCAGTCGAACTTCAACATCTCGAACTTTTTTTGAACTGATTCTTTGACTTTTCCTAGATGGTCCAACCTTAGCAACCCTTGGAGCACATTCCTCACACATCCAAGTGACCTTGTCACCATCAGGAGAAACATTGCCACAACAATATCTGATTAAGTATATAAAGTGTGTCAGTCAACCAAGCATAGTTTTAATATGAACTACCTAAAACAGCCTACTCTAGCATCAACACACATGCTTTTCATGTTAAATAAACCATCTGAACATTTTATACAGAAGTATCTTTAATCTGCTTTCTTTTTTATCTTTTGACTTCAGCTGTGCAGTCAATTGTTCAAAAATTCAAGGAGCCGAATTCAGCAGATATGCTAAGAATAATAGATGCAAGGGCTGCCGATTTTGTGCAGCACAAATATCACACAAGGCAACAAATAAATTCTACATGGTTCAGGGAAATGCTATGCCAACTAAAGATATGATTTTAATGGAAAATGAAACCTACATTTGGTTGGCATATGGAGCAATATTTTGATGTAGGCTTGCAGTAAATGTTGTCGACATCAAGATTACGCATGATGTAGCTTTTGCAGTAAATGAAACCTACAAGTATAGTTATGGCTTGAGTTACAATTGGCTTATTTTGTACTATTGTTCTGGATAAAGTTTGTTGTAATATTTGATTAGACATAACAATATTTTTTTCTTGATGATAGAAGAAGATTAGTTAAAAGAGGGAAGAGTTACAAGAGGATGGATGAGAAGTCTGTCTCTCGTCGTCTTAAAAAAAAAAAAAAAAGGAAACCAAAAAAATATACAAGCCAGAAAGCAAAAAATTAAAATGTAGAGCACTCCAATTCCGCTCTACTCTGAAATGGGCACTGCTCATTTCAGAGGAAATTGATCCATTTGTTTACTTAGAGGTCAGGGGTTCGAGTGTGGGGGAAGGCAAACAAAAAAACTAATATTTAAAGACCTTTTTGTCAAAAATACGAATATGAGAGTGTGGATCCACTGCTCATTTCCTCTGAAATGAGCAGTGGATCAATTGAGCTACTAGCTCAATTGGTACTCACACTCATATTTAAAGACCTTTGTACCTTACCTAGAGGTCAGGGGTTCGAGTGTAGGGGAAGGCAAAAACCCATGACTAGGCATGGGAAGTCCTTGAGGTCTGGCTGTGCTACTCGGTAGAGGGCTGGTCAGGTGTGACGCTGGTGGGACCAGCTCACTAGCGATTCGGTGGGACCGGGTCGCTACATGACTTCTACCAAAACTGCTCGTCAAGCGTCCAAGTGAGCTGAACAAAATCCCTACGCCAGAGAATCTGCCTAACAAGAATTTTGTTGCTTAGATGAAGGGTGGCAAATCTGTTGAGAAAACTTCTGAGAAAGCGGCCACGTCTAGCTGCATGAACAAATCTCCTACCCCCTACACCGAATAAATGCACTCCCTTCATCATTCCTCCCCAAGCTTCAACTTTAGACAAGGGAAAGAAAAGAGTAAGCAAGACCAAGCCCATGGATTCTGGGCGTGTCATTCGCTAGAAGCAGGCCACTTCACTCAGGCAAACTGATGACGGCTCCTCTGCTCGATCAAGAAGGCCCCTAACGCGTGATCTGAAAAGGGGATTCATAATGTCTGAAGACAAGGAAGCAGTTGTGGCCTTGTCGCTCAAAACTGGTGACATCCCCCCCCCCTCAACAATGTTGACTACAGCACGCGAGTATCACCAATGGCTTATGCTGGCCGTGGGTTAGTCAAGCGAGTGCTCCATGCTCTAAAAAGAAGTTTGCAAGGAATCGACGAACACTATTCTAGGCAGAACGAGCTACCTTCTAAGTGAATACAAGAATTGACTTGCACTCGTATATACATAGTACTTTGAACTTTTGACTTATTCACTTCCATTGTAGCTAGCCAATGGTCATTTGTGCCCGCTACCCAATGCTCTGACTACAACACCTGATCAACCAGATAGAAAAAGACTTGGTCAAGGTGTTAGCCTTAGCTCAGGAGAGAGCGGATCAGTTAACAAGTAAAGACACCGAGCTCGTTACCAAGATCACTGATCTGTCAAAATCCGACTGAGTTCAAATTCGAAGCCACAGCTGCCAAAGAGTCAGAAGAATCTTGGAAAGTTCAGGTTCTCGAACTTACACTTGAGGCCGCGGAGGCTGAAAAGAAACGTTTCGAAGCAAAGAGCAGCGAGCTTGAGAAGCAAATGGAGCTGCAAGTGAAAAGTGGCGAGGACACGGTGATTGCTTAATACAAGGCCTCCCTAGAGTTCGAGGAAGTGGTTGATGGCAAAGCGGTCGAATATTACTACCAAGGATCGAGCATGTATTCAGCGACATTGAGGAGATCACCTTAGAAAAGTTAGCTGAGTGGGGACGAGTAAGAATTACGGCCAGAAGCTCGTAAAGGCCATTCATCGGCAAGGAAGCTTAGTCACCACCCGAGGTTCAAGCTCACAATGTGAAGAGTCTAATGGAGGCGATCAAGGCCAAAAACAAAGGAGCTGCTTATCAAGGCGAGCAAATGTTGAACGATGCTTCAGGCCCCCTCAACCCTCAAGACCAAATGCCAATGCTGGTAGACTTAAGTGGTTCTAGTTTAATCATACTCGTTGCATCGAGTTCATTTCTGGCCTTTGTGCCATTATCAAACAATACTCACCTCCGTTCCTAAATAATTGTCTTGTTTTGACTTTTTAAAGTCAAATTGAATGTTTCAAATGAAAATTTGACGTATATTATTTTATTTTTCTCAAAATTATAAAACACGTAATTCATCGTACACAAAAAGTACTACGAATTACGTATTTTATGATTTTGAAAAAATAAAAAAAATACATCACATTTTCAATTGAAAAACAATCTGTTTGACTTTAAAAAGTCAAAACAGGACACCTATTTAGGAACGGAGGGAGTATTTCATTTAAGTACAATTTCTTTATTCGCTCTAGTATTCGACTTCCGTTATTTTAATCATATCGAAATGTGCTGGTTGGAGCACTTTGCTTTAAACCCTGAATTGTGATTTATATCACAAGTCTTGTGATTATTTTGTTGAATGCTTGCACGCTCGAATGATAAGTCTTTTTGAGCTATCAAGTGTTAACAGCCGACATGCTCGAATAGCGAGGCATGTCTTGAGATTGAGTTTGACCTTTAATTGAAAAAAAAGGTTCATTTAAACCTAGATAGTATGATTCCTTTATTCGATAGACTAGACTTCTAATTATAATACATTGACCTTGGATCACAAGGTTCAATTTAATTTGATCGGTCGAGTGCTGTTCGACCTTAAGAAAGCTCGCCTCATGCCTTGTTAACGAAAGCTAATTAACTTCAATGACCAGGGCTCACTCATATGCTCAATATAACAAGACTTGTTAGACCTTGTAACATAGGTTTGTTTATGCTCGTTTAACGAGATATTACTTGACCCTGATTAATGGGATGTGTTTATTTCATGCAACATGAGATCAAAGTATCACATGAACAAGTTTTCCTTCTCATTCAAACTTTGAATTGAAAACTATCTCGTACATTTTTTCTCATACTTAGTGGTAGCATATCTTGACGTGATCAACATGCCATGGATGCTTCAACTCGGACCATCGTCGCATATGTAAGTTCCCTCCTTGATAACATTAACAACTTGGTAATGTACTCGGTTCGGAGATAATTGACCCATTTTTTTCGCTAAACCGTCGCCTCAATCTTTATTAACACTCAATCACCAACTACAAACAACCTCTTGTTCACTTGTTTGTCATGGTGACTCATGCCCTTCGTTAGTAGTTCACCATCCTCATTCTAGCCTAAAACTTTCATTCTTCTAGCAGATTTAGATCTAAGATTCAAGCATCCTTCGTTCTTTTGCTCTTTGAATTGCGCTACTCCATAAGAAGGGAGTGCCATTTCGAGTAGTGTCATGGCCTCTAATCCGTATGTCAAAGCAAAAGAAGTCTCCCCGGTTGCTGATATCATCGTCCGGATCGATCATAATCCAAGAGGAAGCTCTTCTAACCATCGACCAGCCCTTCCCACCAAGTTCCTTATCGATGCATGCATGATTTCTCTCAGAACTTTTAGGTTTGAATTGTATTTTATTGAACCATATAATCACCTATTTATACAAAGAATACAATACATAATCACCATCAATCCCTTAAATTTTGGGATTATAATTACACGTAATTATTTTCATAAAATAATGTCAATCCCTTAAATTATAGGATCCTAATTCTTCTGAAATTATGCCACAATTTTCCACACTCCCCCTCAAGCTGGAGAACAGGAATTTTCCATTCCTTGCTTGGATACAATACTCTCAAAAGTTGAGCTACATAATCCCTTTGTGAGAATATCATCAAGTTGTGTCTGCGTTGATATATACGGTGTGCATATCAAGCTACTATCTAGCTTCTCCTTGATGAAATGTCTATCCACCTCGATGTGCTTTGTTCTATCATGCTGAACAGGGTTGTAGGCTATGCTTATTGCTAATTTATTATCGCAGTAGTCTCATAGAACCTTCCCACTTAATCTTTAAGTCTTCTAGAATGATTTTCAGCCAAAGCAATTCACATACACCTTGTGTCATTGCACGAAATTCTGCCTTAGCACTAGAGCGTGATACTACCCCTTGTTTCTTGCTTCTCCATGACACAAGATTCCCTCCAAGGAAGGTACAATACCTTGATGTCAATCTCCTGTCAACAGTTAATCCTGCGTAGTCAGTATCGGTATAAGCTTCAAGTTTCATACTCCTATTTCTTTTAAACAAGAATCCCTCTCTCGGGTGTCCCCTTAAGGTATTGCAAAATTATGTGTACCGCTTGCAAGTGGACTTCTCTAGGACTATGCATAAACTAACTAATCAAGCTTACTGCATAGGCTATATCTGGTATGCGCGAAATAAATAAGTCATCCTATGAGTCGTTGATACATTTCCAACTGGAATATCTTCCTCAGCTTTTCCAGTTTAAGACTCGGGTCTATAGGTGTACTTGCCGGTTTACATACAGCTTTACCTGTCTCCTTGAGCAAGTTAAGATATTTTTGTTGAGATATAAATATCCCTTTTTTGGAGTGTGCCACCTCAATTCCTAGAAAGTACTTTAGCCTTCCCAAGGTCTTAATCTCAAACTCCTTAGCCAAGTAATTACTCAAGACTTGTTGTTCAATCTCATCGTCTCTAGTTAGTATGATGTCATCCACGTACACTAGTAACACAGTCACTCCCCTGTTGTTGAATGTTTAATGAACAATGTTTGGTCTCCTTGACTTTGTTTGTATCCCATGGCTAACATGACTCTCGTAAATCTCTCAAACCAAGCCCGAGGAGATTGTTTTAGTCCATTTAGAGTTTTATGCAGTTTACATACTATATTGGCGGTCACCTTTGTTCCATAGCCCGATGGAACCTCCATGTAAATCTCCTCCTCAAGATCTCCGTGTAAAAATGCATTCTTCACAACAAATTGTTGTAGTTCCCAACTATTGTTAGCAGCTAGAGATAAAATTACTCGAATTGTATTCATCTTAGCCACAGGAGCAAACGTCTCTAAATAATCAATCCTATATGTCTCAGTGTGTCCTTTGGCTATTAGTCTTGCCTTGTATCTTTCAATAGACCCATTTGCAACCCACCGTCCTTTTTACTGCTAGCAACTCTACCAAACTCCAAGTTTTATTCTTCCTTAGTGCCTCCATCTCCACATCTATGGCTTGTTTCTATTTTTCATTGGACAATGCCTCAGTTAAGGTTGTAGGGATGGTTATGGTACTTAGGTTTACAAGGCTTTAAAGGTTGGTGAAAAGTTTTGAGAGGACATGTGGTTTGAGAGTGGGTATAAAGGCCTTTTTGTGCATGTTCTGGTTCTTTCCCTAATGGCAATTGGTAGGTCTTGATCTTCTTCACTAATATGTACCTCTTTCTTTGCAACGTTGGGAAATCAGAAATTGTTACCTCATTTGAGGGACCCGGATTAGACTCTTGTATGTGCACAGATTCAGGATTAGCCTCTACCCTCCTTGAGTATACCAAATTCTTGCCAAATCTCACATCTTCAGGAGCAGATCCAGGGTCAAGAATGGGTTCAGGTTCAGGAGGTTCAAGTTCAGACCTAGTGGACTCATGGTTAGATTTTGTTTTTAATTGAACCGAAGGTATCTGACTAGATTTAGATGGAAGTAAGAGATCAAATTCAGACAGTCCAAGAATGAGTTCCTTATCTTCCTTAAGACACTCCCCCTGAAGATAAGGTTGGATGAAATAGGCTTCTTGCTCACTGAAGGTTACATCTCGGGACACATAAAATTTCTTAAAAGGAGGATGATAGCACTTATACCCTTTTTGAATTGATGAATACCCTTTAATGCTCTAGGATCTAACTTCCCACGGTCTTGGTTATGGATATGAACAAAGGACACACCCAAAAATGTGAGGTACAAGATTATTTATAGTGGACAGATTTGGGTAGAATGAAGAGAGCACCTCCATAGGACTTTCGAATCCTAAGACTGTAGAGGGTAGTCTATTAATGAGATGATTAGCTGTTAGAACTTCCTCCCCCAAAAAATATTTTGGTACATTTTTCTGAAACAATAGTGCTCGTGTTTGGTGTAACAGGTGCCTATTTTTCCTTTCGGCAACGCCATTTTGTTGGGGTGTTTTGACACAAGAAGACTCATGAATTATCCCCACCTTTTGACAATACGGAGCAAGAGTTTGATTGAAATAGTCTTTCACATTATTTGATCCGAGTCTTTTGATACTCGCACCAAACTGGTATTTTACCATAGAGACAAAATTTGGGAACACAAGACTCACATCTGACTTGTGTTTGAGCCAAAAAACCCAGGTAACTCGGGTGCAATCATCAATGAAGGTTGTGAACCATCGTGCCCCAAACAGTAGAGGGACCCAGATATTGTGAACAAGGTAAAAAGGAAGAGTGCTTCTTTTATTACTAATTGGAAAAGGTAGACATTTGTGCTTAGCATGTTCACACAGTTCACCGTGAAGATTCTCAAAATTTAGCTTTGTAAACAATGAAGGAAACAAAGATTTGATAATTCTAAATGATGGGTGACCCAACTGACAATGGTAGAGAAAGACTTTTCTTTATTTGATAACACAAACTCAGACATGAATGAGTAGGGGATCTGCTCTTGATTATGCTTGACGGTTTGATTCCTTTCTCTAGCACTTTCAATTATATTCCCTGAATCCTTCTCCTGAAACACATAGTGACTCTTGTTAAATATAACATTGCAAAGTAAATCTTTTGTGAGTTTCTGTACTGATACTAGATTAGTGGATAGCTTAAGGACATGAAAAACATTACTCAAGGTTTATGTACCAGTTAATTTTAATGTCCCCTATGCCTACTATGGTTGCTAAGGATCCATCTGTTACTATCTTCCTATTGCTTGGGCACAGGGAATATGTCGTGAAGTGTTTGGATGAATGAGTCATGTGGTCTAAGGCTCCTGAATCTATGATCCAAGATTGCTGAAATGGTGTATCTGAGGCATTTAATCCAAATGAAAAGGAACGCTTACATGAATACGCCAAAGTACATGTACATGTAGGTTTCTCCAGGTTGCCAAAGAATCTCTCGCCATTTCCATTTCATCTTGATTGAGACCCTTCAATTCCTGTTTGTCTTCCTCTTTTGGTGCATCAGTAGCAACATGTGTCTGTCCATTACCCCTCGACTAATATCCATTCTGCCACTCACGGCTAGGAGGCTTCCCATACAATTTCCAACACTTCTCCCTTGTGTAGCGCGCCTTTTTGCATACCATAATTCATCACGATTTTGAGGCTTGGGTGGAACTTCCCTTCCAGTTTCAGCAACAGTCCTGCCAACCAAACCATGTTTTGCACTCTCACCTATCATAGTTGCATCAGTAGTCAGAGGATCAAGCATTAAAGTCCTACTTTCCTCACTTCGGATAATGGCCACTACTTCATTAAAGCATGAAACTTCATGTTTTTTTGAGTATTTGGATCCTTACTTAATAAAACTCAAGATTTAATCCCACAAGTCATAGACTCTATCTCGTTCAATGAATTCTTTTAGTATAGCTGCATCATCAGGGAACTTCGTCTTGATTAATCGATAATGATCAAGTTCCTGCCACAGAGACTTCAACTGGTTGGCATACTCTGTCACAGACTTGCTTCCTTGTTTGGTAGCAATATTCTTGACCTTCACTTCATACACTTCGGCTGCATCCCTAGCCTTTGAATATGTGTGCTGCATTGCATCCCAAATGTCCTGAGCTGTAGGCATGAACATAATTGTCTCACTTATCTCAGGCATCATAGAACTCCAAAGCCATGCCATAATCATGGAATCCTCTTCATCCCATGCTTTAAAATCAGGATCTCCTTTCTTCGGTCCTGTCCCTAACAAATGGCTGATCTTCCCCTTGCCTTTCAGTATCGTACGGACAAGTTGATACCATTTGAGATAATTCTTTCCATCCAATTTATAGGCTGCTTGAATGGTCTGCAATCCCAGCGAAGGCTGGGATCCCTCGTCAGATGAAGCCGCAATAATCGATCACTCCAAAGTGCAAATGACTATTTGAAGGCTAATTGAGAGAAAAACAAAAATAAGCCTCGACAATAAAGGTTGTAGGCCTAAATGAAAAAAATACTCAGATTGATAAAGGTTGACAACAAGAATTTCCAGCAATGAAGGCTAGTAACAGAACTATAATTACTCTGTTTTATTAGCAAAAACAGAGCAAGAAAGAAAAAGAAAGGATCTCAAAAGAAGCAGAGATCTGTAATGAAGGTTTTCCCGGAAGAATTTGAGCCTAAAGCTCTGATACCATATCAAATTTTTTGGGTTTGAATTGTATTTTATTGAACCATATAATCGCCTATATATACAAAGAATACAACATATAATCAGTATCAATCCCTTAAATTTTGAGATTATAATTTACACCTAATTATTCTCCTAAAATAATGTCAATCCCTTAAATTATGGGATCCTAACATTCTTCTGAAATTATGCCACGATTTTCCACAATTTCTTTGCACACGGCTTCAGCTTGCATGTTGTTACCCTGAGGATACGCAATAGAAGACTTCCAATGTTTGATCCCCAAGTTCTCATTAGTAGATGTGAACTTATTGGAGAATTGTGCTCCATGGTGTGCAACTAATGCTCGTGGAAGCCCAAATCGACTCCATGTAAATTTATCGTCATACGGCGACCACCGGTTGAAGGAAGACGAGCTATATTCGCAAATCTTTGACATTTGTCGCATTTTCTAACATATGTCTCTACATCACTTCAAACTAACACCCATTGAATATATGAACACCACAAATCTCTTTATGGACTTTAGCATTCTATCAGCTCCGCATGTAACAAGGTCTTGTTAAAGGACCTTCTGTATAGGACTTCTCTGACCATAGTGTATTGTATTGAGCTAATCTCCTTTGAAATATCCTAGCTTGATCCTTGTCCTCAGGTAGAGTTCCATGCTCAATGTACCTTATATCTTGTCTATCCAAAATTTCTCTCTAGGCTCAATAGTCAAAACTGGTTCTCGGTCAATAGCAAGCATTTTTACATACTCGATCATAACACCACCGTGTGAGAATTCAACCTCAGTCGCAATTTTTGACAAGTAATCTGCTTGCATGTTATCCGTTCGTGTTCAATCAAACTGCACCAACTCCCAGTACTCCAATTTTTTATTAAATTTTAAACCAAGTGACAATATCTAGCCAAATTGGGGTTATTCACCCCATACTCCCCTCGAATAACGAGACTATAAGCCACTAGTTCGGTGATTCTCATTTCGAGAGCCATTTATGCGCCAACGATCTAGGCCTAGTATTCAGCCTAATTGTTGGAAGCTTCAAACTTGAACCTTTAGTGCTCTCTCGAATTCCTCTTATTCATCGGGAACTATCAAAAGTAAACCTGCTCCACTGCCTCCTCGACTCGTAGCTCCATCTTACAAGAAGAGACCAACAATCTTGTGGCCTATTCTTCCCTAAACCCTTTTTTTCCTTGGAACTTGAAGGCTCCTTTTCTTGCTCGGTGACTTGTACCCTCTCATTGTTGAATGAGGCTTCTAGGATAATATATGCTAAAGCCTAGCCTTAATTGCTTTTCTCGGGACATAATTGATATGGAATTCAGTTAGCTCGATCGACTACCTTACGCGTAGCAACCCGAGTATTTTAAATAATAATTATACCTCTAGACGCCCACGACAATACGAAGTCCCACTCTTAGAAACGGGTGGCCCCAAATGCTCCTGATTAATATACTATCCACAACTTCTTGCTCAGCCTCTTGAATGAAACCCACATTAAGGGCGGCTTTAACCAAAACCTCCTTAACCTTCTCTTCATACACCTATCCAACAACTATATCAAGACACAATCTTCATGAAGAAGATTACATCGAGTATTTTTGAATCATTTATAAGAGGTGGAAATCTCACCTTTATCAACTTTTGCATGCACTAGGTTATTACTTGAACCCAGAACTTTTCTACGAAAATGGAGATATCGAGAAAGATAAAAGGATATGGGAGACATTTCAAATGTCTTAAGACATTGGTAAAGGACCTTGAAATGCAAGATAAAACTAGTGATGAGATGATTGCTTATAAGAATGCCAGTGGTCTAAAAGGTAAAGAACGAGAAGCTCATAAGATAGTTCACTAGTTTATGACATTTTTTGCATATATATTTTTAATCTGAATTTACTAACGAGAGTAAATTTTATTTACTAGTCAAGTAGTGGATGAAGTATGGTGGAGACTCCAAATTTGCAAGCCTTTGCTATCAAAATTCTTAGCCTCACTTGTAGTGCATCTGGGTATGAGAGAAATTGGAGCTTCATTGAGCGCGTTCGTTGTAGTTAGAGCCGAAGTATATTAATTTAAAGAAGTTGTTTAAATAAATATATATACTTAAGTTATAGAAACAATTATTTTTCATATGCTTATTTTTAAAATTAAGTGAAAATTGACAGGTTCACAAAAAGAAGAGAAATAAGTTGTCTCAAGCCAAATTAAATGATTTGGTGTTTGTGAAATATAATAGAGCATTGAGGCGACGATACATGCGTCGAGAGAGTATTGACCCAATTTGCAATAAGTGGTTAGTTTCCGAAGATAACGAAATGTGTAAAGTCAACGAAGAAGTGCACGATGATGTTGTGGATCGGGAAGAAGTAAGTGGAGCTTGTGGAGCTGAGGAGCCCGCCTACTTTACTATAGAGAGAATAACATTCACAGCTAGTGCTACTAGCACGAGCCAACGGCAAAGGGTGGGAGTCAGTGGGATAGGCACTTCATGTACGTCCAGCACACATGACATTCACTTGTAGATGAAGAGGATGAAGAAGAACATGAGCCTATTACCCCCCGGCGTGAAGTAGTCGAGGATGATGGGTTTAATTTCGGTCCCGAGGATGTTAACATGTTGCTAGTTGGTAGTTGTGCTTGTTTTCCATGACTTTATTTCCATTTGTTGCATGACTATTTATTTTCTTGTTTGAGGTTTAAATTAACTCGTAAGTTCATCTTTTGCTATGGAATTGTAGGTTTGGATGCTGAATTTGTGTTGTTGACTTGTTGCTATTATATGTGAACTTAATTTCATTTATTATTCTCATTTATACATGCTTTGAAATTCGTTACATTAAAATAAATAAATTTATATACTATTTTTCCTAATTTGTCGCCTTGCTCGCCTTTCGGTCTCCCGCCTCTCGGCTTTCGCTGCACCTCCCATAAAATGCAAGTTTACCTTGTGATTGCTACTCATACGCATTAATCTGATTAAATTTACCGAAATCCTCCCAAATCAATTTTGAATTCCCCAAAATCTTGAAAGTCATTTGACGAACCCAATCATCCGGATTATGGAAATCCCCCGATTCTTAGACTCGTAACTGTCACAAGGAAAACCTACCGGCACTCACTCATTTTCCAGCAAACCACCACCGAATTCCCATAATCCCCAAGACAGTCCTATACATCGCCAAAGCCTAACAAATATCAAACGCCCAAGTTGATTCATCCACAAATCTCCAAAATCTACGGGACAAGGACCATCACCATTGCTCTATCCCTAAATTCCCAATCTCATGAAAGGGGGTAGGATTTCAAAGTTGGATACAGTTGTGTGGATATGCCCTAATTAGGTTAGAACTTAGATAATTGAATATTACTATATAATGATGGTATAGGATGTAGTTGTTATTAAGACACGTACTTTAAGTTACTCAATCAGAGAGGATTTAGCGGGGTGAGGAATTTTTTCTCCTTATATAGGAAACACTAAAAGAATCCTTGTTGTTTATATGGACTCCATATTCTATCTTCATCACCGCAGAAAAGAATCCGGAAAAAAAAAAAAAAAATTGGTATAGGGACATAAACATATTCCATACACTTACCCATATCATATGACTCTACGTATAACAGGGCACAACCACTGGGATAGTGAAAACGGTCAAAAAAAGTAAGATCCAAGTGCTCAAAATTTTTTTTTTTTGAGTATTTTCTGCGATTTTTCTAATTGCATTACTTTCAGTAAAATTGCTTCTAGTCGATAGAAAATCAATCTAAAGGTTGATCTTCTGATTAGGAGCTGTTCGGTAACCCAATGAAGTACTTGAACTTACTGTATTAAGTATTTATAAATTAAATGTGCTTGCTAATGTATGATACCAACCACTTCAAATGCCAAAATTCCTAGGAAAATATGACTCGCAGATATCAGGTAGATGTTAATCTAAGATTTGTCGCTCAACTTCTAAATCATCACTTACAATGTTCAGATTCAGTAGTTCAGTACTTAATTTCCAGTTTCCTTAAAGTCAGGTTGGCCAAGTCTAAAGCTCATAAGTTATCATGGAATTTTATCTAAACAAGAATATTAAATCCTGCCTGTTCAGCACATAACTCGCTTTAGCAACACCCCACTCCACCCCCAAGACAGAGATATTAGAAGATTTAGACCAAATATCTGAGTTATAGAAGAAGAAAAGGAGGATGCAATATCAGAGTATATTCTACAATACTAACAGCTCTGGTTTCAGATTTGGAGAAAGAACATACTTGTGCACAAGAAAATCCTGACACTTCACACAATTGATAAGACATTGTGCTTCACCTTTGTCCCCACATATATGACAAACAGTCATCTGAAACAACACTGTTTTAAGTCAAAACTTCCCATGTTCATTTAAATGTAATAGGAATTAGGAAAATAGATAGGCAACAAAAAGATAAGAAATTTCATGACAACACTGTAAAAAGCTCTTAACAGTCAAAAATACTTACAAGACACTTCTTAAAGTATGATCACTCGGTATCTGCACTTGATTGAATTGAACAGGAAACATAAGAAATAAAAACAACAAAGAATGAGAGAAAAGGTCCAGAAGAGGCTCGCTACAGATCTTGTTTCACAAACCAAGGTAGCAGAATGTATACGACAAGGATGATACATATATCCATGAGCGGAACAAAAAGCCACATGTACACACAAATTAGTCTCGAAGAAATGAAAATAGATTAAGCCAATATGTCACTTGTAAACACAATGCTTGTCAATTGGGTTATCTAGATGTCTCTTGTTGGCCCTCCAAATAACTTCAGAAAACTCTATATCTGAAGAGCCAATTTTCTACACACGTTATCATTTTCTGCCAAGCTCCAATATTTTCATAATCATGTAAATTTATTTGGAGCACTAAGATGTGAAACAAATTGAAGCTGCACATGTGTTTTAATAATGACCAGGGATGGACAAGTACGTGCAGCTTAGTTGCTAAGATGCTTCTCCTACAACCAATAGGTTGTGGGTTCGAATCACCGGGGGGTAAGTGGGAACCACTATTTATCCTCTTTAAAAAAAATGACTAGGGATGGTAAGTAAACAAGATAAATGGGAAATGCATCCACCCCACCTTTCAACAAGGAGGACATGAATTGGTTAAATGGGAATGTGGTTCGAGCAGAAAATGGTTTCTACAACCCAAGGGGAATGGGAAAGCCATACTCCACCCGCTTTATATCTTATATTAGCAAAATTACCCCTATTTAATATTTAAGTATTAACAATACCCCTATTATGAAATGTGTTAGTCAACTTTCAAAGTACTCTTTTCAAAAGACAAAAACAGAGGTTCTCAAATGAGGTTCTAGTAAATACTCATTTTTTTCACTAAAAGAGTCCACGATTGAAAAATCTAACACTTAAAGGGATATATTAATATCATTGAAATTTTTCATAATTACAAAATTGTTATAGCATAGTCAAGATGGTTATAACACCTAATGGAGGGTAAAGTTGAAAGAATATTGAGATGGAAGGCATAATTTTTGAAAGTGGACTCTCAAGTGGAATATCCCAAAATAGAATAGTGGACTCTTCGCATGGAAAGGAGGGAGTAGTAATTAAAGGTTAGTGTTAAAAATATTTAATATATGGGTTATATAATACGTACCTTTGGCACTACACTCTAATGACACTTGTTTTAACTTTTTAAAGTAAATGGGAATGGGGTCAAGTGGGCCGGGTCTAGAAAATCAAACAGGATGGGAATCGGAAAGGCAAATCCCGTCCCACCCAAACATGAATGAAATGCAAGTCAATTTTTTCGAGAACCAAATGGCAGCTCAAGGGACATGGATTTCCCATCTCACTTAACACCGCCATTCTCTTTCCTAATATGTCTCATTTGGTTGATTTTTTTCTCAGGTACTATTGCGGGCGTCGAACATTCTAATATAGGCATTATACCCAGGCTGGTGTATGATGAACATTGTTTGATGTCCACTTTATGTCATTCAGACTGTAGTACATATCGGGATGCCATGGTTCTTAATCCTCTTTGGGATGATACGGACTATCAGGACCCTTAGTTTATTGTTAGTTGGATGGGTGTACACCTGTTAATCATATGGGGGAGGAAGTCAAGGTGGCAGTGTCTAATAGGAGCTGGAAGAAGAAGGGGTTAGAGCTTAGAAAGCTCATGCGATTACTCTCCTCAGTGAACTATAGGGAGAGTGTCGTGTAAAGGTCAGTCATGCTCCTTAGTTATCAATACCAAAAGATGTCATTTCTCAGGAGGCTGTAATGAAAATGGAACTTAAAGTTCAGCCACACCCTATGCCTCATGATGTGGCATGGATTACCAACACCAAGCTTCTTGACAAGCAATGCTCAGTGACTTTCTCTGTTGCTAAGCTTACAAAGACTGCTTTGCCATTACTTTTGGCACGCAAATGAATACGGGATCATGATGCACAACATGCTAAGCATGCCAGCACTATTCGTTTGTGAATGGAAAGACAAAGAGCACTCTTACAAGTGCAACTAATATGCTATCGCTAAAATCGATGAAGCACTCATGCATGAACACCTCAAGCATGAATGCACTTAGAGTCTAGTAATAAGGAGATGTATTAGGAAGTAGACAGAGTATAGAAAAGGGATGTACTCCCATTGTTTGGCAGACCTGAACATTATTGTAAATTTGTGAGATTCTCATATATATATATATATATATATATATATATATATATATATATAAGAAAAGAAATATAAGAATAGAATAAGGATGAGAAATCCATTAAAAACAAAATAAAACAAAACAAAAAATAACACAAACTAATAATATAAAGCATGCCTATCTCTCTGAAGCACGGATAGGGGAACCCCTAGAAAGCCACCTCTGGCTAACGCCAACCACTCTATCTGACAGAAGAGACTTTGACAAAGCTTGATTTCTGAAAAATCTAGAGTTCCTTTAGGTACATATACACCAAAAAAATAGCAAAAACTCCACATTGCAACAAAAAGCTCTTGTCTCCACTTCTCGCGAATCCTCAAAATTTAATCTGAAGAAGAGCTGAGATAGATTCAGGACATACCCAAGTTCCCCAGCCACGTCAAATATGAAATAACCTATGCCAAAGAAACCAAGCACTTTCACAACGTAGAAACAAGAGATCATGCGATTCAGCGGTATATTAGATACTGGTCCAGGCATATCCTCTTGTGAGGTCTGCACATTCGCAACATGTCATTCATGTTGAGCTAAGGACAAAGGACCAAGCATAAGTTCTGATTTTAAAGGCTCACGAGCATTCCAAATAAAACAAGAAAGTGGAAATGGCTCCAGACTGGGAGATCTAATCAGATGGTGATAAGGAGCTACATGTATACACCCCAGAATCCTCCAAAAACCCAAGAGCATGAGTCGAGCAGCGAGAAAGGCACTCGGGAGAGAACATCAAGAAGATTGACAATCTCAACAGTCTCAGGATCATTGAATTTTGAAAGTGCAAATCCAAAGAACAAACATCTCAAACCCCAGAATAGAACTCAGCTATGGGAGAAAAATGAACTGAGGAAAGACAATATAGGCAAGGGTAGGAAAGATCATAAGGCAAGGTAAACCGGACCGCAACAAGGCACCCCAATCCCCAACCCAAACATTCCTCCTAGAACCGAATATGAGCATCGTCTCCCAGCTTAATTAGGTAAGGGGCAGGAACAAAGGGTTGGGTAAGGGGAAGGAACAAAGGGTTGGGTGAGGGGAAGGAACGAACTTCCAGGGACTTCTGTGAGTCACTGAACTGCTGTTACTAGAATCCCACCCACCCATTTTGTTTGATCCCAAATTTCCTTGGGCTCATTTTATGCCATATAGACTGCAGTTTCCAAAGCCACTTTCCTGCGGTTTGTACCTAGTCCTTACGGGGGTAAAATACAGTTTGACGTTACACACGGGGACACAAAGGGGAATGGAAGGGAGTCAGAGTGCAAACTAGCTGGCTAGGGAGAGGGCCAAAATTGCAGAGAACTTTCCTCAAATAGTAGTAACTGAATTGTTCTCGTGTCATTTTGTCTCATAAATGAGGAGAAATAGGTATTTATAGGCAAGCGACGAGAAGCTCATGTGAGGAACCATGCGCAGGTGTATAGAGCGGTGGCCTCATTAGCTTGTCTATATAAACACTCGTGACACTGCCGCGACCATCCACGGTTCTCCGCATTTTTCCCTTAGGGCCCTAGCTAGGCCGAGTGAGTCCATGCTATTGGACCATGTGGCAAAGCTCCACACTCTATGAAGAAAAAAGATTCTGAAGTTTTATTAATTCTGTGTTTATTATTTACAATTCATTCTAGTCTATAATTACAATTTTCTGTTACAGTAAACAAGGAAAGTCTACACCTGATTCCCTTAACTTTAGGGACAGATTATTAACCCTAATTTCCTTCACTAACTTTCCTGAAATATCTCCGAAGATTACTCATTCGAGATTTCCTACACTCCGCCTCAAGCCGGTGAATATAGATCTTCCATTCCCAAATTGCTAACATTCTCATCAAGCATGTTGTTAAACAGTCCCTTTGTCATCACATCTGCAAGTTGAAGTCCGGTCAGGACATACGAAGTAAAAAAATCAATCCACTGTTTAGCTTCTCTTTAATAAAGTGTCTGTCTATCTCTATGTGTTTCGTCCGGTCATGTTGCACTAGGTTGTGGGCTATACTTATAGCTGATTTGTTATCATAAAATAGCTTCAGGTTTGCTCCATTGAATATTCAGGTCCTCTAGGATAATTTTGACCCATAATAATTCATATACTCCTCTTGACATAGCTTTGAACTATACTTCAGCACTTGACCTTGCTACCAAACTCTGTTTTTTGCTTCTCCAGGATATTAAGTTTCCTCCAAGAAAAGTACAATAGCCCAAAGTTCATTGTCTATCAACTGGAGACCCTGCAAAGTCCGCATCTGTGTAAACTGATAGATCAATTACAGATCCCTTTTTGAATAAAATTCCCTCCCCTGGGTGTGACTTTAAGTAATGAAGCACTGAGTAGACTGACGGAGCAAGTAAGCTATATGTGGCATAGTATGGGAGATAGATGAGTTTTCAAACAAGTCTTTGGTACATCTTAATTTGTGATTCTGTTCAATGGGAGTTCCAACTAGTTTGCTAGCCATCATGCATGTTTCCTTGAGCAGCTCTTTACCATACGTTTGTTGAGAAATAAAAATTTCCCCCTTGATCGAGCCACCTCAACTCCAAGGAAATACTTCACACTTCCTAAATCTTTTATTTCAAATTCCTTGGCAAGACACTGCTTCAAGGCCTCCTTATCTACTTCATCGTTTCCTGTCACTATGATATCATCCACGTAGACAATTAAAACAGTGACTCCCTTAAGGCTGAATGTTTAATGAAAACCATCTCCTTGACTTCGCTTGTAGCCACTAGCTATCATCACCTTGACAAACCGTCCAAACCAAGCACGTGTGGATTTTCTCAGCCCATATAACGCCTTTCCAAATCGGCAAACCTTGTTCTTGTCAACCCCACTAAATCCCGGTGGAGTACTCATATAAATCTCCTCTTCTAATTTTCCATGAAGAAAGGCATTCTTAACATCAAGGGCAACAAAATCCTCACTATCCTTACTGTATTCATCTTTGCTATGAGAAAAAACGTTTCTTGATAATCTACTCCATATGTTTGCGTGTATCCTTTAGCGAATTGTAACGTTCTAGGGACCCATCTCCCTTAAATTTTACTCCATACACCCACTTATAGCCCACTGCTTTCTAACTTTTTGGTAAATCAACCAATCCCCAAGTCCCGTTCTTCTCTAATGCATCAAGTTCTGCTTCTACAGCAAGTCTCCATTATTTCTTCAACAATGCTTTAGACAATGAGCTAGGTATAGAAACTGTGTTTAAGGTGGAAAGGAAACTTTGATGGTGTCGGGAAAACTTTTCAAAAGACACAAAGTGAGAGAATGAGTATAGGGGTCTTTTGGTGCATTCTTGGGTCTTTTTCCTTAGAGCAATAGGCAGGTGTAGGTCGTGGTCAAGGTTAAGAGGCTCGGGACAAGGTGGTTCAGAGCTGGAAGAAGGATGGTCTCTTGGTGGTGTAGAATTCATATTTGAATCACTCATTGTTACCCTGAAGCTTGGTCAGAGGATTTTTCTTGCCTTGTAGTCACGATGGGATCTCCTTTCCTTGTATACACTTGGTCGAACAGAACCAGTCAAAGATTTTTCCATCTACTCTTTTTTCTTCCAATCCATTGGATTGTGGAATCGACTCTTGAGATTTAGATTTAGACAACTCAGATTTGGATGATTAAGTGGTGGAAAGTTTGACTCCTCATCTTCAAGTTTGTGTAACTCCCCCTAAAGATAAGGAGAGGTGAAATAGGACTTATTTTCAACAAATGTAACATCGACTGAGACACCAATGAGCTCTAGCTCAACTCGTACTTCTCACTTTTGTTAACGGAGAGGTCAAGTGTTCAAATCACACCCTGGTACTTAAAAAGGTTGGGTGTTCAAGTCTTACCAGAGGCCTCATCAAAAGGCCCATTTACTACTGCTTACTTCTCTAAACAGAAAGGTTGAGTGTTCAAACCCTACACAATAGCCACCCTCATACTTCCCTACTAATTAAGCCACCCTAGTACTTCACTACTATACCATAGCCACCTTTATACTTCACTAGTGGCTGGTACTTCACTGCACCAGAGAGGTCGGGTATTCAAACAATTTGTTCTAATCACACCAAAAGCATGATATAGCCTTTTAAGGCATTAAATAATAATAATAAGGGTTAGGGTAAGGTCTATGTCCCCTCTAACCTTTAAAAAATAATTATAAAAAAAAAGTAACATCGGCCTCACAAAAAGTAACATTGGCTGAGACAGAGTTTTCTAGTTGGAGGATGATAACATTTGTAACCCTTTTGAGTAGATGAGTACCCGACAAAGACACACTTAAGAGCACATAGATCTAACTTCGCACTGTTATGACTATGAGCATGGACAAAGGACGTACACCCAAAAACTAAGGAGTGAGATTGAAGGAAGATCAAATATTTGGTTAGAATTCGGACAATTGGTCTAGTAGACTTTGAAACCCGAAGACCCTGGAATCTGTTTATGACATAAGCTGACGTGAATACAACTTCTCCCAATATTATTTTGGCACACTTTGTTGAAACAATAAGGCTCTAGTACTCTCAAGAAGATGTCAATTTTTTCTTTCTACCACTCCATTTGTTGTGGAGTGGTGATACAAGATGATTCATGTATGATACCTTCCTTTTGGAAATACGGACTCAAGCTTTGATTGAAATAATCACGAGCATTGCCGTACGAAAGTGCTTTATCTTGGAGCCAAACTGATTTTGAATCACTGCATGAAAGATAGAGATCATATATGTCTCACATCAGACTTATTTTTGAGTAAATAGAGCCAAGAGACTCTTATGCAATCATCAATAAAGATGACAAACCACTTAGACCCTAAGATGTTTCGAATAGTTGATGGCCCCCAAATATCACTATGGATTAAAAAGAAAGGAAAGGAAGATCGTTCATTATTGATGGGAAAAGGTACACGAGTATGTTTCGCATACTCACAATATCACAATGAAAAGACTAAACATCAAACCCCTTGAACAAATTGGGAAACATTATTTTCAACGCCAGAAAAGACACAAGACCTAGACGCCTATGATGTAACCAGATGACATATTTATTGGAAGAAGAAAACAATGTGGACAAAGCAGACTACTGAATTTCAGTTGACTTGATGTACCAAGTAAAAGAATCCATTATGCTCCTTAGCAAGTCCAATCCTCTTCCCCAAACTCTGGTCCTGAATTTTGCAACAAGAATCATGGAATATAACACGAGTTAGATTTTTAGTAAGCTTTTGTATGGAAACCAAATTTGTGGATAGCTGGGGAACATGAAGAAATATTTAAGAACCAATTCTGGTGTAACTGAACATCTCCTATTCCTGCTACCGTGGTTGTAGAACTATCAGCAACAACAATCTTTCTATTGCTAGGACAAGGGGGATAGAGTTTGAATTTATTTGAAATAAGGATCATATGGTCCGTAGCACCAAGATCAAGGACCCAGGCATTTCTAAGCTCATTACTTAAAAGCATTTAACCCAAGAGAGATTAGAGCCTCATCTAAAAGTGTCACTGAACACATACCGTGATTCGTTGGTTGAGAATTGTTAGTTGATGGTTTTCCAATAGTCCCTAGCATACTAAATCCTCGAAGAACTTGAGTAGAGTCTTGAATCAACACATGAGCCTGCCTTTGCTGGCCACCTTTCTGTCCTAGTCACGATTATTTGTGGATGGTTTCCCATGTAGCTTCCAGCATCGTTCTTCGGTGTGTCATGGTTTCTTGCAGTAGGTGCACCACAACTCTTCGCGATCCTTTTGCACACTTGACCTATTGGACTTGTCTGCAACAACTTTGTCCAGTACTAGTACCAGCCCCCTCTGAGGTTTAGAGCCTAGAAGAGAATTTTTTTTGGTTGAAGGCGACTCTTAACATAATGCACTGCAGCTTTCTTCTGCACGAACTAGGGATAATGCTTCGTTTAGAGAGGGCAATTCAGGTCTTCCTGAATTTGAATTCGTACAAGATCAAATTCAGAATTTAGGCCAGTCAAAAAATCATAAACTCGGTCCCTTTTTATAAATTTATTGATGAACACTTAACATTTGCTACAGTTCAAATCATGTGTCGAGTAATAATTCAGTTCCTGCCATTGGTTTTGCAGAAAATTAGCATATTCTTTCACTGTTTTTGTTCCCTGTTTCGCTCCAGTTGTCTTCGTCTTGATATCATAGATAAGAGCTGCATCATAGACCTTGGAATACGTCTAATGAAGGGCATCTCAAATTACCTTTGGTATAGGAAGAAACATACACGCAACACTGGTTTCAGGGTTCATGGAATTCCATAACCAAGACATGATCATTGAATCTTCTTCTTCCAAAACTTCACATCCTGTCATTCCGCTCTCCGGTGATATCTTCCAGTAAATGACCCAACTTTCCTTTCCCTTTCAGGGACGTTTGAACCAGTTGAGACCACTTCAGATAATTTTTTCCCTTATATGCTTCCTGGATGTTCTGAAGCTCTGTTGTGCTTCGTGTAATCTGTTCGTCCTCCACAGTTGAAGACAATCGCGGCGTTGAAGATGTAACATCCGCTATGATTGAATAGGATAAAATAATGTGGAGATAAAAAAAATGAATAGGAAAGAAATAGCGATGACAGCTGAAGTCTGAAGAGAATAAAGAAGGAACCAGAAATTAAGGCTGGGATTAACAAGTAAAGGTGGTATTTTCCCCACAACCCTAGACGAGCTCTGATACCATAAAGAAAAAAAATTCTGAAGTTTTATTAATTTTGTGTGTATTATTCACAATACATTCTAGTCTATATATACAATTTTCTGCTACAGCAAACAAAAAAAGTCTACATCTAATTCCCTTAACTTAAGGGAGAGATTATTAGCCCTGATTTACTCCTGATTTCCTCCACTAACTTTTCTGAAATATCTCCTAAGATTATTCATTCGAGATTTCCTACACACTAGCCTCTAACCCATAACTCCCTAGTGATCCAAATGCAGGGTAAATGTTACACCCATGAGGGCGCAATACGTTCCCTGCACAAAGTTGTGGCGCCTTAGTCATGTCCTTCCAAGGTACCTAGGTGAATATAGTGCAAACGCAGGTAACACCAGCTGTCTAAATGGGGTGTATAGTGTCATGCACATTAACTTATATGCAAAACTTTGTGGCAGTTAGGTACGCGAATGAAGCACACGCTACTTGCGGGTTAGGACACGCACGTTCATGTCACGTGGAGGAATACCTATCGTATACCTACAATGACATGTTCTTACAAATCAGATTCTCTAGTGACAGGCGTCCTTCCTACTTAGACTTGCAAACCTTATGAGTGATCTCTACCACCCTCCTAGACACATGACAAGATTCATCTTAAGTCGAGAAATGGACTTAAAGATATAGAGAAGAGTAAGAACACTCACAAAATAGCGAGGGCCCTCAGTCTAAAACATTATGGTATCATCTATAAACTGTAAGTGAGACACCCACCATAAGTAGAATGAGATGTTCCTATTGACGAGATTCCCAAGTGTCAGGTGTCCTTCCTCCTTAGGCTGGAGAAACAGACTTAAAGATGTAGAGAAGAGTAAGAACATTCTTAAGAAACCTAGTGCTATTAGACAGAAAGATAACGGTATCATCCATAAACTGTAAATGAGACATCCGCGATAAGGGTAAACTGAAAAGGGGAAAATTGGTTTGTCCCCTGAGTCAGACTCTCTCTCTCTCTATCTCTCTCTCTCCCTCCCTTCTTCCCTCCCTCCCTCTCTCTCTCTCTTTCTCTCTCTCTCTCTCAAACTATCCCCCCTCTCTCTCAGACTCTCTCTCTCTCTCTCTCTCTCCCTCCCTCCCTCTCCCTCTCAGACTCTCTCTCTCTCTCTCTCTCTCTCTCTCTATATATATATATATATATATATATATACTCTTCTATTCTCAGCTTCTACTTCGTGTTACTAGTCTTCTTCCATTTTCCTAGTCATATTCTTATTATACTGCCTCTAAGCAGAGGCACTAACAGTGTGGGAAAAGGGGGGACAGCATCTAGAGTTTCATCATGAAGTTGTGTCATGAAATGCTGTGGCTTAGTAATCGAACTACAAGAGGAAAAGTTTGATGTGGTCCTTGGTGGTCCTCGTTCATGAATCTAAGAGGAAGACATTTAATAGTATGCCTATCAGAAGTATTTAGGGACAAGGTTTCGGAAGTGGGTGTTTTTGAGGCATCATCATTTAGGATTCCAGATTAGCTTTGTGCAATGAAGCACCGATACACCAAAATGGCCTCTGTGGCATTAACAGATACACTTGAGATACGGATACGGGGATACAGCTCGATACAAATTGGATACGTTCCAGACGTATCCAATCATTAATATTTAATTATTTTATTCAGTTATGACAGGGATACGGCTTGGATACATCGGGTATACAACTCAAATACAACACTGATACGATGAGGATACGACATGGATACCTCGGGGTCAAAATAATAATTTTTCATTCGTTAAAGCAGGAGCTTTTCAGCAAATAACATAAGTTGTTAAGTGATAATTCTACTAAGATGTGCTACATAATTTTCAAAAAGATAAGAGCCCAAGATCTTGAGTGGATAAAATGATATCCGTGTTGGTAATCAAACATTATTATAATCTCTTATCTCTCCTTTCTCAGTTTTCTTTTCTTTTTTAAAATATATTTTCTTAGAAATGCTACCCAAAAGGCTAAACCCCTTTTTTTCAAATAAATTTTCTTAGTATTTCTCTTCATCTCTCCCTTCATCTATCTTCGGATTCAGTGTTTCATTAATGCAATGCTAAATGAATTTTCAACAGCTTGGGAAATAGAAATGTATTTTTGGAAAGCATATTGTATTAGTTTTTACTTCTTGTCTTGTTGACATGTAAGAACTGAAAAGTAATATTTATTTATGACGTACTTAGCTACATGATTCTTAGGTGAATTATTTACAGATGAAATATAACACATATTTTATATTATAAGATTTTCGTATCCTTGTCGTACCCGTGTCTTATTTTTTTTGGATTTTGACGTATCGCTTTACCCGCACTGTATCGCACCCATATCCCACAGACATTACAGTGCTTCATACGCTTTGTGCATGAAGGTGGTGCACGGACCTTTTCGTTGTTTACTCGCCTTCAGTTTAAGGGGAGGGTGGTTGACCTCGGTTTACGGGCCTACTAGACCTAAACTAAGTTCTGCCTTTTGGGATGAGCCACAAGGGATGAGTAATAATCTTGCTGGTTTGTGTGAGTCTAGGTGGGTGCATAAGTGGTGATTTTAGTGTGACTAGGCATTCGTCTAAGAATTGTGGAGTCTATCAGGTCAAGGCAAGCAGGAGGAGTTTTGACGAATTCAGTGAAGTGTCACCATAGAGACATAGCTCATTCGAATGCCCACTTCAATTGGTTAGTTTTTGATCATCAGTAGTTAGTTAGTTTTTGATCATCGGTTATCAAGTTGCAATGCGGATTGATAGGTTTCGTTCCTCAAACAAGTGTGAGGATGTTTTCCCCTCACTTCTTCACGTGGTTTTATAATGTCCTGTCTCTAATCGTTTTTCAACATCTCTTGAGTCAAGCCGAGTGCAGTGGGGCAGACTCCTTTTCGGTTTGAGAATATGTGATTGTCTCATTTTAGATTCCATAATCAGGTTGCTTGTTGGTGGATGGAGTGTCTAACATCAGGGTTGGGCAGGTTTATAGGGTGTAGAGTTCAGTCTTGAGCTACGTCATATCTAGGGGTTCCTCTTGGGGGAATTCGAGAGCGCTCACCTTGTCGGACCCTGTTGTAGAAAGAGTGGCTAGACGCCTTGATGGGTGGAATCAAACCTTCTTTCCGTAGAAGATCATATTGCTCTTATTATATCGTGTTTATCAAGTATCCCTCTTTATTCTCTCTTTAAGATTCCCCACCGAACATTAAATAGTATTGGCACGGTAGATAGTATTGAGAGAATTATTGGAGACTTCAAATGGGAAAGGGCTAAAAAGGGTGGGAGAGGTCACTTGTTGGCAGGGAATAAGGACGCCTAAGGAGGGAGGCTTGGCGCTAGGGAACCTTGCCTGCTGGAACATCTCTTGTTCGGTATGCTGGTTAAGTGGCTTCTAGCATTTTCCGCGTGAACCGCCATCTATTTGGCGTCTATCTGGCATAAAGTGATGAAGAGCAAGTTCAGCATGCTTCATAATGGGTAGGATGCTCAAGCGGAAATTTTGGTCACTCACAAAAGTACCTGGAAGTTCAAATTCACTAGTGCAATCCATTATTCCTCCCTCTTGTCTTCTAAGAGATGGCGGTCACATTCATTTCAGGAAGATGTGTGGGCTGGAAAAACTTTGTTGAGTATTATTGCCTTCATTTATTTTGTCTTTAGTAATTCATATGCTCAATATCTACTTTCTTTTCTGGGGGTCTCGAGTACCCTTCGTGGAATTTCCATTTCTGCAATCTTATAATTGGGAGACTGGGGCGGTTCTTGCTCTTCTTAGTTCTTGGCCTTCTCTTGTAGGTGAGGTTCAATTGAACCCTCTTGGGTGTTGGTGGGGTCGATCACTACTCTTTTCGCTTCTTTCTATCCCATTTGACTCAATCTACATATCCATCTCAATTTCCTCTCTTCTTCTAATTAGAAAGTCAGAGTCCCATTCAAAGTTGGAGCTTTTGTTTAGTGATTGGTGCTTTATAAGCTCAATATATGTGATATCACCCGGAATTGGTGTGTGATGTGGAAGTGTTGCTCAGAGTCTCTTGATCACTTTCCCATTCACCAGGAAAGATTCCTATGAATAAGTTATTTTTGGGTAGCCAATTTGGTTTAGCTCGGCTTCAGTATCTTATTTTCTCCTGATGCGAGTTGGAGACTTTGGTAGGGGTAGAAATGTTAGCTTGTTAATGTTGTTGTTCTCTGATGCATATGACCCTATTGAACTCAGAATCTTCCAAGATGAAAAAAGTCAAAGAATCCCTTCTTTGTTTTGGTCTCTTCTTGGGATAGAATAGTGTTCATGCATCTCTTGGGGAGTTGGCTACGGGTGCCTTTCGAGGAGTCCCTATATCAAACTAAGTTATGATAGAAATCAAAATTTTATGTCCCAATTTTTCATTCAAATCTATGTGGAAAAGGATGTGATAGTTTAGATATCACATTAATTAGCTGGTGGGATCACATTGTAACCAATCCATGAATTGCCACATAGTTGGGATTGAATATTAGGATAAAGAACTGGATCCCAATCATTTTCTTGTCCGATTTGAGTGCTTTGGCTTCTTAATTGATTTTCCCTTCGTTGTATTTTGTACTTTATTTGTTTCTTTTTGTGACTTCTTTTCTTGTACTCACTCCACCCAAAATAAGAGTCACACGTCCCATTTTGTTTGTCTGATAGCATTTCTCAAATTGAAGCTTCAAAGCTCCATACCTTTTCATGTTTTTTCTTTCTTGTTGAAGATATGATACTATTATCTAACGCGCCATACAAAAAAATTATCATCACTTTAGTACAATTTATAAGAAATAGAGAAGCAAAAATATGATTTTAAAAAGTTTGACTTGTCAAGTGCAATTGTGACATATGTAGTAACTATTTATTCTATTAATCAAATCTTCTTTTCCTATCAAAAAACAAAAGGAAAAAAATAAGGTATAAGATCTAACAAATTATAATTAAAAACATTATTGCATCTACAAGAAGTAAATTTATTCTCCCTCCATCTTAAAAAAATAATGACATTTCTCTATTGAAAATTCTACCTAACACAATATCAAATTACTATTTAACATACATTTAAAATGTTTTAAGTTATAAAATTTCAATCATTGAAACAATACGAAGAAAAATATTAATAACAACTTTCAGAACTTTGCAAGAACAAGTAAATTTTCATAAAGTTGACAAACAAAACTCAAAGTGAGACTATTTTTTTAGGACAGAGGGAGTATATATATAGTGAAGAAATTAACATTAATTTTGATTATTTTTACCATGAAAGCTATTCAAATATCGGAAGAAGTATAGTCAATTGCGAGATTGATAATATTTAGTTTCCATAAAAGATGAAAGAAATAGTTAGCAAATATTCTAATTTGCATTAAATAACAACTATAAATATGGAAAATAGTGAAAGAATAACATTTACCTCAGATACGATTTACCATATTCCAAATTTTGTTTGAAGGAAAATCACTAAAATCTAAACACGTATTGGGTGAGTAAAAAAAAAGACCAAATCTTAGAGAAATTACGATAAACAAAAACAGAAAGAATTTTTCATTTATTTTGAAATGATAATAACATTGACCTATAAAGTAGTGAAACCTACTTTCTATCAATTAAAAAATTCAAAACTCCCAAAAATTAACATTGGGGTTTTGGAGTTCATCAAAACTCCCAAAAGTTACTAATTTCTAAAAAAAAAATTTTGGTGAAAATCATAAGTGTTTTTCTAAAAAATATTTATTTTAAATACCTTAAACTTTCAACTTTTACAACTCCATCCATCTAATCACACTTAGTGAACTACACTCTAACGACATCCAGCTCAGAGAGACAGACCATCGGTCTACAAAAAGGGCCAACTTTGGTCACGTTCGTGCATTTGCGTTGTATTTTGATTTTTTGATAGTAGAGGACTGGCTATATATATATATATATATATATATATATATATATATATATATACACACACACACACACATATATTATATAATACACACACATACATACATATTATATACAACAGCTTTTCTTTCTTTATCCGAGGAATTTAAACAATAGTTAGAATATCCTTATTTTGAAGTAAAATTAAAAATAAAACCAAAAAAAAAAAATACAAGAAATCCATAACTTCTAAATACAATCCAATTTCCTGTTTAAAAGAATATCCTAGTCTATTAAGTAATTTTGTCTATTAATTGAATCTTAAATAGAAAACAATGCAAGAAAAAGAAGCTATAACTATTGACAAACTATCATTAAAAACATTATTGGAGCTTCTAAAAGTATACAATAGAAAGACGGTATATATATATATACACACACACATATATATAGTTAATATCCTATTTGCAGAGGAAAATTTAAAAAACAAAAAACAAAGATAAGACATCCATAACTTCTAAATACAATCCAATTTCTTATTTAAAAGAAATATCCTAGTCTATCTTTTAGTTAAAAATATAGTTATAAATATCTTACAATACACGATACGTATGTTATGATACGATACAAAAATATGGGTAATTGATACATATTTTATGTATGTTACAAAAATATGGGTAATCGATACGTATGTTATGTGTGTTCTATTTGACAATGTATCCTATGATAAGTTATTCGTAAATATAGAGTGTCGTATCTTAAGATACGTTGTTGAATTATAATATAGAATCGTGCCAAAGCCCGGACTTCCCCCATTTGTGGGGTACGAGAAAGGGGATAGTGTAGGCGCCTAAGCCGTCTTGCCCCGCATTAATTACAAAATTAGAGACAGTAACAATAGGAAATAAAACTCAAAATTCTCTCAAATTCAATTTCATTTGTTATCTTCATTTGAGGATCGATAAATGCAACATTGAACTTCACTTACTTTTATATTTACAAAACGATTACGATACTAAGAGAAATCCTATCTACCAACAATCATCATCATCATCAACTTGTCGAGTTTCAGCAATTCTACGCATGATTTATGTAGATATAAAGCAGCACGGAATAAGCATGGATAATCGGTGATTAAAAAAACAGAAAGTGGAGTTTTTACCTTTGAGTCGGAGAAAGACACCATTAACGTGATTTCTTCAAAACGGAACAAGCACAATCACGCCGAGGGAGAAGAGACAGAGTGAGAGAATAGTTTTACTTCAAAAATGTCGAGGCGGTGGGGGGTGGGGGCATTGTGGGCTTGGTGATCGCCTGTTGGGTGTCAGCTGTGACTGTGTGTGTGTGAGAGAGAGAGAGAGAGAGGGAGCTTAAACGACGGTTGTGTTATAAACGTGTTTGCTTGTTTTCTGTCGTTGTAGCCTTGTATGACGAACCTGTTACGTACAGGGAAAATCTTACACGCTCTAGGTGGTCTCACGGGTCCCGAATCCCGATCAAAGTTTAACAACTTCTTTTTTTGTGGGTCAGGACCCGGGGAGAGAGAGAGAGAGCGAGAAAATATTGGGAGGTGCTAAAAGGAACCCTACGTGTGAAATTACTAATTTTTTCTCTTTTTTATACACAGATCATTTTTAACTTAAAATTATTATTTTTATTTGCTTATATTTTATGTTAATTTTAATTTTTTTACTGTTATTATTGTGTTATAATGTACTTTTCTAAAAAAAAAAAAAACAGAGGGGCATGCGCATGTCCTCTTGAACATGCGTCTGTCTCATGCGCATATTTCAAGTGGACATGTGTTTGGCTCATGCGCATATCCCCCTTGTTTTTTATTTTTCAATTGTTGCACTTTTATATCCACAATTTGTAAAAAAAATTTAAAAATGCACTATACCCCCATTGAATTTATTAATTTCGTTAAATTGTTAACTTAATAGAAATTTGCACTATACCGAATTAAAAAATTTAACGAAATTAACAAATTTAGGGGGTAAAGTGCAATTTTTAAAAAAAATTACAAATTTAAGGACTAAAAATGCAATAATTAAAAAATGAAGAACAAAGGTACATGTGCACGGACCAAAGACATACGCCAAGGCCTTGGACATGTCCCTCTAATTTTCTTTTTCTTTTTTTTTTTGTAAAAATGTATATTATAACACAACAATAAAGCAAAAAAAATAATATATTTAACACAAAATATGTTAAAAACATATACATTACAAGCAAATAACTAAGCAAAAAAATCAAATTTAACACAAAATATGTCGAAAACATACACATTCGAAGCATATGAAAGTGAGAGTTTTAAGTTGAATATTTTCTATATATAAAAGACGATGGCAAGTTAGTAATTTCGCCGAAAATTGCGTTTAGCATATAGGGGGGGCTGCGTTTAACCCCTATAAAAATATTTAGTGGTTTACGATAAGAGTGATGATACATCGACCGAGCAAATTAATCGACCATCAATCGAATGTGTATTAATGGGTTGTATCGTACAACCTCACAATGTATATTTGGTTGATGTCGGGTTAATTTGGTCGGTAGCTGAAGGACCAAAAAATATACACCCCAAAGTATACTCTCAAATATTCCAAAAGATGTACGAAATGGGCCCACACACGCGAATTGTGTCCAGAAAGCTTCGCCACCCTATAAATAGGGGGCTTCCCCCTCACATCATTGATGGCTTCCTCACTAAGCTTCAGGCTTCCTTCTCTCTCCCTTTTCTCCCTAAAATTATATTATCTCTATATATCCTGAGACACTGATTATTACACCGGAGAGTTTTGGCGGGGAAAATTCTCTGCCTTCTCACGATTGTTTACTCTTGCAGATATCGACAACGCCAGATATCCTACCACGATGATGACAACTTTCACTAGACAATGACTCCGGACACATACATACGACAATGCTTTCGGCACCCCGGTATGGTGATTATTTTGGCATCATCAGTTGGTTCCGTTGCCGGGAATGACATATTCCGTCAGCCACGACGGAGCTCCGTTCAAAGGGTGGCGGAACACCAAGACAAGCTGTCCATGCGGACTAGACGAAGCAAACGAGACCGGAACAAAAAAGTGAGACCACCATCAACTGCGCACTGGCCAGACGGGCATAACCACGAAAAAATCACGGCCGTCGGAATAGAAACGCGCCCGCACGCGCCACCCAAAGGCTGCGGGAGGCGGTAAACGCCAACAGAGCTCCGGCATAGCAGTTCCACACCATTTCGGCGTCTAAACAGAGATCAAACAGCACCCTTGGCTGCGCCTCTCCAAGACAAGCACGACGGCACAAAAATCACGGCCAACGGAGCTCTCACGCTCCCGCACGCGCCGCCTGAAGACGCTGGAGCCTTCCCCGCTAGTACACGCGTCGGCCAGCTAGATCTGACGCGCCCGTATGCGCGCCACGTGTCTTATATTCTGGAAAACTGCACAAAGGCCCTTCAGCTCTTGGAAATTTCTGGGAAGCCCTTTATCTTTTGAAAATTTTTGGGAGGCCCCTTGTCTTTTAAAAATTACAAATGGACCCCTAATGTTCTGGATTCTGGCCATTAGGCCCCTATATTTCTGGAAATGGCAATCTAGCCCCTTAATTTCTTAAAAGTATAGAAAGGTCCTTTATCTTCTGGGAAACCTTCAACAGGACCCTCAACTTCTGGATATGGCAATCTGGCCCACATATTTCTGGAAGTAACTAATGGACCCCTCTATAATGTCTTAAGGTGATCTCCTTCCATTATTTATCTTCAATTCTAAATATGTTGCTCCTATGTCCATTTTATTTATATATCAAACATATTAAATGCAAAATGAGTCATCAAATCCTAAATAGGAGATATATATATATGCAACTCGTATGCCTATTAATTGCTGATAATTAGTGCAAATCACTAATGAATTAACATGATGTACTCATAAAAGCAACACCATGATTAAAGTTAGAATATCGAGCATAGTACTTCGCTACTCTAATATGCTCATTTAAAATATATTCTTTTACACATTTGATGTCATAAAAACACGGGTTTATTCTCTTATAAAAATTATGACATGCTACTCAAATTAAAAATGCTACAAGCCCATTTATTTATTCACTCAAATACACCAAATAGTTGCCATGTTGCACATCTACTTTGCGAATAGAAACGACTCAAACTCTATTCATACTATGCTTCAACTGCGAATGAACTCACCATGCAACTCAATTATAATTTTGATCGTATAAAGCTCGTAAATGGCTTGTGCTTTGTCATCAACCCGGATTACCATGCTACTCGCCCGCGGAAAATACATTAGTATGAAAAGTATGCATTAATTCATGCTTCAATTCAGTCAATTCAACAATTCAACAATTCCCTAATGTGCCGCCGGCACACTTAATCCTAAAAATGCGCGAGATAACATGCCTTTTTCGCTTACGCATCAGAACTATTATATCGTATCATGACTCACTTTACAATACAGAATAAAATAAATTGATGGTTGAAAGTCAGCATCATTTTATGTAATTCATTTGAAAATACATATTGTCTGCCCACTTGTGTCAAACACACAAACTTAAATATGCAATTTTTATCTCGACTGTCGAGAGCTCATGCTCGACATAACATGGCTAGCCCTATAAAATTATATTAGCATAACGTGCACGCGTTACTGTATGCTTCAATTCCGTGAACTTGCACACTTTTATGAGTTTACCATATCTTTTAATAGCACAACATGTCGCCACTATGATTTATCCTCGCATAATGCGTACATACATATGTGATCTTAACTTGTATAAAATAATAAGATCTTTTGCCTATGCAATAGCTACAATTATTCATTGTCATTCACATGAACTGCGAGCATGATCACCTTATCTACGCGGTGAAAAAAAATACATAATATGCATTTAAAATAAAAGGAGAATACTTTTTGATCTGCAATAATGTCTCTACTACATTTTAAAACGCAATATACAAGTTAATAGAGCCTCGACGGCAACGAACAATAACACGTTGTACCACTTAAAAATGAACCTCGCTGCGAGTCGAGATCACTTCTAAAAGGCCTGAGAACCTTCACAAAAGATAACCTCACCACATCGAAGACATATTTCAAAATGGTCCAAACACCTGTCGAAATATATATTACTCACAAAATTCGAAATTTGTAAGACCAACGAACTCGATCGGGAAACCCGTCACTCGAGGGGCTACGTACCGTTGAAGTAAAAGCTATATTTCTTACTCCTCGACCTTAGAGAGTTCTCTCACGCTCGAAAAGTGGGGGGCTACTACTATTACCGATACAAATAGTGAGATTTTACAGAAATCTTGCTCAGCTCTTATCCTCACCACTCGAGTTTACTCGCAGTGAGCAGATCTTATCCTCACCGCTCGAGTTTACTCGCGGTGAGCAGATCTTATCCTCACCGCTCGAGTTTACTCGCGGTGAGCAGATTTTATCCTCACCGCTCGAGTTTACTCGCGGTGAGTAGATTTGGTCCTCACCGCTCGAGTTTACTCGCGGTGAGCAGATTTGGTCCACACCGCTCGAGTTTACTTGTGGCTGAGTAGTACCCAGCGTCTTCTAGTGTTATCCTCACCAATCGAGTTTACTCGCGGTGAGTAGATTTTGTCCTCACCGCTCGAGTTTACTCGCGGCTGAGTAGTTCCCAGCGCCTTCCAGCGCTTATCATCGCCGCTCGAGTTTACTCGCGGTGAGTAAATTTGGTCCTCACCGCTCGAGTTTACTCGCGGCTGAGTAGTACCTCAGCGCCTGCCAGCGCTTATCCTCATCGCTCGAGTGTTATTTTCGGTGAGTAGATTCGGTCCTCACCACTCGAGTTTACTCGCTGATGAGTAGTACCCAGCGCCTGCCAGCGCATATCCTCTCAGCTCAAGTTTACTCCTGGTGAGCAGATCTTATCCTCACCGCTCGAGTTTACTCGCGGTGAGCATATTTAATCCTTACCGCTCGATTTTACTCGCGGTGAGTAAATCTTTTCCTCACTGCTCGAGTTTACTAGCGATGAGCAGATTTTATCCTCACCGCTCAAGTTTACTTGCGGTGAGTAGATTTGGCCCTCACCGCTCGAGTTTACTCATGACTGAGTAGTTCCAGCGCCTTTCAGCGTTTATCCTCATCGTTCGAGTATTACTCGCGGTGAATAGATTTAGTCCTCACCGCTCGAGTTTACTCGCGGATGAGTAGTACCCAGCGCCTGCCAGTGCTTATCCTCTCCACTTGAGTTTGCTCGCGGTGAGCAGATCTTATCCTCACCGCTCGAGTTTACTCGCGGTGAGCAAATCTTATCCTCACCGCTCGAGTTTACTTGCGGTGAGCAGATTTTATCCTCACCGCTCGAGTTTACTCGCGGTGAGCAGATTTTATCCTTGCCGCTCGAGTTTACTCGCGGTGAGTAGATTTGTTCCTCACCGCTCGAGTTTACTCGCGGCTGAGTAGTACCTAGCGCCTTCTAGCGCTTATCCTCGCCGCTCGAGTTTACTCGCGGTGAGTAGATTTGGTCCTCACCGCTCGAGTTTACTCGCGGATGAGTAGTACCTCAGCGCCTCCCAGCGCTTATCCTTATCGCTCAAGTGTTACTTGCGATGAGTAGATTCGGTCCTCACCGCTGGAGTTTACTCGCAGATGAGTAGTACCCAGTGCCTGCCAGCGCTTATCCTCTCCGCTCGAGTTTACTCGCGGTGAGCAGATCATATCCTCACCGCTCGAGTTTACTCGCGGTGAGCAGATTTTATTCTCACCGCTCGAGTTTACTCGCGGTGAGCAGATTTTATCTTCACCGCTCGAGTTTACTCGCGATGAGTAGATTTGGTCCTCACCGCTCGAGTTTACTCGCGGCTAAATAGTACCCAGCGCCTTTCAGCGCTTATCCTCACCGCTCGAGTTTACTCGCGGAGATTTGTTCCTCACCGCTCGAGTTTACTCGCGGCTGAGAAGTACCCAGAGCCTTCTAGTGCTTATCCTCGCTGCTCGAGTTTACTCACGGTGAGAAGATTTCTTCCTCACCGCTCGAGTTTACTCGCGGCTGAGTAGTACCTCAGTGCCTGCCAGCGCTTATCCTCACCACTCGAGTTTACTCGTGGTGAGCAGATTTTATCCTCATCGCTCGAGTTTACTCGTGGATGAGTAGCACCTCGCGCCTGCCAGCGCTTCATACTGTACTCGGCCTGGGCTTCATATTATTCTCATGCCCGAGTCTCCTATTATTACGAGATCGGAAATCTAATAATAGAATTAGATTAAAATATATTAATAAAGAAAAATACTTAAAGTTGGCAGCACGCCACTTAAAGTATAGAACTACTGCTTAGGATTGGCAGCGGGTCACTTCAAGTAGTCTCAAAACATCACTCGAGGTCGGCCTATGTCACTCGGTGGTGGTTCCAAATTATCACTCAAGGTCTACTTTGGCCACTTAGTGATGGTTCTAATTGTCACTCGAGGTCGGCCATGGCCACTCAGTGATGATTCTAATTGTTATTTGAGGTCGGCCATTGCCACTCAATAATGATTCTATTCAAATTGTCGCTCAAGGTCGGCCAAAGCTACTCAGTGATGATTCTAATTGTTATTCGAGGTCGGCTATGGCCACTCAATAACGATTCAATTATTACCCAAGGTCGGCCTTGGCCACTTGGTAATAGTTCCAAACCATTATAAAAAAACATAATCTACATCGCAAGGATTAATATTAGAGATAATAATTCAAAAGACAAATGTTCTTTACCTCGCTAAGAATAAATTATTCCTTCAATTTCTAAAAATTGTAAAAAACCTTCTAAAAAGGTAAAAATACGATTACGAGAATTGAAAGTGATTAACCGGGAAAATTATGTCTCGACTCCTCGAGCAACCGAAATCTCGCCTCGCCGAGCATACAAAAGCCTCGGTCTCTCCGAGCAAATCAAGACTCGATCAATCCCGAGTAAATAAAATCTCGACATGCTCGAGCCAATAAAGTCTCGCTGAGCGAGAAATCTTAATCCTCGGCAAACCCGAGTAAATCAATTAGAAATCTCGGTCGTAAATCCGAGCCAAAGGAGCTAACCTTGCTCTTTAAAAACTAAATACCAAAGACACGTCTTCAAGTTCAAGACAAAAAATGCAAACTTTTGGCACAATAGAAGAGAATCGCGAGCAAATACTACTCCTCACCCTCGAGATAAATCTCAAGGAGTAAGGAGTGGGGGGCTACTGAAGGACCTAAAAATATACACCCCAAAAGTATACTTCCAAATATCCCGAAAGATGTACGAAACGGGCCCACACACGTGAAGTGTGTCCAGAAAGCTTCGTCACCCTATAAATAGGGGGACTTCCCCCTCACATTCATGGATGGCTTCCTCACTAAGCTTCAGGCTTCCTTCTCTCTCCCTTTTCTCCCTAAAATTATATTATCTTTATATATCCTGAGACACTAATTATTACACCGGAGAGTTTTGGTGGAAAAAATTCCCTGCCTTCTCACGGTTGTTTACTCTTGCAGATATCGATAACGCCAGATATCCTACCACAATGACAACAACTTCCACCAGACAACGACTTTGGACACATACATACGACGATGCTTTCGGCACCCCCGGTATGGTGATTATTTTAGCATCATCAGTAGCCTTATCATTTTCTTTAACATAATTATGTTAGTCGTAAGTGTTAATAGAAAACTTTTTCTTCAGCTAAAGACTTTATTTTTGAAAAAATTAATAATTAAGGGATATATAATTGTCACTGAAGTTGATCTTAATTACAAAAATATTTAAGCAAAGTCAAGATACTTATATCACATATGAAAGGTAAAGTTGAAAAGTTTTTAAAGATTATAAGAATAATTTATTAAAATTGACTCTTTAAGTGAAACATGTTAAAATAAAATATTAGACTTTTTGTCTCGAATATAGGGAGTATTATTTACGGATTAAGTGAAATGAACAATATTTCAACCAAAATCGGTAAGACAAAGTTGTTAATTAAAAGTTTGTTGATTATTAAACAGTTGCCTATTTTAATTAAACGATGGCTTTTTATTACTATTTTGACCACCACAATAAGTGTTTAATATGGTCGTCTACAATTACTGAATATTTTTTCGAGACCCGGGAAATTGTTTTCTGTGGATGTCAAATTCTCTTATTTTAATTTTGGTGACATGAAGGAACACTTATTTTGGGAAGAAGGATTCTCTATCTCATATTGAATGCCCTTTTTCTTAAAAAATGCAGTCTCCAAATAAATGACTTTTTTCGTCTAAAGTTACTAAATTCGCATTTGTTATATATCATATCGCAATGCATATTTGTAATACTATAATATTAATGCTCAAAAAATTAATGTGATGCCGCACAGAAGTGTCGTCCGATGGGCCGGACTGTCAATGTGTCTGGATATCTGGGCTGAGTCAAATCTGCCAAGACAAAGAGCAAAACACTTGGTGAATGCAGGGGCTGGCCCTGCTAGAACACTCCGGTGTGAGAGTAAGTAACCAGCTCTAATCACAGTTTGGCAGAGTGTAATTGCTAAACGTATGTTTGCGTACCTCTTCTTAGGGTTTGCGCATAGGCTTTTATAGGTCCGGCATTCATTAAAGTCACCACGTACGTAACTGCCAAGTAGTGGGTATAAATGCCGGTGTAGTGGGCGTAAATGCTGGGAATATTGGGCGTAATCGTCGGGCGCGTCCGTCCTCTGACGTTCTGCCACGTACCCACATCTATGTGCCACCTAAAGGCTAGCGAGGAGAGCTACCCTGCTTGCTGCGGCCTGATCTCTGTAGTTGGGTCATGCTCGCAAGTATCCTGGGAGGCCATCCCGGCTGTCTGATAATCATGAGTTTGCTCGCAGTGTGGTGGGTACTGACCTGTACCGTTCCTTAGGCCTGGACCCAGGGCCCATATTTTGGGCTTGGCCCTTCAGTGGCCCCCTGCTTTCTGTTCGTAGAGCATTCATGCTCGCGGTAGGAAGCATCACTCACAGTTCTTGTCATGCTGAGTCTAGGCGGTCATTTTGCCCGTGACCGCTGTCTTGTGCTAACCTTTCAAAGAATCATTCGAGCATGTGGTAGTTGTGTATAGGTGTCCGTGTCGCTTCGGTTTCCGCTAGCTGGAGGCGTCGCGTCTTCACGAGGTGTCATCATGGCTACTAGCGTAGGCCCGTGGGCTACTGCAGTAGGCCCGTAGCCCCTGTCCGTGACATTTCGGCTAACGTCACTCTCTTGAGATTAAAAGTACCGGGCAATTGGTTGATGCCCTTCCTTCTCTCTTACGAAACTTTGGCATTCAAAAAGCTTTTGCAAACACAAGATCTCTCCTCTCGGCAGCATCCAGTGACTCCGTCGTCCTCAATCGAAATCCTTCTCTGCAATTTTAAGCCCCTCAATCTTCACTTCGCTATGTCTCACAGTAAGTTGTTCCCCTTTTCCACATAGTCTTAATTCTTGTCTATTGCTGTGAGTTTTCCATTTTCTCTTTATATTTCGACGGTAGAAACATCTTCCCTTTTCTAGTCTGGATCGAGAAACTTAGGGTTTATCTTTGGCCGGATAAACCCTCCCCCTGCAGCTTGATTGTAGATTTAGATTTTTTTTTTCATTTTTGGTGATTTTAGCTAGATAGTAACCCTTGTTTACATCCTCGATCCTTGTAGGTTCTGGCTCTCCTCTTAGGTTATGTGATGAAGCCACCGATTTAGAGGCTACCAATTCTCAGGAGGCCTATGAATACGACCGCGGTCAGGCGATCAGTAGTAGTTCCAGCCCGTTGACTTCCTCTTCCTCCACTAGCGTGGGCTCCTCCGATGATGAGCTCATTATTACCAAGGTGGTATCTCAGGCTCCAGCCTTTGCCCCAGATGGCGAGGTGGGTACGAGCTCATCCAGGCCCTCTCAACAAAGGTTATCCACTCCACGCTCTGCTCGTAGTAGCCTTCAAGCTCCTCGTCAAGCAGCCTCCCCCGATTATTGGAAGTCTTTTAATTCCGATGAGAAGGTCCAGAGATGGTTTACCTCCTTAGGAATTAGTTCCATCGACTACCGCGTGTCCGTGATGGACCCCGAGGTTGACCCTTCTGACTACCGAGGGCAAAATGAGAAAATGGTATTTTTTTTACGATTTCTTTAAGGTTGGGATGCGCCTTCCTCTTGCCCCTTCATCGTTGAGTTCCTAACTCTGGCTCAGGCTGTCCCTTGCGACCTGATGCTCAATACAGTTAGGATCTTGGTGTCCTTTACTGCTACTTGCCGACTGCTCGGTCATGAACCCTACCTCTTGCTACTGAGAAAACTTTATCAATTTTCTACCGACAAAAGCTCGGGTAGAATATCTGGTCGCAGCAAGCCAAGTGCATTGAAGCTGTTTTCTCCCTTCCCAAATAAGACTGACAAGTGGGATTGTAAGCCCCTGTTGGTTGAGTCTCGTAGGAGCTGGCTTTTCCTCCTCCCTCCGAGCATATATTAAGGTGCCTACCTATAATAAGGACGCATTTACTTCTGGCGAGTCCCGCTTGATGGACGCACTGAAAGAGGCCCTGGGTGCTCGGGGCCGCGACCAAGATTGGTACTTTGACTGGAAGCCACTGGTCATGGAAGATCATTTTTTGAGACTAGCTGGTGTTCTGAGAACGAAAGTGGAGGGGGTTGTACCCCGTGTTACCATGGTCGAGGAGCGACCTCACCCTGCCTAAGGCCGCCATCAAGGTAATAGCTTCCCAAGTGAATGTGGAGCTTGCAAAGATTTGGGCGTTAGCCACACGGCCCCCTTTCACCCTTTGGTTTAACCCCTGACTTCTCTACTCTCCATGTCTTTTACTGTCTTTTTCTGTACTGATTAACTTTCCTTTTTTGCTTTGCAGAGATGATCAATATTGACGTGTTGGAGAAAGCCAGGGTTGCTCGCAAGAATGATACTGCAGACCGCCAACGCGAGCTCAGCCGTCTTGCTCCAGCAAATCTACCCAAAGTTGCCACCAGCGTGCCCCAAGGAAAAAGTTCTACCCCTGCTAAGGACACGACCAAGGCGCCCAGCCGGGGTCCCGCCGGCCCTCGTGTTCGTGTCGACAAGTCCTCCCGTGGGGAGGTGTCTACCCATTCTGATCGTACCGCCTCTCCGGATACTCTAGCGCTATCCAGTCGAAAGAGAGGTACCGAGGGTGCAGACCAACCTGACCGCTTAGTGCGTCCCCGGGGCCACGACACTAGGGGTAACCAAGGGCGTTCTGCTTCCACCTCCTCAGCTTCCCGTCAGCCCTCATGGAGACAAGAGGGTTTCACCATGCCGGCTGATCGCACTGGTTGCGAGAAACTGATGAACGAGCTGGCCGATGTGCCCATGATCTCCGGTATTGACCTGAGTGCTAGGGGGCACCCTTCTGCCATGGTTGGCCAAGGGATCCTGAAGAAAATCTTGCAGTCCGGTGCTTACAAGGAGTATGATGATTCCACAAGCGTCCTGCTCGGAGATGGGTGCATGGCATTCTGTGAGGTATCCTCCTTTAAACTTGTCCTTTCCGTATCTTGAACTCTTCAGTATTCCCTAACCTTTAATCCTCTTTGTAGCTCGCGACCAAATACTTCACCATGGCCAGCCGAGCATCTGATGGGGCCAAAGCCGCGGCCTCCTTGGGCGAGGACCTGAAAACAGCCAACCTCCTCCTCGAGGAAAAAGAGGCCGAGCTCCAAGCGAAAGACAATGAAGTGCTCGACCGCACTAGCGACATCTTCAAGCTGGAGTGTGAGAAGCTGGCCCTCGTGCGCAAGCTCTACAGGGCCAAAATCAATGAGGAGTCACTCTACTCTCGTATCAAGCAGCTAAAGGGTCAGGTGAAGGAGGCCGAAGCTGAGAAGACTTCCCTGAGGAGTGAGGTTGAGCGTCTTAATTCCCAGAGTACCCAGATAAGTGATGCTCAAAGAGAGGAGATTATACAAAACTTTCTGGACTCTGTGGAGTATGCCCAGGGGGTACGCCCGTACTACATGCAGGGGTTGGAACACACTCTCCGGATGGCTGCAGGAAGCGGTCATCCCGGTCTCTCTGTTGAATTGCTGGCTGAATGGGGAGCTGCCGAGCACTATGGCCTCAAGGCTTATCACGGTCACTCCTGCGTTCCATTCACTACCGACGAGTTAGAACTTATCAAGGAGGGTGACTTGGAGCAGGGCTCGGAAGCATGGTCTCCTCCAACAGCCCTGGATGTCAACGTCAAGAGCGTGATGGATACGCTGAAAGAGAAATAAAGGGCTGAGGCTGCTCAAAGCCCGGGGAAAGAAGTCCCTGAGAGTGGTGTTCCAAACCCCCCACCAACCTCGGGGAATTAGTTATAGAGTGAGCTCGCTGCGTTGAGCATATGTCTTTCCTGGCCTGGGAGCCAATCTTATTCTCCTTTGCTTGTAATTAACCTTTTGAGTATTATCTGAATTCTCATTTCTCTCCACTTATTTGTTATCCGAGTAGCACTATCTTAAACGTTGTCTTAGATCCAAGACAACGTTTTTAAAACGTTGTAAAAGGTCTAAGACAACGTTTTCTGAAAAACGTTGTAAAAGGTCTAAGACAACATTTTTTTTTAAAACGTTGTAATAGCTATTTTAAAAAAAAAAATTACAAAAGCAATCGAGGTTCCCATTTTGTTCCTGCACCTACACCGGCCAAATTCGACCTGTCTGGTGCACTGAAATCGTGGTAGTTTTCTAATACTTTGTGCTTGATAAATGGAGCAGATGGCTCTAATAAACACCACACACACACACACACACACACACACAGAGAGAAATCACCAACATGAGTATATTGAATACTAAAAAAGCTATCCTGAGCAAGGACACAAGGTATGACACCAGCAATACAACTTCTTTCTTGCTCTAGTTCTGACTGAATAATGTTCTTTTACACCGAGCCCATAATTAGATATGCGGACAAGTACACAGATGTGGTTGAATCCAACTTTAATATAACAAATGAATATGAGGATTCCATGGAAAACAAATGATTGTCTATTCTGGTTTAAGCTTGCAATAAGTATTGGGAATTACTGCTCTGGATCGCCAAGGAAAGGAGTTTTTTCGAGTATTAGATAAAGTAGGGTGACTCCAGCTGACCAGATGTCAACCTTGGAACTTTGATACAGAGATCTGAACAAGGCCTGCAGATTAAACAACCATGTAGGCTATAAGATAATGTGCATACTAGTCGGTATTGGCGAAGGTAGAGTTTATTTCTCATATGAAATTTACAAGCATCTAAACTGGAGCTTTCACTTCGTGAACATCCAAACAAGAGATAAAACAAGAAAATGAAAAATGTACACACACGCACACACACAGAGAGACAGAGAGAGAGAGAGAGAGAGAGAGAGAGAGTTAACTGAAGGACTCTTACCTCTGGAGCCCGAAACCCCTTTGTTCCAACACAAGGACCATCTCGCTTAGACTTTTCATCTTCTCAAACAACAAGAAAAGTAAGCAAGTAAGGGAAGTTGTCAAACTACATGTCAAAGAATCTAATCGGCTTACCTTTGCTTCTCAGCCGCCCGGAACAAAGAACACCGCAGAATACAAAGGCATTGGACTAAAATGAATTTTTTTGTATTTGGACTAAGGGGGTAGCAACTCTTTTTCTTTGAGAACCAAGAATATTCATGGCATCACGATTTGGGCCTCGCATTGCATTCGAATCGAACCAGCCGATCGGCTCCTTCCTTCCCGAACTCGGTATTGGTTCTCTCAACTTCTCTACACAAGTAGCTATTATGCTCGTTGCATCCTTTGTGCCTAACGTATCTTGTGACTCAATTTTGACTTGCTCGAGCAAATGAGGTAGCCATTCAGATCTCAATCTCCGTGTCGATAATTGAAAGTTAAGGAGCACTCTTGAATCTTGACGCTAAACATAATCGGTTCATGATTTCTAGAATTGCTTCTAGATTCATTTTCTAGACTATCGAAAATCAACATTTGCCCAATAGTTTACGAAGAAATCAACTAACATAGCCCTTGAACATAAGAAATTCATTTTGTATAGACAGACAATTGAATAACCAATAAGCTTATTACCATTGTACTTCGGTGCAAATCTGCAAAAGAGAAAGATAAAAGAAAGCCACGTAGAACGGATGTCATAAACTAGGTGAAGGAAAGCCGATGCATAATTAAACAGATGAAACAAGATTATCTAGGCGAGCAGTCTTACCATGGCGAGGTTGAAGTCAATGAGGTAACCGTTATTCAGATTTCGTGAGAATAGAAAGTTAGCGGCTTCACATCTCTATGAACCATGCCCCGTTATTGCATAAATTAAGGTTACATGATGAGTACTCTAAAAGAAAGAGAGAGGAGAAAAGAAATGTGTAAATACTTGGGATATATTTACAACATCCCGTATATACATACCTCCTTATGTAAAGATGCAAGAGCTCTAAACATGCAATATCCATACCACTGGAGCTGATATATATTAATTTCTTTCCTCAAAACCTAACATTGAAGCCGAGTCGTTATCAAATACGCCAAAAATCTTGTAACCTTGTTCAACCCAACAAGAAAAACAATATCGACTAACCAATAACACATAAAATAGCTTATTTTTCTCCACCGAAAAATCTCATGGAACTATGTGCAAATTCTTTATTGGTTTGCTTCATTTTTGACATAGTCATACAACAAACTAAATGAAAAGCTGAATATTACCTCAGCCGATCATGCTCAACATGCCGCAAAATGAAGCATCGTCATTGCCATTTTTGAAAGAACCTTCATACTTTATTATGAAGTTCCGTCCACCGTGTTACATAAGTCGTTATATTCACACTTCCATTGACCTAAGGCAAGTTAAATAACACATAACGATCAACTATACCAAGGAAAACAGGTCATGCTCACCCAAACCGCTTAAGCACTTCCCTTTCTCTATTAGCATGTTGTACATTAGCATTAGCATGAGGACCGAAGAAGGTAATTACGTTAATATAATCAGTTTTTAAAGAAGCCCAAACTTGACCATATGAAAGTAGTTTTACTATTACAAATTTACAATGGCTAATGTTCATATGTCTCATAAAGTTTTCTTGGATAAGTTATAAGTGGAATTTGTGAAAGTAGTGAAACAATTGGACTAATAACTTCGCATTTTTTCTTCACAACCCAAACAAAACAAAAAAAAGGAATAGAGAAACGAGAAGAAAAATTGACTCTTTTCGTAATGAGTGGGTACACTTCAAGAGTTTTCATATCCGCTACACAGTGAAACTAGTAGGACTGATTTGGGAGACATTGTACACACAAGATGCAGCAAGGTGTCAAACAAGTTTTTCTCAAGCATGGACCGCTAGAACGTATAGTTAACAAGATCAGTCGAAACTTTACAATTTTCAAATTATCTGCGACGAGACTCAAAAGTCAAATACTTAACAATTTCAGTCGACAAGTTTTACATACATTTAATAGCAAACTTTTTCCCATCATTCTTTCTCTCGTGCGTAAACAAGGCCATATCCACCTACAATACGTGCACAAGCAAACAAAAATGAGAATAGATTCAAATAAGAGAACTTCCCGCTAACAAGAAAACCAATTAAAGGATTCACTAGTATTGTGTTTATACCGAACCTTCTTTATCCTCAACAAAAAATGGTTCAAAATCGGGAAGGAATTGTTTGCCTCCCGATCCCGCAAAGAGAAAACCAAGAATCCTTATTAGTTTAATTTTACGCATATGGCAACAATCCCGCACAATCACCACTCGAGAATACATAACAGAAACTTGAAGAAAAGTACAAATTGCTTTGTGGAGCGAATATTTGGAAAACATGTATTCTTTTACCTGGTTTTCTTTTCCATGCATGTTCTTACAACCCTGTCTTAACTTTTGCTTCAAGGGCATATTTTTCTGACCTCTTCTGCATTGCTCGTGCTGTTTAGAGGAGTCACCGACGTTGTTGTATTCTAATGACTCCATAAGAACACGCGGATGTGATAAAGCATTATCATATAGTTCCTTTCTCCCAAGAAATTTCTTTTGCTTGTCAGCCAACCGTGCGCAGAAAAGTGCCTCGAATCTCCACTTTGCTTTGAATTTTGTCCGAAATGATCCCATTTATAGGGTTTATTGAATTTAAATAATCCATTGCTCCGTCAATTTTAGTAGAGTTGCCAACTGGAACTTGGTATTTCGCAACTTCCCGTTCTCCCACATCACCTCCCTCTATTATAACTACGCCCTGGAACCTGCGTTTCCATCTAGTTCAAATAACCAATAAGCTTATTACCAGCATTGTACTTCTATTTCATACATTGTCCTGTCTATACATTGTACTGTCTATACAAAATGAATTAGATGGAAAAATAAACAGATTGGACGTGATGTTCAAATAAACAAAGACAATTTGATGGGCAAGATGTCAAGGACATTTCAACGCAGCAGCAGTAGTTAATTAATCAGCTATATATATACCAAAACATTAATAGCGAGCAATAGCACAACAACGTTAGCAAAAAGTACCTCATTTGTTTCAGATCCCGTAGCGATGTAACCATCGATACGCATGCACCTACAAAGTTCGCAATGAAAATCACAACAGATCGATCTAATGTTAGCCATAATAAGTAGACCAAGAGAAGAACATATACCAAATGTTGATATATCAATCATTAGAAATATTAAACTATAGTTAGCCTACATACTAATTTCAAGTAACCAATAGAAATTCACCCAAGCAAAAAGTGAAAAAAAAAAATTGCTTCCATCCGCTTTGGTAATTGCCATTAACAAGAACCACAATCTTGAGCATATACCGAATAAATTTTTTCTTGAGAACTAAAAACTAGTCACCGCTAGCCTCGAGGACATGATTATGGAACAAACAGTGAAGAGAAAGAGCTTCCAAGTGCTCCATTAATTTGGTCGGTAATTGGAGGTAGTGACATGTGTATTTTAAACGCATGATAAAATAAAAAGGTAGCATGCCCGCACCGTCCGACGTAATTCATTAGTTTGGTAGTCGTATCAAGACAATGTTAACAAATTACTTGCAATTTGCAACAGATTGATTCTTTTGCAAGTTCAATGTCATTGTTTGGTTGTTTCACTAAGATTAGTGGGGTTAGTCTTTGGAATATTTATCATCGCACTTATGAGAAACATGCAAAAGATATAAGTTACTAGTAAGCTAAACTTCATGGAGTCTAAATTGAATAACACATGATGGGAAACTAAGGATCTATCAAGCCGACCAACTTCGAAGGCTTACATTCCTAAACCAAAAAGTAAAATCCTACTCAAATGTTGAGAGATTTTTTCATGGCGTTAATGGCGTACATAAATAAGAATGGGAAAGAAAAAAGACACAAAAATAGCTTATGTGGAAACAGAATCGCAGATAGACACATGTTACCAAAGAAAATCTCCCGAAAAGTGAAAAATTAAGTAAAAACTCCAAAGGTTCACTTGCCCAAAGATGCACTAGTTCTTTGGATATTAAAAAATGAGGACCATACAAAACCGCGTTTCTCTGTTCCACATACCAATCATGGCAACACGAAAGCGTAAAAATAATAGCAATCTTGAGCTAAAAGAATGAAAAACACCTTTATATTCACATGGCCTCGTGAATGATCAAGAGAAGAGTCGAGAACTCGGGATGTGCACATTGACAAATCCCCACACCTATTTCATACATTGTCCTCAATGTAGCCAACACAAGCTCACAAGACGAAACAAAAATACTCTTGCACCACTCCAAAGCCCAAAACACAAGTCAAACAATTATCACCGCACGAAGAAATAGCAAATCAAATGACCCCAATCCACCAAATCAAAAACAAGAAACATAAATTTAAACAACATTAGTGGCTGGGGAAAACTTGTGTACGTGTGTAGATTAGAGAGAAAGAACCAATGGTGGCCGAGAGCCGAAGATTGCGAGCAAGCCGGAGGAGAAGAGAGTTCCGCACGAGCTAAAAGTACGCGGAGGTGTGGCGACGGATCGCGGCGCCGGGATAGATGAGACAACGATTGAAGAAGGCTCCATTGAGCACTGCGAGGACGAAGACAACAATGGCGGATCGAGGTGGAGCATTGCGACGTTGATGCAATCGCCGGTGCTATTGATGAAGAAGTAAGCACTGTGCGAGATGATGACGATGGTGAGTATGGAGGGCACTGTGTATTGTGAGAGAGAAAGGTAGACTTTTGAGGGAAGGGGGTAATTTGAGAAGGGAGAGAAACTGGGACCATACCCACAAGAAATGGGGCATACCAGGGAGTCGAAGGAGATGAAGATGAAGATGTGGGGATTTTGACTTTTGGGTTTTAAACCGCGCAAATGGTTATAAGGCGGGAGAGCGAAAAATTGGAAAATTATGTCAATTATTACAACGTTTATTAAAAACGTTGTGTAAACATTGTTTTTTACAAGGTTTTCTAATAAAACGTTGTTAAAAGTCAATTTTTACACAACGTTTTTAAAAAAACGTTGTCTAAAGTTTTATTTTAGACAACGTTTTTTAAAAAATGTTGTCTAAAGTGCCCTTTTAACAACGTTTTTTAAAAAACGTTGTCTAAAGTGTCATTTTAACAACGTTTTTTAAAAAACGTTGTCTAAAGTGGCCTTTTAACAACGTTTTTTAAAAAACGTTGTGCAAAAAATGTTGTTAAAACTCATTTTTGTTGTAGTGGCACTACCTTAATCGTTAACCAAGGTCGTCACTACCCCTGAGAACATATACTAAACCTTGAAAATAACTAAGTCACATGCTCGTTATTCGAGCAACATGTAACCTCAAGCATTAATCAAAGAGCCTGAAATTAACTAGGTCCCATGCTCGTCATTCGGACAGCACAACCTTCATCATAAATCAGGATAATCACCATACCTGAGACCATATAATAAACCTTGAAATTAACTAAGTCACATGCTCATCACTCGAGCAACATGCAACCTCAAGCATTAATCAAGGAAACCCATTTCATTGGGGTGCACTGCTTTTACTCAAAAAATTAACTAAGTCATGAGCTCGTTTCACGAGCAGGCGATGACCTCAAACATTAACTAAAGAGTTTACTCCGCTCAAAAGAGTTAAACAATATAAGCCCTTGGACTAGCTTCACCACGAGGTCACTCCGCGTACCTCGTGGTAACGAGCTGCCCGGACAAGGCCTGAGCTCGTTTCGCGAGTTACTCTTTTTATTTCAACAAAGAGCCAATCTTCATGATCAAAATTCATTCTCATTAAATCTCGAAAATCACATTACACTGGTCGATTATGATCTGCATGCCACGGATGCTTCAGTATTGCTCCATCCTGGGCTTGTATTCGATAAGTCCCTTCTTTGACAACCTGAATCACTTTGTATGGTCCTTCCCAATTTGGTGACAGTTTTCCTCTATCTATCCACCGTCCTGTCGCCTCTATCTTCCTCAGGACCCAATCACCGACCTGGAACGCTCACTTATGCACCCTCTTATCATGATGTATTTTTGCTCGCTGCTTGTAGTTAACCATCTTCATTCTAGCTTCTACTCTCTTTTCCTCTAGCAGATCCAAATCCTCCTGACGAGCCATTGTATTATGCCCCTCATCGTAATGCACTACCCTCAAGCTGGGTAGAGCCATTTCGACTAGAGCCATGGCCTCCGATCTGTAAGTCAAGGCAAACGGGGTCTCTCTAGTGGGCCCCCTAATCGTTGTCCTGACCGCCCATAATGCTGACTGTAATTCATCCAGCCAACTGCCTGCTCGTCCCTCCAAGTTTCTCTTAAGAGCATGCAACACACGTTTATTTGCAGCCTCGGCCTGCCCGCTCCTTTGTGGGTATGCCACCAAAGACTTCCAATGTTTGATGTGTAAGTTGGCACAGGCCTCAGTAAACCGGTCAGAGAACTGAGTTCCGTTGTCAGAAACAATTGCTCGAGGAATCCCAAAACGACACCAAATGTAATCATGAACGAAGTTGATGGCGTTCTCCTCGGTGATACTCGCTAAAGGCTTCACTTCTACCCACTTGGTAAAATAATCTATTGCCACGATATACTTATAATTTCCTCTTGCTGTAGAAAATGGTCTGACAAGGTCTATCCCCTACATGTCAAACAGCCAGGATGCCACCACTGGCGTCTGCTCGGTCGACGGCAACCTAGGTATATCTGCAAATCGTTGGCACTTGTCACATTTCTTCACGTAGGCTTCAGCATCCCGTCTTAGTGTCAATCAGTAATACCCCAAAGTCAGAATCTTGTCGGCTAGGGTCCTTGCTCCCGGGTGGCCGCCGCAAACCCCCTCATGGACCTCCGCTAGCAGCTTTTCGGTTATCTCTAGCCGAACACATCGCAACAAAGGCTTTGAGAAAGACCTTTGGTATAAGACACCTCCAATCACCATATAGCGAGTAGACCATTTCTGAATGATTCTAGCTTGATCCTTGTCTTCAGGCAGCAGCCCCTGCTCGATGTACTCTTAAATCTCATCAACCCAACATCTTTGTGTCATCTCAATGTCCATAACACTTTCTCGTTTAATAGCCGGGCAATCCAAATATTCGACTACAGTTGCCGGGCTCAACTCCTGAATGTCTTCAGTAGCCATTTTAGACAAGAAATCTGCTCGCATGTTCTCTGCTCGATCAATCCGAACCAGTTCCCAAAATGCCAATCTGGCTAATAATTCTTTAACCAGATCGCAGTACTTGGCCAAGGTGGGGTTATTCACCCCGTACTCCCCCCGAACTTGGTTGACAACCAGTTGTGAATTACTATGCACTGTTAAAGCTGAGACGCCTATATCCAATGCCAATTCTAAACTGGCAACTAAGGCCTCATATTCGGCCTGATTATTAGAAGCCTGAAACTTGAATCATAGGGCAACCTTAAATTCTTCCTCTGTGAATGGGGATACCAACAAAACCCTTGCACCGCTCCCATCCCTACTGGTTGCACCATCCACGAATAACTGCCAGCAATCCTCTGGCAGCTTAGTCGAGGAAACGATGCTAGTATCAAGAATGTTCGCAGCCGGAACCTTGTCCTGTTCAACAAAAGTTATCTCAACCAAAAAATCTGCCAATGCCTAAGCCTTGATCGCCCTTCGTGGCTAATAATCAATGTGGAATTCTGTCAGCTCGATCAACCAGGCCAGCAACCTGCCCGAGGAGTCTGGTTTGTGCAGAATCTTACGAAGGGGATAATCAGAGTATACAACAATCTCATGTGCAGAAAAATAAGCTCGTAATTTTTGAGCTGATACAACAAGCGAATAAGCCAATTTTTTTACATTAAAATAATGAGCCTCAACCGAAGTTAAGGCTTTGGAAAGTAGTACACAGGCCTTGGCTACCAGCCTCTTCTCTAACAAGCACTGCGGCCACAGCGTGATCAGTAGCCGCAAGATAGACATACAGACTCTCTCCTACCACAGGACTACTCAAGAGGTGTGCCAAGATAATCCTTCAGCTGTTGAAAAGCTCTTGAACATTCTGTCGTCCATTCAAAACCCTTGTTTCCTCGCAGTATCTTGAAAAACGGCAGGCATTTCTCAATTGACCGAGAGATAAAGCACCCCAGAGCTATGATCCTTCCATTCAGCCTCTATACCTCCTTGATGCATGTCGGCTCCTTTATATCCAGCAAGGCTTTGATCTTCTCGGGATTGGCCTCTAACCCCTTTCATTTGCCATGAAGCCGAGGAACTTGCCCGCTTGCACCCCGAATACGCATTTGCTTGGATTCAGCTTCATATCATGCTTTTGTAGATTTTCAAAGGTCTCCTCCAAGTCAGCTATGTGATCGCGGCCCTTAGTTTTGACCACCATATCATCCACATAGGCCTCCACGTTCCTACCCAGCTGTGGTGCGAACACCTTGTTTACCATCCTTTGATAAGTAACCATTGCATTCTTCAGCCCGAAGGGCATCATGTTATAGCAGTACAATCCCCCGGCTGCTCAAAAGGCGGTCAGCGGTTTATCCAGCTCATGCATCTTTACTTGGTGGTAACCCGAATATGCATCCATGAAGCTCAGCATCTCAAAATCGGCAATTGCATCAACCAGCACATCAATCCTTGGTAGTGGGTAGCAATCCTTTGGGCAAGCTTTATTCAAATCAGTGAAATCTACACACATCCTCCACTTACCATTGCTTTTCATGACCATCACTACATTTGCCAGCCAGGTAGGGTAGTAAATCTCCTCGATTATATCAGCTGCGAGCAACTTCTCGATCTCTGCCCGGATGGCTTTCTCCTTTTCTGGGGAATATTGACTTGGTCGCTGCTGAACGGGCTTGAATTCCCTGCTTACACTCAGCTTATGCAATGCAACCTCTTCGCTAACCCCCCTCATATCCTCGACTGTCCAAGCGAACACATCCAGGCTTCTACGGAGAAAAGTTATCAACCTATCTCGCTCCTCGGGAGTGGTGCCTCTACCCACCTTGACCTTCTGCTCAGGGTAAGCAGGATTGATGACTACTTCATCCAAATCACCGTGTGGCTGGATGTCTGGTGTTTCCCTGACCTGCAGTATCTCAATCTCCATCTCCGATTGCGAGATGTCCTGTGCATTACCCTGCTCAATATACATCCCCCTTCATCTTCTTCGACAGCAAGGATCATGTCCATGTTCATGGGAGTTGTCGTGGTGAATTTCTCCTTTTCTTGTACAGTGATCTCACGATCTGGAGTGCTGATCGTCAGTTTTCCCTTCGACTTATGGGTCTCTTCCAAAAATTTCATGACCTCTTGCGGCTGGCTTCTCAGCTCGCCGACCCCCCCTGCAGTCAAGAACTTCACACGCTGATGGGGTATCGAAGCTACCAATTAAAATTTCACCATGGCAGGGACACCCAAAATTGCATTGAAAGGCGAGTTCAAGTCTATCACCAAGAATGTTATCATCTCCATCCTGGACCGGCTCCCCTTGCCAAGTATTACCTCGAGCTCGATAGTCCCTCGCACGGCCACCCTGTGATTGGTAAACCCTTTCAGATGGCCGCGGTACGGTTTCAGGTCTGCATTATCATACCCCAGCCTTTTAAGACACTTATAGTACAACACGTCTCTCGACGCTCCCGTGTCAATCAGCACTCTGGCTACATCCCAGTAGTCAATACAAGCCACAATGACAACATTTTACTCGGACGCCAGCTTGCCAATGGCCAATTTGCTCCGTGTGAACTGTATTGTCTCTTCACCGGCCCCCACACTGACTGGTACATAAGGTAGCTTATTCAAAGTATACATCTGGGACTTCAACTGATGAAGGCTGGGCTCCTCCTCCAATATGACGTTCAGCCTGCCTCGGCGTTCAGTATTTCCTCACTTAGGAGGCTCCTCTCTAGCCTCCCTGTCATCCCTGCGGTCTCTGTTTTTCGCCCGCAGGAGAAAACGGTCTAACTTTCCCAAATTCAGCAACCTTTGAATTTCTTTTTTTAGCTGCATACAATCCTCGGTTCCATGCCACACATCATTGTGATAAGCGCATCGCTTGGTCATATTCCTCCGACCATCATATGCTAGATTCAGTGGCTCAGCAGGCGGCAGATCGGCACAGATTTCATTCATAATTGCCTCCCTCGTGGTGTTGAGAGGATCAAAATCCATGTGGTCGTTTGCCCGGGCGCGATTCCTTCGCCAACCCTTGCTCGAGGACTGCTCAACCTTGGCCGCTGAGTCCTTGTTATCATCCTTCTTGTCCTTTTTCTTGGACCCTTCTACATCCTCCTCAAAAGTGACGCACTAGCTTTGAGCGCGAGAGAACATTTCAGCTCGGTTCAATGGCTCTCGTATTCCAAACTCAGCTTTCAACCCATTTCTGTTCATGCCCCCCATGAAACACATTGTGACGTCCCGATCTGTCAGGTCATCAAACTTCTCGAGCATCTTTTGGAACCTCTCAATATACTTTCCAACCGTCTCTCCATCCCGTTGTCTGATACTGCATTGATCCATCCTGGCCTTGGGAGTCACTCTAGCCATTGCAAACTCAACTAGGAACTTACTCCGCAAGTCCGACCAGCCTGTGATCGATGCCCGAGGAAGCTTCCTGTACCAGGTCACCGCCTTGCCCTGAAAAGTACTGACCAAGGCCTTGCACTTAGCCGCCGGATCTTTGGTGACCATGTTAATTTAATTCTTAAATCCTTGCAGATGATCGCGGGCATTTGTTTTACCCGAGTACTTATCAAACTGTAACAACGGTACATCTGGGTCGGTTGGTGCGGCCATAATCCAGTCAGCCAAAGGATCCTTTTCTTCACCGGGCACTACATACCCTAGACCGGTACGGCCAGCCTCCAAAGCTTTCAGCCGCAACTGCATCTCCTTCATTGCATCATCAGGTACATGTGCAGACCGCTCAGGCCGATGGCTCTGCTTTGGCATAGAAGAGTGATAATCTGATCGGCGTCTAGGAGACCTGCGCTTAGGAGATGGTGTTCGTCGAGCCCGGTGGGACCTTTCCCTGCCCTCTCTGCGGCTGTTCTTGGGTTGGGACTCTGTCTCTTCATTTCGAGCCCTGTCCCGGCATCGTGAGCCTTCTGGGCGCCCACGCCCCTGGCCATCTGTGAACACCAGGCGATCATGGACACTCTTCACCCGTGCAGATTCTGAACGCGCGAGCCCTACTCCCCTATCTTTCGTAGCCTCTCTGCGAGTATGGAACGTACCCGTGCTGTCCAGATTAACCAACTCTCCGCGCTTTCTCGCCTGATGACCTTGAGACTGCTGGGGCATGTCACTCCGTGCTCCTATCGTAACTACAGGTGGGATAAGCTGAGTCTCTACTTGTACGGGATTCTGCCCCAGAGCGAGCAGCTGCTGGTTGAGGGCGTACATTTGACTGTGGTACACCGCCTAGTTCGCCAAGGCTACCGAGCGAGCTGCCTCTGTAAGCTGAGTTACGTCGGGAGTAGCCTACATCTTTTTAGCATTTAGATGCGCGCGAAGCTCAATCCGCTGGTCGGGTCGGTGATTTACGTTGGAGGGTTCAGCCTCTTGTGTGGAGGCTGAGGAAGTAAATTGCCCCGAGCGGGACAACGTCGCCCTGTCTGTGTTACCCTGGGGTGAAGGTGGCAGAACCGTGCCTCCTTGACCCCCAACAGCCCTTGGGGTCGAGCTGTCCACTATCGTATCCTTTCCATTCCCTGCCATGTTAACGTATGACAAGATATTCGTGTACTGACCAAGAAGAATTCTAATTGTCTATCATTTCCTGGCAATGGAACCAATCTGATACCGCACAGAAGTGTCGTCCGATGGGCTAGACTGTCAATGTGTCTGGATATTTGGGCTGAGTCAAATCTTCCAAGACAAAGAGCAAAACACTGGGTGAATGCAGGGGCTGGCCCTGCTAGAACACTCCGGTGTGAGAGTAAGTAACCAGCTCTAATCACAGTTTGGCAGAGTGTAATTGCTAAATGTATGTTTGCGTACCTCTTCTTAGGGTTTGAGCCGAGGCTTTTATAGGTCCGGCATTCATTAAAGTCACCACGTACGTAACTGCCAAGTAGTGGGTATGAATGCCGGCGTTGTGGGTATGAATGCTGGCATAGTGGGCGTAAATGCTGGGAATAGTGGGCGTAACCGCCGGGCGCGTCCGTCCCCTGACGTTCTGCCACATACCCACATCTACGTGCCACCTAAAGGCTAGCGAGGAGAGATACCTTGCTCGCTGCGGCCTGATCTCTGTAGTTGGGTCTTGCTCGCAAGTATCCTAGAAAGCCATCCCGGCTGTCTGATAATCATGAGTTTGCTCGCAGTGTGGTGGGTACTGACCTGTACCATTCCTTGGGCCTGGACCCAGGGCCCATATTTTGGGCTTGGCCCTTCATAATGTTTACGTACTACTAAAATAATTTAAAAATTAATATTCTTAATTTTTGCAAATAAACTTATAAAAAGAAAAAAAAATGCAATCTAGGACGGAACAAGTAATAACTAGTAAATTACACCCTTCAATTTTTTGTTGCTTCTCATTTACGCGCTGTCACAACTCACACAAAGCACTAAGAACACCGAGAAAATATTCAATGATTATGGAGCACCACGTGGCATGCTTTGTGATACACCACGATCAATAGTGAGACACTATACTGCCGAAGTGGCTTAAAAAGTCTGGTTCACTTTGAGTTCACTTTGTACCACTTTAGCATCTATTGGTCTTGCCATGTCACAAGATGTAATCTAGGATACAGGAAGTGTTAACAAGTAAATTATACCCTTCAGTTTTCTATTGCTTCTCATTTAATTAGGTGTTGTCACAACTCACATAAATAACCAAAAACACTGAGATAATATTCAATAATTTTGGAGCACCACTCCTCGGTGCACCACGATAATAGTGGCACAATATAATGCCGAAGTGCTTAAAAAAGTGAAGTCCAATTTGAGTTCATCTCTTAGAGCATCTTCAATGCAATTCTCAAGTTTTTTTTTTTATGTAAAATGTTTAAACAAGAAAATTGTTAGGACCTTAAATTCAGTAAGTTTTAATGTTGCAAAACACCGTTGGAGTAATTTCTCATAAACTAGTTTAATAGACTTAAATGTACAAGAGTTATTGTCAAAGAAAAGCAAACAACTAAGATATTGCTGAAACAGTCATGATTGAAGAAACAGCAAACAGCGAGAACAAAACAGCTAAGATTCGAAGATAAATCAGCATCAGCAACATGTCACGTATTGGACATTCATTGGACGAAATGCTACTGGGATAAACCCTAAAAGAATATTCTCGCAAGTTGAGTGCTTTATATGTACTCATAGCTGGATACTAATCATATAGTCATTGCCCAACGACTAGATTATAATGGAAACTTTCCAAACAACGTCTATATAAAGGAAAGTTCTCCCCTCAGATCAACAAGAAAATGGTCTTAGAGAAATAGCCTACATATAGAGTGATCACCAAATAAAGAGAGCAGGATATAGAGACAAGAGAAAGATCTGCAAGAATTCTGCAAAATAGCTATCATTGTTCAATTAGAAAATAAATTAAGATATTTTCATATCTTAGTTTGTTAAGCATCTGCCATCACACAACGATCAAGTTCACTAATCTACAAACTGTCCAGATCAAGCAACGCAACAGCTTAACTGCTTTGACATCAAGTAGTAGTCACGCAGTGACATCGAGCCTACAATAGCAGCTTCATTTAGACTAGTTAAAGTCATTTTATAAGCAAAACCCCCTTGTGTATTGTGTAAGGAACCTAGTTAGAGAGCCAACTAGTTGAGAAGGAATTAAGAGAAGCCCTTTGACCTCAATAATCTCTATAATTAAGAGTTATAGTGGATTATTGCCTCATTGAGTCAGAGGGCTGTGAGGATAGTGGATGTAGGATAGTGAGATCCAAACCACTATATATTATTATGTCAATTTCTTTATCCCTCACTCTTACTTATTTCTTATGAATGTCAGATTGTGCTTGAACTTAGCTGTTTTCATATTTACTTGTCCAAACAATCATCAAACTATATTTACTGTAATCAATCATCACAACACCTTGTCTTGAGATCACTGATTAATCCTAATTCTGCTGTGCACAACTCTATTTTACGATCTTAACTGTTTTGGCAAACCTTAGCTGTTTTATCGTTCTATCACCAACAGTCATTCTTTTATCAAAAGTTGATCAATCTCAGTATCATATTAAAGTGTGTTATTACCAATGTTCTAAAAATTGCATACGGGCTCTAGGCGCCAGAGCAGGGCCTAGCGCCTAGGGGCCTAGTCAGGGCCTAGAAATCGAGGTATAATTATACCATAGGTCCACTGCAACAATAGTAAATAACTAAATATGACCAAATAAACTAAAAGTAATGATCACATTACAAGATTAAAAGTTAAAAATTAAAATCAAATTCAATATCATTTCAAAGTGGAAGGGAGAAGGGAAATACTTTAATAACTTGAGGGGAAGGGAAAATACTTTAATAAATTGAGGGGGAACACTTAATAACTTGAATAATGAATAACCTGGTTGTCATTTTATAAAGTGAAAACCCTAAAGGCTAAAAGCGCTCCCTCGGCCTCTCTCTCTCACAGACGGCAGGCAAGATCTCTCTCTTTCTTTCTCACTCTCGCTTTCTCTTTGTCCTCTTATGCGTTCTCGCTCTCTCTTTCTCTTCTTAAGCATTCTCCCTCTCTCTCACTGGCAGCAGCTCTCATTCTTGATCTCTCTCTCACCCGTGCACGCACACACTGACATACAGCTCATCGACGTTCTCCCTCTCTTTCACTGGCAGCGCTTTGTCTCCCACGCCTCAGGTAAGCTCTAAGTCTCTATATCGCTCTCCAATCTCTCTCTGTAATTATTTTCTCTCCATAAAAGCTTAAAATCATGAAATTAGGACTGGGTGTTAGGCGGCACCGACGGCGGTGATTTCTCACGATGGCAATTTTTTGTCCAATTTGACCATTTTCTTGGCGTTTGGGGAATGCCTAGCGCCTAGGCGGCGCCTAGCCCGAGTATTTGAACACTGGTTATTACTAGATATATGTTTAACAAGTCTATCTATCACAATAAGGCCTTAGCTGTTCTTAAAGGATTAAACATTATTAATCAGGAAACTGTCTTCTTTCAGTTGTACTTAAAACCATTAACTGTGTATAAGAACCTAAACTCTCAACTGGTATCAAAGCTTGGTAACAGCCAAGAGATCATTTGTTATAGGATAAGAGTCATAGTAAAAACCTGATCATTATTTGTGATTCCTATATCTGTTTTTGAATCATCCTTTCAATTGGTATCAGAGCTTAGTTGTTCTATACCAAGGAGTTTTATAATAGTGTTGGGATCAATCTTTCGATTGGTATCAGAGCTGAGTAATAGCTAAGAGATACCTACGGCATAAAAGCTAATGTAACATTTCAATTGGTATCAGAGCAGGTTTCTAAGAGATTTAAGTATCTCTAAGCTTAGTAAAACTTGTGAAAGATATCCACAATTATATTTATGGCCTACCATAGAGGAATATGTGTTCTGATGATTATCCATGCTTTTACATCTACATATGATAAATGTTATAATACTAATGATTGAAGTTGATTTGTCTTACAAGAAGAATCTATTCCTCAACCCAATCAAGTGTCAATGAAAAATCAAGACAAAACAAAGATGAATCAGACATAATATGCTTTATGGAAAATAATGATAATGATTTAGACAACGCAAACAAAGATGAATCAGGCATAATATGCTTTATGGAAAATAATGATAATGATTTAGACAACGCAGATGATAATGATTTAGAAGAATTAAAAGCAGTAGAAGAATTGAATCAAGCAAGAAATTTTGAGAACCTCAATTCAGAAGGAATCAAGAGGTTAGTATGTGTTATTTATTCACAAAAGAAGAAACTTAAAAGTAGCATGATATCTTTAATAACAAAAAATATTAGATTAAGTAAAGAGTTTAACAATGTTAAAGAATCAACTCTAGCTAATCAAAAAAACAAAACCATAGAAAAATTGCAAGAAAAGAATAATACACTTGAAAATGAAAGCATAGAATTAATTGTTGATCTGCTAGAAGCTAGAACTGATAATGAGATATTACAGCAGCAATTCAAAGAAATAAATAAACAAATGCTCAAGATCCAACTGGACACTAAAGAAACTAGAGAAAGATTTGAAAAATGGAATAAAGCAAGGGTAATACAAAAAGGAAAAGAAATTATAATATCAGAGAAAACTGTTATGAAAACCAACAAGCAATCACAGTTAGACCAAAGAAAATAATATTCTGATATAAGTTACCATACTTTTCAACCATTTCATTATGCTAACAAGTTCAAAAGGAGTCATAATTTTTATAACAAAAAGGAAAAAATGAACCTCCACAAAAACAACTATGATTCAAAATCACAAAAGAACACCAAGTATATATGTGTATAATAAATTACATGATCATAAAAGTACTCTAAATATGCATGCTTTTTTAACAACTATTAGAGAATTAAGATAAGTAGACTTGTATGGATTCCCAAGGTTACTAATAGCTCAGGACCTACATAAAAAGGGGTGCCAAAGTCTTTCTTTGCTGAAACATTCAGCAAAAACAAAAGAAGATCTTATCTCAAGATCAGGTTCCTGAAAAACAACTATATGTACATAACTATTTTAGACTACTTAGCTGTTAGTTCATACATTCATATTTTTTTCAATAAAGCTAACTATATGCAACATGATTTTTCAAACACATCCTTACTTAGCATCAAAAGGTGTAAATATAGGTAGCTGCATTACAAAAGTCATCCATTATCAAAGAGAAAATGACAAATGGATAGATAGTTGTTGGCCATTCAACAAATTTTTCAAAATGAGAAAGATCACACATAGGATTTTTAAAACAAAACTCAAAGATTTCCACATCATTGTGATCAATATCATCCAGTAAAGATTTTTCAAAGAGAGTAAAAGATCTTCCATATTATTCATGATTAAACCCATATGTGTTTATGACACATAACTGTTCTTCACAACAGCTAACATGTAAGCTACAATCATATTCAGTATTCGCCTTTAACTCCATATATGTTGACATACTAAGAACTTACATTGAAAAATCATTTACTTGACCCTCAAAAGATTGAAAAAGCAGTAGAAATGGTCTGTCATTTATAAATGTTTCAAGTACTATCTATGCACAAATGTATTCAACTGAAATTTATAAATTCAAATTACTTGCCCGTATGGTAAAAATGATTGACAAATTTTTTATCCAAACAAGAGAACATTGCACATGTTATAAAGGAATAGTAAATGCACACTTGTACATTTACTACAGCCATAAAGAACACAAGTTGCGTCCAATTAAAGCAAATTCACCACCCCGAAAGTTCTTATTTTTAACCAAACAACCCCCACATTATTACAGAATTACCACAACCAAAAGGGCTTTACAGTTACTCATATTTAAAACTAAAAGAATGACTTTTATTGATGGCATTTAACACAAAAAAGAACTCTTCTCCTACCAAAATTTTGCTACCAAAACCCTAGCTAAATCTCTCTACAAATCTTCACAATGGAAAACGCCGGATACTTTGCCAAACTAGATTTCTACTATGGCGATCAAGGAGAATCAATTAGAAGGATTGTCAGCAGAGCTGGGCTGAAATGTTTTTTAATGACAGACCTCCGATATATAGACGGGAGTGTGAGATCATCTACATAATGGGAAAAAGAGAAGGAAACTTCATAACTGCTGGAATAGATGGGAGAAAGATCACTATCACCCCAAAGAATGTCGCCAAGAGGTACAATACACCAAACTCCTCTGGTTTAATTAATAACATTTGGGCTGGAGACATAAATTACTCATAGGAATTCTTAGAACTCACTGGCCAAATCCTTGATCACGAAACTACATCTTTGCATAAAAGAACTTCCTCACCTCTGATGAGCATTATTGTTGATTGCTCTGAAAACAATCGACTGTGCACAATCATCATCTTATCAACTCTTTGTTAATCAATGGAAGATTGCATGTGCAGTACTTAGGGTTCACTATGCAAACTTTTCAGTTGCTCTGCTTCACATAGTAATATTGAAAAAGGAAGACAACCCATGGTATCATCACAATTGGTCCTCCCAAAATCACATTAGGTTCTTATGTGGGTTATTGACTCTGAAGAAATTTATTGAAATTAGGAGAATGTGAAACAAATTATAAAAATTTCTTCACCTCAAACACCAAGAAATTGAAAAAATAGCAAACCTAGTAGGAAGCTAGAGGATTTGGAGAATGGAAAAACCCAAGAAAAGAAAAAGGATCTTTGGGAAGGATAAGAAAGATAAGGAAATTGTTTTGACCTCCTCTTATCTACCTAGGAGATCAAAAAGAAACAAGAAGAGTCCATCACTTGCAAAAGAGAAAACCCGAGAACTCTCTTTAGAAAATAGTCAAGCCCATTCATCTCCCCAAATAGAAAAGGCTCAATCCCCTCTTACTCAAATAGCCGAGCCATCCAAGAAGGCTAAAGGCAAAACAACTAAGCCTTCTAAGAAAGAAAAAAAGGAAGCAAAAAGAGAAGAGCTTTAGAGGAATGAAGCAGAAAAAGTCGGAGAGAATAAAAAACCAATTCAAACGCTCCACATTCTCTCTTATCCACATTGATCTCTCCTATGATGAAAGTGAAGAAGAAAAGTTTGAATATGACAACCATCATGACCAATAAGATCACATTAGCATGTCCTTATATGAAGACTCAGAAATGGAGGCAAAAGAAAATTTTGAAGATAATGATTCTGAAGAAAAATTTTTAGATGACTTGGCCTTTGCAAGATTTCCCAGCATAAAATAATTATTTCTGAAGAGAAAGCTGATCGAAGAAGAAGAAGAAGACAACTATAAACAGCTAAGAGAAATTTTGATAAAGGATAAATTCTTTGTTGATGAAACATTCAAGATCCTGAATTCTATGAAGACATCAATGATAGAAAGATACAGAGGGGCTAAAGAATAAGAAATGATAAAAGAAAAGGAAGAAGAGATAGACTACTTCAAACCTTTAAAAGTAGTCATGCCTGAATAAGCTCCACTAATAATCTGTAGTTCCCCCACCAATTTTCAAGAAGAGAGTACATTAGTTAAATGGGAATTGCATCAAGAAGAATTCTTTCCATCTGATACACTAATTACAGAAGTAGAAGCTCAACAACAACAAACATAAGAGCTTGGAGAAGAATGGTTGATAAATACAATACTGGAGAAAAGAATAAGAGAAAGGCATTTACTATTGGTGAGAGCTCAGGAGTAAACAAAGAAGAAAAAGAAGATTTTTTAATAGTAGACATCAGTTATGTAACTCCAATCCTAGCTCCACCACAAGTACAACAACCAGATGAGAGAGCACAGATGAAGAAGATCAAGAGATGACATAACTGGTGGAAGATCCTGATGATCCAGTTAATTGGAATCTTGATGATTGAAGTATTTTTTTTGATAAACATTTGACTTGATTGTAAAAACATTTATATTTAGCTGTCATACTTTAAATTCTCCCTTTGCAGTCACTTTAAGATGAATGTTTCCATTTATATACTGTGTATTTTCATGACAACAAAACATTTGTATCATGAAAAAGGCTGATAAAAGGAATTTTCAAAAGTCTAATAAAAACACTATGTAAAAGACAAGTGTCTTGTTAAAGACAAATGTCCTAATAATGATTTCTTAAAAGAAGGAAAAACCAGGAAGCAACTTAAGATTGAGAGAAAAGCTACAAGTGTATATTAAAAATTCAACAGTTGTCAAGGAAGACATAACTCTTATAGATCATTTCGTAAGCATATTGTAAAACTTTTTAAACTTGCTTACATATGTTCCTCATAAATAAAAAGCCATGCTAGGAAAAGAAACATTTATTTTTAAAGGCTACTGATAAGAGGACCATGACAAATCATCAAAAAGGGGAAATTGATAGGACCTTAGATTTAGTAAGTTTTGATGTTGCAAAACTTTATTAGAGTAATTTCCTATAAACCTGTTTAATAGGCTTAAATATGCAAGAGTTATTTTCAAAGAACCAACAAACAACTAAGATGTAGCTGAAACAACCAAGACTAAACAAAACAACTACAATTTAAAGATGAATCAATAGCAGCAACATGCCACGTATTGGACACTTATTGGACGTAATGCTACTGAGACAAACCCTATAAGAATGTTTCAAACCCTAAAAAAAAATTCTCGTCAGTTGTTCGCACCACATAGACTACACTCATAACTGGATACTGATCATCTAGCCGTTGCTCAACAAATAGATTATAATGGAAACATTTCAAACAATGTCTATACAAAGGAAAGTTCTCCCGTCAGATCAACAAGAGGATGATCTTAGAAAGATAGCCTACATATAGAGTGATTACCAAATAAAGAGAGCAGGATATAGAGACGAGAGAGAGAGAGAGAGAGAGAGAGAGAGAGAGAGATCTGCAAGAATTCTGCAAAACAACTATCATTGTTCAGTTAGAGAATAAATTAAGATATTTTGAAATCTTAGTTTGTTAAGCATCTGCCATCCCACAATGAGCAAGATCACTCATCTAGAAATTGCCCAGATCAAGCAATGCAGCAGCTTGACTATTTTGCTAAACAATTACACATCAAGCAGTAGTCACGAAGTTACATTGAGCCTACAACAGCAGCTTCATTTAGACTAGTTAGAGTTATTTTATTTAGAAGCAAAACCCCCTTGTGTATTGTGTAAGGAACCTAGTTGGATAGCCAACTAATTAAGAAGGAATTGAGAGAATTCATTCGACCTCAATAATCTGTATAATTAACAGAGTTATAGTGGATTATTGCCTCATTGAGCCAGATGGCTGTGAGGACAGTGGATGCAGGATAGTAAGATCCGAACCACTATAAATTATTATGTCAATTTCTCTATCCCTCACTCTTACTTATCGCTTAATGTTACATTGAATGTCTGATTGCGCTTGAACTTAACTATTTTCATATTTACATGTCCAAACAATCATCATACTATTTATTCGTTGCAATCAATCATCACAACACATCACACACACAAGATAAGATCATGGCTTGTCTTGGCATCACTGATTAATCTTAATTCCACTGTGCACAACTCTATTTTACAATCTTAACTGTTTTGGCAAACCTTGGTTGTTTTATCATTCTATCGCCAACAGTCATTCTTTTATCAAGAGTTGATCAATATCAGTGATCATATTAAAGTGTGTTATTACTAGATATCTGTTTAACAAGTCCATCTATCATAAGAAGTCCTTAGCTGTTCTTAAAGTATTGAACATTATTAATCAGGAAACTGATTTCTTTCCATTATACTTAAAAACATTAATAGTGTATAAGAACTTGAACTCTCAACTGGTATCAAAGCTTGGTAACAGCTAAGAGATCATTTGTTAATAGGATAAGAGCCATAATAAAAATTTGATCATTATTTGTGATTTCCATAGCTGTTTTGGAATCACCCTTTCAATTGGTATCAGAGCTTAATTGTTCTATACCAAGGAGTTTCATGATAGTGTTGAGATCAATCTTTCGATTGATATCAGACCTAAGTAACAGCTAAGAGATACCTACGGCATAAAAGCTAACGTGACATTCAAAAACATCTTTTCAATTTGGTAAAAAATATAAAATATAGTGAGTCATCTTTATAAACGTGCTCCAACCATAAAATTCTTTTTAGAACATTCTTTAAAATGTGATAATTTTTTTTAATTATAAAAAACAAAAAGCAAAAATAAAAAATTACTATTTTAATTACATGCTTGAATACCTAAAATACATTTTCCCACCCACCCAGTGGCCACTTCTCAATTCCATCACCCATTATTCATGAGTGGACAAAAGCAAATAACCCACAATCAGCGATAAGAACAGCCAGCCTTCAAATCAAATTTTTATATAAAAATGGTTAGACTCATACATTCTAATTCATTAATATTCGAACAAAATTTCATCTTAAATCCAAATAAAAAGAAGAAATCCCAATTTCATAATTCTAATTACAAAATGAGATTTACATAAGCCCCAAACACCAGCCGAATAAGATGAAGAAAATTAGTAAACCTCTCGTCCCTGATTAGTAAGAAGAATTCGTTTGGTTAGACCAACTTGATATCTATTTCTTTAATATATTGTTCCGGCAAAACCAAACAAAGGAATAAAGAAGGCTCATGATAGAGAAAGCTAAAGAAGAAGAAGTCGATGAGAAGAAGAAAAGGAGAAATGAACCTTATTGTGCTGAATAGGAGAAAGAAACCTTTTTAGAAGTTGGATTGATCAAGTTTGAAGTTTGCAAGGGAACTCGAAGAAGAGAAACCCTTTCTATCCAAACCACGAATCTAAGTAGGCTTTTAGTTTTTATTTAATTTTGATAATGCAATAGTTTTAGTTTACAAATCCTAATTTTTAATTATTATTTGATGACGTGGATGGAAAGACATCTTCTACGTGATTATTTAGAAGTAGAGGATTGCGTAGATGATGTCTTCCCAACTGAATGCCACATTACCTACACCTCATCATAAGATATTTGCATTGGAGATTTTTTTTGTATTTTGTTTTTTGATGAAAGTCTATCTTTCCTACGTGTATTGCATTTTTCACTAGATAAATGATTGCATTGGTGAAGCTCTTACCACTTTGGCATTATAGTATGCCGCTAAGTCGTGGTCCACTATATAAGCATGTCACAATATGCTTCGAAACCACTGAATATTTTCTCAAGAACTAGAACTCTTTTCTTAGTTAGGCTTTCGATCAACAACTATTCATTAGTTTTAAGGGCAAAATTTGGGCCGCTCATTTTAACACAATTTTCAACTGCTTTAGTCCACTATAATTGTTTCAAACCAAAAATTGATGCTTTTGTTGCAAAATGTCGCCTATGTCGTTAAAAAACACCAAACAGGCACGCTTTGCATCGCAAAACAAAAATTGATGCATCGTGTATGCCCTTCCTTCTAACATGTACATGATGCATTGACTTCCCACTCAAAAAAAAAAGTATGCTATTGAATGCTTAACACAAAAACACTCCCAACAACCCTCTAAACTTCCAAAAAACATAAAACATGCGATTTCAAACAAGCAACATCCGAGGATTTTCTAAAAGATTTGAAAACATTATGGTGAGTTACTAACAACCAGAGCAAAAATTTCTTCGCAACTACGACAGAGCACCAGAACAAGGAAAACACAAAAACACGAAGTTAAAGAAGTTTTTGGTATGTAATACATTTGCATAAAAAATTTGTTTTTGATGCATCGTGAGGCATTATTTGAAAAAACATGGTGTCACTGAAATATAAACAGTGTTTGTAGGGTTTAAAATTTTGTGCATCGCGATGCATCAATTTTATGCATTACGATGCATCAGTTTTGTGCATCGCAATGCATCAATTTTGTACATTGTGATGCATCAATGAGTGCATCAAAATGCATGACTTTGTGCATCGCGATACACAATTGATGCATCATGTTTTACAACTTTCTTGTAATTCTTCAATTATGTGACTGTAACCACAATATACGTATTAAGTAGTTGCTATGACTAAAAATCCCACCAGAATAGTATACAGATCAAGTATGCAATCCCTCATATGTCAGATTAAGAATATCAATTTTAGGGATGAGTATAAAACAACGCTAAACAAAACACATTTTTGGTACCTCATAATGAGCATACATATAAAAATCCCACCAGGATAATATGCAGATCAAGTATGGATTCCTTCATATGTCATATTAAGAATATCAATTTCAGGGATAAGCATAAAAAAGCGCTAAAGAAAACAACTTTTTGTTATTAAACTTTTTAGATACATTTATGGTGTTATATTTTCCTGTATTTGAATACATGTAAATATTTGAATACATTTTGTGGTGTTTTAATACTAATTTAGACTTGATTTCATATGCAGTTTTATGGATGTGTGTTGATAACATTGTGCAATTTCTCTGCTTTTTGACATTACACTTGCGATGCATAAAATTGTGCATCGCGATGCACAAAATTGTACTGTTTTCTTGCATCGCGATGTACAACTTTTATTCCCGATGCACAATATTGTATATTTGTATTGAATAAATCAACATTACTCTTGCGATGCACAAAAGTGTGCATTGCGATGCACAAAATTGTACCAACAAAAGTACTCTTTGTTGCATCGGGATGCATGATTTTTATTTCCGATGCATACTAATAGGACAATGAACTTCAAAAATTGAAACATAACAAATCAACCTTGTATAGCCTCTCTGCATAAACTCCAATCTTGAATGAATACTTTATAAGCTGCGTACGACAATCTTCCATTCCACCTTTAAATGTTTGACCAACACTAGTAATAAGAGATGCCCAACCAGAATTCAAGAGTTCATTTCGTGTTTGAATAGGACATATGTCGTAACATGGGACACTTTCATCATCCCTTTCAAAACTTGAAGAATTGGTATACTTACTTTGACTGTTCTGCTCATAACATTGTTGTGTATCGCCAAATAGATGTGGTGCATCGCGATGCACAACTTTTCTTTTACCTTTGTCCAAGATTTGTGCATCGTGATGTAAGTCTTATATATCGCGATGCAACTCTTGTACATCACCTGTAGTAACTGTTGCATCGTGTGCGTTCTCTACAATCTCATCTCCATGTTTGCCTTCTTTATTAATCACATAAGTCAAACTGTTATCAGTTTTAAACACATCAACAATGATACAGCAAACTAATAAAATTTTGGCCAATGACACCATGTTTTTGAAATCTTTTTCGTTGGTTAAACAACAATTATTATGTGATCTTGTAGTGTATTTCAGAGTACAATTATCCGATTAAAAATTGGAATATTTACCTCTAATGCATTTGATCAACTCATATAAACCAAAATTCTCTGAAACTTTCGAAAAAATGGTATCTCCTCTGAATTTCAACAACAACGTGACATCAATTTCCATTGAATCCATTGATTTCAATTTGACAATGAATTCAATCTTCTTTTTATTCGTTTTCATTTTTTAAGTTTCTTCAAGTTAATATGGATGAAAATTTTAGTAGGAAATCACAATGGGAATAAATACGGGATTTACTGGAGTAAATCAAGGAAGACGCAGCTTAAAAAACATGATAGGTTGTTAAAGGGGCTATTTGGGAAGAATTGATCAATTTAGCACTTAAAATAGACTTAAGCGGTTGAAAATAATTATAGGAGACTAAAGCGATTGAAAATTTGTGAAAGGGAACCGGCCCGCAATTATTCCTAGTTTTAAGTCTCGGGCCCAACTTGAATAAATTTTTATGTAATAGGAGCTATGCTTCGTTCTCTCTATTCCCTCTTACCTACCTCACTGTCTTAACTCTTTCAAACAAATCCTTCTGATCATCTTCTTTCACCATAGTTAATTCTTAGGTCTTGTTCTAAGGAATTCTACATAAAGAAAAGAATCAAACCCAATTTGAATAGGAAGACAACAAGGGATTTCGGCCTACACAACTTTTTATTTTATTTTAATATTGATTATTTCAAGAAGAAGTACAAAATTGAAATGTGATAGGCTAACCTAAGACTAGAACCAAGAGCTCTGATACTAGATGATACGATCTAGCCTAGGAATCATGAGGTTTGCTCAATGAAACATAACCCAATAACGTTCTATGATCAATTTTGGGATGGAAAGACCTCAACTTGTTGATTCAACACAAGCAAGAACGTTGGTGTAATTGACCTCAACCTGTTGCTTTGATGCGATTAAAGAACGTTGGTATATGAAGACACCACAAACGATTATGAATTACCATTTGATAAGTCAATGGTGAAAGCCAAAGAGAATTTTACTCTCACAAATAATTTATGAGTAAAAATTTATTGTCTTACATTGCATAGGGTGCCTTTTACAGGCTATAAAAGAAATACAAAGAAAACACTAATTAGGGCTAAATTGCATTTAAGGTCCAACGTTGGAACATTTTTGCATGTTTAGGGTACCAAATTTAAATTTTAGCACTTAATGGTCCAATGTTCCAGCGTGAATCAATTGAAGGGTATATGGTAATTTTGGCGTTAAATTGGTCATTTTGTAATTAATCATAAAATTAAAGGTGGTCGGTATAAATTTTCTTATAGGGTGTTTTTTTGTACATCGTCGGAACTATAATTGATAGTCAATTAAGACCCCTAAATAAAAAAATTTATGATTAAGCACCCTTGGCTTCATTATCAATTGCAAAAAAGACCTACTTAATGCCTAAATCATAACTTCTGTTATGATAGACCCTCCAAATTGATTTAAAACTGGAACATTGGATTCCAGATTACTACAATCAAAATCAGGGGCCCTAAAATGAAAAAAAAAAAAAAAACTACTATAAAAATGTGACGCCCCGACCCGGATCTCTATACGAAATACCAAGGTCGGGTCGTCAATACTACACAACAACAAGAAAAGCACGTGGCGTAACCGCCCGTACTTAAGACAAAATACGACTAATCACCTGTTTAACACAAGTATATGAACAATCTTCGACGATAACAAGGCCGGAAAAACAACCAACACGACCACGAGTTAAAACTCGGGAAAAGAGAACAACTACTACATGAACATCGGCCACAACATGCCGGAACAAAACATAACCGCGAGCTACAACATGCTCGGGAAAGAACTAACTTGACAACACAACTGTACAAGAGCACGACATACATATGTCGGCTACCAAAGGAATAAGTTTTATCATTTTTCAAAAAACAATTAGTCAAAACCACAAAATCTAAAGAAATTGGAGGGAATTATGAATTTCGTGCAAAAAAATAAAAGAAAAGAAAGGATTTTTTGAATATTCAGTTTCAGATTTCATTAACTATTTTGGATGCAGGGTCGGTTTTTGGCATGTTCCAAAGGATCAACCGCACAGGGCCCCCGAAATTCAAGGGCCCATTTCTCTTATACATGTATTAATATTATATTATTATTAGTATTATTATTATTATTATTATTATTATTATTATTATTATTATTATATAACTTTTTTTAATTATTATCTTTCTTTAATATCTCAAAGAGTCACGAATTAGTTTCTCTCTTTCTCAATACTGCTGACAATTACTCCTTTGTCATCCCGAGACCGACAGCTGAACTCCCAATCTCCTATTCCGCGGCTCCGCCTCCATCAATCTCGCATTGCCATCAGCACCGCCAACGGACAAAATTAAGTTTGCTCTACAACTATATATTTAATTGAATTATTGACAATGAGCAATAATCAAACTAGAAATGAAAGTTGCAAGCCTTCGAGCCCTCTCTGTGACTGCGTTGTGCTCGAAAATTGAAATACATCGCAAATTGATAAATTGTGTTCTGTTCTCCATCAGTTCCATTTCAAATTGAGCTGCTACAGTGCTACTTGGGCTCAAACTCCATTCTGAATTCCGAATTTGGATCTGTCTAAAATCCTCCGTCAGTCTGTCTCCTTCTCCAATGATGATTCCTACTCCTACATTCGATGAGTCCTAACTCCTAAATCCTAATTTAATTTTTTTTAACATTATAATGTTTTAAATATGTAATTTATTTTCATTTTTTTGTAATTATATTTTGTCAGTTTTGGGGCCTATTTTTAAATTTAAGATAGGGCCCTCAAATTGTCAGAACCGGCCCTGTTTGGATGGAGTTAGAGTTGGCAATTATCTGAGGTGCGAATCATGAGAAAAGTGGTAAAATGATAAAAAAAAAGAAGTACAAAGTGTAAAAGCGGAGCTTAAGCAAGTATGTTGGATTATTTTTTCGTTAACCCAAATCAAAACTATAGTAAATTAGAGTTGATTGAAACTTTGAGACTTAAATTTTTAATTGCGTGCTTTTGGGTGGGTGGTTAATACTAAAATTTCTCTCTTGACCTAGGGTTTCGACCTAGGGTTTCCCGCCTAGGGTCTTCTCCGCCTAGGGTTTCGGTGGCTATGCCACCTGATCAACCGTCCGGTGTCCCTTCGCCGGATCACCTTACACAAGGCACGACTTCGACTGCTCCTTATGGAGGGCCAGCGACCATCTCCAAGATTTCCTATGCGGCGGCAGTCACTCATGGTACCCCAGCCATAACATGTGCTAATCCTAACAAGGTAATGGCTTTACGTGACCTCCCACTACCCCCTCGTAATTCGATCACAGTAGATAGCAAGCCAGGTTGTCTTTTCACCTCAATTGAAATCGAGGCTGCTGAGAAGTCCTTCGATAATACTATTATCCTCAAGTTTTCTGTAGGGCGACCCCCCCTCCATGCTATAAAGGCCCATATAACCAGATTCTGGCAGTTAACAGGTAGCTTCGTGGCCGGATTATTAGACCCACGACATGTGATGGTGCACTTGTCTTCCAATGAGGATATGGTTAGGGCTCTCTCCAAGGAATCCCACATGATAGAAAATTGTATGTTTCGTTCTTTTCGGTGGTCATCGGATTTCACGTTCAGGAAGGATTGCCCAATGGTTGCAGTTTGGGTTAGGCTTCCTCATCTACCTTTACCTTACTTCTACCCAGCCTATTTGCAACGCATAGGCAGTTCGTTTGGTAGGTTCTTGCGTGCGGATGACCAAACTTTATCTCTATCACAGCCTATGCATGCCCGCATTTGTGTGGAAGTGGATGTTTCCGTCGAACTTCCTGATAGTATTTGGATTGGCACTACTAGAGAGTGTGGCTTTTGGCAATCTCTAGTGTTTGAAGGTAATATCGCTTACTGCGATGGCTGTGGTTTACTTGGGCATATTGAGGACGATTGTCGAAAAAAGCGCCGTGGTAATGGTAATATGGTGAAAAAGGTGGAGAGTTTAAAAGATACTAAAGCTAATGGGCATGAGGAATTTCGGGGCCAGGCTAATGTTGATACGAGCAAGGCTAAATCACGCACTATGACACAGCAATGGGTTCAAAGAAATGTGGGTAAGGAGACTACTGTGGGTGCAACATCGAAGACCATGGTTCTGTCCGGAGGAACTGAAGGCACAACATCGAAAGCTAAGGATGATATGGGTAATGTCATAGATACGGAGGTAATTGATATCACAGATGGGGGTATTCTGGAGTTGCACGAGGATCACAGCAGGAATACGGTTGCAACTGGTCCAATGGGTGTCTGTGCTGATGCTGGATATGTGGTCACTGCTGAGGACAAGGAAGCCAATACTTTTGTTTCTGCAGGTGGGTCTGAATTAATGAATATAGCTGGTATTGGCAAACATTTTATTCCAGAGAATATGCAAGAAAATGCTGGGAAAGTTGTTCAAGAAAGTGCTGGTCTGGATGTGCAAGAAGCTGATGGAGTACATGTGCAGCACACTGTTATACCAGAAGGAGATGACAGGCCGACTATTTCCAACTCATTTGCTGTTCTGGAGAATCTTCAGGAGGACATTCATGATGAAATTCTAAGTGGTTGGGAAGGTTTGGTGCAGAATAACATGAGTAGAAAAGGCAAGGCTCAATCTTTGGATGGGATCAAGCTCGAAAATTCAGGCACGTTGGAGCGCTCGTCTTCAACACCAACGCTGGGTAAGATCTCTATTAAATCTGATTTTCAGAAATTTATAAAAAAGAAGCATACTGCTGCGAGGTTGAAATTAAACAAATGGGTTACTAGGGCTGCTGGCAAGGCCCAGTCTGTTTCTGTTTAAATGTTTTTAATGTCGATTATGATATGGAATGCTAGAGGTGTGGGGAATAAAAATACGGTGGATTATCTCAGAAATTTGATGAAGCAGTATAATTGATAAGTGACTATTATATAGTCATTTATCCTAAGTTTTTATATACTTTTACTCAGTAAATTACCATTTTCATCTCATTCTAAGTACATTTTAGTTCCTTTTTCATATTTATTAGATTTTACGCTTTTTGGTATATTTCATGCATTTTTAGACAGGTTTTGGAGCCTTTTTATGATCAAAGGATGCTTAGACACCTTTTGATGCAAAGGCATGGAGGAGCAACAAACAAATCAAACTCACAAACCAAAAAATCAGATGGAGCAGCCGTGCAGCCAAAAGTGAGCGGTCGTGCACAAGGCCATTTTCAGGCCATTTTTGGTCTCAAAGCATGGAGTGGCCGTGTCTTGAAAGTTGATTGGTCGTGTAGTCCTTCAGAGCGGCCGTGCAGCTTAGAGTGGAGCGGCCGTGCAAGATGTCCAAAATCAAATTCAAAACTGGCGCCAAAAGAGCACGGCCGTGCAACCCCCTTGACTCGGCCGAGCACCTCCCATATCAGCCAAAAGGTGCCTTTTCGCAAGAGATGTGTCCCTAGCATAGAATGCCTATATAAAGGCCATTTGTACTCAGTTTAGAACATCCGAAAATAGTCATAAATACATCCAGAAGGATCAGATCATACTTAGAATAGGTAGCAAAAATACTCTAGCAATCTATACACAATGTTCAAAGTGTATCAATGATTCGTGACAAGTCCTTGTATACTTTTGAAGATTGAATGCAATACAAGATTATTTCCAGCCATTGTCTGTCTTTTATTATGAATAAGTATCTCTTTCCTTATCTCTATTTCTTTACTTACTTCTTTTATTATGATCATTTTTCAATGGCTTGAGTAATCCTCCATTTCTCGGAGTTAGAAACTCAATTATTTATATTCATGCTTCTCTTACTTGTCATTTCAATTCTCTTCTTAGTAATCTTAACTACTTGCAATTAGGGAGACGTTCTTAATTGTATAGCCTTAGTTAATCGAGAGAAGGACCTAGCGGAGAATCTCGATTAGCGGAACTCTAAGAATGGAACTAGGTCAATAAATTACGGAAAGTAATTTAAAGACCTAGGGATGATCCTTTAGTGGAAAATACGTGAGATTGATAGACTTAATGGATTTTGATTTATACGGTACCCTCGAAAGGTGAGTCGGATTTCCCGCGTGACGAACGGGATTACACTAAGCTGGACCCTCGAGAGAAAGGCCGGTAAATTTTAAAATACGTGTGCTAGTTAGCACAACTTAGCGTATCATCCTTGAACTTGGCACTTTTATCTTAAAACAATTTCTTTATATTATTCTTAAATTGCCTGCAAATATGAAGACGTTTATATTTGTGGAATCCTAGTTAATTGAGAGAAGGACCTAGCGGAGAATCTCGATTGACGGAACCATATAAAACCGGGTTCCATTGATCACGAAAGTAGTTCAACGGCCTAGGGATGTTCCTTTAATGGAAAGTATGTCGACCTTCGTTCTTAATGGATTCTTACTAATTATGGTCAGCTAGAGATAAGCCAGAATGCCCGTTTGTGATAGGGCGGGAGTACCATAAACGGAAATCTCAAACAGTTAGGACATGATTAGTGAAGAATACAAACGCTACTGTCTTAACCCGAAGTAGTGTAGGCCTAGCATACCATCCTTGTTATTTTGATAAAAGCCTTTATCTAAAGCATATTTATTTGTTTTCAATCCCAAGAATACTATCATTTTATGTTAGAGTAATTTCTATATCTTCCTAGTATTTTCTCTTACAAATTCTTATCTCCCCCGATCATTTTATCTATATATTTATACAAAGACAAATGTCATCCCAAAGTAAACCCTGTCTCTGTGGGATCGACTCGTACTTGCACCCGCTATATTGCAATAGCCCGTGCGCTTGCGGAATTTGAATAAACCGTTAGGTTTAAAGCCTACCAAGTTTTTGGCGCCGTTGCCGGGGACAACGGTTTACTTTTTAAGTTTTTGTCTTTACTACATAAATTTTTTTATTTCTTTTTGTTTTATTTTGTTTTCATTTTGTTTTGCCTTTACTTCCGATAAATTGTTACGTTTAATCTCTTTTTGAGTGTTTTTTTTTTCTTATAGTGTATGAAACGGGCTCAGACGTTCTTTAACAATTTTGATCCAGAACCCGAACGAAGTCTTCACGAAAGATTAAGAAAATTCAAAGAGACACTAAGCAAGCATATGGCGGAAGGAGAGCCACAAGCACCAGCTAGGACCCTACGGGACTTTGTAAATCCAAGTACCCCAGGAACTAGATCCCCTATAGTTGTGCCGAATGCCGGAGCGGCACACTTTGAGATAAAGCCGCAACTTTTGCATATGGTTATGAATAACCAATATAGCGGCACTGCTTTCGAAGATCCTCATCTCCACATCCAAACATTCTTGGAATATTGTGATACCACACGTATTCAGAATGTTACACCGGATGCAATTCGGATGCGCCTTTTTCCTTTCTCTCTTAAGGATAAGGCGAAGCAATGGTTAAATTCGGTCCCCCAAAATTCATTGACAACATGGGACCAAATTCAAGAAGCATTCCTTAGGCGTTTTTTCCCACCAAGCAAAACAGCCCAAATCCGCACAAAGATCACTAACTTCTGTCAAACAGATAGTGAAACTTTGTATGATGCATGGGAGCGGTTCAAGGAACTTCTCAGAATGTGCCCCCACCACGGGCTCGAAAAGTGGTTGATTGTTCACACCTTCTACAACGGTCTCATATTCAAGACAAGAGAGACCATCGATGCCGTTGCAGGAGGAGCATTGATGAACAAGGGAGTCGATGAGGCATACGACCTTATCGAGAATATTGCATTGAACCATTACCAATGGTCAAATGAGAGGGAGCAACAACAAGGTACGCCTGGTAAATATAATGTTGATGCAGTTACTCTTCTCTCTTCTAAAGTTGACATGATTTTGAAAAAATTTGAAAATCTTAATGTCAATCCCGTGGCTAATATAAATGTGTTATGTGAACTATGTGGGTCTAACTCACATAGTACGGATAATTGCGAGTTGCTTGACATTAGTTCTAACGGTCAAGTGAACTTTGTAAATTCTTTTGGACAGAAGGGGGGGTGTATTCTAATACATACAATCCCGAATGGAGGAATCACCCCAACTTCTCCTATAAGAATAACAACGTTCTAAACCCGCAACCATCTACACAACCTCCGGGATTTGGACCTAAGAATTTCAATAACAACGCAAGTACCTTCCCCCCTAAATCAAAATTGGATCTTTTAATGGATTTCATAGTTGAAAGCAAAAATGATCAAGAAAAGACTAATACTGAGTTTAGGGAATGTTTCAAGTTATTAAATAATAGATTTGATAACTTAGCCGCCCATAACAAAATGCTAAATGAACATGCTAAGGCGGTAGTTACTAGAAGTGGGAAAGAGCTTATTGATTGTCTTCCTAAAGAAAATCCCATTAAGGAAAGTATTAGTCAAAACCCGCCTGTGGTTGAGACTAATAAGGTTGATAAAGGAACAGAATCCCCTAAAATAACTAGAAATTTTGATCCGCCAATACCCTACCCTCAAAGGTTGGTAAAGGCAAAGCTTGATAAACAATTTGCAAAATTTTTGGAAGTTTTAAAATCTATTTACATTAATGTACCTTTTACCCATGCTTTGCAACAAATGCCTTCTTATGCTAAATTCCTAAAAGATATTCTTTCTAACAAAAGGAAGCTAGAAGAAAATGAGACTGTTGCATTAACGGAAGAGGTAAGTGCCGTTTTACAAAAAAGGTTACCTCCAAAATTAAAAGATCTCGGCACTTTCTCTATTCCTTGTAATATAGGTAAAATTAATGTAGATAATGCCATGCTAGACCTTGGAGCCAGCGTAAGCCTCATCCCTCTTTCAGTTAGCAAAAGAGTCGGTGTGGGGGAATTAAAACCTACAACCATATCTCTGCAATTAGCGGACCGTTCCATTAAATATCCGGTGGGTATTATGGAAGATGTCCCTTGCCAAATCGGGAAATTAATCATCCCGGTTGACTTCGTAGTTCTTGAGATGGAAGAGGATAATCATATTCCTGTAATTCTGGGTAGACCATTTCTTGCCACAGCTGGGGCAATTATAGACGTTAAAAATGGTAACCTCTCTTTAAATGTAGGGAATGATAAAGTAGAGTTTAACTTGTCTAAATTTATGAAAAATCCCGATCTTGAGAACCCTTGCTTAGACATTAACGTACTAGAATCCATTAGCAAGGAATTAGAAAGTCCCCAATCTAAAGACCCGTTAGAGAAAAGTCTTATAGATTGGGAGAGAACTTTGCATGATGATGACGATAATGAAATTGCATATTACACTATGCTTTTAGATACTAATCGTGCAGCAAAGTCTAGTGGCAACACTGATTATGAAGAGTTAGAGACTAAAGCGGAGCCATCCAACAAAGAGGAAAATGAGGTAATTATGGCACCTCAAGTTGAGTTAAAACCTCTTCCTACAAATCTAAGGTATGAATTTCTGGGACCTAACTCTACTTATCCCGTGATTATAAATGCTAAACTAGGCCCTCTTGAAACTGAAAAGTTATTAAATGAGCTTAGGTTGCATCAAAAAGCCATAGGATATTCGATAGATGACTTAAAAGGGATTCATCCAAAAATTTGCATGCATAGGATTGATTTAGAGGAAAATCATAAACCCTCCGTTGAGCATCAAAGAAGACTCAATCCTAACATGAAGGTTGTAGTTAAAAAGGAAGTCCTTAAATTACTTGATGCGGGCATCATCTATCCAATTGCGGATAGCAAATGGGTAAGCCCCGTGCAAGTTGTCCCTAAGAAGGGAGGAATGACAGTCATTCGAAATGATAAGGATGAATTAATCCCAACAAAGACTGTCACGGGTTGGCGCATGTGTATAGACTATAGAAAATTAAATAAGGCCACCCGAAAGGATCATTTTCCCCTTCCCTTTATAGAACAAATGCTAGAAAGATTGGCCAAGCATTCCCATTTTTGTTATCTGGACGGATATTCGGGATTCTTTCAAATCTCTATCCATCCAGACGACCAAGAAAAAACTACTTTTACTTGTCCTTATGGTACCTTCGCTTATAGAAGAATGCCCTTCGGACTTTGTAATGCTCCCGCCACTTTTCAGCGTTGTATGATGTCCATTTTTTCCGATTACATAGAAAATATAATGGAAGTTTTCATGGATGATTTCTCTGTTTATGGATATTCTTTCGACGAATGTTTGAAAAATCTATCTAAAGTCCTACAACGTTGTGAAGAAGTTAATCTCGTTTTAAATTGGGAAAAATGTCACTTTATGGTAAATGAAGGGATAGTGTTGGGACATATGGTGTCCGAAAAGGGGATAGAAGTAGATAAAGCGAAAATTGAGATTATTGAAAAATTACCTCCGCCTACTAATGTTAAAGGAATAAGAAGTTTTCTTGGTCACGCTGGTTTTTACCGACGTTTTATAAAGGAATTTTCAAAAATTTCTAAACCTTTAACTAATCTACTAATGAAAGATGCTTCATTTGTATTCGATAGCCCTTGTCTTGAAGCATTTAACAGGTTGAAGGAAGCTTTGGTGTCCGCTCCTATCATACAACCACCCGATTGGGATCTCCCTTTTGAAATAATGTGCGATGCAAGTGATTTTGCAGTTGGAGCTGTTCTAGGGCAGTGGAAAGACAAGAAAACACATGCTATATACTATGCTAGCCGAACACTAGATGAAGCACAAATGAATTACGCCACCACAGAAAAAGAACTATTGGCCGTAGTATTTGCTATGGATAAGTTTCGGTCATATTTGGTGGGATCAAAAGTAATCGTATATACGGATCACGCAGCAATAAGGTACTTATTGGCAAAGAAGGATGCAAAGCCAAGATTGATAAGGTGGATCCTTCTCCTCCAAGAGTTTGATTTAGAAATCTGTGATAAAAAGGGAACGGAAAATTTGGTCACAGATCATTTATCCCGTCTTCCCAAGGAATTGGAAATTTCCAATAATGATGACCTTCCAATTGATGACTCATTTCCGGACGATCATCTTCTTGCTATTAACAATGTCGAAACCCCCTGGTTTGCAGACATTGTTAATTACCTAGCTTGTAAGATTCTCCCCCCAGAAATGAGTTATCAACAAAAGAAGAGATTCTTATCAGAAATTAAATATTACTTTTGGGAAGATCCGCTCCTTTTTAAGCATTGCGCAGATGGAATCATTAGGCGGTGTGTACCCAATGAAGAAATTAATGACATTCTTCATCATTGTCATTCATCCCCTTATGGCGGTCATGCAAGCACAGCCAAAACCGCCGCCAAGGTTCTTCAATCGGTTTTTTCGCCCACACTCTTCAAAGATTCTCGACATTTCGTTATTTCTTGTGATCGTTGCCAAAGAACCGGCAACATTTCGAGAAGAAATGAAATGCCTCTTAATAATATTTTAGAGGTTGAAATCTTTGACGTATGGGGCATTGATTTCATGGGACCATTTCCAACGTCCTTCAACAATAACTATATTCTAGTAGCAGTGGACTACGTCTCAAAATGGGTAGAAGCCATAGCATCTCCAACAAATGACTCAAAAGTCGTCATGAAGCTTTTCAAGGATACAATTTTTCCAAGATTTGGGGTTCCAAAAGTTATCATAAGTGATGGTGGTTCACACTTTTCACACCGCCAATTCGAGGCTTTATTAAAAAAGTACGGAGTCCATCATAAAACGGGCACCGGGTATCATCCTCAAACAAGCGGACAAGTGGAAGTATCGAACCGGGAAATAAAGTGGATCTTGGAGAAAACGGTAATAAATTCAAGAAAGGATTGGTCAATAAAATTGAACGATGCTTTGTGGGCTTATCGCACCGCTTTCAAAACACCCATCGGAACAACTCCTTTCCGTTTGGTGTATGGAAAGCCATGTCATTTACCAGTAGAGCTTGAACACAAAGCATATTGGGCAATTAAAGCTCTAAACTATGACCTAGCAGAAGCCGGTGAAAAGCGAAAACTTCAGTTACAAGAGCTCGAAGAACTCCGATATGAAGCATACGAAAGTGCCAAGTTATACAAGGAAAAAACGAAGAAATGGCATGATGCTCATATCATAAAAAAGGATTTCAAAGAAGGAGACATGGTACTACTTTTTAACTCTCGTTTAAGACTTTTTCCAGGTAAGTTAAAATCAAGATGGACGGGCCCATATCAAGTTCGTGAAGTATATCCATATGGAGCCATTAAAATTGGAAACGAAGCACAAGGAGAATTCAAGGTAAACGGTCAAAGGTTAAAGCACTACATGACCGGAGACCCGATTGGAGTAGTTTCATTCATAACGCTAGACGAACCCACCACCCAATCTCGGTAAGTTTCTCTTTACTCCCCCAAGATTGACGTTGTTCCTTGAAACATTGAGGACAATGTTCATTTCAAGTGTGGGGGGGTATATCTATCTTTCTTTATTTTACTTGCTTCTTAGTTTAGATTTACTTGCTTTCTAGTATAATTTTTTCTTTTTTTAGCTGCATTCTCATTTCTTTTTATGCATGTATAGTATATAAAAAAAAATCCCTATGATGATCCATATTATTATTTCTTATGCTTGCTATTTGCCCAAGAATAATGCCTTTGTCTTTCCTCTCATACTTTCTATAAACTTAGAAATTAATATAGGGTTTTATCAAGCCTCATAAGTTAATATAGCAAAATATAGGGTTTTATCAAGAAAAAGCATTTGATTAGAAGGAATCTTTATTAATCATTTTATACACTTGGTTATTCTTATGAAAAATTCTTGAAAAAAATTTCTTTAAAATTGTACATGTTAAATTTTATTAAATATTTATTCCCTTTTTAGAAGCATCTATTTTGTTTTGCACCCCTTGAATCACACCCCTTCATCAAAATCCCATCTTTCCATTTCCACTAATCAAATCAAGGTTAAGCATTTTATCTTATTACTAAAAAGAGTGACTTAGTCACCAAATCTTAAAAGCAAAAAGAAACTTATTACTTCCTAAGTAACTCGGGGCACGGCGTTACGCGACGATGCTTCCTTGCCAAACGGGAGTAATATCCAAAGTATTCTTGATCTAAGTATTAGGAACATGGGGTTCGCAGCCACAATGTCTCCTACTTGAAAGGATCAAAAATAACTAAGGTCTTTTGCAAAAATATAACACGTACAAAAATAAGATAAAATTGTTAATACCTTGATAAGATTTTTCCACTATCATCATCCATTTTTCGCCCTTGTGATTCAAAAATGCAATACAATCCTATGGAAACTTCTAGTTTGTGAATAAGTATTTATATTTCCCTTTGTACATTTTAAAGTAATAAATTCATTTTTCTCAAAAATCACTCTAAAGAGTGAAAGCTTCTCTTTTACCAAGTGATTGATCTAAGATTTATCCTTCCAGGATGCTTTACTTGATCGAATTCTATATATGCTATATTAGGTTATTGTCTTAAAAATTATTTCTTTAAAATATCCCCTAAATGCTTCTTTCTAATAAATTTTAAAGATATACAAAAAATGACTAGAAAGATAAAGGCAATATCCAAAAGGCAATTAGGGCTTGCTACTATATTTCTGAGGGATCATTCTTGTTTTTCTTTTCTTTTCTCCCTCTTTTTATCCTAAACTTGCTTGGGGACAAGCAAGAGCTTAAGTGTGGGGGAGTTTGATAAGTGACTATTATATAGTCATTTATCCTAAGTTTTTATATACTTTTACTCAGTAAATTACCATTTTCATCTCATTCTAAGTACATTTTAGTTCCTTTTTCATATTTATTAGATTTTACGCTTTTTGGTATATTTCATGCATTTTTAGACAGGTTTTGGAGCCTTTTTATGATCAAAGGATGCTTAGACACCTTTTGATGCAAAGGCATGGAGGAGCAACAAACAAATCAAACTCACAAACCAAAAAATCAGATGGAGCAGCCGTGCAGCCAAAAGTGAGCGGTCGTGCACAAGGCCATTTTCAGGCCATTTTTGGTCTCAAAGCATGGAGTGGCCGTGTCTTGAAAGTTGATTGGTCGTGTAGTCCTTCGGAGCGGCCGTGCAGCTTAGAGTGGAGCGGCCGTGCAAGATGTCCAAAATCAAATTCAAAACTGGCGCCAAAGGAGCACGGCCGTGCAACCCCCTTGACTCGGCCGAGCACCTCCCATATCAGCCAAAAGGTGCCTTTTCGCAAGAGATGTGTCCCTAGCATAGAATGCCTATATAAAGGCCATTTGTACTCAGTTTAGAACATCCGAAAATAGTCATAAATACATCCAGAAGGATCAGATCATACTTAGAATAGGTAGCAAAAATACTCTAGCAATCTATACACAATGTTCAAAGTGTATCAATGATTCGTGACAAGTCCTTGTATACTTTTGAAGATTGAATGCAATACAAGATTATTTCCAGCCATTGTCTGTCTTTTATTATGAATAAGTATCTCTTTCCTTATCTCTATTTCTTTACTTACTTCTTTTATTATGATCATTTTTCAATGGCTTGAGTAATCCTCCATTTCTCGGAGTTGGAAACTCAATTATTTATATTCATGCTTCTCTTACTTGTCATTTCAATTCTCTTCTTAGTAATCTTAACTACTTGCAATTAGGGAGACGTTCTTAATTGTATAGCCTTAGTTAATCGAGAAAAGGACCTAGCGGAGAATCTCGATTAGCGGAACTCTAAGAATGGAACTAGGTCAATAAATTACGGAAAGTAATTTAAAGACCTAGGGATGATCCTTTAGTGGAAAATACGTGAGATTGATAGACTTAATGGATTTTGATTTATACGGTACCCTCGAAAGGTGAGTCGGATTTCCCGCGTGACGAACGGGATTACACTAAGCCGGACCCTCGAGAGAAAGGCCGGTAAATTTTAAAATACGTGTGCTAGTTAGCACAACTTAGCGTATCATCCTTGAACTTGGCACTTTTATCTTAAAACAATTTCTTTATATTATTCTTAAATTGCCTGCAAATATGAAGACGTTTATATTTGTGGAATCCTAGTTAATTGAGAGAAGGACCTAGCGGAGAATCTCGATTGACGGAACCATATACTGAACCGGGTTCCATTGATCACGAAAGTAGTTCAACGGCCTAGGGATGTTCCTTTAATGGAAAGTATGTCGACCTTCGTTCTTAATGGATTCTTACTAATTATGGTCAGCTAGAGATAAGCCGGAATGCCCGTTTGTGACAGGGCGGGAGTACCATAAACGGAAATCTCAAACAGTTAGGACATGATTAGTGAAGAATACAAACGCTAATGTCTTAACCCGAAGTAGTGTAGGCCTAGCATACCATCCTTGTTATTTTGATAAAAGCCTTTATCTAAAGCATATTTATTTGTTTTCAATCCCAAGAATACTATCATTTTATGTTAGAGTAATTTCTATATCTTCCTAGTATTTTCTCTTACAAATTCTTATCTCCCCCGATCATTTTATCTATATATTTATATAAAGACAAATGTCATCCCAAAGTAAACCCTGTCTCTGTGGGATCGACTCGTACTTGCACCCGCTATATTGCAATAGCCCGTGCGCTTGCGGAATTTGAATAAACCGTTAGGTTTCGACCTACCAATAATCCTATGCTATGTGTGATTCTTGAGCCTAAACTTCAAGGTGTTCGGATTAGTAAAGTTGCTCGAAAATTAAAGGTTAAGAATTTTTTGCATTCTAACCCAGTTAATATGCATATTTGGTTATTCTGGGATGATAGTATTCATGTTTCGCTTGTGGAGGCATCTAATCAATATATTATAGTACGGTTGCAGCTTGGAGGAGATTTTACTGCGGTTACTTCTTTTGTATACGCTAAATGTACTCGTGAAGACAGGATGGATTTATGGTCGGATCTTCTAGAGTTTTCTGTCAATAATGGTGACCCTTGGATTATTGGGGGGGATTTTAATACAATTTCTCTTTCTGCAGAAAAGTTAGGGGGGAATCTGTATGAAGTTCATAGTATGCAAGAGTTTAATAATTTTATTCAGCAGGCTGGGTTGACTGATGCGGGGTTTGAGGGCAGTATGTATACTTGGTGTAATAATCAAGACGAGATTGACAGGATTTGGGAACGGTTGGACAGGGTTCTTATTAATGGCAGATATAAAGCTTTGTACCCAAATTTGAAGGTTCAGCACTTGAGTAGGATTTGTTCGGATCACTCTCCTCTACTAGTTGATCTTTCAGATGATACTAAACCAAAGGGCTTTTTTCGATTTCAGCGCATGTGGTTGGATCACCCAGATTTTAAGGATTTTGTGAAAACTCAGTGGCTTAGACCGGTTACTGGTTCTGCTATGGAGATTCTGTTCAAGAAGCTGCAGCTTTTACGGAAGGAGCTGAAACATTGGAATTGGAATGTTTTTGGTCATGTTCAGCGCAAACTTGCTTTTTATCAAGATAGTGTGTTGAGATTGGAGCTTGATTTACAGCAGAATTTGAGTGATGGAGTGGCTAATCACTTGGAGGAAATCAGACGTCAAGTGGCTCAGCTTATTAAATGGGATGAGGAAATGAGTCAACAGAAAGCTAGAGTTCTATGGCTTAACGATGGAGAACGTAATACAACCTTTTTCCATGCGAGTATTAGAGACAGAGCCCGCTTGAATAAGGTTCGAATTCAGTTACCGGATGGTTCTTGGTGTGATGATAATAAGCAGATTGGAGATTTAGGCATTCGGATTTTTATGTTTTCTTCGGGGAATCCGAGGGTGGATGAGACTTTGTTCGCTAATGTTGAGGCAAGGATAGGGGAGCAGAATAATTATATGCTCTCAAAAGTTCCATCGGAGGAAGAGATTTGGGAAGCCATTACGAACTTGAATCCTAATAGTGCACCTGGCACTGATGGTTTTACAGGATGGTTTTTTCAGGGCTGTTGGGATATAATTAAAATGGAGGTTATTGCGGCTGTCCAGGAATTTTTCTTAGGAAGGGACATGCATAGGGGATTGTCTGCTACAGCTGTTGTGTTAATTCCAAAAATAGATCGTCCGACAGGCCTTGGTGACTTAAGACCAATCAGTTTGTGCAATTTCGCTTGTAAGATCATGTCTCGAATTGTTGCCTCACGTATTGCTCAGTTTTTACCGGACATTATTTCTCTAGAGCAGTCGGGTTTTGTTAAAGGAAGAAATATTCAGGAGAATATCGTTCTAGCGCATGAGTTGGTTTCTCAGATTGACAGGAAAACTCGTGGTGGGAATGTTGTTTTTAAGTTCGATATGTCTAAGGCCTATGACAGGATAGAGTGGGATTTCCTTCTTAAGGCGCTCCAAGCCTTTGGTTTTGATGCTGGCAACTGTGATTTGATTGCAAGACTGTTGAGTAATATGTGGTACTCCTTCCGTATAAATGGGGATAGTTTTGGCTTCTTTAAATCTACTCGAGGGGTTCGTCAAGGTGATCCCCTGTCTCCTCTTCTGTTCATTATAGCACAGGAAATTCTATCGCTCAATCTTAAGAAGGCTATAAGTGATCGAGCTATTTGCCCGTATAATCATGGTAGAAAGGGTTTGGTCATCTCTCATTTACTCTATGCTGATGATATGTTGTTATTTAGCAATGCTAGTAAATTGTCCATCTTTGGGTTGCGAAAGGTTTTTAAGGCGTATGAGGAGGCTTCGGGTCAGCTGATTAATTTGGAGAAGCGTGGTTTTTATGTTTCAGGCAGATGCTCTCGTAGTAAGGTTCAGCTTATATCGCGATGGTCAGGATGTACTCAACGTCATTTTCCAATGAAATATTTGGGGATTCCTCTTTTTAAAGGGCGTATTAAAAGAACATATTTTGAGGATGTGGAACACAGAATCCTTAAACGTGTTAATGGGTGGAAATCAGTTGTTATCTTTCGGTGCGAGGATTGTGTTGATTAAATCTGTTCTTAGTAGCATTCCGATCTATACTCTTGCGGCGATTACAGTTCCTAAGATAGTTATTCAAAGAATTGAGAGGATGCTCGCTAATTTTTTATGGAGTATAAATGGTTGTAGCGAGGTCTCTTGGGTGAGTGGGAAGTGGTCCGTCGTCCTTTACAAGAAGGGGGATTGGGTATTAGATCGCTTTCTCAGGTTATGGATTCGCTTCACGCCAAGTTAGCTTGGAGTGCGATTCAGGGGCAAAGTCTTTGGGCCAGATTTGTTACAAATAAATATAAGCAGGTTGATGGTTTTTATTTGCCTATTTCGGCTTCTCGAAGTTGGCGGGCTGTTATGAAACAAATGCCCACTGTTCTAGAGAATACTAGATGGATTATTGGGAGAGGAGAGATCTCTTTTTGGGGTGAGAATTAGTGTGGTACGGTGTTGGGAGGTCCTCGTCCAATCGATGTTGGTCTCACGGTCCGCACTGCATTGGCACATTCTGAACAGTTTATGGAGTTACTACCGCAGCAGTATCACTCGGTTTTTCAAGCTGCTTCATGTATTGATTAGGAGGACAAGGTAATTTGTACGCTAACCAATTCAGGGGATTTTTCTGCAGCAGCTTATTGGAGGTTAATTCGCAGCAGGTGGCCGTCTCTAGGTTGGGCAAAAACTGTTTGGCAGCCATGGATCCCTACCAAGGTTAGTGGCTTTGCATGGAAATTATTTCATGGAGCAGTGCCGGTTGATCTTGTGTTGCACAAGAAAGGTGTTTATATTGTTTCCAAATGTGTTTGTTGCGTACATCTCCCAGCATGTGAATCACTCTCTCATTTATTTTTGCATTCGGATATAGCAAAAGGGGTCTGGGAGAAATTTGCTATTCCTTTTGGTAAAATTCATCATTTTGTTAATATGCAACATCTATTTGACAGCTGGGTTGGTACTTGTCCTGTTTCTAACCAATTGGGTGCGGTATTCCTTGGTATTTTTTGTTTGGGTCTTTGGGAGATATGGAAGGCTAGATGTCTGCGTTTTTGACGGTGTTCGATGAGTTTAGGGAAGATTATTAGAAGCATCCTTAGAGATTTAAAGGGCATGTTATTGGTCTTTCACCCTAAATCTTCCATTAATAGGATGGCTCAAATTGGTTTGGAGACTCTCCAGTTGCCAATTGTTTCTTATGTTCCGAGGAATGGCCGGTGGTTGAGGTGGAAACCTTCTTTAGCTCATCAGTTTACGCTTAATACTGACGGTTCTTCAATTGATGGAGTATGTTCGGGAGGTGGTATTATTCGGGATTGTGAAGGTGGTTTTGTTCGGGCATTTTCTTCCTTTTATGGGCAAGGGAGTAATATGCGGGCTGAAATTTTAGCGCTTCGAGATGGTTTGATTATGTGTAGATCTCTTCAGTTGCAGTCAGTCTTGGTTGAATCGGATTCTTCAGTTGCAGTTATGGTTATCAAAAATAAGCAAGCACCCCCTTGGAGGTATGTATATGATCTTCGACGTTGTCGAGAGCTTTTGGATAATTATGATATTGTGCATGTCTTTCGCCAACAAAATCATACAGCTGATAGACTTGCTGCGAATGCTCATAGTCATGGAGGTATACAATTTTTTTCGACTCAAGAAGATCTCCCTAGAGAGGTTTTGGTAGCCTTCAGGCAGGATTTTTTGGGTTTCTATAGTTATAGGAAATAGTTCCACTTGTATTTTCCTTTTCGAGGTAAGGCTCCTCCGTCCTCCCATTTATAAGGGCAAGTTTGGTTGTCCCCTCATGTTTGTATCTTTTATTTTTATTAATAAAATCTTCCGAGTCTGTTTAAAAAAAAAAAAAAAAGAAAGAGAGCAAATTACTATATTGTATGAATAAAATTTTAATACACTCTCGGTGTAATTTTTTTTTTTTTTAAGAAACGGTCTTAAATCTTGTTCGATTTAATATCAAAAACTTGGAAACAACTTACACATTATTTTCTTATCGCATAAGTAAAGTTTTGGTTTTGGGGGTTTGCTTATTTTAAGATGTGTTAATGTGTCGAGTTTAGACATTTCTCGCTAAGATTGGTTTGTTTTATGATTTTTTTTCTTCATGTTAATAGTATTAACATATTACTATTTCCTAATACTCCTTCCGTTTCAGCCAAAGAGTCCACTTTTTTTTTTTAAAAATCAACATGTGACTAAATCAAATCAAAATTTTACTCACTTTACTTATGCTTTAGGAAATAAAATTTTATTAATTAAAAACTATTTTAAGAATACTATGGATTGCAACCTTCAAAACTTTGTAAAAATTACTAAATTTATGTTAATTATCGATCAAACTTCAACTAAGTTGACTGAAAAAAGTTAAAACTGGAGTCTTTACCAGGAACGGTGGGAGTATAATAATAAATATTCTTTCTAACCATTTTTAAAAACAAAATAAAATAAACGTATAATTTTGCACTTTCACGACTTCCAGACCAATTTGTCCAGAAACAATAAACATGCGTGAGGCTTAGCCAAATTAGTTATGTAAGTTTGGATTTATGTTATCACAATTTAAGATCAGACACCAACTTTACAAAAGCTCGTGTAAGTTTGGATTTTTGGTATCCCAATTTAAAATGGACCCACCACTTTTACAAAAGCAACGTTATTTTCAACTAAAAGTCGGTTTGATCGTGTATTTTTATCAAAATATAGGGATAAAATGTAGCTTATTTGTAAAATATGTGTTTTCATGCTGCAGCAAGAAAAACAGCATTTTAAAAACGCAGCTACGTTTTAAAACGCTGAAATTCTCAACTTCTTTTCAAAACATTTAAAACGTTGTTAGGAAATATAAGAAGCGTTTTGAAGTGATATCTCAAACGTATTTATAAGAAAAAAAAATTAAGTTTAAAAAACGATGTGCTTTTGGAAACATTGCGTTTTAAAAACGTTGTACTAATCGGGCTCTAAAACATTCAATGTAATACTTTAATTGACTTGTAAATAATGCATCATAGTCTGTACTTGGTTCAAACTGTAATAGAAACAAAGTAGTGATAGGATCCAGATATTTTATCAAAATATTTCAATTATATTTAGGTGACAAACATGTAATTGGATAGAGACGATATCACTTAACATGTGATTTTACTTTTCAATATATTTGCCACCTAAATTTTATGTGAAAATTGAATACAAAAGTTTGGATCCTTTTCATTTTTTATGAATAACATTGCTCTTTTACATTCCAAACCCAACTACACCCCCCATAGTAATCTTTCCTAAATTTCAAAGGAACGAGAACAACGATAGAGTTATAAATTTTTTATTTAATTTTTTTATTTCAATCTAAGTAGCAAACATGTAAATCTGTTCAATTATACATATTTTAGCATGTGATATCACCCTATAATCCATTATATACTTAACACTTGAATCGAAATGATAAATTTGTACAATTATATATATTTTTTAAATTAGTCAAAAAAAAAAAAGGAAAAACTATTAGAAATGGTAGGCAAAAGAATTCGAATTTCATCACCACAAAATTACAAGAATCCACGTAAGAAAAAACCATCCTCATCCCCTCGCCCCTCGGGCATTTTCCGTAACGGCTAAAACAGTGAGGGAAACATCGGCTCATTTTCGGGCAATGCACACACAAATCAAAACTAAGAGAAATTAGAGTTGAGAGTCTCCGTGGTGAATTATTATTAAAGAGGGTGAATTGCTATATTGTATAGTATAGATATTACTCTGTTTTATAATTAGAGTATAAATTTGGGTTTTGGGGTTTGTTTATTTTAAGATGTATTAATGTGTCGTGTTTAGATTTTTCTTTCCACAATTAGTCTGTTTTATAATTATTTAAATGGTAATACTTTGGGCACAAATAAGTTAGGGTGAATTACAGGCCGGTCATTTTTTTAAATATTTGTAATCGCTCCAGTTCACTCATCTTTTTTAAAAATCGAAAAAAGGCATTTTTGGGGCGAAAAGATAATTATGCCATTAATGAAAGAAAAACACGCGCGCTTCAGTAACCCAAGGCATCGCGATGCACTACTTTGGCATCGCGATGCACCACTTTTGCATCGCGATGCACCAAATTGGGACATCGCGATGCAACAATTGGTGCATCGCGATCATCGCAGCGTGCTTTAGGGAATCAAAGCATCCTGATGAGCAACCAAGGCATTGCGATGCACTATTTTTGCATCGCGATGCACCAAATTGGGGCATTGCGATGCAACAATTGGTGCATCGCGATCATCGCAGCGCGCTTTAGGGAACCAAAACATCGTGATGAGCAACCAAGGCATCGCGATGCACTACTTTGGCATCGCGATGCACCACTTTTGCATCGCGATGCACCACTTTTGCAAATTGGAGAATCGTGATGCAACAATTGGTGCATCGCGATCATCGCAGCGCGCTTTAGGGAACTTGATTTTCGTTTACCTTTCGGGGGCGTTGCCCCCAAACCCCCACGAGGGACGCTGTCCCCTCGACCTCTGCGACCTGACCGGGCAGGTTGAACCCCGTTGCTAGGGGTGTAAGTCCGAACCGCCGAACCGCCAAATCGAATCGAATCGAACCGAATCGGTCAGTTCGGTTCGGTTTTAGGTTAGGACGGTTCGGTTTAGGTTTGGAAATTTTATAAATCGAGCGGTTCGGTTCGGTTTGCGATTTTTGGTGTCAAACCGAACCAAACCAAATCGAATCGAACCACCACTATTTAATTTTTATTTTTCTATTTTTATATATGTATATTATTTAGTAATTAGTAATTAGTAATTGAATTTAATAAGAAAATTATTGTTGTTTGCCTACATTTTGATTGAATTATTGTAATTTTAAAGTTAATTTTTTGACTTTTAATTATTTAGTTTATGTTAAAAGTATTTTTTTGATATTTAAAAGTTTTTTTTTAAAAATATTTAAATAATTAAACCGCGGAACTGAACTAAACCGAACCAAACCGATCGGTTCGGTTCGGTTCGGTTTGAAGTTTGTGACGGTTCGGTTCGGTTTGAAATATGTGGAACCGTTAGGGGGTGGTTCGGTTTGCGGTTTTGGCTCAAACCGAACCAAACCGAACCACCTTCACCCCTACCCGTTGCGTTACCTAGCATACTGCGATTGACGAATTAAATCAGTCTAAAAACATCTTCCTCTGTTTTCGGACAGCACACTATCAAGCTTGATTTGAAGCTCGAAAATAGTATTTTTTGGTAGAAAAATTTTGCACAAATATAGTACTAAGTTAGGATAATAATATGAGATTGATTTTAAACAAATTCGAAGCTTGAAACAAATATTTAAGTGGCCAAAACAGCTCAAGAACAAAGAAAAACGGGATGAATTAAATTTTTTTGAATTTGATCAAATTCGTGTTTTATGCATGAAAATGGATACTCAAACATAAGGAAAGACTATATTAACAACATGATATCATTTATACATCAATTTGAATCTCAAATCTGAAGCAACAATGTTGTTGAGGGTATTTTAGAAAGAAAATTTTCAAAATGCCTTTTAGCGGTTAAAAAAAAAAAGTGTACTGGAGAGAAAAAAAATTTAGGAAAGTGGACAGGCCAGCAATTTCTTCTAAAAATTTGGTCACAAAAGCCTTGTTGTCAATTTTTGATTGATTGTCTTGTTGTTAATTTTTGATTGATTTTTTTATTAGTTAATAGTGGGCCCGTAAATTATGCAACCAATTAATAACCGCCAACGAAGATTTTGTGTAAAAAAAATTGTGACTTATTTGGCCCATAGCATTGTTCTTATTTAAATATTTATCTATTAACATAGTTTTAGTTCCTGATACAATGATATATATATATATATATATATATATATATATATATATATTCTTTCTAACCATTTTTAAAAATAAAATAAAATAAAAGTATAGTTTTGCACTTTCACGACTTCCAGCACCGTACTAGTAACAAAAAACACGTGTGAGGCCTAACCAAACTAGTCGTGTAAGTTTGGATTTATGGTATTCCAAACTTTACAAAAGCGGTAAAATGCAGCGCCAGCCCCTATAGTTAGGCCAAATGTCAGCCCTCCCCCCTCCAACAAAAAGGTTTCGCCCCCTTTAGTCACTTTGATCGTTACAATTTGACTAGCTTTCAACTGGTTTTGACCGTTTTAATTGTGTTGAAAACCTGATATGCACTTATAAGAAACAACTTGACCTTATTGTCCTTCCCAAAACCTTGATCTTTTACATTCCAAAAACCAACACTGTTGGGTAGCGCGAGATAAATGTTGATGCAGCCACCTTCGAAAGTTAGGAGAAGTATGGTTACTGCTGGGTAGCGCAAGATCACGAAGGCAGGTTTTTGGAAGCTAGAGCTCTAAGCAAAATGGGAAAAGTTAGGCCTGCGATTGCAAAAGCTCTTGGTGTGAAGGAGACACTTAGCTGAATTAAAAACCAATCTATATCTTCTGTCATTAATGAAACGGACTGCCTGGTAGTGGTCAAGGCTATAAGTAGTGCTGTTGAGATGGTTTCTACTTTCGGGTTGATCATAAATGACTGTAAGTTGTTGCTATCAAGTATCAAAGATGTTACCTTGTGCTTTGTTAAACGGTCTGCCAACAAAGTTGTTCACTGCCTTGCTCGAGCATCTTGTTACTGTCCTGACCATATTATTAGGGATGAGAATGTTCCCTCTAAGTTGTTGCCATTGTTAATGGCTAATATTTCCGGCTAATGAAGTGAGGCTTTTATTAAAAAAAAAAAAAAAAACCTAAAACTACCCACAAATTTGTAATCTTCCCTATATTTCAAAGGAAAAAGAGCATTATTCTTTTTTTAACTTTACAACCTAGATGAGAAGCATGTAACCAACTAGATATCACTTGACTTTGACATTGTCTTGTTATGGGTTTGTTTATTTTAAGATGTATTAATGTGCAGGTTTAGACATTTCTCGCTAAGAATTTAGGGATGTCAATGACTGACACGACACGAATGCACAAATCAGCACGACACAATTACAAACACAAATTACAGAGAGAAATGACACGATATAACACGGCATGACACGACACGACACGACACGAAACACAACACGAAAGCACAAAATTAAAATTTTTGTTAAAATAACATTTATTGTTATATTTATGATCAAATAAGAAAAATAACATAAAAATACGATAATACGGTACGAATACGATACGATAGCACAAACTGCCACGCCTCACTAAAATTGGTCTGTTTTATGAGTTTTTTTTTTCTTCATATCATTGTCTATTAACATATTATTATTTCCTGATATAATGATATATATTCTCTCTGAACCATTTTTAAGAATAAAATAAAATAAACATATAAATTTGCACTTTCACGACTTCCAACACTAATATGTCTAGAAACAGAAAATACGTGTGAGGCCTAGCCAAACTAGTTGTGTAAGTTTGGATTTATGCTATCACAATTTATGATCAGTCCCCAACTTTACAAAACCTCGTGTAAGTTTGGATTTATGTTATCTCAATTTAAGATGCACCCACCACTTTTACAAAAAAATTAACTTTACATTCAACTAAAAATTGGTATACGAAAATAAAATTAATTCTGCGGAATCAATTACTAGTAATAAATTTGAGGCACCTGACAACATTACTCTAATGTAGACAAGTACTTATTAATGACTTCCATGATAAAAAATAGACATTAACTTTATTACTGCTACACAAAATAACAAGATCTTCATTTTTTTTCAATTTTGGTAAAAATTTAAATTATCCAACATCAATAAAGTAAGAAATTAAATTAAAAAAAATGTTATAATGGAAATAGTTCAAATAAAAATAGTTTAAACATTTGAAATAATTTGAGAAAAGTACATGTAATTACTTATTTAAAATAATTACTACTCCTCCGTCCCTAAATTATTGTCTTCCTTTTATTTTTTATCCGTTCCTAAATAATTGTCTTGTTTGAAAACTTTCCTTTTTAGAACATCACTTTTACCATTTTATCCTTACTTTTTCTCTCTACTTTAATTATGGGCCACATACACATGAGCATTAAAAGAAACTACACACTATACCAATATGAATAATCAAGTCAATTGAGTTTTCTTAATTCGTGTACCGAGTCAACCCAGACAATAATTTAGGGACGGAGGGAGTATTTTATTTTCCTATATAGTTTCAAGCAGATCAATCACTTACTTTTTTTTTTTTAATCATCTCTGATTATGAAAATTAACACAAGAATCATAAATTATAAACTATTATTAATAAATTAAATTAAATGAGAAGAATTAGAAAAACCTTATGAAGAGCCGAAAAACAATAACGAGGAGGAGAAGTAAAAAGGAACGGCCGTAAAATAGTTGTAATCAAATAATTAATTATAAATATAAAATAAATACTTGACCTAGTAGAAGGATATTATTGTCATTTTACACGAATTTTAACTATTAGGAATTCAAATATCACATTCTTTATCAGGATTGTGATTCCTTAAATTTTAGTAATCAATTCTAAGATTTTAGTAATCCGTTCCTATTCAAAATATAATTATTGCACTACCAAACGCTATTAATTAATTCCATAAAATTAATTTCGCAGAATTAGTTCCAATTTCGTGTACTAATCGAGGCCCAGTCAAACTAGTTGTGTGAGTTTGGATTTATGCTATCACAATTTATGATCAGTCCCCAACTTTACAAAACCTTGTGCAAGTTTGGATTTATGTTATCTCAATTTAAGATGCACCCACCACTTTTACAAAAAAAAAATTTAACTTTATTTTCAACTAAAACATTCAATGTAAATATGTAATACTTTAATCACATGTAAATCATGCTTCATACTTGGTTCAAAAGTAAAATAGAAATAGAATAGTGATAAGAATACAAATATTTCAATTCAATCTATGTAGCACACGTGTAATTAGTTAGAGACGACATCACTTAACATGTGATATTACTTTTCAATCACATGTTTGTCATCTAGATTGTATAAGAAAAATTTGAATACAAAAATTTAGATCCTTATCATTTTTTTATAAATAACATTCTCTTTTACATTCCAAACCAAAAAGCACCCACTCGTTGTAATCTTCCCTAAATTTCAAAGGAACGAGAATGCTGATAGAGATACAATTTTTTTAATTAATTTTTTTATCTCAATCTAAGTGACAATCATGTAATCGATAAATTGTACATACTTTAACCTATCATGTCACAATTTATAATCCGTCCCCAACTTTACAAAACGTCATGTAAGTTTGGATTTATGTTATCTCAATTTAAAATGCACCCACCACTTTTACAAAAAAATTAACTTTACTTTCAACTAAAAATTGGTATATGGAAATAAAATTAATTCTGTGGAATTAATTACTAGTAATAAATTTCATAGAAATAAATGAGAAGATGATTCCTAAAAAGTGTTTTGTAATATAAGGAATGTGATTACTAATATAGTATAAATTTCTATTATATTGTTTGGTAGGAAAAAAAAAAACTTGGAATGCAAAAATAAAATTGAGTCAACTGACACCATTACCCTAATGTAGACACATACTTGTTAATGACTTTCATAATAAAAATTTAGACATTAACGTTATTACTGCTCCACAAAATAACAAAATTTTCTTTCTCTTTCAATTTTGGTGAAAATTTTAGATTATCCAACATCAACAAAGCAAGAAAAATTTATTAAATTAAAAAACAAATAATGTTATAATGAAACTAGTTCAAATAAAAATAGTTTAAATATTTGAAATAATTGAGAAAAGTACGTATAATTATTTATTTAGAATAATTACTATTTTATTTTCTTATATAGTTTCAAGCAGATCAATCACCCACTTTCTTTTTCATTATCTCCGATTGTGAAAATTAACATAACAATTATAAATTATAAAATATTATTAATAAATTTAATCAAATGAGAATTGTTAGAAAAGCTTTTTGAAGAGCCGAAGAACAACGACGACACGGAGGAGTAAAAAGGAACGGTCGTAAAATTGTTGAAACCAAATAAATTATAAATATAAAATAAATAATTGACCTAATAGAAGGATATTATTGTCCTTTTACATGGATTTCAACTAATAGGAATCCAAATACTACATTTTCCATCAGGATTGTGATTCCTTAAATTTTAGTAATCAATTCCAAAATTTCAATAATACATTCCTATTCTAAATATAATTCTTGCACCACCAAACGTTATTAATCAATTACATAAAATCAATTTCGCGGAATTGATTCTAATTCCGTGTACCAAACGTGGCCTCAATGTAAATGTGTAATACTTTAATCACATGTAAATTAAGCTTCATACTTGGTTCAAAACTAAAATAGAAATATAATAGTGATAAGAATACAAATATTTTAATTCAATCTAGGTAGTACACATGTAATTAGTTAGAGACGACTTAACATGTGATATTCCTTTTCAATTACATATTTGCCATCTAGATTGTATGAGAAAAATTTGAATACAAAAATTTAAATCCTTATCATTTTTTTATAAATAACATTGCTCTTTTACATTCCAAACCAAAAAGCACCCATTCTTTGTAATCTTCCGTAAATTTCAAAGGAACGAGAATATTGATAGAGATACGATTTTTTTAATTAATTTTTTTTTCTCAATTTAAGTGACAAACATGTAATCTGAAAAATTGTAATCATGTCACAATTTAATCAATTCCTTGATTAATATCTAAATTAAAATGATAAATTTTGACCAATTATTATTATTTTTTTTTTTGAATTTAGTCAAAACCACAAAAGGAAAAACCATTAGACAAAAGAATTCAAATTTCATCACAAAATTACAAGAATCCCCCCCTATGAAAAAACCATCCTCATCCCCTCTGGGCTTTTGCCCGTAACGGCTAAAACAGTGAGAGAAACATCGGCGCTCATTTTCGGGCAATGCGCACACAGCATTGCATTCCGTGTACATTTAGTTCTAACCAATCACCTCAGGCCACGTGTCCCCCAACGTTAGACACCTAATTCCCCCGCGACAACCCCCCTCTCCCCTCCCCCCTCCAACCTCCTCCCCTCTTCTACAATGTCTGCAAAGAGAAGAAGACTGTAAAAATTGTCACCATCACCACCTCATTCCCAATTCACCCCTTGTAGAATTCCCGTTATTCCAATTGTATCCCCCCTTCCGCGATGGCTCCCTCCAGCTCCTCCCCGTCAGCTCGAGCGGCAGTCCCGGCTCAGAAGCTTCTCTCCGTGCGCCGACCGTCGTCGCCGCGGCCGAGGAAGTATAGGTCAATGGTGGATATATTGAGGACGGCCAAGTACGCCGTGGTGGAGCGTGAAGACTACAGCGATGTCAGCTGTAATCAATGTGGCTCCGGGGAACACGACGACCAGCTGCTTCTATGTGATAAATGCGATAAGGCATTTCACATGCTATGTCTCCGCCCAATCGTCGTTCGTGTCCCCATTGGGCCTTGGTACTGCTCGAAGTGCTCCGATCACCGTCCCGTCAAACGTACGAATCTTTTCCCTCTCTCTCTCTCTCTCACACACACACACACGCACATTATATATGTGTGTGTATCTATCTGTCTGTTTCTGACATACATTTGCACATTTTATATCTGCATGAATGTTTTGATCGAAATATGTTTTTTTTTTTTAATTTATTAATTTTAACCTACCAATTCGAGTTGATGTCTAAAAATGGTGAATGCTTCGTAAGAGTCTATTGATTATTACTTTTTCTCAATTTCAGGATTTTTATTTTATTTTATTTAAAAATTTTAATTTTTTTTATGTTGGTTTGGTCAGTGCGCACATCAACTTAATCTAAATTTTTTTTTTCTCAATTTCAGGGTTTTCCCAGACAAGGATAATGGATTTCTTTCGAATTGAGAAATGTGCTAGTGCTTCATCGGTGAAACGCATCTCTCCTCAAGGTAAAATGTTTATGGGTACAAAGGATGCTATTTCCAGCTTCATCATAACATTACTAGCTCCTTGGAACTGAAAGGGATGATGTTATCAGCATTCGACTACAATGTACTCCTAAACTGGGTGTTGGAATTATGATGGTTACTTATTAGAGTGGCTGGTGATATTTGCACTCCTGTAACAGTTAACTCTGATGTTTACTTTTATGATTTTACTGTGGTTCCTAAATTGTCATGTTTCATTTTTTTAGTCAAAAAGACTGATTTTCAAATAAAATTTGACGTATATATATATATTTTTAATTTTTAAAATCATAAAACACGTAATTCGTAATACTTTTTTGGTACTACGAATTACGTATTTTATGAATTTGAAAAAAATAAAAAACAAGCGTCTGATTTTCCTTTGAAAAGCAGTTTGACTAAAAAAAGTCAAACAGGACTATAATTTAGGAACGGAGGGAGTATAGTTTATGAATCCTAATTACACCCACTAAGGGGGAAGGCCTTGGTAAAACTGCATGGTGTTCCATTGTGATATGGCCCTTACTGGTTTGAGCTACGGAAAAGCTGCTTGCAGGGTTAGGGTTCTTCATTGTACACCCTTTCGAGGTTTTGAATTGGCACCGACTGTCCTATTACATATTTTTGCTCGTGGCACTTTTTTTTCTTTTGCAATAACATTTATGTTCTGAACAAACAAGAAATATATTTTGCAAATGAGTGATTCATTTCATAGACTGGTTTTAGTTTGGATGCAATTTATCTCGTGAAATACCTAGTACATGCCTTAACATTGACATACGCTGTTCAATTCTACACATAAATCATACTTCACAGGGCATTGAGATTGGTTATATAAGAAACGAATAGAGTTAATTATCGGCATTGTAATGTTTTTTGTGCTTCATGTTATGCACGTGTCTAGTACAGATACTTCATTCATTCGGAAGTCTTCAAACAGAAATAACAATTTTCTAGTTTAAGACATTTATGATTTGATCAAATTGAAGTACATTCTTTTATGTCAGTATTGTATGGTCACTTGAAGAAGGTAGTTTCTCTCATTCTCAAATTGAAATAAGTTATGATAATTAAGTAGCAGAATTGCCTAGCTAATTGAGGTTTGGTTAAGGTTGTCTAGATAAGTGAGTTTAAATGAATATTGCGCTATGGGGATTCTGAAGTTTTAATGTTTCTTATTCTATATAAGTCCATTACCATGTCCTAGAATTCTGCTCCATCCGTCCCAAAATGAGTGTCCATTTTTGTTCTTGCTCATGAATTAAGATGGACACTCATTTTGGGATGGAGGGAGTATTTTTTAAGTTCAGTTTGTATAGTTTTTTACATATTGCAGTGGGTACAAATCTCTTAGAACGCGTAAGAGAATCATCATTGGTGGCAAGCGGAAGATGTGAGAATGTTCACTTCATTGGGGAGAACGCATCTATTCCAAAAATGTTGACTTTGTTTGTGAATCAATACCTGTTGCTTCTTGTACTGGTGCATGCACGCCATTTGAATCTACTCATAACTAATGACATGATCAGTAAACCTTTTCTTAAACCTCTCTTTTGTAACCATAAAATCTGGTTGATTTCTTTGGTATATGACGTGCTTTGAGGATATAACAGCTGTTTTTGAGTCTAAAATGAAATTGAACTATGATATGTACAAGGATTAGGTGGTGTATAAATGTATCCAAGGCCGGAATTCAGTCTTCTGTATTTATAATACTGTGTTTATAATCTACTTGCTTGACATACAAATTATTTTGCTTGTGATTATTAATAAAGGGAATCACTATAAACATTCCAAGTTTCAACTATGGCACTCCATCCATGCTTTATTTTGCTTGTGCATGCTTTACAATACTGCACTGTGGAGATTAAAAGTGGAGTGCGAATAGCGATTCCCTATTATATATATTACTTATTGATAATTGTAGCCTTTTTCTGGAAAGTCTGTGTGGAGCCTTCTGCATTGGGTCATGCTCATTTTAGCCTTTTTTCAGGTTATCGCAATTTATGAAGTTGTTTCCTTTCCACGTTTCAAATACTCCCTCCACTTTAGGACTTCCAATTTCAGTTTGCGCCCCATTTCTAAAATTTAAGTTATTAATTTCTATTATTTCTGTCAGTATTTTTCTTTCTTTTTCAAAACATGATATTTGTGTTAGGTGTCATACAGAAAAGGATGATCTTAGTGCAATTTGAAAGAAATATATAGAAGTAAAAGTACAATATTGTTTCACTTTTCAAATGGGACTCCTTTATTGGGATGGAGGGAGTAGAACATAGCACATCTTGTTAAATTTGTATCTTATGTATAGCAGATGTTATGGGAAGGGAATGACAAAGGTAAATGTAAAACGTGACCGCAAGCTGGACACTGTACTCAATTGCTTGTGCACCTTGTAGTAGTTGGTACCTTTTCCTAAATTTTTCCTCAAAATTATTCCTGCTACAGTGGTTAGCAAAGGTCTTTTAAGAGTTTAGTCTCCAGCCAAATTTTTGGCAGTGATTCGTCTAAAATATCTTTCTGATATGCTATTAAATACTCACCATATTTTCCATGACAAACTGGTCTTCTTTATTCAGCTTCACAAATTCTTATGTCGATTGTGTCTCCACGTTGTTAGTGATCTGTCACCTTAAGTAAACTGTTTTATACAATATTTTCATGTAGTAGCTTTTTTGTACTTGTAGAAGATAACTCGAGCATGAGTGCTCAGGGTACCCTACATGAGAGGTTTGACCTTTATGGTAGTGCTGGTGACTTGAGGAGGGTGGTTTGGATGATGAGGAGAGAGACGGGACAAGGGTAGAGAGTTAGGGCAGCCCCATGTGTGGTTATTAAGTATCTAAGGAGGGGTAGATAACCTGGATGCCATTTCAACTCTCTACTATCTTTACCCTTGGGATGGTTCGTGGATGGTTATGACTAGAGAGAGTTGTATACAAAGGGGAAGGAGGGTGCATGTGATGACCACGAGATTGAGGTGAAAGGAGACCCATATATAGAGGTTCGCTCTAATAAATAATATCAAAAGAAATCATATTTATTACTGTATAGATGCCATAACCGTGTCCTATTGTCTAAGATTCCATCCTAACGCTGTACTCATAGAAGTATCCGGGCTTCAGAAAGTTAACCCTCGTGTGTTAAGTTCTTGTAAACCTCATTATATGTTTTCACAAATATTGTAAGCATTAAATCTCTGTTCCCTTCTGCATTGTCAGGTTACAGGTCTCAAACAGGTCTAGTTCTCTGTTTACAGCTCCTAGTTCTTATATTCTGATTTACCACGTCTTCTACCAAAATAATTTCGGGAACTTTATCAAGTTCTGCTGCACAAAGTGTTTCTTACTCTTTAGATCCTTTGTAACAGACTACTTACCAACCCTGTTCTATGACTGCGGAAAAATGGAAATCAACACTCAGCTACGACTTCTCTTTCCATTAAGTGCTGAAAGGAAAGTTAATGCAATTAGATTCCAAATTTTTGGTGTAGAATCTGAGACTGTCCCAGTCTGAGAGCTACTCAACAATACCCCCTTGGGCCTTCTGGATCCCAGGCATCATTTTATGGAACATCTTAATCAAGAAAGATACTGCTCTTGATCCATTCATCGAATGAAAAGAATTTCTCTATCAACGTAGAAAATGTCATCCCAATGCAATACACCTTATCCACATAACATACCCCAAGTCTAAGCCTTCTCAATATGAAAATTAGCAATTCATCACTTACCTTCAGGAGACTTTAGTATTTCTCACAACTATAAAGGCCATGACTTTCTGTAGCACTCCTGTGCTGCTTAAAACTAAGATAGAAAACTTTGGAGAACAGATTATAAACAACTACCAGACTAATTGGTCAATAAAACATTATATACAGCCACACTTCCCCAGTAGAAACTACAGTATATAAAAGTTATTACCTATTTTGGAGGGGTGAACTTCTACCACAAGACGACTGGAAACTATATCGAGTATGCCACTTTATTTTCGAGAAATTGAAAAGGGGGTTTCCAACTGCTTTGAGATAGAGAAAACTAGTTCTAAGCTAAAAAATATCTTGGGTGGAACTCTCCAACTTTCTTTTATTTGTGCTTTTATTAGAACCCCTTGAAGAGTATTTCAAAATGCTAGATCTTTCTGTAACCTTAGATTCTTCGGAAATGTGGTATACTTGCAGTTTTTTGGTGCAACTGGGCGGAATGTATGCTAGGATTTTTAATCTAAGAAATTTTACCTTCTAATGTCTTCGGGATCTTATGCTTTATCTTGCTTCCCCATGGGGCAAAGCTTTTCGGGACCTTTGGGGATAGCCATGACATATCTTGGAAGGGATTGCCAGCAGTTCTTTGTAATATTTTGTCTCAGGGCTGTTTTCTTGGTTTAGGGTCTTTGTCACTGTTCTTCGTATGGTCGGCATCTTGTCCACTGATGTACATGTATGAAAATTAATACAAACTTTCTTTTGAATTAAAAAACGTTTTTAGTCTTTCTCAACCCTATACACACGATCACGTGTTTTGGTCCTCTTTTAAATTCAGCATTATGAACATTCCGAGAAAAAGCATGTCTTGAGTAGAAACCGTCTTCCTTTCTTTTATTCAATGCTGATTTATTAAAACACTTTCATATAGTTTATTTAAGACTTGACAGCTGACATTTGCCCTCTTTTGTGAAATAAGGCTGTACTAAAATGCTGTATAAGCTAGAGGAGTTTTCAAGCATCTCCATCGAGTTTGTTTTAGTGCTCTTCTGAGCAGTGCATGAAGTTTTTCTAGGTTAACTTACTAAATTTGAGGCCGAAGGAGGGTGTTACTTAATCTGACTTGGTTTATACTTATTAACCTTCTTCACCGAACCATTATAACCGGATTTTGATGGCGCTATAATCAATGCATGTGTGTCATATAGTTGCAACATCAGTGTCTTGATACGCAAGGGTTAAAAGAAGAAGAAGAAAAATAGCTTTCTTTGTTTTCCGTCAAGTATCCTATTACCTTGCTCTTAGATTTTATTTGTTGTCCTCTTTGAGAGTTCCGTTTACACGAACTTATTTCCAATATTTATTGATGTCCATTTTAGTTTTATCCTGTTAAAGGTTCTAGCTACAACATTTTCGTCCATTCATAAATGCTAAGTCAGAGGCAGTGGCATGTTATTTAGAGTGATTTGAATTAATGGCCCAAAAGTTAGATTACTTCCATCAATGACCGTGGATCTCTTCTATTGGTACTAACTGTCATTCATTCAGTTCATGAGAACCCTAAATTAATACTTTTCGTCTCTTTGTTTTGAATTGGTTTCTAGATGCTAGAAGGCGTCGGAAACGCTCCTGTTCTCTGGTGTTGCAGAAAAAGAGGAGGAGACTATTGCCGTTTACTCCAACAGAAGATACTGGTCGTAGGCTGGAACAAATGTGCTCTCTGGCTTCTGCTTTAACTTCATTGAACTTGGAATTTAGTGGCGATCTCACATACTCGTCTAGTATGGCTCCTAGATCTGCCAATCAAGCCAAGTTTGAGAACGGAGGGATGCAGGTTTTAAATCATCTTCTTCTTTAACGTTTATATTTGGAATTGGAAAAAGTCTATCCATTTGTAGGGTTAAAGCTATGTCCAGTAGCAGGAGCCTCGTTTGCCCTACTTTTTTTTCTTTTCTTTTTTTGTCTACAAGCTTATTATACTAGTTTAATATCCTGACCAATATCTCTTTTCTCACTGATGACATAAGGGTGTATCTTATGTGGTTTGTTTTTGTTAGGTTCTTTCCAAAGAAGATACGAAAACATTTGAACTCTGCAGAGCTATGTACGCAAGAGGCGAATGCCCTCCACTTCTTGTCGTGTTTGATTCATGTGAAGGGTAATTGTTTCATAACTTGGTGCTTACGATACTAGCTGCTCTGTTTGATGAAGTATATATTTTGAACATAACTGTTTGAAAACTGTTTTCTAAAGCAGTTATACTGTTGAGGCCGATGCTCCTATAAAGGATATGACGTTTATCACAGAATACGCAGGCGATGTGGATTACATCAAGAATCGGGAGCATGACGACTGCGATAGCATGATGACCCTTCTTTTGGCAACAGATCCGTCAAACAGTCTTGTTATCTGCCCTGATAAACGTGGAAACATTGCTCGCTTTATCAATGGGATTAACAATCATACACCGTAAGCCAGCAAGACTTTTGATGCAGCTGTTCTTACTTAAACATCCAATCCTCCTTGTCTTCCTTAAAAATGACACTTTACCCTCTTAAAACTTTTTGTTCCCTAGTATTTGTTTATCAGCTCAAGCCTCAAATGACAAGAACATATCAATTTCTCTCCTTATCCATGTCAATTATCTTGTCTAAAACTTAAATTTTATTTTGAAACTGAACATTATGCAGGGAGGGCAGGAAGAAGCAGAATCTCAAATGCGTGAGGTACAGTGTAAACGGAGAATGCCGGGTCTTTTTGGTTGCAACGCGTGATATTGTTAAAGGGGAGAGGCTATACTATGACTATAATGGATACGAGCATGAATACCCAACCCAACATTTCGTCTAATATTCACATAGATACCCGTCCATTCTGCATCTTGGCAGAATTGTGATGTAATTCCATATACAGGCAGATCCTTCTTTTTAATTATTTCCGTTCACCTTTTTTTTTTTTTTGTCCTTTTCACAGCCTGCACATTATTGTTGCAGAATTTTCTTTTTTTAGTCTTTACTGAAGGATCACCAATTGTATTTATCTTGTAGATCAGGCCTACATTGAGGCCATGAGGGAGAGTAGAAAATTTTCGTAGGATTTAGCATATGTAATGTAGGGCAGAAAGTTCCTGATGAGATTAGGAAGCTTATTTCATGTAATGCAGTTCAAACAGAAGCTGAACACCCCCCCCCTCCCCCCAAGAAAGAAATTAAAGGAATGAACTTATTTTGGTCGTCTATCTAATTTGTATTCTTTATAAAAGTTTTGCAAGACCTTGCTGTGTTTAATTGTTGTAACGCATTCCGGAAATGCATATTATTCCTACTTTTGCTACAAATTTAATGCTTGGGTCCGATAGATTTGGAGAGAGTGCTTTTTTATTTCAGGTCTAAGAATGTATACTTTCTACATTGGCCCTGCACTGGAGATGGACAATGGCTGGATGTTGAGAACACATTATAAGGTATGTGGTGAATTTCCTAATAGTTCAGTTAAGTTGAGCATCCTTCCGATCTCAGTTGAACTGGCAACCTGGCTTATGATTTATGAGAGATGATACCGTGATTGTCATTACTCATAGTAGTCTCATTCCATTTTGGCTATAATTCCCTAAGGAAAGTTGTTTTCGTATTTGTAAATTGTAATAACTGCATTGCTTTTGGAACATTAAACTTATAGAATTTCCTTACAAGCTTTGATTTCTTAAGCTTGGTCTTTTGGTAACTTCAGTTTTTGATGGACTTCGGTGTCCTTGCTAGAACTGCTGTAGTGACGTTGTTGCTTCTATGCATCTGTTCTTATTTTAAACCTTGTTTACCTCCAGTCTGTGTACGTATGAGTGGTTTGATTTTTAATTTTTTTTTTGAACTGTTGAATTCTCCGGTTATCTTTTTGGGTACAACTCATCCTGGACCGTAAAATAGATTAGTACTTTACATTTTGATTTAACTTTTTTATGTTTATCTTCGCATCTCGTAAGTATTATGAACTTGGGACTTCTTAACAGAAAAACCTGACATAACCAATGTGGCCCTTTGGCATCCTAGAATTTAATGCCTTTCCGGTTAGCGAATCCCATATTTACCCATATATTCTTGAGCATAGCTTTTTAAGGTTGGAGTTTACTCTCAATTGTTACCAAACCATTCCTTTTGAACAATAGTTTCCTTTCACGATTGGAGATTCCACTATATGTCTATATCAGACCTTTGTTCCTTATGTTAAAATTAGCAGCAATAGCTTTGCCTATAATGCCTCGGAATTTTCGAGCATCTGAAGTTAGTGAAATATGCAGGCTTGAACACTATTTTACTTTACTTAAACTTACAGTTTCAATGCAAGCCCAGAAGCATGGGCTACGTTTAACTTGAAGCTACTCTGAGTGTTTCCATTACATTGCAGAAACGGGGGGAGGGGAGGGGAGGGGGGATAAATTTTCCGACTTCTGTGACAGGAAAGTTTGAATGAGTATATGGGTGGATCTGGCTAAATTGTTTGCTCCCTAGGCTTGGGTTTTGGAGAATCGCATTTGAAGCTTGTACTTGGACAACTGGTTTCTTGGTGTTGAGTCTGCACTCTGCAGCAAAGAGTTTTGTGGTTAATCGGCTTGACGCCATGGCCTTGTAGTTGCGCTGGTGTCCATAATCCGATGCCGTGAACTGAGCCTGTAGTGATTGAACTGCATGCATGTCATCTTGATATGCAGAGCTGACATAAAATGAAGCCATGATTTAAACCCATTCCACCGTGTGCAAGACGTTTGCTTACCTTGTTCCACGTAGACAGGATCCTCTATTCTACAAAGGTGTTCCATCTCCGTCGAATTTTCGTCACATGTGCATGGGAATAAATAACATTAATTATCCCGTGATTTTTGGTGCACATGTGGTAAAGATCTGACGGTTAAAATAGGAGAAGGAACACCTCTTTGGAATAGAGGATTCTATCCATGTTCCTCGACACTATGATATCTTGAGTCACCTCACGATCGAAGCTCCCAAAATAGAATCAAATCTCCTGTGCCACAAACTATGTGTCACTTTTATCTCAACCATTGATTTTTTCATCTCAATCGTTCACATTGAAATCACTTTAAAAAATCAATAATTGAGATGAAAGTGACACACAGTTTGTGGTAAAGGAGATTTGATTCCCCCGAAAATAGATAGCCCTTCCATTATTGAATCTAGTTCACAGCAAACTCTTGCCTTGGGATCACTGGAAAAAAGAACGAGTAGGGAGGGATACCTGTGGCTGTGACACGCTTTATAAAACGAAATTGTTCATGGATCTCTTGCTAGCGCCTAGCACCGAGGAAAACCAACGTGTCATATGCAAAACTAATGAGATATTGAAGTCATTTAAAAAATAAATAAAAAAGTCATTTGCTGAGGAATCGAGATAGCATGGATTAGAGGACACTAATTTTGAGACTGAGGGAGTAATACATAAGCTAATCTCTAAGAGAGAATTCTTGACATGATTTCGTTCGGACCCATAGTGGACAAAAGTGATTTAGAGCCCGTAACGTTTTTAAAGCGCAATTCTTTCAAAACACAGATTTTTTTTTATAAATGCGTTTGAGATATCATTTTAAAATACAAATTTATTTTTCAGCAGTATTTTAAAACCTGAGTTTTGAGAAAAAAACTGAGAATTCAGTGTTTTAAAACGCAACTACGTTTTGAAAGCGCGGGTTTTTATGCCACAGCATTGAAACACAATTTTTTCAAATAAACTCTGTTTATCCCTGCAATTTTGTCAAAACGCCCGACCAACCGAGCTCTTAAACATGTTATTCCCAACATGAATCAAAAATAAAACATAACAGTAAACCCTGCATATTTCAGCATGGTTTATATCCAACTTGACCAAATACTAAACCCAGTGTTTATTAATACGAATACTGTAAATAATATAAACAATACTATCATCTGTCTTAAAATAAGTGTCATTTTAGTAAAGATTTTTTTGTCTCAAAATAAGTGACATTATAGAATTTCAAGAAACATTTGCACATATTTTGTCAAAACTATTCTTATTTACTACTCTTAGGGGTCGTTTGGTAGCCGGATAAATAGGAGGATAACACTAATTTATCCTAATATAAATAGGAGGATAACACTAATTTATCCTAATATGGTGTTTGGTAGAATTTTTACATGTCGGATAAAATTATCCTAATCCGTGGATAACCCTCTTATCAGGGAGTAAATAATACCTCACCCCCTGTTATTACAGAGGGTTGTTAAAGAGGAAAATAAAAATATACTCTTTTAACTTATTTACAATAATTAAACTTAAATAAAAGTAAATTAATCTTTTTTGTAAACTTCTTTAATCGGAGGTAGTACAGAGTGGAGAGATAGAAAGAGATTTCAGATAATTGGTTTGGTTTGCTTCCTCTTCTATCTGGCCTCCGCTGCTCATCTACGGTAGGTGACTGACGTTGAATCATTCATGTTTGCATCATTCGAAGCGTTTCTACTTTTTCCGATGTGAACTGTTTACATGATTTATATCCTTTTAAAGTTTTGTAGAGTATCTCATATTATGAAGCTCTTTACGTCCTGGTGCAACGTTTTCGAAACGCAATGTTTTTAAAACGTAGTATTTTTAAAATGTAATTTTTTTTTTTATAATTGCAGTTGAGATATTACTTCAGAACACTTTTTTTTTCTAGCGGCGTTTTGGAAAAAAATGGGAAATTCTAGCATTTTAAAACAAAGTTGCGTTTTGAAAATGTAATTTTTTCTGCTGTAGCATCGAAACACAAGTTTTGCAAATAAGCTGCGTTTTTTTTTTTTTGCGTTTTGGCCAAAATACACTACCAAACGGGCTCAGAGTAATACCAGAGCGGTTAAATGTATCAACATAATTAATTTACAGCAAATTTTAAAGGTATTATGTGGTACAATTATCGATGAATGTAAGTTGTTTCGTACAACATGTTAGAGTAGAATGCCCAGAGTTCCAATTTGATTGGATTTTATTCTACGTGTAAAATAATTTTATTGGAATTTATTTTTATATATGAAGGCATTTCTTTATCTTATATTTTCATGTTTATAAATATTTGATAAAGTCCTTAGACCATTTTTAGCTATGGGGCATGGTTACGCATTTGATGGTAATCATGGAAAATGCTTCTAAGGCTTTGGTCTTAAAATTGGTTCTAAGTCGGTTGGCTTTTCAAGACAAGGACATTGAAAAGCCTTGTGAGACTTATGCGTATGATGCATGTTCGTATGACGAGGATGTTGCATTCCATTAACATCAGCGTTGTGACGCAAGTGCATATATGCAGGTGCTTGTTAGAGAACAAGTTCACTGAACATGACCCATTGGAAATTCTTAAATAGAAATTTCAATTGTCAAATTAAGAATTTTCACGTTGTGATAGTACATGATTAATCCTCGGAGTTGAGGTACGATAGTAGCCTTGTGTACATCCTGTAATACTTTCATTTACTTACTGATTGCTTGACAATCGCAAAGGGGTATTTTGGGTATTGCGGTGTGCATGGAGGTTAATCGTAGCCAACATAGAATTCGACACTTATCGATGATAAGAGAATTTCTGTGTTTTTCATAGTTCATGATTCGAAGACCTTGGCCAAGGCATGATGAATTTGATTCATAAGCGAATCACGGTACTTGAAATGGAATCACGGTTATTAAATCAATTGGACTTTGACTTATAATCCATGTCCTAGATTTAATCGGAAATTAGATGTCGAAAGGATGTACATGTATGCACTCACAATGGAAATAGGTTTGCTCGCTATTTCACCTACTGCTAGGTATTCGTGCTACTTGCTAGGTGTTCCCACGATTTGTAGGTTCTTGAAATTAAAGAGTTAATTTCAAGTATATTATCTAATCGGATTATTTAATAGAATAAATCGTTATTCATAAGTTACAAAATTGTTGTAAGTCTACAACTAGCATTAGTTGTGAACCTAAAGGGTCACACATTAAGAATGGAAGGATTCATTTGTTCAATAAAGAATTGTGTCAAATTGTTGCACGCAAATGATTAGTAGAGATTAATTGATAGATGAAATTGATTCGATCAATTTAATTAAATTTGGACTCGGTCAATTAATTTAGATTAATTGATGAAATTTTGTTCTAAATCTAATATTTAATTAGGCCCGTTGGAAGAGCCCATCTTGTTAATTTGAAAGAAATAAAAAGACGGAGGGGTTATATTGATAATATTAAAATAAATGTTATTTTAATAAGGCAATATATGGTAATAATAATATTACCATATGTTCATGCTAATGAACCTAGACACTATTACGTATACATTAGATATAGTACACATTAGAATTTAAAAAATAAAAAGTTTTTTTATATATATAAAAGGTTTATGAAAAAACGTGAGATCATCCTTTTGAAAGACAAGTTGCTGCCGCCGCCCTCCTTGGGAAAAGCTTTTGGTTTTCTTTTAATTTTTCTCTCAAGCAAGAAAACCAAAAATTTGCTTTTTGGTTTTATATCATTGAACAAAACGGATTAAAATTGCTAGCGAAATTTTGATTCGGTGATTCCGTTCGTTCGTGTGGACTACCTTTAGAGGAGGGACGTGTAGACCTCTACGAGTTAAGGATTGGAGATTTTGCCGGCAATTGATTGCCTCCACATCTTCATCAAAAGGAAGCTTTAAGGAAGCGTTTTCGGTAAGAGCCTAAAACTCTTCTTTATTACTTGCACAACACGCGCGATCGTTAAATTGTTACGTGAATCAGGGGCTAATGTTTAACGTATATTGTATATACGTTTTATAAAAAAATTTAAATTCCGCTGCGATTAGCCCGCGATATAGCGAACCCAACAGTGGTATCAGAGACACGGTTACGCAATTGTGTAAGTTTGTTTACGGTTTTAAACATGTTTTAATTTGTTAAAATATGTTTAAAAGATAATTTTATGTGTGATAAAATTGTTTTATATGATTTATTACTTGGATAAATTTTGAAGAATTTTCAGATTAAAAGAAAAGAAAATTGTTTTTGTTTTTATGAAAAATCTGTGAAATTTTCGGTTTTGGAGATGTATATGTAATAGACATGAAGTTGGGCTGCTTTAAAAGATTTGGTAAAATGTAAATTTGGTTACTCGAACCCTAGTCAATACTGTGAACATTAATAGTATTTTACCATTGTGCTGCCTTGCTAATACTTGCTCAAACAGTTCAGTTTTTCTATTTAGACACATATAATATGCTGATGGTCTAATTGAAAAATAGGGTAAAATGTTGTTTGGGTTACTCGAACCCTGATCATTGGTAAATAATTATACTGCCTTACCACTATGCTACCTTGCAATTACTTGATTAAGTATTTCCGTATTTACTACTTACTCAGACTTCAAAATTAAATGTTACTTTTGAAATTGATAAAAACTGTTTTTATGAATCTTCAAAATCATTTATCCAATAATTAAATCAACACATGAATTTGGTCCATAATATATTTTAAATTCATGAGATGAATAGTTAGTATGACTATATTGGGGATGATCATGAGCCTATGACCAATGTGATTGGATGTATTTATCTTTGGGTTTTTGGGGCATGCGAGCCTTTTATTCTATTATTTGTAAGTTCTTTAAATTTTTGCATTGAGAGTAGACTAGGTGGTGAGGTTCTTTAATTTTTGAATTGGAAGACGTTCGATGCGAAGGCCCACGCTTGTGTGGGTAGATATTACAAATGTAATAGAATAGAACTTTGAAGGTCCATGCTTGTATGGGTAAATACAATAAAATGTAATAGAAGTAGTTCTATTTACTTTGTCCCTTAGATTGACCAAGACCTATTTTTGGCTCAAATGGGTCGCATAGGTTGGCCATGATCATTCCATCATTTTTACATAGGATGTATGTTAGATTTATTTAATGTTTTATGCTTGCGCTCATACGATGAAATATTGCATTATATAAATAAATCCACCTAGTAAGTTAATTGGATGAGGTCTTAAAAGGAAAAACCCCAAGTTTTTGAAACTTAAAAGAATTTAATTTGATTAGTTCTATATCAAACAAATATGGACAAGATATGTTAGACATATCGTTCTGTGCCTTCCATCAAGGGTAGATGACATGACGATGCTACCGCTCTTAGTCATTGGCCATGAGTCGTGGAGTGATTTTGTGTGAGAAAGCTGTGATCCCTACCAAGCATATAGATGCTCGTAGGATGGATTCGTTTTTATGTTGGCCACGAGTCGTGGGACTTTAAATGTTCCATCTAAACGATGGTTTGATGGGTTGTGTTTGACATTTAGTATCATATGGGCTCATAAAATTGGGGTATATGGGAAGAGATGAGGCAAAAATAATCTTGAGGGTTGTATATTGATACAATTGTCAAATAGTTGACTACCGATGGAAATATTTCATGGGCTCATAAAATTGGGGTGTGAAATGTTTCTATTGGGCTTCAAGCCCACTAAGAAAATTTGATTTTCCGAAATCTATTATGGGGTTAATAGATTTAAATAAAATAGTGGGAGCATTTAATATTAAAGACCTTATATTAAATATAAATATTTTTCATAGTTTACTCATTTTCTGCTTCGTTTATTTTGTAGATAACTCTACTAAAATGACTAAGAATCCAATCACATCAATTCTTGAGCAAAACAAGTTAACTGGCCCAAACTTTACTACTTGGTTGAGTGACCTTAAGATTGTTCTGGAGTATGAGAAGAAGGCTTATGTACTTGACAAAGCACCTCCTCCACCTCCTGAGGACAAGACATCAGATGCCTATGGAGAGTATCTTCGTCATGTTGATGACAATCTCCAAGCTAGATGCTACATGTTAGCATCGATGTCAAGTGAGCTGCGTAGGTAGAATGAAGGTTTTCACACTGCATATGAGATCCTTTTTCACCTACAAGAGTTGTATGGTGAGAGTGCAAGGCAAATAAGATATCAGATATCTAAGGAGCTATTCAGATGTCGTATGACTGAGGGCTCTTCAGTCCATGGTCATGGGGTGAAGATAATAGCACTCATTGAAAAGCTCGAGTCCCTTGATGTCGTTATGGACAATGAACTCTATGTGGACCTTTTGTTTCAATCTCTGCCTCCCTCATTTGACTCGTTTGTTGTCAATTTCAATATGCACTCTATGGAAACTAGTCTCCCTGAGTTGGTGAATAAGTTGACAACAGCTGAATCCACAATCAAAAAGGATAAGCCGGTCCTCCTTGTTGAATCCACTTCTGGGTTAAAGGCTGCAAAGTCTAATAATAAGAGGAAGTGGAAAGGAAAGAGTTCCTCCAAGCCCAACAAGAAGGCAAAGGACAATGGCAAGAAAAAGGTCAAATCTCAAGCCAATGACAAATGCAACCATTGCGGCAAATTGGGGCATTGGAAGAAAGCGCAAGGAGTACCTTGCAAGTTTGAAAAGTTCGGTATATATTTTGTTGAAGTTAATTTATCTGTTAATGATGCTTCTTGGGTATTGGATACCGGTTGTGGCTCACACATTTGCAATGATTTGCAGATAATGACAAGAAGCGGAAATCGGACGAAAGGACAAGGTCCTTAGGATGGGGAATGGAGCAAGAGTTCTGCATCGGCTATTGGGACTGTTAATCTTTCTTTAGAGAATGGTTTTAATTTGTGTTTGAACAATTGTCTTTATGTTCGGATATTGTTAGGAATATTATCTCTGTTCTGTTTTGGACAGAGAAGGTTTTAAGTTTTTATTGAGATTGGAAGTTGTTCCATTTTCAAAGACTCTGCTTTTATATATTCCGGTTATTTGACGAATTATTTATACACAGTTAATCTTGATAGCCCCATACTCACAATTCAACAAAATAAGAAAAGGAAATTAGATAATTATAAGTCCTCACTCTTTGGCATGCTAGATTAGGTCACATTTCGAGAAAAGGATGCGCAAGTTGGGACAAAATCTCGACCTTAGGGAAGAGGAAAGGTTGCCAACATGTGAATCATGTCTCAAAGGAAAAATGACCAAATCACCATTTGTTGGGCAAGTGGAACGTCCGACGGTCTGTTGGATTTGATCCATACAGATGTTTGTGGACCACTAAGCGTTAGTGCACGTGGGAATTATCACTACTTTATAACTTTTACCGATGATTATTCTAGGTATGGTTATGTGTACCTTATGAGGCTCAAATCGAAGTATTTGAAAAGTTCAAAGAATTCGGATGCGAGGTGAGAGAAAATTGGTCGTAGTGTTAAGACTCTTCGATCTGATCGAGGAGGAGAATACTTGAGTACTGAGTTTCTTGATTATCTAAAAGAGAATGGGATTCTCTCACAGTGGACTCCTCCTGCTACTCCACAACTCAATGGAGTTTCGGAGCGTAGGAATCAAACCTTGTTGGATATGGTTCGATCAATGATGAGTTTCACAACTTTACCTCTTTCATTCTGGGGTCATGCCTTAGAGACGGCAGCACATCTATTGAATAGAGTGCCATGTAAAGCCGTGCCCAATACTCCATATGAGATGTGGAATGGTAAGACACCCTCCTACAAATACCTCAAAGTGTGGGGGTGTGATGCTTATGTGAAGCAACAAGTAGGAGATAAGTTGGATATGAGATCCATCTTATGTAAATTCATGGGGTATCCAAGAGAGTCTATAGGATACTATTTCTACGACCCTTCGGAACAAAAGGTGTTTGTTTCGAGAAATGTTACTTTTCTTGAAGAAGAATTCTTTTCTGAAAGGGGTGGCAGGGTTGTAGAGCTTGAAGAAATTCAAGAACCACAGAATATCCCAAATATTATCGCAGATAATAGACCACAAGCTGGAAGCACAACCTCTTCGAAAAATAGTAAGGGTCTTGAGGGCACCTGAAAAACTGAACCTTTTGTTAGAAAACAAAGAAGAAGGACTCCTTTTGGACAATGATCCAAAAGCTATGGAGAGCGATGTTGGACATCGACTCAAAGAAATGGCAAGAAGCAATGCGTCGAAATGGACTCCATGTACTCCAAAAGGTTTGGACCTTGGTGGACCCACCACAAGGAATTGTTCCCATTGGCTGCAAATGGGTCTACAAGCGGAAGCTTGGAGTAGATGGAGAGATAGCAACCTATAAAGCCCGCTGGTTGCAAAGGTTATACTCAAAAGCAAGGTGTTGATTATGAGGAAACTTTTTCACCAGTAGCAATGCTTAAATCCATTCGGATTTTGCTGGCCATATCTGCATATTATGACTATGAGATATGTCAAATGGATGTGAAGATGCTTTCCTTAATGGAAACATTAAGGAAGAGATCTATATGAAGCGACGAAGGCTTCATATCTAGTGGAAGTGAGCAAAGGTTTGCAAACTCCAGAGATCCATTTATGGACTCAAACAGGCTTCAAGGAGTTGGAACATTCGGTTTGATGAAGCGATCAAAACGTTTGATTTTCACAAAAATGGATGAACCATGTGTTTACAAGAAGGTTAGTGGGAGTGCAGTTGCATTTGTTGTTTTATATGTTGACGACATTCTACTCATTGGTAATGATGTAGGTATGTTGCGATCAACAAGGGCATGGTTGTCTAAACAATTCTCCATGAAGGATTTGGGAGATGCATCCTTTATCCTCGGGATAAAGATCTATAGAGATAGATCGCGAAGGATGATCGGACTATCCCAATCCATGTACATTGACAAAGTGCTAAAGAGGTTTAGCATGGAGGAATCCAAGCGTGGATACTTGCCAATGAGTCATGGTTTTCACTTTCTAAGGCAATGTCTCCTAAGACACACGAGGAAAGAGAAAGAATGTCTCGCATACCTTATGCATCCGCTATTGGGAGCATTATGTATGCAATGTTGTGTACAAGGCCGATGTTGCACATGCTCGAGTGTCACGGCGGATATCAGTCCAATCCAGGAGAAGAACACTTGGAAGGCCGTTAAGATAATTCTTAAATACTTGAGAATAACCAAGGATATCTTTTGATATACGGCAATGGAGAAGTGAAACTAGAGGGTTTCACGACTCTATTTTCATCCGATGTAGATGACTCAAAGTCGATGTCGGATATGTATTTACCTTTAATGGAGGAGCGGTTAGTTGGAAAAGTTCCAAACAAGAGACGGCTGCAGACTCTACTACGAGGTGAATACATAGTGCATCGATGCGGCAAAGAGGTGTTTGGATACGAAACTTCATCCAAGGGTTGGGTGTAGTTCCATCCACTGTTGATCCAATAATGATTTATTGTGACAACAACGGAGCTATAGCGCAAGCAAAGAGCCGAGATCTCATCAAAGATCCAAGAACATAATGAGGCGATACCACGATTAGAGATCATTGGTAGAGGCGACGTCGTTGTGGATCGAGTCGCTTCAGAAGAAAATGTAGCAGACCCGCTAACTAAACCCCTATCACAGAAGATATTTGACGGACATCTCGAGAAGATGGGCCTAAAATATATGGGAAATTGGAACTAGGGGCAAGTGGGAGATTGTTAAAGTAGAATGCCCAGAGTTCCAATTTGATTGAATTTTATTCTACGTGTAAAATAATTTTATTGGAATTTATTTTTATATATGAAGACATTTCTTTATCTTATATTTTCATGTTTATAAATATTTGATAAAGTCCTTAGACCATTTTTAGCTATGGGGCATGGTTACGCATTTGATGGTAATCATGGAAAATGCTTCTAAGGCTTTGGTCTTAAAATTGGTTCTAAGTCGGTTGGCTTTTTAAGACAAGGACATTGAAAAGCCTTGTGAGACTTATGCGTATGATGCATGTTCGTATGACGAGGATGTTGCATTCCATTAACATCAGCGTTGTGACGCAGGTGCATATATGCAGGTGCTTGTTAGAGAACAAGTTCACTGAACATGACCCATTGGAAATTCTTAAATGAAAATTTCAATTGTCAAATTAAGAATTTTCACGTTGTGATAGTACATGATTAATCCTCGGACTTGAGGTACGATAGTAGCCTTGTGTACATCCTGTAATACTTTCATTTACTTACTGATTGCTTGACAATCGCAAAGGGGTATTTTGGGTATTGCACTGGTGTGCATGGAGGTTAATCAGTAGCCAACATAGAATTCGACACTTATCAGATGATAAGAGAATTTCTGTGTTTTCATAGTTCATGATTCGAAGACCTTGGCCAAGGCATGATGAATTTGATTCATAACTGAATCACTGGTACTTGAAATGGAATCACGGTTATTAAATCAATTGGACTTTGACTTATAATCCATGTCCTAGATTTAATCGGGAAATTAGATGTCGAAAGGACTGTACATGTATGCACTCACAATGGAAATAGGTTTGCTCGCTATTTCACCTACTGCTAGGTATTCGTGCTATTTGCTAGGTGTTCCCACGATTTGTAGGTTCTTGAAATTAAAGAGTTAATTTCAAGTATATTATCTAATCGGATTATTTAATAGAATAAATCGTTATTCATAAGTTACAAAATTGTTGTAAGCCTACAACTAGCATTAGTTGTGAACCTAAAGGGTCACACACTAAGAATGGAAGGATTCATTTGTTCAATAAAGAATTGTGTCAAATTGTTGCACGCAAATGATTAGTAGAGATTAATTGATAGATGAAATTGATTCGATCAATTTAATTAAATTTGGACTCGGTCAATTAATTTAGATTAATTGATGAAATTTTGTTCTAAATCTAATATTTAATTAGGCCCGTTGGAAGAGTCCATCTTGTTAATTTGAAAGAAATAAAAAGAAGGAGGGGTTATATTGATAATATTAAAATAAATGTTATTTTAATAAGGCAATATATGGTAATAATAATATTACCATATGTTCATGCTAATGAACCTAGACACTATTGTGTATACATTAGATATAGTACACATTAGGATTTAAAAAAAAAAAGTTTTTTTATATACATAAAAGGTTATATGAAAAAACGTGAGATCATCCTTTTGAAAGACAAGTTGCTGCTGCCGCCCTCCTTGGGAAAAGCTTTTGGTTTTCTTTTAATTTCTCTCTCAAGCAAGAAAACCAAAAATTTACTTTTTGGTTTTATATCATTGAACAAAACGGATTAAAATTGCTAGCGAAATTTTGATTCGGTGATTCCGTTCGTTCGTGTGGACTACCTTTAGAGGAGGGACGTGTGGACCTCTACGATTTAAGGATTGGAGATTTTGCCGGCAATTGATTGCCTCCACATCTTCATCAAAAGGAAGCTTTAAGGAAGCGTTTTCGGTAAGAGCCTAAAACTCTTCTTTATTACTTGCACAACACGCGCGATCATTAAATCGTTACGTGAATCAGGGGCTAATGTTTAACGTATATTGTATACACGTTTTATAAAAAAATTTAAATTCTGCTGCGATTAGCCCGCGATATAGCGAACCCAACACAACATTGCTATGATTGCTATTACTTCAGTCTTAAAATAATTATCGTTTTAGTGATTTGTACATAGATTAACGTAACTTTTAAAAAGACTCATCTATCCTTATTTAAGTTTATTTATTATAGAAAAGTTGTAGGGGTATTTTTCTCTTTTTTCTTACCAACTCTTTTTAATAAGACTAATACATAAGGGCAATTTTGGCAAAAATATGACCAAATATTTCTTGAAATCCTATAACGATAATTATTTTGGGACAAAAAAACTTTACAAACGATAATTATTTTGGGACGAAAGTAGTATAAACTAAATCTGTAAATCTATTTTGTTGCTTTATCATTTTTCTTAGTGCTAAGTAATATTAGATCAATAAAATGTATCCTTTATAATTGGTTTATAGCAAGCTTTACGCTACTATGCTTAATACCAATACAACTACACAATTTTCTTATGTTCGAAATTTTAATATTCAAATTCATATGAACTGTTTTATTCTTGCGCCATCGATGAATTGCGAATGCTTGATTTCATGTCATTGTGTTGCTTATAACTAATCCCTGAGTATCAAATGTGTTTAAAGTTATTTATACATGTATATTTCCAATTCATACTATTATATTTCCTGAAAATGATGGAATCTGCTCTCGTCTAAAACCCTGTAAATAAACCGTGCTATTAATAAACTTTTGTTTATTAGTATATTTTGGGTTTGGATTTGAACAATGTATGTTTCTCTAAAAGCACTGCTAATTTTTTAACTCTGCTGATTGTGCATATAGGCAACAACACAAACTTCCACTTCTGCTAGCACTGCTAATCAACTAGCGCAGCTATCAAGGGCTGTTAAAGCTGCAGAATTACCTATTAAAAGCCTTCCAAGAACCAGTTATCACCCCGGGATGACTATCGATGCAGAATCTGTTCAAAGATATCCTTCTGGAAAGGCTCTGTTAAAAGATTAGAGGAATGTGGACTACTTCCACTCTTTCAGCTGTATGACACTCACTACAGCACAGCTATAGCCTAGGAGTTCTACACAAAGAATGACTCTTCCTCCTTCTCCTGCTTCCAAAGATGAGAAAGTGAACATGAGCTATCTCAAAGGATATATTTGGGGCTATCTAATCAAGCTGACCTACAAGAATATAAGCAATATCCTGGAATTGCCCATGGAAGGCAAGCTGGACTTAACTGTTGAAGAATCTGCCCAAGCATGGGACATGATGAGAGGATCTGCACAACCTGAGCCCTATGCTGAAATGTTCAGAAATATGTTCCCTGAGGGTCCATATCATATCAGTCATCTTCTTGACAAAAGCATCTTGTTCAAGAATGGATCTCGGGATATCTTCACCACTCGACAACTAGTATGGACAAAGGCTGTCATTCGTCGCAAACAGCTCAACTAGGCTAAGATTATATTTTCAATGTTGTTTCAAAGTGTGGCTGAAGTTCAAGCTAATCGTGCAATGAAGCGTCCGTTTGTAAGGGTGATTAATGTCCTCTTGAGAAGTTTTCCACGTATAGAAAAGAAAATGGCCGGTGATGATCTCATCAAGGTGACAAATACCTATGTCTTCACTGCTAACAATATCACTCGATACAGAGACGACTTAGCCAAAAGGGCTGCTGCTGCTTCTAAAACTGTCGGTTCTTCTTCTTAAGCTAAGAAAGGTAAGAGGAAAGTGACATACACTTCTGAGGGGCTTCCTACTCAGAAGGAGCCAAAGCCGCTGAGTGCTGATCTACCTAAAGATTTTGACCTAACACGACTCGATCATGATCCGTATGAGCCAGATGAGCCATATCCCAAGAAATCCAAACCATCATCTCCAACTCTCTCTTCTCCTAAACCCAAACAGAAGCCTGCAAAATCCAAGATAGCTGTTGAAAGGGATACCACAACCTTTCAACCAACCAATCTTAAATCCACCAGCAAACTGTCTAATCTTCCTCCAAAACCTATATCTAAACAAGACAAGCCCAAACTCAAGCAAACTCTTCTATCTACAGAAGAATCTTTAGGCTTTCCCAAAACTACATCAACTGCAATTCCTTCAACGCCAGACATTCCTATATCAGACAACCCTCAACCTGTTCCAATATCTTCAACTCCCTCAAAGCCTAGGCATGGCAAACGCATCAAGAAAAGTGCCAAAAAGATAAAATTCGTGCCTTCTGATGATCAAACTTCTTCCACTCCTTCTACTGACCAACCACCAATGTCTCCTACCCCTTTCATGCCTTCTAACTTAGACAATCCACCCCTATCATCTGATCATTCTCCTCTCACCCATTCCAAACGTCTTCTACCCTTTTCTCCTAACCAACCTACACCAAAGCGTACCAAACTCAACCCATACAGTCATCTTCACCCAGAAATACAAGAACTACTTTTCTTCAAGGACAGTCGACCTAAGCCTAACTCTGCTAACACCGTTCCTTTCCTCTCTACTCTAGACTATCCCAAACGAATCCCTTGCCAGCCAATGTCTGCTGGGGAAATTCTTCTCCAGTATGGCTCTTTCTATGATTCTCTTCCTCCCTCCTGGTCCCAACAGTTCTTTATTCACAACTCCGTCGTCTAAGATCTTATGATCTTTCAACGGTGGACTGCCATTCACCGGGATCTAGGACTTTCACCTCCTACCAAATCAGACATCTTTCCATTTCTCTCTCTACCTCAGCCCCCTATCACTTCCATAATCAACCATCCTTCCATTTTCACAAATCCTTTTGTATATGACTTCTTTGAAATGGTTGCTACCTACATTGGATTTAACCCTCGTTTCAACTTTCTTTTCAAATCCATTCGTCTACACATTCCCTTCTCTCTTCCTATTTTTATTCACTCCCAATCCTTCAAAGCCTATATTGAAAAACTTTTCCCTGTACCTCGAGTCTGGCTCCACCTACCTGGTACTTCTCTACCCAAACCATTCCCTCTCCAACCCCTTTCCATTCGTTCCTCTCCCAATCAGCCTCCATCTCTCGCAAGCCATTCTCAATCATCTCTCCACACTATATCCTCCTCCAGTCATTCTTCATCTCCTGACTCTTCTGGTCCTGCCTCTATCGAGGACATTATGAAGAATTTTGATGCCCTTTGTACAGTACTTTACACCTCTTTGCAATATCTCTCAGCCAAACAATCTCATTCAACTGAAACCACGGCTATATATATGGCCGACATTGTTTTTACTACCCGCGAAGCTAAAACTGCTGCCACTTCATGCCAAGCAGCGGTTGCTGTATGTCAAAATGCTTTGATCGGTCATCTCTCCAGCTCTTCATCTTCATGCACCGATCTACTCAACGTCAAATGTGAAATTTTTGGTCAAAGTCTGCTATCCATGATTAATACATTCGACCTCGGCCTTCAACGGGTACTTCATGCTCAACACAGTGCTCATCTCTACCCTTTCCTCTGTTCGCACTGCACGGTCGCTCTCGAACAGGCTCTATTCTTTCATTAGCAAAGAGCTTCGGTCTAATACTCAGTCGCTTGCGTCCATGAAGGAGGAGATGAGTCGTCTTATTCATAATAATCAGCTGACCATTCTAGAGATGAGTCGTCTTCATAATAATCAGCTGACCGAACTGCATGAGTTAAGACTTAAAAATTCAACTCTCTCCTCAGAACTGGAAACCGTCAACTATGAACTAGAAAAAGCCAAAGCTGAAATTGCAAGACTCAAAGCTGCTGCTAGTTCAAGACAAGAAGGACAAGCTTTGACTTAGCTGGTATAATCATTCTTGATCCTATTTTGTTCTTCTCTCTTCTTTCAAAAACATTGTAATTAAACTTCTTGTTTAACGAACAATGACTATCTTTAAACTATCATGCTTTATATTTAATTTGCTTATTCTGCATGCATGAAATTTAAACCACTAGTTTAAAGACATATCCTATAAAGTACTTTATCTATTTGTCTTTAAACACAGTTTTATTACAAGTGTTCTTATGTCATCATTCATTATCTGTAAATACTTTGTAAATTTGAATACAATGACCCTTCTGTAAGTCCATCTAGGACATGCTCATCTAATATATTACTTCCATAGCATGTTATTACTAGAATCAGACATGGTCAGCTTCCATTATATTCATAAGGTCATGGACTCAAGCAAATAGGAGGAGATTGTTGTATATTATATAGATTTGCTTGTATCCATAACCTAAGTCTAAGTCAAGGTGACTAATGGGCTTGCGTGTCTGTTAGAGTGACAACTTGTACTTAGACAAGTGCTTGTAATAGCTTAGGATTGCTCTCTGTACTTAGCCTAGTCTTTAGAAGTTAGCCTATCACTTATTGGACATGTAAAGATCAGCTATCTTCATATTAGCCAAGTCTCTTAAAGTTATCGGACAAGTTCATTCCAGCCAAGCTTCATCAGCAGTGTTGAAGACCTAAAGATCGTCCGATCAAGACTTTACTGGTGACATGCCTCAAGACTATCTGCAGTATTTCTTGTCAACGAAGATACAACGATAACCTGCAAAGAGCATTAAATGATTCATTCCATATTAGGCAATCATCTAAGAAAAGGACATTCTGTCTGCTCTTATCATCTACCTATTTTTGGCATTGTTGCAGAAGTCAGTCTGAATCTTTCAGAATCACCTATCAGAGTTCAACAGCAAGAATAGAGCATTAATTGCATACAAATTCAAATTCTCCAAGGCTGAAGATCTCCAACGGCTACCTAAATCTCCCTGAGTATAAATAGAAGACTCCATGACAGAATTGAAGATAACTAGCGATCAATTTAATGAACCTCTTCTTACATTCTGATAGTCTTCATCTTCAACTGCTAGTTCATAAAAGCTTTAAAGAAAAATCTGTACAATATTCTTTGGAGAGCACCATTCTTAGACGAAAAGTCTTTACTGCTCTTCATTGATTGCAATCCTTGCATTCAAAGCACAGGAGAATTATATCTTTGTAGATATTAATTTTTGTACAAATCCAAAGTTGACCACTTTGGTTGTGGACGTAGCACTTATTTATAAGTGTGAACCATATTTAATTTCTTGTGTATCTCTTTTATATGCTTATGATTTGCTATTACTTATTAACTTCCAGAATTCTAACAGCTTTGAGAACAGCTGATCTTGTCTTATCAAAATCAGCCATCTCAAAATCAGCTTTGAGAACAGCTGATCTTGTTTCTTTACAATTTTGCATGGTGGAGGTGATGAATTCTCTTGGAGCCAACACCTACAAACTCAAACACATTGGTAAAAATAGGTTAGAACAAAATGGTGAGTTGCCTCTTCAAGTTAGTTGGGGCTTTGAACTTGTAGAGAAGGTAAAAGAACATCTAAGCCAATAGAGAAAAGCCTAAGAAAATTATGGTAGCTTTCAATGGAGGATAGGATTTTGCTCTTAAAATTGTGCTCCTACGGTCAAGGTTTTGTTGTAAAAGTGTGTTGTATAAGATGTTTTTGATGGGCAACTTTTGATGTATTTTTTAAGAAATGGTTATAATATGTGAACAGGTTTCTTAAAGGACTAAGAAGTTACAAGTCGAATCTATGGTCGATTGCTACAAAAATGATGTTACTATTATCACTTTAAAATGTGATTGTACTTGGCTTTATCTTGCCTTTTTGTGTTTGTTTATTTCCTTCCCAATATGCATTCTGTTGGTGAACAATCAATTTTGCTTGATCTTTCAAAGTTTTTATATTTAGAATAAAACAAGTCACGAGCCAAATGTGTGTTCGTAAAAGTACAATTTTCCGTTCTAACGATCCAAAAAACTAAACAGATTCTAGAGGCCATGACATCTTTATGAAAGATATCCAACACTATTTTAAACATGCAAGAACAATTGGTTTTCATATAGCCTTCTATGTTTCAAATTTAGAAGAAAAAATAGGTCTCTAGTCAACGTAGTCTCTTAAGAGGTGCAATTTTCCATTTTAAAATTCAAAAATGAGGAAATGGGTTTTAATGATAGTGAAATATGTACGGGAGTGACGTACCACTGTAAAAAACATTGTACAAAAATTGGTTTGTCCATAGCCTTCTTAATTTGAAGTTTAGAAGAAAAATTAGGCCATTAGCCGAATTACTCTCTAAAAAGATGTAATTTCTGTTCTTAAGGTAAAAAATGACTAAAAAAATTATAGTAATCATGGAATCATTTTGGAAGTGAAGTAACACTATTATAAACATGTGAGAATAATTGGTTTGGTCATAGCATTCACCAATTGAAATTTAAAAGAAAAAATAGGTTACTAATCAGGTTTTAAAGTTACCTGTGAAATTTTTCGTTCTAAGGGTCAAGAATGAAGAATATGATTCTAATGACCATGAAATCCTTATGAAAGTCAGATAATAGTATTATAAACATGTTAGAACAAGTGGTTTAGCAATAGCATTTACCTATTGAAATTTAGACCAAAAAAGAGACTACTAGGCATGTGTTGGAGTTAACAGTGAAGTTTTTCGTTCTAAGGGTCAAGAATGAAGAATCTGATTCTAATGACCCTGAAATCCATATGAAAGTGAGATAATAGTATTATAAACATGTTAGAAAAAGTGTTTTAGCAATAGCATTCACCTATTGAAATTTAGACGAAAAAAGAGAGTACTAGTCATGTTTTAGAGTTAACGGTTAAGTTTTTCGTTCTAAGGGTCAAGAAGGAAAAATATGATTCTAATGACCATAAAATCCACATGAAAGAGAGATAATAGTATTATAAATATGTTAGAACAAGTGTTTTAGCAATATCATTCACCTATTGAAATTTAGACAAAAAAAGAGACTACTAGTCATGTTTTAGAGTTAACGGTGAAGTTTTTCGTTCTAAGGGTCAAGAATTAAGAATTTGATTCTAATGACCCTGAAATCTATGTAAAAGTGAGATAATAGTATTATAAACATGTTAGAACAAGTGGTTTAGCAATAGCATTCCCTATTGAAATTTAGACAAAAAAAAGAGAGTACTACTGATGTTTTAGTGTTGACGGTGAAGTTTTTTGTTCTAAGGGTCAAGAATGCAAAAAATTGATTCTAATGATCATGAAATCCATATGAAAGTGATATAATAGTATTATAAACATGTTAGAACAAGAGTTTTAGCAACAACATTCACCTATTGAAATTTAGACCAAAAAAGAGACTACAAGTCATGTTTTAGAGTTAACGGTGAAGTTTTTCGTTCTAAGGATCAAGAATGAAGAATCTGATTCTAATGACCCTAAAATCGATATGAAAGTGAGATAATAGTATTATAAACATGTTAGAATAAGTGGTTTAGCAATAGCATTCACCAATTGAAATTTAGACGAAAAAAAAGAGTACTAGTCATGTTTTAGAGTTAACGGTAAAATTTTTCGTTCTAAGGGTCAAGAATGAAAAATATAATTTTAATGACCATGAAATCATATGAAAGTGAGATAATAGTATTATAAACATGTTAGAACAAATGGTTTGACAATAGCATTCACCTATTGAAATTTAGACAAAAAAAAGAGACTACTTGTCATGTTTTAGAGTTAACGGTGAAGTTTTTCGTTCTAAGGGTCAAGAATGAAGAATCTGATTCTAATGCCTGAAATCCATATGAAAGTGAGATAATAGTATTATAAAGATGTTAGAACAATTGGTTTAGCAATAGCATTCACATATTGAAATTTAGACGAAAAAAGAGAGTACTAGTCATGTTTTAGAGTTAACGGTGAATTTTTTCGTTCTAAGGGTCAAGAATGAAAAATATGATTCTAATTACCATGAAATCCATATAAAAGTGAGATAATAGTATTATAAACATGTGAGAATAATTGGTTTGGCAATAGCATTCACCTATTGAAATTTAGACGAAAAAAGAGACTACTAGTCATGTTTTAGAGCAAACGGTGAAGTTTTTCGTTCAAAGTGTCAAGAATAAGGAATTTTATTCTAATGACCATGAAATCCATATGAAAGTGAGATAGTATTATAAACAGTGAGAACAATTGGTTTGGAAATGACATTCACCTATTGAAATTAAGACAAAAAAAGACTTCTAGTCATGTTTTAGAGTAAACGGTGAAGTTTTTCGTTCTAAGTGTCAAGAATAAGGAATCTGATTCTAATGACCATGAAATCCATATTAAAGTGAGATAATAGTATTATAAACATGTTAGAACAACTGTTTAGCAATAGCATTCACCTCTTGAAATTTAGACCAAATGTTTTAGAGTTAACGATTTAAGTTTTTCGTTCTAAGGGTCAAGAATGAAGAATCTGATTCTAATGACTATGAAAACTTTATGAAAGTGAGATAGTAGTATTATAAACATGTGAGAACAATTGGTTTGGCAATAGTATTCACCGATTGAAAATTAGAAGGAAAAACACGTGATCAAGTTAGGCCTTTATATTATAGTCATACTACTAATTCAACGAACACTTGTAACAAATTGAAATGTACGACAAACCTTAGAAAAATAATTAATCATTAATCAACCGGTATATATTTATCAATACGCAATATCTTACAAACAAAAACATAAGACAACCTTCACATAACATAACTCTACATTAATCTACCGATATCAAAGAATTGGTATATTTATCAATGCATGGCACTATACATCCATTTATACAAAATGTTTTGATTTCCCTCAATCATTCCCAAAAAGTATTTGATTGAATGCATGCCAACTAGTTTATCGTTGTCAGCATCATACGATGAAAACCATCTTTTGTTCCATCCCATCCATTCGTTGTTGAATCATTAATGTATGTTGTTCCATCTCATCCATATGTTCTTGGATCTACACAATCTCTTTTATTCGTTGTTGTTGCATTACTTGCGTCATTTTCTCCATCTCTTGTATACAAAGTTTCATCCTATCAATCTCTTCTTCCATGGAAGCCATTTTCTTTCGCAAGTTTAAGCTCATTGTCATTGGTTTCCTCGTCATAACATATGAAGTCTCCCAATTCAACAAGACCAAGAATGATCTTTGCACGCTGCCATGATTGTTTCTCAACTAATATTGTTCGCCCATTTAAAACACAAGACAATTTTGTTGAACCAGGAACATGTTTTAAAGTTATCGGACCACCTGCTGAAATTTACGAATGATATAGTTAGCATAATATATAGTTGAACACAAGGCAAAACAAAAAGGAATAGTAGTAAACTCATTCATTACAATCTCGTGACAACTGCGTTTTAATATCAAATGAAAGGCTCAATTAACAGTATAAAACTTATTCATTACAATCTCATTGGTATATTATCCTATTGGTTAGCTCAATTTTGAAATGCAACACAGACCACATTACTAACTTGTTCACAAAAAAATTAACTATATTAGCCACCGAATATTTTAGTATCATATGGTCAAAAATAGCATTACTTGTTCTGACCATATCAGGACTGTTTATGCAATCAAATATCCTTCCAGCTTCTGAGAATATCAACCAGCCCATCACCAATCTAAAACAAGAATAAAGTATCTAGTAAAGGTTTGGATTATGGCATGGTCAATGGGTGAAGATTTACGAGGAAAGTAGACCCTTCTTCTAGGGACTACTTAATGAATTCTATTGCAACGTATCGACATGAAGAAACTTTTAACAAGTTGCCCATAATCTGGATCGCACAAACATAAACTGAATATTTTCGTCCTTCAACATCAAGGGAAATATGCAGCCTACTAAATTCAATACAAGACTAATGGTGGAGAACATTAGTTTGCACCATTAACTATGACTACGACACTCATTTCTCCAACAACTAAACAGGGAGTACTTTGTAGACAATAGCATAAAATTGAAACTTGATATTCTATTCAGCATAAAGCTCAACTAAAGTAAATGAACAAAGTACTCCATTTTCTAAAAAAGTAAACAGAGCATATTTTTGGTAGTTTGACATAAAATAATTTTTTTTAATAAATAGATTAATTCAATTTTCCTCAAATCTCCATAGACACACATACACAGAGTATAATCGGGCCTAAAACAAGCAAAGTATCATATCACATAGAGATTCGGGGTTCTGCAAATAAGTAGGAGCCTAAGAATCGGAGTCCATTTCGTCAGTTTCGAATTTCAATCTCAAACAATTGTTGGAAATGAACTCATTTAGATACTAATATGGGTAGACTTCGATATTTGTATATTAGCCCTAAAAAATTTGGGATAGAAGGGTGGGATGAAATTTGATGAAGCCGGGGGTTACGTAGCTCACGTCGTCGGGAGAATGCAATGAAAGAGGAGATCAAAACAGAATTTTTCCGTTGACCGGACTAAGAATCCTATCAATTTGTAGCAGACAAGAGAGAAGACGCTCATGGTTTCTTTGATTTTTTCAATTCAAACCGGAAACCTTTGAATTTTTGGAATAAAAATAGCTGTAAATTAATTGAGGGGTCGGCCTATGTAGTGGATCCCACAATTAAAGAGTAAAAATTAAAAAAGCAAAATGGTAAACTTATTTTCCCAAAAAAAAAAAGTTTATAAACAATATAATTTTTTTTTAGACGGACAAAAAAAAAAAATGAATGATAATTTAAGCACGGAGTAAGTAGTCTATTCAGAGAGAATGGAAGTCTTAATAATCGCACTCCTACTTTTTCTTAATTCAAAGTTCCAAGTAAACAAGTGGTTCCAACACATTGTCACACTATTTGTGCTCGTGAGTGTGACCACGTGAAGGCCATTCAGCCAAAGTCAAATGACAAACCCACGTGGCCATTTCCGGCACCATACTTTCGTGTTTTTCAGTCAAAACATCAGTTGTTGAGGTGCCTCACGAGAAGAGAACGACTTTTTGGGCACGGGCCGGGATGGCCTTGGCCACCTAGGAGTAGGACTCGACAACTGCTTGTGACCGCCATGACCCCAGGAATGATCTACGCAACGGTATCTCTTTAATTCAAGGCATAAAGCTTATTATTATATCCATTTTAAAATAATTATCATTTTAATAAAAAAAAATTTGTCTTAAAATAATTATCACTATAGAATTTTAAAAAATATTTATCCATATTTTGTCAAAATTTTTCTTATTTATTATTCTTATTAAAAATGATTGGTAAGAAAAAAGAGAAAAAGTATTTCCATAACTTACCTACATTAACTAAATTTAAATAAGGATAGATCAGTTTTTTTTAAAAACTTTCTTAATCTGTGTGAAAATTACTAAAACAACAATTATTTTAGGACAAAGGTAGTACTCCTCCGTTCCACGCAAAGAGCCCACTATACTATTTTGGGACGTTTCACTTAAAGAATTTACTTTCAAAAAATTATACTTACAATTTTCATAATCTTTCATCTTTACCCTCCACTTGTATTGTAATAATCTTGGTTGCACTAGCATTTTTGTAATTATAACCAACTACAATGATAATTATCCCTTAATAATAAGATTTTTCAAATATGGACTCTTTGGGTGGAACAGAGGGAGTAATATATTAGTGAAATTTTATTTAAGAGAGAATTGTAAAAAATAAAAAAATTAAATTTGTCCAGATTTCTTGTGTAGTCCGTTTCTAAAAAAATTGTATTGTTTCTAATTATTTCTTTTGAAAAATATTTTTTATCATTTTATTCTTACATTTTCTTTCTAGTTTAATAATGGTCTCACATGCAAAAGAAATTTTATATTATACTAATATTTATAATAGAGTCCATTAATTTTTTTAATTTGTGTAGTTAATCAAACATTACAATTATTTAACAAAGAGAGGAAGGAAATTAATAAATATTTCTAACAACTTTAGAAACACAAAGTACTTAGTAATTTCTTTATTTCCAAAAAAAGAACATCTTTAGTCCTGTATTTTGGCCAAAACGCATCTTATTCCTCAATTTAGTGTTTCAATATTGTTGGAAAAAAACTGTATTTTCTAAATGTAGCTGTGTTTTTAATCGCTGAAATTTTTAGTTTTTTTCTAAAACACTGATTTTAAAAAGTTGTTGGAAAAAAAACTGCGTTTTAAAATAGTATCCCAAACGTGCTTATAAAGAAAAAAGTTGTGTTTTTAAAAAATCAACATTTTAAATAATTTGTGTTTAAAAAAAATAATATTTTATAAACGTTACACCCAATGGACTCTAAATGTTTTGTTTTGACTTTTTATTTAGGAACTAAGGGAGTAGTATATTTGCAATAAAAAGTAGAATATATATCAAAGGTACCAAACTTACTATCAAAAGTACTATTGTGATTTTTTATTTTTTCCGAGTAATGCTAGATTCACCAAAGAAATACAAAATTTCACATACAAAATGATATGGCGTCTTATATACTCCCACCGTCCCTAAATTATTGACATGTTTGAATTTTTTATTAAATAAGACATTTTTCAAACACAAATTTGACATATATTTTTTAATTTTTTTTTTCAAAATTATAAAATATATAATTCGTAGTAATTTAATAAAATAATATACATCAAAGTTACATTTAAAAAACCAGAACGATAATTTAGGAACGAGGGATATGTTACATGTCATGTGCAATAGTATAAAGTGAATTCATATTAGGGATAATTCGTGTACATGTTTTATCAAAATGACCTAAAAGTCAACTTCTTTAAGTTTTGCAAAAACCTATAAAGAGATGCTCAATTAGAAACGGAGGAAATATATGTTAAATTTTCAAATTATCAAATATTATTTAGCAAATTAAGTAAATTTATAAATTTATAAGTTGTAAGTCATATATGTTCATATGTTTACTAGAGTCGTATGACATAGGGAGGAAATCAGAAATTAAATTGTCAAACTAAAATAAGGTAAGAACACTATTTCTTTCTATTAAATAAAGAATTATACTTCCTCCGTTCCTAAATAATTGTCGTGTTTCACTTTTTGGAATCAAACACTGTTTTTCAAATAAAAATTTGATGTTTTTATTTTTTTCAAATAATCATAAAACATGTAATTGGTAGTACATTTTTTTATGTTTAAAAAAAATTAAATTTTCATTTGAAAAACAGTTGGTTTAACTAAAAAAATAAATAAAATAAGTTGCTGGCCGGTCCCCTTTTCAAAGTTTTTAATCCCTAAAGTTCACCCTTTTTTTTCTTAATTTGAAAAAGACACTTTCATAAAATTGTTCCAAAAATACTTCCGTTTCTTCCCTAACTATTTTGTCTTCCTCTAACCAACGCTCAACCCGATTACTTGGAATACTTTCAATTATGTAATCATGTGAGTTCCATATAAATATATTTTACTGACTGCATCTTTATTTATTGTTACAACTTTCATCTTCTCTGTACAGTTTTTTCCTTTTTTCAAGGGTATAAACAATGGCTATGCCTCTGGTCTACCATGATTGTTTGGTTTGGAAAACCCAAAATGGTACAGCAAATTAGATTACACAACATAAAATTGGCTTCTCGAATCCCTGCTTCCATCCACTTAAGAAACAACCCTACCGGAAAACTTTTATACGATCGATCTTGTGTTGAGTAATTGATTAATTTATAAGGAATTAATCAATATGAATACATATTTATAAACACACATCTTATGCGAATCTGAATGTGTATTTATAAAGAATTAATAAGTTCAACTATACAAGATGAAGACTTGTTAATCGCTATGCAGTAATTTGAGCATTCCGATGCCCAATTATTGCATCTCAAATTGAATTTCGATGCACAATTCTTGCATCCCTATGCACAAATTAATTTAAGAAAGTGACACTGCATCCCGATGCCCAATTATTGCATCCCGATGCCCAATTGTTGCATCTCAAATTGAATCCCAATGTACAATTCTTGCATCCCGTTGTCCAAATTAATCTGAGAAAGTAGTGCATCCCGATGCCCAATTGTTGCATCTCGATGTCCAATTGTTGTATCTCAAATTGAATTTCGATGCACAATTCTTGCATTCCAATGCCCAAATTAATCTGAGAAAGTGACACTGCATCCCGATGCTCAATTGTTGCATGTCAAATTGAATTTCGATGTACAATTCTTGCATCCTGATGCCCAATTGTTGCATCTCAAATTGAAGCCCGATACCTAATTGTTGCATCCCAGATGTCTGATACGCGTGTATTTTGGTTTCATTAAGGATATTGTTATCTTTTCAACCAAAAAGTGCCTTTTTTTTATTTTTTTTTTAAAAAAAGTAAACTAAAGCGAATTGAAATGTTGAAAAAAAGACCGCCCAAAATTACCCCTTGATTATAAGAGGATAAATTATCAGTTTTAGAATTTGATTGGAGACACGGCCTGCCGCACCCTACATCCAGGGCCGTGGCACCCTACATCTGCCATTGAAAGAATCTCAAATCATAATCTGGATGCACGGCCCCTGCGGGTTCCCCTCCATTGAATGAAGAATGGAGCCATACGGCCGTTGCATGTTCCCCTACATCCGCCATTGAAACAATTTAAATCACAACTGACCGTAGACGGAGAACTCAACCTCACGTTAAAAATGGGTATTTGTTATTTGAAAGTTTATAGCTACAATGGGAGGTCGAACATCCCTTTCACATATGCCTACTTCTATATAACTCGGCGACAACAGAGAAACATACATAACGTCTGTCTAGAGTTAGTTAATGTGATGTTGAAGCCACTCATCACCTTGAATAAAATTTTGTACCGAATATGTGTCGATATGTTCAGCGGGGATTTGGCTACTCCACGTCACTCTTGCCGATAGATTAGATCCCAGCCCTGTGTTACCAAATTCCCCGTAATAAAGCGTATTCAACGCGAAATCACCACTCCAAGGCATCCACCCTGGCGGTGTAACAAGAGCCTCCAAGTTGCAATTTATGAAGACTGTCCTCGAATACTCCTTCCACGGCCTTCCAAGGTAATTTTTATGTACGCTTGGCTTGCTATGGTATAAAGTCATGTATTCTTCGGTACCGTTGATCAAACAATTTTGGAACACAAAGCCAGTTGATTGAGCTGGGTCTGTTCTCCCATGTGCTGTCACGGCATTGTTTTCGCCTTTCTCGGGCTTTAGTTGCCGGGGTCGAACTAGGATGTGGCAGTCCTCGAAGACTGCAGCAGAGTTCCCAAATATGAAATCCACGTTGCCCTCGATGCGGCAAGACTTGTAGAATTGACGAAGGGAGTGGGCGTAAAGTGTGTCTTGGTTGCCAAGGAGTTCACAGTTCTCAATAACTGATAGATCACTATCTGACCGGAAAGCTACGGCTTGGTGAGCATCAGGACCGGCTGTGTTTTCTATTGTCAGACCACTGGCCATAAATCCATCTCCAACAACTCCTGCGCCAAGCAAATATTATGGAAATATTAGAACAATTTACAAACCACAGTTCATGAAGGAAGCACATCTACATTACACCGATTTCGTTAACATCTTTCTTTCTGCAGTATTTTCCTGGGTTTTATGCATGCAAATTGCAGACCTTTTATATGTCTAAATTATCCTTTGAAGCAGGAAACGAGAGAGGAAGAGAGAGAGAGAGAGAGATGGCATTCTTGCTGACTTTCAAGAACAGGGTATCTGGAATTACATCGTTCTCCATGAATGGTCATATTAGATTAGGCCGTCAGTAGGGTTTGTATCTCTATTTTTGGTGAAACTAACTGCAAAGACATATATGCTATAACACTCTACTTACTGACTAGCCTACTACTACCCCTTCTCCATAAATCAAGTTCCATGAAAATGTTGAGATGCAGTCATAGGATATCATGACCATAACTGACCTGATCTTTCGCACTGACTGAAATTCAGTCATGATAAACAATGGTAATTCTCTTAATCTCAAAATTATCCCAACACGTGAACTAGTGAAGTTCAGTGTCAACGTGTTTCATAGCTTATGCCAAGACAGATTATCTGCTTGGTTATCATTTTCGTAATTTCAGTGCTGAGCGGAAGAATCAAACTTAGGTATAAATTATCGCAGCATACTATATCAGTGTCCAAACTCAAAGGATTTAGCATGCTCAATCACACGTATCTTCTGAATGATATTTCAAATTGGAAAACAGTATTACTGTTCAGTTTCTTGCATAATACTTCGACCCACATATATACGGTATTGATTGCCAAAGATTTTAACAGCCAAAATAGCTGGCATCTTGACAAAAATCATGATGTTTCAAACCCTAAAAGCTTGCTTTTGATGCTACCATGCCATTAACAAAATTAATCAATTCATATATTCTTACAAATACAGCCCCACATGAAGCTTCCTAAAATGAGTTGTATTTGAGAGTGCATCAAAATTAGACAAAAAAAAAATTACACACATAAGAAGACAAATTGTTATAATAATGGAAACTTGTATGAGTCAGTTTGAATTCCAAGAAAAAAAAAGTAAAAGAACAAAAACAAAATAAATTTGTGGGTAAGAATAATAATAAAAGTGATTTTAGAGAAGGGTAAGAATAATAATGAAAGTGATAGTCTTAGAGGACTAATTTTGAATGCATAAAACTTGATAAGTAATTACTCCCTCCGTTCTAGACAAAGAGCAACTATTCTAGTGATAGTCTTAGAGGACTAATTTTGAATGCATAAAACTTGATAAGTAATTACTCCCTCCGTTCTAGACAAAGAGCAACTATTCTATTTTGGGATGTCCCACTTAAAGAGTCAACTTAAAAAAATTATACCTACAATCTCAATAAACCTTACAACTTTACCCTCCACATATGCTATTTACATATTGATTATGTTCAAACTTTTTTGTAATTATAACAAACTTTAATACTACATATATATTCCTTAAATTAATAGATTTTTCAAACGTGAATTTTTTGGTTGGAACGGAGGGAGTACTAATTACTATGTCTGTGTTCAATTTTGTGAAATGACTCCATTAATTTTCTATCACAAATATACTTTTTAAACTTTAAAATTTGAGATCAATACAAACACCCAAAAAAAAAAAAGGAAAAAACAACAAAAAAGAAAGTCATGACTATCATTACATAAATTGCCTGTTTTTAAATCTCTGAAAACACTCCATTAATTTTCTATCAAAAAAGTACTTTAATTTTCTGAAAGGACTCTACAAAAGTAAAGAAACCCATAATTGGAAGAATCATCAAAAGGAAAATGTTCAAAATAGGGTGGTGGGGTTTACCAAAAAGGTTATTTCAACATAAAAATAGGGTATTAAGAAGAATATCTTTAGATTTACAAAAATTAACCACAATTATCAACAGAATTAATATGGTATAGAATTTTATATAGCCACATTATTTTTAATTAATTACATAGAACGGTTTGTAATTTACCAAATCAAATTCTTGACACCTTGATAATTAGGCAATAAATAATAATACAAGGTTAAAATAGATAATTGGCAGTTATTCCCTCAATTCCGACCAAAGAGTCCACTTTCTATTTTTAAACCTCAACATGTGACTAAATCAAATCAAAATTTAACGTACTTTAATTAAGTTTTTTTAAAATAAAATCTCATTCACCCAAAACTACATTAAGAAATGAATTATAACTTAAATGACTTTGTAAACACAAATAAATGTATAAAAATCGTCGGTGAATATTCACTTAACCCAAAAAAGTTAAAATTGTACTATTTGATTGAAACGGAGGGAGTACTTAACAAATTTTAACCACTATCCTAATATAAAACATAAATGTTCCTAAACACTATATATATATATGGCAAAAACTTTAAAAATGAAGTTTTACAAATATATTTTATAAGACGAATCTTCTTAATTCGACCGGTAGGCTGAGCTGTGAGAGAGCAAAGCTCGTCTCACAAGACCTACTCTACATATATAGAGTGGCATTTGCATAATTAGAAAGTTCGGTAACTGTCGGATGGTTAGTTTTGGATGATTAACTATTGTATTGAGTTCTAACTTGTAGGGTAAGTTGCATTCTCTTGTAAATTTTTTAAAAAGTAAGGTCTGATTATTTCTTTTAAAGAAGTAAAAATAGAATCAATAAAATAGGAATTGACTTACCGACAGTAGCAGTGTTGTAAGTGGACATTCCGGGCTGGCCCACATTGAGGGATCCAGTTATGACGGTTTTCCCCATCCCATCACCCCAAAACACCACATTCCTCTTCTCCAACCCCACCCGAACCGTCTCCTCATAAACCCCTTCCTTTATCCATATCACGAACCGCCGGTTGCTGTTCTCCGGCGCAGCGTCCACCGCCTCCTGCACCGTCTTGTACTCGCATCCTCCGCCTCCTTTGCACACCGTCACATCCGCCTTCAAACCCGTCGGCATCCCAACCGAAGTGGATCCGGATACACCGACATCCTCCCAGAACCCGTCCCTCTCGGTCTTGGGCGGGCCCCACCTGTCCGTTTGGTTCCCGTACACGTCGTACGCCCTTAACATGCTCAAGGCGTTACTAGTGAGCCCCTGTAGTGAGTCCATAAACGACATCGTCTCGTTGACCATTTGACTATCATTCACGTACTTCAACCCGGACCAGCAGTCGTACTGATACGCTAGGCCCGCGCTCAGCCAAGCGCGTCCGTCCTTGATCTTGCCACGTGTCAGGGCCACAGCCGTTAAATTCAAGCGGTACTCCGAGTTGTGCAGGGTCTCGAGACAGTTCTTGGCCGCGGTTGTGCGGTTGCGATTGCCTGCGGAGGAGTCCAGGATAGACTGGATCATGGACCGAGCCTTCTGGAGGTTCTCCGACGAGACCCACGTGGCTGATCTGATGATTTCGACGGGGGTGTTCACTTGACCGGAGTATGCCAATGATGACTCGCATGCTTCTGGGAATCTGGTGGCTTTGCAGGCTTGGAGGATCTCAGGTGGGACTGAGGCGCCAGAAGCGTCGGGAGACGGTGGTTGACGGTGGTGGTGGTGGTGGGTGGCGGATGAGATAGAGAAGAAGAGGAGGAGAGAGAGGATACCGAGGGATAAAAGGGAGGCCATGGCAATGAGAAGGAGCTTGAATGTGGGTGAGGGTGATTTGGAATGAGGTGGGGGTTTTATGGGTTTTCTGTGATGCATGATTATTGAATAATTTGGAATGTTATATGGGGTGGTAATTAATTGGGTCAGCGCTAAATTTGGAAAAATAGTAATTACAAATTCTTGAAATGTGGAAGGTGGAAAGAGAATTGACACTTGACAGGTTTGGAAATGGTTTACAGAGTCACGGGATTGATCGCCGAATTTTGTTGGAGAATGAGGGCGTGGCCACTGTCGCGCAAGAATGAATTTTGTGTGTGCGTGTGTGTGAGAGAGAGAGAGAGAGAGAGAGATCAAGTGTGTGTGTGTGTGAGAGAGAGAGAGTATGAATATGTAGCACTATTTGGTTGGGGGCTGTTTGGACGGATTCAATTTGGACTTATCGTTGGATAGTTTGAGTGGGATTGGCAATATCTGTCACTATTCTTATTTAATGTTTCAAGTATTCTTTTTCAAAGGAAATTAATTTGGTTATATTCCCTCTTAAAAAAAAAAATTTGTATAGATTCCAATAAGAAAAAGGTTGATCTTAATTTTTTAAATTTGACCAATTTTCTTAGAGATTTGTATAAAAAAATTTGTATTCCTATTACTTTCCTTATAGTTTAAATCTTTGAAAAAAATATTTAAATGATCCTAATAATTGATTCAAAATTAATTAAACTGATTAAAGTCAAAATATATATTTTCAGTTGGGACGAATAAAAGAGTAGTTTACTTTTCATAATTGACCAAAAAATCAAAGTGTTAGACCGATAAAGATAATCATTATTATCAGTTCAGTTCAGGTTCTATTAAATCCTTCATTATTATGCATCAAAATTAATAATTATGTTCCTCAACAATAACACGACGTTTGGTAATACCAAGTTTAAACGTCTAATCATGTCTATAGTTTAAGGGTAAATTACAAATAATCTCCCTCAACTATGGATTAGATTTGAATTGTTTTCTTTAACTACCAATTAAAGTAATGTGCCCCCTCGATTATAGCATTTTTCTTAATCGTAGCTTCTATTTAGGCACTGCCATTTGAGTTGACGTAAAATACTCACCCGAGACTCATGCGACCATCTTTAAGTATTTTTTTTAATAATAAAGTTCAATTACTGTTTCAATTGATTATTTTATCCTTATTACTCTAAAATCCTCTTTATACAAAAGATTGTCAAAAAAATAATTGTTTATCGTTCTTTTGAATATTATCGTAAAAATAATACGTACAGATGGTCATGTGAGTATTAGGTTAGCAAATTCTATCAATTCAAACGATATTACCTAAATAGAAGGTACAATTTAAGAAAATATTATAGTTTAAGGGGTGCATTGCTTGAATTAGTAGTTGAGAAAGATAAATCAAACTTGACCGATAGATGAGGGGGTTCTTTATAATTTACCCTTAGCTTAATCTGGCGTTTGGTAACAAAATGAATGACTCAATATTATTGATTTTTTCCATCAATAACCCAAGAATACCATAATCTAGCTTATGCATGAAATTGAAATTTTCTCGTATATTCCATTCATATTACTTTTCAAACTAGTCAAATACCTATCAAAGGGAGAAATGATACATTACTAAACTTAAAAAATTCCGTTAAAAAAAATAAAAATAAAAACTTATGCATAGAATTTAATAATTTCCATATATTTATTTCATCTTTCTTTTTAACCAATTCAAATCCCTATCAAAAGGAGAAATAAAATATTACTAAACTTAAAAAATAAAAAATAATAAATAAATAAATAAAAACGGTCAGCACCTCCCTTAGAACATCAACAATCCAAAAAAGAAACTCTCCTTACCATCAAATTCGCTTGCTAATAACATCACTACACTACTAAACAAACTAAATTAGGTAACAATCTAACGAATAAATGTACTAATCAAAAGAAGTATCGACATAAAATGGGAAACTAAAAACTACCAACAATGCACATGTAACAATGTATTCTTAAAAAGAACCAACATGATCCAAAAATGATCAATAATTTAAGGTATCAACATACTATTAAATCCATAAACCACCAACATAATCCATTGGTATCCTTATAATTCAAAAAGATACCAAAACATAATCCAACATAAATATTGTTATCATAATAAAACATGGGGTGGGGGGTTGAAATCTAGTTATCAGTGTCTTTAAGGATCCATCTTCACCGTATCAAGGAATGCCTCATCACTTTTAAAGCCATGAAAGACATCGAGTGAGACATGCTTTACAACTGACCATTGCCTTAACACTGCTAGAAAACACGTAATTACTGTCGGATTTCCACTGATTCCGACAATAATTGGACATTTACTGTTGGAACTGTTCTGATAGTATCCAACAGTAAACCTTCGACGCTAATTTATCTCCGACAGTATTCCGACAGTAATATGGTCGCAGACATTAACATTCTGTTAATTTACTATTGGAACACCGTTAATTTTTTGACGAAAATCCGACAGAAAATTAACCCCGTTATTATTTTTAACGGTGAATTACTGTCGGAGCTCCGACAGTAAATTTAAAAATATTTTTGTCGAATTATGATTTCTGTCGGAGCTCCAACAGTAAGTATTACAAAATAAAATTAAATAAAAATTTAAATTAGTTTTTTTTTTTTCACCTGACATAGCAGTTATATATACACAATCACACACACACACACACACTCCAACAATAAACTATCATTAACAACTAAAACATAAATTAAATTAAAATTAATATATATACAATTTTAAAAATATTACAGTACCAAAATAATGTGTCTACTGTGGAGGGGGGTCAAATAAATTATGCACAATAAAAGACCTAGTAGGTCATTCTTTGCTCCATGACCGATCGTCGCAACTGCTCTAGGCGATCGGCTATTCTTTGCATCTTCGGGCCTCTTGTTGCATCTGTGGGCCTGCTGCACTCTCGGTTCTTCTTGCTTTGCTCGAGAGTTTGCGTCTTCTTGACCAGGGTACGCTCGGTAGCTGACTGCTGCGGAGGACCAGAAGACGCGGTCGCCGAGGAAGAAGTCCATGCGCCTGGTCTCAACACAGCGGCGCCGTGGTCACCAAAGCCGTAGAGGCGAGCTCCCCTCTTCTTTCGTGACTCTACAATGACCGAATGCCAAATGTTGCCGACAAAGGGCGTCGGCACCCCAGGGGTCGTCTGGACAAGCCTGTCGACGACCTGCGTGTCCATACTCGCCTTATAGTCATTCTGTGTCATAAAAACATAAAAATAATAATATTAATATTTTAATTAACTAATAAACAAAATAAAATTAAAATATTTTAAGTAATACTTACAAACGATTTTTTTGACGTCTCATCGACAAAGACAAACGGCAAATCAGCACCAGGAGGAGCAGGAGTGGTGTGGGTCGCAGCAAATAAATCAGTGTAGGGTACCTCGGTACCGTAGTGTCGATTCTACAAATATAATGAATTAAAATTAGCAAACACATATTAAGGTATAACATGATCAACTTATAAGAAAATAATAAAAACGACCTATATATATATATATATACACTCAAACCCTTCTAAAACAGCCTATATACACTCAAACCCTTTTTAAACTACCTATTTCACATAAAATCGTTATAAAACAATCTATTTACACTCAAACCCCTTTTAAAACAACCTATTTACACTCAAAACCCTTCTAAAATAATTTATTTACACCAGAGCCTTCTAAAACAACTAATTTGCACTTAAACCCTTCTAAAGCAGCCGATTTAAACTCAAAACCCTTGTAAAGCAGCCTATATACACTCAAACCCTACTAAGACAGCCTATTTACACTCAAAATCTTTTTAAACAACCTATTTAGACTCAAACCATTCTAAAATAGACTATTTACACTCAAACCCCTTCTAAAACTACCTATTTACACTCAAAACCCTTCTAAAATAACTTATTTACACTCAGAGCCTTCTAAAATAACCTATTTGGACTCAAACCTTTCTAAAGCAACTTATTTAAACTCAAAACCCTTGTAAAGCAGCCTATATACATTCAAACCCTACTAAGACAGCCTATTTACATTCAAAACCTTCTTAAACAACCTATTTAGACTCAAATCATTCTAAAATAGTCTATTTACTCTCATACCCCTTCTAAAACTACCAATTTATACTCAAAGCTCTGCTAAAATAACTTATTTATACTCAGAGCCTTCTAAAACATCCTATTTGTACTCAAACCCTTTTAAAGCAGCCTATTTAAACTCAAAACCCTTTCATAACGGCCTATTTGCTCTCAAACCCTTCTAAAGCTGCCTATTTACACTCAAGCTCGTTCTAAAGCAGCATATACACACTCAAACCCAGAAAAAATAACCTATTTGCACTCAAACTCTTCTAAAGCAGCCTATTTATACTTAAAACCCTTATAAAGCAACCTATATACACTCAAACCCTACTAAGACAACCTAATTACACTCAAAACCTTCTTAAACAACCTATTTAGACTCAAACCATTCTAAAATTGTCTATTTACACTTAAACCCCTTCTAAAACTACCTATTTACACTCAAAGCCCTGCTAAAATAACTTATTTACATTCAGAGCCTTCTAAAACAACCTATTTGTACTCAAACCCTTCTAAAGCAGCCTATTTAAACTCAAAACCCTTTCATAACGGCCTATTTACTCTCAAACCCTTCTAAAATAGCCTATTTACACTCAAGCTCGTTCTAAAGCAGCATATACACACTCAAACCCAGAAAAAACATCATATTTACACACAAACCCTTCTAAAGCAGCCTATTTACACTCAAAGCTCTTGTAAAGCCACCTATATACACTCAAACCCTACTAAGACAGCCTATTTAAACTCATTCTCTAAACATAACAAGTAACAAATTACTTTCAGCCATGGATTTCATAGCATCCACATGGCTACCGAACAAATCAATTTAAACTGTAAGTAAAACAATAAAATATGTTATATATGTTTGAGGAATAATTAAGGCATATATTACAATACAACAAATTAAAGTTCTTACCATACGCAAGTGGTGCTCGGAGGTGTTAATCGACCCTGAGGTGTGCTTCATCCCTGTTAGGAATATGCCTGTGAAACAGCTGATACATATGTTTGCATATTCCAACACAGTGATTTGCTTGTTCCTATTACAACGCATGTTTCACAAGTGGCTAAAAAGGATGCGTACCAGTTAGTATGGCAGCTTGATGAAACAATGCATAGGTCATTTGACTAGGAAGTCTTTGTACATGTCCGAGTCTTTGTCCTACCAAGTAAAAATGACTCTTCATATGGATTAGCTCTACCAGCGCCAGTAGACATGCTTATAAGCTATGTTTCACTAGCAAACATTCCTATCAGCCATGTCTCATCAACAATCTTTATCACAGATGCAAGACAATAATAATAACAACGAAACGGGGTGAGTCGAAACTCAATAAGCTACTAATGCAACAATATTCATGCTAGATGCAAGACAATAATAATAACAAGTATAACATATTATCGCATGATATATCAGAGAATAATATCCCATCTATAGCTAATTGCATGTTTCAATCTATTTATCTCTAGCATGAATTTAGATCCACGGTGTAAATTTTCATGGTCCATCACATGAAATCTCCTTTCGGTCTCATCCATATGATTAAAATTAATTAAAAGGTAACTAATCTTTCAAAGCATTAAGAACAAAAAAATACACAAACAATAATAAAATAAGTCTACACCCTAACCGAATCAATATTAAATATTTATGAATTGGCTACCCTAAAACCTAGCTTTATGAATTTAGATCATAATAAAACAAACAAAATCCATAGCATTCAAAAGATATATAAAATTAAGTATATGATAAAGAAGATTGAAATTAATAAAAGTAATGATTACAATACTTGAATCTTGGAAGAATTGTCACGATCTTCTTCTCTTTATTTTTTTTCAAAGACGACTCTAAAAACTGGATCCTTAATTAAACCTAGCCTAAAAGAGATATATTTATACCTACTAGTGTATAACATGGAAGGAAAAAGGGGTACAATACATTAAAGCACCAAAACCTGCTCAAAATAAAGCTAATGGCCAGCCCTAATTATTAGGGGAAACAACTTTTCAGAATTTTCCTTCAGCTTTTCAAAATTTACACAAAACCCCCTTGAATTTTCAAATTTGCTTCAAAGTCCTCCAAATTTGCATGATTGGCCCCTTAAACCCTGGAACTACAAAATAATAATAAAACAAAACATTATATTACAAAAACCTCGAGAATTAATAAAATTTAAGCTCAAATAATACCAAAAAATAAGTAAAATACTCCCTTATCAACTGACTTTCTGATAAAGACAGCAAAGCTCAAAAAGGAAATTGTTAGTAAACACAAAACAAAAAGCATGTTTATTTTGTTTAGGAAATAGACAACTAAAGTTGCATACATATTTCAAAAATCGAAAGAAACTTTACAAGGAAGTTTCCATACCAATCAGTTGAATGACTTTAAGAAGAATATCCAAGATATTTGACTGATCTTATGCTTGTTATCGGCCAACTAACTTGAAAATGTTTAAATCATCATAAATTAGCTGCTAAAAGTTTAGTAATCAAGTGACTAAGTCAGTGACTTGTACAAGTATAGATGTATTACAAGTAAATGAGTTTAAGTAAATCTTGCGAGGACCAACAACATATGACCATAAAACTTTTTCCAATCTTTTAGCTTTGACTATATACAGGTATGCCATAGCATCCATGCTTGAAATATTCTTTTTTAGGTCGGCTTCAAGATGCCTAAGATGGTCAGTCTTGAATGTTCCATTAGGCTTTCAAGTATAATTATATATATCTAAAGAAATCCATCAACACTTTTCTTTAGCAGGCCATATCTTTCTAGTTCCTTTTTCGAAGGTGGCACAATTAGACTTGTTACATTAAGATGACATAGCTACTGAAATATTAACAGACTATCAAATTCACATAAGCTAACCCCAAGTACAAGGTTGAAGTAAAGTAGACGAGATCCGAGCAATATACATGATTTATTAAACTGCAGACATAATAGAAGTTGTAAGCTGTGATAAAATCGAAAAAAATAGGGAGGAAACTAAATTAATGAATTTCAAGTGTAAGCTGTGATAACTAAACAAACAAAGTTGTAAGCTGTGATAAAATCTCTAGATCACCAAAAGGAGCACTCAGCTTAGGTGCATTACATTGTCTCCAAACAAAAACTGAACCATAAATTTTCCAAGCAATGGAATAAACCAACATGAGAATAGATGGTGAAGAATAAGCTTTCAAGCTCAAGGACACGTTCATCAAAACTATTTAGGACCGTATAATTCAAACAATAAACAATAACAAAAGGATATAAAAAAGGAGAGGTCGAGTGTTCAAGACTCACCAGAGATGACACCTTGATACTTAAAAAAGTCGGGTGTTCAAGCCTCACTAGAGGTACCGTTGTTGTTCAAGCCTCACCAAAGACCTATTTAGTACTGTTCACTTCTCTTAATGCAGAGGTTGAGCGTTTAAACCCTACACTAGAGTCACCCTGGTACATCATTACTCTTAGCGGAGACGTTGGGTGTTCAAACAATTTGTTTTAGCTACACCAAAGGTATCATATAGTCTTAATTGTAATCTTTCAAGACATTACATAATAATAATAAGGGTTGGAGTAAGGTTTTTGCCCCCTCCAATCTTAAAAAAAAGAAGGATATAAAACATTTTGTAACATCTATAGCTTGCTCAAGACGAGGATTTAGAATCCATAAGCACTACTGAGAAATTGCAAGTGCACAAAGCCAAATGAGATGAAACAAAATAAAACTTCCTCCACAGGTTTTATAGTTTTTTCTTGAGAGAACACTTCAAAGAACTCATTGATGACTTATCTTGTCTCATGAGGCAATGATAAAGAAGAGCAGAGTAGTTGATAAAGTTGACATTCCATGCCTTGCTTTTCGTTTGACCCAATGCTTAATTCCCCCTCTCTTGGATTGGTTCTCCTTTTTCCATGAGCCAACTTGAATTATTATCATCAGTTATACTCGTAAGAGCTCCTTGAGGTTGAGCAACTAAAACACGTGTGACTTGCTCTATTTGTGTCTCAAAATGGTGGAGACTAATATGCAGGCTGAGATTTTTGGGCTTCGGGATGGATTGCAAATGTGTAGAGCTCTTTAGATGAAGTCGGTATTGTTTGAATCGGATTCTTTAGTTGCAGTTATGGTTATTAAAAACAGGCAAAAACCTCCTTGATTGTACGTATATATATGATCTTCGCCAGTGTCAGGATCTGCTAGGTTTTTATGACATTGTGCATGTTTTTGTCAGCAGAACCATGTTGCAGATAGGCTTGCTGTGGGTGCTCACACTCACAGGAGTTTGCAGAATTATTTGTTACAGGAGGATCTTCTTAGAGAAGCATTGATTGCCTTTAGACAAGATTTTTTGGGGTTTTATAGCTATAGGAAATAGTTTTTGTATTTCCTTTCTTGTTTTTTAGAGATTAGGCTCCTTTGTCCTTCCCTTATATGGGGCTCGGCTTGGTTGCCCCCTCCAATTTTTTTTTTGGTTTTTTATATATTTTTGCACGGTGCCGTCTCTGTTTCCCTAAAAAAAAATACTATCATTTTGCTCTATTTGATAGGCATTTTTACCATTACATATATATATATATTTTACTCCATTTGCCATTTGATGGTGTCAATCTTCATTTGCTTTAGCCGTTGGAGTTAAATAATAGAAAATATGACATCAATTGTTCACTCTTCCTCCTTAACATATTGGTTAATGAAAATTGGGTGATCCCATTTGTTGTTAGGATTAAGAAGATGAAGAATAAGGATCCTCATTCAATCATAGCTCTAGGAAAGTTGAGGTTATTCCACCAATCTGATTCATAGACATGAGAAGAAGGCATCTTACTGAAGGTAACATCTTGTTCCACCATTAGAGGTCATATTTTGCTGGATATTCAGGAAACTCCCTATATTCGCCGTCTCTAGTTTTTTTCTGGTCTTTTTTGTATTTAAATTTTTTTTTGCATGGCTTAAAGCCCTTATATTTGTTTTTGAGGTTAGGCTCCTGTGTCTCCCCCTCTTATAAGGTTAAGTCTGGTTGTCCCCCACCTTGTTATTTTTCTGTTTTTAACAAAATTTAGCAGGGTGTCACCCTTGTTTCTCTAAAAAAAAAAAACCATCTTGTTAAACTAGATTCCATCTCCATGAACATATATCCAAATAAGTTTAATGTCCACAAAACCCACAAGTGGTTTGTTGGAGGGGTAGATTGAAGAGTATTTGTCTGAGGTGCCTATTGATTCAATAAAGTGGTAATGTGAGTCTCATTTGCTCCATCCATTCTTCATCTTGAAGCATTATGATCAATATTCCCAATGATGCCTATTGATTCAATAAAGTGGTAATGTGAGTCTCATTTGCTCCATCCATTCTTCATCTTGAAGCATTATGATCAATATTCCCAATGATTCTGATTTTTGAAAGCCATCAATTTTAGGAAAACCTAAACAAAAACACTAGGATGAAAAAATTAAAGATGCTTAAATTACAATTAGGATCGCTTGGTACCGTTATCAGGAATTAAAATTCACATTCCTTGACAACGGCGCTAAAAAAAAAAAGACCACTCGTACAAGATTACGCTCCATAACAAGTAGTACATATAGAAAGTTAAGTATCATTCACAAGGAATGGTATTTAATGCTAGTCAATTACCAAAATTAGGCTTAGCTAATTAGATTTAAGTTAAAATGAATGATTTTAAAATTAAAGAAATAAAGAAAATAAGAACAAGCAAAGAAATGAAATTAAAACAAAATAAAGAAAAGGCGGAAATCAGATCAAGGATAATAGTCTAGGATTTGTGATATTATTCTAGTCTAGCGAATGCTTAATTTAACACTTAATTTTTCTTTAACTCAAGACTTGGTAGTCAGGAACACGTTAATAAACATTGCTACGGCGATGTTGCTATGTATAGCGAATCTAATTACAATTAAACCAAGCAAATGGAGTTTGCATCATATAGCCTAAGAAAGATACTTTCATTATGGTCAAGTTCTCAAATGACCATCTATGCTTGATCTACGTTCAGTCTTCCAACATGCAAACAATTATTGTGATTTATAAAATCAATTAGACAAACTTTCGTTACGTGTCTAACAATTCTAGAATCAATTAATTCGTCCTTAGGCAATTAATAGCATTACGTCACATGACAATATCTAAGTTAATGAATAATACTTCAAAGAGAGAGTTAATTAATTAAAACATAACAATCAATATAGAATAAATATCACAATATCATTTAGCTTATCATCATGCTTGCATACAGATTATCAAGCTAGGAATTTCAATAAAGTTCAAGAAATATAGAGTAAAGAATTTGAACCGAACAAAGCTGATTTCCAAGGTTCTTTAAGCTTGCACTTGCTCCCTTGATCATTAAAATGATGCTCCAACCCTTCAATTTGAGGTTTTTGGTGATTTTGGAAAATGGTACAAGGATTGATTAAATGAAGGTTGGGTTCAACACCGAAGACATTGGGCTCAAGAAAGTGAAAGAGAGATGGAAATGAACGACAAGTAAGTGCAACTTAGTTGGTAAGACGCTTCACCTACAACCGATAGGTCGTGGGTCCGAGTCACCAAGAGGTAAGTGGGGAACTACTATTGATCCACTTTGAAAAAAAAAAAAGAGATGGAAATGAACCAAATTGAGCTTCTAAATTGGAGATTGACAAACTGAGGAGGGGTTACTAGGGAGATAAGGCGCATGGACTTAAAAAAAAAATCTACTTCAATAAGCATCGTCTATACAAATTTTACAAACCTCGATTTTCGTATATAGCCCAATTAAATTTTTATCATCTCAACTAACAAGCCTCAATTTTTATACCGGTGAGAGAGAGAGAGAAGAATGGAATGTGATGAAAGTGACTACTACTTATGATAAAATACACGATAGATTTAGTGTTGGATAGAAAAATTTAGAAATGTCAATAAAGAGATTCGTTGTAAACTTGAAGTAGTGTAAAGTACGCTCTAAAGTTTTTGGAGTATTTAATGGAGTGCACCATTAAGCAACCAAGAGGTCACCCTTCCAGATGGACAGAGACGTGTTACCACCTTATAGTGATACCAAATAAATGAAGCGGGTGCACGAATGTAACACGTCTGGAAGGCTAAACTTACCTGCCTATTAAAGTCATTACTTCTAGAGATGTTAAACGGGTTAGTTTTATTGATTTTGGGTCAGTCCTAACAAATTGTGGTTCTAACGGGTTGCGGGTTAAAGGGTTTAATTTTTTCGGGTCACTAATATTGCAGACCTAACCCTAACCCTAGCGGGTTTTGGGTTAAACGGGCTACTATCGGGCCACGATTAAAGATATAATATAACAATATTTTAAAATAGTGAATCGATAAATCATTCATAACTTTAATAGTTTTTTATGTTTTTCAAAATAAATATAAACTAGACATTTTTTTACATCGCTATATTATAATTTTCAACTTGTTTTTCTCAAAATAAATAATATAATAGCTCTACTTAGTAGTGCTTTCCAAAAGTTTTGTTTATATTTCAGTATTTATTTACAAGTATACAAAGATAAATGTGTTTGAATTTGAATTAAAAGGTTTCTGATGGTGGTTGTTTTACATATCTCCTAAATTTTTTATGGCCTAATTAATATTACGCGGGCTGACGGGCCAACCCTAAAACCTAACGGGCTAGCTCTAACGGGCCGCAGGTTAAACGGGCCAGCCCTAAAAAGCCCTAATTTTAAACGGGCCAAAAATATTAAGCCCTAACCCTATTTTTTTCGATTTAAACGAGCCAACCCTACGGGCCGTGGCCCTTTTAACATCTCTAATTACTTCCTTGAACATAGATTCTTCTTTAAGCCTCTAATGGCGACTAACACTAACGGAACTTGACATAATTCTTGAAAGTTCATCCTCTAGCCATGGTTTCTTAGGGCTTTCAACTAAGCTCTTGTAGATGTGAACTGTCATAATTCCCCTTGATCATCCCTTGGTCTTCGAGATGATTTTGGTTAGCCGATTTTGCTTCAAGATGGAGAACGAAAACAGACTGATTTGAACAAAGTGTTTCAAATCTCCACTTAAAAGCCCAAATTGCCTCAAGCTTTGTGTCAATTCCGTTAAACCTATATTCAGATTTATCCACATAAGTTTTTAATCTCATAACAAAAAATTAATAGTATACATAATCAAATTTCGGGAGGAATATAGTATAAATTGTGATCCCCTTTCATATTACAAGAAGGTTTTGGGATCCAAGGTCCTTTCTACCATATTTTCTCTTAGGGCAACTCCAACAATGGGTCTTGGTCCATAGGTATCAAAATCAAATTTTGATACTCCCTCTGTTCCAGGCAAAGAGTCCAGTTTTGACTTTTTTCGGTCGACTTAGTTGAAGTTTGACCGATAATTAACATAAATTTAGTGATTTTTACAAAGTTTTGAAAGTTACAATCCATAGTATTCTTAAAATAGTTTTTAATTAATAAAATTTTATTTCCTAAAGCATAAGTAAAGTGTGTAAAATTTTGATTTGATTTAGTCACATGTTGACTTTTAAAAAAGAAAAGTGGACTCTTTGGCTGAAACGGAGGGAGTACCTATTAATACTATTACAAGGTATCAAATTAGCATTTCCTATCAAAGTCATGGTATTATATTCATTTTTGATTTTTTATTAACTTTATTAATATTTTATACATTATTAATTATTTAAAGTATGATGGTTGTTTTAATTAATAATTATTTTTTAAATACAAATTTTGGAAAAATTATAGTCATCATATGTCATGATATAAAAACCAAAATAAATTACTCCTTCCGTTATTAAATTATTGTCTTCCTTTCCTTTTTTGTCCGTCCTAGAATAATTGTCTTGTTTGAAAACTTTCCTTTTTAGGACAGCACTTTTACCATTTTATCCTTATTTTTTTCCCTAATTTAATTATGGACCACATACACATGGGCATTAAAGAAAATTACACATTATATCAATATTAATAATCAAGTCAATTATTTTTTCTTAATCCGTGTGCCGGGTCAAACAAGACAATAATTAAGGAACGAAGGGAGTATGAATTAATGATAATTCACATGTTTCAATGATAATTTATTTATTTATTTATTTTTTAATTGGGATCAATAGTGGTTCCCCACTTACCCCTTTGGTGACTCGAACCCACAACCTATCGGTTGTAGGTGAAACGTCTTACCACCTGAGCTGCACTTACTTGTCGTGTCAATGATAATTCACCCGCACGAGTGTTGCTCAATGTGAAATCCTAAGAGAGGTAGCAAATTTGCTACCTCTTTTAGAACTAAGGTAAAATTTGATAGCCTCTATTTTGACTATTAGAGATGTAGGACCTTCGATAAGGTATCAAAACTTCCATTGTGGGACTTGCCCTTAGTAGTGGAAAGACGTGCTTGGTGTCGGTAGAGCAAAGGTTTAACTATAATTGGATCTTCTAGTTTCAAAAAAGTTACAAACATGAAAATTATGATCGAAGATCCAAAACTTGACCTCTCCTTGTTCTTGTATACGACGATATCTCAAGGGTACAATAGTTAACGAATGTTGGTTGACAATGTGTCAGACTGTCAGTGTGATGGGTCCAAAGTAGAGGGGATAATATTGTGATTTTCGCCAACGATAAGGGGGTGGGATTGGAAATTTGGAATTGAGCCGGGTACGTAACCAACTTCAACTCCCCTGCCACTTTCCATGTATCTGTTGGACTCTCGAGTGAGTCGAATCAAATCAAATCTTCGTCTCTCCATCGCTCTCACAATCTCACAACAATGGCAGATTCTCTTACATGCGTCCCTCGCTCTCATTCTCAAAAGGGGAAAACTGTAAAAGGGTTTTTATTTTGAAGTGTCAGAATGTGATTTTAGGGAATTCAAAAGCATTTGAGGGGTTGATTGATGCTACACTTCGAAAAAATAGAGGACTTATTGTTGAAGATAAACATGAATTTGGCCAGTCCATATCAAAGGTTAACGTACCAATCAAGTTCATAGTATTTTTTATGTTCATGTATCATGTATCAAGTGTTTAGCATGTACCAGCATTTAATTATGGGGATGAACTAGTGTGTTAAGAAGTCCTATAAATAGGCTTGTATTCTGCAGTTTTGAGTGTGTGCAGAAAGTTACAAACCATCAAAGAAGTATTATATGCACCTGTACTCCTTTCTTCCTCCTGTGTTTTTTTATCTCCTCCTCATAAGTCCATTATTTTTATATTTGTTTCCAACAAATTGGTATCAGAGCCTAGTTTGTAAGCCATGGCCAACAACGATATGTTTTCCATTCAAGTTCCAGCACTTACAAAAGACAAGTTCGATAATTGGTGCATTCGTATGAAGGCACTTCTTGGCACACATGATGTTTTGGACCTTGTTGAAACGGGTTATGAGGCTCCCGACGATCCCGCTGCACTAACTCAAGCACAGAGGAATCTTCTTCAGAGTAACAAGAAGAAAGATCAGAGGGCTGTTACTCTCATTCACCAAGCATTGGATGAAGTTACTTTTGAGAAGATTTCCCATGCCAATACAGCGAAGCAATTATGGGAGATGCTTCAAGTGGTGTTCAAAGGAAAAGATAAGGCAAAGAAAGTTCGCCACCAAAATTTATGAGGTGAATTTGAAGCTGTTTTGATGAAGGAATCCGAAAAGGTGTCGGATTATATCTCAAAAGTTGCAGTGATTGCAAACCAAATGAAGAGGCTTGGTGATGATATTTATGATGTAAGGGTGATGGAGAAAATTCTTAGATCCGTTGATGAAAAGTTTGATCATGTTGTAACAGCCATTGAGGAGTCGAAGGACTTAGACGACATGACAATCGAAGAATTGTTTGGCTCGTTGGAGGCTTATGAAGAGAAAATTAATAGAAGAAAGAAGGAACCATCCATGGAGCAGGTGTTTCAATCAAAACTCAACCTAAAGGACAAGGAAGAAAATAGAGACACAAGCTATAGAGGTCGCGGACGAGGTCGTGGTGGAGGTTTTGGTAGAGGGGGAAGAGGCACCCAACAATCAGTCCAAAATGGAGACGGAGGACATCGATTTACTTCGTTAAGAGGACGTGGCAGAGGAGGAGCAAGGTCCTCACAAAGAAGGTATGACAAGTCACAAGTAAAATGTTATAACTGTCATGAATTTGGACATTATGCATGGGAGTGCAAAAGTGGAGGTAAAGAAGATTTAAAAGCTAATCTTTCACATAGGATGTGAAACAAAGTGAGGAGCACTCATGGTACCTTGATACTGGAGCAAGCAACCACATGTGTGGTTGTAAAAACATGTTCGTGGAACTTGATGAAAAAGTTCATGGTAGCATATCTTTTGGTGATTCCTCCAAAATTGTTGTAAGGGGAAAAGGTAAAATTTTGATTCATTTAAAGGATGGGAGTCATCAATTTATTTCAAACGTTTATTATGCTCCGGACATGAAATGTAATATCTTGAGCATGGGTCAATTTTTGGAAAAAGGTTATTCTTTTTTTACAAAAGGTCGCAATCTGTTTTTAAAGGATAATGCAGGGAATTTAATTGCAAAAGTACCCATGGCAAGGAATCACTTGTTCGTGCTGCCCATTCGAATTGGAGTTGCTAAATGTTTAGCATCCTGTTACAAAGACTCTTCATGGTTGTGGCACTTGAGATTTGGGCACATGAATTTTGGTGGACTCAAAATAATGGCTAGCAAAGGAATGGTGAAAGGATTGCCTCCAATTGAACAATCAAGTCATCTTTGTGAAGGGTGTTTATTTGGGAAGCAGTCAAGGAAAAGTTTTCCGAAAGAATCCCTTTCAAGAGCTTCAAGGCCTCTCCAACTAGTTCACACTGATTTGTGCGGACCAATCACTCCAATTTCTTTTGGTAAAAATAGATATTTCCAGTTGTTTATTGATGATTTTAATAGAAAAGCATGGGTGCACTTTCTGAAAGAAAAATCTGAGGCATTTAAATGTTTTCAGAATTTTAAATCACTTATAGAAAATGAGAGTGGTCTTCAAATTCAAGCCTTAAGATCTGATAGGGGAGGAGAGTTCACTTCAAGAGACTTTCAAGATTTCTGTGATGTCAATGGGCTTCGCCGGTTCTTAACAGCTCCAAGATCACCGCAGCAGAACGGAGTAGTTGAAAGAAAAAATCGGACGGTGCTGAACATGACTAGAAGCATGTTGAAGACAAAGAAGATGCCAAAGGAATTTTGGGCACAAGCTGTTGAAAGTGCTGTTTATTTGTTAAACAGGTGTACAACAAGAGCTCTTCGAGACAAGACTCCACTTAAAGTGTGGGGTGGGAGAAAACCGTCCGTCTCTCATTTGAAGGTATTTGGATGCGTAACATATGTCCATGTTTCGGATGAGAAGCGGACCAAGCTTGATGACAAGAGCAAGAAGTATGAGTTTATTGGGTATGATTCAAGAACAAAAGGGTACAAGCTCTAGGACCCAATTGAACGGAAGGTGCTTATTAGTAGAGATGTGGAATTCGATGAGGAAGCCACGTGAGATTGGCAAATTAATGAAGAAGCTATGATTTTCTTCCATTTTTTGATGATGAAGAAGATAATGAAGACAGTCAAGATGTTAATACTCCTCCACCATCACCACATCGTGGGGGAGATAGTAACACCCCTTCACCAAATTCCATTCGCAGCGAAGCGATTTTGCCTGAAGGAAGCTCAAGTGATGAAAGGCCTTTGCGAACAAGAAGACTTTCAGATTTATATGAAGAAACTGAAATGATAAATGATAATTATTTTCTCTGTTTATTTGCAGATGCTGAACCAATTAATTTTGATGAAGCTGTTGGAGATGAAAGGTGGAGAAAGGCAATTAATGAAGAAATAAGAGCCATTGAGAAAAATAACACATGGGAGTTGTCAACACTTCCAAAGGGACATACTGCCATAGGAGTGAGATGGGTATTTAAAACAAAGAAAAATGCAAAAGGAGAAGTAGAAAGATACAAGGCAAGACTCGTGGTGAAAGGATACAAGCAACGTAAAGGGATTGACTATGAAGAAGTTTTTGCACCGGTGGCTCGTTTGGAAACCGTAAGGCTGATTATTTCCTTGGTGGCACAAAACAAGTGGAAAATTTTCCAAATGGACGTAAAATCAGCCTTTCTCAATGGACATCTTGAAGAGGAGGTGTACGTAGAGCAACCTCAAGGCTATCTTTTGAAGGGAAATGAAGGCATGGTTCTTAAATTGAAGAAAGCTCTCTACGGGTTGAAGCAAGCTCCAAGGTCGTGGAATTGCAGAATTGATAAGTATTTCCAAGACAATGGATTTCTCAAGTGCCCATATGAACCTGCTCTCTATGTGAAGGTAAAAGGCAGCAACATTTTAATTGTTTGTTTGTACGTTGATGATTTAATTTTTACGGGCAATAATTTTAAAATGTTTGAGGAATTTAAGAGAGCAATGAACCATGAGTTTGAGATGATGGATTTAGGACTTATGTCCTATTATCTTGGGATAGAAGTGAAGCAAATAGAGAACGTCGTATTTATTTCACAGGAAAATTATGCGAAAGAAATCTTAAAAAAGTTCAATATGAGCAAGTGCAATCCGGTGAATACTCCAGTGGAATGTGGCATAAAATTGTCCAAGTATGATGATAGTGGCAAGGTAGATTCAACTTTGTTTCGAAGCTTAGTTGGAAGTTTGAGATATTTGACCTCTACAAGGCCTGATATTTTGTTTGGAGTTGGACTTGTTAGTCGTTTCATGGAGGCTCCAACAGTGACACATCTAAAGGCTGCAAAAAGGATTTTGCGCTACATCAAAGGTACACTTAATTTTCGGTTGTACTATTCAGCCTCTAATAACTTCAGACTTAGAGGTTTTAGTGAAAGCGATTGGGCTGGAGACGTAGACGACCGCGTGAGTACTACCGGGTTTGTCTTCTACATGGGTGATACTCCCTTTACTTGGAGCTCGAAGAAACAACCCATTGTTACTATGTGATCAATATGTGAAGCTGAATATGTTGCCTTGAGTTCATGTGTTACTCAAGCAATATGGCTGAGATGGCTTTTGAAAGAACTCCATTATGCTCAGATGGAACCCACTGAAGTTAATGTGGACAATAAATCCGCCATTGCTTTGGCAAAGAATCCAATTTTTCATGAACGTAGCAAGCACATAGATACAAGATTTCATTCTGTTCGAGACTGTGTTGCGAAGAAGGAGATACAACTCAATTTCGTGAAGTCTCAAGACCAAGCTGCTGATATATTTACCAAAGCTCTCAAGTTTGATGTTTTCATGGGATTAAGGAACTTGCTCGGTGTTGGTAAATGTCATGTTTAAAGGGGGGTGTTGAAGATAAACATGAATTTGGCCAGTCCATATCTAAGGTTAACGTACCAATCAAGTTCATAGTATTTTTTATGTTAATGTATCATGTATCAAGTGTTTAGCATGTACCAGCATTTAATTAGGGGGATGAACTAGTGTGTTAAGAAGTCCTATAAATAGGCTTGTATTCTGCAGTTTTGAGTGTGTGCAGAAAGTTACAAACCATCAAAGAAGTATTATTAGCACCTGTACTCCTTTCTTCCTCCTGTGTTTTTTTATCTCCTCCTCATAAGTCCATTATTTTTATATTTGTTTGCAACACTTATCTGTAGCATAGTAAGTGCCCTTTTGATTGATTATTAGTTCTCTCTTCAATTCAATCCTGTATAGTTCATATGAGAAAAACTCGAGTTTGATTCGTTGTTTAGTTTCTTTGTAAGAAACTACCCTCTTGTCCCAAAGAAAATTTTGCATTTTGACTTTTCAAAGTTAAATTCACTTTCTTTCTTTTTTTATTTTTATTGGATCCATATTTAACATATTTTACTTATAATATTATTTTACTGTTGACTTTTTTTTTTGTCAAACGGACAGGTTTCAAATGAAAATTTAACTTACATTTTTTTTATTTTTCAAAATCATAAAATATTTAATTTTTAGTACTTAAAAAATACTACAAATTACGTAATTTGTTATTTTGCAAAAAATAAAAAAATAGATGTCAAATTTTTATTTTAAAAACAGTCGTTAGAATCAACCGACAACAAGGTTGTACATTTTTAAACTACATTAAAAGTACTTTAAAATACTTCCTCCTTTCCACTCAAAGATTGCACATTTAAAAGTCTAATAATAAAGTTATGTAAAAGTATCATTGAGGTTGTCATAATTACAAAAGTGTTTGAGTATAATCTATATATTTATATTATATGTGATTGGTAAAGTTGAAAAGCTATAAAGATTGTTGACATAATGTTTGAAAGTGAACTCTTTAAGTGAAATAATTAAAATAAAATAATAGACTCTTTGCTTGAAATGGTGGGAGTACGAGTTTTGTATTTTGCTCTCTCCATCAAATAAGAGTTCCCTATGCTAGGGTCCCATTTCTAGTATCCCATTTCCTTTTTTAGAAAGATTCTTAATACCCTTATTGATTGTGAGATGAAAAAGACATCGGCTTACTAATTTGACACCACTAAAAGGTACTTTGAGAGTATTAAAGGAAAATTACATGAAGTCGACTAATTTCTAAAACGAGTGTAAATTTAAAAGTGAACACTTATTTTGGGATGGGGGGAGTATTTTTTTTTTCCAGGGAAACAGGGACGGCACCCTGCTAGATTTTATTAATAAAAAGAATAAAGTACAAACTTGAGGGGGACAACCAACCTGACCCTTATAAATGGGAGGACAAAGGAGTTTGACCTCGAAAGAGAAATACAAACCAAAAAAAAAACCAAAACAACCTATCTATGAAATACGAACCCGAGCAATACCTCTAGCATCCATCCGAAGAGCACCTCTAGCAGAATTTGGGAGATGATTAATCGAGGTATAGATAGAATCCAATTTAGAGTCCATAGCAATATTAGCTAAGCTATCAGCAACTGAGTTTGCTTCGCGGAAACAATGCTGAAAAAGATAGTTCCCAAGCTTTTGCATAGAAATAATAGCACTTATATAATAGAAGGCATTCCAAGGTGGAGAGTGACCTTTAGATATGCAACCAAGAAGGATTGCCGAGTCAATCTCTACAATAGAATTATTAAAGCCTTGAGAGACAAGCCAACGAACTCCTTGGAAGAGGGCTCGAACTTTAGCAACAGAATTGGAACAAATCCCATAATAAGAAGAGAAGCCATAAATGAAACGACCCTCTGAGTCCCGAATAACACCCCCTCCTCCACTAATCCCAGGATTATCTCTACTACCACCATCAGTATTAAGCTTGACTAAGCCCAACGGAGGTTTTAACCAAGAAATAGCTTGAATAGAAACCCTTTTAGGCCGACAGATCTTGAAGCAGAAGCTTGACCAATCTATCGCCAGAAAATTTCCATCTTTAAGAATAAGATTAATCTCATTTTGGATAGCAAGAATAATGCCACGAGAGGTAGATTGCACTCCCTCGAAGACGGCTCTATTACGAGCTTTCCATAGATGCCAAAGAACCACTGAAGGGATAATGGTGAAAAGTAAAGAGCCAGCTTGGGACCACCAATTCATGCACTGGTGCTAGACCGAGCTAGAAGATATACCCAATCCAAAATATAAATGAAATTGCTGCCAGACGGAAGAAGCCAAATCACTAGATAAGAAGACATGGTTGAAAGATTCTGCAGCAGGTTTTGGGATGGGGGGAGTAGAGTTTTTGAAAAAACAAGCAAATCCACGTCAGATTTTTATTTGCAAAAAAGTTTAGTTGACTTTAAAAAGTTTAACTGTGATTTCTTTGTGGGAGAGAGGAGTATTTATAGGTTTACTATTGTAAGATTATGGTTAAGTGGGACACGGAGTGTGATAGAGAGCGCGATAGAAGATTTGAAGCTTTTTGGGATTCAAATCTTCTATCACAATCTGTCACACTCTTTGTCCCATTAAATCTCAGCCCTACTCGTTTCCTTATAAAAATTGTAAAAAGAAAGATCACTTCAAATAACAAGGACACTTGTAAGGTTAGGATTAAGTGGGACACGGAGTGTGATAGGGAGCGGGATACTGATATTTGACTGTAATGATCAAAACTCACGCTAACATGGGAGAGACTCGGATTCAAATCCTAATAATACTGGTATTTGACTGTGTGATGTTTAATGGGGTAGCTGCACAGTTATGCTTTTATGTTCTGTAATGTTTATCTATGAACATATGATTTAAGAATTGTATCACAGTATCTTATTACATATATCTCTTAAAAAGTAGATGGAAATTTCCACCTGAAATCTGAACTGGTTGAACCCTAATTTGTTTGTATCGTTTGATAATGCTCGCACCAGAGAGAGAAGATGTATTTAGGCCTTCTGTCTTCTTCATACTTGAACGTTTTGTCAGTTAATGATTCATAAATGTTTTGGGTTAAAATAGAATTATCCTAGTCTACATGTTTTATTCTCGTTTTGCTCTGGGATGTTACATAGTTTTTTTTTTTACCTTTTGCACAGTTAGTAAGAGCTTCCTAAGGTGGTGATGTGTTTTCGTAGAATCCATGTTTGGGATAATTCCATCAGATCTTATGTTACTCGGATTTTGTATGTTTTCTTACATTATATGATTAGCTATACATACTTGTACATTGGAACAAATACCATGGATGAATAATGAACTTGTTTTCTTTTGGATAGAAAACGAAGATTTCATAGATAAGAAGAAAAAGCAGATGTGGATAAGAAGCCCACCATTACAACCATAATGAAAAGACACGACCAAAAAGAAACCAAAGCAAGACACAGAGTAACAACCAAGAGCTGCCTTCCAATTGTGAATTGGCTCAAAACAAGACGCCTCTAAACAGAAACTACCAAGGCTCCTTACAAGCCAACCCTGGCTCCTTCTGGCGAAAGTAAAGTTCTGATCAACATTGTATATTGTTGGCTTATGACAATGTTGTTAAATTGTTTGTGTCAGATGAGATCTATCGTACAAATTTGTTTAGCCCATCTGATTTCTTTTTTTTTTTTTTTGAATAAAGCCCATCTGATTTCTATATACATGTTCTTGTACATAATGCCCAGTTGATATGTGTTGTATAGTTGACTAGGCAATCAATGGCGCTTATTATTTGTAAATTGTAGAAAGTACTCAATAATCAAATGTTTGAAACTGGCCATTGCTGTCTTTAAAATGCCAATATATTTCCTTATGTTAACTTCTAGTTCTCTAGGTTATTGCTCAGTGTTAGAATAGGAGGCCCATACTTTGTGTTAGTGGGCAGCCTTCTATTAGTCCAAAGCACGGCCCAACCCCAAGCCCAATTCTTAGGCGGCCCGTCCAATGGCTTGTACACAACTGGAAGCTTTGTGCTTCCAGATTGTTCCTTGTGCGCTCCTGCTTTCCCTCTTTACTGCATCCGTCATATATAAACCTTCATATCCCTCCCTTGGCGTCACTGTAGCAGAGAGCTGAGAACAAATCTAGGGTTTGATTTGTTGGGATCTCAGCCATGCCTCTCTCTACCGTCGTAGCCTTTGTCTCTCTCTTTTTTCTCTTCTCTTGGTGAGTGTGTGAGAGTGTGTGTGAGAGTAACAATTGGGTAAAGTTCTTGAAGGTTGTACCTTCGGTGAGCTGGTGTCTTTGCTGTTCTTCGTGAGTTCAGTTGTGTAGGGAGACTGTGAGGGAGTCGTCGGTTGCTTCCTTCGTTTAGGGCCACCGGAGTTGGGGTTTGGGGGTGGTTTCGGGTGGGTCTTTACTGGAGCAGTGTGGGTGGTCTCCTTTGGCACTGTGTGCTGGAATTAGAGACTCGGTGGACTTGGTTGAGAAGGGTTAGTGAGCCTAGGTGTAGCTTTAGCCGAAGGTGCTTGACACCGCTGACGACGAGTTGGTGATCTACCTCGTGGGTGTGGAGATCAGTCGGTGTTATTGGTGCTGTTGATCTACTGTTTTTTTTCCTTTAGGCTTAGTGGAACTTGTTACCCCCCTTCCCCCTTCTGTAATCCGTGAGTGTCCCAGTAAGGCTCTCTTCAGATGAGATTGGACATTATAATTAATATGTATTTGATTTGTTTCCGCTCCGATTCTGTACACGGTTCGCGATCCAAAATCTCAACAGTGGTATCAGAGCTTCGGGCTGCGTACGGTGAATCGTACGTGGTAGGGCTTCCTTCAATCCAAAATAGAAACTCTAATCTAGTGTTTCTTGGTGAGCTTCTTCCCTCCTTTCTTAATTTACGTTTCTATTGCATGGATTGATTTAGTTCTGGTCAGCTACTATTATCTGCGTAGTTAGTGATTCGTATGCTTGGTTGGGTTAAGTTCTATTTTTTAGATCTGCTTTTCTGTTGTTTGGTGATTTAGACTTGCATGCTGCCTCCTTGAGGTTTCTGGTTAAAGGGTTTTGGTATTAAAAGTTATATTGCATGTTAGATCAGTTTTCTGAGTTAGTTGGTAATTTGCTTGGTTTGGTTAGATCTGGTGCATGCTGATTACTTTAGTTTGATTCTGTTTTGTGGTGATTATTTTGTTTCTATTGTTTCTGTGTTTTAAAATGGCTAGCTCTTCCTCGTATAGTTTAGAACTTGAAGAGCCAAGCCCAAACTTTGGGCCCAAGATCCAAGCCCAAGGCGCAGCACGGGTCAAGACCCATTAGTGAGCGAGCAGAGCACATGAGCTTGTCAAGGCTGCCCGGGTACATGCGAGCAGAGCTCACGAGAAGGACTCAGGAGGCAATGACCTGAGTGCTCGACCTGGATCCAGCGAGCAGGATGAGAGTGTAACGCCTGGGGTAGGGAACGTGGCGTAACGTCAGGGGACGGTTGAGCCCGACGGTTACGCCCATTACTCCCAGCGGTTACACCCATTATTCCGGCATTCATACCCACGTTTGGGAAGTTATGGATGGGCGTTATTCCAGGAGGTAACAGACCTATAAAAGCCTTGGATCAACTCCAAGCAAAGGTACGCATACATACGCTTAAGCCCACACTCTGCCAAACTGTGTATAGAGCTTGATACTTACTCTCACACCGGAGTGTTTTAGCAGGGCCAGCCCCTGCATTCACCTAGTGTTTCATCCTTTTGTTACACAGATTCCTCAAAGCCCAGATATCCAAGTGGACAAGCAATCCAGCCCACCAGACGAGACATTCCTTGCGGCATCAGTTTGGTTCCGTTGCCGGGAAACTCTCTCTACGGTTCGTGAGCGTCTTGTTGGGTTTGATTCAAAGTTCGCATGGCTGGAAACGGGAAAGATACCGTGGGTGACAGTGCGGTTCCGGGGGCTGTTGGGGGTCAAGGGGCTCGGTTGCCACCTCCTCCCCGGGAATACGGCCGGGCCACATGTCACGTTCAGACGATTCACTTCTTCTTCTACGCAGGGGGCCGAGCCTTCCAACGTGAATCGTCGATCTGAACAGCGAATTGAGCTCCGCGAGCATCTAAATGCTAAAAAGATGCAGACCACCCCGGAAGTGACCCAGTTAACAGAAGCGACTTGCTCGGCGGCTTTGGCTAACCAGGCGGTGTACCTTAGCCAAATGTACGCCCTGAACCAACAGCTGCTCGCTCTGGGACACACTCCTATGCCGGTGGAGACTCAGCTTATTCCACCCGTGGCTACGGTGGGTGCACGAAGTAAAATGCCTCGCCATCTCAAGGCCGCCGAGAGAAGGCGAGGTGACATAATCAACCTTGATAGCACGGGGACATGCCGTGCCCGCAGAGAGGCGGCTAAAGATAGAGGAAAAGGACCTGCACGCTCGGAGTCAGCGCGGGCCAAAAGTGTGCATGATCGCCTGGTGTTCGCAGACGGACAGGGACGGGGGCGACCAGAGGGCTCGAGACGCCGAGACAGGGCGAGAAGTGAGGAGGCGGAATCCCAGCCCAGACACAGCCGTCGAGATGCTGGGCAAAAATCTCACCGACCTCGACGCACGCCCTCACCCAAGAAGAGATCCCCGGGGCGTAGATCATATCATCACTCTTTCGTCCCGAGGCGGAGTCACCAGCCCGAACGATCTGTCAGGCCTGAGCGATCAACACATGTGCCGGATGAGGCAATGAAGGAGATGCGTTGCGATTGAGGCCCTGGAAGCGGCCGTCTTGGTCCAGGTTATGTGATCCCAGGGGAGGAGAAGGACCCTTTGGCAGATTGGATTGTGGCCGCACCGACTGACCCTGATGTGCCACTGCTACAGTTTGACAAGTACTCTGGAAAGACGAATGCTCGTGATCACCTGCAGGGATTTGAGAACCAGATCAATATGGTTACAAAGGATCCGGCTGCAAAGTGTAAGGCTCTGGTCAGCACTTTCCAGGGTAAAGCAGTGACATAGTACCGGAAACTTCCTCGTGCGTCGATCACAGGCTGGTCGGACTTATGGAGTAAGTTCCTGGTCAAGTTTGCGATGGCAGGGGTCACCCCCAAGGCTAGAATGGACCTCTGCAGCATCAGGCAGCGAGAAGGAGAAACAGTGGGGAAGTATCTTGAGCGGTTCCAGAAGATGCTCGAGAAAATTGATGACCTGACAGATAGGGAGGTCACAATGTGTTTTATTGGAGGCATGAACAGAAACGGGCTGAAGGCTGAATTCAGCATGCGGGAACCGTTAAATCGAGCGGAGATGTTTTCTCGGGCCCAGAGCTGGTGCGTTACATTTGAGGAGGGTAATGAGACGGTGAGCATTGAGCCGAGTAGCAGCCAGGGTAGCTCGCAGCCGCAACTGGAGATAGAAACCCTTCAGGTCAGGGAAACACCAGAGCTGCAGCCACACGGTGACTTGGAAGAGGTCATCATTAACCCTGTCTATCCCGAGCAGAAGATTAAGGTGGGTAGGGGGACTACGCCGGAGAGCCGGGAAAGGTTGATAGCTTTCCTTCGTCGAAGTTTGGATGTGTTTGCCTGGACTATAGAGGATATGAGGGGAGTTAATCCGGAGGTAGCGCTGCACAAGCTGAATGTGAGCACGGAATTCAAGCCCGTACAGCAGCGACCAAGACAGTATTCTCCAAAAAAGGAAAAGGCCATCCGAGTGGAGGTTGAAAAACTGCTCGCCGCAGACATCATTGAGGAAATCTATTACCCTACCTAGTTGGCGAATGTGGTAATGGTTAAGAAAAGCAATGGCAGGTGGAGAATGTGTGTAGACTTCACCGATCTGAATAAGGCTTGCCCGAAGGATTGTTACCCATTGCCCAGGATTGATGTGCTGGTGGACGCCATTGCTGGTTTTGAGATGCTGAGTTTCATGGATGCCTACTCGGGTTACCATCAGGTCAGGATGGACGAGCTGGATAAACCGCTGACCGCTTTTCGAGTCGCTGGAGCTCTGTACTGCTACAAGATGATGCCCTTCGGGCTGAAGAATGCAGGGGCTACGTACCAGAGGATGATGAACAAGGTGTTTGCACCGCAGCTCGGCAGGAATGTGGAGGCTTATGTGGATGATATGGTGGTCAAAACCAAGGGTCGTGACCACATAGCAGACCTGGAGGAGACATTCAACAACTTGCGGAAACACAACATGAAGCTGAATCCCAGCAAGTGTGTCTTCGGGGTACAGGCGGGCAAGTTCCTTGGATTCATGGTGAATGAAAGGGGGATAGAGGCTAACCCCGAGAAGATCAAAGCTCTAATGGACATGAAGGAGCCCACCTGCATCAAGGAAGTTCAGCGGCTGAATGGACGGATCATCGCTCTTGGTCGGTTTATCTCGCGGTCAGCTGAGAAGTGCCTGCCATTCTTCAAAATACTGCGGGGTAACAAGAGCTTTGAATGGACGGCAGAATGCTCGAAAGCTTTCCAGCAGTTAAAGGATTATTTGGGTGCACCTCCCCTCCTGAGTAGTCCTGTGGTAGGCGAATGCTTGTATGTTTATCTGGCGGCCACCGACCAGGCTGTGGCCGCTGTATTGGTTAGGGAAGAGGCTGGAAGCCAAAAACCTGTGTACTATGTATCAAAAGCTTTGACTCCGGTTGAAGCTCGTTATTTTAATGCAGAGAAGTTAGCTTATTCGCTTGTTGTCTCAGCTCGAAAATTGCGAGCTTATTTTTCTGCACATGAGATTGTTGTATACTCTGACCATCCTCTTCGAAAAATCTTGCACAAACCAGATTCCTCGGGCAGGTTGTTGGCGTGGTCAATTGAGTTGACGGAGTTTCACATTGACTATCAGCCTCGAAGGGCGATCAAGGCTCAGGCCTTGGCGGACTTCTTGGTGGAAACAACTTTTGAGGACCAGGGTAAGGTACCAGATGTCAACACTCCGGAAACCAGCACAGCCTCCTCGTCTGCACGACCAGAGGGTTGCTGGCAGTTGTTCGTGGATGGCGCAGCAAGTAAGGATGGAAGTGGTGCGGGGGTCTTGCTCGTATCTCCGTTTACTGATGAGGAATTTGAGGTCGCTTTACGATTCAAGTTTTCGGCCTCTAATAATCAGGCCGAGTATAAAGCCTTGGTCGCTGGCTTGGAATTAGCGCTGGATATAGGAGTGACAGCTTTGATTATACACAGTGATTCACAACTGGTGGTCAATCAAGTTCGGGGGGAGTATGGTGTGAACAACCCCACTTTGGCCAAGTACTGCGAGTTGGTGAAGGAGCTGTTGGCTAGGTTAGCATTTTGGGAGCTGCTGCGGATTGATCGAGCTGATAACATGCGGGCAGACTTCCTATCTAAGATGGCTACTGAGGATATACAGGGGCTGAGTCCGGCAACCATGGTAGAATACCTGGATTGCCCGGCAATTTCGCGAGAGAAGGTGATGGACATCGAGATGGCTCAGAGGTGTTGGATTGATGAGATTCAGGAGTACATCGAGCAAGGTCTGTTGCCCGAAGATAAAGATTAGGCTAGAATCATTCAGAAGCGGTCTGCTCGCTACACGGTAGTAGGAGGGATCCTATACCGAAGGTCTTTCTCAAAACCGTTGTTGCGATGTGTACGACCAGAAGTGACTGAGAAGCTGCTGGCAGAAGTCCACGAGGGAGTTTATGGTGGACACCCAGGGGCGAGGACCCTGGCCAACAAGATACTGACTTTGGGGTACTACTGGTTGACCTTGAGAAGGGATGCTGAGGCATATGTGAAGAAATGTGACAAGTGCCAGCGATTTGCGGATATACCCAGGGTGCCTTCCACCGAGCAGACTCCAGTAGTGGCATGCTGGCCGTTTGATATGTGGGGGATAGATCTCATCGGACCGTTTCCCACAGCAAGAGGAAATTGCAAGTATGCAATCGTGACGATTGATTATTTCACCAAGTGGGTTGAAGCAAAGCCTTTGGCAAACATCACTGAGGAAAATGCCATCAACTTTGTGCATGACTACATCTGGTGTCGTTTTGGGGTCCCGCGAGCAATTGTTTCTGATAATGGCACTCAGTTTTCTGACCGGTTCACTGAGGCTTGCGCCAATCTGCATATTAAGCATTGGAAGTCTTCAGTAGCTTATCCTCAGGGGAATGGGCAGGCTGAGGCTGCCAATAAACGTGTATTGCATGCCCTCAAGCGAAATCTGGAAGGGCGAGCAGGTAGGTGGTTAGACGAGCTACAGTCAGCACTCTGGGCAGTCAGGTCAGGGGGCCAACCGGGGAGACTCCTTTTGCCCTGACTTATGGGTCGGAGGCCATGGCACCAGTTGAAATGGCTCTGCCTAGCTTGAAGGTGTCACATTATGATGAAGGGCATAATACTACTGCTCGTCGAGAAGACTTGGATTTATTGGAAGAGAGGAGAGTAGAGGCCAGAATGAAAATGGTGAATTACAAGCAGCGAGCAAAAATGCATCATGATAAGAGGGTGCATAAGCGGGCATTCCAGGTTGGGGATTTAGTCCTAAGGAAGATTGAGGCAACCGGGCAAAGGTTGGATAGAGGAAAGTTATCACTGAACTGGGAAGGGCCTTACAAAGTGGTCCAGGTCGTCAAAGAGGGTACTTATAGGCTACAAGCTCAAGATGGAGCAGTGTTGAAGCATCCGTGGCACGCGGATCATCTCAAAAAGTATTATCATTGAGTTGTTTGATATCATTCTTGATTAATGTAAGTTTAGTTTTCAAAGTTTAATGAGAATCATTTTTTACATAAGAATGTGCTCTTTGTTGAATAAAAGAGTAGCTCGCGGAGCGAGCAGAGTCTTTGGTTGGGAAATTTATCATCATGAGGTATGCGGAGCGACCTCACGGTGAGCCTAATCTAAAAGACTTGTATTTGTTTAACCTTTGGGTTGAGCACACTCATTAAGTTAATGTTTGAGGTCATTGCTTGCTCGTGGAACGAGCACATGACTTAGTTAATCTCTTGAGTATGGGTAGTGCACCCTGGTTTGAAGGTTATCCTTGATTAAATGCTTGACGTTGCCTGCTGCTCGAAGTGACGAGCAGGTAACTTAGTTAATTGAAAGGCTTATTCATGTTTTAAGTTGCCTTTTGCTCGAAGCACCGAGCAGGTAACTTGGTCCATTGTAAAGTTTGTTGATGTTCTAGGTTGCGTGTTGTTCGGTTACCGAGCAGGTAACTTAACATAACATTAGCACAACTTAAAGACAAATGGGCTGGAATAAAGGAAACTTTATATTATCTCGATGATGATAATTACAGCAAGGAGGAAAGTAAAAATAGTGGCGCGCAGGCCAAAGCAAAATAGCTCGGCGCAGCGAGGTGAAGACTTATATTATATCTAAGATTGAGGAGCCTCCTCGCCTCCGGCTTCAGCATCGGCCTCGCTAGCCCCCTCCCCAGCGTCCTCGCTCTCCCGGCGAGCGGCATCAGCCTCGGCCAACTGTTTTTCCTTGAGCGCTGCGAGGACGGTCTTCACATTCACCTCCAGAGCAGTAGGGGGCAGCCATTCTTCTCGACCTTTCTTCTGGTCTCCCTCCTTGATAAGATCGAGTTCATCGGAGGTATAAGGGACCCAGGAGTGGCCTCGACGAGCTTCCAGGCCGTAATGTTTGGCCGCTCCCCACTCTGCCAGCAGCTCAACAGTTATGCCGGGATGGCCGCTCCCAGCAGCCATTCGGAGGGTGTGCTCCAGCCCCTACACGTAGTACGGGCGCATCTCCTGGCCAAGTTGCTGAGCATACTCCTCAAAGGCCAAGTAATTTTGTATAATCTCTTCTCGCTCCTGCTCGCTTACTTGGGCACCCTGGGACTTCAGCTGCTCGTTCTCCTCCACGAGCTCGGTCTTTTCTTTCTCAGCCTCAGCCAGCTGCTTCTCTAGCTGGGTGACTCGGGAATGGAGGGACTGCTCATTGATCTTTGAGGTCTCAAGCTGGCTTGCAAGACTTTTCTTCTCACATTCCAACTTGGCCAGATCACCGATTTTGTTGAGCACCTCCTTATCTTTGGCCAGGAGTTCTGCGTTCTTCTCCTTGATGATCTCGTTGGCTGTTTTGAGATCATCGTTGAGGCTGGCAGCAACCTTTGCCCCGTCGCTTGCTCGGTTGGCCAGGAGGAACATGGACATGACAAGCTGCGAACAGGAAAAATGTATGAGCAGAGGACAAAGAATTTGTTTACAAAGGAATAAAGGAGAGATCACTCACCTCGCAGAGGTTCATGCCCGCATTCCCGAGCAGGACACTTGTGGACTCCTTGCAATCCCTGTACAGGTCGGACGGCAGGATCCTCTTCAAAATCCCTTGGCTAATCATGGCCGTGGGGTGTCCTCGGGCCATGACGTCGATGCCCGAGATCCGGGACGTTGGCCGGCTCGTTCATCGTGGCCTCACGGCCTTTGCGGTCGTGGGCATCACGAACCCTCTTGCTTCCATGAAGGGAGGAGGGACCGGGCCTGGGCGGGCTTGGCCGCTGCTAGCATCGCCTCCGCGGGGACGCACGGAGTGGCTGGCGGAGGAATCATCAGCTGGGCCCCTTTTGCTTCCCGCGGTAAGGGCTAGCTCGGTGGATGGGGTTGTGTCAGAACGGCCAGCTCGGGAGCCCCTCTCAGCCTGGGGGGCGGGACCTTTGGAAGGGGTAGTTCGCTTACCCTTCTCAGTAGCGGAGGGGCCCCTTCCCCGCTGCTCGGTTGTAGGGACCTTGGGCAGTGCAGCAGGCTGGCGCCTGCTCAGCTCGCGCTGGCGCTCAGCTGCGTCAGCCTTCCTTTGGCTCCGGTGGGTCCCAACATCATCAATATCCATCAGCTCTGCAAAAGGAGGAGGTTAGATACATGATAAAATCAGTGGTGCAAAAGTGTGAAAGGAAGTTGGCAACTACCATAGGAGGGGATGCAGCTATCACCCAGGTGATGACCCCAGACAGGATGGGGCCTCTCCGCGGCCATGGTCACACGGGGAACAACTCCCTCAACTTCCATCCGGAGCACCCCGGCCAGCCTCAAAAAATGGTCCTCGGTGACCGTGGTTTCAATAAAAACCACTCTTGGTCGCGGTCCCGAGCACCCAGCTCGGCCTTCAACGCATCCATCAGGCGGCCCGAGCCCGACGTGAAGGCGTCCCTGTTGTAGGGGACTTTGATGTGTGTGGTAGCGGGAGGAAACGCCCAGCCCACTCGCGATTCCACCAGCAGGGGCTTGGCATCCCACTTGTCAGTCTTATTGGGGAAAGGGGAGAACAGCTTTAGGGCGCCTGGTTTGCTGCGACTAGAAATCCTCCCGAGCTCTTATCTGTCGAAAACTGGTAGAGTTTCCTCAACAGCAGTAGGCAAGGTTCATGGCCGAGCAAACGACAGGCAACCGTGAAGGTTACCAGGATCCTCACAGTGTTCAGCATGAGGTCGCAGGGTACGGCTTGGGCCAGGGTGAGGAACTCAACGATGAAAGGGTCGACGGAAGGCGCATTCCAACCCCGAAGAAGTCATAGTAAAATACCATGCGCTCCCCGGCTTCGGTATTCAGGGTCGACCTCGGACCCATTATGGTCACTCGGTAGTTGTTCGCGTCAATCCCCATAGAGGAAAACCATCTCTGGACTTGACTGTTATTATTGAAGCTTTTCCAAGGGTCAGGTGACGCTGCTCGGCGAGGGGCTGGACGGATGACTCCTGATCGCGTCCGAGCAGCAGGTCTAGGAGAGCTGGTCCCCGCCTCCTCGGTGTTGCGAGTAGTCGGTTTAGACACTACTCTAGTAATGATGAGGTCATCATCATTGGGAGAGTCGGTACTGGTGCTGCTTGAGGGCGACGAAATCATCGGGCTGGAGCCACTACTGGCCGCTTGACCGCGGTTATACTCGTATGCCTCTTGGGAATTTGTGGCCTCCGAATCAGTGACCTCATCGAGTAATCTACGGGGGGAGTCAGAGCCTACAAGGATCGAGGATAGAATGGTCACTAACTGGTGAAAACCCTAAAAGATGGAGATCCTAAACTGACGATCATGCAAAGGGGGCCAAACACCTGAGCAGGGACATGCTCAGGATACTCGATCCAGACTAGTGCAAGGGTTTTACTAATCGCAAGGGAAAATAGAAAGCATGAATGAAGAAATGAAAAATATGAAGGCGAAGACTTACTGCGAGACATTTTGAAGTGGGATTCGAAAATCTGGAACCTGGAAAGCTTGTGTTGCTTTGGAGCACCTCGCACCGGCGGATTCAACGATGGATAGCAGGTGAAGCAGACAACGGTGATCCTGGGAATGATTCTGGGAACGATTCTGGGAACAATGGGGGATTTGAAGAGCTTTTAGAGAAGAAGGCGATGCTCACAAAGTTCGTAAAGTATGGAAATGGCTGGGGTTTTTGGGTTTTATACCACCCAAAGTGACATCAGCGTGAGCGGAGCCCTGCAGGCCTACTGCGCGGCCGGCAAACCTAGGCCCCTAGTCATCATGACTTTTCTTGGGAATATGCGAAGTTTTCAAACCGGCGCTGTCTAGAAACTGTCACTTGTGGCCTTTACATCTCCTTTCCTCGACAAGGAAGACGATATTACCAGTCAGTCAAGGAAGAAACTCAGGTATGCTTCCTACTGCGAGCATGAATACTCTGCGAGCAGGAAGCAGGGGGCCACTGAAAAGCCAAGCCCAAACTTTGGGCCCAAGATCCAAGCCCAAGGCGCAGCACGGGTCAAGACCCATTAGTGAGCGAGCAGAGCACATGAGCTTGTCAAGGCTGCCCGGGTACATGCGAGCAGAGCTCACGAGAAGGACTCAGGAGGCAATGACCTGAGTGCTCGACCAGGATCCAGCGAGCAGGATGAGAGTGTAACGCCTGGGGTAGCGAACGTGGCGTAACGTCAGGGGACGGTTGAGCCCGACGGTTACGCCCATTACTCCCAGCGGTTACACCCATTATGCCGGCATTCATACCCACATTTGGGAAGTTATGGATGGGCGTTATTCCAGGAGGTAACAGACCTATAAAAGCCTTGGATCAACTCCAAGCAAAGGTACGCATACATACGCTTAAGCCCACACTCTGCCAAACTGTGTATAGAGCTTGATACTTACTCTCACACCGGAGTGTTTTAGCAGGGCCAGCCCCTGCATTCACCTAGTGTTTCATCCTTTTGTTACACAGATTCCTCAAAGCCCAGATATCCAAGTGGACAAGCAATCCAGCCCACCAGACGAGACATTCCTTGCGGCATCAGAACCGTTTAATGGAAAAAATGATTTTTCGATATGGCAACAGAAAATGAGAGGGATTTTAATCAAAGAAAAAGTTTTCAAGGCCATAACATTAAACTTTACTGAAAAAGATATGGAGGAAATTAGAGCTAAAATGGATGAATGCGCATATTCATTTATCATTTTAAACTTGTCCGACTCTGTTTTGCGAAAAAGTTGGTAAGTTGGAATCTGCGAAAGCACTTTGGGAAAAACTAGAAGAACTATATTTTGAAACTTCATTGCCTAACAAACTATATTTTCTAGAAAAGTTTTTTCGCTTTAAACTTGACTTAAGCAAAGATATGGATGAAAATCTTGATGTTTTTACAAAACTGGTACAAGATATAAAGCGAACCGGTGACAAACATATTGATGAATATACCCCTATAGTTCTTCTTAATGCCATTCCTGAGTGTTATGCGAAGGTGAAATCTGCGAACAAGTATGGTAAGGATGCGTTGACTCTTGAAATGGTGATAAACGGATTAAAGAGCAAGGAATTAGAGTTAAGGGCTAGTGAGGGTAGTTCATTGACTTCCGGTGAGATCCATATGGTTAGAGGGAGGACGCAAAATAGAAACAATTGGAAAAATAGGAATCAAGATAAAAATTTTGAAAATGAAACAAGAAGGAGCAAGGGTAGGTCCAAGTCTAGATCAGCTCAGCGAAATAGAAATTGTTATAATTGTGGCAAGTCTGGGCATTTTAAAAGGGATTGTCCAAATCCTAAAAAGAAAGTTCAAAATGAGAATCAAAATGAGCGTAATGACTGTAATTTAGCCTCCGAGTGTGATGATGATGGTGATGCTTTTATGGTATCGGAAATTTGTGAAATTGAAATGAATTATGTGCCTTCTATTATTGTATGTGAAAATGATTGGCTTATTGATTCTGCATTTACGTTTCACATGACACCTTATAAAAACATGTTTTCGTCATACAAAGAGGTAAAAATTGGAAAAGTTTCTTTGGCTAACAAGAAAACATGTCAAATTGCTGGAATTGGCAATGTGTGCTTGAGATTTGATTCTGGATATATTTTGACTTTGAAAAATGTGAGACATGTGCCTGATTTGTGTAACAATTTGATGTCTTGTGCATGTTTAGAAAATGATTGGTTAGAGGGTAGATGGGGAAAGGGTTTGATGAAAATTTCAAAGGGTAACTTGGTAATTTTCAGTGCTGGAAAACAAAAGAATTTGTATGTTTGCAATGGTGTGCCTGTGTCTTTTAATGAAAATCAAACAAATGTTTTTAAAAATGAAAAATCAGATTTGTGGCATAAAAGACTTGGTCACTTAAGTAGTAAAGGCTTAGAAATTTTACACAAAAATGGAGTTTTTGGTGATGATATGATTTCTTGTGTGCCTTTATATGATACTTGTGTGAATTGCAAACCACATAGGGTTAGTTTTCCTCCTCCCCTTCTTAAAAAATACTCTAGCAAAATTTTTCTTGAATTGATACATGTGGATGTGTGGGGACCCTCATGTGGTCCCACTCATGGTGGTAATAGATATTTTTTATCTATTGTTGAAGACTTTTCATGAAAAGTCTGGATTTTCCTAATGAAAGAAAAATGTGACGCTTTTGAAAAATTTAAAACTTGGAAAGTTTTGGTTGAAAATCAAATATGTAAGAAAATCAAGACGCTTAGGACGGATAATGGGGTAGAGTTCTGTGACCATGAGTTTGAGAGATTTTGCGGTGAGAGTGGGATTGATCACGAAAAATCTTTCCCTTGCAATCTTGCGGAGCGCATGAGTCGAACTCTTTTAGAACGTGTGAGGGTTATGCTTGCATTTTCGGGTCTTCCCAAAGGGTTTTGGGGAGAGGCGGTTGTTACCGCCACTTATGTGATGAATAGGTTCCCTTCTATCCCGCTTAATGGAAAATGTCTTGAAGCTGTATTTTCTGGTTGTGATTTAGATTTTTTAAATTTGCTTGTTTTTTGTTGTGCCGCTCATGTTCATCGAGAGAACAACAAACTTGAACCTAGATCGGTTCGCTGTGCCTTATTAGGGTATGCGAAGAGGGTGGGAGAGTATAGATTGTGGTTAAAAGAAGAAAATGATTTTAAAGTTATCATTTGTAGGGATGTTGTGTTTGACGAAACTGAATTCCCTTGTTTGCTTCCGTTTCAACCTATACTTGCTATTGATGTCCCCCTTCCCCCGGCTCCTATTGCGGTGAAGCACCCCTATGTGATGAGTTCTCTTGATATGGGTCCAAGTGTGCAAACTGAAATGGTGGAAAATCCTGAAATTGTGCTTGCTAATCCTGAAATTATTTAATGGAGAAAATGAACAAAACGGGGAGGATAAAAATGTGATGGAAATTCCTGAAATTGAAAATTTAGGTGAGTGTCAACTTGTTTTGGTTAGACCATCTAGTGTTGATATTAATTTTCACATTTCCTTGTATGTGTTTTGTGTGTTTAACAATTTTTATAAACCCACGATTTACAAAGAAGCTTTAAAATCTAAAAATCCTAGTGATTGGTTAAAAGTTTTAATTGGCAATATTAACTCTTTGCATGTGAACCATTCTTGGATTTTAGTGCCTCAAAATGTGGCTGGTTGTGTTAGATTTAAAGTTAGGTTGCTTGTAAGGGGGTTTACTCTTTGTGAGAGGATTAGGGTTCAATGTGTTTTAATTGTCAAATTTCATTGGGAGTTAAAATGTTTTACGGTAACAAAATTTCAATCTTGTTTTAAAATTTTGAAATTTGATCCCGGTGATTGATCTTTGTGTTTCGTGCGTTACCCCGTAAATCCACTCCGCGCTTTGTGTGTGTTGTGGTGTCTTCCATGTTTCTACTTTGTGTGGTGGAGCTTGTTAGATGGTTATTTTTTTTCTCGTGTGTACTTTGTGTTTACTTCCCTTTGCTTGGTCCAGCTTTGTGTTGGAACAAATGTGGGATAGGCAATAATGAACCCTATTGTATAAATATCTTACGAGTCCTTGAGTTATTCGTTGAACCGGCACTTGTTCTAAGGTGGAGATTGTTAGAAGAGGAGGCCCATACTTTGTGTTAGTGGGCAGCCTTCTATTAGTCCAAAGCACGGCCCAACCCCAAGCCCAATTCCTAGGCGACCCGTCCAATGGCTTGTGCACAACCGGAAGCTTTGTGCTTCTAGATTGTTCCTTGTGCGCTCCTGCTTTCCCTCTTTACTGCATCTGTCATATATAAACCTTCATATCCCTCCCTTGGCGTCACTGTAGCAGAGAGCTGAGAACAAATCTAGGGTTTGATTTGTTGGGATCTCAGCCATGCCTCTCTCTACCGTCGTAGCCTTTGTCTCTCTCTTTTTCTCTCTTCTCTTGGTGAATGTGTGAGAGTGTGTATGAGAGTAACACTTGGGTAAAGTTCTTGAAGGTTGTACCTTCAGTGAGCTGGTGTCTTTGCTGTTCTTCGTGAGTTTAGTTGGGTTAGGGAGACTGTGAGGGAGTCGTCAGTTGCTTCCTTCGTTGAGGGCCACCGGAGTTGGGGTTTGGGGGTGGTTTCGGGTGGGTCATTGCTGGAGCAGTGTGGGTGGTCTCCTTTGGCACTGTGTGTGCTGGAATTAGAGACTCGGTGGACTTGTTTGGTGGACTTGGTTGAGAAAGGTTGCTGAGCCTAGGTGTAGATTTAGCCGAAGGTGCTTGACACCGGTGACAGTGAGTCGGTGAAATAATACACCGACGTGTTTAAGCTTTTTTTGTCCTAGCTTCCTTTTTCCTTTCCTTAACGTTGTCTATTTTTGCACTTGGTTTTATCTGACTCTGTTTGGCAGGTTGCTGCCTCGTGTGTGTGGAGATCAGTCGGTGTTATTGATGTTGTCGATCTACTGTTTTTTTTTTCCTTTAGGCTTAGTGGAACTTGTTACCCCCCTTCCCCCTTCTGTAATCTGTGAGTGTCCCAGTAAGGCTCTCTTTAGATGAGATTGTATTAGGCCCCTTTAAATATTAATCTGTAATACATTTGTTTGTTCCGCCTTGATTCTGTACGTGGTTTGCCATCCAAAATCCCAACACTCAGCCCTTTTGGGACTTGCTACTCGCAATCTAGGATGATTAGTCCTATTTCTTCTGTTCCAAATATTTCAGTACGAGTACAATTAACCAAACACTACTATCCGGCATTTTTTTCTGCAGCACATTCCTTGGGTTAATGCATGAAGGTTAGGAAGTGCTATCAGCAGTAGCAGATAGCTGATGCAATTACTGTTGCATTTTTTTCCCAGAAAAGTTACATCATTTGTTCACACATTATTGAACTAACTTCAGAGTGTTAGTGGTGATTAAATGGAAAGGTTAAGAGATGCAACATAAAATAACCCTCATAATCGAGAATCTATGAAGTACGTGTCGGGGCTGTGTTTAATTTCATCAATTCTATGATGCCTGCTAAAGATAAATGCCATGGCAAATTGACGATTCCGACTGGAACTCGTCCAAGGCTACATAAGATGTGTCTTGTGTCCTTCGTTCATGCTAAGTTAGGACCGACCTTATGTGACCATAAGAAAGTTCTTTGTACTCCTGGAGGAGATAAAATGGAGGTTATAAACTTTATGAAACTCTATTGAAGAGATTAGAGAACTTTTTTTGGAAAATGTTTTATATGATGTTTAAGAAACTCATGTTATACGAAGTTTAGAATATGGTTACTGGGAAATTCTTTTGGCATATTGTCGATTAAAGTACGCTATATATATGCTAGATAGAGAAGGCTATAGAACACTTTCTTATGACCTTTAATAGACTATATATGTTGGGTTGGGCAAAACTCTTAGATCACCATACCAATATAAGATACTGCCAGACGTAATTGCACAATTTCCTTCATTTTTTACAAGTTTTCCAACATTTCCCTCTAGTCAAATACCACATTAAAGTGCAAATCTAGGAGTAGTTTGAGCCTTCTAAAAGTGCAAGGGATCGTGAAAATAACACACCCAAGCTTAAAAGGAATCACTAGAACATTGGCATGCTAAGATCCAAGCAGGACAATTAACCGAAGACCCCAAAGGTCTTCGGCCAAGAAGAAGAATGAGGAATAACAATTCCCATACTTTAGAGATTTCTTGCTTTTGTAGGGTTTAGGAAGAATACAGATGTCTTGTGTTTGTGTCAGAGTAGGGTGTGTTAGGTGTACGACATTCTTTGGTGTTTATGGAAGGAAGGAAGGCCAGGATTTTTAAGAAAGTGCAGTTTCTTTTTCAATTTTTAAGGTGAGTTGGGTGTACAAAAATGTTTAGAACACATCACCCGGGGTACCGATCCTTTGGGCCTCCTTTGGGTCTTAAAGATGACGTCAAGGATTTAAGTGGGGGGAAATTATGATATCCTACATCGAGTAGATGTGAACTTGTGTGTGCCTTATAAGTGGCTACCCACTATCACTGGGCACCAACCTATCCATGGACTTTTGGATGGCTTGTGGTGGGCCAGTTGACCCAGGTGCTTAGTGGGCCAGTACGTGGGCTATACGTTGCGGACCGGGCTTCGGGTTCAGGTCGTTACAAGATCATATTCGTCCTTGTCCATATTTGGGGTAGACCTCCTGAAATCAGTCAACCTCCACACCTCATATCATCATAAGGAAGGTAACGTATACTATCCAAATAAACAGGCTGAAAATTTCTTAAAAAGATCCTGACTTGTTCAGCTGGGTCAGGCCTGTCAAGGGTTTGGGCTATCTTCTTTCTCCACCTTTTGCGTACTCAGAAAATGTTTCTTTCTCTTTCTGGGTACAAGAATCAAGATCTCTCATGTGCTTCTCCCAATTACTGTTAGTATCCTTGTACCTCTTCTGAAACTCATCTATGAGTTTATCCCAGGTAGCAATCGTAGTGCTGTCAACAGACATTAACCACTGTTTGGCAGCCCCAATCAAAGTTAAGTGAAAATTAGAGGCCATCGCCTCGAAGCTTGCACCTCTTTGTTGCATAGCATGAGCGTAAGACCTTAAATGTGCAATTGGCCAACCTGTCCCATCGAACTTCTTGATATTAGACATTTTAAACTTTGGTGGTAGAATGGCAGCAGGCTGCAGCGTCATTGATCACGCGATGAACTTGCCTTTATTTAAGAATTTCAGAATCATGTCTTTCAATTCTCTGATTCCTCCCTTATTTGCAAGTTCTGTATCATTGGTATCAAGTACCGCTGTACCAGGGAATAAGGCGGTGTATAGTCGGCAAATGGGTAGACTGGTCTAGCCGAAACCTATGTGTTATAGTTTGGGTTTAAGTGTGGGTTGTCCTGAACTGGGTTGGTCATGTAGAATGAGAATGCATTTCGATTTGGGAAAGGAATGTTGGTAGTTGGAGAGGTGATGCTGGTTATAGGAGGTGTGGTAGTGTTTGGGATTGGAATTATGGTAGTCTGAGACTAGTAATGGATGTTTAGGTTTGATGGATTGACATTTGGCTGCGGAGGGAATGTGTTTGGGTAGTAAGTGTTTGGATATGGGGAATATGGATATGGAAAGTAGGCATGTGGTTATGTGGAGTAGGTGTTTGGATTGGGCAGACTTGCATTCACACTCGAAGGTGATGGGTTGACAGGTCCAGTGGAGACAGGTAAAGTCCTATTATCAGCCCCTTGACTTTGTATAAGGGCTGAAAACCTAGCTATCATGGCTTTCATGCTTTGGTCAATCCATTGTTGCATTGGTAAGGTTGGAGTATATCCTGGTGCCCCTGTGTCATTTCCTGCAGAAGTATTCTCTTCCTAATCGGCCATCTGATTCAAACACAAACTTTCTGTACTTGACTCTGAATTCAAACTTGAAACTCTTGTCAGCCTCCCAATGCTTGTCCTCCTTTCAAAGCTAGATTTCTGAAAGGTTGGGGTATGGGTAGGAGTTAGGTTCTGGAAGTGTTTATGGGTACAACACAATTCACATTTTTCAAGACACGACCCACCCTAAAATGGTTGGACAAGTGACAATTCTTTATTTTGACTTGTGATCCATTCATGGAACAGTGGATTCTCTCGCCAAAATATAGGACCTTCGTATTCCACCTGTATTTCGACCTCCCAAGATTGGACATCAGGCGAAGGGACTATATTTTCTTCAGGATCCACCATTCGAATATTCTAGGCATATATCATTGACTTCTTTGTCAATCCTGTACACAAGGATTCTTGTCGACCTTTTGATCACTCTGATTTTCTTATGGGAGAGTATGACTCTTTCTTTTCTTTGGTGTTTATTTCTCAACATTTTATTTTCTTTTTTCTGTAATCAAACAGTCTATTTTGTCGGTCGATGACTCTTTTTTGATTTTTTGATTTCTTTTTGTTTTTATGCACAGGAATGACAAATTATGTTTGTGACAATAAGAACCAACCGGTCTTTGAAGTGTCCTAGAAATCTATATGCTTTAGTGTGGCTATGCTGGGCTAGGATAACTTACTTACCAGGGAACGATCAATAATCGCGCCAAAAAGGATAGTGTCGGCTGGAGGAATGCTGAGCTCATGATCTACCCAGTTTCACTCCAATGTGACTATACTAGGGTTTGAAACTTGGTAACAATTCGGAATAAATGAGTACGCGTGTGTGCACCGTAGCTAAGAATCTCTTTTTACAATTATATGAAAATGAAAGTGAGACAGATATATACAGAAATGAAAACAGTTTATGTCCATTTTTCTCTGATTCATGTGATGTGGGTTGTGTTTTGATAGCAGTTGAAAATTGCAGAAAAGGAAATACAACCACAACTCGAGGGTTTGAACTCCCGAGGAAAGAGAGAGAAAAAGAAATTGAAAGAAAAATGCGAATTCTATCATATTTCTAATTATTACATTTGTGTCCTATTTTCCAAAATGAAAAAGACATAAATGAATAAATAATGAATGTAAAAATGAATAATTGGCATCAATGCCCAACTAAATGTACAAATAATGAATGAATGAATGAATTTGTACCTGCAGGGGATAGTATGAACAAAATATGTACGTAATAACATAATTACGTACCGAAATGTATACACATAAATTTATATGCTACACAAATAAATAAAATGAACATATAACACTTTAATCATGTTATAAAATTAAAACAACACATGTAACTTTTAACTAATCCACAAAAAATAAAACAAACACGCAATATTCAAATATGTGAGTGTATAAAAAATGAGTCTAGCCCTCTCTTTTTTCTTTTAAAAGAAAACACCATCCCCAGAAGAGTTGTCACTGTGAGAACCCCGTTTCGACATCGGATCGCCCGTCGTTCCGTCTAAAACGACGTGTGTCTAACTTTAAGTGCGTTGAATACACTTTGGCCTCATTATGAACTCTCAAAAAATATAATAAATGTGAATGACACATTTATGTAAAAAAAAAAATACAGATTCGCCATCCTCATTTATAAAGCAAACATGAGAAAAACTAAGATTATGGGTTTGGGGGCTAAGTTACTAATCCGGAAGGTGTTAGGCACACAATTCGCCCTTTTGGTCTCTTTATGATTGCATGCTCAGATTTAAATATTATGAGTTTGTTATTTTATGTGACTTGGAGGAAAATGGATCACGGAGATTTACATCTCCGTTTAAAAAATGTATACATGTTTGTTTTGGTGAAAAGAAGAAAAAACAAATTTAACATATATTTATTTAATAGAAATAACTAAAAAAAAGATTTTTATACAAAATTATTTATTATATACATATTTAAAATATATATCAATTTAAACAAAATAAAAGAAAAATGAGTCAAGCACAGTGGAAGCTCAATACGGCAGAAGCCCAAAGTGGAAATCAACAATTGTGCGCAGCGCACTAAAGGATCCTGCCTTGTTTGGTGCGCGGCGCACCACACAAGGCACTAGCGCACCAAACCAAGCATTTTTCCTCAAGAACAACTTCTTAAAATTTGATTTTTGGGTTAGGATTTCAAGCTTTTAAACTCGTCTTTCTCGCATAAAAATCACATATTAACATGTATTAAAGCATGATTAACAATAATATACAAGTTTAACAACAAATCGAAGCTAAACAATTAACCTAAAATTAATTACAAACTCACTGTGAATGCAAAAAAACATAACGAAGCTTCGAAACTCAAATTTAACGGATATATCACATGTATTTACATACAAAACACATCGAAACTAATTTATATACACATCTACAAATCATTAAAGGTATTTAAATATCAAAATGAAGAGATTAATTAACGAGCCGAAGGATATTACCTTCTGTCATTTTACAGAAATTCGTTTGGGCCACGTTCTAGGCCGTTGTGTTGTGCTCCCACTGCTACCGATACGAGAAAATGAAGACGTACGTTTTTTGTTTTGTGTGTATGTGTGTTCAAAGAAGACTAAGAGAGCGAACTCAGAGAGTTCTTGTGTTATGTGTACTGTGTGTAATGTGTGTGTACGTTGATAAAATGTCCAGGGAGAGAACTCTTGTTTTTTCAGGCTGAAGGGATATATAAATGAGAGAGAGAGAGAGAGAGAGAGAGAGAGAGAGAGAGAGAGAGAGAGAGAGAGAGAGAGAGAGAGAGAGAGAGAGAGAGAGAGAGAGAGAGAGAGAGAGAGAGAGAGAGAGAGAGAGAGAGAGTTACTCTCTGACCCAAGCAAGGAAGGAAGCTTCCTCCAAGACTTGGCAACTAAGCTTGTTGGAGGAAGGCAAGAAAGTCTGCAACGTCGGCTGTTGAAGCTTGTGAGGGAGACAGTGTTTGGTGCGCGGCACACAATATGGTGCTCCATGCACCAAACAATGTTTTTGTCCATTGTTGGTTTGTTTTGGTGCACTTTGGCCCTTTAAACTTTGTATCTTTAGTATTTGACCCTTGTGTTAAGGGTTTTTTTTTTTTTAGAGAAACAGGGGTGGAACCCTGCTAGATTTTATTAAAAGAGAAAAAAAGAATACAAACTTGAGGGGGACAACCAGCCTGGCCCTTATAAGAGGGAGGACGGAGGAGCCTAACCTCGAAAGAAAATAACAACAAAAGAAAACCAACAAAAGCAAAAAAAACAAAGGGAAAAACTAGGAAATACGAATACGAGCAGTCCTAGAAGCATTAAGAACAAAATTACTGCGAATGACTTGCGAAAGATCCCGAACAGAGGAGAACGTGGAGTCCGAAAAGGAGGAGCAAGCAAGATTGGCCAAGCCATCCGCAATAAAATTGGCCTCACACAAACAATGAGAAAAAATGAACTGACAATCCTTATGCATAGTGAGAATAGCACGAATGTAATACAAACATTCCCAAGGAAAAGAGTAGCCTTTAGTGAGACAGTCAAATATAAGCTTTGAATCCATCTCAACAATACCACCACCAAAACCATTCGCTTAGAGCCAACTGACGCCAATAAACAGAGACCGCACCTTAGCAATGTTGCTAGTACTAACATCAAAGTAATTGGCATAAGCATGGATAAGGTCACCTGAAGAGTTACGAATCAGACCACCACCCCCACTAATGCCTGGGTTTCCTTTACAAGCCCCATCCAAATTGAGCTTCACAAGCCCTGTAATAGGGGCAATCCATTTGACAGCCTTAACCGTGATCTGACGAGGCTTACCATAAATAGGAGAAGGGTTGGATAGAGATCCCACCATACGATAGTTAGCAGCCAAGAGAATGCATGAAAGATCGTTCTGGATCATAGAGATAAGAGAAGAAGCACTCTTACAGGTCATATAAAGCACCATTACGGTTCTTTCATAAATTCCAAAGTAGCAGAGAAGGAAGGAGAATTCGAATGGGAGAATCTTTGCTATGCCAGTAGAAGAAACAACGATGTTGGATAGAAAAACCACTCAATCGAAGGCCATGAGAGGAATGAAAAGTAGCCCAAACATCCTTGACAGTGCTACTGCTAAGGAAAACATGATCTAAGCTCTCGATGTGATTAAGGCAACATGCACACCGAGAAGCAATTTGAAATCCCTTACTTAAAAGACCTTCATCAATAGGCAATTTTCGAAGGAACAACCTCTACATGAAGACACTGATCTGACGAAGGAGAAGCTTGTGCCAGATGTACCTTGAAGAATGGACGAGAGGGCGATGATCTACAATCAGATTACGAGCAGAAATAAGCGTGAAAGAGCCATTTGGAGACAAGTCCCAGCAAGGCTTATCATCAAGATCAATTAACTGAATATTATTGTTTTCAGCTTGTTGGATAACCTGAGGGAGGAAATTCTTAGCAACCGAAGAGAGGACTGAAGGAGGGAAAATATCCTTTACCTGCTGTAAAGGACAGTTAGGTTGCCGGGTGAGAAGCGAACCTGCTAGCCAACGATCAAATCAAAGAGAGCAGTCACCCTGACCAATTACCCAATGAATATGATGCTCCGCAACAGGCCTAGCCTGCAGCAGTCTCTTCCAGATGTGAGACCCACACACATTAACAATACTTGGGTGAACAGAATGACAGTACTTAGCATGTATAAAGGACGACCAAATGTTCTTGTGAGTACGAAATCACCACCAAAGCTAGATAGAATAAACTTGAATAATTTCTGATATTGAGTGAACCCCAATGCCCCCTTCTAAGGTGGGAGGACAACACCTACTCCAAGAAACCCAGTGAGCTTTGTTCTTACCATCAATCCGGCCCAAAAAAAATTAGAAAATAACTTATCAATGGCTTTTTCACTGAAGAAGGGGGATCAAGGTAAGCAATTTGATAAGCTGTGATAGAATTAAGCACTGAATTAATAAGAATAATCCTCCCAGCTCCATTCATAAAGTTACCCATCTAAGAGCCAATTTTGTCTTGAAGCTTCAGGAGCAAAGGATCAAAGATTTGCATGGTTTTTCGACCAAAATAAAGAGGGAACCCTAAGTACTTAATAGGGAGCTGACCCATTCTAAATCACAAGCAGTTAGAAATGTTTTGAACCCTATCTTGGTGAAGACTTGGAGCAACATAGAAAGAGCTCTTCTCGGCATTGATGAGATGACTTGATAAATTCTCATAATCAGATAAAAGACACTTGTGCTTAAGCAAAGAGTTGTGGCTGCCGTTACAAAAATAACCACATCATCAGTAAAAGCAAGGTGGGAAATGATAGGGCAACCACTAATAGAAGAGTAGCCGATATTAGGATGAGAAGCATGCAAATTTATAAGGCTACGACTGTGACACTCCGCTGCTATGATAAATAAGCTCGGAGAGAGCGGATCTCCTTAACGAAGACCACGGGACGATTTAAAATACCCAACAGATTCTCCACTAATGATGATGGAAAACCAGTTATTAAAGATAATCCTCCAAATCATATCAATAAAGAATTCACTGAAACCAAACTTGCGTAAAACCTGAGTGAGAAAGACCCAAGAGATTCTATCAAAAGCCTTAGCCATATAAAGTTTTAGGAAAATATTGGAACCATTCACCTTTTTCCCCAAGTGAGTTACCAACTCTTGAGCAAGTAAAATATTATCATGAACGGAACGCCCCTTAGTGAAAGCACTTTGGTTTTCAGATATAATAGAGGGAAGGTATTTAGCCAACCGGGTAGAAAAATTTTTGGAAATCACTTCGTTGCAAAAATTGCAAATTGGCTTATAGGCCTAAGGTCTTTGAAAGAGGTTGGCTTGTCAACTTTGGGAATCGTAGCAACCAAAGTACTAGTCCAAGAACGAGGCATAGAGAACCCAGTAAAGAACTCAAGAATTGCCTTAAGGAGGTCTTGACCGATGATATCCCAGGAAGAAGAAAAAAATTTACCTGAGAAACCATGCGGGCCAGCCATACTATCTCCGCTAAGGGTAAAAACAATGGACTTTACCTCATCCAGAGAAGGGAAGATAGTAAGAAAATCATTCCAATCAGCAGTGACTATACTGGGAATCATATCAAGATCAGGATTATGAACAAAACTCTCTGCTTGTGCTTGATCCTGAAAATAAGAGATATCAGCCTATTTAATTTCCTCATCTCTTTCAAGGAGGACACCATTACTGTCCCTGATAGAATGGATATAGAGCCGACGCTGAGATTGCTTGACAGAAGCATGGAAAAGCTTTGAGTTACCACTGCCATCCCTAAGCCATTTAATTCTAGACTTTTACTTCCAAAATTCTTCTTCTCGAGAAAGATAAAGACGAAGCTGAGCTTGAGCCTGGAGAAGATTAGCCCTGTTCTTACCCTTGTGTTAAGTTAACTAAAGTCGTTAGGCTCCTTTGGACGTCGTCGATATGTCGTTAGTCCATCAGAAAGTTTTGTTTCCTTAAATGATCATGAAAACATGTGTTAGTCCATTTTATAAATAAAAAATTATTTATAGGACAATTTGTATAATGTAGGTGTACGAATTCTGGGTGTTGACACCTACTATCTAGCGCTAAGGCGTGTGCCTAAGTGCTAACTATATAACTTTATTCATCACTAAAGCGCTAAGTGCCTACCTTCTATCGCGCAGACAACTCTAGTGCTGCAATCTCTGTCCATGCAGCGCTTCAGCGCCTTAAATAGTGCCTTGGTGCTGCAACCTCTACCGTCGCAGCGCCTTAGCATCCATGACTCTCGCCTTGGCACTATGACCTTTGCCATTGCTGCGCCTTAGTGTCCATTACTTGAAAGGATGAGTCTTCAATAACTCACTCTAAAAGGTGTGTACATTTAACGTACCTAGTCTTGTAGATTAAGATAGAAGATATTTCTCAACCTTCAAACAACTCCAAGAATCCAAGTATAAAAGACTCATCCACAGATTGAAGAAGATCGGATGGAGTATTCAAGTACAAGTAAGCTAATCAAAGAATTCATAATTGAACATTCATTGTTTATCAAGTATTCATGTGTTAGTTCTCACATTATTGGAAAAGCGTGTATTAGCGACAAAAATTAAATCAAGGTTTTCGTCGCTAAATCCATATTAGTGACAGAACTCTGTCAGAAAAAAAGTGGTCAAAAATTTTAGATGAAGGCTATTCCGTCAAAAATTAGCGACGGTGACCATTTTCGTCGCTAAAACGGCGATAGAATTTAACAACGGTTACATTCCGTCGCTAACTACCATCAGTCGCCAATTAGCGACAGTATATTTCGTGTCTAAATTTTGTCTCTAATCAGCGACTGAATTTTTGCCATGGAATATTCCGTCTCTAATCAGCGACGAAAATAGGGTACAGAAATTAGCGACGGAAATTTTAGTGACAGAGTCTTCTGTCGCTAAAAATAAAAAAAATCAAAAAATGTATTTTTTTCTACCTGATTTCAACAGATAATATTAATAAAACTCTACAAAAATTAAAACATACCACAAATTAATTATAACAATTTAATTACAAAATTATTTACATAAATTAACTAGGCTTTAAACTACATTAATTAAAAATGTTCAAACTAATTGTCATGAATTAAATTTCGGGGTAGGATATGATCAGGAAATGGTTGACCAGATGAACGGGGTTAACTCTGAAAAAATTGTTCCGTGGCGGCCTGCATCTGGGCCACGGTCTGTTGGGTTTCAACGAGTTCGGTCTCCAACCTTGGAATGTGCGCCTGGTCAACGTTTAGCTGGGCTGAACTTTCTACTGTCGATCCAGAAGCACGTGAAGCCATGGTTGGCACGTACGAGGATCCCCCATGTGTGCACATCCCACAGACCCTATCACCCCTCTTCGCCCGTCCTTGGGATATGATCTCCTCCCATAATTCTTGGTACCACTCATTCTTGTTAGGCTCGTTCCTCATACGTCTCTCGTATTCAATCTGTCATAAAAAAAGACAAATATTAAAACATCGTCATATCAATTTAATTGTAAGCAATAATTTTAATACTTACATACGCAGCTTCTGCCCGGGGATCAATCGACTGACTGGATCCATCCCGCCTGATGTGCGTACTCACAAATGCATCAGGGAATCGTACATGATCACCATGTGTAGCCACCTACAATCAGTATGTATTACTATTAGTTTTTTATATTTCTAAGAAATAAGAAGTGAAATAGAAATATAGATTCTAAGTGTTTACACTTAACCCCCTCCCCCCAATAGTTTTTTATACTTTGAATTAAAGTACTACCCTGGATTTCATAGCATCAACATGACTTCCCAACTACTTTTAACATATATAGAACAGTAAACTGAATAAACATTGAAAATATACACTAACACCCCTATAGATTATAAGTATTTACACTTAACCCCCTCCCATTATCTTATTTAACCCAAATCTAATATATTAAACTTTGAATTAAAGTACTACCATTGATTTATATAGTTTAAACATGGCTACCCAACTACTTTTAACATATATAGAACAATAAAATGAATAAACATTGAAAATATACACTAACAATCCCTATAGATTATAAGTGTTTACACTTAACCCCCCCATTATCAACATGGCTTCCTAAATACTTTTAACATATAAAGAATAATAAATTGAATAAACAATAATTTTAAACTCATACCATGGATTTTATAGCATCAACATGGCTTCCCAACTACTTGTAACATATATAGAGCAATAAATTGAATAAACAATAATTTTATACTACTACCATGGATTTCATAGCATCAATATGGTTTCCCAGCTACTTTTAACATATATAAAACAATAAATTGAATAAATATTAAAAATATACACTAACACCCCTATAGATTATGTGTTTACACTTAACCCCCTCATTATTTTACTTAACCTAAATCTAATATATTAAACTTTGAATTAAAGTACTACCATTGATTTATGTAGTTTAAACATCGCTACCCAACTACTTTTATCATATATAGAATAATAAACTGAATAATTATTAAAAATATACACTAACAACCCCTATAGATTATAAGTGTTTACACTTAACCCTCCCCCCATTATCAACATAATTTTCCAACTACTTTTAACATATATAGAATAATAAATTGAATAAACAATAATTTTAAACAACTACTTTGGATTTCATAGCATCAACATAGCTTCCTAACTACTTTTAACATATATAGAGCAATAAATTGAATAAACAATAATTTTAAACTACTACCATGAATTTCATAGCATCAACATGGCTTCTCAACTACTTTTAATATAAAGAGCAAAAATTTGAATAAACAAGCTCATTAAGTTAATTTTTATTTAAACTAAGTTACTTACCATGCGCGTCTCGTGCTTAGAAACGCTGATGGACCCCGTCGTGTGCTTCGTTCCAGTCCCTGACCCGCTAGCCCTATTCTTCTTTTCCCTCTCCAAGGCCTCCTTAGTGGTAGACCCAAACCAGTAGACTTTTTACGTAGCCCATACCTCATCGATAAAGTTGGGGGGACTGGCACCTCAGGTCAACAAAGAACTTTGACTTTGCCTTGTAGATGAAGTCCTTGTATCGACCGACAGCCATGTCCTTGAACACCGCAAAGGCCTCCTCGTCCGAATGGCCGGGCCAAGAATACCTCACCTAGAAAAAATTGCATGATTAAATAACTATACAATAAATAAACATTTCAAATAAAGTAATTATATTACTGTTGTACCTTAAATTCACCCCCACCATTCATCTTTTTTCGCCGTTGAGACACTTCTTGTAACACTCGCACTGTTCGTATTATTTGCATACATTTAATTTATGTGCCTTATTAGTGTCTTTGTCATTTCATGAATACTTTTCATTTGATCATGCTTAAAGTTGAGTGGATTTTATACTTATCATGGGCATTGTTAGGTGTTTGAATCTTGGTATTCACTTGTACTTGTTTTGGGTTGTGTTTGTAGCCTTATTGTATGGAAATTTGGAAGAGTTTCTTTTGTGTTTTGGACTTGATTAGAGTTTGGTATCACCTTAGGGTGACTTGGGAGTGTTATGGAATCACTTTGAGGTGTTTAGTTGAGGTGTTTAGAAGCCTTTTGTCCTGAACCAGCCTCTATGCAGCCGCATTGTGCGAGCTTGCCCAAAACCCCAACTTTCTGGATTCTATGTGGCCACCTTAAGCGCTCGCATAGGAGCTATGCATCCGTATAGTGCTAGCTTGCTTAGAATCACAAAGTTTTTGGAATCTATGCAGCCGCTTTAGGAGCTCGCAAAGTATGCGGACGCATAAGGTCGTACTCTGTTATTTTGTTTGATGAACTTTTAAGTTGTTTGACCATTTAATCTTCATCAAATGGTTGAGATTAAACCCGACCTTTGACCCTCTTGACCAGGCTCTCTAATACTCCTAGGCTTCACTTGAGACCTTTAAGTGAATTCATTTGACCATCTTCATCCTTGAAACTTTGAGAAAGAGTGAGAAGAGTTTTGAGGAAGAAAGCCTTGAATCTTGAACAATTGGAGACCAATTTGTAATCCAACTTCAGCTTTGTGAAGCTCTTGGCTAGGAAAAATCATCCCTTGGCTTGCATGTAATTTTCCTTGGTTTAAATCTTGAAAGAGGTAAGTTACTACCCCTTTCTTCCCCAATTATGTATTGATTATCATCCTAGACTTGTTAATTGATAAAACCATGTTAAAATCATCATCCTTGAGTATGTTTGACCATGTTGACTTGATAAATTTGTGGTTGACTTTTTGAATGTGTTTGGAGACCTGTTTCTACATGTTAGAAATGTAATGTATGACTATCAATTGTTAAGTTCGCGATATAGTTGATTCGCGTAAACTCGAACTCATTAGAAACCAAAAATGAATCTAACGGAGTTTGTTAGGATTTCATAATTGATGAGACCACGTGTGTAATTTAGGATTTATTGGATGATTCGAGTGATTCGTTTGGGAATTTGGTTACACCGGTTGTGTGTGATAATATTACGTTAATTGTCGTAATTTTCATTTGTTGGTGAATTTGTTGTGGTGGGATTTTTATAACTCACTTGAGAAATTCGTATTGTTATTGAATGTTGTTATTGTGGTATACTCCTTACTTTGGAGTATGACCTTTTGTTTTAAATATCGAGTAAATATTCAACTTGAGCATTTAGCTAAGTCCATGGCATATTTGTTTTGGCGGTGTATTGACGCTCGATTATTACGGGAGCTAGGGCTACGTAATCGTTGAAGGCCAATATATCGGGCCTCACCCTACCGTTGGCCTTGGTAGGGGAATAGCGCCAAGTGTTGTATGGTACATCCGCGACTTTGGTAAGCTATTACCGTGGTGATTTTTCCGGGTTGTAGGGACCGGGGGCACCCGGTGTCGTGAATACAAATAAAATGGTTCACAGGTTCTTATTTAGAACTCATGATTTTGATTATGGTTCGAGCACGTCAACAACGGCTTCGAATTCAGGATTTGGTTTATTGATCAAGCACGTCACAACGGCTTTGATATTTGGCATTATATTGGTTGGTTGGTTGGAAGTATTGGTTTGGTCAGAGGTGTACCTCGACACTGTATCCTTTGTAACGTGTTTATCTATCGTTATTATGTGCTTCCTATATAAGCGAATCTTGGTCATGATTTCCAACCAGTATGGGATGGTTGGCAATTGTTGAGCCTCTCGTTTAGTATGGGGTTGTCTAGTTACATGTTGTACTTGTTTATACTTGTCTTGTGAAAGATCTATGATGCAATACCATATATACTTGTTAATATTATTGTCTTGCATCTAGTATTCCATATTGTTGCATTAGTAGCTTATTGAGTTTCGACTCACCCCGTTTCGTGTTTATTTGTTTTCCTTAGATCAAGGACCGGCGAGGAATCCGTAGTTTGTTCGTGTTCAGTTTCAGTTGGTCATCCGTCCTTTTGGGTAGTTGCACCTTGTGCCTTGTATTTTCTTTTGGTGAGGCCGAGGGTGTACATGTTATATAAACGATGTATTGTTGGGTAGTTGTCTCGTTTGTTACTTGTTGTATTCTTTTGTTATGCCGGCATGGTTGTCGTGCCTTTGATAATATTAACTTTTATTTTCCGCGCACTCTGGAATACTTTATGTACTTACCGAGTTCGTTTGCTCGTGATATATGTGGCTAGCTAATGTGTTGTTTCTCCGGCTTGTTATTTCGCCATTGAGGTTTTATTTTATTTTAAAGACCTTGTTGTTTTATGAAAGAAACTTGCATGTGCATTACAGGATTTTCTCATGACTTTGCATTTGGTTTTTAAAAGGAATTTTTGAAATGACATTTTCATGTTCTCGTTATCGCGCACCGAGTGAGATACCACATCGAATTTTGGGTCGGGTCGCGGCACTTCTATATTGCGGCCAGAACTTTGTGTGCTGTGAGGAATGGAGAAGATCTCCAAATTAACGTGAGGGATGAAGGCTGGCTCCAACAAATCTGATAAAAATTTAATTTTTAGTTCTTATATATTGCAAATACAACAAATTAACTATGAAATAAAATAACACAAGGAAAAAGCGTAAATAGGTAGAAACTTACTGTTTAAAGGCTAGATCAATGGACGTAATAATCCTTCCCTCAGAGTCTAAGTCGGTAGTGGTCGCTACCAATGATAAGGGTGTGGCAGGGAAACCCTGCGTGAGATCCACATTCTGTAGAGGTGTCGATGTGGATGGAGTTGGTTGTGTGCCAGTAATAGAAGTAGCTAGGGAGCGCACCTTCCCTAGTCTACTCCTACTACCAGATCCTAGGCCACAAGACATGTCTAAATAGAATAACATTAATAAATGAACTAAAACCAAAATAGCATACATGAACAATAATAAATTAATGAACTAATCATAAGATAAAGTATACAATCGTATTACATGAATTGAAATACTACAAAGATGTCTAAAATAAAGTACATTATTATTTTAAGGCAATTTAAATGACTATCAATCTTCCTCACCACTAGTTTCGTCTTTGTCTTCCTCTTCATCATCAGTCTCTGGGCCACTACTACAAACTCAATCTCTTCTTCATTCTCGTCCTCAGACGCCGAGGAAATCTCATCTTCATTTGATGAATCAACTTCAAATAATGTGAGTTGACCTGGTCAAGGCGGAGGAGGTGGCAAATCAACCGATAAAATTTCATCCTCTTCCTCTCCATCTCTAGCCAGATATATAGTATCATCCAAGGCATGATCAACTGATGAAACATTTGGAGGAACAGGCATTTCATCCTCTTGGTAGCATCCCTCTAGTGACGTCTCAGTAATGGTATCCACCTGGTATGGTATATCAATCGTGCTTCTAGCCTTGGTCTTCCAAATAGCCCACCATCTGCTAGACTCGGTACGCCGACGAGGGTAAGGTGTCATGTATACCTGCTGAGCTTGTAATGCTAAGATGAAAATGCTATCACCCAAATGTCTAGACATCTCCTTTATATCAACGAGGTCAAATACCTCATGATCTTTAATACCTCGTTCAGTATCTCGCCATTCACAATTAAATAGGACTACATTGTTTCCCCCTAAAAACCTCAACTAGATGACTTCTTTGAGGACACCATAATACTCAAGATTTCCTTTCAGGTTAACACCACTATTCCATGATAGCTTTGTCTCCCCATAAGTATTAGTATGGAAGACATATAAATTCACAAAATATCCGCTGTACAAATTAACTTTCATGTACGGAGGAGAAGCTAATTCTTTTAGCCTCGCAGCTTTGTGTTGTATTTTAGCTTAGATTTGCTTGAATCCATAACCTAAAAGTCTAAGACAAGGTGACTAATGGGCCTGCGTGTCTGTTAGTGTGGCAACTTGTACTTAGGCATAGCTTGAACAGCTTAGAGTTGCTAATTGTATAAGTCTTGAAGAAGATAGCCTATAGGACATCGGACGTCCTCTGCTCAAATAGGCAAAATTTGATCCAGCGGTCTTACTTTGATATCGGACAAGCTCGTACAAGCCAAGCTTTATCTGCAATGTTGAAGAACTCCAAGAACGTCCGATAGTCATCTGCTGAAGATATGTCCTAACTCAAAGATCTCATTAATTGTGATACAACGTTAACCTGCAAAACGCATTCAATGAAGCTTTCCATTCTTGGCATACAACTCGAAAAGGACATTCCGCAAGCACGCCTACCTATTTTTGGCAAAATGTCGAGAGACAGACGTAACTTGAACCGCCTATCGAGCTCAACAACACCATTAGAGCATTAAATGCTCTTGAATTCAAATTGAGCAACTCATGAAGATCTCCAACGGCTCCAAGGTCCCTCCCGCATATAAAAGGAGACTTCATGGCAGCATTTATAATCTCCTTCAACCACTCCAACCACGAATCTCCATAGTCTTCAAGTTCTTAAAAGCTTAAACGTCCTATTCGTATACATTCATTGAAGAGCTTCACACTTAGACGTCTAGTCCATTAAAGCTCTTCATTGATTGCAACACTTAGCTTTTCATAGCTCACGAGAATTGTATCTTATTGATCTCAATTCTCCCACACAAACACTTGGTCAACAAAATTTTTGTACACAATCCATTAGAGATTTAGTTTGTAAAATATCTAGTGGATAAACTTAGTACACGATTTTCAAATCCAAAGTTGACCACTTTGGTTGTGGACGTAGCACTTATTCATAAGTGTGAACCATATTAAATACTCTGTCTACTTGTGTGTGATTGTGAATTATTTGTGTTGCTTAAATTTTCGATTTCCAAATCGTTGAGAACTGCGATCTTATTCGTGAAGATCGCCATTTCCAACTTGTCCTATACTTCACAAGACTTCCGCCGCAAAATTTTTCTAACTTAAGTGAAGTAAGATTTTTGAATCAAATTTCAAAAATTGGACATAGGCTATTCAACCCCCTTCTAGCCTATATTGAGCAACCGTGGACCTAACAATTGGTATCGAGCTTAACTCTTTGAAAACTTGTTTTTCCGAGATTAACCTCTTGAGAGATTAAAGATCATGGCTGCTCACCAAATGTTGGAAACTTCAAACGTGAACCATTGTCCTGTCTTGGATGAAGTTCACTTTGACATCTGGAAAGATAAAGTCAAAAGACATATGAATTCAATTGACAAACGTTTGTGGAAATGTGTCACAGATGGACCCAGAATTCCAATGAAGCCCAATACACTGGCCGCGGTAGATGCAACGCTGAACCGAAGTACCAAAGCCGAAGAGGAGTGGGATGATGAAGACGAAAGAATGATGCTCTGGATGGAAAGGCCATCAACATCATTACTAGCTGTGTCGATATAAGCACGTACCAGCAGATTATCAACCTGAACACAGCAAAGGAGATGTGGGAAGCCATCCTTGAATATCTTGAAGGTGATGGTGAGACAAAGAATAACAAATTATATACCTGCATCCAGAAGTTTGACTCCTTCAAAAAGGATCCCAAAGAGTCTCTGCGAAGTGCCTATGACAGATTCTATGAGGTAGTCAACTCTTGCTATTCCTTAGGAAAGAAGTATGAAAAGAAAGAAATAAACATGAGATTTCTAAATGCACTAGGCAGTTTATGGCATGTTAAAATTACTGCCATGAAAGAGTCAAAAGATTTAAACAAACTGACTCTTAGAAACCTTTATGCTAGTCTTTCTGTTTATGAGCTTGAAATCCAACAAGCTCAAGAAATGGAAAAGAGTTTTAAAAACTTGTCCTTACGGCCATGTCTCGAACCTTCCTGTTCAAAACCTGATGAAACACCTTCTACATCCAGTGAAGATGATGATATTCTTTCTGACGAAGCCTTTGCTATGTTTGTAAAGAAATATCAACGTTTCAAAAGGTTTAATAAATCATCATCACATAGGCAGTCTTCTCACAAAACTGCCGTTCCTTATAAAACAACTGCTCAACCGAAAAGTTCTGCTCCTTATAAATCAGCAGACCACCAAAAGGACAATGAGCTAGTTTGTTTTAATTGTAGGAAACCAGGCCACTTTGCGTCTCAATGTCCTAAGCCAAAGTATGAATTTTATAAGAAACGTCCCGAGTCTAAATTTCAAAAACAAAAAGGGATGGTGGCTGAAGACATTGATGAAAGCAACCTACCTACTTGGTGTGACACGATGAGGATGACTCTGTGATTTTTTTGAAGAAGCCAACATATGCCTTATGGCCAGGAGTCACCACATGATTCAGTGAGGTCACTACCATTTCAACAAAATGACAGTGATGATGATGATGAGTTCAATGACCCATCAAAGGGAGAGCTCATCAAAGCAAACAAGGATATCTGGAAGAATTTTCAAAATTCAAAGTCGCCTATGTAAAACTTGCCAAGAAGCATGAACTAGTGTCTCGAGAAATCAACCTTGATGTCTAAGATCAAAGATCTTGATAGACAAAGAAGTTGAAAGTATCAAATTGCAAAAAGAGAACAAAACTTTGATGAAAAAGTGGACTTCCTACTTGAACACATCAAGAAGATAAATTAAAAAGATGACCTTCAAAAGGTTGTCAATACTTGGAATAACTCTAAAGGAAACTTTGATACCATTCTCTCAAACCAAAAACTTTAGATGACAAAGCGGTATCGGTTTCCAAAGTGAGTTCAATGTAGGTAGTCCTTCTAGTTCTCAAAAAGATGAGACATCTCAAGTAATTCGAAGAATCGGTGAAGAAGTTTCTTATGACCAGCTCTCCCAAAAGGCAAGGACTTGGCTTTAACAAAGTTCCTTTTGTTTATCCCAAGAACACAAAAGACAAGTCCAAAAGAAAGCAATCGCCGAATGACTCGCTAATAGGAGTCGAGCAACTGAAACCCGCCATTAGTCACCCTAAGGAAACAGGATGACTAATAGCAAGTCTAGGAATTCTCACTCAAACCTATTAAATTTGTCAAAGGCAAGACTGCTGATCTCAACACCGCCTATAAAAGGGCAAAAGAAGTGAATTCGCGATAAAAGCTTAAAGGACATGTGCTGTAAATACAAAATCTTTTGATAAGAGGTCTACCTATGGTAAACCTAACATCAACAAGAAAAGGCATTATCGCCCTAAGTCCTATAGGCCAATTATCGCAAAGGTCATTCCAAAGACCGATAATAGGAAGCCTCAAAAAGAAATCATTACTCATGTTGAAGGATTTCACAAATGCTCTTTCGCAAAAGCCATGGTCATGAGATTCATGAATGCCTTCGAGATTCACACCTAAATCTAGAGGATTTACTCCTCCAAAGGTTAAACAGTGTGGATCCCAAAAGGTTGCTAACCTTGAGGACCCAAAAATAAAAGGGGACCATATTCTTAAATGTCTATATTTCAGAATGCTTTATGGTGTCAATGAAGAAGAGAAAGATCTATGGTATCTAGACAGTGGATGCTCAAAGCATATGACCGGTGATCCAAATCTTCTCTCAAGCATTGTTGAAGCAAAGGGTCCTCGGTCATATTTGGAGACAACTCAAAAGGGAAGACCATTGGTTATGGAAGTATAATCGAGGCAATCTTTCTATCAACAAAGTCTCTCTAGTTGAAGGTTTAAAGCACAATCTGCCGAGCATATCACAATTCGTGATAAAGGTCTAACTGTCGCTTTCCTCTAGTCAATGTCTCATAAAGGACAATGAGACATGTTCAACTATCCCGACAGATTCGAAAAGGGAATGTCTATGCCGTTGACCTAAATGCCGTTGGAAGAAAATCAAATCTATGCTTGGTTGCTAGGTCATCAACCGACAACGGTGGTTGTGGCATAAAAGGCTTAGTCATCTAAATTTCAAATACCGGAGAAGCTATCAAAAGACAATCTAGTTGTTGGTTTGCCTAAAATATCACTGAATCACACGTCTGCAGAGCATGTCAACTAGGCAAACTACACAAATCTTCCTTCAAAAGCAAGCCTTGCCTATCAACAACTGCACCTCTACGCTCTTGCACATGGATCTGTTTGGACTGTAACTACTACAAGTCTTGGTGGCGCAAGTATACTCTTGTGGTAGTTGATGATTACTCAAGATTCACTTGGGTAGAGATGATGTCCTCCAAAGATGAAGCATATGACATCATTCGAACTCTTCGAAGACTACAAACTCGAAGCCGGATGATATCTCGATGTCGATCGTACAATGGAACAGAGTTCAAAAACAATGGTGTTGCCAAATATTGTGATGACCATGGAATTGGTCACAACTTCTCTGCTTGGCACACCTCAACAAAATGGAGTTCTGAAAGGAAAAACGAACTCTCATTGAAGCAGAAAGACAATGATTCAAGCCAAACCGCCTATGTATTTCGGGCGTGAACACCGCTTCACACAAAACAGTCCATCATAAACAAATTTCATAACAAAACTCCATATGAAATATGGAGAGGCAGAGCTCCCAACATTGGATTCTTTAAAATATTTGGTTGTAAATGCTATGTTCTTTACAATGGTAGAGAACATAGAGGTAAATTTGAATCCAAAAGTGATGAAGGAATTTTTCGGATATGCCAAGTTTTCAAAAGCATACGAGTTTACAATAAAACTTCACTTAAAGTTGTTGAATCGTACATGTTTCTTTTGATGAATTTGATTTCATTGGGCCACATTTGGCTCCTAAGGTTACTAATGATTCGATGAATATGAGACAGTACGAACCCAAGTCCCGATCTCGATCCTCCTTCTTCACAAGAGCTTCCAAGAGTCAACCTATTAGAATCCTCAAACGAACCAACAAATGAACACTCGAAAACCCCGAATCCACTTTGCCTTCCACACCGAAGTCATACAACCTACCTTGGAATTAACCTACCCTTTAGAAAATCAAGCTTCACTTCTACTTCTCAAGAATCCAACTCTGCGATGCAATAAGACAAATTCAACTGCGAAGTTAGGGAAGTAAAAGATCATCCTATCACTCAAATCATTGGAGATCTTAATGTTGGCGTTCAAACTAGACAAGCTTCAAGGAATGAATGCATGTATTCTACTGCATTTGTATCTAACATCGAACCCAAAAGATTGATGAAGCTGGAAGATCCAAGGCGGGTAGAAGCTATGCAAGAAGAGCTAAACCAATTTGACAGATGCCAAGTCGGTCACCGGTCCCTAGGCCCAAAGAACAAACAGTTATTGGCACAAAGTGGGTTTTCGAAACAAAATGGATGAAAACGGCAATATTACAAGAAACAAGGCAAGACCGGTAGCCCAAGGATATAGACAGGAGGAGGGTATTGACTATGATGAGACATTTGCTCTGTTGCAAGATTAGAAGCTATCGATTATTCTTGGCCTATGCCTCTTTCAAAGACTTCAAAGTTTATCAAATGGATGTAAAGAGTGCTTTTCTGAATGGAGAACTTCAAGAAGAAGTCTATGTAGAGCAACCTCCTGGATTCATAAACCGCTCAAGAAGAGAAGATGTCTACAAGCCGAGGAAAGCCCTTTATGGACTTAAACAAGCTCCAAGAGCTCGGTATGAGACCCTTTCAAAGTTCTTGACATCTCAAGGCTTTGTAAGAGGTCAAATTGACACTACTCTTTTCATTATGAAACATAAAGGTCATTCCTTACTTGTTCAAATTTATGTTGATGATATTATCTTTGGTTCCACTAATGAAAATCTTTGCAAAAGGTTTGAAAAGCTTATGCAGAGTAAATTTGAGATGAGCATGATGGGAGAGCTCAATTTTTCCTTGGTCTTCAAATTCAACAAAGTTCAAATGGTATCTTCATCATCAAGCCAAATATGCAAAGGATGTTATCAAGAAATTTGGTCTTGAAAATGCAAAACTTAGACTCCTATGGCTACTAACCGCCATCTTGACAAAGATGAGAAGGGCAAGAAAGTGGACATGACTCTCTAGAGGCATGATTGGTTCACTTTTATACTTAACCGCTAGTAGGCCCGATATCATGTTTGCCGTTTGTGTTTGTGCTAGATTTCAAGCTGATCCAAAGGAGTCTCACCTACAAGCAAATCAAAAGAATCATCGATATCGATAGATACTCCCAATTTGGGAATCGGTATCCTAGAGATTCATCTTTTAATCTTATAGGCTATTCGATGCTGATTTTGCTGCATGTAAAGTTGACAGAAAAGCACAAGTGGGACTTGTCAATTCTTAGGAAATAGACTTGTCTCATGGGCCAAGAAGCAAACCTCTGTCTCAACTTCAACAAGCGTAATACATAGCCGCGGTAGCTGCTGCACAAGCTGTGGATCAAACAAAGAACTTGTTGACTATGAGATTACGATCGCTAATTGTCCTATAATGTGTGACAACACGTCGGCAATCTCGATCTCAAAATCTGTCATGCACTCCAAGACAAAGCACATTGATGTGAGATATCACTTTCTTAAAGACCATGTTGAAAAAGGTAACATCGCATGCAATATGTGCCTACAGAGAATCGTAGCGTACATCTTCACAAAACCACTTGATTCAACCAGGTTTGCATATTTAAGAGGAGAGCTTGGTATGCTTGACCTCAATCCTTAACCTTTCGACTAACTATTTAAATCATTTTACAAAATTGTCTAAATGATCGCAAATTGAAACTGCCGAGAAATTGGACAATACCGAGTAAGTCCTTACATGTCCAAATCGGCAGTCTTTATAGAAAATAGGCGCACCTAAGCGCGTCGTGCAATCGGTCATTCATCGTCATAAATGCGGACTTCAAAAATTATCAAATACCATTTATTAACTTGTCGAAGTACAAAAAGGCGAATGATACAAGATTTCTTCACATTTTTCAAAAACCGCCATTTGCTAGTTTTCAAAAACCTCTCGACTTCCAATCGCAATCTTCCCAAATCTTCTCAAAACTTGAATTTCTCTTGTTCTCGAGTAGAAATCATCAATGGTAATGATTTCTACACCTTCTAATTCATTTAAATCAAGTTTTATGATTTGCATTAACCTAATTTGTGCTATTTCGAACTATACATCATTGATGAACTGCAAAATCTTGAAATTGATGTTTGAATCTTGTTTATGTAGCATAAAATTGTGACTTCGGATTTCTTTGATATTATGTCTTCACTTACACAATCCCGTTTACTTAAAAATGACAAAATAGGTAGATATTTTGAAACCCAGTTCATGAACTGTTCTTGTCATTTGTCATCATACGCACATGTTTTGGGTTTTAATCGAACAGCACTGTTTGTGTTAATATCGGTGATCACTCACATCGGTGTATTTAATCATACCTTCTTATATCTATGTCTGTTCTCATATCCACCAACCGTATAGGCAAGGACTAAATCTTCCAAGGCTACCGACACAACGTCATCCTCTGCATCCGCTAAGCCATCTAGGGCTAAACAGTGAAAATCTTCCCGAGAATCCTTCCCAGTCAAGTTATCATCCGGGATGACAATCGACCGAGATTCCATTATCGCACATCTGGGTGATGCCCGCTAAGGATTTAATGAATGTGGGCTTCTTCCCTTGTTCCAACTTCATGATACCCACTACAAGAATGCTTTAGCCGAGGAATTTTACACAAGGATGATCGCCTCCTCCTCCACCAATACCAATGAACCGGTCAACCTAAGCTACATCAAAGGTTACATCAGAGGCCATTACATCAGATTGACCTATAAGGATATTGGGGCAATCCTTGAACTGCCTATTGAAGGCAAACTAGACTTAACCGATGCTGAATCAACGCTTGCTTGGGAAATGATGCGAGGATCCGCTCAACTGAAAGGTTTTCGAGATGTCCAGAATCTCTTCCCGAAAATGCTTATCACATCAGTCATCTGATCGATAAGAGCATTCTCTTCAAGAATGGGGCAAGAGACATTTTTACATCTCAACAACTTCTGTGGACCAAAGCTGTGATTCTTCGAAAGCAGCTTAACTGGGCAAAAATCGTCTTCTCTATGCTATCTCAAAGTGTTGCTGACGTCCAATCCAACCCCTCCATGCGACGACCTTTCGTAAGGGTCATCAATATCATTCTTCGCAGATTTGAAGAGATCGATGATAAAGTTATCACTGACGACCTCATCAAGGTGTCTAACACCTACGTTTTCACTGTCAACAACGTTACCCGCTACGGGATGATATGGCCAAACGAACAATAGTCGTTCTGCTGCCGCTTCTTCCACTAGTGGCACCCCAAGCCGCAAGGGTAAGCGAAAAGTCACATGTTCTCGAGCCAGCCGAGGAGGAGCCTAAACCTAGGGGCTGAACTTCCTGAGAACTTTGATCTCAGCAAACTTGATCATGATCCCTATGAACCTTCTGAGCCTCCTTCCAAAAAGGCCAAACATTCCTCCACTCTCACTCTCCGTCTCAAGAAAAACCGCAAATCTCGCACTAGATCTGAGGTTGAAAAGGATACCTCTAATTTCAAACCCGCAGATCTATCCAAACCCAAACCTAAACAAACCCTCCTACCCACAGACGAATCCTTTGGCCTTCCTAAAGTCTCATCCACCTCTTCTTCCACACCCCGTGTCCGCATGTTTCCACTCCGTCGTTCCCCATACTGTTCCCCCAGTTCCCACCAAATCCTCTCCACTTCCTACTACGCCTCTTCTTCACCTACAAAGTCCACTCATGGCAAGCGCTTTAAAAGAGTGCAAAGAAAAGAGTGCACTTCAAGAACCTGCGATATAACCTCTCCACCACCACCTCGCCTACTACCACTACCACCTCACCTACTTCCTCACCTCCTCACTCTGCTCCCATCCAAACAACCCCCACACAAGAACCATCTATCTCACCTGCCACCACCTCTCAACCACCATCTTCCAAACGATCTATCTCTCCTCTTCGACCGCCTACCCCCAAACGCCTCAAACCTAACCCTTATAGCCACCTACATCCCGAGGTGCGGGATCTGCGTCCTTCGAGATAGCGGCCCCCAGCCCCTGCGATTCGACCCCTACCTTTCTACCCTTGACTACCCCAGAAAATTCCTGCCCCTATATCTCGGGTGAAATTATCTTTAAATGGGGTGCTTTCTATGAACCTCTTCCTCCAGCCTGGTCCCAGCAATTCTTCTCCCACAACTCCGCGGTGCAAGATCTCATGATCTTCAACCAATGGGTTGCAATTCACAAGGACCTAGGCCTTCCTCTTCCCACGAATCAACCGTCTCTTCCTTTCTCTCTCTGCCTAAACCACTGTCTTCACCCTTATCGCTATCCTTCCATCCTTCTTCACCCCGTGGTCTACAACTTCATTGATGTAGTCACCACTTACCTTGGCTTCAACCCTTTCATCCCTATTCTATACCGTTCACCTCATCTTATCTCTATCCCTACTCCTTTTCTCATTGGTCGTCTACGGCCTCGATCCCCTCTCATCCTTCCATATTATCCATCCCTTCGTCGACCTACCCTAGCCAATCCCATCCCTCCACCCCATATTTCCCTATCCTCCTCCCTCTTCTCCAACATCCTCCACCAATCCCGTCTTCCACCATCCTTCCCCTCGCAGTCCATCATCTCCTCCAACAAGCCATCCTGACTCTTCTAATACATATCCTGCTGAGGCTGTGCATAAATTTTTGAAAGATTTTGAGGTCATCTCTGTTGACCTGACCAAGGCCCTGCACCAGCTCTCTGCAGATCAGTCTCACATTACCCATGTCCAGGCTGACTGCATGACTCAAGTAATAGAAATTTCGAAAGGTGCCAAGGCCGCCTTTGATGCCTGCCTGCGCTCTATCTCTGCCAGCCAAGCTGCTCTAGCTAGCCAGATCTCCGCCTCTTCCTCCACGACCTCTGCAATCTTCAAAACAAATTGGGACAACCTCGCCATAAAAATGATGCAGATCGTCGACATGGTTGAAGCTGGCTACAAGCTTGTGCTTCACTCTCAACGCCAGGCAAATCGCTCTGTTCACTCCTCAGTGCGGGCGACGCGCAATCTTACCTCCAAGCACTTAGCCTTCTATCGCAAGGAGCACATCACTACTTCGAACCGTCTTGCTCTCATTGATACCTCGCTTGCGTCCATGAAGGAGGAGATGGCTAGACTCAACAATGATCAGCGGACTAGGCTCATTGAGCATAATGCACTACTCAAACAAAACAGCGATCTGTCTGCATTGGCGATACAAAAGAAGAGTTAGCCGAGGTCAAACGAAAAACATCGATCTCTCCTACGAATTGGCCGACGCAAAGATGAATTAGCGAAGCCAAAGAAGAAATTGCAAAACTAAAGGTTGCCGACTCTAGATGGACATCAAGAGGCTATGAGCAATCTTCATCAGGCAAAGGCAAAGGTCGTGCATCATCTAGGTCATCCTCTCGAACCGGCCGATAAATTTTTGGTATAATCTTTTGCAAAAACTTTGTAATTAAACTCCGTGTTTAATTCACAATGTTTATATTTTAAAATTTTCATGCTTTTTATGAACCGCTTATTATGTGAATGCATGAAAATTAAACCACCGGTTTAAAGACATGTCCTATATTGCCTATTCGCATGTTTTTAAATTCAGTCTAATTACAAGTGTCTGATGCTTAATTTCCTATTCGTAAACACTTTGTAATTCTTGAATACAATGACCTGTATATAAGTTCATCTAGGGCATGCTTATTTAATATATCAATCTTTCAAGCATGTTATTACTAGACTTGAACTTGGTCAGCTGATATTGTATTCGTAGGGTCATGGACTCAAGCAAATAGGAGGAGATTGTTGTATTTTAGCTTAGATTTGCTTGAATCCATAACCTAAAAGTCTAAGACAAGGTGACTAATGGGCTGCGTGTTTAGTGTGGCAACTTGTACTTAGGCATAGCTTGAACAGCTTAGAGTTGCTAATTGTATAAGTCTTGAAGAAGATAGCCTATAGGACATCGGACGTCCTCTGCTCAAATAGGCAAAATTTGATCCAGCGGTCTTACTTTGATATCGGACAAGCTCGTACAAGCCAAGCTTTATCTGCAATGTTGAAGAACTCCAAGAACGTCCGATAGTCATCTGCTGAAGATATGTCCTAACTCAAAGATCTCATTAATTGTGATACAACGTTAACCGCAAAACGCATTCAATGAAGCTTTCCATTCTTGGCATACAACTCGAAAAGGACATTACGCTGCAAGCACGTCTACCTATTTTTGGCAAAATGTCGAGAGATCGTAACTTGCGAACCGCCTATCAGAGCTCAACAACACCATTAGAGCATTAAATGCTCTTGAATTCAAATTGAGCAACTCATGAAGATCTCCAACGGCTCCAAGGTCCCTCCTGCATATAAAAGGAGACTTCATGGCAGCATTTATAATCTCCTTCAACCACTCCAACCACTGAATCTCCATAGTCTTCAAGTTCTTAAAAGCTTAAACGTCCTATCTGTATACATTCATTGAAGAGCTTCACACTTAGACGTCTAGTCCATTAAAGCTCTTCATTGATTGCAACACTTAGCTTTTCATAGCTCACGAGAATTGTATCTTATTGATCTCAATTCTCCCACACAAACACTTGGTCAACAAAATTTTTGTACACAATCCATTAGAGATTTAGTTTGTAAAATATCTAGTGGATAAACTTAGTACACGATTTTCAAATCCAAAGTTGACCACTTTGGTTGTGGACGTAGCACTTATTCATAAGTGTGAACCATATTAAATACTCTGTCTACTCGTGTGTGATTGTGAATTATTTGTGTTGCTTAAATTTTCAGATTTTCAAAACTGTTGAGAACTGCTGATCTTATTCTGTGAAGATCAGCTATTTCCAACTTGTCCTATACTTCACAAGACTTCCGCCTGCAAAATTTTTCTAACTTAAGTGAAGTAAGAACTTTTGAATCAAATTTCAAAAATTGAACATAGGCTATTCAACCCCCCCCCTTCTAGCCTATATTGAGCAACCGTGGACCTAACACTTTGGCATCATTAGGATGCTCCGAGACCTATGAAACATTCATAGATTTATTCATCTATAATATTTTAAGAATGAAATTTTAAAAGGAATTATAAAAACTTAACATAAGAGTGAGATGAATTTTTACATATTTATTTAGACAGGAAGGAAACTTTTTATCTGTCCTGATTTGTATCAGATCTTCAGACATATCTCCAGCTTTAACTTCGAACATTCTACATTAGTAGCAGATAAGGACGATTTTAAGAAATTTTAACACAACCTAATACCTATTTATAATATTGATGACTTAAAGGAATTTATGACTTACACAAGATAATCCTCAACCTCGGGACAATTAAGGAGAAAATATAGTTTGGCAACATCAAACTCCTTGGGTGTAAGCATTCAATGACCAACCTGTTTGCCCAGGAATCACCCAGCGGAAGCAAAGATACAGATGCCTCCATCAAAGTTGGACTCTCCACCGTCATATTTGCGGCCAACCCTAGTCAATTTTGTCTCAATATCAGGATGGAAATATGTGGCGGCAAAGGCAACAATTTCATCTATAGTAACAGCTTCTACGATTGAGGCCTCAACCTTGGCTCTGTTTCTCATCTTCCTTTTCAATGCACCAAGATACCTATTTGTAGATAATAACGTCAAGACTGATCACCTTTAAGCATTTAATAGAATATTATAAATAACTCTTAAACCAATTACCTCTCAAATGGATACATCCATCTGTATTGAACTCGACCCCCAACCCTGGCTTCGTAGGCCAAATGCACCGGTAAATGCTCCATTGAATCAAAGAACGAAGGAGGAAAAATCTTCTCAAGCTTGCACAATGTCACTACAACACGCAAAGTGGAAGATGATAACGCTCTAAAAGACTCACTCAACTTTGTTAAGGCAACCCAAATATCCTCAGGCAGAAGTCTTTGAGCGCAATAGGGAGTAGCCTATCAAGTAACATATGGAAATCATGACTCTTCAATCCTTGAACCTTCCCCTTTTCGAGACTCACACAATTACCAATATTAGATGTGTAACCTTCTGGAAGCCTCAAACCCTACAGCCACTACAAGACAACATATGTATTCTCCTCGGTAAGGACGTATGCAGCCGCCGGCTTAACTATTTTACCATTAACCTCCGTCAACTCCAAGGCATGTCACTTACATATGCTTAAGGTCCATTCTAGCTTTGGCTATATCCTTGGTAATGGTCTTGAAATCCATCACAGTGTTAAAGATATTGTCAAACACATTCTTCTCAATGTGCATAACGTCAAGGTTATGGTGTATCAAATTTGTCTTCTAGTACGGCAACTCCCAAATGATACTCTTCTTAGTCCAGTTATGGGATCTATCATATCCTTGAACCCTATCCTTCTTATATTTCTTTCCCTACCTGGTTTCGGGCAATTTACATACCAGATAAAAAATAGCTTTACCACTCAACCGAATAGGCCCCGTCACATTCAACCCTCCTATTAGTGAGCTGTGTTTTTTGACTCCTAAATGGATGATCCATTGGCAGAAAATGTCTGTGGCACACAGTTTTCTAGAGTGCTAGAGTGTGAACGACTTCGTGTCACCCATATAGTACGGACAGAACAATTTCTCGTGCGTGCTCCAACCCGACAACATATCATACGCAGGGAAGTCATTAATTGTCCATATCAACGCAGCTCTTATGTTGAAGTTCTCTTGTTTAAACACATCCCAGGGTTCAACCCCATCCTCCCAAAGCTTTTTTAACTCATCCATCAAAGATCGGAGATAGACGTCAATGTTCTTGCTAGGGTTGTTCGGTCTGGGGATAAAAGTGACAAGAACATGTAAGGATCACTCATACACAACCATGGAGGAAGATTGAACACGGTGGCTATAACGGGCCAACAAGAGTAAGACTTTGCCCCAGGCCAATAAGGAGTAAAACCATCGGCGCATATGCACAACTTTATATTTCTAACTTCGGCAACAAAGTCAGGATAAGTTGTATCAAAGTGTTTCCATGCTTCCACGTCAGACGGATGAGTCAACAAGCCCTGTTCACGCGGACTTTCCTTATGCCTACGCATAGCTTCTGAATTAGCTTTGGATGCATAAATTCGTTGCAATCTTGGAATCAAAGGCAAGTAACGCAACTGTTTGTATGGTACATTTTGCTTGTGTTTCAAACTACCCCTACGCTTTGGCCTATATCTATTTTCCCCACACACTAAACATGCTAGTAATTTTGAATTTTTCTTGTAGAAAAACATGTAGTCATTCTTACATGCATCGATCTTATTGTACCCTAGCCCGATATGCCCCACCAACTTCTTTGTCTCGTAAAAGTTCTTGACCAGCTTATTCTCCTTGGGCAACCATCCCTTAATAGCTTTCATGATACAATTATATACAGATTGACTAATATTGCAATCAGTATTAATGTTTAGCATCTCAGCAACAGCCTCCAACACCGACTTATCTAAACCAGGATAAAGTTTCTCCTTTGCAGCGTCCATATCAGCAATAAACCTCTTAGCTGCCAGATTTGGTTCCTGTCTAGCGATCTCCGACCAGTCAAACTTAAAACTAGCTGCGTCCCTAACCATATCTTCCATACCCTATATTAGTTCTTCATTAACAGTCATATGATAAACTACAGAATCACGATTCCTTTGCCCTCCACTAGAGCCGACATTTGTCTGTGCTACGACTATCTCGCTGTGAGCAACCCATCACTTGTACCCTTCCAGAAATCCCTTCTATAGAAGGTGTTTCTCAAAAACTTTAACATGCAGGAACTTCTTATTTCTACAATTAACACATACACACTGAATTTTGTCACCCCTCATATATCGGGGTTGGGATGTAGCAAACCCAACAATTCAAACCTCTTATGAACTCATCCGTAATACCCTCTTGTTTCTGCAACCTCTAATTATCCATCCAACTACGATCGTTAATAGACATCACTCCTGCATTTGTAACTACTCATTAAACAATGACTGATTAGTGTTTGTCTCTAGCTTTGGTGTGTCATTAGGGTTTGTTCCTCCCGGTGCGGCTATGCCGCCGAAATCTCCTCCGGAGGCTCCTCCTCCGGGGACTACATCTTCTTCGATTCTTTCTACTCTTCCTCAAGCTGTTCCACAGCCCCCTCCTCCATTGTCCTACGCAACGGCTTTAGGACAAAAAGGTGGGCAATCTTGTGTAAACCTTAAATTATCCCCTACTCTTCATGAAATCCCTATGGCCCCCCGCTAATCGGTGGTTATTCAGGATGAGCCGGGATGTTTATTCTCTCCGGTTGAAATGGATTTACTGGAAAATCAATTTGTCCAAACGCTGATAATGAAATTCTCGGTCGGATGCCCTTCAGTTCAGATGATTCATGATCACATTTTATAGAATTAGAGATTATTAGGATCTCTAATTGTAGGCCTTCTAGATCCCAGGCATGTCATGGTAAATTTGACTACGGAGGAAGACATGGTACGGGCACTTTTAAAGGAATCCCGTATGATCAATGCATACATGTATCATTTATTTCGTTGATCGAGGGATTTTGAATTCAAGAAGGATAGTCCTCTTGTCGTGGTATTGGTTCGTTTGCATCAACTACCGTTGCCATTTTTTAATCTCGCCAGTCTAAAATGAATTGGTAATTCGATAGGGCGTTTCTTACGTGCGAATGATCGAACATTAACTCTTGGCCATTCTATGTATGCTCGTATTTGCTTAAAATTGGATGTTTCATTGATCTTACTTTGGACGGTTTGGATTGGTACGAGTAAGGATGATGGGTTCTGGCAATCTATAGACTTTGATGGCAATATTTCGTACTGTGAAGGGTGTGAGCTGTTGGGACATGTTGAGGATGATTGTCGAAAGAAAAAATGAGTTCCTCCTAGAGTGCTAACTCAACGGAAGGATGCAGCTCATGATTCAACAGCCAAATAAGATAAAAACCCAAAGCTGGCAGACATTCACGGATCAATTAAGGCTACAGTTGAGATAGATAAACATAGAGAGGTTCATACCACAGAGTCTCATTAGGCTAAAGCCAAACAAAAATGGGTTCCAATTCAACAGTGTGTAGATGGTGAAACGGGGTTAGGGTATAATGCCAAAGATGCTCAGGGTTGTGCTAAGGAGACTGAAGTTATTGATGTCATCTCTAGCCCAGTACAACCTGGAGTGCATGCACTTCATACTTGTTCTGAGAATGTTATGGTGGTCTATACTAGAGTGCTTGCTGTGGCTGAAGGTAATAGGTTCATTGCTAAAGGTAATGGGTTCATTGCTGGGGCAGACCGGGGACCTTTTTTGGCTAACTCTTTTGCTGCTCTGGAGGATCTGAATGAAGTGGAGGCACATGGGGATATTTCTGGTCCACATAGTGTCCCTAGGGCCAATTCAGTTGGGGGTATATACTTCTCCTCAATTTCATCTGAAGAGATCTTCGTCGGTTGATGATATTAGGAAGTTATTGTTGTCTTCGGTAAGTAATCAAGCTTTTCAAAAACTGTGTCGCACTTTATTTTCTCTTATGAAAAAGAAGATTTTTAAAGAACAAAGTAGACGAATGACTAGGGCTACCTCTAGAGCCCATCATGTTACTCTTTAAAATAGTTTTCCATGTCTACGATCTTATGGAATGCTAGAGGTATGGGTAATAAAGAGAAGGTGGAGTATCTTAAGTTGCTTAAGTTACAACATAATCCCTTCCTGTGTGTGATTTTAGAGCCAAAGCTTCCTGGTTCTCGTATTACTAAAGTAGCTAAGAAGTTACGATATAAAGGTTTTATACATCAAGACCCGGATAATATGCATATTTGGTTATTTTTGGATGACAGGTTGATGTTAGTGTGGTTCGTGCTACGTCACAATTTATTGATGTATGTGTTACAATTGGGGATAGTTTCTCAGTTTTTTTTTCGTTTGTGTATGCTAAGTGTACTAGAGGTGAAAGACAGGAACTTTGGTGGGATTTGATAGATTTTTCAATGACATTGACTAAGCCATGGCTGGTTGGTGGAGACTTTAATATCATCTCTCATTCTTCTGAAAAGGTGGGTGGTGCTCCGTGTGATTTCCCGGCTATTGGTGATTTTAATGGTTTTATTCAGTAGGCTGGATTGGGTAATGCAGGTTATGAGGGTAGTGTTTACACTTGGTGTAATAACCAGGATGGGGTGGAACGTCTGGATAGAGTCTTGATTAATGGTTTTTATAAAGCTACTTTCCCTGGGCTACGCGTTCGGCATTTATGCCGTGTTTTATCTGATCATTCGCCTCTCCTTATTGATTTCTCATGTTTTCCAAAGTCGAAGGGTAGTTTTCGATTTCAAAGAATGTTGTTAGACTACCCTGATTTCTTACAGTTTGTTCGCGATGCCATCCTGTTATAGGAAGTGCTATGGATATTTTGTAGTGGAAATTACAGAATTTATGGACTAAGCTTTGAAAATGGAACTGGGATGTTTTTGGACTTGTTCAAAGAAAGGATGCTATACAGCAGTACATTATCTTACTGTTAGAGGTGGCTCTACAACAAGGCTAGGATACTGGGCTCGCTGATCAGTTGTTTGATGCGAAGATAGCTCATTGTCAGTTATTGAAATGGGATGCTGAGCTTCTTCAATAAAAGTCTCGGCAGTTGTGGTTATGCAAAGGAGAGCGGAATACTTCATATTTCCATGCTAGTATCCATGAACGTGCTAGTATTAATACAGTAAAATTGCAGCGTTCGGATGGGTCTTGGTGTATAGGTAACAAGCAGATAGGGGAGATGGCTGTGGACTTCTTTAAAGATTTATTTTCCTCTTCCTGTCCTGTTCAGAATGAGGATTTGTTTCAAGACTTTCCAAAAAGTTTAAATGGTCAAGATAATGACGCCTTACATAGGGCTCCGGAGGAGGCTGAAATTTTGGATAGAGTTAAGGGTTTAAATCCTAATAGTGCGCCTGGGAGTGATGGTTTCATAGGATGGTTTTATCAGGGATGTTGGGAGGTTATTAAAGTGGATGTTGTTGCGGCGGTGCAAGCTTTCTTTCGTGGCAGTCAAATTCCTCGAGGTATTTCCTCTACCACTGTGGTCCTTATTCCTAAGGTGGCTAATCCTAATGGATTAGGTGATCTGAGACCCATTAGCCTGTGTTATTTTTCTTAAGGAATCTGGTTTCATTAAGGGTAGAAGTATTCAGGAGAATATTGTCCTGGCTCATAAATTAATTCATTGAATTGATACAAAAGTTCGGGGTGGTAATGTTGTGCTTAAGTTGGATATGTCAAAAGCATATGTGTAATACCCTGATCCTACTTCTTTCCTAGTTCACTCGTATGTCGGGTCAATTCGAGGGTTGTTTCGTGTGTTTAACTTTGGGTATGTTTGAGTCTTGAGTTCTTTGATATTCGTGCATCAATACGGGATGAATAGGTTGAGTTTTGAGTGTCTTTTGACCTTAAGATAGAAAAAGATACACACAAAAACATGGATACATGCTTAAACCCGAAATTCTGTTCATCCGAACAATCTGTAGTAATTTGGCCATAGCTTTGTCTAGGAAACTCGGATTTGCAAACCGTTTGATTCTGTGTAAACTAGACTCAATGATATTTCTAAACATATTTTATTTGTAATTTTTAGACTTGTATATCGTCCAAGGACTACCTTTAAAGTTGGCTGAAAATCAAAATTATGACAACTTTAACTAAGTTTTAAGTGACTTGACCATTTGACCCTTTGACCATTAAAACATCTCCCTATTGACTTGTTGACCTCTCTTTAAGTGGTAATAGGAGATATATGTGTAGAGAGCTGAGAGAAGCCTCATTTCAGCCCATTCTTTCCATCCAAACCGTGTTGCATAGGGAGAGAAGGAGAAGAGAATCTAGAGAGAGTAGAAAGAGAAAGTGAGATATCTTGAGCATCCGAAGTCCAAATCATGATCTGTCTTCGCTATTGTGGAGCTCTTAACTAGGAGAACACGTTCCATGGATTTCACGCTGACTTTCATGATTTAATTTTGGTTGAGGTATGTAACTATGATGTTTTGTATGTTTATGAGTTGAATTGGAAGAGTAATGCATGTAGGTTGTCTTAGATGATCCTTGTGTTAATTTCTTGGAGGAAAAGTGTTATTAGTTGCTCCTATTTATATTTTGTTGTCTTAAGTTACTGATTTAAGTTGGAAATATAATGGGGAAAGATATGATGATTTTTAGAAGTCAAATGCTTAGTTCTTGAATTAAGATTGGTCACTGTTTTAAGGCATGTTGTCGAATTTACTGGGGAAAATCCATCCATGGAAATAATCTAAATTTTTTATATGTTTGAAATTTATATGTTTTGTAGCATCCTGTAAATTTTCATAATTTTAGAGGTCGGAAAGTATCTCGTTTATGTTGTGTTTTATCACTGCGTAGAGTAGACATTTCTAGAAATTCTGGGTTATAGTTCAATCTTTATGTGGTTGCATGTAGATGAATATAAGTCCAAATGGACTAATTTAAAATGGTAAATTGTAATTTGGAATGTTTAGTTTGTGGGTATATAAGATTTATAATATTTCGACATGCGTAGAATATTTAGTGAGATGTTAGTTACAAGTTAGAACGAAAAAAACATGAATTTCGAGTTAGTTGCAGTTCCTATTTTGGGCTATTTTCGTGAAAAGTCTGGTACTAATATATTATTGGGAATTTATTAAATTTTTGATATGTTATTCTTATGTATGTTAGGTTGTTCTCTGTAAATTTTCATAAATTTTAGAGGTAGGGAAGTACGTCGTTTAGGTTGTGTTTTATAGCTGCGCCGAGTAATCTGTTGCTGGAAATTCTGGGTATTAGATCTAAATTCAAGTGGCTAATTATTGATGATTATAAGTCCAAATGAGGTAATTCAAAGTGGTAAATTATAGTTCTAGATGTCTAGTTTCTAAATATAGAATAATTGTAATATTTTGATTTTTTTGGAATATTTGGTCAATTTAACGGTACTGTTGCGCGGTGCTGGAGAAATCATATTGTATTAATAGACTTTATATAATAGCAACTCATTGAGATTTTTTTTCGTTAGTTTACTCGCTATGAATTTGTGAGGTTATTTTGGGTAATATATATTATTGAATAATGGTGTTGAGGATAGAATGGTTAATTAGGGATGATACTACGGCTCATCCCGATGTCTCGAATATTGGTAACGACTCAAACGGAGTCAATAAAATATAACGCTATAAACAGAACCTTTATGCAACTTAAAAACTAGTCATGACTGACTCTGGCGGAGTCGAATAGGATGTGACTTGTAATGAGTCGTGATATACATAGTTCACGATGATACTGATACGTGATAGGTTATACTATACATGAGATGACATACCGTGTTCAACGTTCCTGGATAAAGTTTCTAAACAAGGATAAAGTTTCTTCTTTGCAGCGTCCATAGCAGCAACAAACCTCTTAGCTTCCGAATTTGGTTCCTGTCTAGCGATCTCCGACCAGTGAAACTTAAAACTAGCTGCGTCCCTAACCATATCTTCCATACCATGTATTAGTTCTTCATTAACAGTCATATGATCAACTACAGGATCACGATTCCTTTGCCCTCCACTAGAGCCGGCATTTGTCTATGCTACGACTATCTCGCTGTGAGCAACCCATCGCTTGTACCCTTCCAGAAATCCCTTCTATAGAAGGTGTTTCTCAAAAACTTTAACATGCAGGAACTTCTTATTTCTACAATTAACACATAGACACCGAATTTTGTCACCACTCATATATCGGGGTTGGGATGTAGCAAACCAAACAAAACTCTTCAAACCTCTTATGAACTCATCCGTAATACCCTCTTGTTTCTGCAACCTCTAATTATCCATCCAACTACGATCGTTAATAGACATCACTCCTGCATTTGTAACTACTCATTAAACAATGACTGATTAGTGTTTCTCTCTAGCTTTGGTGTGTCATTAGGGTTTGTTCCTCCCGGTGCGGCTATGCCGCCGGAATCTCCTCCGGAGGCTCCTCCTCCGGGGACTACATCTTCTCTGATTCTTTCTACTCTTCCTCAAGCTCTTCCACAGTCCCCTCCTCCATTGTCCTACGCAACGGCCTTAGGACAAAAAGGTGGGCAATCTTGTGTAAACCTTAAATCATCCCCTACTCTTCATGAAATCCCTATGGCCCCCCGCCAATCGGTGGTTATTCAGGATGAGCCGGGATGTTTATTCTCTCCGTTTGAAATGGATTTACTGGAAAATCAATTTGTCCATACGCTGATAATGAAATTCTCGGTCGGACGCCCTTCAGTTCAGATGATTCATGATCACATTTTATAGAATTGGAGATTATCAGGATATCTAATCGTAGGCCTTCTGGATCCCAGGCATGTCATGGTACATTTAACTACGGAGGAAGACATGGTACGGGCACTTTTAAAGGAATCCCGTATGATCAATGCATACATGTATCATTTATTTCGTTGATTGAGGGATTTTGAATTCAAGAAGGATAGTCCTCTTGTCGTGGTATTGGTTCGTTTGCATCAACTACCGTTGCCATTTTTAATCCCGGAAGTCTAAAATGAATTGGTAATTCGATAGGGCGTTTCTTACGTGCGAATGAACGAACATTAACTCTCGGCCATTCTATGTATGCTCGTATTTGCTTAAAATTGGATGTTTCATTGATCTTACCTTGGAAGGTTTGGATTGGTACGAGTAAGGATGATGGGTTCTGGCAATCTATAGACTTTGAAGGCAATATTTCATACTGTGAAGGGTGTGGGCTGCTGGGACATGTTGAGGATGATTGTCGAAAGAAAAAATGAGTTCCTCCTAGAGTGCTAACTCAACGGAAGGATGCAGCTCATGATTCAACAGCCAAATAAGATAAAAACCCAAAGCTGACAGACATTCACGGATCAGTTAAGGCTACAGTTGAGATAGATAAACATAGAGAGGTTCATACCACAGAGTCTCATTAGGCTAAAGCCAAACAAAAATGAGTTCCAATTCAGCAGTGTGTAGATGGTGAGACGGGGTTAGGGTCCAATGCCAAATAAGCTCAAGGTTGTGCTAAGGAGACTGAAGTTATTGATGTCGTCTCTAGCCCGGTGCAACCTGGAGTGCATGCACTTCATACTTGTTCTGAGAATGTTACGGTGGCTTATACTGGAGTGCTTGGTGTGGCTGAAGGTAAGAGGTTCATTGCTAAAGGTAATGGGTTCATTGCTGGGGCAGACCGGGGACCTTTTTTGGCTAACTCTTTTGCTGCTCTGGAGGATCTGAATGAAGTGGAGGCACATGGGGATATTTCTGGTCCACATAGTGTCCCTAGGGCCAATTCGGTTGGGGGTAGATATACTTCTCCTTAATCTCATCTGAAGAGATCTTCGTCGGTTGATGATATTAGGAAGTTATTGTTGTCTTCAGTAAGTAATCAAGCTTTTCAAAAACTGTGTCGCACTTTATTTTCTCGTAAGAAAAAGAAGATTTTTATAGAACAGAGTAGACGAATGACTAGGGCTACCTCTAGAGCCCATCATGTTACTCTTTAAAATAGTTTTCCATATCTACGATCTTATGGAATGCTAGAGGTATGGGTAATAAAGAGAAGGTGGAGTATCTTAAGTTGCTTAAGTTACAACATAATCCGTTCCTGTGTGTGATTTTAGAGCCAAAGCTTCCTGGTTCTCGTATTACTAAAGTAGCTAAGAAGTTACGATATAAAGGTTTTATACATTAAGACCCGGATAATATGCATATTTGGTTATTTTTGGATGACAGGTTGATGTTAGTGTGGTTCGTGCTACGTCACAATTTATTACTGTATGCGTTACAATTGGGGATAGTTTCTCGATTTTTTTTTCGTTTGTGAAGCTAAGTGTACTAGAGGTGAAAGACAGGAACTTTGGTTGTATTTGATAGATTTTTCTATGACATTGACTGAGCAGTGGCTGGTTGGTGGAGACTTTAATATCATCTCTCATTCTTCTGAAAAGGTGGGTGGTGCTTCGTGTGATTTCCCGGCTATTGGTGATTTTAATGGTTTTATTCAGTAGGCTGGATTGGGTGCTGCAGGTTATGAGGGTAGTGTTTACACTTGGTGTAATAATCAGGATGGGGTGGAACGTCTGGATAGAGTCTTGATTAATGGTTTTTATAAAGCTACTTTCCCTGGGCTACGCGTTCAGCATTTGTGCTGTGTTTTATCTGATCATTCGCCTCTCCTTATTGATTTTTCATGTTTTTCAAAGTCGAAGGGTAGTTTTCGATTTCAAAGAATGTTGTTAGACCACCCTGATTTTTTATAGTTTGTTCGCGATGCCATCCTGTTATAGGAAGTGCTATGGATATTTTGTAGTGGAAATTACAGAATTTACGGACTAAGCTTTAAAAATGGAACTGGGAGGTTTTTGGACATGTTCAAAGAAAGGATGCTATACAGCAGGACATTATCTTACTGTTAGAGGTGGCTCTACAACAAGGCTAGGATACTGGGCTCGCTGATCAGTTGTTTGATGCGAAGATAACTCATTGTCAGTTATTGAAATGGGATGCTGAGCTTCTTCAACAAAAGTCTCGGCAGTTGTGGTTAAGCGAAGGAGAGCGGAATACTTCATATTTCCATGCTAGTATCCATGAACATGCTAGTATTAATACAGTAAAATTGCAGCTTTCGGATGGGTCTTGGTGTATAGGTAACAAGCAGATAGGGGAGATGGCAGTGGACTTCTTTAAAGATTTATTTTCCTCTTCCTGTCCTGTTCAGAATGAGGATTTGTTTCAAGACTTTCCAAAAAGTTTAAATGGTCAAGGTAATGACGCCTTACATAGGGCTCCGGAGGAGGCTGAAATTTTGGATAGTGTTAAGGGTTTAAATCCTAATAGTGCGCCTGGGAGTGATGGTTTCATAGGATGGTTTTATCAGGGATGTTGGGAGGTTATTAAAGTGGATGTTGTTGCGGCGGTGCAAGATTTCTTTCGTGGCAGTCAAATTCCTCGAGGTATTTCCTCTACCACTGTGGTCCTTATTCTTAAGGTGGCTAATCCTAATGGATTAGGTGATCTGAGACCCATTAGCCTGTGTTATTTTTCTTGCAAAATTATATCTCGTATTATGACCTCTCGGATTGCAAACTTTCTGCCTAAAGTTATTTCTATGGAGGAATCTGATTTCATTAAGGGTAGAAGTATTCAGGAGAATATTGTCCTGGCTCATGAATTAAGTCATCGGATTGATACAAAAGTTCGAGGTGGTAATGTTGTGTTTAAGTTGGATATGTCAAAAGCATATGTGTAATACCATGATCATACTTCTTTTCTAGTTCACTCGTATGTCGGGTCAATTCGAGTGTTGTTTCGTGTGTTTAACTTTGGGTATGTTTGAGTCTTGAGTTCTTTGATATTCGTGCATCAATACGGGATGATTAGGTTGAGTTTTGAGTGTGTTTTGACCTTAAGATAGAAAAAGATACACACAAAAACATGGATACATGCTTAAACCCGAAATGCTATCCATCCGAACAATCTGTAGTAATTTGGCCATAGCTTTGTCTAGGAAACTCAGATTTGCAAACCGTTTGATTCTGTGTAAACTAGACTCAATGTGATTTCCAAACATATTTTATTTTTAATTTTTAGACTTTTATATCGTCCTAGGACTGCCTTTAAAGTTGGCTAAAAATCAAAATTATGACAATTTTAACTAAGTTTTAAGTGACTTGACCATTTGACCCTTTGACCATTAAAACATCTCCCTATTGACTTGTTGACCTCTCTTTAAGTGGTAATAGGAGATATATGTGTAGGGAGTTGAGAGAAGCCTCATTTCAGCCCATTCTTTCCATCCAAACCGTGTTGCATAGAGAGAGAAGGAGAAGAGAATCTAGAGAGAGAGAGTAGAAAGAGAAAGTGAGATATCTTGAGCATCCAAAGTCCGAATCACGATCCGTCTTCGCCATTGTGGAGCTCTTAACTAGGAGAACACTTTCCATGGATTGCATGCTGACTTTCATGGTTTAATTTTGGTTGAGGTAAGTAACTATGATGTTTTGTATGTTTATGAGTTGAATTGGAAGAGTAATGTATGTAGGTTGTCTGAGATGATCCTTGTGTTAATTTCTTGGAGGAAAAGTGTTATTAGTTGCTCCTATTTATATTTTGTTGTCTTAAGTTACTGATTTAAGTTGGAAATATAATGGGGAAAGATATGATAATTTTTAGAAGTCAAATGCTTAGTTCTTGAATTAAGATTGGTCACTGTTTTAAGGCATGTTGTCGAATTTACTGGGGAAAATCCATCCATGGAAATAATCTAAATTTTTTATATGTTTTAAATTTATATGTTTTGTAGCATCCTGTAAATTTTCATACTTTTTAAAGGTCGGAAAGTATCTCGTTTATGTTGTGTTTTATCACTGCGTAGAGAAGACATTTCTAGAAATTCTGGGTTGTAGTTCAATCTTTATGTGGTTGCATGTAGATGAATATAAGTCCAAATGGACTAATTTAAAATGGTAAATTGTAATTTGGAATGTTTAGTTTGTGGGTATATAAGATTTATAATATTTGGACATACGTAGAATATTTAGTGAGATGTTAGTTACAAGTTAGAACAAAAAAAACATGAATTTCGAGTTAGTTGCAGTCCCTGTTTTAGGCTATTTTCGTGAAAAGTCTGGTACTAATCTATTATTGGGAATTTTTTGAATTTTTGATATGTTATTCTTATGTATGTTAGGTTGTTCTCTGTAAATTTTCATAAATTTTAGAGGTTGGGAAGTACGTCGTTTAGGTTGTGTTTTATAGCTGCGTCAAGTAATCTGTTGCTGGAAATTCTGGGTATTAGATCTAACTTTAAGTGGCTAATTATTGATGATTATAAGTCCAAATGAGGTAATTCAAAGTGGTAAATTATAGTTCTAGATGTCTAGTTTCTAAATATAGAATAATTGTAATATTTGGATTTTTTTGGAATATTTGGTCAATTTAACAGTACTGTTGCACGGTGCTGGAGAAATCATATTGTATTAATAGACTTTGTATAATAGCAACTCGTTGAGATTTTTTTCGTTAGTTTACTCGCTATGAATTTGTGAGGTTATTTTGGGTAATATATATTATCGAATAATGGTGTTGAGGATAGAATGGTTAATTAGGGATGATACTACGGTTCATCCCGATGTCTCGAATATTGGTAACGACTCAAACGGAGTCAATAAAATATAACGCTATAAACAGAACCTTTATGCGACTTGAACACTAGTCATGACTGACTCTGGCGGAGTCGAATAGGATGTGACTTGTAATGAGTCGTGATATACATAATTCATGACGATAACGATATGTGATAGGTTATACTATACATGAGATGACATACCGTGTTCATCGTTCCATTACGGATGATGAGACCTGTAATGAGTCGTGATATACTTAGTGCACGATGATAATGTTATGTGATTGTTTATGCTATACATGAGACAGAGTGTCTCGGGTGATTATAGGATACTGTAAAAAGATCTTAAGTTGAGTATTATGGTTGTGTATTGTTTAATCGTTGTAAGTATGTGTAGACTTACGTATGTTGTGTTTGTGAAGTCTAGCATTAGCAGACTTACATGATTCAGTTGAGTTGTACAATAGGCCCACTTTGCCTATTGTCTTGTTTAGTTTATATGTTCTGTGATAACGAACATGTTGTGATTGTTCTAGTATGTGGTAGGATAATCATCCTACTTTGATGATTGATTGTGTGTTTAGTATTTACAAACACATTGAGTTGATGTGGTATGTGATTTAAGAGAACACACTTTGATTTGTTGAGAATGACTAGTAAATATCTACTTGTGCATTGCATTGAGTCCAGTTGGCATTCTTGGTAAAGTTATGGTGGGACGATGTATAGTCTTTACGAATGAGATTCGTGATCGCTATGGGTCGCCATACCGGTTCTCACACACCCTCACCTGTTGGCCGCAGGTGGGATGTAGCCCCACTATTGTAGCAATACGCATGACTTTGGTTTGCTAGTAGAACCCGATGGGATCGGGGACGTCGATACTACTCACACGAGTATCGAGGCACGTTTACTTTCTCGTGTATTGCAGGAGCAACGAAAAGTTGGAGAAAGAGAAATGATATCCTTTATTATATGTGGTTTATTTACAAGCACTTATGTGAACATCAAGGTGCTATGTGACTTAGGTGAATTGTATATCAATGATGATATTACATGTTCAATTGTGGTATATAAATGCTATTACCATGTTACTATTATCGCTTGAGCATTATGCCATGTCATGTAGTTGCGTTAGGGTCTTGGTTTACTGTTGCATTCATACTCATAGCACCCAATACATTATAGTGTCTTATGGAGTCTTTTAGACTCACCCAACAACCTCCTCAGTTTACAGGTTAAGTTTCAGCGCAGCGAGTCTTGAAGCTTGGAGTTAGCAAGATGTATTTGTATTGTCATTTTTTTCTTATTTCTTGTATTGTGAGATCGTGAGGTTCACTAAGTTATGTAAACGTAGTATATGGGTAGAAATAGTTGTATTCTTCAGATTTGTATTTTGGTGCAGACTTGTGAGGTCGTGCCGGTTGTTGTACTCTATTATTTTGGATTTTAGACTCGTGGTATTATAGTATTCTTGTTTCTCCGGCTCGTGTATTTAGCCGTCAAGGTTTTTATTGTTGGGTTTATTTTAGTGTTGTTCTCCGGCGTATGTTTGGCCGTTGAGGTTTATTTAGTTGAGGTTGTTGTTTGAGTTTTTGAAACTCATATTTTTACTTGTATTCCGCTGCATAGTTTTGGTTTGAGCTTTCGTAGCTCCTTTTTATCAGTTGTTTCGGTTGTCCTTGGTAGTTTGGCACACCAAGTTGGGGTTCAACTTCGGACCTCGGACTTGGGTTGTCACAATATGATCGTCTTGAGTGGGCCTTTTTGTTGCGTGCTTTGAAAGCTATTGGTTTTGATGATATAAGTTTTGATTTAATCTATAGGCTAATTAGTAACATTTGGTACTCTTTTCGAATTAATGGTGAGGGGCATGGTTTCTTCAAATCTTCTCGAGGTGTTCACCAGGGTTATCCTTTGTCTCCTTTACTGTTTATCATTGCTTAGGAGGTGTTGTCTTTTAATGTTAACAAGGCAGTCTCGGCTGGGAGGGTTAACCCTTATGCGCATGGTAGGGCAGGGGTGGTTATTACGCATTTGTTGTATGCTGACGACATGTTAATCTTTACTAATGGTTCTCGTCGTTCTTTTTTGGCTTTAAAAGAGTTAATCACGGCTTATGAAAGGGCTTCGGGGTAGCTTATTAACATTGCCAAAAGTGGTTTCTATGTTTCTGCAAAATGCTCTCATCGTACAGCTCAAAATATTGCAGTATGGACCGGGTGTACTCGACATTTCTTTCCAATGAAGTACTTGGGCATTCCGTTGTTCAAGGGGAGAGTTAAACGTTGCTATTTTGAGAATGTGGAGTTAAAAGTTTATAACAAAATTTGTGGGTGGAAGTCCAAACTTCTCTCATTTGGAGCTAAATTAGTGTTGCTAAAATATGTTCTGTCTAGTATTTCTATTTATACCTTCGCTGCTATTAAAGTTCCAAAGATGGTCATTTGCAATATGGAGTCGATGATGGCTAATTTTTGTGGGATGTTGTTGGGGAGCACCGCGCACATTGGTTGTCCTAGGATGTTGTGTGTCGGTCGTTACATGAAGGAGGTTTGGGTTTGAGATCTTTATCTAAGGTCAGGGAATCTTTGCATGCTAAGCTAGCTTGGAATGTGCTTCAAGGTAAAAACTTATGGGCTGTTTATGCTCGCTCTAAATACGGCAATAGCTATTGTTTTGGTATGTCTATTTCGGTTGCACACATTTGGAAGGCTGTTATGTATCAAATGCAGCGGGTCCAGCAGTCTAGGCAGTGGGTTCTTGGGTATGGGGATGTATCTTTCTAAAATGCAAACTGGTGTGGGAAAGTATTGGTTGGTCCTCAGCCCATGGACATTCGGTTATCAGTTCGTGCTGCATTGGCACAGCTTCCGGAGCTACTGGATATGATCCCCGACAGACTGCAAACTGCTGTTGGTAAGGTGGTTCTTGATTCTAGTTTGGAGGATAGGCTGATTTGTAGATTCACAAGGTAGGGAGAATTCATTGCTGCAGCATATTGGGATAATTTCATAGTGGTTTCATCCTAGTTGCCTTGGGCTAAGAAGATTTGGCAGCATTGGTTACCTTTGCGGCTAAGTGGTTTTATGTGCAAGTTTTTTCATGGTGCTCTTCCGGTTGATATGGCGTTACGTCGTTGGCGTGTTTTTATTACGTCGAAGTGTGTTTGTTGCATTAATCGTCTTGTGAATCATTAGCTCATTTGTTTATTCATTCGGAGATTGCAATTCAACTTTGGGCGAGGTTTGCTGTAATTTTTAACAAGGTGAGTACTTGTTTCCATTCAACATCTTTTTGAGACTTGGATCGAGCACACTTCAGTTCGTAATCAGCTTGGGGCTTGTCTAATTGGTGTCATGGTTTTTACTTGTTGGGAGATATGGAAAGCTAGATGTAAAGCCATTTTTGATAATCTTCTTATGACTACTGGGAATATTTTTCGTAATGTGATTTAAGATTTGCAGGACATGCTTATGGTTTATCGCCCCAAAGCCTCTATGGACCATTTGGGTTCTTTTTCCATACAGACCCTGGTGCCTCAGATTATTGATGTTCCTTTGCGTCGTGGTAATTGGTTGCGTTGGGCTCCTCCGATTTTAGCTACGTTTAAATTGAACACTGACGGTTCAGATATTGGTGGAAATTGCTCAGGGGGTGGTATCATTCGGGATAGTTAGGGTAAGATGGTGCGAGCTTTTTCAAATTTTTATGGTCCTAGTACTAATATGGTAGCTGAGCTTTTGGCTCTTCGAGATGGTTTGCAGCTTTGTCGTCACCTTAATTGTTTTCCGTAGAGGTGGAAACGGATTCTCTTGTGGCAGCTTTGAGTATTTCTGGTACATACGGCATTCCATGGATTTGTGCTTATGATCTCAGGATATGTAATGCTTTGTTGGGGGATTATCATTTACATCATGCCTTCAGAGAAGTGAATCATGTTGCTGATCGGCTGGCTGCTCATGTTTATTCCCACAATACGTCTATCACATATTCTTCCAAGGGTTCCCTCCCTGTTAGTGTTTCGCAGGCTTTGGGCCATGACGAGTTAGGTCTGTACAGTTTTAGAAAGTAGTTGTTTGGCTATGGTTTTTCTTGGTATTTCAGTTCCGAGGTCAGGCTCTTCTGTCCTCCCAGTTATAAGGGCAAGGCTGGTTATCCCCCTCAAGTTTGTATGTCTTTTAATTTTTATTAATAAAAGTTAGCAGGGTGCCGTCCCTGTTTCCCAAAAAAAAAAAAAAAACTTCTCATTAAACACCTATCCCCATTTTTTTTTCCTAACCAACTTCATCCGACCAATGCATCTGTCGGTGATACATCAAAGGCAAATTATATATATGTATGAACGATATTTAGACGAAATTGGTAAGTGATCATTTGATTTTCGGTCAGGCTTCTATCGCATTCGAAAACGCACTAGTGTATGTCTTGTAATCCCATTATTGTCTACATGCTTTGTATTTAATACCCGAGAAAATTTAGGCAGCACCTCCCCATGGCTCTCCAAGTGCACGACCTAGACAGTTGGGTCATTACAACCCACATCTAGTATACGCCCAGAGAACAATAAGAAATGCAACCAAAATATCTCAAATATCAAATACATTGCCAAATATAGTAGACAACAATGTTTTACAAGTACACACATCGTGAGTTTCCAAATTGTCCAAACTGACAATTCAAGAACCAATAGTACACGTTGACCGCAGTACTGACAAAAAGTTCGTGTTGATCACAACACCTACTAAAGGTTCTCGAACGGGTTTCTAAGTTTATTTCCTAAAACTACATATAGAGGAGAGTGTAACATAGATGGAAATGCTTGACGTCAAGCATTTGAAAAAACTAATTGGATTCAAGATGGGAGATCCTTCATTTGAAGTACCTCTTTCATTTGGCGTTGAGTAATTGCTTGATAAAATATGTGTACGTCATCTATCTCCGCCGCCTAAGATTGGTGAAAAAGAATAATTCTTAAAAGCATTTAGGGACAGCGTAGTTTTCTGAAAGAAAAATTCTTAATGTCATTGATATCTGTCCATCCTTCATTGTTGCCTTCAATTATTGCTGAAAAAGAAGAATTTTCACCACTTAGAAGTGAGCTCAAAAGGGTTGCAAAAGGATCCTTATGCTGGAGTTAAGACTAAGCTCTAATAGAACTTAGTAGCATCTGTGAGATCCTGAAAATTACCTATTTTATTTTAAATATAAACGAATTTGATACTATTTTTGAAATATTTGACTAATTAATATTTTGTTGACTTTTCTTTATTCATATTATTTTAGATAACAAACATATTAATAATTTACTTTATTTGACCAAGTCACATTGTGATATCTATACTTTAATATTTTATTTTATGTAAGTAGATATACTAGTGTAATTGTTTGTCTTGTACGGATGAAGTTTGAGTGATTATTTTGGGTGGGTTCCATGTGAAGTTTTCTTTTCCATTAAGTTACTAGTCTAAACCATAAGAAACAATTTTTTGATGAATCATCTCTTTGATCGGTGACCGTGTGTAAGAGTCGCACCTCATGCTTCTTGGATAAGTGTTGTTTACTGGAGATAATCCCCCCCATCCTCATCTTCATTTCATTCCCTTCTCCGCTACTGTACGAGAGAGAGTAAGCGGTCTGTGTGTTTGTTGTTTTGAGCCTAGAGTAATTAAACCGACACAGTAGAAGTTGTGGGTTTGACTGGAGGATAGTTGTGGAGTAGTTTTTATGCGTTTTGATCGGTGAAATTATCTTATTTTGAGGTAAGAGAGACTATGCAGTACTGATTCCGTGTCAATTTGATCATGTGATCATTTCTAAAATATCATGTATCTTGAAATATGAGTTATTGATATCGTTCCATCTTGTTTATCAAATGGATTTTGAAAAGAATGTGTTTATTGTGTTTATCGTGATTTAGTTAAAAGCGTGATTATGTGGAATAGTTTAGTGATACTAGTCAGTGTGTCGGTCTTAGTGAGCGCGCTATTGTTATTGTTTATGAGTTGGTGGACTCAAATGATTGGGCGCCAATGTTTGATTCGGTTGTTGTTTTGCCATTGAACCCGAACCCGATAGTAAACTAGACTGTGATATATAATTGAGCAGTATATTTTGATGCTTCGAGTATGTATACCGTGTTTCATTCTTTGAACGTTGATTTGCCAAAAGAATGATTTTATTGATTTATGAGTTATTGTCTATAGTTTAACTTCATGGACAAAGTGATATTTGAATCGTATGTCTCCGTTCTATTCTGTGGTATTTATGGTATTGTATATCCCCTCCCTTGCTGGGCTCACAAGCTCACCCCCCACCAGTTATTTGAGTTTTGTAGGTTTAATTTGATCAGAATGTTCAGCGGAAGCGTGGCTAGCTGCGAGGTGGGGTAGAGAGCGAGCCTAGTAATTGGTTAATAGAAGTGAATGTTTTAATATTTAGGTTTTGATTCAGTTATATAAGATTTCATTATATATGAGAATTGGTATTTTTAAGGAAACATCCATATTAATTCTTTCCACTGCTATTGAGAGTAAAGATTGATGTGAAAAGCAATTGGTGACTTTGGGTCATCACAGTTCATGTGTGTAACCCCTGTTGCCTTGCTTAAATCTAAGGAAAATAATAGTGAAAGGGTGAGTCACCTATGACTTAGTAAGATTCCACTATACTTATGCATATCATGCATGTATGCAGCAGTAATAAGATGTTAACATATAGCAATATAGAATCATCATAACTGATAATCAACCAAGTCTCATTACCAATGCAAGAAGGCTCATGACCACCAACTATCCTATACCAGTTGGAAGTAATGACCAACTAGCAAAGCAATGAGCTAATCAACATCTCATATCACGTATAAAAGCAAGAAATAATGTCACGAGATCAAATACAACAGGATATAAGAGTCGAAGTACACCTCTGACTAATCAGCTCCTTTTATAACATCACTTGATCTTGAAGTTCATATCATGTCGTTTCGAATCATATAAATCATATATTCCGCAGAATAAGTCAACATGCCCCAAATCCCTACAACCTTGGCAATCATGAGACACAACCACTCTTAACCAATAATCTACGTTGTATAACTCCCTATTTTGGCCGAAATAGGGACGCAGACCCGATTATGATCGCCACAACCCGACTATCACTGCCCTCCGCCCCATGACAGTCGGTGGTCAACCAAAACCCCCTATAAGTTATTATTCATTTGTGCACTTTTGTTTACCAATTCCATATTCACATATCATTTCATATTCGTTTACAAATTCCAAAATTTTGTTTATCCTTAAAGGATCAATTCGATTTCAATATTCACGAATTAACACAAAGAGCAAGTTACCCATATCAAACAACTCGATTTCAAATCACAACTTCATGTTCATAGCCAAGTTACACACTTTAATTCAACTAGTTTTTCATCAGTTTCACAAATTCAAGTATTCAATCCATTAACAATGTATTCAAGGATCATATAACCACCAACACACTTTATTAACACATACTCATAATCATATCAGCCTAGTAAACATCTTAGCATGGTTGAATCACAAAATTTTACCATTATAACAACTCAATAATTAATTATAACCAAAATAAACTAATTAATAACAAACATGGATAAGCTAGAGGTCCCTTACTCAATTAGAGAGCTAAACCACCAATTATCTTCTGGAATCCAGTGATTAGAACAGCCTAGAACTCAATTACATCAACCCCCTTGAGCTGTCTTGAAGAAGGAACAAGTAACCAAACAAGAACATGTTGAAACCCTAGGTTGAGTTGATGAACTTTGGTGAGAATTTGAGAGAGAAATATGTGTTCTGTTTGTACCAAAGCCTGGAATGAATTCTCCATACTATTACCCACGACTTAGATCAGATTTGGGATAAGATAGCAGGAGGTGGCAGCAAGAGAACACTCAAAAACTGAGCTGTCAATTTTCTGGTTACGTGCTGGCGCGGCCGCGCCTAAATGCATGGCACGAGCGCGCCTACTATTCACTCCTCGGGTAATTTTGCACTGTTTTGTGTTATTTCCTTGGTTTGGTTGCTCGGGCGCTCCTAGATTGGATTGTATAACACCTATAACTCATCAAATGTTATCTCTAAAGGTTCCAAATCATCCTAGGATCAAATCAAAGTCACAACAAAGTTTACGAACACGAAAACAACATCAAAAACTGATTTGTTTTGAACCTTCGAAATAACACACTATTTTTCTCTTTTTCAAGGCTCGGTTTAACATTATGAAACGCATATAACTATAAGCATATTTAAGTTCAAAGTATCATGGCTCATCTCTTTCATTTCAATTCAATTTATGCCATAGAATCATGTAAGAAAGTAACATACCGAGACATGTAAACATGAGTTCACGACTCATCTATTCGTAGTCACGAGACAAGATAATCCAATTAACCATGCATACACATAATCATAAGATTAATATACTAATGAAGTGCTCGGGTATTACAATAGGTGTTATACAATCAAGTCTAGGAGCGCCTGAGCAACCGAACCAAGAAAATAACACGAAACTGTGCAAAATCACCCGGGGAGTGAGCAGTAGGCACGCTCACGCCATGCATTTAGGCGCGGCCGCACCAGCTTGTAACTAGAAAATTGACAACTCATTTTTTGAGTGTTCTCTTGCTGCTACCTCCTACTATCTTGTCCCAAATGTGATCTAAGTCATGGGTAATAGTATGGAGACTTCTTTCCAGGCTTTGGTACACACAAAACACATATTTCTCTCTCAAATTCTCACGAAAGTTTATCAATTCAACCTAGGGTTTCAACATGTTCTTATTTGGTTACTTGTTCCTTCTTCAAGGCAGCTCAAGGGGGTTGATGTAATTGAGTTCTAGGCTGTTCTAATCACTAGATTCTAGAAGATAATTGGTGGTTTAGCTCTCTAATTGGTTAAGGGACCTCTAGGTTATCCATGTTTGTTGTTAATTGGTTTATTTCGGTTATAATCAATAATTGAGTTGTTATAATGGTAAAATTTTGTCATTTAACCATGCTAAGATGTTTACTAGGCTGATATGATTATGCGTATGTGTTAATAAAGTGTGTTGTTAGTTATATGATCCTTGAATACGTTGTTAATTGATTGAATACTTGAATTTGTAAAACTGGTGAAAAACTAGTTGAATTAAAGTGTGTAACTTGGCTATGAACATGAAGTTGTGACTTGAAATCAAGTTATTTGATATGGGTAACTTGTTATTTATGTTAATTCATGAATATAGAAATTGAATTGATCCTTCAAGGATAAACAAAATTCTAGAATTTTGTAAACGAATATGAAATGATATCTGAATATGGATGGTAAACAAAAATGCACAAACGAATAATAACTTTCAGGGGGTTTTAGTTGACCACCGACTGTCATGGGGCGGAGGGTAGTGATAGTCGGGTTGTCGCAACCATAATCCGGCTTGCATCCCTATTTCGGCCAAAATAGGGAGTTACACCACGTAAATTATTAGATAAGAGTGGTGTTGTCTCATAATTGCCAAGGTTGTAGGGACTTGGGGCATATTGACTTATTCGACAGAATATATTATTTATATGATTTGAAATGACATGATATGAACTTCAAGATCAAGTCATGTTATACGGGGAACTGATTAGTCGGAGGTGTACCTCGACTCTTATATCCTGTTGTATTTGATCTCGTGACATTTTTTCTTGCTTTCACACGTGATATGAGATGTTGGTTAGCTCATTGCTTTGCTAGTTGGTCATTACTTCCAACTGGTTTGGGATAATTGGCGATTGTGAGCCTTCTTGCATTGGTAATGAGACTTGGTTGCTTATCAGTTATGATGATTCTATGTTGCTATATATTAGCATCTTATTACTGCTGCATACATGCATGACATGCCTAAGTATAGTGGAAACTTACTAAGTCATAAGTTACTCACCCTTTCATTATTGTTTTCCTTAGATTGAAGCAAAGCAAAAGGGATCACACACGTGAGGCTGTATGACTCGTCTTGAAATAATAGATGGTTGACTTTCTTATGGGTTGGTTTTGATTTATACATATGACTGGACAGTGGTCTTGATGTACTGTATATGTATTAAGCATTAGCTATTTCTATTCTGTATAAAGGTTGGATGCCTTCTCTTTGGTTTGTATATGAGTTTGGATGAGTTTTGTAAACTCATTTGTATACTCTTTAGTTTATGAAGTTGAATGGCATGTTGCCATGTTTTAGTTTTAGCAGTTGTGTTGTGTTAAACATGTGATTATTTTGATTATGTATAGAGGGTTCATGTTGGATTTGGGCTCTGTTTAGAAGCTTGAATTGGGGTGTGACACCTATAACTCATCAAAGGTTGTCTCTAAAGGTTCTATATCATCCTAGATTCAAATCAAAGTCACAGTAAAGTTTACGAACACGAAAACAACATCAAAAACTGATTCGTTTTGAAACTTTGAAATAACAGAACATCTTTCTCTTTTTCAAGGCTAGGTTTAACATTATGAAACCCACATAACTATAAGCATATTCAAGTTCAAAGTATCATGGCTCATCTCTTTCATTTCAATTTAATTTATGCTATGGAATCATGTAATAAAGTAACATATCGAGACATGCAAACATAAGTTCACGACTCATCTATTCGTAATCACGAGCCAAGATAATCCAGTTAACCATGCATACACATAATCATAAGATTAATATGCTAATGAAATACTCGGTTATTACACCCTCTCCCCCTTAAGAGAATTTAACCCCGAATTCCTTACCTTAGTTATCAATTAAGTGAAGGTACTTAGTCTCATTTCATTCTTGTTTTCCTACGTAGCTTTTTTTACTTCATGACTTTGCCTTAAGACTTTTACCATCAGAATTATCTCTATTTTCAAAACTTGTTCTTTACGATCCAAGATTTGCACCAATTGTTCCACGTACAGTAAATCAGGTTAAAAATTTACAGGTTCAACCTCTAATACATATGAAGGATCTAGAGTATACTTCCTCAATATCGATGCCTAAAAAACACTATGAATCCCCTCAAGTGATGATAGCAATGCTACCTGATATGCAAGCTTCCCCACTTTTCTAAGATCTTGAAAGGCCCAATATATCTCAGTGCATTTTTTTTATACCTATTTCGAGTGATGGAATCATAAACTTATTTACGAGTACCATATCTACCATGTCATTCCATTTTCGAAGTTCACAAGGGCTTGTATAAACAAAGCTCCCAAATTAGTTCAATACATCACCCCACCACTACGATAGCTCTAGATATAAAGGTGAACTCACAAAAAGCAATGGTCATTCTGGCAATGTAAAGGTAACGACACTATTAACTCATAACCAACCGTTGCCATAAAGATTCATCCCTAGTTAACAGACAATAATAAGCTTATCAACCAATAAGAAGCGACGTATTGATGAATGAAAACTTTACCTCGCAAGTGCACGAGAATACCGGAGTATAGTTGTACAAAAACAAGGGTCGAACCACAGAGACAAGAGAATGATTGAATATTATTTAACTAATAACTTAACGAACAAAAATAAAAGACAGGGGTTTTTGTCGATTTCCTAAAAGCTACTGACAATAATTTAAACTAATTTATCACCTAAACTTATCAACTAAATTATCAAAGCAGGCAGATAACGAATTTAACAAGAATTGATAAGACCTAGGAATTGGGATTCACTCTGTATCTTGGATTTATGCCTTTCTAATTTATGTATCAGTTCAGTTCTAGAATTGGTTCACAAAGGTAAAACCTGGGACGCTTGGATCACGATTTGCAGGCTTAGTATCCCTAATTGTTATACTTTCTTGATCCGTCCATATAACAAGTAGGGATCCTTTAAGAACTTAGGAACAATTAATCTCCTTCTTATCTTAGCAAGATTATGAATCAATAAGAAAGAACATTCATAAAAGATGGCAAACATATGACTTATGCATTCTGATCGTGCAATTCATCATACCCTGATAATCTCACGGTTGTAATTACCTACACGCAAATACAACTTAGAAAGATTCAATAAAAATACTTTTATGAATGACTAGAACAATTGAACTGAATAAGAATTATATTAAGGCATAAATATTTGATACAGAGTTACCTCCAATTCCTAGAAAAATGAATTTAGCTCATAATAATTGATAGTACAAAAACTTGAACCATTCTTGAATTAACTTTCTTCATAGACAAAGAAAAATTATACAAGACGACTCTCCCCAATTCTAACCTAAAAAGGATATATTTATAACCTAATAATGTACAACAACCAAGGAAAAAGGAGTACAATACATTAAAACTGTCCAAAAAAGCCCAAGGCTGCCGCACACATCCCAAAAAGACAATATGCGGCTGCCCTAAGTTGAGATTAAGCAAAATTTCAAATTTTTGCCTTCAGCTTTCTGCAATTTTCACTTTACACCCCTAAATTGGCATTTTTGGCTTTTTCTTTACTTTCTTCAACATGAGTTGACTTGAATTAACTTCATTAGACTTGGGATGTTTTGAGTTGACTTTCATCCTCATTAATTCTTCTAAAAACTTAAGCCATCCATCAAAAGTACACATTCCGTTAACTTTTCTTTTGCAAAACAGTCCTTTTCCATTATGATTTCTAACGGAGTGTAACGAAATCTTCTGAAATCACTTTAAAACCATCCAACTTCGCAAGCTTAACCCCTTAAACCCCTGAAATTATAAAACAACACTAAAACACAATATTAGATAACAAAAACATCGAGAATTAGCTAAATCTAAGCCGGATAAATACCCAATAAATGAGTAAAATACTCATTCATCAAATACCCCCAAACTTAGACTTTTGCTCGTCCTCGAGTAAAACAAGAAAACAAAACAAAAACACAAACCATACTATAATAAATATAAAACAAAAGCAAAACTTTTCACGAGTCGAGCTTCGGCATGGCACCACATAATGCCTCAAAGTAAGATTAACAACACTACGCAACAAACAATACATAGCCACAAGTCTAAACTTCCACTCAATCATCGTCAATCTCACTTTAAATCTCCGTTTGTGTGTGCGCCATTGCTCAATAGTTTCAAGAATTTAAATCCCTTATAGAGCCAAGTACCTCATACATTCCCTAAAAATAACAAGTATTAACCTTTGCATATATATATATATCAAAGTATATTTCATGAAACATAAAAACTAGTAATTACTCCCATCCATTACTACAAACATAAGTAGCAATACCGAAAAATTTTCACTTTTTTTTTCTTTTCTTTTGCAATTTTTTTCATTTTTTTTTTCGAGAACAAACTTGTGGACTGTGCAATGTTTAGCTCCCTTAAGCTTTCTAATTAACCCATGTAACGAGTATTAGGCTAATGACTCTCAAACCATATGGCTTTAAGGCATTAGGTGTAGAAACACCCCTACGAGCTTACTAACTTGAGTTAAAAAGGATACGAAGCCAAACTAAGTCTTCACAAAGATATTTATTTATTTTTTTTCGGATTACTTAAACTTTGTTTAGGCCTAACTTCAAGGAGTAAGAACAGTTTAAAGATTTCATGAATACTCTAATTTTTTTTATTCCATATCAAAAGCACTAGGGAATGATATGTGCACTATATAACTCTATAAAGTCATTCAAATCTCCCAACAAATCAATTCATGACATAAAGTGCTCAAAGATTGGAGATTTAAAGTTCCATCAACTAGATCAAATTTTAGTATATAAACAAGTACAATATGCATCGCTAGTTAGCAAAATGTCAAATACCAAACAAATTATCATCATTGGCGGTAGTAATCATGCCTACACTAAAAACTCACTCAAAAACTTTCATATTTTCTATTTTTTTTTTTAACTAAAACCTAAGCTACTAACAAATATTAAAAAAAAAACACCTAAACTCGATACAGATAACAGAACAATTCCCAAGCATATCATATAAGCATAAGATAATACAATTCCTCACCCCCAAACTTGATTGACACATTGTCCTCAATGTGTAACAATATAGAAATAAGAATATGCAATGATGCAATTCTTAACCATAAGAACCAAATCAATTTTCTTTCCTCAGTCAAAGCATTCCCAATTCCTCACCCCCAAACTTGATTGTCACATTGTCCTCAATGTGTGAATAACAATATAGATCAAGAGGCATGACAGCACAAGTTAGAAGCACGATTCTCACCCCTAACGGACATAGTAAGTGCAACAGACCACGACCACTAAGTTCAAATTGCCCAACTACCAGAATGAATTTAAGCTCTCTGCACCCAAACTAGTTTAAAAGAACCACAACAATAAGCTCAAACCCATTTGCCCACTTCCAAGTTGTCAACACTACAATTCCAATTGCAAGTACTAAACAAGTCGGAACTAACAAAGCTGAGAACTTTTATAATCACGACATACATCGCACTTCACAGTAAGCAATTTGAAGGGAATTTGAAAGTCATCATACACCCATTCACAACCAATTTCCACAACACTTTAATTGCAAGTAAGCAATAATAATTTTACTAATCCAGCAGAGTTTGAGAACATTTATAATCACGAACAACATCTCAATTCACAGTAATCAACTTGAATTAGCACAAACACATCCACGATGAACCAAAAATTCGCAATTGATTTCAACGAATAACTGGATTAGAGGAAAGATCTTACTTGAGTTGAGAGGGAAAATTCTAAAATTCAAGCCCTAGCTCTGTTGTTGCCCTTCTTCTATGAATGAAACCGCCGGAGCAGAGGAGCAAACGCGCAATGGGATCGGAGATGGGTAAGAGGCAAGTCAGAATTGACAGCTTGCGCTGGAGACGAGTGCTCGGGCACGGGTTATCGTAGGCGAAGAGAGTGGATGACGTCCTTGGCCGGAATTAATGGAGACTCTGGCAAAAGATGAAGATGGTGAGAAAGAGCTTGTACGGACGATCGACGGGCTGGGACTGTTGCGGCTTGGGTTAAGGAAGGAGTTGGCCGGAGGAGGGAGCATGCGTGGGGATGGAGGCTGCCGAAATGGGCTGCTGTGGTTGCCGGATTTAGAGAACGCCGGAGGTGAAGGCGGTGCTGGAGATGGGTGCTGGGGTTGCGGGCTGTTGTTGTGGTCGGAGAAGGAGGCGGTGCTGAGGAAGACCACTGGAGTGGGTGGTTGCTGCTGTTGGTTGGGGTTACTGCGGTACTGGAGAGAGAGAGAGAGAGAGAGAGAAAGAGAGAGAGAGAGAGAGAGAGAGAGAGAGAGAGAGAGAGAGAGAGAGAAAGCGTGGGCGTGAGGAGGAAGAGTCCTGCGCAGGGGGTTTTCTCTTTCTTCTCTCACTTTTTCTTTTCTTTTTTTTTTTCAATTGCCCCCCTCTACACCATTCTTTTCAAAAGTATGTATGTAGTTACTGGAAAAGGCACGGGCGCGCAAGCGGCCACCCAACTTTTTTTTTTTTTTTCACTTTTTTCAACCCCAATTTATCCCTAAATGTCATAATTGCCTCCCCTAACCTGGTTTTGTTGATCATCATAGCTTATCACCTGTACCAAAAAAAATAAACACAAAAACAACACAAAAGCTAGAAAATCTATTAAACATTAGTACAACCAAATCAAAAAATAATAATAATAATAAATAAATAAACAAAAATAAATAATAATAATAAAATAAAATAAAATCTTTTTGTGAGGGTGACACTATAAACACTCCCCTATAAACCCACAAACTCAAGGAGACTTTAAAGAGTGACTCACACTTAAAACATATAAATACAACACTAACTAACAGGCTTCCACCCCCAAACTTAAAAACATGCAATGTCCTCAAAGCTCATATCGGAAAAAAAAAAAAAACGCATGCCAAAGGTTTGTGAATTGAAGCCACTAAATTAACCTACAAAAGCAACAAATAAATTTAAAAATAAAAATAAATGCTACCTAGTTGGGTTGCCTCCCAACAAGCGCACTTGTTTAACGTCGTTGGCTCGACGCAGATTGAAGCAACAAAAACTAGGGATCCCACAAATCTGTTGTCTCAATCGTTTCCATAATCGAGAACCCTTCATCGTATAGTTTCACACGGTGCCCATTGACCCATTTACTAACAGAAATCGGGTAAATGGTACCCACATCTAAAAGCTTGAGCACTTCGGCTCTCACCACATCCTCCATGTGAGAATTGTGTTTTCTCTGGTGTTCTCTAGAAGGCTTGACACCTTCTTCAAGATGAATCAGGCTGTCGAAAGTCCAACCTATTGCTTCCCCATGTGCCCTCAACACACTCAGCGATTGCTCTTCTTGCTTGTTGTTCAAATCAGCGACAATCATCACAGGCAATTGTTTCAATTCTAACTTAGGAGGGAACACCACAGATGGCACAAATTTTTCGTTGACATGCCCTAGGGGGTGAAAAGGAGAGTCACTAGGAATTTTCTCTTCTGTCTCCTCGAAGACAGCTTTGATTTCACGGACTTCCTCATTATCCCTGTTCTCACCACCCTTCAACAAAGCCTCAATTTCATCACAAATACGCTCATTCTCCAAATTCTCAGAGATTATATCGTCTAACTTATCAACTAAGAAACATTCATTCTTATCAGCAGGCATTGTCATAGCTTCAAACACGATATCTCAATAGTTTCATCCATTACAGTCATGGACAATTTACCATTCTTCACATGGATAATAGTGTTAGCAGTAGCCATGAAGGGTCTCCCAAGGAGAATAGGCACTTCTTGATTAACACTAACCTGTTTTTCCATCTCTAAGACGACAAAGTCTACAGGTAAAATCAATTTGTCAATCTGAACTAAAATGTCCTCCACAATACCCATAGGATGTTTCACTGAACGATCAGCTAATTGCAAGGTCATTGTGGTGGGTTTTAGTTCTCCCAAACCCAATTGTTCATAAACAGAATAAGGCATTAAGTTAATGCTAGCACCTAAATCCAACATTGCCTTCACCTTTTTCGAATCCCCCAAGGAAATTTGAATGTTGAAGCTACTGGGATCCTTCAATTTAGGTGGCAGATTCTGCTGGAGAACGGCACTAACATTCTCGAAACAAGTACTTTCTCATTATTCCCAAACTTGTGCTTCCTGGTATTCAGATCTTTGAAAATTTTTGCATAAGATGGAATGTTTCTAATCACATTCAACAAGGGAAGGTTTATGTTGACTTTAGAAAGCATCTCATAGATTTCCGAAAACTGTTTATCCATCTTATGTTTTATCAATCTACCAGGAAACGGGATAGGTGGCACATAAGGTTTACAAGGAGGTTGTTCTGCTAGGAGTTTTTCAAGAATTGTAGGCTCCTTTTGTGCCTTCTCCCCACTAACATTCACATCGCAGTTATCATTAGAAGAAAAAGGATTCGAATATACCTTCTCACCAATTATCTTACCACTGTGAAGTGTTGTAACCGTCATTGCCTGTTCTGGTTGACTTGGGAAAATTCCTTACTTGTGGCCTTGCAGGGATTTGGCCAATTGTCCAATCTAATTTTTCAATTTTCTCAATGCTGCCTCATGCTGCTTGTGCATCTGCTCATTCTGCTTGAACCTCATCTCATTATCTTGCTGGTTCCGCCGACTTTCGAGCATAAAGTTCTGGAACATCTCCTCCAAAGGAGTTTGAGTCGGCTGAACAGCTGCCTGCTGCGGCTGTGGTGGGGGTTGATGAAGAGGTTTCGGGTTACTCCATGAAAAATTTGGATGATTCCTCCAACCCGGATTGTAGGTATTTGAATACGGATCATTGCGAGGCCTTGGAGGATACGAATTCATGGCATTAACCTGCTCAACATATTCAGGAAATTGTGCACTAGATGGACAAGAGTTAGTAGTATGAGAATAAACACCACAAATAGAACATGCATTATGAACATTAGGCATTTGCATATTAGGCTTCGCAGCCAAGAGCTCCTCAACCTTTTTCATCAAATATTGCACATTCTTATCTAAAGTACTATTGTTATTAATCTCATATACTCCTCTTGCTTTACCCCTCACACTTTTCTGTTGGGAATTTGCCCCAAGCATTTCATACAAATCCCTCACCTCGTCAAGTGTTTTCTCAAGAATCGATCCATCTGCAGCATTGTCCACCATGGCTTGGTGACTTGGGCAAATATTATCATAGAATTGTTGGTACAAGATAGAAGGTGGAAAATCATGATGTGGACATTGAAATTGAAGTTGTTTATATCTGTCCCAAGTTTCAAGAAAAGACTCTCCTGGCTCTTGCGAAAAATTTATGATTTTCTTTCTCATTTCAGCCAGGGTGGTATGTGCATAAAACTTTTGAATGAACGTGTCAGCCACTTGCTGCCACGTTTGTAAACTGCCTAGAAGCAGAGTGTTCCACCAAACTTTGGCTGCATCCTTTAAAGCAAAAGGAATACAACGCATCCTGAGTTGTTCTTCTGTTAACGCTCCTAGAGGGAGGTTATCTACTGTGGCGTGAAACTCACGAAGAAAACTCAAAGGGTCCTCTGTAGCCATTCTGTGAAAGAAAGGCAAGAGATTCAAGTAATGACCCTTAACTTCATAGTTCCTAGCGGCAGCAGGTAAGGCCAAAGGAGAGGGAGATTGGTCAATTCTACGGTGAGCATAATCCTTCATATACCGTTGTGCAACCATGTTATTGATTTACTGATCTAACTGCAAGTCAGGTTCAGGATTTGGCAGATGCTCTTCCTGATTTAGTTCTGCCTCTACGTACCTACCTACCCGATTAATGTTATCGTCTAATTCCGCCAGCGTGGGATTCAGTGAACGGCGACCGAACATAAAAGTTCAGACACCACGACGTTACCAGTTAAACTAACTCAATCAATCTAACTTGTCCCCGGTAATGGCGCCAAAAACTTGATGAATGAAAATTTTACCTCGCAAGTGCACGAGAATACCGGAGTATAGTTGTACAAAAACAAGGGTCGAACCACAGAGACAAGAGAATGATTGAATATTGTTTAACTAATAACTTAACGAACAAAAATAAAAGACAGGGGGTTTTTGTCAATTTCCTAAAAACTACTAACAATAATTTAAACTAATTTATCACCTAAAATTATCAACTAAATTATCAAAGCAGGCAGATAACGAATTTAACAATAGTTGATAAGACCTGGGAATTGGGATTCACTCTGTATCTTGGATTTATGCCTTTCTAATTTATGTATCAGTTCAGTTCTAGGATTGGTTCACAAAGGTAAAACCTGGGACGCTTGGATCACGATTTGCAGGCTTAGTATCCCTAATTGTTATACTTTCTTGATCCGTCCATATAACAAGCAGGGATCCTTTAAGAACTTAGGAACAATTAATCTCCTTCTTATCTTAGCAAGATTATGAATCAATAAGAAAGAACATTCATAAAAGATGGCAAACATATGACTTATGCATTCTGATCGTTCAATTCATCATACCCTGATAATCTAACGGTTGTAATTACCTACACGCAAATACAACTTAGAAAGATTCAATAAAAATACTTTTATGAATGACTAGAACAATTGAACTGAATAAGAATTATATTAAGGCATAAATATTTGATACAGAGTTACATCCAATTCCTAGAAAAATGAATTTAGCTCATAATAATTGATAGTACAAAAACTTGAACCATTCTCGAATTAACTTTCTTCATAGACAAAGAAAAATTATACAACATGACTCTCCCCAATTCTAACCTAAAAAGGATATATTTATAACCTAATAATGTACAACAACCAAGGAAAAAGGGGTACAATACATTAAAACTGTCCAAAAAAGCCCAAGGCTGCCGCACACATCCCAAAAAGACAATATGCGGCTGCCCTAAGTTGAGATTAAGCAAAATTTCAGATTTTTGCCTTCAGCTTTCTGCAATTTTCACTTTACACCCCTAAATTGGCATTTTTGGCTTTTTCTTTACTTTCTTCAACATGAGTTGACTTGAATTAACTTCATTGGACTTGGGATGTCTTGAGTTGACTTTCATTCTCATTAATTCTTCTAAAAACTTAAGCCATCCATCAAAAGTACACATTCCGTTAACTTTTCTTTTGCAAAACAGTCCTTTTCCATTACGATTTCTAACGGAGTGTAACGAAATCTTCTGAAATCACTTTAAAACCATCCAAATTTGCAAGCTTAACCCCTTAAACCCCTGAAACTATAAAACAACACTAAAACACAATATTAGATAACAAAAACATCGAGAATTAGCTAAATCTAAGCCGGATAAATACCCAATAAATGAGTAAAATACTCATTCATCACGTATCACTATAGTTTCATCTTTACTTCGAATAGTTTCACTACCAATTCACTAGTCTTTACTACATTGCAACTCTTAACTAGCAATCAAATCAACTCTTAACTAGCAATTGTGATGGCTAGAACTCAACACCCGTTTCCTAACATAATCAAATCAATATTTCAATAGCAGCGAAAAGAATAAATCCTCAAGTTTCTCAAAAACGTCCATCTCTTACAAAGACACCAACTCCCATATATAATCAAATATTGGTACAACTCAATCAAAACACAATATTATGCATTAGAACAAATAAGAATATTTTTTGAAATTACGAACTTTTGTATATAACCAGATTTTGTTAGAGCAACTGGGTACAATCCAAATGTTACATCAATCTCTAACAAACCCAACTCATAGCTCGCTCTCTACCCCACGTATAAAACTCAAATAACTGGTGGGGGTGAGCTTATGAGCCCAACAAGGGGGAAATTCACAATACCATAGAGTAGAACAGATATACAATTCAAATAACACCTTGCCTATAAAGTTAAATTATGGACAATAACTCATGCTTAACGGCAAAACATACCTTTAAAATGATATCATGCTTGTAGCAAAATAACGTATAAATACCTTTAAAATGATATCATGCTTGTAGCAAAACAACGTATAAATTCGAATCATAGAATACATGCTCGAAGCATCAAAACATACTGCTCAATCATATAATACAGTTTAGTTCACTATCGGGCTCGAGCTCAGTGGCAAAACAATAACCAAATCAACCATTGGCGTCCAATCATTGAGCCCACCAACTCATAAATAATAGCAGTAACTAGACTAGTAACACTAAACTATTCGACATAATCGTGCTTTTAACCAAAACACGATAACTCACGAAATCACAATAAATCATAATAAACACATCCTTTTCGAAATTCACTTTGATAAACAAGATAGAACAATAACAAATAGCAACAATTCATATTTCAAGATACAAAATATTTTAGAAACGATCATATGATCAAAATGACACGGAATCAGTACTGCATAGTCTCCCTTACCTCAAAAAGAGATAACACCCAATACCAAAATATCACCGACATAACCTCAAATCCTCCGCTAGAATCAATCTATGACCCAATCACACCGACCCTACGGAGTCAGTTTATTTAACAATTTAAGGAACAAGTTCCAATCGAGTTGCGAATGTGGAGTATGGCTTGCAGAACAAAGGAACGGTAGACGGAGGGAGAAAAATCATGAAATTGTGTGCATTTGTATAAATCTGAGAGATTCATTTCTCTCTTAATATATATACTCCCTCGCTGTAACACACTAAATTGTTATTCACGACAACTATACAAGTTCATCCTAGAGCCTAAGAGGTTTCCCCTATTTCTCGGTTATTCTCGGAATCAAATCAACATATAAACAAGTGCATCAACACCCAAAACGAATTTTTCAAGGAATACAATCACAATCCCACTTGACCTTAATCATTTATGATTAACTGGTAATCAAAATCACCATTTTAAGCCTCATTAATCAACAAAGCATCAATCGTTTAATTATAAGGACATATTGTCATTCTCTATCATGATCAACTTTGAAATACAACCTTTACTATTCAACTCAAAATCCAAAACAAGGGTTATATCAGTTTAAGGAAACGGGTGTTGAGTTCTGACCATCACAATTGCTAGTTAAGAGTTGATTTGGTTGTACGAGAAGTAAGTGGGACTTTGGGTCGCTACAGTTGCAATGGAATAAAGACTAGTGAATTGGTAGTGAAACTATTCGAAGTATAGATGAAACTATAGTGATACATCACTTCTTATTGGTTAATAAGATTATTATTGTCTGTTAACTAGGGATGAATCTTTATGGCGACGGTTGGTTATGAGTTAATAGTGTCGTTACATTTTACATTGCTATACTGACTATATTGTTTTTTGTGAGTTCACCTTTATATCTAGAGCTAGCGTAGTGGTGGGGTGATGTATTGAACTAATTTGGGAGCTTTGTTTATACAAACTGTGAACTTCGAGAATGGAATGATATGGTAGATATGGTACTCACAAATAGGTTTATGATTCCGTCACTCGAAATAGGTATAAAAAAAAAAGAAACTTGCACTGAGATATATTGGGCCTTTTGAGATCTTAGAAAAGTGGGGAAGCTAACATATCAGGTAGCATTGATATCATCACTTGAGGGGATTCATAGTGTTTCCAGCATCAATATTGAGGAAGTATATTCTAAATCCTTCATATGGATTAGAGGTTGAACCTGTAAATTTTTAACTTTATTTATTGTACGTAGAACAATTGGTGCAAATCTTGGATCATAAAGAGCAAGTGTTGAAAATAGAGATAATTTTGATAGTAAAAGTCTTAAGAAAAAGTCATGAAGTAGAAAAAGCTATGTGGGAAAACAAGAATGATTAATTTATAACTAAGGTAAGGAATTCAGGGTCAAATTCTCTTAAGGGGGAGAAGGTGTCATACCCAAGCATTTCGTTAGCATATTAATCTTATGATTATGTGTATGTATGGTTAACTAGATTATCTTCGCTTGTGATTACGAATAGATGAGTCGTGAACTCATGTTTGCATGTTTCGATATGTTACTTTCTTACATGATTCTGTGGCATAAATTGAATTGAAATGAAAGAGATGAGCCATGATACTTTGAACTTGAATATGCTTATAGTTATGTGGATTTCATAATGTTAAACCGAGCCTTAAAAAAGAGAAAGATATTGTGTTATTTTGAAGTTTCAAAACGAAACAGTTTTTGATGTTGTTTTCGTGTTCGTAAATTTTGTTGTGACTTTGATTTGATCCTAGGATGATATGGAATCTTTAGAGACAATCTTTGATCAGTTATAGGTGTGAATAGTAGGCACGCTCGCGCCATATATCTATATGCTTGTATGATTTGCTTTATGTTAACGTTTAAAAAAAAAAACTGTTCAGCATCAAAATCGATCAAAATGGTTATTTTTGGTTGAGAAATTTATATACAAACATGGTATTATCTTCCTATAACAGTATGATAACGATATTATACAAAATTCAAACCCAAATCATTGATTAAAGTCCCAAAATCAGTTCAAGAACATCTCCCTCTGTTTTCGGACTGCACACTGCCAAGCTCTATTTTGATCTCAAAAATAGTATTTTTTTGGTAGAAAAATTGTGCACAAATGTAGTACTAAGTTAGGATAACAATATGGGATTGATTTTAAACAAATTCGAAACTTAAAACATAGATTAAAGTGGCCAAAATAGCCCAAGAACAAAGAAAAATGGGATGAACTCAAAAAATTCGAATTTGATCAAATTGTGATCATATTCGTGTTATATACATGGAAATAGGGGTGGCAATTCGTGCCATTGTGTCGTGTTCGTGCCACACTATCGTGTTTTTGTGTTATCTATTTTATTTGATCATAAATATAATAATAAATATTATTTTAACTAAATTTATAATTTCGTGCTTTTGTGTCGTGTTTCGTGTCGTGTCGTGCCTTATCGTGTTTCTTGTCTCTATAATTCGTGTTTATAATCGTGTCGTGCTGGTTCGTGCAATCGTGTCGTGCCTGCCATTGCCACCCCTACATGGAAATTGATACCCAAACATGAGGAAAGACTATATTAACAACATGAAATCATTTATACATCAATTCGAACTTCAAATCTGAAGCAATGATGTTGTTAAAGGCATTTTAGGAAGAAAATTCTCAAAGTGCCTTTTAGCGGTTAAAAAAAAAGGGGTGGACTGGAGAGAAAAAAAGTTTCAGAAAGTGGACTGGCCAACAATTTCCTGTATAACAATATATTGAAATAGTGAATCGATAAAACACTCATAACTTATATAGCTTATTATGTTTTTCATAAGAAGTATAAATTAGACATTTTTTTACATCGATGTGTTATAATTTTCAACTTGTTTTTCTCAAAATAAAAATTGTAATAGCTCTACTTACTAGTTCTTTCTATTTTTTTTTTTATATTTCAATATTTATTCACAAGTACACAAGAAGACCTGTAGTGCGGAGGATGAATGTGTTTGACTTTGGACTAGAAGTTTGTTGGTTTTGTTCTCATGATAGTTATTTTATGTATATCCTAAACTTTTTATGACCTAATTAATATTACGCGGGTTAGCGAGCCAGCCTGAAACCTGACAGGCCAGCCCTAACGGGCCGTAGGTTAAACGGTCCAAGCCAAAAAGCCTTGATTTTTAACGGGTCAAAAATATTGAGCCCTAACCCTATTTTTTTCTGGTTTAAACGGTCAGCCCTACGGGTCGTTGTCATTTTAACATCTCTATTGATTACTTAGGAGTATGGGGCAATTTGACTATTGCGATCCTATTTCTATTTAATTGAACCCTCCTTCCTCCTTAAAAGAAAGAGAAATTATATTTTTGACTATCGTACAAATTGGAGATAACTAATTCGACCAACGTACTTCTAATATCTAAAATGTGACCAATGTACTCACAATTTGTGTGCGATGTGGTCCTTGCTGTTAACGTCTCATCCAATTTTTTAACGGTCGTTAATGTCTCATTCATATTTTAACGGGGCTGCTAACGTGGACTATGTCGGCCCCTATCTCGCATAAATGGCTGCTTGCGTGGACTATGTGTTGCTTATTTGTATTAAAAAATGTTTGATGAAATAATTATGATGAATAGTTATCTTCATTAATTTGATAGAATATTATACTACAATTTTAATTTATTATTTTTTTGGTACAACGAAGCACACATAGTCCACACATGCAGTCATTTATGCGGATAAGGGCCCACATAATCACATCAGTAGTCTCACTAAAAAAAATGGATGTTACATTAACAACTGTTAAAAAATTGGATGGGGCATTAACGGCAAGGACCACATCGCACTCTAATCGTGAGTACATTGGTCACATTTTGGATATTAGAAGTACGTTGGTCGAATCGGTTATCCCCAATTTGTACGATGGTCAAAAATATAATTTTCCCTAAAAGAAAAAGACAAATGATATTACGAGCTCGAGTTTATATTATTCCTATAAGTTTTAGTGTTAGTGTTGTTGGATTGTTTTAACGGAAATCTCTATACTTAAATATTGTTAAGTTGATTATGATTTGGAATGTCCATGTCATTCCTTAAAAAAAGGGCAAATTCGATCTCACGATATAGAGATCTGGGTAAATTTGATCCGATGATGTGAATACCATAGCTGATATAATTACCACTAACTCGAGCTCGTAATATCATACCTTAAAGAAAAAAGAGAAAATAAGAAGATTGTAATCACATAACAAATAAATAAACTTATCAAACAATAAATAAAGGATGCATCTTTTTTTTTTTTTTTTTGGTAAAAAAAAAAAAAAAAGTTGGAGGGGACATAGACCTTACTCCAACTCTTTGTTTTTATTTATTTTTTTATTTTTTTAGAGAAACAGGGGCGGCACCCTGCAAGATTTTATTAATAAGAGGAAAAAAAATACAAACTTGAGGGGGACAACCAGCCTTGCCCTTATCAACGGGAGGACAGAGGAGCCTTACCTCGAAAAAGAGATACAATGCAAAGATAAGAAAAACAAAACCTAGGAAATATGAACGTGAGAAATTCCTTGAGCATCTAGGATAATAGCACCATGAATCGCTTGGGGAAGAATGGCCATAGAATTAAAAGAGGAGTTCACTCCAGAATCCATAGTGAGATTTACCAGACCATCTGCCACTGTGTTTGCTTCTCTGAAGCAATGGCGGAAAAAGAGATGGTTCGTTTGTTGCATAATGAGAATAGCACGGATATAATAAAAAGAATGCCAAGGAGGAGTATGACCCTTGGAAAGACAACCATAGAGAAAGCCTGAGTCAGTCTCAATAATAGAGTTTTGGTAACCTTGAGCAACTAGCCAACTGACCCCTTGGAAAAGAGCTCTAATCTCTCGCAACAGAATTTGTGCAAACTCCATAATAAGAGGAAAAACAATGAATAAGTCTACCGTTAGAGTCCCGGATCACTCCTCCACCCCCACTAATGCCTGGATTTCCTCGACTACCACCATCCGAGTTTAGCTTAACAATACCACTAGGGGGTTTCAACCAAGAAACAGCCTGGATAAGGATCTTCTTAGGCCGACAGATCTTAGGATAGGGTCTCCCAGCCCAGTTAACATCAGAGTACTAACCGCTTTAAGAATAAAATTGATCTCACTTTGAATGGCAAGAACAATCCCACGAGCAGAGGAATGGTAATCATCAAAAATAGCCCTGTTGCGGGCTTTCCATAAATGCCATAGAGCCACAGATAGGACGATGGAATAAAGCAAACCAGTTTACGACCACCAGTGCATGCAAAGTTGCTGGATAGAAGAAACTGTCTTGTGTAAGCCAAAGAAAGTGCAGAGGTTTTGCTAAATAGAATAAGCAGTGTCACTTTCCATGAAAACATGAGAGAAGGATTCCACTTTTGGGCTAGAAGGACAGCAGCTGCAATGCGAGGCCAAGCTGAAGCCTTTCTTGACAATAGCTTCATCAATAGGGAGGCGATGCAGAAACAACCTCCACATAAAAATGCAAATATTTCTGGGAAGAAGACGCTGCCAAATAAATTTTGAAGACATGAGAGAAGGGCCAGCAACACGGGAAATAGAAGCGGCAGATTTAATAGAGAAGTTTCCCTTGGAAGAACTCCCGGCATGGGATATCATCGAGACGGCAATGGAGACCTTTTGATCAATGATGCTTTGGACCGCACCGGAAGGAGAGAAGCGTAGCTGGGGAGAAAGGGTCGAATCAGTCTGAAATAGATCACGGACGATAGTTAAGTTCGCATCATCCTTTGACAAAATAGGGAAAATGGGAAGCCATTTGTCATGACGAATGGAACAATCCCCTTTACCAAGATTCCATAGAATGTAAGGTTCCGCAATAGGACGAGCTTTTAAGAGTCTACTCCAAACATGGGAGCCTTTACCAAAAGCCTCAACAGGATGATTGGAATGACAATAATGAGAATGCATGAAATCAATCCAAAGAATTCTTTGGGTGCGAAACTTCCACCAAAGCTTAACAGAAAAAGCTTTAATCAGATCAGAGGTAGAAGAGATACCAAGGCCACCCTCAGAATGAGGGCGACAACAAGAATTCCAAGAAATCCAGTGAGCTTTATGCCTGCCTTCTATACTTCCCCAAAAGAAATTAGCAAACAGTTTATCAATAAGATTAGATACCGATATCGGAGGATCAAGAGCAGCAAGCAAGTACGATGTCATTGAGTGCAAAACATGCTTAATGAGAATTAAGAGACCTGATTGAGAGAGGAAGGATCCCAGCCAAGTACCAATACGATCTTGCAACTTGGTAACAATTGGATCAAAGTAGTGTTTCTTCTTACGACCCGTAAAAAGAGGGCACCCCAAGTATGTTATAGGGAACGTACCAATACGATAACCCAAGAGAGCAACCATAGAATTAACCCTGGAGGCATCCAAAGTGGAATGAACATAGAAGCTACTTTTGGAATTATTCACTAACTGACCCGAAGATTGGGCATACTTAGACAGCAAAGAGGCATGCTTTCGAAGGGAACGAGAATGCCCATTACAAAAGATCACTACATCGTCTGCGAAAGCCAAGTAAGATATAATTTGACAGCCACTAGAGGTAGAGAAAGCTGTTAGAGGATCGTCATATGGAGTTTATTAAGACTACGGCTTAAAACTTCAGCAGCAATAATAAAAAGACTCGGGGACATGGGGTCTCCCTGACGAAGACCACGAGACGAGGAAAAGAACCCCGTAGAAGCACCATTAATAAGGATAGAGAACCAATTTTCTGAGATAATACGCCACACCATATCAATAAAGACTTCATGAAACCCAAATCGACGAAGCACTTTTATCAAAAAGAGCCAAGAAACCCTATCAAAAGCCTTTGCCATGTCAAGCTTAATAACCATGTTAGAACCTGTGACTTTTTTTTCCGAAGATAGCTCATAAGCTCTTGAGCTAGAAGAATATTATCATGGATGTCTCTGCCTTTAGTGAAAGCACTTTGATTAGGAGAAATGATGTGAGGAAGAATCTTAGCAAGACGAGAAGACAGAAGCTTTGAAATGACCTTGTTACAGAAGTTGCAAAGACTAATAGGGCGAAGATCTTTGAAAGTGCTAGGATTGTCCACTTTAGGAATAAGAGCAATTAGCGTGCTAGTCCAAGATCGAGGCATAGAGAAGCCTGAAAAGAATTCCAAGATAGCAAGAAGAAGATCTTCTCGAATGATGTCCCAACAGGAGGAATAGAATTTGCCAGAAAAACCATCTGGACCCGATGCACTTTCGCTACTCAAGGCAAAAACCGTTTTCTTAACTTCTTCCATAGACGGAGGGGCAATAAGCTCATTATTCCATTCAGGGGTCACTAAGGGAGGAATAACATCCAATAAAGAATCATCTCCAATACCTTTAGCAGTCAGTTGAGATTGAAAATAAACGATACTAACTTGTTTAATAGCATCTTCAGTGTTAAGAATAGAACCATCCGAGTCTTGAATAGAATGAAGATGAAGCTTACGACGAGCTTGTTGAACGGAAGCATGAAACAACCTTGTGTTACCATGACCTTCCTTCAACCATTTAATACATGAATTTTTAGCCCAATAAGCTTCTTCACGTCGAAGCAAAAGACGATGATTGGCTTGAGACTCAAGCAAAGTAGCCCGATTAGAATCAGAAGGATTAAGCTTAAAGAATAATTTTTGTTCAAGCACATTGGCCTCAGCTTCCTTCAAAGAAGAAAAAATATTGTCGAAAGTTGCTTTATTCCAAGACTTGAGAGCAACTTTAACATTTCGAAGCTTTCCAGAGAATACAGAGAGAGGCCGACCAGCAACAGGCAGATTCCAAGCTTCTTGGACAACATCAAGAAAAGTGGGGTGACTAGTCCACACATTAAGAAATCAGAAAGAAGTCGAAGAGGTACTAGTAACCTAACCGTAAGAAAGAAGCAAAGGAGAGTGATCCGAGCAAGTTCGAGGAAGATGAAGAACATTGGAGGATGCAAAGTTATCAAGCCATCTAGGATTTCCAAGAAGCCTGTCAATACATTGATGAATAGTGTGAGTGCTCTCTCTTTTATTCCACCAGGTATAAGCTAAACTAGAAAACCCAAGATCAATCAATCCAGAGGCAGCCAAGCATGCATGAAAATCCAAAGCGCCAGATCGATCCCAACCATTACCACCAGATTTTTCAGATGGATGGAGGACAATATTGAAGTCACCACCTACTAACCAAGGAAGATCTCGAAGCTGATTACCCATGTCTATTAAATCTGTCCATAAAAGCTTCCGTTCATCAGAATCACACTTTGCATAGACACTAGTGAGATAAGCATAGGTTGGCCAAGAATAGTGTTGCAGTTGAATAGTGAGTTGTTGAGAAGAACTATGAATAATCTGACAAGTATAAGCTGCCTTCAGGAAGACCCAAACCGAGCCATTAGAGTTTTTAAAACCAAATCTGAACTTGAGACGACGAGTTATGAAATCAATTCTATCGGGATCAATCATAGGTTCAAAAATAGAAATAATAGAGCTATTATGGGATTTAATCAGGTACTTCAACCCTCGTTATAGATGGATCGTTACCAATACCTCGAACATTCCAGAATAAAGCTTTAAGCTCCATAAACATCTGTTGGGAGAGACAAATTGGTGAACTTAGCTTTCTGAGATCGGGTAAGCCGAACTGATTTAGGTAAAGTCTTGTTACCCTTTGCCATAGAAGGGAGTTCAAGATTTAGAGCAGCCACTTGATGATTGTTAGTATCTAATTCGTCTATAGTGTCCAAAACAGCAAAACGATTAGATGACAGGGATATATCTTCGTCATTTAGAAGCCCTTGCTGTTGCACTTCATCAGAAGGGCCATCTTGCATTGTATCAAAACCGTGATCATCATGCTCAATTATGTCTGACAAAACTGGATTATCGTGCAAGATTCCAATGTCAGCACTTCTAACAGCCTCCTCATCTGGAATCTCATAACTAGGAGATTCATTATCTTTTTCAGCTCCCAGGACAGTATTATTATGAGAATCATCTTCGCCCATGACAATATCATTGTGAAGGCCAGGATCACGAGTTTCCTTAGCAAAGGTATCCAAAATATCAGCAGTAAGAGTGGTGTTTTGAACTACTTCAGCGGCTGGGTCAGACAAGTTTTCAATAACTAAGTCCTTACCTTTTTCATCTTTCTTTGGTGTCCATCGAGTATGAACCTTAGGCTGCAAGGAAGGATTCGAAGATTTCACAGCAGTAGGAGGATTTTTAATTTTGCAGAAATCCTCAGAGTGTCCTTGGCGATTACAATAAGAACAATATCTCATAAGATTTTCAGCTTCAATAGTTTGCCAAAAGCCCTGAATCTGAGATCCACATTCAATCCAAATCCTTTTTGGAACCGGCTTAACAAGATCCACTTCAACACAGATTCTTGCTACACTTGGACGAGTTAAATTCATGGTGGCTTGATCTAACATTAACGGCTTGCCAAAGAGATTAGCTATTGCAAACATAGTAGACTTATGAAAAAGATGAATAGGGAGATTAGGGAGAGAAAACCATACCGGAACTATAGAACTCTCTATATCATGACGAAAATCCGGCGTCCACTTGAAAACTCGCATAGGATATCTACCGAGGTACCATTGATCCTTTATCCAGAGACGTTGATAATCATCGTCATGGTTAACTTGGATAAGGATATGCTTGGCGTCTAAATGTCCCAGCTTGAAGTCGGCCTTAAGACCAAACGTGTGAAAGGATTTACGTGTAGTTTCCATTGAAGGCTGGCCATGAGAAAACTTACCTATAACGGTGTGTTTGAAAGGCTGTGCAAGTGTTTGAACTATGTCATCAGACAGCTTTAACGCAGGCTCGCCCTTATGAGATGTAGGATAGATAAGGAAGGTTAGAGGATGCACTGGTGTGGAAGAAGAGAGAGCTTCAACAAAAGACTTAGGCTACTAGCTCAAGTGGTACTCATGTCCCATGCCTTATGACTACAACCATGAAGTCAGGGGTTCGAAACCAGGGGAGCTCCCAGTTTCAGGACATGAGGGAGAGCAAAAATCCACTACCATGGAGTGGGTAGATCCCTGTGAGTTCACGTGGCTCCACGCGAAAGAATCGTGGCTCATCAGGTTGTGTCTTCTAATTGATGCTTTCTCTTAAGATCTTCTTTTACCCCAACTCTTATTATTATTATTATTTAATGCATTGAAAGGCTACAATTAAAACTATATGATGCCTTTGGTGTGCCTAGAACAAATTGTTTGAATAGCCGACCTTTCCGCTAAAAGTAGTGAAGTACCAGGGTGGCTATGGTGTAGGACTTGAATACTTAACCTCTCTGTCAAGAGAAATGAGCAGTACTAAATGGGCCTTTCGTGAGGCTTGAACAACAACGGTGCCTTTTGTGAAGCTTGAACACCCGACATTTTTAAGTACTAGGGTGTCGTCTTTGGTGAGACTTGAACATTCGACCTCTCCATTAAAAGAAGTGAACATTACCATGAACTAGAGCTCGTTGGTTAAAGGATGCATCTGGATACATGATCGTTTCTCTTTTCTTTTCTATTTTGTTTCTTGTTATTTTCTTACCTTAAAGGGATTGAAACAAAAAGTAAAAAAAAAAAATAAAATCAATAAACGAGAAACTTAAAACAAAAACTAGAAAAACATAAAAAGCATCACCTACCCAAATGCACTCGAAATTTTCCCAAATCGAAAGGTTGGGGGAAAATTTTGCAATTTAGTAACAAGAGGGTGCCAAGAGGAAAAGAGAATCCCTTAACCCCCAGCGGTAGAGAAATGGTATTTGGGCCGTATATACATACAAATCGTTACATACGCATTATTTCACACTAGGGTTTATCTGTTATCCCTTTCTCTCTGTCTCTCTCAAAAAGAAACACAGTTCTCTTAAAATACCCGAAAGTTCGCTTACTCCGAGGTAAACCCATGATTTTACTTGGCGTTTTTCTTGCTTTTGGATGAATATATTTGTGCATTTGTTGATGATTATTCATGAGTAATCAGGGTCTCCAGCTTCCTTAATTGGACCCGATTGCTCAAAATGTCCCCTTTGTTTCTCTGTAATTTTCTTTTGTGTGTGTGTGTGTGTGTGCAATTTGACCATGTTAGTTGGTTTTGAGCTGACAGTGATGAAGTTTAAAAGCTGGGTTTTGCTTGAAATAAAATTATGGATTACTAGCTTTCGAATTAGTTGATGTGCTATAAAGCAGCTAAATTGATTTCTTGCGATGCTTGTAGAAAGTCATTTGTTGGGGGAAAATGTTGTTCACAATTGATTAGCTGTTGAGTTGTTTTTGTTATTGAACTCGAAACTTGATTATGGTGGGTTTAGTTTAAAGTCCTTACTTTATAGCTGTATTAACTTGTACCCTTATATTGCGATGTTTTGCTGTTAATTTATCTTGAAGTAAGTTGTTGATTGTACTCGAGCAATGCTACTGTGTGTCGCTTAAGTTTGTAACGATTTTCTCAGGCTCACACAGAAAAATGCAGTAGGCTCTGAGAAGCTATTTTATGGTCAATCTATGTTTTTTTTTTTGAATAATTTTTTTGGATTACTTTAAAATCCAGGTGGCCTTCTCCCCTAGCCCCCTTATTGAACCCTATCCCAGCTCCCAGCTTTTCCCAAATTTCCTAACCGGTTCTGTTACTTTTGTACTGTCCCTCAATAACTAAGGGCAACCTGAAATTCTCTTGCTTCTCCATTCTTTCTCCCAAACTTCCTACTCATTGTACTATTCCCTCCGTCCAAAAAAAATAAAATAGTTCCATTTCCTTATTAAAAAGTCAGCCTAGGACAATATCAAATCACAATTTAGCACATTTATTATGCTTAGGTAATCAAAATTTCAATCATGGATACAATATCAAGAATATTATCAATAATAATTTTTAAAATTTCATAAAGATGAGTAAATTTTTATAATATGTTGTCAAAGTTTAATAAAGATGATCTAAAAATGTCAAAGGGGTCTATTTTTTTTGGTACTGAGGGAGTATCTCTCAGCCTTCATGTTCATTCAGAATTAAATTTTGCATTATACTGGAGAATTTTCAGAAACACTTGTGAATAGATAAAGCATGATATACTTTAGCAAAAATTCATGCTTTTTAAAATAAAATGCCTAATCTTGGCAGTTGAGAGTTCCCCGATTCCCTTTAATAGTGTTTAATTGTTTCTAGTAAACGTATCTTGAATTTTTATTTTTGTTTTTGATAAGAAAGGTATGTTGAATTATTCACTTGTTCTCTCATGTATTCTGGTCAAAATGGTTTATACGTAGGCCTGGCAAATATAACCCGTTACCCAATAACCCACCCGGTCCAACTTGTTATAAAAATCCAACCCAACCCATTTAGATAATGGGTTGAGACGGGTAACCCATCCCAACCCATTATATTTTACGGGTTAAAGTGACCCAATAACCCGTTAATTTGTTTTTGTTTGATGTTCTTCAACCACCACCCTCCGACGACCACCACCAGTTGCCGTTGCCATCCTATCACCACAATTGACTCTGGCCACCACTAGCTTCCGCCTCCCAGTAACTTCTAGCGTTTCACTGCCGTCGTTCGGCAACGCAGGTCACCTCCACCGCCGCCACTTACAACTCCGGCCACTAATGTCACTATCGCCCCGCAGTCTCCGGCGACCACCGACCACTGTCACTGCCAACAGGCAACCTCCAGTCACCAATGCCACTGACGACTGCCACTGACGCCGCTCGGAATCCTTCTAAGGACCAGCTGTCGCCATTCGGCTGCCTCCGGCCACCACCGCCACTGCCGTCCCAAGACTTACAGCTTCCTTTATTTTGAAAACTAAAAAATTATTGTAGAAATATGGTGGCGATATGATTTGAACTTGAGATCTTTTGCTAAATATCTACCTTACCAGCCACTAGGCCATACGAGTCATTTGTTTTCAATTTTTATTATTTGAATACATATTAATTATGAACGGAAATAAATGTTAGGTTATTTTGGTAATTTTCGTTATTTTCTTAATAGAAGGTTTCAAAAAGATCTTTAAAATTTGAGGGCAATTTTTTTTAAAAGTTTAGAGGAGGTTGAATTGGGTTCGACCCAACACATCTCTGACCCAACCCGTCTAACTCATCAAGTAAATGGGTCCCGCTCTAACCCTACTCGACAAGACCCAATCCGCCCGTTTGACAAGCCTATTTATACGGAATATAGTAACTTTATAATGTGATTTTTGTAGAAGACACGAAGCATTGTTCATAGGTCATCTTTCTTTAGTTTTGTTTCGTCAAAGACACCTAAACAGTTGCATGCATATGCCCAACACATGTCGTGATTAGATCAATAGCACCAAGCAAAATAGCTATATATTGTATGTGGAAGCACACTTTGTTCACTTTGAAGTTTATCCTCGTTACAAATGTGGGTCTGTCCTCACGACAAAAGCGTGTCATGTTGTCTCTGCAAACATTTGCAACCACATGTATTTCTTGGAATTGATCAATATAAAGGTATACAAGCATTATTCTTGCGACTGGAAGACCATGTTAAAAAGCACTACTGGCTCAAACTAACTATTGTTTATTATGATAAGTTGCTACAAATCAAAATAAGGCTACGTGGTTCCTTGAAGTGCCCTTAGTTTTTGTAAATCGTAGATGATAGATATATACTGGGACTCATCAACAAATGGAATAACTTACTGGGTAAATCCATCTAAAAATGCATTATGCTGGCTATCTGCACTTAAATGAATTATGCAAAATCATATCTAAAATTTAGTAGACATTATAGTTGATGACCACATTCCTCAACTAGTTTACTTCTGCAATCTTAACTGCGCCCGTAATTTATCATTCTTGCTGTTGCATGCAAGCCTGGTCTACATAGTTTTTTTTTTTTTTTCTGGAGATGCTATTAGTGAAACAACAAAAGGGACTTAGTCTTGAGAATTCTATTCTTGCTAAGATTTGTTGGTAGAGAATTGATCTATAGAATATCATCTCTTATTAATGACTTACTTATATAAAAAAAGAAAATTCTTATTGATGAGTTGACATCACAACTCGTTTGCTTCTGTGAGTAAAAAAAATATTTTGCTGCCTGCAAGCACGGTGTATGTAGTGTATGCAAGGAAGTTATTTGCGAAAAAGCTCAAGGAGATTTTCTTGCAAATGGAATAGGATGTGGTTTTTGGAGGATCTTTGGTTTGATGTAATTTTGCTGGATATCTCCTTTGCTTTACACTATCTTCTTTGCATGCTTTTCTTGATGAGGAAAGCCACTCTTTTACCTTGAAAGCTACGGCTACAGTTTCTTGGGAATCTTGATGATAGGGATTCCGACTATATGATCATTTTCTTTCCTACCATCCATCTGCCAGCGTGATATAGATCTTCGGTTCAGCCTGACCGTAGATCTTGGGTTCTTGACTTTAGTGGCATTTTTCAGTTAAGTTTTTATAAGGACCTTGATGCGTTCTCTCCTTCCTGGTGGCATCCTTCATTCATTAACTAAAGGTGTTTGCTTGGTGTCTACTGCTAACGGGACAACTAGAGGCGGACGGATTTAAAGGCATTTCACTGGAGATGTGAGACTCAGGATACACCTTTTTCTCAACTGTCCAATAACCTGGCTGCTTTGGTGTAGTGTATTTTTTTTATTTATTATTATCATTATTTTTTTGGGGTGGGGGGGAGGATGTTGGGTTTGCCCTTGTTCAGTGGAGGTGCTTCTCATTGGTTATAGAGGTTTTTGGGCCAGCAAGGATGCAAAGGTTTTATGGTGATGATACAAGGTTCTTGAGATTGAATGATGCCTTTGAACAGAGCCCAGCAAGAAATTTTCATGATCAGTCATTTATTTTCCCTCTTTTGAGCGGGTGGGATTTTAAACGCAGCGCCTGTCTTGGCATCATGGAAACTTCTAGAGGAGTGCTTGTTGCAGATTTCGTTAATTTTTTTTTTTTTTTTTGGGTGGGGTGGTGGGTTGCTCGATTAGTCTTTCTTGTATTTTTTTAATGCTTTCTTTATTTCCCCTTTCTGCTGTTAGATGGATACTTCCTTTCTTTAATGAGATTGTTTTATATAAATATAAAAGTTTTTGGTGATGAAAATTCATATCCTTGCGTAACTACGAATTTAGTGGTTCTTACCTCTTCATATAGTACAATATGTTTTGATATAATGTATTTGTGCATTCTTCTTTTTGATTATGTTAAGATTATATAAGCTATTGTAGTTTATAACCTTACTAATTAATATATTAACTTGTGGCAGATGGATGTGGATAGGCTACGGAAAATGGCTAGTGCTGTTCGCACTGGTGGAAAAGGTAGCATGAGAAGGTATGCACTTTGTGCAACTTTATCGTTGTGTATTAGCAACCAATTGGAAGGAAATGTTTCCATTTCATCTGCGAGTTCTTAATAGTTCTTTGTAATTGAAAAAGTTTCAAAAATGTGGAAGTATAATTAGTTCTTACTACTTGTGGCATTTCAGAACATGGTATTATTATCACTTGCAGAGCAGAGACCATGATCTGGCTTTGCTACCATGTATATATATATGTATATGCTCCCTTTGTTCCTAAATAACTGTCATGTTTTGACTTTTTGAAGTCAAATTGATTATTTTTCAAATGAAAATTTGACGCATATTATTTTTTTTCAAACCATAAAACATATAATTCGTAGTACTTTTTGTGTACTATAAATTAAGCTTTATGAATTTGAAAAAAAATAAAAAGGTATACACATCAAATTTTCATTTGAAAAACAATTAGTTTGACTTTAAAAAGTCAAAACATGACAGTTATTTAGGAACGGAGGGAGTATATTTATATTGGCTTCGCTAATGGAAATGAGATGAGATGGATTTTGAATTTGGGTGGCGGTGCAAGTGCTGAAGCAAGAGATCTCTTGGAATTTCTATGATCAATGAATACTTTTTTGCCGATCAAAGGAAATTTTTTTTTCTTTTTCTACGTGGAATGTATGCTCAGTTTGGGTTGAGAAAAGTTAAAGGAAAAGGAAACTACGAAGAAAATTGAAAAATTAAAGCATCATCATCAAGAATGATGTGTCAAATCGTACTTAAAAACTCGTTATCAAGTGATCACACCTTTCCACTCAAATGATTCTTCTTCCTTATTTAGGACGTGTCATTCTAATTTGAAAATCAAGCTTGCAATCACTGATGTTCTAAGTTTTCCCTTCATATATGGGGTACATTTTTGATACACCAACAAATTTGTTACAACTTCGAAGGGTGTTATTATATCTCTCAATATTTGAAAATTTAGACGTGGATTCTTTGAGTAGAATGATGGATGAGTATAATGATAAAATCTAATGTTTTAAACTCCCCCCCATCCCAAAAAAATAGTCTCATTTGACAAGTCAAACTTTTTAAGATTGTAGCTTTACTTGCTTGTACCTTAAAATATTGCTCTAAAATTTTATCCTATTTTAAAAATGAAACAATTTTTTTGGAACAAACCAAAGAGGAAAGAGGGATTATTTTTTTGGGACGGAGGGAGTATTTTCCTAGAGCCAAATAATGTGGTGCCATGATGTAGCATTTCGAGATGTGGATTAGAGTGGCAGTGTGGCACATATTAAGCGTGTTGATTGTTTTGGAGCCATTTATGTTGTGACATGTTGGCAAAATCTTGCTTTTTAAACTATGATAGGATAGAGGTGCTATTATTATTATTATTAATTTTTTTTAGCTTCTAATATGTTTGGATGTTGAAATTTATTTTATTCTTCTGCTGGGTATAATTTTATTAATATGATCTCAACCACAGGAAGAAGAAGGCAGTGCACAAGACAACCTCCACAGATGACAAAAGACTTCAAAGCACACTGAAGAGAATAGGGGTGAATGCTATACCTGCAATTGAGGAGGTTAATATTTTTAAGGACGATGTAGTTATCCAGTTCACAAGCCCCAAAGGTATGTATACTTGGAATTTAAAAATTCATACTTTATCCACTTGTCTTATTAATAATTATTATTGTCTTTTCCTCCCAGTTCAAGCCTCTATTGCAGCCAACACTTGGGTTGTTAGTGGTTCTGCTCAAACAAAGAGTACGTTTTCCCCCTCTTCTTCTGAACTTTTAAATAGTGTTACTCTTGCGTAGTGATGGCAATGGGACGGGATGGGATAGGAATTGCTTTTCCCATTCCCACCCCATTATAATTTTTTCATTCCCATTCCCATTCCCATCTCATTCTCATGATGAGAATTTAAAAGCAATCTCATTCTCATCCCATTACAATTTTTCCATTCCCTTTCCTGCCCACTTGACCCCATTCCCAATTACCTGAAGAAATTTTTTGAAGATAGAAGATATAATTACTTTTTCTAATATACTCCACTAACTGGTTTTTTAAATTTATTGAATTTCTATTCCACGCCAAACTAAGTTAGCTATACAAAAATAATGACACGAAATATGTCAATTTTTCTTGGATAAAATAATTTTATTACAAATTTAAAAATCAAAATTATCCTCGAAATTGTTGTCATTACAGCTATATGCTTTACAAAACTAATATTGTCTTAATTTATTGATAGTCAATAATTGACATACCTCCAAAAAGTACATCAGCGTGTGTGTGTGTGTATATATATATATATATATATATATATATATATATATATATAAATGGGATGGGGGTATAAATGGGATAGAACATGTCATTCCCATTCCCGCCCTATTAGGGATGGGACGGGTAGCCATTTCTATAGTCCTGCGTCATCATATCTTCATGTACTCATTTGCTACCCTTCACAGCGAATTTAGCTTTGACAGACTTGGCACTAATAAACATTTTCCGAGTTATTATATTTTCATTTTTAACAAGTTGCAGAAACTTATAGCTATGAATCCGTAGTATTTACAACTTTTTGAAATACATTCTGGTTTTTGGGCGGTTGGCTCTTGTGTTCGAGTCATTCTGTTACCTGACTAGAGACTACTAATTGCTTGATTTTTGTCCATTCCAGAATTGCAAGATATTCTTCCTGGAATTATTAACCAATTAGGTATGTGCGACTCTTTCATGCCTTCTTTGCTAAATGTCCAGCCATGTTATTTCTTGCTAAAGTCCAGTTATGTAAACAATGATTCGGAGAATAAATTCTGCATTACTTCTACAGGGCCAGATAACTTGGACAACTTGAGGAAGCTGGCTGAGCAGTTCCAGAAGCAGGCACCAGGTGCAGGAGCAGGCTCTGCCACAACAGCTGCACAAGAAGAGGACGATGATGAAGTCCCGGAACTTGTGGAAGGCGAAACCTTTGAAGCCGCTGCTGAGGAGAGTCACACTTCTTAGAATTTTTAAACGGATCGTGTCTCTGCTCTTATAGGTGATCTTCCGAGGTCGGTTTTTGTTACAAGTTCATCTATTCTATTGTGATGTTTATTATGATAAATACTAGAAATGTGTTAAATTGATGCTTTTAATTAACGTGCTATCCATTGTCGCACCAAAAAATAAAATCTATCACTTAATGCATCCCCCGTATTTTCAGATATGATGATTTTTTTTCCAGCAAAGAGTGATTTTATAATTAGGCTGTAAAATTGCTGTTTTCTCTCGGATTTACCTCTGCATCTGCTGATCAAATCACAAGAATCCAGTAATCAGTTTACGCTGTGACTGAGCTTAGGGTTGAAAAAGATAGCAGTCCGATGATAAATGACTGCCATTGCTTCTGCTTGAACAAGATAGCCGTCTGACGACAAATGCTACATATAAGAGCAGCCATTGGTTCTGCAGTCCCGAATCTGACTCGAAAATTTGTATAGTCTGATTTGACCTGCTAACCCGACAAATTTAATATTAATTAATTCATATTTGAATCTGTTATTAGTCTGAATAGCTGACTAAATATTTGATTCGATCTGAAAATTCCAAGAAATAAATATAGAAAAAAGAAAAACGTGCACTTTGCGATGTGTATGTTAGTAGCTTTTGACGGATAAAATTTACTAAGATTCTGTTTGTTCGCGCGTTTTGGCCAAAATGCAAGGTTAAAACACAGCTTATTCCTTAACTTAGCGTTTTAATTCTGCGGTAGAAAACGCTGCGTTTTCAAAATGCAACTGCGTTTTAAAATGCTAGAATTCCTAGCTTTTTTTCAAAACGCAGATTTTAAAACGCAGTAGGGAATAAAAAGCAGCGTTTTGACATAATATTTCAAACGTTTTTATAAAGAAAAAAGTCGCGTTTTAAATAATCTGCGTTTTAAAAACGTTGCGTTTTTAAAACACTACGTTTTCAAAACGTTACACCAAACGGGCTCTAAGTGGTTAGACTTGTGAGAGTAGAACGGTTTTAAAAAGGAACATACTTGCCTTGAAACTTGAAAGAAGTTTCAAGAAACTTCGGATCGGGTCCTTAACTGATTGTATATGACTAAATTTAAATTCTTAACCGATTGTATATGACTAAATTTAAATTCGTTCTAAATTAATAATTTATTAGATTTGGATAATCACACCATCTAGGTTGACCCAAATTTGAAATTTATCTTGGGTTTGGATCGAAATCGAACTGAAATTCGATCAATTGACGCCCACTTATATGCTCTTAGGACGTGATATAGGGAGTTAGTTGAGTTGTGGTATATATCAAGTACAGCCTTTTGACCCGATAAAATAACTTATATGATCTTTGGCTAAAAATTAACACAAACTTCCTATAATACCCCAAAGCCCTTAAAACCTAATTCAGTCTCACTCTCTCTCAAATCTCCAAACCACAGTCGTCTTCCTCCCATCGTCGTCGTCTCCCCCTCCCATCTCCAACGACATCGTCCCCGTCTTCCTCCGTCTCCGACCAACATCGTCTCCCTCTACTGCCATGGATCTTGTAAGTCTTCCTCCGTCTTCCTCCCATTTACTACCATGAAACCCTATCTTTATCTTCCTCCGTCTTCCTCTCATCATCTCCCTTAGAATCGGTTAAACAATCCTATGAATCGTTTAAATGAATCCGTTAATCGTTTAAACGAATCCGTTAATCGTTTAAACGAATCCGTTTATCGTTTAAACGACTCCGTGAATCGTTTAAACTATGTTTGAGTCATTCAAAAAAGAGGGTATTTTGGGATTTTCAAATAAAAAGAGGTCATATAAGTTGTTTTGGAATAAGTTAGGCCAAATAAGATATTAGAGTGTTTGACTGGGCCATTTGTGAAGAAACCCCGAGTTAGTTCCCTGTAGGGATGGCAGCGGGTCGGATTTGGATCAAATTTGCTTGTATCCTAACTCACTCCTAATCTATAAGTCCTTAACTCCTAATCTATAATTTTAAAACAACTTTACCTTTCATCAAATTATAATTGTAGCAAACGTTGTAGAAATTGTAAAACTAACATTTTTCTATATTGAAACTAATACCCCTGCTCGCAAAACTTATAAGACCTATTCAATTTCTTGGTCTTACCCAAGTCAAAGCAGCCCAAACACTTTTTAAATAAGCCCAAATAAATGAACTAAAATTAAATCACTCGATAAATAAACTCAAATTAAATGAACTAAAATTAAATTACTATTCAACACAAATCTTCGTTTTCTTCACAAAAGTGGGGGAAAAGAATTCAATAATATAATAAAAGAATAACTAAAAAATATTTTTGAATGATAAATTATAAATAATATCACTAGTATCTAAATATATTACTTAATTTTTTTCCCGCCTAAAATAAACACATTCATTTCTTATCTAATTTTTACTCTCTCTTCATTGATTTTGCTATTTATTTTTACTATTTTTAAAGCTCTCTGTTAATTTTATCTTTTCAATATTTTGATTTTTCACTTCAAACCCATAACATTTCATCACTAATTGTATTTATATATACTATAATTATTTATTTTTTCAACACGACTATGTTATGTGGGTCGGGCATTTTAGGACGGGCTGTGAGTTAAACCCTAACCAGATCCTAAACTAGACAAATTTTTAAAATTGCTTACCAAACTCGCTCTTTTAAAAGTGGATCATACGGATATTTTGCCATCTCTAGACTTCCCTTAGTCCTATTGGTTTTTTCGTTTCTTTTAGTGTAGTAGAAGTACGTCATAGTTTTATTTTCTTAAATTAAATAAAAATATATTAAATATCGACTTAAAAACTGATCAAATTGACTAATGAAAGTCAAAGTTGATCACTTTCATTAGGACGCAAAATAAACCGCAAGGAGTGCAAATTACGGAAAAAGATCAACTCTTTAACCGGAATATAAGAGAGTTAACTCACATAATAGAATTTTTCGCAGCCCATTCAATTCCAAAAATTGGAATTGAACCGATTTTGGAATTGCCCAAACCGTGAATCGTCATGAACCGAAACCGGATTGAGACGGTTCGGTTTCGGTTTACATTTTTCAGGAACCGTGAACCGCTGGTTCTAAATCGGTTCCGAACCGCCGGTTCCAACCGCCAAAAAACTGTTCAAAACCGCCAAATTTGAATTTTGAAATTATCTGCTCCTACATGATGCACGTCTTCACCTCTTTGGACATTAGACTTGATGAAAGACTGGAGGAGACTTGACGCCTGCACCTACTCTGACCTCCTTGGACATTAGAGTTGATGAAAGGCTGGAGGAGTCTACCATAGTAAATTTTGAATGTCAAAATCAACATACTATATCATTATGCCTAACACACCCTAACCATTTTTTTTAAGTTTGTATTTTGATAATCTATAACATATTATAACAATTTTCTTACACTTTATAATAGATTTTAAAAATTAAAAATAAAAAAATATTTAAAAAATTCAAAAATTAAAAACTGGGAAACTGAAACAGGAACCAGCGAACCGGAACTTGCCATCCACGGTTCGATTCCAGTTTGCCTTATCACAGTTTGTGAACCGTCGATTCCAAACCAAAACCGGTTCGAGCATGTCTATCTCAAGATATTTGTCATGGAGTGAAGATTATGGGTTGCTAGGGAACATCCATAGCTTGGTATAAAAGATAATCATAGTAATAATATAATATCTCAAGGTCAATTTATGCAAGGATAGGCTTTCGACTTTGTCTGGATTCGTTGGTGAGGGACAGTTAACCCTTTCTCGTTGTGGTTTTAGTCCAATAAACAAGTACAATGTAACCTTACTGTTGTGAGTTACCTCTTGATTATCTAAAATAATAAAATAAAATTGTAGTAATAGTACTCCCACCATTCCAAAAAAAAAAAAAAGTGTTATTTGACTCGACAAACAAATTTATAAAAGTCAATTGAATCTATTACTCCATCCGTCCTGGAAAAAATGTTCCTAGTTAATAAAGCACAATAATTAAAAAATATAATTAATACTGTGCTGTAAAATGTGTTTTGACGATAATACCCATTAACATTAATTGAGTTCAAATATTTTAAACAATTGAGTTTCTTTGGAATGCATTATATTAAATGAAACTTTAAAGTATATTAGGAAGAAGGCTTAATTATCAATTTAGTCACCTTACTATTGTAAAAGGTCCGTTAAGCTCACTCTATAATTTTTTTTCACACTTTAATAATTGTACTTTATAAAAAGGGTTAATTTGGTTCATAAATTGAACGCCGTTAGTTTTATTTGACGAAATACTGCAAAAAGACTAAAATGCCATTTAACTGTGGCATGTGCCTTGCACGTGGAGTTTTGGCCCAGCATTCTTCTTCATCCCTCCCCCAATTTAATAATTAGAAAATAAAAAGAGTGGCGCTATTAGCACCACTTTTTCCTATTAATACACCTCCCCAATTAAATTACAAAAATGCCATTATATTGTTAGACATAAATACCCTTTCCTTACTAAATACACCCACCCTTATATTAAAACAACTCCTAAACCTCTAAATATACTACCAAACAATTTATCATTACACCCTCCTCCATAATACGACATATACATCGGCATAACACAACAGGATTCAAAGGCTTACAATTTCAAACATAGTAGCAGACCAACTTTTAAATTCTCCAACTTCTTCAACACAGCAATCCTCATAACAAACATCCAAAACCAAACCCTCAACTTCCAAATTTTTCTACTTCTCCAACTTACCAACTCATATCAAACTCCCATCACCCACGAACGACATAAATCAATCGCATTGTAACAAAAATCAGGCATGGATACTAAAGAAGTGAAGCAAACCATGAATGTAAGTATCTCTACCGTTCTCAAGTTTTTAATTCGATTTTTCATGATTTTTCGTACATGCTGGAGACGGTATTGGTTCGGGACTGGTCTATGGAACACCACAGTCGTATTCGGTGACCACCTGCTGAACATACCTGGAATGTTCCATCAGTGGTTCCCGAACACCCCTGTGGTGTTCCATAAGTAGTTCCCGAACACCCCTGTTCTGTTCTATCAGTTGTTCCCGAACCCCCTATGTTGTTCCATCATTTGTCCCCAAACACCACTATGGTGTTCCATAACCTCTTACAGAACAGAAACTTTTCAAGATATTTTTTATTGAATTTTTTTTTTGATGTAAACAGGATTCAAACACGTTGACTACCAAGGGTAGTGTTGCTCCGATTATGAACGAGATTAAACCCATTCAAGATATCGTTATGTATTACACAAATGTGTTCACGACTTATGAAATGTTTATATCTCGTGATGCATTGTTTGATTGGGTGCGTGCTACGGGAAAGGAACATGGAATGGTGATAGTAATTATCAGATTAGATAGTGGGTCGTGTAAGAAAAGAGCTCGATTAGTTCTGACATGTGAACGTAGTGGGAATTACCGTAAATTCAAGAAGGTTGGAAAGTTGTCTGGAGTAGATAACGAAGAGGCTACTATTGAAAAGGACTTTGTGAGGAATTACCAAAGAGGAAAAGAGAAACTGGAATGAAGAAGTGTAGTTGTCCATTTCATTTGAGGGGTAGACAAGTATCAGTTGATAGACCTTGGGCATTGGATGTTCAATGTGGTGTCCACAATCATCCAACTGCAGACTATTTGGAAGGCCACTCATATGTTGGCCGATTATCACCGAAGGAGAAGGACTATGCCATTGATTTGTCTCACACAAATAATAAACCCAAGGACATTTTGTTTGGGTTAAAAGAAAAATTTGTAGATAATAAGTCCACAATAAGGACTATCTACAATGCTCGTTTGCAAAATAGAGTTGTAGAGCGTGAGGGTCGATCTCAAATGCAGCAACTTGTGTTTAAGTTGAATGAGCATGGATATTTATATCATCACCTTTCCTGTGAGAAGACCGAAGTTGTCAAGAATATTTTCTTCCCTCACCTAACAAGCGTAGAGTTATTGCAATATTTTTCGAGCGTCCTCTTTATGGATTGTACATACAAGACAAACAGGTATAAGTTACTGTTAGGTCTCAAGGTGCTCAAATAGGCTAGGGGGGGTTGAATAGCCTATGTCCAATTTTAAAAATTGTTACTTCACTTAAGATTAGAAAGAATTTTGCATTGGAATAGAGTGAAGTATAGGACAAGTTCAAGATGACTGATCTTGATAGGACAAGATCAGCTGTTTTGAAAGCAGTTGGAATTCTGGGAATTAATGAGTAAAAACAAATCACAAGCACAGAAAATAGATAGACAAGAAATTTAATATAGTTCACACTTATAAGTAAGTGCTACGTCCACAACCAAAGTGGTCAACTTTGGATTTGAAAATCGTGTACTATATTTTCCACTAGAATCTTTACAATATAGATCACTAATGGATCGTGTACAAAAATTTGTTGACCAAGTGTTTGCGGGAGAATTAATATCTACAAAGATACAATTCTCGTGTGCTTTGAATGCTAAAGATTGCAATCAATGAAGAGCTATAAAGACTAATAGTCTCAGTTTGGAGCTCTTCAAAGAAAGTTTTTTTAGATTTAACTTTGAAGCTTTTAATGAACTAGCTTGATGAGGATGAAGAATTCAGAGTTATAAATTTAGAGCTATTGATTCATAGAGTTCTTCAATGCTTCAATAGAGTCTTCTATTTATACTTGGGGAAGCCATTGTAGCCGTTAGAGATCTTCAGCATTTGGAGAATTTGAATTTAAATGCATTAAATGCTCTAATCTTGTTGTTGAGATCTGATAGGTAGTTCTGCCGGGTTCAGTCTGAATTCTGTCATTTTGCCAAAAATAAGTAGACAGTTGATGCAGGCAGAATGTCCTTTTTCTAAGATGAATGCCTAATAAGGAAAGAGTCTTTAATGAAGTTTGCAGGTTATCGTTTTATCAAAGTCAATGAATGATTTTGCCGATAAGCTAAAGGCACATCTTCAGACAAGTCTAGATCGGACGATCATTAGGTCTTCAACTTTGCTGATGAAGCTTGGCTGAAACAAACTTGTCCGATGACTTGATGGACTCTACTGATGCGAACTTGGCTGATGACTTGAAGACAGCTGATCTGAACATGACTGATTTTCAACAGGCTATCTTCTGAAGACTGAGCTACTTACAATAAGCAATCCTAAGCTATTCAAGCGATGTCTAAGTACAAGTTGCCACTCTAATAGACACGCAGACCCATTAGTCACCTTGGCTTATGTAACGCCCGCACCATTTGCATTATTTGCATCCTTCCTATGTTATGTCTTGCATTTTGATGCTATCATTTCATGTGCAAATCTTATTCTTTTACACTTACAATTGAGTTTGTTGGGCACCTTTTTAGTATATAAAAATGTGTTAGGAGTTGCTTGGTTAAGTGCATTTGAGTTGATATGCATATAAAGCTTCATTTTATGTGTTTGGGATTGTGTGGTATGCCTTAGAATTGGAGTTTTAACACTTTTGTACACTGGAGGGCTTCGCACGACCGTGCGCCTTGTTTGGCACGGCCGTGCGAGAGTAACAGAATGTTGGGTTTGTGATTTTGGGTTTGGCACGACCGTGCGCCTCATAGGGCACGACCGTGCGAGGCTAATCCGAGAATCCGAGAATGGGCCAGCTTTGGCACGGCCGTGTGCCAAATTGTGGCACGACCGTGCGAGGAGGTACGGACAGAATTTCTGATTTGTAATTTTCTTGACTTTAGACCTTGGACTCTTGGCTGTAAATGTTGTACATTGGGCTTGACCTTTTGACCATATTTAAGTCACTCTTCACCATGAGAGAGACTCCAAAACATTTCATTTCTTCCTAAAGCCTAGAGAGTTTGTGTGGGAGATGCATAGTGAGATTAGTGTGTGTATTCATCTCCTTCTTCATCCCACCATAGATTCTTGCATGCAACACCATCTTTGGACTGCTTAAGACTTGGGGAATCCATTGCTAAGCTTGGATTGAGAATTCATTGGGTAGATTTTCTTGTGGAGGTAAGCTACTACCCCTTGTTCTCCCTCTTTTATAAGTTGTTATACATGTTAGACTTGTTAGATGATGATACATGTTAGAAATCATCAAATTTGAGTATGTTTGACTATGTTGACTTTTCAAATTCGTGGTTGACTTTTTGGTTGTGTTTAAAGACTCATGTTTACATGTTTGAATTGTGAATTATGAGTAGTAATTGTTAAGTTTACGGTATGATTAATTCGCGTAAGCTCGAACTCATTAGAAACCGAAAATGACTCTAATGGAGTTCGTTAGGATTTCATAATCAAAGAGACCACGTGTGTGATTTGGGAATACTTGAATGATTCGAGTGATTCGTTAGAAAATATGGTTACACCGATTGTGTGTTTGATATTACATAATTTGTCGTAATTATTGTGAGTTGGTTATTTGTGGTGTGAGATTATTATAACTCACTTGTGACATTCATATTATTGTCAATTGTTGTTGTTGTGGTATACTCCCTACTTTGGAGTATGACCTTTTATGTTTAAATGTCGAGTAAACATCTACTTGTGCATTTAGTTAAGTCCATGGCATATTTGTTGGCGGTGTATTGACGCTCGATTATTGCGTGAGCTGGGGCTACGTAATAGTCGAAGGCCAATACATCGGGCCTCGCCCTACCGTTGGCCGCGGTAGGGGTATAGCGCCATTTGTTGTACGGAATAAACGCAACCATGGTAAGCTATATCCGTGGTAGATTCTTGGGTTGTAGGGATCGAGATCACCCGTCGACGTGAATACAGAAAATGGTTCACATGTGTGTTTTGGTTATTGGTTTCTTGTTCGAGCACGTCAACAACGGCTCTTCATTGGTATATTATTGGTTGGTTGGTTGGAAGTGTTGGTTTGGTCGGAGGTGTACCTCGACACCGTATCCTTTTTAATGTGTTTACTTATAGCTCTTATGTGCTTCCTATATGAACGACTGTTGGTCATGGTTTCCAACCGGTATGGGACGGTTGGCGATCGTCGAGCCTCTCTCGTGTAGTATGGGGTTGTTTGGTTATGTGCGATACATGTTATTCCTGTTTAATATTGAATTGATGTTATTATAACATGAATACTTGTTATATTTATTGTCTTGCATCTAGCATGACATATTGTTGCATTAGTAGCTTATTGAGTTTTCAACTCACCCCGTTTGTTTTCATTTGTTTTCCTTAGATCAAGCGCCGGCAAGGAATCCTTAGTGTGCGAGTTCGGGTTCGTTGGGCGACTTCTTTTGGTAGTGCACCTTGTGCCTAAGTGTTTTATTTTGGTGAGGCCGAGGGTGTACTTGTTACTTAAACAATGTATTTGTTGGGTAGTAGTCTTGATTGTTATATGTTATATTCTTTTGTTGTGCCGGCATGGTTGCCGTGCGGTTGTATGTACTTGTTAACTTTTATTCCACGTACTCTGATGTGTTTATATATGTACCGAGTATTATAGCTCGAGTTTGTTGTCGCTAGCTAACGTGTTGTTTTCTCCGGCTTGTTTCGCCGTCGAGGTTTAGTACTGTTTAAACGATTTTGATGTTTAAAGAAAACTTGCACGTGCATTACAGGGTTTTCTCATGACTTTGCATTCCTTTAAATGGAATTTTTGAGATGCTATTTTCGTGGTTTTCCGCATTGTCTCGCGGCTCGAACGGGATTCACATCGGATCTCGGGTCGGGTCACGACAGTTGGTATCAGAGCATAAGTTAGCTAGCCGAGAGAGGATCTTTGGCTTAGGAGGGTTGGTTGTGTGTTTAAGTCGTTAACGTCGAGTGTTTATTGCAGGTGATTCACCATGGTTGAGACTAGACACGGCGTTAATACTGAGGATGGTGGCTCGAGTGGAGCGGGAATCCTGCGGTGAACAGGTAATACTCCACCGCCCACACGGCCTAGAGTTCAACCTACGGGACAGCCGGGGGTACACTGAGATGCCGTTAATCGAATGAAGGGATAGTGAATATGATGCAAGGATTCATGCAATGATGGAGATGAACAAGAATATAGAGTTACGGCAGGCAATGGCAGGATTGGGTCAGGCAGGAGGTCACAGGGTGGCCCAACCAGCTGGGGGCAACGGGGATTATGACCGGAGACTAGGGAGGTTTTTGAAAATGAAGCCAAGGAGCTATGACGAGGAGCCGGATCCGATGAAGGCGGAAAGGTGGATAGAGTCAATTGAGAAGATCTTTGCAGCGATTGATTGTACGGATGGTGACAAGATTAAATTCGCAGCTTTTAAGTTAGAGGATGCCGCTGAACATTGGTGGCGAGTACTCGAGGCGAGTTGGGTACAAGAAGGTGTAGAGAGAACTTGGGAACTATTTCTGCGACAGTTCAGGAACCATTTTGTTCCTGACGTGGTACAGGCAAAGAAGGAAGTAGAGTTTTTGAGTCTTGAGCAGGGAACGTTGACAGTGGGACAGTATTCCGCGAGGTTCACGGCATTGGCACGATATTGTTCACATTTGATCCCGACGGAAGAAAAGAAGGTCTATAGGTTTGTTAAGGGATTGAGGACGGAGTATAGGAAGCAACTGTTACCGCTTGATTTACCGAGTTACCAAAGTGCGGTAGATAAAGCGTACAAGATCGAACATGACATCGAGGAGCACCGGGGTAAGCCGGGCAATAAGGATGGTAATCAGCAGTCGTCGCAGCAAAACTGGAAGAAACAGAACACAGGTGGGACTCCTAACAGGGGGAAGAATGTGGTTAGACCGACAGGCCAAACGGGACAGCAACCGGGAGGCCAGGGACAGCGTGAGTCGAGGTTTACTTGTAATTTCTGCAAGAAGGCTGGGCACTCGGAGGAGAGATGTTGGATGAAACAGGGGAGGTGCTTGTTGTGTGGTGATGATAGGCATTTTCAAAAGGACTGTTCGAGGAATAGGGGTTTGCCTCAGGGTGGTGCACAACCGAACACGGGGGTGAAGAGGAACAACGATGGTCGACCGAGGGTTCAGGGTCGAGTGTTCGCTTTAGATCGAGGGTGTTCCCGACGCTCCCAACGTGATAGGAGGTACTTTATTTGTCTCGAGAGAGCGAGCCCGAGTCCTTATAGATCCGGGTCATCACACTCCTATGTTGCATCTCACTTTGCATGCCACTTGCATACTATGCCCGAATTTGTCTTATGTGTTAGAGGTGTCTACTCCGATGGGAGAGTGCCTAGTTGCTTCGATGTTCATCGTGCATGCGGTTATTATTGATGATCATGTTTTGCTTGCGGATTTGGTAGTGTTGCCAATCCGTGATTTTGATGTTATTTTGGGCATGGATTGGTTGCACACTCATCATGCCATAGTTGATTGTCGTAAGAAAATTGTCACCTTTGAATTGCCTCATATGCTTCCATTTATGTTTGAGGGTGATAAATGCATGGGTGGTATTCGTATGATATCGGCTTTGAAAGCCCGGAAGTTGTTGTCACATGGGTGTCTTGGGTATTTGGCATGTGTAGTTGATAAGTCTAAGAAAGTTGTTATGTTGGAGGATGTCCCAATTGTGCGGGAATTTCCGGATGTGTTTTCTTCGGAGTATGACTTGCCTCCAGATAGAGAGTTGGAATTTTGTGTGGAATTGTTGCAAGGTACCGCTCCGATGTCAAAGGCACCGTATCGTATGGCACCGCGAATTGAAAGAGTTAAAGGTGCAGTTGGAGGAGTTGTTGAAACGGGGTTTCATCGGCCGAGTGTATCGCCGTGGGTGCACCGGTTTTGTTTGTGAGAAAGAAAGATGGGTCCTTGAGATTGTGTATTGACTACCGGGAGCTGAATCAGGTGACTATTAAGAACAAATACCCCTTGCCACACATTGATGATCTGTTTGACCAACTACAGGGCTCAGTTGTGTACTCTAAATTCGATCTTCGGAGTGGTTACCATCAACTGAAAGTTAGGGCGGAAGATATACCGAAGACGGCATTTCGAACGTGATACGGGCATTTCGAGTTTGTTGTGATGCCATTTGGGTTGACAAATGCACCGGCGGTGTTCATGGATTTGATGAATAGGATATTTCTGCCTTATCTAGACTGTTTCGTGGTGGTGTTTATTGATGATATTCTGGTGTACTCCAAATCCCGGGAGGAGCACGAGAAACATTTGAGGATTGTGTTGTCGGTGTTGAGGGAAAAGAAGTTGTATGCAAAATTCAGCAAGTGTGCATTTTGGCTAGAGGAGGTCTCGTTTCTAGGCCATGTAGTTTCGGGAGATGGTATTTCGGTAGATCCGCTTAAGGTCGAGGCGGTGGTGAAATGGAAGAGACCCGAGTCGGTAACGGAGATTCGAAGCTTCTTGGGTTTTGCGGGTTATTATCGGAGGTTTATAGAGGGGTTTTCAAAGATTGCGACCCCGATGACTAACTTGACCCAAAAGAATAAACTTTTGTATGGGATGACAAATGCGAGGCGAGTTTCCAAGAAGCGAAGAAGAGGTTGACCACGGCTCCGATCTTGGCACTACCGAATGGACAGGATGGGTTGGTGATATACAGTGATGCGTCGAAAGAGGGATTGGGTTGTGTTTTGATGCAAAACGGGAGAGTAATTGCATATGCTTCTCGGAAGTTGACCTCGTTTGAACAGAATTATCCTACCCACGACATTGAATTGGCTGCGATCATCTTTGCCCTACACAAGTGGAAACACTATCTCTACGGGGCCAAGTTTGAAGTGTTCACCGACCACAAAAGCCTCAAGTACATATTTTCCCAAAAGGAGTTGAACAACCGACAACGGAAATGGATTGAAAAGCTTAAGGACCACGATTGCACTATCTTGTACCATCCGGGAAAGCAAACGTGGTAGCGGATGCGCTTAGCCGAAGGGCGTACATGTCTTGCTTAATGACCCGTGAATGGAAGATGCTTGAGGATATTCGAGATTGGAGTCCGAGTAGATCGAGACGGGAGTGATTTTGCGAACCTTCGGGCTACGCCGGCATTGATTCAAAGGATTAAAGGGACACAAGAGGACGACCCGGAGTTGAAGGCGTTGATTGATGGGTTGAATGAAGAAAAGACGAAAGATTTTGCGAAGAACAATGATGGGATCCTTGTGTTTCGAAACAGAATTTGTGTACCGGCGATAGATGAGGTAAAGAGACAAGTGTTAGAGGAGGCTCACAAGTCTAGATACACGATTCATCCGGGGAGTACTAAGATGTATCGAGATTTGAAGAGAAATTTTTGGTGGAGTGGTATGAAGAGAGAGGTGGCGGAGTTCGTGTCGAGATGCTTGACGTGTCAACGTGTAAAAGCTGAACATCAACAACCGGCAGGCTTGTTACAACCATTGGAGATTCCGGAGTGGAAATGGGAGAATATAGCGATGGATTTTGTGACAGGGTTGCCAAAGACTCGTAAGGGTCATGATGCAGTTTGGGTGATTATTGACAGGTTGACCAAATCGGCACATTTCCTTCCGATTGCGATGACTTACCCGATGGATAGACTTGCTACCTTGTACGTACAGGAGATCGTGAGGTTACATGGGGTACCGGTTAGCATAGTGTCGGATCGAGATCCACGGTTCACTTCGCGGTTTTGGCAGTCACTACAGGATGCTTTGGGTACGAAGTTAGCGCTTAGTACGGCTTTTCACCCACAGACGGACGGAAAATCGGAGAGGACTATACAAATACTTGAGGACATGTTGCGAGCTTGTTCGATGGATTTCAAGGGAGTTTGGGATTCACACATACCATTGATAGAGTTCGCGTACAACAACGGCTACCGATCGACCATTGAGATGGCTCCTTATGAAGCATTGTATGGGAGAAAGTGTCGCTCTCCAATTTGTTGGGATGAAGTCGGCGAAGCAAAGATTTGGGGTCCTGACATGGTGCACGAGTCGGTTGAGAGTGTGAAGCTCATTCGGGAAAGACTGAAAACGGCTCAAAGTCGACAAAAGAGTTATGCGGATCATCGGCGGAGGGACCTAGAATTCGAAGTGGGTGATCATGTGTTCTTGAAGGTTTCGCCACGAATTGGGGTCAAAAGGTTTGGTAAGAAAGGGAAAATGACTCCAAGGTTTATTGGCCCGTTTGAGATTCTAGAAAGGGTTGGGAAGTTGGCCTACAGACTTGCCCTACCACCGTCGATGTCGGGCATTCATTCGGTGTTCCACGTATCCATGCTGAGGAAGTACTTATCGGATGCATCGCACATTTTGGAGTATGAGCCGGTAGACTTGACACCCGACTTATCCTATGTTGAGCAGCCCGTGAGGATACTTGACACTAAAGAACAAGTGTTAAGGTCGAAGTCCATTCCCCTTGTGAAAGTCTTGTGGAGAAGTCATAACATCGAGGAGGCCACTTGGGAGTTAGAACATGAGATGCGAGAAAAGTACCCTTCTTTGTTTGTGGAGTTTGGTAAGTAAATTCGTGGACGAATTTATTCTAATGGGGTGAGGGTGTAACGCCCGCACCATTTGCATTATTTGCATCCTTCCTATGTTATGTCTTGCATTTTGATGCTATCATTTCATGTGCAAATCTTATTCTTTTACACTTACAATTGAGTTTGTTGGGCACCTTTTTAGTATATGAAAATGTGTTAGGAGTTGCTTGGTTAAGTGCATTTGAGTTGATATGCATATAAAGCTTCATTTTATGTGTTTGGGATTGTGTGGTATGCCTTAGAATTGGAGTTTTAACACTTTTGTACACTGGAGGGCTTCGCACGACCGTGCGCCTTGTTTGGCACGGCCGTGCGAGAGTAACAGAATGTTGGGTTTGTGATTTTGGGTTTGGCACGACCGTGCGCCTCATAGGGCACGACCGTGCGAGGCTAATCCGAGAATCCAGAATGGGCCAGTAGCTTTGGCACGGCCGTGTGCCAAATTGTGGCACGACCGTGCGAGGAGGTACGGACAGAATTTCTGATTTGTAATTTTCTTGACTTTAGACCTTGGACTCTTGGCTGTAAATGTTGTACATTGGGCTTGACCTTTTGACCATATTTAAGTCACTCTTCACCATGAGAGAGACTCCAAAACATTTCATTTCTTCCTAAAGCCTAGAGAGTTTGTGTGGGAGATGCATAGTGAGATTAGTGTGTGTATTCATCTCCTTCTTCATCCCACCATAGATTCTTGCATGCAACACCATCTTTGGACTGCTTAAGACTTGGGGAATCCATTGCTAAGCTTGGATTGAGAATTCATTGGGTAGATTTTCTTGTGGAGGTAAGCTACTACCCCTTGTTCTCCCTCTTTTATAAGTTGTTATACATGTTAGACTTGTTAGATGATGATACATGTTAGAAATCATCAAATTTGAGTATGTTTGACTATGTTGACTTTTCAAATTCGTGGTTGACTTTTTGGTTGTGTTTAAAGACTCATGTTTACATGTTTGAATTGTGAATTATGAGTAGTAATTGTTAAGTTTACGGTATGATTAATTCGCGTAAGCTCGAACTCATTAGAAACCGAAAATGACTCTAACGGAGTTCGTTAGGATTTCATAATCAAAGAGACCACGTGTGTGATTTGGGAATACTTGAATGATTCGAGTGATTCGTTAGAAAATATGGTTACACCGATTGTGTGTTTGATATTACATAATTTGTCGTAATTATTGTGAGTTGGTTATTTGTGGTGTGAGATTATTATAACTCACTTGTGACATTCATATTATTGTCAATTGTTGTTGTTGTGGTATACTCCCTACTTTGGAGTATGACCTTTTATGTTTAAATGTCGAGTAAACATCTACTTGTGCATTTAGTTAAGTCCATGGCATATTTGTTGGCGGTGTATTGACGCTCGATTATTGCGTGAGCTGGGGCTACGTAATAGTCGAAGGCCAATACATCGGGCCTCGCCCTACCGTTGGCCGCGGTAGGGGTATAGCGCCATTTGTTGTACGAAATAAACGCAACCATGGTAAGCTATATCCGTGGTAGATTCTTGGGTTGTAGGGACCGAGATCACCCGTCGACGTGAATACAGAAAATGGTTCACATGTGTGTTTTGGTTATTGGTTTCTTGTTCGAGCACGTCAACAACGGCTCTTCATTGGTATATTATTGGTTGGTTGGTTGGAAGTGTTGGTTTGGTCGGAGGTGTACCTCGACACCGTATCCCTTTTAATGTGTTTACTTATAGCTCTTATGTGCTTCCTATATGAACGACTGTTGGTCATGGTTTCCAACCGGTATGGGACGGTTGGCGATCGTCGAGCCTCTCTCGTGTAGTATGGGGTTGTTTGGTTATGTGCGATACATGTTATTCCTGTTTAATATTGAATTGATGTTATTATAACATGAATACTTGTTATATTTATTGTCTTGCATCTAGCATGCCATATTGTTGCATTAGTAGCTTATTGAGTTTTCAACTCACCCCGTTTGTTTTCATTTGTTTTCCTTAGATCAAGCGCCGGCAAGGAATCCTTAGTGTGCGAGTTCGGGTTCGTTGGGCGACTTCTTTTGGTAGTGCACCTTGTGCCTAAGTGTTTTATTTTGGTGAGGCCGAGGGTGTACTTGTTACTTAAACAATGTATTTGTTGGGTAGTAGTCTTGATTGTTATATGTTATATTCTTTTGTTGTGCCGGCATGGTTGCCGTGCGGTTGTATGTACTTGTTAACTTTTATTCCGCGTACTCTGATGTGTTTATATATGTACCGAGTATTATAGCTCGAGTTTGTTGTCGCTAGCTAACGTGTTGTTTTCTCCGGCTTGTTTCGCCGTCGAGGTTTAGTACTGTTTAAACGATTTTGATGTTTAAAGAAAACTTGCACGTGCATTACAGGGTTTTCTCATGACTTTGCATTCCTTTAAATGGAATTTTTGAGATGCTATTTTCGTGGTTTTCCGCATTGTCTCGCGGCTCGAACGGGATTCACATCGGATCTCGGGTCGGGTCACGACAGCTTAGACTTAGGTTATGGATACAAGCAAATCTATATAAAATACAACAATTACCTTTGTTGAAAATTGTTGGTGTGACGTTGACACAAATGACATTTCATATTGCAGCCGCGTATTTGGAGTTCGAGCGGGAAGAGAACTATATGTGGGCGTTGACAGTCTTAAAAGGATTGATGGATCAATTCTCTCTACCCCACGTGATTGTTTCTAACAGAGAACTTGGTTTAATGAATGCAATTCAGAAAAATTTTCCCAACTCGAGACATTTCCTTTGTCGGTGGCACATTAACAAGAATATTTTGGTAAATTGCAAGAAATTGTTCCGTGTGAAAGATAAATGGGATTGTTTTTCTAAGATTTGGAATACGTTGGTTCTCGCAGATTCTGAGTCAAATTATAATAATTTTTTACAAAGACTCCAGTCAGATTTCAAAGAATATTCGCTTGCCGTTAAATATATCATGAAACAATGGTTGATGCCATACAAGGAAAAAATTGTGGCTTTGTGGACGGATACAGTCATGCATTTCGACAATACCACAACAAATAGGTATCTATCCTTTTAATATCAGTGTTTATTTTATTATTTTATATATTTTTGTTAGATTTATACTTAATAAGGTTGTAACTTGTATTTCAGGGTGGAGAGTCAACATGCATTGTTGAAAAGACAGCTTGGCTCGAATCAGGGTAACTTTGAGACATGTTGGCGATAGATTCACACCCTCATTTAGACTTCACACACAGCAATCAAACATTCATTTGAGAAGAGCAAAAATGTTGTCCAGTATAAATACAAATCAATTGTATTTAGAGAGCTGCGAGGGATGGTGTCGATACATGGATTGAACTTGATATATGATGAATTGAGCGTTATTGGTGAACATGGTGTAGACCCTTTGTTGTGTGGGTGTATACTGAGAAAGAGATGTGGACTGCCTTGTGGTCATGAGATTGAAGAATATAAGAGATTGGACATGCCAATTCCACTTGATAAGGTTGACGCCTTTTGGATAAAGTTAGATATCATACCTCCAAAGGTAGAAGATCCTGGTATAGTCAAAGAAATGGGTAATCGATTTAAACAAGAAATTGTTAAGCTTTCATCCAAGTGGGAACAAGCACATGGGCCAGAGAGGTTGTTAATTTTAAAGAGATTGACCGAAATAAATCAACCACCAACGACATCACTTAATCATCCTGTCGAGGGTCAGAAAATTCTTACTCGTGGTCGTCCTAAGTCCATAAAGGCTAAAAAAGACAAGTCAACCAAACGTGATCCAAGTAAGTTTGAGTATGTCTAGTCCATTGAAGATAGCTGTTAACCATGTGAAGAGATTGCCTACGAGGTTGGTCCATCGATTAAACAACCTCTTACTCTCACTACGACACCTAAGCCAAAGAAGAAACATGTATTTTTTTTATCGTTTTTTAAGATAGATTGAACAGTCATTTAACATGGTTGTACGCTAACGAAACAAAGAATTGATACATCTTATTTCAATAGGTTGTCCGGCAAAGGACTCGACTTGCGACTATAAGTGGCTTTATCCAACAACTACCATCCCACTTGCACAATTGGATTGTAGAGACTAAAAATGTTAAAAGTGATGGTCATTGTGGATTCCGTTCCGTAGCAGACCAACTTGGCTTCACAGAGGAATCATGGGGTAGGATTAGAGGAGCACTTCTTCACTAGTTGACAGTTAACCAAGAGTTATACAAAAATGTTTTCATTGAACATGGTCTCGTTGAAGAAGTGTTGGAGATTCTAGACTACTATAAGGATCCTGCACCTAAGGAACATTTATTTTGTTTGCCAGAAATGGATCATTTAGTAGCATCGGCTTTTAATGTTGTGCTCGTGTCTTTGGATTTGCGAATTTTGATGACGTATTTACCCTTAAGAACCCCAATCCCAAGTGATCCGAAGATGATATGTATTGGATTTGTGAATAATAATCATTATATTCTGGTACACACCATATCAAGGATATTATCTGAAGTTATTTATGTTATATATATCCATGATATTAATATGTAGTATATTTGTAGCATGCGAAGGTCCTGCCTGATGTGGTCCCTCATCACCTAGACCCCCTAATGCATCATATGCTCGTAGGATCACTGACTCAAACTCTTCTCTGGAGATAGATCGGTCTCCAGATCTCAATCGTTGCACTATCGGTTGCATCAAACCCCGTGCTGATCTGACAATGTCCCAAGCATCTAGCGGAGTAGTATCAGCTACGTTGATGACGTAGGAGGACCGACGGTCGAGGTCTTGAACTATGGGATGTGAATGTGTATGATACCATTCAAGATATGAATGGTCACACTGTCCTGCTGGTCGGGCAGGTCTACCAAGTCTCTCGTCAGATAACACATGACTATCCCATTGTACAAAGTACTTGACAAGGGCCCCCCATATCGCCGCAGTCTATTGGGTTTCCTTCCTGGGGACACCGGGAGCAATAGGGATGTATGGAATTGTCGGCACATATCCAAACTGTTGCAGGACTCGACCAGAATGATATGGCTCCATAATAGTATTTGCTGAGATGCATCCATGGTAATACGAAATTAGGTGGAATGGAAAATGTTGTCTCACCGTCTCCGTATAGGGCTTCCAAATAACCTGTAACAATTTTAAAAACAAAAAATTACAACATGTAACTTTAACATGAGATTTTAATGTATACAAATATATAAAAACACAGTAATACTCACTTCACTGGGTTTAAGGGAGTCAAGAACCTCACGCACTGCCATTAATCTTTCTATAGATGCTCCTTGTCCAGCCTTTGGTAGCCACCTCTTTGCAAGAGGATTTTCATCATTGTACTGAACATTATGTGGAGGTCTAAACATTGGGAATCGTTCGTATATCCATGCCTACATGAAATGCAATAAGAAGACACAATAATCAGTTCATAATCTAATAAATATTTATTTCAACATATTGAAAATAAGTAAAAATATGAATTTATTACCTCTAATAACGTGGAATATCCGGCCATATGTTTGGTTGTGACTCTAGACGCTAGCCCAAGCTATCTATAGAGATAAGCTAGAGTAGCAGCTCCCCATGCATATATATGAACCCTCTCAAGATTAGCCAGGAACTCCAAGTAAGATGTCTGGACCCGAGTCCTACTCTTATTAGCAAAAGCTGTACAATCTAAGGTGTATAATAAATAAGCCCTAGTTGAGAATGCACGCCTTTTTGGATCATTTGACATAGTATCTTGACTAAACCTCTCCCTAAGCCACTCTAGCCTCACAGAAGATCCCTTCGCACCTCGCATTCCTTCTATCGCTTCAACGTAAGAAACTCCCCAACCATTGCTCAACATCATAAGTAGTGGTTGGTGTAAAACGCCGTCTTGATAAAACTGGAGTCCCTGTGATCGGAAGACCTGTAAGGCAAAATACATCATCCAATGTGATTGTCAATTTGCCAAAGGGTAGATGAAAGCTATTGGTCTCAGGGTGCCAGCGTTCCACAAATGCACTGACCAAGACTTTGTCAACTTTAAAGTACGATGTTCACCTTAATCGAAACAACTTGGAGGCTTTGACAACATCCAACCACAAAGGGTCACAAACTTCCTTACGATAACTCCATTGAACTAGTTTCTCAGTATGATTGTTACACCTGAGAAGCTCTCTTTCTTCCCCCTGCCATATCAATCGTGCTACGTGTGACTCATAAGTAATCAGTAGAGATGGATTAACAAGACCACCGGGAAATAGGGTATATGTCACGTCTTCTCTCTCCTCTCTAACATTTTCTTCTCCCTCATCTCCAACATCTTCCTCTCTATACTCTCCAAAACCAGCATCTCTTTCAAAATTATAATCAGTCATCTGTATAGGAGGATATTCTTGTTCCTGTGGGACGTGTGGGGGATCCTCAGGATGTTGTTGTTCACGCTGACCTCTTTCTCTTCTGTTCGAAGTAGTGGGTCTTTTTCTTTCATATACATTTGCTAATTTACCTGCAATAATCACAATATGGATTAGCAGAGATTGAAGAAACCAACTATAGGGTTCGGGAAGGTCTGAAGGAACACCATATTGGTGTTCGAAAAGGTCTGAAGGAACACCATAGTGGTGTTTGGGAATGACTCATAGAACACCACAGTGCTGTTCGGGAATGACAGATGGAACACCATAGTGGTGTTCGGGAACAACTTATGGAACACCACAGAGGTGTTCAGGTATGGTTGTGGAACATTGCAGAGGTGTTCGTGAAGCCTTTCCCGAACACCACTGCGGTGTTCCTTCAACCAGTCCCGAACACCACTGTGGTATTCCTTCGGCCAGTTCCATAATAATATAACAAAAATTAACAAAACCCAGCAAATAAAATAATATTCAATACACAAATTGAAACGATTTGAACTTAAAAATAGAGAAATTTCATACCTAGGGCTTTCCTTATTGTGAAATCAAAGTTTCTCTTTGTCTTCTTCTTCCTTTTCTTCCTTTTCTTCTTCTTCCTTCTCCAAAATTGCTAGGTTGCTTTTGGGGAGTTTGCAGAATGGAGGTGTGCAAATTATTGAGTTTGAAATTGGAAACACATGCAATGGAGGGCTCAATATACTACAAATTGTTGATGTTGCGGGAAACGTTTGAATTAAGGTTGGTGTATTGAGAAATGGGGGTGGGTGTGGTGATATTGGGTGGGTGTATTGGAAAAGAAATAATGAGTTAATTGAGAGGGTAAAATAGAAAATGTTGGGTGGTGTATTTAGAAATTAGGTTGGTGTAGAATTAGTGGAGGGGGTGTATTAAGAGAAGTGGTGTATTAATAGGAAAATGTGGTGTTAATAACGTTACTCAATAAAAAAAAAAACATATTAACCAATATCATCTTAATCCCTCCCCCAATTTTTCTACCATCTCTACCATCGTTATTTCCTCTCTCTCTCTCTCTCTCTCTCTCTCTCTCTCCCGCCCTCAGCGAGATCTACATCCTTCTCTTTGATTATGTCACCCAAATCACCCCTCCCTAAATGGCCTCTTCATATCTCTCTTCCAGCCTTGGAAAAGAAGGATCGGGTCAACCTTCCAGATGTAGTCTCTAGCTGAGTTGGTGACGAAGGCGTTGCCGGAGAAACCGACGGCAACGTCGTTGGCATCAGAGGCAGAGCTGGACGAAGCGGGGTCGTGGAGGGTGGTGAGGAAGAGGCGGCTGTTGGATTCAAGTTTGAATGTTCTTCTCTCTCTCCCCCTCCCCCCTCCCCCCCACATCTCTCTCTCTCTCTCTCTCTCTCTCTCTCTCTCTCTCTCAATGTGTATTTGTTGTGTACTATATATGTAACATGAATAAATGAATACAAACAAACTAAGAACCCATTTTGTTCATGTAAATGTATTGTGAAATTGGGTTGGTTTATGAGGCTCATAAGGTGTTTTATGAAATGCCCGAGAGAAATTTGGTCTTTTGGAAAGCAAATTCATGATTTTGCCGTTAACCATGGTCTTTCATCACACTATTCCGGCTGCGAATGTGAGAATCAACATGAAATTACTAAGGGTATTTTTGGGTTTATCGTCAATCAAATTTTGTAAAGTATAGTTATCGTCAATCAAATTTTGTTACTTCCAAAGCACTGGATTTGGCTGAACTCCGATATGGTCTTCAATGTTTGGTTATGATTTTGTGTTTGAGTTTGATACGAGGTCAAAGGGTGAGGGAAAGAAAGCACATGACTAGCACATGTTGATATTATGGGCAATTTCGGGTTTACAAAAAAAATTTAAGCTTTCTTAACAGTAAATCAGATGTTGTGACGTGGTATTTTTTGTAAAATATAGTTATTAATCTGTGAAAAAAAAATTGTAGGGTGAGTTTATCGGACCTTTTCTGATAGTAGAGTGATGAAATTGAGAATTAAACCTAGGAAGAATGATAGAGAATAGATAGATCAAAAGTCTTTAAAAACATTAGTTGAGACATCTCAAAATAAAAAGTATGAACATTTATTCGGGACGGAGGGAGTATAAATATTGAGATGTTGTGTCTTTTCGAAAGATGTTCGTGCAAGTGATGGATCCATCAAGTAAAGAGGAATTAAATCAAGGTAAAATGATGAAAGTAGCATTGATAAAATAAAAAGTAAATAAAAACTTAGAAAAAACAGTTTTACAGGTATTTTTTATAAATCGAATTCACTTGACCCGATCCACTTTGTATTGGTGTACGGTCTCACAGGAAACCTAGTAATAAAAGACTTAGAAAGCAGACACATTTATTAGAACCATGTACTCTTTTTCAGAAATGAAAAAGTACTAAATAAAAACGATTACCCATACATATTAGACCATTTTAGTGTCGTATAAAAGATTACCTTCATCCCCCAAAAAAGCCACTCGCCATATTAGTTTGTCATTAAATAATAAAAAAAAAGATTTCCATTTCTGAAATTATATTATAAATTGCTAATATTTCAAATGAGATACTTCCTTTGAGACACAGGTAGTATACAAATAATCCATCGGTTTGACTAATATCTGTTGAAGGTTATATTCAAATATTTAAGACACAGAATTTCCATAAAGCAACTATAATCACATAAGATATTTGCTCTATCAAACTTGTTTTATATTATACTCCCTCCGTCCCAAATAAATACTTTTTCCTTTTTAATTTGTCTCAAAAATAGTCTCATTTCTAAAAAAATATAACAATTTTAAGGCAAATTTTTAAAAAATACAAACAAGCAAATTTACATCTTAAAATTTTTGACTTATCGAATGAGACTATTTTTTAAGAACGGAGGGAGTATATGAGAGTAAGAGCCCGTTTGGTGTAGCGTTTTGAAAACGTAGTGTTTTAAAAACGCGGCGTTTCTAAAACGCAGATTATTTAAAACGCGGCTTTTTTCTTTATAAATGCGTTTGAGATATTATGTCAAAACGCTGCTTTTTATTCCCTACTGCATTTTGGGAAAAAGTTAGGAATTCCAGCGTTTTAAAACGCAACTGCGTTTTGAAAACGCAGCGTTTTCTACCGCAGCATTGAAACGCTAAATTAAGGAATAAGCTGCGTTTTAACCCTGCGTTTTGGCCAAAACGCGCGAACAAACGGACTCTAAGACTTATGGCATAATGGAACTTATAACTCAATTTTTGACTTATGTGATACATCTCAAAAAGAAAAGAGAGATTATTATTATTATTATTATTATTATTATTATTATTATTATTATTATTATTATTATTATTATTATTTTACCAACTAGGAGTAGCATGAGTAGTAATCGAGTTTGCTTTCTAGACTATTCACCCAAATTCGATTGTACTTGAGATATAATTTCCTAATGCGCGCCGATTGTGCGAGTGTACCTTAAACTTACTTGCCAAGGTGGATTAAGTAGAGTCGCATAAAATCGGACCCAACAAATCACTTTACCAACCAAACTTAAAAGATAAAAAAAAAATAAATAAATAAAAAAATAAAGAAGAAGAAGAAGAAGAGTTTTCTAAACCAAAGGAGATGGCTAGATGACACTTTCATAACCATGGTGCCAAGACCAAGATATCTTACAAAATTGGATTAACTTGTTAGAATTTAATGCAAACTTCAATATAGCTTCTTAGCAATGAGTGAGTAGACTTGAGTATAGGTATATTTTTTCCATGAAAGAGATTGCATGGGTGAACACCTCATTTATTGAAGCCTTCTGCAGCCCCCTTAAATGATGTAGAAAAACGAAATACTCTCTTTTTTCTAAAAACAAGTTCATCTTTTTTAGATTGTTTCAAAAAAAATCTTCACTTTTTAATTATTTTTAATCATTTTATCTTTAATTTAATTGATGAGTCCCATACTTACATGAGTATCCTTGAAAAACACATATTATCATAATATTTATAACATCAATTATCTTTTTTAATTTATGTATATCAGGTTAAACATGATATTTTTTTAAGAACGAAGGGAGTATTACTTTAAGCAATACTAAAGTCAAAGAAGTATCCTTGCAGTCAATTCTAAAATGCATCCAATTGATGATTTCGATGCTATTTCGGGTTGATATAGCATTTCCTAATTTAGGAAAAAAGCTAACATGCACCCTTAAGAAACATGCTAACCACCCAATTATATTTTGTCTAAAAAATTATTAGTGTCAATAGTAGACTATCAAGACAAAATTTACTTAGGTTTTCAATATGTTTCCTTAACTACGTACATTCTGATATTACGAGTTTAAACTTGTGATATTCTTACAAACTTTAGTATTACCGTTGTTGTCGGATCAAATTTACCTAAATTTCCACACAACCCTTTTTATAGAATTAATTGGAAAAACAGTAAACAAGTACTTGTTCTTTGTTAGCAAGCCATCTTCTCTTCCCAATGACATTAATTGATAATGTTGTTAGGACCATTTTGGAAAGAAGAGCAATTTGATATAGCCAAATTAAGACCCAGCAAGTGAGATGTTCACTTTTCCACTTCTTTATCCCGATTTAGTAATCTGAAATTTCTCTCTCCAAAAGCAGTCAGTCACTGACTCTGAGGAGCCATGTTCATGGGGTGTTGAAATTTAAGGACTCAACCAATTTTTTTTCTTTTTCTTTTTTAAGGTTCTGTTAACATTTACAATTTTTTTAAAATTTTTATTTTTTTTATTGGTTCTATATTTTTTTCTCCGTCTTTTTTTTTTTTTTTTACTTTTTCATCTAATCATTACGGCTCTAATTACTCAAATTAGACTCTTTTTTTTAGTGATTTTGTAATAATTGGATGAACAAAGTGGGAGAAAGATAGAAAGAAAAAGCTTGGGGCCAATGAGATAGAAAGTAAAATCTACCAATAAACCACAAGTTACAAAAAAAAATAAAAAATTATGATGATATACAGGGCCTACAAAACTAAGAGCCCCTGGTACAGCGTTTTCAAAACACAGTTTTTTTCTTATAAATTCGTTTAAAATATCACTACGAAATGTAATTTGTTTTTTCGAGTTTTAAAACCTTCGTTTTGAGAAAAAATTATAAATTTTAACGTTTTAAAACGACCTTAATTTAGAAAATGAATATTATTCTGCCGTAACATTAAAACACAATTTTTGTATATATGCTCCATTTTATCTTGTGTTTTAGCCAATATGAACTACCCAACGGGCTTAAAAAAAAAAAAAAAACCACCACCAATCATAAAATAAACTGCAGATTTGAACTGACCAAAAGTTTGAGAACCGATTTCAATCTTTCTCGTTATCTGGTTTTCCTTTTACACTAAGTTTTGAAAAAGTTAGCCTCTAATGATGACACAATAACTCTACCCTTTTTCTGCAAGTGTTTGGACTCTGGACCCCTATCCTTTACCAATGGAGAGTATTGCTAGAAAATACTCGTTCCGTCCCTAAATTATTGTCTGGATTGACCCGGCACACGAATTAAAAAAATTCAATTAACTTAATTATTAATATTAGAATAGTATTAAAAAAATGTGTTGTTTCCTTTAATGCTCATATGTATGTGGCCCATAATTAAAGTAGGAAGAAAAAGTAAGGGTAAAATAGTAAAAGTGATGTTCTAAAAGGGAAAGTTTCAAACATGACAATTATTTTGGGACGGACGAAAAAGGAAAGAAAGACAATAATTTAGGGACGGAGGTAGTTTCAAACTAAATTATTGTCGTACTTTTTATTTTGGTCTGTTTCAAAATAATTATTTTATTTAAAAGTTTTTTTAGGACAATATTTTTACCTATTTACCTTTATTTTTTCTTTATATTTTAATTATAGGCCACATGCACATGGGCATTAAGAAAAACTATACACTATTTCAATATTAATAACTAAATTAATTATTTTTTATTAATACGTATGTTGGATCAAGCAAAATAATAATTAAGAGACGGAGGGAGTAGAACAATAGATAAATGAATAATGTTAACACTTGTTAACCCTTCCTCTGGAGGTTCAAGGAAAAAAAAGTTCTTACAAGTTCAAAGTTTGAAGAAAATGTTTATGTCATTACTTTGGTATCTTTTCATTGGTTTTGTATCACTACATCAGTTAATGACATAATAATTAAATAAATGTACTGAACGTAACACCACAAAAATGCTAAACGTAACATTTTTATGGTGATGTTCCTATTTTGCCCTTGGTCATTTAATTAATTAATTTACATTTATATCAAATTTACTATGATGGCCAACGAGTCCTGGTGGTCATCAACGGTGGTCGACCATGGCAAAGAAAAATCCAATATTTTTTTACAACATACATACGTTTAAATGGAAGAAAAAAAAAATTAAAATTACAAAGAATAGAATAGAAAAAATAACTTCTTTCGGTTGAAAGCAAAAGATTACAAGAGAAAAAAAATTGGAGAGAGAATTTGAGAAAAGGGCAAAGGGCAAAGGGCAATTTCGTTAAGAAAAGTATAGAAAAACAGAATTAATCAACAAATTTGGTTTACAGCAAGCATTAAAGTGTTGTACAATACAACCTATTGATGCAACGATAGTTGTACCGTACAAAGCTTTTATGCTTATTGTAAACCAAATCTGTAGATCAAATCTATCGTTATAACATTACTCATTTCGTAAAATTAAACCAATGGCATACTAGGAACAACACCACAAATAGTGCTGACGTCTAGCATTTTTTATAATGCTGCGTTTAGTATCACTCTAATTAAAGTACTAAAAATTTTCTACGATATCTATAAAACTATGGTAGAACCTAGATTCTTAGGGTTTTGATGTTGCAAAACCAACTTAGTATAATTTCCCATAAAATAGGTTATTAGACTTAATGTAGAAAGAGTTATTGTCCAAGAAACAAAAACAACGAAGATGAATTTGATATGCATAACACAAATAGCCAAGAAATAATTCTGCAGCTTAACTGTTTTGATAAAACAGTTAAGATATAATAGCAAGAATTGTCTCAGTGATATGACACATACTCTCTTAGGAGGAAAACCTATTAAGACAAACCCTAAAAACATGTTTCAAACCTTAAAAAGAATATTCTTTACAAGTTGGCAGCAAGTTGCATGCCACATAGACTGCACTTGACCTGTAAATAGCTCATCTAGCCATTGAACAATGACTAGAATGCAACAGAAACTTTCCAATGATTGCCTATTGTTAGGTTCATGTTGATATGCTCAGAATATAGGCTAGAGGGGGGGGGGTGTGAATAGCCTATATGACCTTTATTAAAAATTCATCCATTAATTTGAAATACATTAAAGTAAATGGATGAAGAGTATAAAAGGTCAAGTCAATTTTTTTAAATGCAACTATGCTGATATGGAAAACAACAGTTTTGCTTCAGCATCTTTCTATTGAAAATAGCATACAAGCTTCATCAGTTTTCCATTAGCAGACCTTATCAACTTAGTCACTGAAGACATGAAGGTTTGCTAGAAAATTGTAGTTATAACATTTGCTAAAATGAATAATTAGGGCACAGGAATAAATAGCAGCAAATGTATAACATAGAAGATTAAATTAGCTGTGTATAAATTAGTACAAGTACATTACAACAGCTGGTTTAATTATTCATTAGATGCACAATAATTATTTTCCAATGGTAGATTGCACAATATATATGAAAACATATATTACAGGAAAGATAAGAAAAAGCTGAATGTAAACAAATATATTTTTATTTTAAAATTCATCAGAGGTTTACTTGAAGGCAAACTTGTTTAGTACATCAACCTAGACTCTCTAATCTAGCAATCTCCCTGGGAAGAAGGAAATTAAAATTGGGATGCCGGGAAGACATATAACCAACCCTCATCCTTTAACTCTCGCCAAGTACCTTAGGGAAAGTACATGGCAGGGCAAAGGCGAGACTGATGTGAGAAGAGGATATTATGGGTTGTTCAAATAACAAGTATTTGAACAACTGAGTGCAAAGCACTCGACCAAATGTGATGACAATTCATTGCACAATTGACAGCCCTTATAATGTAGTACAAGTCTATCGATATGAATGCAATATGGATTATTAGGCTCTAGTTCTTCATCGGACAACTTCAAGCTTTCAATAGTAGGCTGAATGCTTAGTCTCTAGCTATAAATTTGAAATATAGCTACTGAAGAGGTTGTGATGTGACTCCCAACGAGACCCACAAGTTATAACGAACTTGGAACCACGCTTTCGGAATTACCTCGCGAAAACGTACGCCTAGGACTTGAATAACAATCACAAGGATGATCGCAACCCTTAGTTTCGCAATGAACTAAGAACCTTGATCGATTCGAAACCCTTAATTATTGATTAATTAAGAACCACGAATTAGAATATCACACAAACTTAATCCAAAGTTTGCAAAATGCTAACAAACTATGTTTGTCAAGAAAGAGTTTAAACTCACACTATTTTTAATAATAAAATTCTGTCCTTTACAATTGAAGAATGGCACCTTTATATAGGCTTTAGAAAGACAAAACTAATCTAACTAGGACACCTTAAGCTACTAAAAGACTAATAAAAATCTGATCACATTATGACTCCTAGTTAAAAGATAAGATAAAACACTCTTTTAAAGATCAAATAGGACTCTAAGGAATGCAAGATCGGCCTCCTTGGTTCCTAGAAGGTTGGACACGTTTTCAAGTGTGAACACACTTAGGAAACACGTTTTCAAGTGTGAACACACTTAGAAAACACAATTTTGAGCTCCTAAGCTTCTAAACACAGTTGGAATATGTCTTGGATAGATTGGAAGCACTTAGAACTCCTTCACAAGGCTTGCAACAAGGCTGAAACTCTTGGACAACTTTGCACACGTTTTTGAGACTCCTTTTGCACCTTCTATAATACATGGAAACTCCTTGGAAAAGTCTCCCACGGTTTTGGGCAGCCTTGGGGCTTCTTGGGCTTGAATTATATACCAATATGTTGAATTGTATACCAATTTGGCCCCCCCTATTGTCTTCCATGCTTGGGCTTGCTTTTGGGCTTTCAAAACAAGGCTTGAGGCTTCATTTATTCTTTTAATTCTTGGCCTTGTAATTGGACCATATTTTATCTTCAATGGATCATTGATGCTTAGTGGTCCTCCATCATTCCCTCCTCCTTTGGAAGGATTTGTCCTCAAATCAACCTCATCACCTACATCAAAAGGACGTAATTTAAAAATGGAGAAATAAGCACATATATTATCCTCACCATGTAAGTCCACTTTAAATGTCATTTTGTAGACTTGTTTGTTTTCTCCATCCAAGCTTGAACTCCAATCACCGGGATCGAAAATCAATCGAACTTTTCTTGCTCTAACTTGAAGAAGAAACACAACCAAACAACACAATATAAGATGATCAAAGTTGCTAGCATAAATTATATTATATAACAATTGAGCACACCTCAAAGACAAATATCCCTTATGCCTAACAATTTGATCATAATCAACATTCTTAATTCCCAAGCTAGCACATGCCAAAGCACTCTCAAATACATTCTTAACATGAAACACACAATCCTCCCAAGTTTTTGCATGCTTAAGAAGAATTGCTTTTAATAAACATGATTTAACCCTAAGAATGCCATGCAATCCATAAATTTTGTGAAAGAATAATGCAACATGGAAAATATCACCTAATTTGTGACATGAAATATGATAAACCATTTTCAAGGGTTCATTTGCATTCACAAATATAGAGCTCTTAGATACTCCTATTGCACAATTCAAATTTTTTAACCCAACTTTCAATGCACCATACATCCCCACCAAGTCAACCTCTAAAGTGCATCCCATAAATGGGTCAACATAAGAATGACTAGGTATAAGTGATGTTATGCATAATCCATTACCAATTAGCTTACCAATTTTCAACCAATCACTCAATCCATTGTGACTAACCAAATTTTGCAATTCAAACTTCTTAGGCATGTCAAGTGGTCTAACAAGCTTTCTCGTGAATAATGTGCCCACATGACCAATCAAATTACCAATACCAATATCTTCACAAATTTTGAATTCCCTACTAAGGTCATGTGACTTGCCATAATTGTCAAGTTCCAATAACTTAGTATCATAAGAAAAAGGTAAGCCAAACCTATGAGAATGTGTATATTCTACAACAATCTCATTTTGCGGATCATATCCCCACTTGTATCTCACAACCTTCTTACTCAGTTTGGGAAATACATCAACAAAAATCTGTAGAGAAGAAGCAACACATTAATTATTCAACTCTTTTTGACAAATTAAGTTTGGTTAGAATTTTGCAAACTTTGGATTGAGTTTGTGTTTATTTTCTAATTCGTGGTTCTTAATTATTCAATAGTTAAGGGTTTCGAATCGATCAAGGTTCTTAGTTCATTACGAAACTAAGGGTTGCGATCTCCCCTTTGATTGTTATTCAAGTCCTAGGCGTACGTTTCCGCGAGGTTATTCCGAAAGCGTGGTTCTAAGTTCGTTATAACTTGTGGGTCTCGTTGGAAATCACATCAGGTTAAGTCTTTCGAAGGAAGAAAGAACTCAAATCAAGAAAGGAGTTCTTGATTAAGCTAAGCTTCTTTGCCTTAGGAATTTTAGATTACTCTCCCAGAAAGTGTTTGTTTGTACACTTGTGTTTTTCCCACTCTTTGTGTTCTCATGATATGCGTATGTCTTCACACGCTTCACTCACTTCACACACAAGGATGAGGGATGAGAGGTTTCTTTTATAGGTGAAGAAGCAAAGGGGACCGTTTGAAGATTTGAATAGATTTTTTTCTGTTGAAAAGTTAGATCATCAATGCATCAGAGTGCATCTTAAGAACTGTTGGTTAGATCATCAATGCATCAGAGTGCATCTTAAGAACTGTTGGGTAAAGACCTTCATGCAAGCTTTTTCTTGAAGTCTGTCCGTGATTTAGGCTAATTGATAGAGACGTGACATCCAGGCCTATTTATACAAAAGTATGCTGTGACTCATCTTTTGATGAATAGAGCCATGAAGACTGGGATCATACACAAAATAAAAAATATCCAGAGGTTTAGCGTAAGAGCTCAGTTATTGATGCGTATCTTCAAACTGTCGGGAAGATCTCTATTTAGAATCTTTGTAGACAATGTAGCTTGGAGAACGACCGATGTTCCTCTTTATATTTATCAACACTCTTGTAGTGAACTTGAAGAGAACATGGCTGATACTGGGATCTGCCGTAGTCTAACTACTGAAGTGGAGACTATTGATAACACACTGCTGGTGAGACATCTACTGATGAGACGTCTGCTGGTGGTAGTAGAGCTAATCCATATGAAAGGTCATCCCAAGATGGTAGGACAAAGACTCGGACATGTACAAAGACTTCTTAGTCTAATGACCTATGCATTGTTTCAGCAAGTTGCCACGCTAACTATTAGGTCCATGTTGATGTGCTCAGAGTATAGGCTAGAGGGGGGGTGAATAGCCTATATGACCTTTATTAAAATTTTTATCTGATTTAAAGATTAGGTTGAAAAACAATGATGAAATAATTAATTGGATAGGTCATCTTCCAGAATTAAGCAACATAGCTGATATAGAGAAATCAGCTACTTCATAGACTGCTAGTAGGAAGATTATGTTATACTTTGCTGATAAAGAATAGTTTAAGCAGTGGAAGAACAAGCAGCATAAGTATAGAAATTTAAGATTAAGCCGCTGTAAACAAATAGGTACAAGTTTTTCATAACAGCAAACTTTAAATCTTATATTAGATGCATCAATTACTTTTCACAACCTGGTTGCACAATATATATAACATATACTATAGTAAAGATAAGAAAAGACTGAATGTAATAAAATATGATTTATATTAAAATTTAGCAGAGGTTTGCTCAAAGGCAAACATGCTTAGTATATCAACCTAGACTCTTTAACCTAGCAATCTTATTGGAAAGAAAAAGGTGAGATTAAGAAAGCGAAATCAAATTTATCGAAAATACATTGGAAGATATAGTCAACATTTATTATGTTGTCTTCATGTAGTATCAACTCGATAAATTTGTTGTGAGAAGAGAATATTATGGGTTGTTCAAATAACTAGTATTTGAACAACTGAGTGCAAAGCACTCGGCCAAAAGTGAAGATAATTCATTGCACAATCGACAGACCTTATAATGTAGTATAAGTCTACCGATATGAATGCAGTATGGATTATTATGCTCTGGTTCTTCATCGAACATCTTCAAGCTTGGTCAGTCTTCAACGACGAGCAGGATACTTAGTCTCTAGCTATGAATTTAAAGTGTAGCTGCTGAAGAGACTGAGTCTTTTGAAGGAAGAAAGAACTCAAATCAAGAAAGGAGTTCTTGATTAAGCAGAGCTTCTTTGCCTTAGGAATTTTAGATTTCTCTCCCATAAAGTGTTTGTTCTTACACTTGTGTTTTTCCTACTCTAAGTGTTCACTTTCCTGAAGCTTCACACTTCGCTCTCTTTTTGAATGAGGGATCAGAGATTTCTTTTATAGGCTGGAGAAGATGAAAGAGTCGTTGAGGCTTTGGATAAGTTTTTTCCCGTTAGAGGTTTGGATTATCAATGCATTAGAATACATTGTAGAGACTGTTGGGCAAAGACCTTTTTGTAAGTTGCCTTGAAATCTATCCGAAGAGTACAGGCTGGATGAATGAGATTTGACATGTAGGCCTGGGTTATAGCGAACTATATTTGGTCTTTTATGGAATGTAGCCTTGAAGACTGGGATCAAACACAAAAGAGGAAATGTCTTCTGGATAATAGTGAAAGCGTAGACATCGATGCGTATCTTGAGCTTGTCAGTAAGATCTTGTAACGGATCTATTTTGAGTTGTAGCTTCAAGCAACGACCGATGTTCCTCTTGAGAATTATCAGCATTTTTGCAGTTGTTTGATGAAGAGCATGGCTGATACTGGGATCTGCCGATGTAGGACTGCTGGTAAAGATTTGCTGATGAGACATGGCTGGTAGGAATGTTTACTAGTGAGACATTTCTAGTAGAAATGTCTGCTGGCGCTGGTAGAGCTAATCCATGTGAAAAGTCATCATCAATTGATAGGACACAGACTCGGACATGTATAGAGACTTCTTTGTCTAAATGGCCTATGCAATGTTTCATCAAGCTGCCACATAAATCGGTACGCAGCCCTTTTAGCCACTTGTGAAACATGCGTTGTAATGGGAACAATTAAATCACTGTGTTGGAATATACAAACATATGCATCAGCTGTTTCACAGGCATATTCCTAACACTAACCGGTACGCAGCCCTTTTAGCCACTTGTGAAACATGCGTTGTAATGGGAATAAACAAATCACTGTGTTGGAATATGTAAATCTATATATCAGCTGTTTCACTGGCATATATATTCCTAACAATCTCCTCTTATTTGCTTGGGACCATTACTACAATTGACATATACATAAAGCTCTTATAGCACATGTTAACTCCTTAGTAATAACATTCCTTCTAATGAATGATCATTTTATCTCAAGGCATGCCCTAAGTTGAACTTACAAGTGATGGCGTATGTACAATCACCTATTGCTAAGCATTTACAGACTCGATAAGTGAAAGTGCAAATACGAAGCAATAGTAGAAATATTTTTAGGCAATTATGAGATATAATTGATAAGTAGGCCATAAAGATGTTTTTGAAAAGAATCTTTCTTGCCCGATGATTTAAACGAGTTAAGAAATTCATAACAAGAAAGATTTTAAGAGCAATTTTTAAAAATAGAGTATACACTTGCTTAATAATTGCTTTAAGAACCAATTTTAAAATATTATTTCTTTCTTCTTTTAGAGATTTTACAAGGAAGTATTTTGAACAACACCTTTCAAAAGAATAAGTTATTTTCAAGAAATGTTGTTTTGATATTCATATTCCTAACAATCTGATACCAATATCTCCTTCTAATATAAGTATTTACTGGAGGTAGCTTCTCAATACTTAATTGAATCGATTAAGTATCAGAGCAAATGATTTAAGAAAGTGCCTTTTTTGTTTAAATTAATATTTAACAAGAAAGTAGTTTGAGTAGCAGTTTTCAAAGGAATAAAATATTTAAGAGCTGCTATTTTGAGCTTTTCCTCCTGATATAAATATTTCAAAATGATTTAAGTAGGAGAAATAGTTTTCTTAATGAAGTTCGAAGTGCTTTGCTGTAGAAGAAAGAGGGTCAGCAGAGTTTTGAAAGGATTTTGTTTCCTTCTTTAAGTAGGCCACAAAGGTATAGATAAATCATATAGTTTTATCTAATATCAGACAAATCACAAAGACTTATCTAAGAGAGGGTGAATTAACGTACTTACAATTTTCTCCTTGACTTTATGCAAGTGTCTCAGCTTCAATTAAGTAGGATATCTCCTCCTCAATAGATGCGTCTTCTGTCATATGAGTATAATACAATAAGTATTATGATCAAAATATACAACTCATATTACATACTACTCCTCCTATGTATATATAATAATATATACTTCTCCTCCTTGATGTATTATATACTTCATCTCCTCCTTAATGTATATGTCAAACTATATACTTCTCCTCCTTGATGGTCACAAGCCAGGAAGGTACATCTTCTCCTCATATAGCCATAAGCCATGAAGGGAAGTGTTAGGAACAAAGGGGAGCACGAGGAACGAAGGGGAGCGAGAGAACTAATATCAGTAGACTTAAACGTAAGTCAATAGATATAGAGATGATGGATGCATAGAGAAAGAAATAAATACATTGAGTGATCAGTATATTTATTTGAAGGAGAGAACAAAGTAGCTATTGTCAAGTTCTTTTTCAAAGTGGGTCTTTACGATGTATTCAGATAATGAGGATTAGATATGATAGAGGATATGGTGTGGCATAGTTTGGATATGGCTGAGGTTAGAAGTTGGCGTTTTGAAGATACATAATTGATAGAAAATTTATTGATGCTGAATGTTTTGGGTCTTTTTTCTATTTGAGGTCACAACACTAATTGTTGGGTTCAAATGTTAGATCCATGAAATTTGATGTTATGGACAGTGTTGGAAGAATTATTTTGGACATGGCTGAGGATGAAGGTTGATGGTACCAAGGTTTGTATATGAAGGTTGGATATTAAGTGTCAGAATAGGGGGGCGAGTATTTCATCGTTCAAGAATAACATATATGCCTTTGAAGCTTCTTTACTCAGGATTGTTATGTCTATGAAAGTTGGTTGTACCAGCAATGTATTGGCTAGTGTGTAGATGATTGGAGTGTGGGTGGCTGGTTTATGGATGGCTGGAGGGGAAGTGTAGGCTAAAAATGGGAAATGTTTTTGCAAAGACACATATGAATGTTATCAGAATAGGCTAGATATGGCAGTGTCTTTTCCTGGTTAGCAGCTAAACTACTTAGGATGGTTCACAAGTTGGTTCAGAACTAGAATATAGCAAAAACGGTAAGAATGAATAAGGTTTTCTACCATCAATTGTTATAATAGATAGTATTTATGTTGATGTCAAGTTTAAGAAGTGATAGAATGAGAATTTAGTGATTCTTGATCAGCAGTTGATGAATGAGTTTTTGACTCATTCATTGGTACTCTAAATGGCTTAATATTTGTCTTGTTCTCAGTATTTTGTAGTTTGATAGTGCTTATTTGAGTTTTGTAGGAATTGAAGGACATCCAAGCATTATAATATGAAATAGAGTGCTTTTGGTGCAAAGCAATGTCTTCTAAGGGCTAGAATGCTAAGAATTGGAAGTTGCTAAAGTAGAGCTGAGGGCCTAGGCGCTTAGTCCAAGCGCCCAGGCGCTCATGAGGCAATGTTGAAGCAGCGTGGCATGAAGTTTAGTGCCTAGGCGCTTAGTTCCTAGCTCTCAAGCGCTCCGTTTGGAAGATGTATTGTTTTCTTGGAATTTGGATGGTCTTTTTAGTTTGTATAAATTCTCATTAGGGTTTTTGGAGAAGGCGTCCGAAAAACAAAAGAAAAACACCACTTTTCTCTGCATCTTCATCCTTGTAATGATTAGCTAAGCTTTTTGATTCTTGGGGATTGGAGGTAACTCTCATGTTTTCTAAGTTCATTTTGTAACTTTTAGTATCTTGATATGCTTAGAATTACCAAGCAGTAGTGGATTGTGTTCTTGAGTATCTTGGATGAATTTCTTTGTTATTCTTGAATGTTTATGAGTTTATATAATTGTGGAACCGCCTAATTCCAAGTTATATCGTGTTAGTGCTTGGTAGTAGCAATTTGAGTGAATCCCCGCCAAAAGATTCATTCCGATTGCTGTTCTTGAAGTTCTTCTACACTTATCAGATTTTCGATTCGTCTACGACTGGGCCAAGGGAGTAGATTGATTAGAAACACTTGGTTGCAATTCACCCGCCAAAGCGTCCCAATCATAATTAAGCAAGAACGAACTCTAAGCATATTTTGATCACCTTTTGCTGAACTTAGAGCATGTTTGTGAACCCAATCCCCGGAATCCATTTTAGCAATGATACTTTTCAAACTTCAAGTTTTGTTCAATCTTGGTTTTAAAGAAAGTACAAGCAAACAACGAATCATTCAATTTACTTTATTGCTTTCATAGTCAAACAAATTATCAATTCAATTTCGAAAATCGTTTCTCGGAGGATCGACCCTGCTTACCCTATCTACATATCAATTCTAAGTAGTTCGAGTTAGAAATTTATATTTGACGAATTTGACAAGTCGTCAAATTTTGGCGCCGTTGTCGGGGAAACGGTATTTTTTTGTTGAATTTATTATTTGTTAGTATAAATATTGTTTATAGTTTTTCTTTTTAAATTGTTTGTAGAAATTCTTGTTCTAATCCTGTTTTGAAGATTTGAATGCACGGTCGTCGGTCCCGTCATCCAGATTTACTTCAGATAGACGAAAACATTCATAGGGTTAACAAGAGAAAGCAACCGGAATTAAGTGATTCGGATAGCGAGTCAAGAGTTTCAGTGAATTCAAGTTCAGATTTTTCAGAAGACGAGAAGATGGCTGTACCTATGATGGGTGATTTTGCTCGTCCTGTGGTGGAACCGTCATCCTCATATATTGTGCTTTCGCAAGCTACGCGAAATTATGAGTTGAAGAATCTGCACTTCAATATGTTACTGTCTTTTCATGGGATGGCGACGGAGGATCCTTTAATTTTTATGCGTGATTTCTACAGCACGGTTCAAGGTTTTCCGTTGGGGATTTTGACGGAGGAACAATTGAGAATGAGGTGTTTTCCCTATACCTTGAAAGATGGAGCTAAGACTTGGTTTATGACACTCACTCCGGGTTCGCTCACAAGTTGGACTGAAGTCTACAACAAATTCATCGCCAAGTTCTACTCACATCAGAAGACTTCAAATTTGAGGACCAAAATTGTGTCTTTTAGCCAAGACAATGGTGAAGCGTTCCGTGAAGCTTGGGACTGATTTAAGATGTTGTTGGTGCAATGCCCTCACCATGGGTTCCCACTAGCCTTATTGTACCAAGTTTTCTATGATGGTCTAACTCAACAATGCCAAGCAACAGTTGATAATGCGGCTGGGGGTGCCATGGGAGAAAAGAAGGCGGAAGAGACACAAGCATTGTATGAGAGACATTGAACAAACTCCCAACAGAAAAGTGTGAGGGGAAGTAGAAGAGGAACTTATAAGGTTGAATCCAACAATGAGATTGCGCAACAAGTTTCAGCTCTGACGTTGCAGATGAAGAATTTCATGGGGATGATGACTAATCAGGGAGTAAGTGGTTCGTAAAAAGTTTGTGCAATTTGCGATTTGAAGACTCATGACATCAATAATTGCCCTTCAAAATATCAATTTCCTGAATTCCTTGAACAAGCAAATGCGATGAATGCCTACCAACAAATGGGACGAAATGATCCGTTCTCAAACACTTACAACCCCGGTTGGAGGAATCATCCAAACTTTACATGGGGAGGAAACTAGGGGAGTCAAGGGCAAGGTCAGTTTCAACAATTCCAACAGCCACAACCGATACAACAGTTGCCTAGGAAGCCGAGTGTGGAGGAGACTTTGCAAGACTTCATTGTAGTCTCCCACAAGAATCATGTGGCTATCGACCAAAGGTTGGGGAATCAAGAGGCTTCAATCAAGAAGCTAGAAAATCAGCTTGGTCAGATTGTTGAGGCACTTCAAAGACACACTCTGGGCACTCTTCCTAGCCAACCCGAGCAAGCTAAGGTTGTAATATCGTTGCGGAGTAGTAAGGTGCTTCAAGAGGTAACTTCTAAACCATTCTCCTCAGTTAATAAGAATGTGAATAATGATGTGAGTGAGAGTCAAGTTGAGCTAACTCCTCCGGAGGAACCAAAAATTGAACCTCTAAAGTTATATGTGCCATCCATTCCTTTTCCGGGAAGGTTGGCCAAAAAAAAGGCTGATGCTCAATATTCTGAGTTGTATGACATGCTTTCTAAAGTGAATGTGAACTTGCCATTGTTGAATGTGATTAAGAATATTCCTTCGTATGCTAAGTTTTTCAAGGAATTGAGTACTTGGAAGAGAAGGTATGAGCCTAATGAGAAAATTGTTGTTTCAGAACATGTTAGTGCTGTTTTGCAAAAGGACTTACCCCCTAAATTGAAAGATCCCGAAAGTTTTAATGTGTAGCAACCCGAAGTCACCACCTGTTTCCAAAACTATATACCAATATATCAGAGTATCTCAAACTTGCAGCGAAAAATAAATAACACCCAGATTCACGAAAAAATCAATCTTATAAATCTTAACCTGGATAAAACAACTCAATCAAAACCCCAAATATTATAATCTCACTTCTATCAACCAATCACTAGGCTCGCTCTCTACCCCACCTCGCAGCTAGCCACGCTTCCACTGCGCACTCTGATCAAATCAAACCTGCAAAACTTGAATAACTGGTGGGGGGTGAGCTTGTGAGCCCAGCAAGGGAAGGGATATACAATACCACAGAATAGAATGGAGACATACGATTCAAATTCAACTTTGTCCATGAATTGAAACTATGGACAATAACTCATCAATCAATAAAATCATGCTCTTGGCAAATCAACGTTCAAAGAATGAAACACGGTGTACATGCTCGAAGCATCAAAACAAACTGCTCAATCATATATCACAGTGTAGTATACTATCGGGCTCGGGTTTAGTGGTAAAACATAGAACTCATATACATCTCAATTATTGGCACTCAATTCTTTGAGCCACCAACCAAACAACAACAACTGTAACGGGGCACACTGAGATCGAAGATACCGACTAGTATCACTAAACTATTCCACATAATCATGCTTTTAACCAAAACACGATAAATCACGAAATCATTATAAACGCATTATTTCAAAATCCATTTGATAAACAAGATGGAACGATAGCAATAAATCATATTTGAAAACTAGATATTTTTAGGAAGACGATCACGTGATCAAACTAACACGGAATCAGTATTGCATAGTCTCCCTTACCTCAAATCAAGATAAAACCCAATACCGAATATCAGCGGTGGAACATCATGTTTTCCGATATAGATCTACACCTCAAGCATGTCGACCCTACGGAGTCGGTTCGTCAAACCACCCAAGCATCCTGAACCAAATCGACATTGTACCCAAAATATAAAGTGTCGGGTTTAATATCTAAAAGAGGGACAAATGTTTTTTTGTATGAAAACTCCTTGGAAATCAGCCCTATTTATAGGCCTAGGATTTCTTAGCCATTAAGTAACTCATCGGGTGAGTCAGCAGTCCAAGCACGAGGTGGCGACGTAGGAGAAACACCAAATGATGACTCATCAAAATGAATGATGAGTCAACACCTAAGCACGAGGTGTCAGCACAGGAGAAAGCCACCCAAATGATGACTCATCATCCTTATCCAACTTCATCTCTATCCGTATTCATCCTTATCCATTCTTGATCTTATCGACTCGTTTGATCTTATCCTATTTCATTCTTATCCATTTTTTTTTCGTCTTATCCTCTTGTGATGCTTATCCAAATTTATTCCCAAAAAGTTCCTAAACAATTCAGGATATTTTAAAACCCAATTAAAGTATTAACACACTTAATAATCAAGGCAAAAAGGTACGGGGTTTTTTTTTTTTTTTTTAAAGAAACAGGGACGGCACCCTGCGAGATTTTATTAATAAAGAAGAAATAATACAAACATGAGGGGGACAACCAGCCTGGCCCTTATAACCGGGAGGACAAAGGAGCCTTACCTCGAAAAAAAAATACAAAGCATCAACGTTGCCTATAATTATAGAAGCCATAAGCATCCTGGTGAAAAGCATGTAGAACAATCCGGGGAAGCTGATCTATACTCTCAAAACGACTGTAACCCTGAGAAACATGCGCATAAGCCGCCAATCTGTCTGCTACCTGATTTTTCTCCCTATAAACATGAGAGATACTATACCTCTGTAGAAGCCGCCTACACTGCCTTAACTCATATTCATACATCCAGGGATATCCACAGCCCTGAGTTAAAACTCTAACTGCCACAATCGAATCTGTCTCAACCAAAACTGCATTAAGAGCCAAAGAGTGACATAAAAACAAGCCATCCCTCAAAGCCAAAATCTCTGCCCTCATATTAGTCCCTGGCCCATAGGAATTAGCAAAAGCTTTAATAAAATTACCCTTACTATCACGAATTACACCACCTCCCGTACTAAAGCCATTAATTGCCGAACCATCTGTGTTAAGCTTGAAAAAGGAAGCAGGAGGGGGGTCCCATTTCAGCCATAAACCCCTACGAAGTCTAGGGGGTAAAATAGAGAAACGTAACTGCTGCAAACCAAGAACACCCATCCTATTGGAATGAGACCTCGGATGAAAAACACAAAACATATCTGTAAGATGTCTAGAGACATGTTTATATATATCCTCCATCCGCATAGCAACATTCTCAAAGACAGATTTACACCGAGCTTTCCAAATCTTCCAACAAGTGAACATAAAAATACCCAAATAACAAGCACCAACTTGAGTCTGAATCGTCCCATCCTCACCCCAAACAGACCATAAATGAGTAAGAGAATCATACCTCCAAACCTTTTGAAAAGTGTTCGCAAAGAGTCGCCAAAGAAGCATAGCCACCTCCGAATGAAGAAAAAGATGCTCCATGGATTCCTCTTGAGGAGCTAAGGAACAGCAAACACATTTCGAGGCCATAAAGATTTTCTTTTTGCGCACATTAAGATCAACTGAGAGGCCACCATGCATAAATTTCTAGATAAAGCCACTAACCCGAAGAGGTATCCAAGGCTGCCATATTTTCCTCCCCCAAGGAACTGAAGGCCTATGCTGCCGAATGAAACTCCAATATTTCGACACTTCAAAATTACCCGATTTAGACAGCAAAAAAATCATCTTGTCCTCCTAATTTTGATCTAACTGAACCCTCTCAATCGCCTGATGATGATCAGCCTCTATAAGCGGCAAGAACTGCTCAATATGGGGAAGGGCATCTTTCACCAAAAGATTTGCATCAATTGGTCTAGGACCATTTAATAGCACACCGCAGCAATTGTCACACCAAAAAGACATCTCCCCCTTCCCTACAACCCAATGAACACACTGCTGGACAATAAGAATCTGTTGCATTACTGCCTTCCATATGTGAGATGCTGAAATTGGACTGATAAAATTATTACCAGAACCATATTTACTACAAGCAAAACGAGCCCATAAACTCTTTCCCTGGAGGGTGCTCCAAGCCAGCTTAGCATGCATAGAATCCATGACTTGACTGATAGAACGAATACCCAAACCACCTTCCGAGCAAGGGCGACAAACCTTATCCCAAAAAACCCAATGAGCTTTGTGATCTCCAGCATTATCCCACAGAAAATTAGACAAGCGAGATTCAATACACCGAATGACAGTTCTGGGAACTTTAATCGCTGCAATAGAGTAAATGGGGATGCTACTCAACACAGATTTAAGAAGAGTTATCTTCCCTCCAAGAGAAAGCAATTTTGCCTTCCAACCATCAATCTTTCTCACACCCTCTCCTCCTTAAAAAGAATTTGACCCCAAATTCACTTAATCTATCTCTCAGAAAGAATTGAAGTTCTCAATCCTCAAGACCAATCTCACTTATCTATACCCAAATTCATCCCGGGCGATGTGCCTCAGCACCCTTCCGGCCGGGCCAAGCTCTGATACCAACTGTAGCGACCCGAAGTCACCACCTGTTTCCAAAACCATATACCAATATATTAGAGTATCTCAAACTTGCAGCGATAAATAAATAACACCCAGATTCTCGAAAAAATCAATCTTATAAATATTAACCTGGATACAATAACTCAATCAAAACCCTAAATATTAAAATCTCACTTCTATCAACCAATCACTAGGCTTGCTCTCTACCCTACCTCGCAGCTAGCCATGCTTCCACTGCGCACTCTGATCAAATCAAACCTGCAAAACTTGAATAACTGGTGGGGGGTAAGCTTGTGAGCCAAGCAAGGGAGGGGTAATACAATACCACAGAATAGAATGGAGACATACGATTCAAATTCAACTTTGTCCATGAATTGAAATGATGGACAATAACTCATAAATCAATAAAATCATGCTCTTGGAAAATCAACGTTCAAAGAATGAAACACGGTGTACATGCTCGAAGCATCAAAACAAACTGCTCAATCATATATCACAGTCTAGTATACTATCGGGCTCGGGTTCAGTGGCAAAACATAGAACTCATATATATCTCAATTATTGGCACTCAGTTCTCTGAGCCACCAACCAAACAACAACAACTGTAACGGGGCATACTGAGACTGAAGACACCGACTAGTATCACTAAACTATTCCACATAATCATGCTTTTAACCAAAACACGATAAATCACGAAATCATTATAAACGCATTATTTCAAAATCCATTTGATAAACAAGATGGAACGATAACAATAAATCATATTTGAAAACCAGATATTTTTAGGAAGATGATCACGTAATCAAATTGACACGGAATCAGTATTGCATAGTCTCCCTTACCTCAAATCAAGATAAAATGCAATACCGAAAATCCGCGGTGCAACATCATGTTTCCCGATATATATCTACACCTCAAGCATGTCGACCCTATGGAGTTGGTTCGTCAAACCACCCAAGCATCCTGAACCAAATCGACATCGTACCCAAAAATATAAAGTGTCGGGTTTAATATCTGAAAGAGGGACAAATGTATAATTTTTTGTATAAAAACTCCTTGGAAATCAGCCCTATTTATAGGCCTAGGGTTTCTTAGCCATTAAGTAACTCATCGGGTGAGTCAGCAGTCCAAGCACGAGGTGGCGACGTAGGAGAAACACCAAATGATGACTCATCAAAATGAATGATGATTCAACACCTAAGCACGAGGTGTCAGCACAGGAGAAAGCCACCCAAATGATGACTCATCATCCTTATCCAACTTCATCTCTATCCGTTTTAATCCTTATCCATTCTTGATCTTATCGACTCGTTTGATCTTATCCTATTTCATTCTTATCCATTTTTTTTCGTCTTATCCTCTTATGATGCTTATCCAAATTTATTCCCAAAAAGTTCCTAAACAATTTAGGATATTTTAATACCCAATTAAAGTATTAACACACTTAATAATCAAGGCAAAAAGGTACGGGGTCTCACATAATATGCATATTACTTTAGGGCATTCGAAACAAGTAAAGGCAATGTTAGATTTGGGTGCGAGCATTAATCTGTTACCATTTTCTGTGTATTGTGAGCTTAGGTTGGGAGAAATTAAACCAACCACTATGACCTTACAACTTGCGGACCGTTCGGTCAAATATCCTAAGGGAATAGTGGAAGATATTCTAGTTCAAATTGATAAATTGATCATTCTTGTAGACTTTGCTGTTCTTGACATGGAGAAAAGTGTTAATGGTTCACAAGATGTTCCAATTTTACTTGGGCGCCCTTTCATGGCAACCGCTAATACTGTTATTAATGTTAAGAATGACAACCTTTCTATGACGATGATGTATGAGACTGTTAATATCTCTGTGTTTGATAGTATGAAAATGCCTTATGGTATGAATGAGTGTTTGTCTGTGGATACATGTGATGCTATTGAGTCTCTTACTAATCCACTTTTGCATGAACTTGAAAATGATAGAGCATTAATTTTTGAATTTTTTGAGGAGAAATGTTTTGATTGTGAGGAAGCAATGGCGATTTTTGCGGAAATGGATACTTTGGAGGAGATTACTAAAATGGCTCCTTTGAAATCATTAGGTAATTTTAATCCAAGACAATTACCATCCATTGTTTCCCCACCGGAATTAGAATTGAAGCAACTTCCTCCCAATTTGAACTATGTGTTTGTTGGTGATAATAAATCTTTGCCTGTTATTATTGCTGCGGATCTAACAGAAATGCAGGAGAAAGCATTGATTGAATTATTGAGAAAATACAAAGCTGCGATAGGATGGAGCATTGGTGATATCAAGGGTATTAGTACTACCCGGTGTATGCACAAAATCCATATGGAGGTTGATGCTAAACTAGTAAGGCAGAATCAACGAAGGATGAATCCACATATGTTGAAAGTGGTAAAGAAAGAAGTACTGAAATTGCTTGATGGGGTTGAATTGGCTAATCCATGACTCGAGCATAATTCCGTCCCGTCGAGCTAACGACATTAAACAAATGCGCTTCTTGGGAGGCAACCCAATTGTGATTTATTTACTTTTACTTATTTAGTAGTTTTCCCAGTTTGATTGTTTCTTTGTTCTCTTCATTTTGAGGACAAAGTTTCAATTAAGTTTGGGGGTAGTTGTTGGTTATTCAAACTTTAAGTTGAATTTTTGATATTCTGTTCTAAAAAAAAAAAAAATGTTGGCTTGAGCGCCTGAGCTCTTGTTCCTAAGCGCCTAGGCGCTCTGGAGTTTCAGAAATGTAGTGTTGTTATGCCCTTAAGCACCTGAGCACCGGATTTATGCGCCTAGGCGCTTGTTTGATAATTTAAAAAAAAAGAAAAAGAAAGAAGGGTCAGTATAAGGGCTGCGCTTGGGCGGGGGTTTATGGCACTCAGCTCTCTTCTTCTCTTTCTTAAACTCTCTTTAAGTTATTTCTCCATCTCTCTCAAATTTCTTTCAAATTTTCAAATCCCTCTTTAAGTCTTTCTTTTCCAATTACTTTCCTCTTAAAATTGTTCATTTAGAGCTGTAAACACCAAATTGGCCCAAAAGCCCCAAACCCGAAATTCTCCATTTTTGTACCCTAGTTCATTACAATCTGAAATCTTTGATTCCTCTCTTGGTTTATTGTTGATGATATTTGTTGGGTGATATTGCTTGAAGCACTTTTGTGTTTTTGTGGTTTAATTTGAGGGGATTTGGAGGAAAATTGTTCTTGGTTGAGTAGGGTGCTCACCAAGTGTTTGATAAATTGCTTGAACGAAGGTTGGGGGGTTGTTTTTGGTTGGTGATTGTGTGTTGTGTAAGGCCATTGAGAAAATATGTCTAAAAGGCCACAACGTTCCGGGAAGGAAAAGGCTAGAGATGATGGTCCGTCGACGAAGTTATTGAAAGGGAAAGGAAAAAAAGCTAGTAATAGAGTGCCTCCTTTTGATGAGCATAGGTTTGTATGCCATGAGGCGGCATTGACATTTGAGAATGGAAGAAAGAAAGCCTTGGTTGCCGAGAGGGGGCTTGATTATCAGAGTTTTGGATTGAATATGTTTGCTGAGAGAGGATGGCATCAGGCCACTGTACAACTAGGTAAAGCGGCTTAGCTCATTGTTAGAGAATTTTATGCTAATGCTCAGTTCAGGGAGCGTGGGTATATGGTGATGGTCCGAGGCGTGATGGTGAGTTATAGCTCATTGACTATTAATAATTTCTTTGAAATACCGTTGAGTCAAGATGGGTATTTTCCCTTATTTAATGGAATGAACAGAGCTTTGTTGGATGAGATAATCCAAGTGTTGGGAATTGAGGGTGCTGAGTGGAGAAATATTGATGGGGCAGCAGTATTGAAGGAGAGCATGCTTAGTCGCAACTCCAAGGCGATTCACCAATTTATTTGTGGGTATATTACTCCCACTGGGCATAAGTCGGAAGCGACTATGTATCGAGCAGTCCTCAATTTTGCTATTCAGACTGGTGTCCCGGTTAACTTTGGATTGACAGTGTATAATGCTGTTGCCTATGTGCTAAAGGGTCTAGGAACGGGAGGTTTTGTGTTCCCTCAGTTGATAACCGAGTTATGCCGCCAAGCGGGGGTTGTGTGGGAGCTGAACTTGAAGCATTTAGGCCTCAGACTTATATCAAGAGCAATTTGGTGGGCTTCGAGGTGATTATTCTGATTTGAGGAAAGAGATTGGAGAGATTCGAGGAGAGCAACGGGTGATGTTGCAACACACTGATGTGGTACTGTAGTGGCTAGATAGCATGAATTATATGATGCAGCAGTTTGACGGTCACTTTTCAATCGACACATCTGGACGGCCTGCATGGCCTCAGTACCAGCCATTTCACTTTCCTCCACCACCGGACAACATGGATTGATGATTGCATTCAGGGACGTTTTCTTCACCCTTATTCTTATATGCTTTTATGGTGCATTGAGGACAATGCTAATTTTAAGTTTGGGAGTGGGAATTCGTTATTTTACTGATTGGGCCTGGTAGTATATAGTAGTTTTTTTTATTATTATTATTATTTGCTGTTTTTAGTTAGTAATTTTCTTGTAAAAAAAAAAAAAGAAGCAAAAAAAAAAAAATGTTGCTGAAGTGCCGGTAATGGTCAAGGATGAGAATCTTGGGTGTTTTGGTGCATGATTACAGTTAGGTTTTGCATGTGAGTAGTAAGTTTGCCTGCTATGTTCTCCACATTTTATGCACAATCTCAGTACTCCACATTTTATGTTAGTTAGAGGACTATTATGGGTTGATGTGTGTTGTTTCTTGGGATCTTTGAATTTTTCTGAAAAGGGATGAAGCGTTATATGTTGGCGTGTATTGAAGGGGATGACTTAGGTTGTGTGCTTTGGCTAATGTCCATCTATGGTGTTTCTTTGTGGAGAAATGTAATTATGAGGTATTTGGATTGGAGAAGTTTAGTCCGCTCAAGAGCCTTGCATGTGGAAGAGCATAAAATGCAGCCACACATAAAAGGAAAAAAAAAAAGAGATGAATAAAGCAAGGTGTACAATTCTGTGAGCGTGACATGGTGTCTACAACCTTAGTTCTAAATGTAATTTTTTTTTAGGGGTTTTAGGGGGTTGTAGAAGGGGGAAAATAGGTGGAGTATGGGATTGGTGTGAGTTGTAGGGTAGACATAATTTACTCTCATGTTGATTTGTTAGCCGAGCAAAGCGGGGAGTTTAGCTTTCAAAAGTCCTAAGGACCCTAAGATCATGTTAGCATATTTTGTGGATGTTTCTTGGAAGTAAGTTTGGGTGTTTTCGGGTAATGACATACATGACAATACATAATACAATCCGAGTGGCGTAACGTTGGTTAATTGAGATTTTCACACACTCACAGAGAACTATAGTCTGTGTGTTTCTGCTTACATGTTGACTTCCTGGCTGTATTTGTGTTTCTCTATCGCTTTCTGAGACCGTTGAAATTCTTAAGCAACAGTAAAAAAAAAAAATTTGTAGTAGGAGTAGTATTTATATTTTTGTTTTTTTACTCTTTGCTTGAGGGCAAGCAAATATTCAAGTTTGGGGGTTTGATGAATGAGTTTTTGACTCATTCATTGGTACTCTAAATGGCTTAATATTTGTCTTGTTCTCAATATTTTGTAGTTTGATAGTGCTTATTTGAGTTTTGTAGGAATTGAAGGACATCCAAGCATTATAATATGAAATGGAGTGCTTTTGGTGCAAAGCAATGTCTTCTAAGGGCTGGAATGCTAAGAATTGGAAGTTGCTAAAGTAGAGCTGAGGGCCTAGGCGCTTAGTCCAAGCGCCCAGGCACTCATGAGGTAGTGTGAAGCAGCGTGGCATGAAGTTTAGTGCCTAGGAGCTTAGTTCCTAGTGCTCAGGCACTCCGTTTGGAAGATGTATTGTTTTCTTGGAATTTGGATGGTCTTTTTAGTTTGTATAAATTCTCATTAGGATTTTTGGAGAAGGCATCCAAAAAACAAAAGAAAAACACCACTTTTCTCTGCATCTTCATCCTTGTAATGTGTAGCTAAGCTTTTTGATTCTTGGGGATTGGGGTAACTCTCATATTTTCTAAGTTCATTTTGTAACTTTTAGTATCTTGATATGCTTAGAATTACCAAGCAGTAGTGGATTGTGTTCTTGAATATCTTGGATGAATTTCTTTGTTATTCTTGAATGTTTATGAGTTTATATAATTTTGGAATCGCCTAATTCCAAGTTATATCGTGTTAGTGCTTGGTAGTAGCAATTTGGGTGAATCTCCGCCAAAAGATTCATTCCGATTGCTGTTCTTGAAGTTCTTATACACTTATCAGATTTTCGATTCGTCTACGACTGGGCCAAGGGAGTAGATTGATTAGAAACATTTGATTGCAATTCGCCCGCCAAAGCGTCCCAATCATAATTAAGCAAGAACGAACTCTAAGCATATTTTGATCACCTTTTGCTGAACTTAGAGCATGTTTGTGAACCCAATCCACGGAATCCGTTTTGACATTAATACTTTTCAAACTTCAAGTTTTGTTCATTCTTGGTTTTAAAGAAAGTACAAGCAAACAACTAATCATTCAATTTACTTTATTGCTTTTATAGTCAAACAAATTATCAATTCAATTTCGAAAACCGTTTCTCGGAGGATCGACCCTACTTACCCTATCTACAAATCAATTGTAGGTAGTTCGAGTTAGGAATTTATATTTGATGAATTCGACAAGTCGTCAGCAGTCTTAGAGAAATTGAACAAAAGGCTACTTTTTGAAAATTTTAGAGTGGGGAATTTGGTTGAATTGGATGAGTAGGTAATAGATCAGCTGTCTTGAGAGAATATTGGTTCCTAAATGTTTGGATTTAGGTATCATAAGATTAATCATTCATGATACTAATTTTGTTAGGTCCATGATTTTGATGGATCCATGGTCCTAAGTTCATGGGTAGCTGGTGGAAAAATGTTGAGTTATCCTCTTGAGTCGTACAAGAGGTTTGTTTTCAGCTGACACCTTAGATTCTTCAAGTTTAGCTGATATGGATAAGAGTAGGTTGTGGTATGGGTATGAGATGTTTTAAGGTAATGGAGGATTGCTTGAGAAATTTTTGGCAAGTATGAGTCTATGGTGAAGGTTTGGCAAAGATTTGGGTGGTTGCTAATACTAATTATTAGCAATTGTTGTGAGCCCCAACACCAAGTGTCTGTTGCTATTAACTGTTTATGGATGTTGGGTCCCTAAGTTGGAGCAATTACTGGTTTTAAGTTAAAGTTCATCAGTAGGTTTGGTAATGGAATCAAAGTTTGAATAATTATAAAGCATTTTGAGAAGAACAAAAGAAACATAAAAAATGAATACCAATTGTTGGTAATGAAGTCAAAAAGTCACGTAGACACAAGATAATCATCACTACCTAGGCATTAGGTATTGAAAGTGAGTGATGTTTCATGACAATAGTTAAAGATTACTGGTAAGAGAATAGTCATCATTTAAGACAAAGTAATCATGAAAAAGGATTTTAAGAGTTCATTGTCTTGAGAGAGGAAATGACACACAAGGTGTATAGTAATGATTTACCTGGAATCTTGAAGTGCAAGCTTCTATCTGTATTTAGTTAGGTCATTATGTCCCTCAGAAAAGTAGAGAATCTTCTAAGTTTTCTTTCATACCTGGATTTGTTCTTTCGATGTCTGAAGGGAATGAGGCATAGTATATCACAATAGGGGTTATATCAGCTAGTTACTCTTAAGGAAAGACTATGTTTTGAAAACAGCGGTCTTCCTAAGAATCCAAAAATATCTGACTATCTAATGAGAAAGGTCAAGCTCCTTAAAGTTTACCAGCTTTCTTTCATCAATTCTTCACATGATAAAGTATAACAAGGTGATTTGAATTCAGCTTGTCTACTAATTAGTTGTTAGTCAAGATGATACCGATTATTGTATATATATATATATATATATATATATATATATATATATATATATATCAATTGTTGATACTCATGAGCTATCTTTGGAGCCGGACAACTAAGAGTTTTTAGTATCACCATGAAATCAGCTAACCTAGCCTTTTATTACCATAATCTTAGTAGTTAAACAAGATTTGATAGTTGTCCAAACTAAAAACATGAGTTGTTGTTGACTTATTTAGAGAAAGGTGAAAGCCTTGGATTGTTGATTTAAAGCACCGAAATTTTGAATTTGAAGCACATAAGTATTTCCTTATACTTGAATAATAGTACTCCCTTTTTGAAGCACAAAGCTTTCAGCAGTCTTTACTTTATACATTAGACAACCTTGTTCAAAGTGAATGTACTAAAGATCTTATAGTTTGACCTTGAAGATTAGAGATTGAGTAATAAGTTTGCAGCTTATTTTATTTAAAGGTGATGTGCAGACATTATAACTCATCCTTTAAGTTGCTGCAGTCTGCTTATTTTAACTTAGATCAGCAGACTTTGATTTTGATCACGGTGAGTTGATCAATTTCAGAAAGGCAATCATCCAAATGGTTGAAGGGAAGTAGAATTTTTTAGGGATGGACAAATACTCACTATAGCAGATTTTTAAGGACGCGCATGCTGAAGGGTTCTCAACAGAGTTTGTGTAAGAATTGTATGATCATCACATTATGGTCAAACTTCAATCGTCAATTAATGTTAAGTAAAATTATACGATGAAAAACAAGTATTAGATCAACACAACTAAAACACATTAATTCATGCTATCAGAAGAATACAGAGAAGTAGATAGACATGAAAGAAAGTTGCTGATCTTGTATCCAATAATCTAAATAGTTTAAACATGTCTTTACAGAGTCAGCTAAATACAAGAACAATACAATTGGAAATGACTATACTGCTGATTACAACACAAAGTTAAGCAATGATTCATTTTGAAAGGGAAAATTTATTACGGAGCATTATCCAAGGTATCCTAATCCAGAGGACATGGTGGATGGACATCAGTCATGAAGTTCGGAAAGGATCAAGTTGGCTAATACTTCTTGATCTCCTCCAACTTTAGGGGGAGGAAAATCACGTACCCAGAGGTTACTCACGAAGAACCTTAGGGTGATAGCCAACGGAGATTCCCCGCTAGAACCACGAATCCCCTTTGATAAGCACAAGGATGGATGGCAGTTGTTTGCAGATCATCATCTTCATCAACACTCCCTTAGTTACATTTTTTGGCCAGGGCGAATTATCTGCATCAGCCATCTTTGAGGTGATGCTTGGTATACTTACATATGACCAGACGAGTTGTTTGGAACAACAATTTATCAGATGCTCGCTAGAAATTTGGTAAATTTTATTCGGGTTCTTCATAGTTATGCTTGTGTATACACGCAGAGTTACAATGGTCAGATTGGTGTATGCTAAGTGGTTCTATAGTGATTCATCTAAAATCAATATAATTTAGTATATCAATAAGATTGATAACCAAATGCTAGAAAGAAACTGAAATTACTAAGAACATAAATTGATAATCTTCTATTTTTCCTTTTAATCGAAATGATTCTAAAGATATTTTTTAATGTTCTGAGGATCAAAAGTTTATGGCAGCAAGTTCAATATCATCAAAAGATATTCGGCTAGAACTTTTAGAATATCAGAACAAACAAAAGAAGATATCTTTTATCAAATAAATTTAAGAAGAAAAATTAAAAACTAACAATTAATGATTTTTGAAATAGATATATTGATAAATTTCTCCAGATCTTACAACTGTGCCTTTTTGAAATAATTTAAAAAATCTTTCACAATTATGAATAAATATTTTGATTTTGAGAACACGTCTTGAGAAATTTAAATCAGCTCCTTTTATGTAGCAGAAATAAACCGAAACAACTTTGAGGGAATATGAAAGAATGATACCCAGTTGTTGAGATGTTGAATTGATCGAACTCTTGGATTTGTACTTAGTAACATTTTGAGAAAATGTGTGATTCAGTGTTTAGCATTTGTATGAATTTTCAAGCAGTTTGTGAGTTCCTTTACAGTAGAGTTTGAATGAAGGGAAGACTCTACTTGTACTCACGGAGGCTAGACCAAAGGACAGATTAATAAGTGAGAAATACTATTGATTTGTCTTTTCACATGCCTTTGCCAAGCTGTATACCCAATGACATGTTATTCTTGAGACTTGGGAAAATCTTTTAAACAAATATTTTGTTTAGTAAAGCACGTTTGGTTATTTTCCCGAGATCTTTTGAGAATAGTCTTTACTTTAAACGAAGTAGTCAGTCTTCTTAAAGCGTGCCTCTATTTTTAGTGGACAAGACAAGTCACTAAAAGTTTTACTCCTATAAGTCAGCACATATAATGTAATACCCCGACCCAACTTCATTCCGGGTTCACTCGTAATCTCTCGGTATTTACCTTAAAACCCTCGGAGAGTGAGGCGTCATGCTTGTTAAGCGTGACGTGTTAGATCGAGGGCCATATTCGACACGTGTTTAACTCATGGTGAGTTGCACTTTGTTCCTTATCCGTTCGAGACTATCCTCGACTTCGTTTAGCGTTCATGTGCATTACATTTCCTCTTTGGTTGGTTCTTCTAGCCTTGGCTTAGATTCGTTCGCAAACGACAAGCACGTTCGCTTTGTCATTAACCCGTAAGTTGAGTTAGTTTGAGATCCATTTCGCGTGTTTGACTTGTGGTACGTGTGAGACCTATGTTCGTTATCATTCGTGCCTCATCACGAGATGATTCGGGTGTGTATTGGATGTGTTTTGGTGTTGATTTGATGATAGGATAACACCCAAGAGTGGCCAAGTGATCAAACCTAGGAAATAGAGTAAAATAGAATTGAATTTGGACTTTTTAACTTGGCACGCCCGTGCACCTTTCTTGGCACGGTCGTGCGAGGGTAGACAGAAACCCCAGATGAGGCTGTGCAGGTTGGCACGGCCGTGCACCTATCTTTGGCACGGTCGTGCGAAGTTGGCACGGCCGTGCGCCCATTTTTGGCACGGTCGTGCAAGGTCGGACAGCTTGGTGCTCTGTTCGTCCGGTTTTCGTTCTTTCTCGGTTTTTAACATCTTTAAGTGGTTTAAAATGCTCAAACAAGCCCGGGATTGGACCAAATACTTACCCATAGTATTAATAATAAAACCCAACTCTATTTTCTCCCTCATTCTCATCCCCAAACCAGAAAATAGAGAGAGAGAGACTAGAGAGAGAAAGGAGAGAGAAGAAGAGGAAGAATTCGCGATATCTCGTTCGTTCGGAGTCGGAATTGCGAGCCGTCTTCGCCGGAGCGTAGCTAGCGACGAGGGGAACGTTTCCAACTGAATGGATCGTCCGATCTGTTGAGGAATCACCACATCATCTCATCTCCCACGTTTCAGAGAGAGAAAGTGAAGTTTTGAGAGAGAGAAAGTTTGATTCAAGCTTGGTTCGAGTTTGGGAACGTCGATTGGACTCCGTAGCGGCGTAGAGGTCGTAGAAGAGTACATTTCCACCCGAAGCCCTTGGATTCGTGGAGGATTTGCGTTGTGTGGTAAGTTACTAATCTCCTTCTTAGATTTTGAGCATCGTAGTATAATATCACGATGGTTACATGCTATACATGGTGTATATGGAATTTCTATGTGCTTTACATGTTCAATGTGAATTGTTAGCATGCTATTGGTCGAGTATTGATGATTTGTTGTCGATATCGTAGTCTCAAAATATTAGAGACTTGTGAATGATGATTGTGGTACATGTTGTTGTTGTACATGTTGTATTGACGTCTCCTAGTGTTAGAAACTCTTTGGGATCGTTGTTGTTTCTGAGTTTTAGACTCGTGGGTTACGTTATAGTTGGGTTCCGGCATTATAGTCGCCGATGACTTATTTTAGTTCTACCGAGCATGTGTAGTCCTTTGAGATTTTTATCGTTAGAACTCTCACGATGACTCGTGAGATTTATATGGGTAACATATACCTCGAATGTTGATTATTTTGGTTGACACTGTTTATTAAGGATAATATTATGGTTTGTCCGAGGTTTAGTTATTGGTGACCAATTCTAGCGGCGTTGTATAAGACGTAGAGATTATACGTCGTGTAATGTGGTAATGTGTAGTATAAACCTATATTGGTTGTATTGTAGTCTCCTATGGTGTAGGATGATGAATTATTGACATCATGACCCGATGAAACTCGACTTGGGTTGACTTGGTCAAACATTACCGACTATGGTGTGCGGTGAATCGTTGACTTAACCTTACGCCTTAGCAAGGGGTTAATTATCCACGTTGGTCTCCCCTTAAGTGTTATCGTCTAGTGATGCCCATAGTACGCGACATTTCATATGAGACGAACAGTCTCAATCATCGGATATCGAGTTAGTTATATTCTAGGAAGTATGACACGCCTTTGGTATCGTTCCATTTCGGGCGATGTGACTTGTAGGGAGTCGTAATATATCTAATATACGACGGATATGAGGCAGATTATATATACATGAGATGGAGTGTATTGTGATCGTGGAATACCGTAGAGATCCTAAGTTGCGCGTGTTAGCAACACGTTGGAATATGGTTGTAAGCACGAGTAGGCTTACGTGTATTATGATTGTGAAGTCTAGCAATTGCGGACTAAAATGATTTAGTATGTGTGTGGTTGTTCTAGTAAACAATAGGACAATCATCCTACTTTGATGATTGATTGTGTGTTTAGTATTTACAAGCACATTATGATGATTTAATATGTGATTCAATAGAACACATTATGGTTTGATTTCTTTGGGTTGTGATTCAGTAGAACACATCACGTTTTGGTTTATTTAGTTGTGATTCAATAGAACACACTTAGATTAGTTTGGCATAAGTAAACATCTACTTGTGCATTGCATCGAGTCCAGCTGGCATATGTGCATTGGAGGTGTATTGACACTCGGTTATTGCGGGAGCAGGGGCTTCGTAATAGCCGAAGGCCAATACACTGGGCCTCGCCCTACCGTTGGCCACGGTAGGGGTTTTCTCTAGTCCCACAGTTGAACGGAATAAACGGCGCGTGCATTGTCGACATTGTTTTGTATGCATTGGGATACGGACACCGGTCCCTTGCGATACCTATAAGTGGCTAGAGCCGTATTGTCTCGGGTCGTAGGGATCGAGCGATACGTCGACGTGGATACAGAAATGGTCCACAACGGGTACTTGTAGACCGTGCGGGACGCGGTCGGGTACATTATCGATTGGGTACTTGTAGATCGTGCTTGACGCGATCGGGTACCTATATTTGTTCGGGGATACGAGCACCGGTCCCTCTGAGGTTTGTGTACGACAGCAGCAGCACAATCATCTATCTCTGTTTGATGTTCGGTATTGAGAAATGTGTCCAGCATCAACGGCACAGTTATTTATTATGGTTCTCTGGAGCAGTAGCACAGGAATCTATTATCATTATTATCTTGTTGGATAACAGCAGAGGCATCCCTTATAGTTCTATGGAGCGGCAGTACGATCGTTTACTACGGCTTCATAGAGCGATAAGGTCGAAAGTGTTTCAAGGGATTTCGGAGGTGTACCTTGAATCCACCGTATCGACCTTTATGTGTTTACTTTGAGCTTTATGTGCTTCCTATATGAACGAATGTTGGTCGTGGTCTCCAACTAGTGCATGACGGTTGGCGGCTACTGAGCCTCTCGTGAATATAGGGTTGGTTGTCTTATGTGCTACAACCTGTTTATTATTCCGCTATTCTTACGTGCATAATGCCATGCCATATTGTTTCATTAGTAGCTTACTGGGTCATTCGACTCATCCCTTCCATATTTGTTTTCCTTAGTTGTAGGATACGTTTCGGCGCAGTGAGGCTCTAGTTCGAAGATCCTCTAGTTGTATCTAGTTAGTATTTTATATTTATTTCATGTACGTGTGAGGTCGTGGGTTAAACTGAGTTATGTAAACTTAGTATGTCGGGTAGAGATTCTTGTATTTTCTATTCTTGTATTTGGTGCCGACTCGTGGAGTCGTGCCGGTGGTACTATTGTTATAATTCCAGTTTTCTTAGTTGTTGTGGCCGTGTGCCCATTGGTATTTTACTATTGGTTTTCCGAGCGTTGACTCGCGGTGTTGTAGCTGTTGTTGTTCTCCGGCGCTTGTTTAGCCGTGGAGGTTATTTTTATGTTGTAGGGCTTTTTGGTTATTCGAGCTTTGAAGTTTAAGCTCAGTTGTTATTCCGCTGCCTTGTGTTGAGTTTTCCGCTGCATTGGTTTAGTTTCGAGCTTTGTGGCTCGCTTTATTTTGTTCTTCTTGGGTTTGGCGCTCCTAGTTGGGGTTCAACATCGAATCTCGGACTCGGGTCGTCACAGTTGGTATCAGAGCTTAAGTTAGCTGTCCGCCAGGATAGGACCCTCGGCTTAGGTGATTTGGGTATTGGGTTGAGCGTTTAACGTCGAGTTTTGTGTTAAGTTTACCTTGGATATTGGTAAATTATAGAGACGGTCCATGTAGGACTGGATTAGTTAAGTTCTTACGCTCATGAGAGCGGAGATTAACGGTTTGTAGTCAGTTATTTCCCCTTGTGGAATTAGTGAGTGCGCTTTAAGTCCTTGCTAGAGTGTTGACGACTAAGTGTGAGTCGTTTGATGAGTTTAGTAGCGAGATTTGACTATTGTAGGTTGTCTCGTTGATCCTGAGAAGTATAGTCGAGAGGTTTTAGGGAACGTCTTAGGCTCGATATTGGTGATCATTTGAGGGAATAGAGGTGGAAGACCCGAGATTCTGGGTCGCGAGTCCATTAGTGTTTATCGTGGAGTGTCGAGTTACGATAGTGCGAGTATATGAGTCCGTACGTACTAGACACTTTATTTTTCTCATATCACATCATGGAATGCGACATTTGTACATACTAGAGACATTGTGTCACACAGGTGCATTTGCTTGTATTTGATACTTATGTGCATGAGACTGACTCTAAGGGCATATTTGTAATCACTTGTCTCTAACGCCCTGGTGACGGTAGCTTTTGAAGCCACTTCAGAAGGGCCCCTGATTTGGTTGTCAAGAGATATTCGTCAAGACTAAGTTGATAGCATGATAGATAGAAATTGTCTGACCCTATTACCAACCGGAATGGACAAGTAAATGGAATAGTACGCTTGAACAAGTTGTGTACCTTGTGTTTGGATTGTGTATCGTTTCTCGTGTATTGGTTTGATTTGATTTAATATTGTCTGAGCCGTTGTGCTTAGTTGAACATGAGTATTTCGGGTATGCTATTAGCCCTTGTGACTTGTATATTGTCACGTGTGTTATATGTTTGTTTCGCCTTAGAGGTATCGAATTAATTTGTCACCTCGGCGGTGAGCGTGTGATTTCTATATTGTATGCGATGTGATGTAGACTGGATACATTGTATTAATTCAGTCTTGCCTTATAGACTTTTGCGATACGAATAGATCGTGTCACCTTGCGCATGTGCCCTTTGGCATAGTGAGATGGTTATCATTAGGACCCTACATGCATGTTATATGTGTTGGGTTGAGAGTTTAGAACGTTATATTGATAAGTATGCCTCCGTTGATCCACTTAATGTGTTTCACTTCCCATTAGAGATTTAACGTCTCTATTGTATGCCTGTAGCAGGATGGCGCGAACTAGAAAGACTGCAAGGATGTCAGTTATGCATCCGACCGTATTCTAACTCAGACACGCATTACGAGAACTGAAAGAACTGGAGGACCAACTGAATGTGGCCCTAGGTGAGACACCTCGAGTGGAGCAAGTTGCCCCACCGAATCCTCCTGCACCGAGCCAAGACTCCAACAGAGCGAGTCAAGGCTAAGAGGTGAGGTCTTGTGATTGAACCCGTAAAAGTCATGTTCATCGTGACTTATTCTATTATTTATTCGTTTTCCTGTTATTGGACTATCTCGTGTACTCTGATTGGGTACTCGTTCGTTAGAATATTATATCTCGTAGTTGGCCTGTGGATGTAATCATTGAGAGTGTGTTACACTCTATGTTTTGAGTAGCACGTATAGTATATGGTATTGGTGTCCAATGATACCGATCCGCTCCGTCGAATGTATTTAGAGTTTGAAACTCTTATTATTATTTACGTTGACCTTGCGACTTATTGACATGAGTAGTGCATCGCGAGCCTGTTAACTTGCGATCCCGTTAGCCTTTTGTATCGTCGGCTTGTGATAAAGCCGGTAGTGCCGTCATTCACAACAGAGTCCTATGACTCGCTTGACTTCGAGGTGTTGCATTTGTTGCACCCTTTGATTCAAGCCTATTTCCTTGATGATAGGACGTCTTAGTGTAACCCTTGAACCTTAAGGTTGTGTTAGCCCGAACTTAATTGATCGCAGGATTTCCTGTGAGTAATTGTGGAGAGTTGTACCACGGGAAGTGGAGATTTGTTAGCGCGCGGAAGCGTGGCGTTGGAACGTGTTCGAAGGTGTTTTCATGACACTTTGTAGTGTACTTTGAATTTGGACTTGACTGGAGACGGTAGTGAGTCTCGTAATGAAACCCCGAGATTTCTCACGTCTCAAAATTATATATTCGTTAGATATTTCGCATGTGTACACTACTTGAGCTTGATGACCTCTAACTTGGACCAACTCCCTTTATTTGTTGGACTTTCACTCTCTATCGGTAGAATTGTGATTGCGTAGGCTATGGTATAGCCCCGTTGTGATGTGTGTTTTCCCCGTGAACGTTTGATCCTTGAATTCGCGGTCGAATTCTTTTAAGGGGGAGAGGATGTAATACCCCGACCCAACTTCATTCCGGGTTCACTCGTAATCTCTCGGTATTTACCTTAAAACCCTCGGAGAGTGAGGCGTCATGCTTGTTAAGCGTGACGTGTTAGATCGAGGGCCATATTCAACGCGTGTTTAACTCATGGCGAGTTGCACTTTGTTCCTTATCCGTTCGAGACTATCCTCGAATTCGTTTAGCGTTCGTGTGCATTACATTTCCTCTTTGGTTGGTTCTTCTAGCCTTGGCTTAGATTCGTTCGCAAACGACAAGCACGTTCGCTTTGTCATTAACCCGTAAGTTGAGTTAGTTTGAGATCCATTTCGCGTGTTTGACTTGTGGTACGTGTGAGACCTATGTTCGTTATCATTCGTGCCTCGTCACGAGATGATTCGGGTGTGTATTGGATGTATTTTGGTGTTGATTTGATGATAGGATAACACCCAAGAGTGGCCAAGTGATCAAACCTAGGAAATAGAGTAAAATAGAATTGAATTTGGACTTTTTAACTTGGCACGCCCGTGCACCTTTCTTGGCACGGTCGTGCGAGGGTAGAAAACCCCGGATGAGGCAGGTTGGCACGGCCGTGCACCTATCTTTGGCACGGTCGTGCGAAGTTGGCACGGCCGTGCGCCCATTTTTGGCACGGTCGTGCAAGGTCGGACAGCTTGGTGCTCTGTTCGTCCGGTTTTCGTTCTTTCTCGGTTTTTAACATCTTTAAGTGGTTTAAAATGCTCAAACAAGCCCGGGATTGGACCAAATACTTACCCATAGTATTAATAATAAAACCCAACTCTATTTTCTCCCTCATTCTCATCCCCAAACCAGAAAATAGAGAGAGAGAGACTAGAGAGAGAAAGGAGAGAGAAGAAGAGGAAGAATTCGCGATATCTCGTTCGTTCGGAGTCGAAATTGCGAGCCGTCTTCGCCAGAGCGTAGCTAGCGACGAGGGGAACGTTTCCAACTGAATGGATCGTCCGATCTGTTGAGGAATCACCACCTCATCTCATCTCCCACGTTTCAGAGAGAGAAAGTGAAGTTTTGAGAGAGAGAAAGTTTGATTCAAGCTTGGTTCGAGTTTGGGAACGTCGATTGGACTCCGTAGCGGCGTAGAGGTCGTAGAAGAGTACATTTCCACCCGAAGCCCTTGGATTCGTGGAGGATTTGCGTTGTGTGGTAAGTTACTAATCTCCTTCTTAGATTTTGAGCATCGTAGTATAATATCACGATGGTTACATGCTATACATGGTGTATATGGAATTTCTATGTGCTTTACATGTTCAATGTGAATTGTTAGCATGCTATTGGTCGAGTATTGATGATTTGTTGTTGATATTGTAGTCTCAAAATATTAGAGACTTGTGAATGATGATTGTGGTACATGTTGTTGTTGTACATGTTGTATTGACGTCTCCTAGTGTTAGAAACTCTTTGGGATCGTTGTTGTTTCCGAGTTTTAGACTCGTGGGTTACGTTATAGTTGGGTTCCGGCATTATAGTCGCCGATGACTTGTTTTAGTTCTACCGAGCATGTGTAGTCCTTTGAGATTTTTATCGTTAGAACTCTCACGATGACTCGTGAGATTTATATGGGTAACATATACCTCGAATGTTGATTATTTTGGTTGACACTGTTTATTAAGGATAATATTATGGTTTGTCCGAGGTTTAGTTATTGGTGACCAACTCTAGCGGCGTTGTATAAGACGTAGAGATTATACGTCGTGTAATATGGTAATGTGTAGTATAAACCTATATTGGTTGTATTGTAGTCTCCTATGGTGTAGGATGATGAATTATTGACATCATGACCCGATGAAACTCGACTTGGGTTGACTTGGTCAAACATTACCGACTATGGTGTGCGGTGAATCGTTGACTTAACCTTACGCCTTAGCAAGGGGGTTAATTATCCACGTTGGTCTCCCCTTAAGTGTTATCGTCTAGTGATGCCCATAGTACGCGACATTTCATATGAGACGAACAGTCTCAATCATCGGATATCGAGTTAGTTATATTCTAGGAAGTATGACACGCCTTTGGTATCTTTCCATTTCGGGCGATGTGACTTGTAGGGAGTCGTAATATATCTAATATACGACGGATATGAGGTAGATTATATATACATGAGATGGAGTGTATTGTGATCGTGGAATACCGTAGAGATCCTAAGTTGCGCGTGTTAGCAACACGTTGGAATATGGTTGTAAGCACGAGTAGGCTTACGTGTATTATGATTGTGAAGTCTAGCAATTGCGGACTAAAATGATTTAGTATGTGTGTGGTTGTTCTAGTAAGCAATAGGACAATCATCCTACTTTGATGATTGATTGTGTGTTTAGTATTTACAAGCACATTATGATGATTTAGTATGTGATTCAATAGAACACATTATGGTTTGATTTCTTTGGGTTGTGATTCAGTAGAACACATCACGTTTTGGTTTATTAAGTTGTGATTCAATAGAACACACTTAGATTAGTTTGGCATAAGTAAACATCTACTTGTGCATTGCATCGAGTCCAGCTGGCATATGTGCATTGGAGGTGTATTGACGCTCGGTTATTGCGGGAGCAGGGGCTTCGTAATAGCCGAAGGCCAATACACTGGGCCTCGCCCTACCGTTGGCCACGGTAGGGGTTTTCTCTAGTCCCACAGTTGAACGGAATAAACGGCGACTGTGCATTGTCGACATTGTTTTGTATGCATTGGGATACGGACACCGGTCCCTTGCGATACCTATAAGTGGCTAGAGCCGTATTGTCTCGGGTCGTAGGGGATCGAGCGATACGTCGACGTGGATACAGGAAATGGTCCACAACGGGTACTTGTAGACCGTGCGGGACGCGGTCGGGTACATTATCGATTGGGTACTTGTAGATCGTGCTTGACGCGATCGGGTACCTATATTTGTTCGGGGATACGAGCACCGGTCCCTCTGAGGTTTGTGTACGACAGCAGCAGCACAATCATCTATCTCTGTTTGATGTTCGGTATTGAGAAATGTGTCCAGCATCAACGGCACAGTTATTTATTATGGTTCTCTGGAGCAGTAGCGCAGGAATCTATTATCATTATTATCTTGTTGGATAACAGCAGAGGCATCCCTTATAGTTCTATGGAGCGGCAGTACGATCGTTTACTACGGCTTCATGGAGCGATAAGGTCGGAAGTGTTTCAAGGGATTTCGGAGGTGTACCTCGAATCCACCGTATCCACCTTTATGTGTTTACTTTGAGCTTTATGTGCTTCCTATATGAACGAATGTTGGTGGTGGTCTCCAACTAGTGCATGACGGTTGGCGGCTACTGAGCCTCTCGTGAATATAGGGTTGGTTGTCTTATGTGCTACAACCTGTTTATTATTCCGCTATTCTTACGTGCATAATGCCATGCCATATTGTTTCATTAATAGCTTACTGGGTCATTCGACTCATCCCTTCCATATTTGTTTTCCTTAGTTGCAGGATACGTTTCGGCGCAGTGAGGCTCTAGTTCGAAGATCCTCTAGTTGTATCTAGTTAGTATTTTATATTTATTTCATGTAGGTGTGAGGTCGTGGGTTAAATTGAGTTATGTAAACTTAGTATGTCGGGTAGAGATTCTTGTATTTTCTATTCTTGTATTTGGTGCCGACTCGTGGAGTCGTGCCGGTGGTACTATTGTTATAATTCCAGTTTTCTTAGTTGTTGTGGCCGTGTGCCCATTGGTATTTTACTATTGGTTTTCCCGAGCGTTGACTCGCGGTGTTGTAGCTGTTGTTGTTCTCCGACGCTTGTTTAGCCGTGGAGGTTATTTTTATGTTGTAGGGCTTTTTGGTTATTCGAGCTTTGAAGTTTAAGCTCAGTTGTTATTCCGCTGCCTTGTGTTGAGTTTTCCGCTGCATTGGTTTAGTTTCGAGCTTTGTAGCTCGCTTTATTTTGTTCTTCTTGGGTTTGGCGCTCCTAGTTGGGGTTCAACATCGAATCTCGGACTCGGGTCGTCACATATAACTGATCTTATGAAATGCGTGTTTGCTGATATGGAACTTCAGCCAACCTGGTTTTAAAGAACGTTTTTTAAAGAACACTTCAGGTCAGCTGATATGAGAACGTGCTGACCAGTTTTTGGAAAACGTTAACATAAAGCAAATCATACAAGCATACAGATATAACATGAAGAGCATAGTATGATAAGACTTTATCAATGCATCATATCTGATAACAGGTTGAAGACATGGATGCATGTATATAACAAAGCAGTTACTGACCTGTTTTGTGTATATGCTGGTGAAGTGGTCATGCTTCAAAATCTTTATACTCATCAGTAGATTTCTATAAGATAGATTCCATAGTCCAGCAGAGATTGATTAGACATAGTGAGATAGAGAGGGGTGAATGATTGAGGGAGTTTATCTATGAGTCTTCAGCAGTCCTTCATAAATCAACAATCAAGTTGACTTCTGCTGATGGAGAGAGATGTTGTGTTTATGATCATTTGTCATGTGAGTTCCTACCTAAATACTCATCGAAAGATCATTAGCTATATTTATGAGCTGAAAATAACTCGAAAAATTTGATAATACAAATGAGATATAATAAACACATTTAGTAATGAATAATTACTTAAACATGACTTATAATTGTAATCCAATAAGATACGAAAATAGAAACCTGGATTACTTTCTCATTTTTCCTTTTGACCACATATGCTTATAGTCATTGAAGAACTCGTTCCGAAGTTGAGCATAGGTTTATTAGGTGTATCTTGTAGGCATAAGCTTTCCGTTGAAGAAGAACAGTTTCAACATAGATGTCCTTAGACCAAGAGCTAACATTCACAGTGATTGAGAGATGACTTTAATTTGATTTCCTTTGAAGTACTTAGAGATCTTCTAGTTATTCTTGCTTTAAACTTTTCAGTGATTAGTTACATACCTTCTCTAAATGGATAATTAGCAAAGTCTTCAAAAAATAAGTATCATAGAATGTAAGGATCAGTAGATTTCATGATAGGGAGTTTTTCACACTTAGACATGTCCACAAAGATACTAGTAAGAACCTCAATTTCTTATGATACAAGATCGTAAGTATTTGAACTGAGAAGTTTTTCTCGAAAAGGTGTTAGATTGAAATAATCGTTAGCCTTATATCAAAATAGCAATCTTCCAGAGATATATCGTCGTAATTCATCCATCAAATATGAAGTTTAAGAATTTTCTAGATGATATATCATAGATTTGAAAATAAAAGAATATTTTTGAATAAAATGTTTAAAAACAAATATTATCCTTAGCAAGTCCAGCTCTATTTAACTATAGTACTTTTCATCATAATGTCAATTGAATAATTCACTTCTATCATTAGAAAGAATTTCCTATTGTAATCAAAAAGTCATCACAGTATTCTTCTCTCACAAAGATTTTGAAAATTAAAATGATTTTGATTTATAAAAGCATTTTCAAAATGACTTCCAATCTCCTAGTCAAAAAATTTTTTAGAAATGAAAATTTTGAAAGCAAATCTTTTGACTATGTATCTAATCTGAGCAACAGAATCAAAACTCTCAGGTTGTTAGGCCTTGAATGAAGTTCACAGAGTACTTGCTCTGATACCAATTGTTAGGTCCATGTTGATATGCTCAGAATATAGGCTAGTGGGGGGTGAATAGCCTATATGACCTTTATTAAAAATACATCCATTAATTTGAAATACATTAAAGAAAAGGGATGAAGAGTATAATAGGTCAACTCAATTTTCTTTAAATGCAACTCTGCTGATATGGAAAAAAATTGTTTTGCTTCAGCAGTTTTCTATTGAAAACATCATACAAGCTTCAGCAGTTTTCCATCAGCAGACCTTATCAACTTAGGCACTGAAGACTTGAAGGTTTGCTAGAAAATTGAAGTTATAAGATTTGCTAAAATGAATGATTAGGGCTGCGGAATAAATAGCAGCAAATGTATAAAATAGAAGATTAAATTAGCTGTGCATAAATTAGTGCAAGTACATTACAACCGCTGGTTTAATTCTTCATTAGATGCAGTAATTATTTTCCAATGGTAGATTGCACAATATATATGAAAACATATATTATAGGAAAGATAAAAAAAGATTGACTGTAAATAAATATATTTTTATTTTAAAATTCAGCAGAGGTTTACATGAAGACAAACTTGCGTAGTACATGAACATAGACTCTCTAACCTAGCAATCTCCTCGGGAAGAAGGAAAATAAAATTGGGATGCCAGGAAGACTTATAACTAACCCTCATCCTTTAACTCTTGCCAATTACCTTAGGAAAAGTACATGCCAGGGCAAAGGCGAGGCTGATGTGAGAAGAGGATATTTTGGGTTGTTCAAATAACAAGTATTTGAACACCTGAGTGCAAAGCACTCGACCAAATGTGATGACAATACATTGCACAGTCGACAACCCTTATAATGTAGTACAAGTCTAGCGATGTAATAACCGAGCATCTCATTATCATGTTAATCATATGATTATGTGCATGCATTGTTAATTGATTATCGTGGTTCATGATATCGATTTGATCAGTCGTAAACTCGTGATTTCATGTTTCGGTATTTTACTTTCTTTCATTGTTTCGTAGCGTAAACTTAATCGAAATGGAAGAGATGAACCATGATAATTTGAACCTAGAGATACTTGATGTTATATAGGTTTCATGTTGTTAAATCGTGCTTTGAAAAAGGGAAATACGTTGTGTTAATTTGAAGTTACAAAACGAAGAAGTTGTCGACATTGTTTTCGGTTTCGTAAACTTTCTCGTGACTTTAAATCGATCCTAGAATGATATCAAACCTTTAGGGACATCCTTTGATGTGTTATAAGTGTTGTACAATCATACCTAGGGGTGCACGAGCAATCGAATTGAGAAAACGGAGCGAAACAAAAAAATTGCATGAAGCTGTGAATAGTGGCGCGCCCCAGCGTGCCAGCCTGCGCCCTAGCATGCCAATTCGGGATAGAAATGTGCCAGCTGGGTTTTGGACTAATTTTGTGATGCCACCTCCTCCTAAACTCCTTCCTAACCTGGCCTAGCTCATGGGTAAACCTTGGGAGATCATTTCCAGCACTTAACACTCACCAAAACACCCAATTCTTCCTCTCAAATTCTCCAAAATTCAGCAAAATAACCTAGGGTTTATGTGAGCTCTTTTGTGAGTTCTTGCTCTTACATCAAAGCAGTAACAAGGGGTTGGTGTAGGGGACTTCAAGACTGGTTTATGCACTGAAATACAGGGGTTAATCAAGGGTTTACCTCTTTGAATTGGTAAGGGACTACTAGCTTGTTCATGTTTGTGTTTATTTGGTTAATTTTGGTTATAATCAATGTGGAAGTGTTACTATGCCAAAATTCTGAATTCCCAGCCATGTGAGTTGCTTTAATATGTGGATTTGATTATGGGTATGTGTTGTATTTAGTCTAGATTTGCTTGAATCCATAACCTAAGTCTAAGACAAGGTGACTAATGGGCCTGCGTGTCTGTTAGTGTGGCAACTTGTACTTAGGCATAGCTTGAATAGCCTAGGGTTGCTTTTTGTATAAGTCTTGAAGAAGATAGCCTATAGGACATCGGACGTCCTCTGCACAATAGGCAAATAATGCATCAGCAGTCTTCCTTTGGATATCGGACAAGCTCATATCAGCCAAGCTTCATCAGCAATGTTGAAGACCTCAAGAACGTCCGATAGTCATCTGCCGAAGACATGTCCTAACTTGAAGACCTCACTAATTGCGAGGCAACGTTAACTTGCAATTATCATTTAATGAAGCTTTCCATTCTTGGCATACACTCAGAAAAGGACATTCCTCCTGCAAGCGCAGACCGCCTATTTTTAGCAAAGAGTCAGGAGACAGACTGCAAGTTGCAGGACAGCCTATCAGGAGTCAACAACTAGATTAGAGCATTAATTTCTCTTAAATTCAAGTTTGAAAATCACCAACGGCTCCAAGCTTCCTCCTGCATATAAAAGGAGACTCCATTGCTGCATTCAACACTTTTCAACTACTTCATCTCTGAATCTTCATCTTCTTCAAGTGCATTAATTCAAAAACGTCCTATCTGTATACATTCATTGAAGAGCTTCACACCTAGACGTCTAGTCCATTAAAAGCTCTTCATTGATTGCAACACCTAGCTTTCATAGCTCACGAGAATTGTATCTTATAGATATCAATTCTCCCACACAAACACTTGGTCAACAAAATTTTGTACACAATCCATTAGAGATTTAGTTTGTAAAATATCTAGTGGAAAAACTTAGTACACGATTTTCAAATCCAAAGTTGACCACTTTGGTTGTGGACGTAGCACTTATTTATAAGTGTGAACCATATTAAATACTCTGTCTACTTGTGTGTGATTGTGATTATTTGTGTTGCTTAACTTTCCAGATTTCCAAACTATTGAGAACTGCTGATCTTGACCTGTGAAGATCAGCCATTCTCAACTTGTCCTATACTTCACAAGATTTCCGCCTGCAAATCTTTTCAAACTTAAAGTGAAGTAGATTTTTGAATCAATCTTCAAAAATTGGACATAGGCTATTCAACCCCCCCTTCTAGCCTATTTTGAGCAACCTTGGACCTAACAATTGGTATCAGAGCTTAACTCTTTGAAAACTTGTTTTTCCGAGATTAACCTCTTGAGAGATTAAAGATCATGGCTGCTCACCAAATGTTGGAAACTTCAAACGTGAACCATTGTCCTGTCTTGGATGAAGTTCACTTTGACATCTGGAAAGATAAAGTCAAAAGACATATGAACTCAATTGATAAACGTTTGTGGAAATGTGTCACAGATGGACCCAGAGTTCCAATGAAGCCAAATACACTGGCCACGGTAGATCCAATTGCTGAACCTGATGTACCAAAGCCAGAAGAAGAGTGGGATGATGAAGACAAAAAGAATGATGCCCTGGATGGAAAGGCCATCAACATTATTACCAGCTGTGTTGATATAAGCACTTATCAGCAGATTATCAACCTGGACACATCAAAGGAGATGTGGGAAGCCATCCTTAAATATCTTGAAGGTGATGGTGAGACAAAGAACAACAAATTATATACCTGCATCCAGAAGTTTGATTCCTTCAAAAAGGATCCCAAAGAGTCTCTACGAAGCGCCTATGACAGATTCTATGAGGTAGTCAACTCTTGCTATTCCTTAGGAAAGAAGTACGAAAAGAAGGAAATAAACATGAGATTTCTAAATGCACTAGGCAGTTTATGGCATGTTAAAATCACTGCCATGAAAGAGTCAAAAGATTTAAACAAATTGACTCTTAAAATCTTTATGCTTGTCTTTCAGTCTATGAGCTTGAGATCCAACAAGCTCAAGAAATGGAAAAGAGTTTTAAAAACTTGTCCGTACCAGCCATGTCTGCTGAACCTTCCTGTTCAAAACCTGATGAAACACCTTCTACATCCAGTGAAGATGATGATATTCTTTCTGACGAAGCATTTGCTATGTTTGTAAAGAAATATCAACGTTTCAAAAGGTTTAACAAATCATCATCACATAGGCAGTCCTCTCACAAAACTGCCGTTCCTCATAGAACAGCTGCTCAACCTAAAAGCTCTGCTCCTTATAAATCAGCAGACCATCAAAAGGATAATGAGCTAGTTTGTTTTAACTGTAGGAAACCAGGACATTTTGCCTCTAAATGTCCAAAGCCAAAATATGAATTTTATAAGAAACGTCCCGAAACTAAATTTCAAAAACAAAAAGGGATGGTGGTGAAGACATTGATGAAAGCAATCGCCTACATGGTGTGACACGACACGATGAGGATGACTCTGTGATTTTGAAGAAGCAAACATATGCCTTATGGCCGGGAGTCACCACATGATTCAGTGAGGTCACTACCATTTCAACAAGATGACAAGTGATGATGATGATGAGCTCAATGAACCTTCAAAGGGAGAGCTCATCAAAGCAAACAAAGACATTGGAAGAGTTTTCAAAATTCAAAGCCGCCTATGTAAAACTAGCCAAGAAGCATGAACTAGTGTCTCGAGAAATCAACCTTGATGTCTAAGATCAAAGATCTTGATAGACAAAAGTTGAAAGTATCAAATTGCAAAAAGAGAACAAAACTTTGATGAAAAGTGGATTTCCTACTTGAACATATCAAGAAAATAAATTCGAGAAAGATGACCTTCAAAAGGTTGTCAATACTTGGAATAACTCTAAAGGAAACTTTGATACCATTCTTTCAAACCAAAATCTCTTGATGACAAAGCGGTATTGGTTTCCAAAGTGAGTTCAATGTAGGGAGTTCTTCTGGTTCTCAAAAGGATGAGACATCTGAAGTGATTGCTGAAGAATTGGCTATAGAAGTTTCTTATGACCAGCAATCTCCCAAAAGGCAAGGACTTGGCTTTAACAAAGTTCCTTTTGTTTATCCCAAGAATACAAAAGACAAGTCCAAAGGAAAGCAACGCCGAAATGACTCTCGCTAATAGGAGTTCGAGCAACTAAAACCTGCCATTAGTCACCCTAAGAAAACAGGGATGACTAATAGCAAGTCTAGGAATTCTCAGCTCAAACCTATTAAATTTGTCAAAGGCAAGACTGCTGATCCCAACTCTGCCTATAAAAGAGTGAAAGGAGTGAACTCTGCCGATAAAAAGCTTAAAGGAGTTGTGCCTGTAAATGCAAAATCTTTTGACAAAAGGTCTACCTATGGTAAACCTAACATCAATAAGAAAAGGCATTATCAGCCTAAGTCCTATAGGCCAGTTATCAGCACAAAGGTCATTCCAAAGACTGCTGATAATAAGAAGCCTCAAAAAGAAATCATTACTCATGTTGAAGGATTTCACAAATGCTCTTTCTGCAAAGGCCATGGTCATGAGATTCATGAATGCCTTCTGAGATTCACACCTAAATCTAGAGGATTTACTCCTCCAAAAGTTAAACAGGTGTGGATCCCAAAAGGTTGCTAACCTTGAGGACCCAAAAATAAAAAGGGGACCATATTCTTAAATGTCTATATTTCAGGAATGCTTCATGGCTGTCAATGAAGAAGAGAAAGATCTATGGTATCTAGACAGTGGATGCTCTAAGCACATGACTGGTGATCCAAATCTTCTCTCAAGTATTGTTGAAGCAAAGGGTCCCTCAGTCATTTTTGGAGACAACTCAAAAGGGAAGACCATTGGATATGGAAGCATAATCAGAGGCAACCTCTCCATCAGCAAAGTCTCTCTTGTTGAAGGATTAAAGCACAATCTGCTAAGCATATCACAATTTTGTGATAAAGGACTAATCTGTCAGTTCTCCTCAAGTCACTGTCTCATAAAGGACAATGAGACATGTTCAACTATCCTGACAGGATTCAGAAAAGGGAATGTCTATGCTATTGACCTTAATGCTGTTGGAAGAAAGTCAAATCTATGCTTGGTTGCAAGGTCATCAAGCGACAACGGTGGTTGTGGCATAAAAGGCTTAGCCATCTCAATTTCAAATACTTGGAGAAGCTATCAAAGGACAATCTAGTTGTTGGTTTGCCTAAAATATCAGCTGAATCACACGGTCTCGCGAGCATGTCAACTAGGCAAACTACACAAATCTTCATTCAAAAGCAAGCCTTGCCTATCAACAACAGACCTCTACGGCTCTTGCACATGGATTTGTTTGGACTGTAACTACTACAAGTCTTGGTGGCGCAAGTACACACTTGTGGTAGTTGATGATTACTCAAGATTTACTTGGGTAGAGATGATGTCCTCCAAAGATGAAGCATATGACATCATTCGAACTCTTTAGAAGACTACGGACTCGAAGCTGGATGATATCTCGATGTCGATCGACAATGGAACGAGTTCAAGAACAATGGTGTTGCCAAATATTGTGATGACCATGGAATTGGTCACAACTTCTCTGTTGGCACACCTCAACAAAATGGAGTTCTTTGAAAGGAAGAACGAACTCTCATTGAAGCAGAAAGACAATGATTGCCGAAGACAAAGCGCCTATGTATTTACGGCGTAAGTTGAACACCGCTTCACACAAAACAGTCTATCATAAACAAATTTCATAACAAAACTCCATATGAAATATGGAGAGGCAGAGCTCCCAACATTGGATTCTTTAAAATATTTGGTTGTAAATGCTATGTTATTTACAATGGTAGAGAACATAGAGGTAAATTTGAATCCAAAAGTGATGAAGGAATTTTTCTGGGATATGCTAAATTTTCAAAAGCTTATAGAGTTTACAATAAAACTTCACTTAGAGTTGTTGAATCTGTACATGTTTCTTTTGATGAATTTGATTTTATTGGGCCACATTTGGCTCCTAAGGTTACTAATGATTCGATGAGTATGAGGCAGTGCAGAATGCCAAGTCCCGATCTGCTGATCCTCCTTCTTCACAAGATCATCCAAGAGTCAACTTGTTAGAATCCTCAAATGAGCCAACAAATGAAAACTCTGAAAACCCTGAATCCACTTTGCCTTCCACACCAGAAGTCATACAACCTACCTTGGAATTAACTTATCCTTCAGAAAACCAAGCTTCAGACACTTCTACTTCTCAAGAATCCAACTCTACCGATGCAATAGGACAAGTTCAACCTGTAGAGGTTAGAGAAGTAAAAGATCATCCTATCACTCAAATCATTGGAGATCTTAATGCTGGTGTTCAAACTAGACAAGCTTCAAGGAATGAATGCATATATTCTACTGCATTTGTATCTCATATTGAACCCAGAAAGATTGATGAAGCTCTGGAAGATCCAAGCTGGGTGGAAGCCATGCAAGAAGAGTTAAACCAATTTGACAGATGCCAAGTCTGGACACTTATCCCTAGACCAAAAGGACAAGCTGTTATTGGTACAAAGTGGGTTTTCAGAAACAAAATGGATGAAAATGGCAACATTACCAGAAACAAGGCCAGACTGGTAGCCCAAGGATATAGACAGGAGGAGGGTATTGACTATGATGAGACATTTGCTCCGGTTGCAAGATTAGAGGCTATCTGATTAATCTTGGCCTATGCCTCTTACAAGGACTTCAAAGTATATCAAATGGATGTGAAGAGTGCATTTCTGAATGGAGAACTTCAAGAAGAGGTCTATATAGAGCAACCTCCTGGATTCATTGATTGCTCAAGAAGAGAAGATGTCTACAAGCTGAGGAAAGCCCTTTATGGACTCAAACAAGCTCCAAGAGCCTGGTATGAGACCCTTTCAAAGTTCTTGACATCTCAAGGCTTTGTAAGAGGTCAAATTGACACTACTCTTTTCATTATGAAACATAAAGGTCATTCCTTACTTGTTCAAATTTATGTTGATGATATTATCTTTGGTTCTACTAATGAAAATCTTTGCAAAAGGTTTGAAAAGCTTATGCAGAGTAAATTTGAGATGAGCATGATGAGAGAGCTCAACTTTTTCCTTGGTCTTCAAATTTAACAAAGTTTAAATGGTATCTTCATCAGTCAAGCCAAATATGCAAAGGATGTTATCAAGAAATTTGGTCTTGAGAATGCAAACAGCTTCAGCACTCCTATGGCTACTAACTGCCATCTTGACAAAGATGAAAAGGGCAAGAAAGTGGACATGACTCTTTATAGAGGCATGATTGGTTCACTTTTATACTTAACTGCTAGTAGGCCTGATATCATGTTTGCTGTTTGTGTTTGTGCTAGATTTCAAGCTGATCCAAAGGAGTCTCACCTACAAGCAGTCAAAAGAATCATAAGATATTTGATAGATACTCCCAATTTGGGAATCTGGTATCCTAGAGATTCATCTTTTAATCTTATAGGCTATTCTGATGCTGATTTTGCTGCATGTAAGGTTGATAGGAAAAGCACAAGTGGGACATGTCAATTCTTAGGAAATAGACTTGTCTCATGGGCCAGCAAGAAGCAAACCTCTGTCTCAACTTCAACAACTGAAGCAGAATACATACTGGTAGCTGCTGCTCACAATTGCTGTGGATCAAACAGCAACTTGTTGACTATGAGATTAAGACTGCTGATTGTCCTATAATGTGTGACAACACATCAGCAATCTCAGTTTCTCAAAATCCTGTCATGCACTCCAAGACAAAGCACATTGATGTGAGATATCACTTTCTTAAAGACCATGTTGAAAAAGGTAATATCAGCATGCAGTATGTGCCTACAGAGAATCAGGTAGCAGACATCTTCACAAAACCACTTGATTCAACCAGGTTTGCTTATTTAAGAGGAGAGCTTGGTATGCTTGACCTCAATCCTTAACCTTTCTAGCAAATTCTTTAAGTCATTTTATAAATTGCCTATATAGAACTGCCTATGTGATCAGCCGATCGCAACTCTGCCGAGTATATAGACAACCTTGAATAAATACCTATCTTTATATCGGCAGCCTTAGATAAAATAGGCAGACTCCAATAATATAGGCAGACTTAAGTGCGCCATACGTACAGTGACTCAGCAAGTCATAAATGCGGATTTCAAATTTTATCAAATACCATTTATTGGCCTGACAGAGATATAAAAGGGCAAAATGTACAGTGACTCTTCACAGTTCTCAACAACCGCCATTTTAAACTTTCAAAAACCCTCAGACTTCCAATCTACAATCTCTCCAAAAAGCCTTCAAATTTCCAAAATCTTTACGTTTTCTAGCTAAAAACATCAATGGTAAGGATTTCTACACCTTTTTAATTCATTTAATTCAAGTTTTATGGTTTGTATTGACCTATTTTGCGTTACTTGAACTGTCCGCCATTGATGAATTTCGGATTCTTGCGATTGTTGCTTGAATATTGTTTGGTTAGTTATGAATGTGTTTTTGAGCTTTCTGTGATACATTGCTGTCAATTTATACTGTTTTATTGGCTCAAAAATGACAAAATCAGCCACAGTTTAAAAACCCAGTTCATGAACTGTTCTTGTCGCTAGTTATAATACACTTAAGTTTTGGGTTTAAATCTGAACAGTACCTGTTTGAGCTAATATCTGCTAATTGCTTATTTATCTGCTGTTCTATGCATATCTGCCGATTTCTATATATGCTGTTCTCACATCTGCCGATTATGTAGGGAAAGTCTAAATCCTCAAAGGCTGCTGCCACTACTTCATAAGCACATCTGCTGGTGATGTTCTACTCATAAGAGTCCTTCCCAGGTCAAGTTATCACCCTGGGATGACAATCGACCGAGACTCTATCATAAGCACATCTGCTGGTGATGTTCTACTCAAGGATTTGGCTGAATGTGGACTTCTTCCTCTGTTCCAGCTCAACGACACCCACTACAGCAATTCTCTGACTGAGGAATTTTACACAAGGATGATCCTGCCTCCTCCTCCAGCTAATGCCAATGAGCCGGTCAACCTAAGCTACATCAAGGGCTACATCAGAGGCCATTAGATCAAGTTGACCTATAAGGATATTGGGGAAATCCTTGAACTGCCTATTGAAGGCAAACTGGACTTGACCGATGCAGAATCAGCGCTTGCTTGGGAGATGATGAGGGGGTCTGCCCAACCAGAGAGGTTTTTCGAGATGTCTAGGAACCTCTTCCCAGAGAACCCCTATCATATCAGCCATCTGCTCGACAAGAGCATTTTATTCAAAAATGGCTCGAGGGACATCTTCACCTCCCAGCAGCTGATGTGGACCAAGGCTATGGTCCTTCGCAAGCAACTCAACTGGGCCAAGATCATCTTCTCAATGCTATCCCAGAGTGTTGCTGAAGTCCAAGCTCACCCTTCCATGAAGAGACCCTTCGTACGGGTTATTAATGTTATCCTCCGGCGTTATGAGGAAATTGATGAGCTAGTCGTTAATGACGACCTCATCAAGGTGTCTAACACCTACGTCTTCACGGTCAACAACATCACCCGTTATCGGGATGATATGGCCAAAAGGACAACCAACGCAGCTGAAGCTGCCGCTGCTGCTGCTGCTACTGCTACTGCTGCTGCTGCTGCTACTGCTACTGGTGGCCCCTCTACCCAAGCCAGCAAGGGTAAGCGGAAGGTCACCTACTCTGCCGCCGGGCTACCTGCTGAGGAGGAGGAGCCCAAACCTATTGGGGCTGAGCTGCCTGAGCACTTTGACCTCAGCAGATTGGATCATGACCCCTATGAGCCTGCTGAGCCTCCATCCAAAAAGCCCAAACACTCTTCCTCCCTTACTCTAAAACTCAAACAATCCTGCAAATCTGCCAGAACCAAGGCTGAGGTTGAGAAGGACACTTCAACCTTCAGACCAGCCGACCTCTCCAAACCAGCTGACCTCCCTTCTAAAACCACCACAACTACCTCCACATCCTCCAAACCTAAAACCAAACAAACCCTCCAGCCTACAGATGAATCCTTTGGCCTACCCAAAGTAACATCTGCCGCTCCCTCCACACCAACAGTCTCTACCCCTGCTGTTTCCAAAATAGCAGTTTCAACCCCAGCCGATCCTCTATCGGATGTTTCTCCTCTAGTAGTCCCCTCTACCACCTCTCCACCACCTACTTCTGCCTCTTCCACACCTACAAAGTCCAAACATGGCAAACGCTACAAGAAGAGTGCCAAGAAGCAGGTGCACTTCTCAGGGACTGCTGATAAACCCTCTTCTCCTCCACTTTCACCAACTCAGTCTATAACTTCACCACCATCTTCCCCTCCTAAATCAACTACCATCAAACCAACTCCTACCCAAGAGCCATCTCCCACACCTGAAACCACCTCTCATCAGCCATCTTCCAAACGTTCTCTCTCTTCTTCCTCCACTCCTCCTACCCCCAAAAGAATCAAAACCAACCCATACAGCCACCTACACCCTGAGGTGCAGGATCTGCTGTCCTTCAGAGACAGCAGACCTAAACCCAATCCTGCCGATTCTGACCCCTTCCTCTCCACCTTAGACTACCCTAAGAGGATTCCCTGCCAGCCTATGTCTGCAGGTGAAATCATCCTCTAATGGGGTGCTTATTATGACCCTCTTCCTCCTGCCTGGTCCCAGCAGTTCTTCTCTCACAACTCAGCGGTTCAAGATCTCATGATCTTCAGCCAATGGGTTGCCATTCATAAGGACCTAGGTCTTCCTATCCCCACCAAATCAGACATCTCTCCCTTTCTCTCTCTGCCTAAACCCCCAGTCTTCACCCTCATCTGCCACCCTTCTGTCCTTCTTCAGCCTGTGGTCTACAACTTCTTTGATGTAGTCACCAGCTATCTAGGCTTTAACCCTCTCTTTCCCGTTCTCTTCCATTCACCTCCCTCCTTCACCTATATCACTCCTCCCTTTCTCATTACCCGTATGAGGCCGCTATACCCTGTTCCTCTCGTCCTCCCCCGTTATCCTTCTCTTCGCCTGACCTACCCCAGCCATTCCCAACCCTCTACCAGCCGTGTTTCCCTATCATCCTCCAGCCATTCTCCTATATCCTCTAGCCAGTCCCAGTCTTCTACCAGCCATCCTCTACCCTTCCCTGACCAGGCCACCAGCCAACCTCCTTCCTTCACCAGTCATCCTCACCCCTCAGCTGGCCCATCCTCCTCTCTAGCCAGCCACACTGCCCCTCCTGAATACTACCCTGCCTCTGCGGTAGATGAATTTTTGAAGAATTTTGAAGTCATATCGGCTGACCTTACAAAGGCCCTGCACCAGCTGTCTGCAGATCAGTCACACATTACACATGTCCAGGCTGACTGCATGACACAAGTCATGAATATTTCTAAGGGTGCCAAGGCCGCCTTTGAAGCTTGCCAGCAGTCCATCTCTGCCTCCCAAAATGCTTTAGCCAGCCATATCTCAGCAACTTCCTCAACACACACTGCCATCTTCACCGAGAATTGGGTGAATATATCCAAAGGAATGCTGCAGATTATTGATATGATTGACAATGGCTACAAGCATGTGCTTGCATCCCAGCGCCTGGCCAACCGCTCTATCCACTCTTCAGTGCGTCAGACGCGAAGGATGACTGATAAGCACTACGCCTACTTTCGCAAGGGGTTCAAATCAACTGAGCAACGCCTCGGCTTCATTGATACCTCGCTTGCATCCATGAAGGAGGAGATAGCTAGACTCAACAATGATCAGCGGACTGAGCTCATTGAGCGAAATGCTCTGCTAAAACAGAAGAACAAGAGGCTCTCCTCTGAATTGGCAGACACTAAAGAGGAGTTAGCAGAAGCCAAAGAAGAAATTGCCAGACTTAAGGCTGCTGTTGACTCTAAATGGGCATCAAGAGGCTATGGGCAATCTTCATCAGGCAAAGGCAAAGGTCGTGCATCATCTAGGTCATCCTCTCGTACCAGACGATGAACTTTGTATAATTTTTTTTGCTAAACCTTGTAATTAAACAACTTGTTTAATTAACAATGTCTGTTTTAAAATTTACATGCTTTACTATGAACTGCTTATTATATGATTGCATGAAATTTAAACCACTGGTTTAAAGACATGTCCTATATTGCCTATTTTGCCTATCTGCATGTCTTTAAATTCAGCTTCATTATAAGTGTCCTATGCTTAATTTCTCACTTGTAAACACTTTGTAATGTTTGAATACAATGACCTCCTTGTAAGTTCATCTAGGGCATGCTTATTTAATATATCAGTCTTACAAAGCATGTTATTACTAGACTTGAACATGGTCAGCTGATATTGTATTCGTAGGGTCATGGACTCAAGCAAATAGGAGGAGATTGTTGTATTTAGTCTAGATTTGCTTGAATCCATAACCTAAGTCTAAGACAAGGTGACTAATGGGCCTGCGTGTCTGTTAGTGTGGCAACTTGTACTTAGGCATAGCTTGAATAGCCTAGGGTTGCTTTTTGTATAAGTCTTGAAGAAGATAGCCTATAGGACATCGGACGTCCTCTGCACAATAGGCAAATAATGCATCAGCAGTCTTCCTTTGGATATCGGACAAGCTCATATCAGCCAAGCTTCATCAGCAATGTTGAAGACCTCAAGAACGTCCGATAGTCATCTGCCGAAGACATGTCCTAACTTGAAGACCTCACTAATTGCGAGGCAACGTTAACCTGCAATTATCATTTAATGAAGCTTTCCATTCTTGGCATACACTCAGAAAAGGACATTCCTCCTGCAAGCGCAGACCGCCTATTTTTAGCAAAGAGTCAGGAGACAGACTGCAAGCTGCAGGACACCCTATCAGGAGTCAACAACCAGATTAGAGCATTAATTGCTCTTAAATTCAAGTTTGAAAATCACCAACGGCTCCAAGCTTCCTCCTGCATATAAAAGGAGACTCCATTGCTGCATTCAACACTCTTCAACTACTTCATCTCTGAATCTTCATCTTCTTCAAGTGCATTAATTCAAAAACGTCCTATCTGTATACATTCATTGAAGAGCTTCACACCTAGACGTCTAGTCCACTAAAAGCTCTTCATTGATTGCAACACCTAGCTTTCATAGCTCACGAGAATTGTATCTTATAGATATCAATTCTCCCACACAAACACTTGGTCAACAAAATTTTGTACACAATCCATAAGAGATTTAGTTTGTAAAATATCTAGTGGAAAAACTTAGTACACGATTTTCAAATCCAAAGTTGACCACTTTGGTTGTGGACGTAGCACTTATTTATAAGTGTGAACCATATTAAATACTCTGTCTACTTGTGTGTGATTGTGATTATTTGTGTTGCTTAACTTTCCAGATTTCCAAACTATTGAGAACTGCTGATCTTGACCTGTGAAGATCAGCCATTCTCAACTTGTCCTATACTTCACAAGACTTCCGCCTGCAAATCTTTTCAAACTTAAAGTGAAGTAGATTTTTGAATCAATCTTCAAAAATTGGACATAGGCTATTCAACCCCCCCCTTCTAGCCTATTTTGAGCAACCTTGGACCTAACAGTATGTGCTCATAAGGTGTATTAGTTGATAATTGAGCCTTAGAAGTGTGGTTAATCATGTGAATACTTGAAATTATGAAACCGGCAAGAATTTGACTTGAACAAAGTATGTGACATGGCTGAGATTTAGGGTTTGTGACTTGATATTGAATGGTTTGAGCTGGCTAATGTGTTCATTATGTTGATTTATGAATATAGAACTTGAATTGATCCTTGGAGGATAACCGAAATACCAAAATTGTGAACGAAAATGGAATAAAGTGTGAACGTCAATTTGACTAATAGGATGTGCACATTCGAATACTAACTTTTAGGGGGTTTTGGTTGACTACCGATTGTCATGGGGCGGAGTGCAGTTATAGTCGGGTTGTGGCGGCCTTAATCTGGCTTGTCTCCCTATTTCTTGCCAAAATAGGGTTTACACCACGTAGATTGTTGGACAAGAGTGGTGTCGTCACAAGGATGCCAAGGTTGTAGGGACTTGGGGCATGTTGACTTGTTCCGCAGAATATTTGAAAAATGAATTACCTCGTACAATGATATGATATAAACTTCAAAGCTGAATGGTGTTATAAGGGGAGCTGGTGAGTCGGAGGTGTACCTCGGCTCTTATATCTTGATATATGTGATTCCTACTTGTTTAATATGTGATATGAACTATTGTTAGCTCATTACTTTGTAGGTTGGTCATTATTTCCAACTGGTATGGGACAGTTGGCAGTCGTGATCCTTCTTGCGCTGGTAATGGGACTTAGTTGATTATTGATTACACTGATTACATGTGACTTACTTGGTTATAATTTATGCTGATTACATGCTCCTATGTGTTAGCATCCTATTACTGTTGCATACATGAATAACATGCATAAGTTTAGTGGAATCTTACTGGGTTATAGGTGACTCACTCCTTTATTATTGTTTTTCCTTAGATCGGAGCGAGGCGAAGGGTTCACGTGCGTGAGGCTGTGCAGCTCGTCGTGAGATTGGAAGGTGGTTATTCTTTTGGGGTAGACTTTATTGTGTATATGTTAGACAGTGGTTGCTATGCTATCTAGGTTTTAAACACTGTTCTGTTGTATTGTATGTAAAGGCTGGATGCCTTCTATGTTGGTCTGTAAATTGGTTGGATGAGTTGTGGAGACTCAATTGTATATTTTCAGTTTATGAGGTTGGATGGCTTATCGCCATACTTTTATTTCCGCAGTTATATTGTTTATCAGGTCGTTATTTTGATTATGTTAAGCTGGGTCATGCCCGAATTTAGGCTATTTGTAGTAGCTTGAGTTGGGGTGTGACAGAGTTGGTATCAAAGCTTTCGTTTAAGCTAGAAGCCAGGAGAGGATCCTTGGCCTAGAGGTTTTGTATATGTCTTATACTAGGTGGTTGTTTGTAGGTGAGTGATGGTGGGATTGAGAGGAAAGGGTCGTGGTTCACATAGAGCCGGCACGAGTGCGGCAGGGCTCTATGAAGGAGCTGAAAGTCATGCTAATATTCTCCCTATTCAACTAGCAAGTAGAGCACAATATGAAGGGCTTGGTGGTGTATATCAAGATATTAAGAGATTGGCTGATGTGATAGCACAACAGAATACTAATAACCAGACTGCAGTACTTGAGAGGTTGACTGCATTGTTAGCACAGCAGGGTACAGCTAATCAACAGATGGTAAATCAGAATGCAGGTAACCAGAATCCTCATCCAGTTCTTGTTGGGATTATACAGGGTACTACTCCACTTGAGAGATTTTTGAAATTGAATCCCAAGAGCTATGATGGTGAACCTGATGCATTGAAAGCTGAAAGATGGCTTGAAGTAATGAAAAAAGTCTTTAAGACACTTGGGTGTTCTAAAGAGGAAAAAGTGATCTTTGCAACTTTTAAAATGGAGGGCATAGTAGATAACTGATGGATGTTAATTAAAGATGAATGGGAGACTGATGGGACTCCTCAGACATGGGCTAACTTTGTACCAGAATTCAAGAGGAACTTCATTCCAGCTGTAGTCCAAGAGCAGAGAGAAATGGAGTTCATGACACTTGAGCAGGAAAATTTGACTGTGGTACAGTATGAAGCAAAATTTACTTAGTTGGCCAGGTATAACACTCATTTGCTTTCTACTGAAGATAAAAAAGTAAGAAAGTTTGTGAAGGGACTTCGGGTAAAGCTTCACAACAAATTATTTCCACTTGAGCTTATTTCTTATTCAATGGCTGTGGATCGAGCTTTATTAGTTAAGAATGATTTGGAGGAACAGAAAGTGAAGAGAGCTGCAGTGTTCGGGCAGCAGACTAATCAACAAGGTGGCAGAGGCCAGGGTAACAGTAATAGAGGAAGATTTAATTCACAAGGTAGGAGAGGTCAAGAAAATTTCAATAATAGAGGAGGACAGGGTAACCGAGTTGGTCATCCCCAGAGACCACCTCGAGGGTCACAACAGACACAACAGCAAGGGCAACAAGGGAATCAACAGGGTAATAGGCAGACAGGACAACAATTAAAGAATAATACTGGTGGTTCTATGGCATTGGGACAGCAAACTGTTACCAGTGGGTGTACATTTTGTGGTAAGGGCAATCATATGGTACATAGATGTTGGGCAAAGCAGGGCAAATGTACTATCAGTGGTGAATTTGGGCATTTTCGTAGCCATTGCCCAAAATGGAATAATACTCAGTCACCGAATCAGCAGCCACAGAATCAGAACCAACAGACCTCAGGGGTCAAGAGAGGGGGTGATGGGAAACCGAAGGTCCAGGGGCGTGTTTTTGCCTTAGACCAGAAGGATGTTCTTGAGTCTACGTCGGTGCTAGGAGTTACTCTTACTGTTTTTCAGTCTAAAGCCTGAATTTTGATAGACCCATGATCATCTCATTCCTATGTGGCATCTCATTTTGTGGTGAATTTGCATGTGCAACCGCATGTATTGCCTTTTAGCTGGAGGTGTCAACCCCAATGGGGGAATGTGTTGTTGCTAGCGTGATTTATAAGGCTTGTGATGTGTTTGTGGGTAATTGTACTTTGCCTGCTGATTTGATTGTACTACCTATTCGGGATTTCGATATTATATTAGGTATGGATTGGCTGTGTGCATATCATGCTCATGTAGACTGTTATCATAAACTGGTTACTTTTAAAATCCCGAATCAGCCTGAATTACAATTCTTGGGGGAAGATGGGGGTAGTAGATTGCATATTATTTCTGCATTACAGGATGTTAAATTGATGCTAGTGGATGTACTGGGTATCTGACACATGTGTATGATAAACAGAAGGCCACACCTAAGCTTGAAGAAGTACCAGTAGTATGTGAATATCCTGATGTATTTCCTCATGATTTCTCGTTGCCACCTGAACGAGAAATATAGTTCTGTATTGAATTGTTGCCTTGCACTACTCCAATTTCGAAAGCACCTTATAGAATGGTACCTGCTAAATTAAAGGAGTTAAAGATTCAGTTGCAGGAGTTCCTTGATAGAGGGTTCATTAAACCAAGTGTTTCACCTTGGGGTGCACCAGTTTTATTTGTGAAGAAGAAAGATGGGGCACTGAGGTTATGCATTGATTATCGACAACTGAATCACATGACTGTGAAAAATAAATATCCATTACCACATATTGATGATTTGTTTGATTAGCTGCATGGGGCCATTGTATTTTCAAAGTCTGATCTGAGAAGTGGGTATCATCAATTGAGAATTCGAGCAAGAGATATTCCAAAGACTGCCTTCAGAACAAGATATGGGCATTTCGAGTTCATTGTTATGGCATTTGGGTTGACTAATACACCTGCAGTTTTCATGGACTTGATGAATAGAATCTTCCAACCTTATCTGGATAGCTTTGTGGCGGTGTTTATTGACGATATACTTGTTTATTCCAAGTCTGAGAAAGAACATGAACATCATTTAAGGTTGGTGTTGGACTTATTATGAAAGAAGAAATTGTATGCAAAGTTCAACAAATGTGCATTCTAGTTGAAGGAAGTTACTTTTCTAGGGCACGTTGTATCATAAGCAGGTATTGTAGTTGATCCTACGAAAGTGGAGGCAGTTGTTGAGTGGAAGAGACCCAGTACAGTTACAGAGATCCGTAGTTTTCTGGGCTTAGCTGGGTATTATCGGAGATTTATACCAGGATTTTCAAAGATTGCTACTCCATTGACCAATTTGACTCGGAAAAAGATTCCTTTTGTGTGAGATGAGAAGTGTGAGAATAGTTTCCAAGAGCTTAAGCGAAGATTGACACCAACACCAATTCCTACTTTACCTGATGGGAGTAAACATTTCATCGTGTATCATGCTTCTAAAGAAGGACTAGGTTGTGTGTTAATGCAGAATGGGAAAGTTATTGCTTATGCTTCGAGGAAGTTGACACCATATGAACAAAATTATCCTACACATGATTTGGAGTTAGCAGCTATCATTATGGCATTGCAAAAATGGACACATTATCTGTACGGGGCCACATTTGAAGTATATACTGATCATCAGAGCCTGAAGTATCTTTTCTCTCAGAAAGAGTTGAACAATCGTCAACGTAGATGGATGGAAAGACTTAAAGATCATGACTGCACTATTTTGTATCAGCCAGGAAAGGCTAATGTAGTCGCTGATGCTTTGAGTCGGAAGATGTATGTCTCTTGTTTGATGATTAGGGAGTGGAAGATGCTGGGAGAGGCATGTCAATAGAATCCTTGTCAATCAAACCATGGCATCATCTTTGCAAATGTTCGTGTTCAACCAGTATTACTTGAGAGAATTAAAGAAGCACAGGAAACAGATATTGAGTTACAAAAGATTGTGAAGAAATTAAAGGAGGGTGAAGAAGAAGAAGACTTCCATATGCATAGTGATGGGTTACTTAAGTTCAGGGGTCAAGTGTTTATTCCTGATGATTCAGAGATTAAGCAACAAGTGATGGATGAAGGCCACAAGTCAAAGTATACTATTCACCCTGGGAGTACCAAAATGTATCGAGACTTGAAACGAGATTTCTGGTGGAACAATATGAAGAAGAAAATTGCAAGTTATGTATCTAGATGCCTGACGTGTCAGCAGGTAAAAGCTGAACATCAGAGACCAGCAGGATTACTCCAACTATTAGAAATTCTAGAATGGAAATGGGAAAACATTACGATGGACTTCGTGACTGGATTGCCGAGGACAAGCCGAGGACATGATGTAGTTTGGGTTATCGTGGATCGATTTACCAAGTCTGCACATTTCTTGCCTGTGAAGATGACATCTTCATTACATCAGCTTGCTACGTTATACATCCAGGAGATCGTGAGGTTGCATGGAGTACCTATTAGTATTGTTTCTAACTGAGATCCTCGTTTTACATCAAGATTCTGGCAGACACTTCAGGAGGCACTGGGTACTATATTGAGTTTGAGTACTGTATTTCATCCTCAAACAGATAGTCAATCAGAAAGGACTATTCAGATATTAGAAGATATGCTGCGAGCTTGTTCACTTGACTTCAAGGGTAGCTGGGATACTTATTTACCATTGGCAGAGTTTGCATACAATAATAGTCATCAGTCAAGTATCGAAATGGCTCCTTATGAAGCATTGTATGGTAGAAAATGTCGATCACCAATCTATTGGGATAAAGTGGGAGAGGCAAAAATATGGGGTCCAGAAATTGTTCAAGAATCAGCTGATCATGTGAAAGTTATTCGGGATAGACTTCTTACTGCACAGACTCGACAGAAGAGCTATGCCGATGTTCAAAGAAGAGATCTTGAGTTTGAAGTAGGTGATTAGGTGTTCTTGAAGATTTCTCCAGTTCGAGGTGTTAAGAGATTCGGGAAGAAGGGGAAACTTGCACCAAGATATGTGGGGCCTTTTGAAATCCTAGAAAGAATAGTAAAATTAGCATATCGTGTGGCATTGCCATTAGCACTTGAGGGGATCCGTAATGTATTCCATGTATCGATGCTGAGGAAGTATATTCCTAATCCTTCACATGTATTAAAGGTTGAACCTGTAAACCTTCAGCCTGATCTATCGTACGTGGAACAACCTGTGCGAATCTTGGATCGTAAGGAACAAGTGGTTAGAACAAAGACAATACCGATGGTAAAGGTCTTATGGCAAAGTCATACAGTAGAGGAGGCAACATGGGAAAGTGATAATAAAATGAGAATCAAGTACCCTCACTTGTGTTAATAACTGAGGTAAGGAATTCGGGATCGAATTCTCTTAAGGGGGAGAGGTTGTAATAACCAAGCATCTCATTAGCATGTTAATCATATGATTATGTGCATGCATTGTTAATTGATTATCGTGGTTCATGGTATCGATTTGATCAGTCGTAAACTCGTGATTTCATGTTTCGGTATTTTACTTTCTTGCATTCTTTCGTAGCGTAAACTGAACTGAAATGGAAGAGATGAACCATGATACTTTGAACCTAGAGATACTTGATGTTATATAGGTTTCATGTTGTTAAATCGTTCTTTGAAAAAAGGAAATACGTTGTGTTAATTTGAAGTTACAAAATGAAGAAGTTGTCGACATTGTTTTCGGTTTCGTAAACTTTCTCGTGACTTTAAATCAATCTTAGAATGATATCAAACCTTTAGACATCCTTTGATGTGTTATAAGTGTTGTACAATCATACCTAGGGGTGCACGAGCGAGATCGAGAAAACGGAGCGAAACAAAAAAATTGCACGAAGCTGTGAACAGTGGCGCGCCTAGCGCCCCAGCCTGCGCCCTAGCGCGCCAGTTCGGGACAGAAATGTGCCAGCTGGGTTTTGGACTGATTTTGTGAAGCCACCTCCTCCTAAACTCCTTCCTAACCTATCCTAGCTTGTGGGTAAACCTTGGGAGACCATTTCCAGCACTTAACACTCACCAAAACACCCAATTCTTCTTCTCAAATTCTCCAAAATTCAGCAAAATAACCTAGGGTTTGTGTGAGTTCTTTTGTGAGTTCTTGCCCTTACATCAAAGCAGCAACAAGGGGTTGACCTAGGGGACTTCAAGGCTGGTTTATGCACTAAAATATAGGGGTTAATCAAGGGCTTAGCTCTTTGAATTGGTAAGGGACTATTAGGTTGTTCATGTTTGTGTTTATTTGGTTAATTTTGGTTATTATCAATGTGGAAGTGTTACTATGCCAAAATTCTGAATGCCCAGCCATATGAGTTGCTTTAATATATGGATTTGATTATGGGTATGTGTTCATAAGGTGTATTAGTTTATAATTGAGCCTTAGAAGTGTGGTTAATCATGTAAATACTTGAAATTGTGAAATCGGCAAGAATAAGTATGTGATATGGCTGAGATTTAGGGTTTGTGACTTGATATTGAATGGTTTGAGATGGTTAATGTGTTCATTATGTTGATTTATGAATATAGAACTTGAATTGATCCATGGAGGATAACCGAAATACCGAAATTATGAACGAAAATGGAATAAGATGTGAACGTGAATTTGACTAATAGGATGTGCACATTCGAATACTAACTTTTAAGGGGTTTTGGTTGACTGCCAATTGTCATGGGGCGGAGTGCAGTGATAGTCGGGTTGTGGCGACCTTAATCCGGCTTGTCTCCCTATTTCTTGCCAAAGTAGGGTTTACACCACGTAGATTGTTGGACAAGAGTGGTGTTGTCACATGGATACCAAGGTTGGGGCATGTTGACTTGTTTCGCGGAATATTTGAAAAATGAATTACCTGGTACAATGTTATGATATGAACTTCAAAGCTGAATGGTGTTATAAGGGGAGCCGGTGAGTCGGAGGTGTACCTCGGCTCTTATATCTTGATATAAGTGATCCCTACATGTTTAATATGTGATATGAACTGTTGTTAGCTCATTACTTTGTAGGTTGGTCATTATTTCCAAATGGTATGGGACAGTTGACAGTCGTGATCCTTCTTGTGCTGGTAATGGGACTTAGTTGATTATTGATTATACTGATTACATGTGACTTACTTGGTTATAATTTATGTTGATTACATGCTCCTATGTGTTAGCATCCTATTACTGTTATATACATGAATAACATGCATAAGTTTAGTGGAATCTTACTGGGTCATAGGTGACTCACCTCTTCATTATTGTTTTTCCTTAGATCGGAGAGAGGCGAAGGGTTCACGTTCGTGAGGCTGTGCAGCTCGTCGCGAGATTAGAAGGTGGTTATTCTTTTGGGGTAGACTTTATATGTTAGACAGTGGTTGTTATGCTGTTTAGGTTTTAAACACTGTTCTGTTGTATTATATGTAAAGGCTGGATGCCTTCTATGTTGGTCTGTATATCGGTTGGATGAGTTGTGAAGACTCAGTTGTATTTTTTCAGTTTATGAGGATGGATGACTTATCGCCATACTTTTATTTCCGCTGTTATATTGTTTATCAGGTGGTTATCTCGATTATGTTAAGTCGGGTCAAGCCCGGATTTAGGCTATGTGTAGTAGATTGAGTTGGGGTGTGACAACCGATATGAATGCAATATGGATTATTAGGCTCTGGTTTATCATTGGACAACTTTAAGCTGGGTCTGCTTTTAATAGTAGGTTGGACGCTTAGTCTCTAGCTATGAATTTGAAATATAGCTGCTGAAGAGACCGAGTCTTTTGAAGGAAGAAAGAACTCAAATCACAAAAGGAGTTTTTGATTAAGCTGAGCTTCTTTGCCCTAGGAATTTCAGATTACTCTCCCACAAAGTGTTTGTTCTTACACTTGTGTTTTTCCCATTCTTTGTTTTCTTACGATCTGCGTATGTCTTCACACGCTTCACTCATTTCACACCCAAGGATGAGGGATGAGAGGTTTCTTTTATAGGTGAAGAAGCAAAAGTGACCATTTGAAGATTTTAATAGATTTTTACCCATTGAAGAGTTAGATCATCAATGCATCAGAGTGCATCTTAAGAAATATTGGGTAAAGACCTTCATGTAAGTTTTGTCTTGAAGTCTATCCGGGATTCAGGCTGATTGATAGAGACGTGACATGCAGGCTTGTTTGTACAAAAGTGTGCTGTGACTGATCTTTTGATAAATAGAGCCTTGAAGATTGGGATCATACACCGAGGAGGAAATATCTAGAAGTTTAGCGTAAGAGCTCAGTTATCAATGTGTATTTTCAAACTGTCAGGAAGATTTGTAACAGATCTATTTAAAATCTTTGTAGACACTATAGCTTGAAAAACGACCGATGTTCCTCTTTATATTTATCAGCACTCTTGCAGTGAACTTGAAGAGAACATGGCTGATACTGGGATCTACCGTAGTATAACTGCTGAGTGGAGACTGCTGATAACACACTGCTGGTGAGGCATCTGCTAATGAGACGTCTGCTGGTGCTAGTAGAGCTAATCCATATGAAAGGTCATCACAAGATTGTAGGACAAAGACTCTGACATGTATAAAGACTTCCTAGTCTAATGACCTATGCATTGTTTCAGCAACTTGCCACGCTAACTGGTACGCAGCCTTTAGCCACTTGTGAAACATGCGTTTTAATAGGAACAAGAAAATCACTGTGTTGGAATATGCAAATCTATATATCAGCTGTTTCATAGGCATAATCCTAACACCTCTATAAAGGAAAGTTCTCCGCAACACAAAAAAGTCTCTGAGAGAGTGATTATGATGGTATAGCTCACACAAAGATATATCAGAGGATAGATAAAAAGGCAAGAGAGATTAGAGTTCGAGAAACTCTACAACACTAAACATCTAGTATTTGTCTATGAAAAATAGCCTGAGATATTTGATATACAAGCTATGCAAGCATCAACCATCCCATAACAATCAACAATCACTCATAAATTGCCAGATCAAGCAATGCAATAGCTCAACTATTTCATCACTACTAGAAACACACGGTTTAGTGACAGATGAATTAGCGACGAAAATTTCTGTCGCTAATTACCCACGAAATATATCAAACAGTTACGGTATTCGTTGATGAATTAGTGGGCATTCAAATTAGTGACAGAAATATTTCCGTCACTAATTTCCATCGCTAAAAAATGAATATTCGATGAATATGCTTTAATTTTCATCGCTAAAAGCTTGGGAAACATGCTCCAATTTTAGCAACGGATGTTCCATCAATTTTTTTAATTTATCGTCAAAAATTAGATACGGTTATTTTCGTCACTGATTAGTGACGAAAATTTAATCACTAATGTTAATCGTAACTTTCACTAGTCAAACCCCCCTTTTTCGAGATGACTCTCATTCCCAAATGCCCCTCTTCAACCCCCTCCCCTATATTTTATTTCTCTCTCTCTCTCTCTCTCTCTCTCTCTCTCTCTCTCTCTCTCTCTCTCTCTCCCCGTCCCTATCTCTCTCTATCTATCTCACTCTCTTCTCAATTGCCGTCTCCCTCCCTCTAGCCACCATCGTCTCCTTCTCTTCTGCCGGAAGCACAACTGTTGCCCCTGCATCCACCACTACCCTTTTCTTTTTAAATTATTTTCCTTTTTTAGTTTATTTATTTTTATTGTAAATAGTCATCGCCACCATTTGTCGGAACCACCACCGCCCTTTCCTCCGCATATGTTCTTCTAATTTCTAGGTCTTTTTTTGTAATTAATCTGTAATATGACGTAATTTTGGTGTGTGTGTGTGTGTATATATATATATATATATATATTTTCTATTTTTGATTTTTTAATTATTTTTTTATTTTTGAAAGTTTTCATAATTAATCTATATTGTGTCGTAATTATTCGGTAATTTTGTATATCTAAAACTTTTTCTTTGTTAAATTGTGCGCGTGTGTGTGTGTGTGTGGGGGGTATTTTAGTGTGTGTTGTGACGCCCCGACCCGGACCTCTATACGAGCTCCCAAGGTCGAGTCGCCAAAACAACATAACAACAAGAAGAGCACAAGGCATAACCACCCGTACTTACGATAAAACATAACTTATGAAAACCTGATTTAAATAAAATAAGTCATCGGCGACTAAACTGCCGGAACCCAACAACTAAAACCACAAGTTTAGAACTGTGGAAAATAAACAACAATGACGACAACCACATCGGCCACAACATGTCGGAATGAAAACATAAACCATGAGCTACAACATGCTCGGGAAAGAAACTGAATTTCTAACAAAGTTATACACAAGCACGACATACACATGTTGGCTACCAAAAGAATAAATCGTGTTTACAAAACGCCAAGTACTACCCAAGCAAAGTTGATATAACTTTACATAACCACGTCCTTACCAAAAGAAATACTATGTAACCCAAAAGAGAACCTCCAAATATATTTCAAGCTATCCGTCCTCACCGTGAACCGCTAGGCTGGCTCGGATCTAAGAAAAACAATAAACAATAAACAGGGTGAGTCGAAACTCAATAAGTTACTAAATGCAACTATATGACATGGCATAATGCTAAAGTTATAAATCATAACATAGTATTAACATTTATATAACACCATAAGACATGTATCATCATCATTGATATACAAATTATTCAACTCACATAGAACCTTGATTAACACATAAGTGCTTGTAAATAAATCACGTTACAAAGGATATTATTTCTCTTCCTGCTTCAACGTTTACTCCTGCAATATGTGAAAACAACAAAACGTGGACCGATACTCTTGTGGGATGTATCAGTATTCCATCGACTATACCAGTCAAAAACTAGCAAGCCAAAGTCGGGCGTATTGCTACAACAATGGGGCTACATCTCAACTGTGGCCAACAGAAGAGGGTGTGTGATAACCGGTACGGCGACATAGAGCGATTACAAACATTGATTTGCAAAGACTATAGGTCGTCCCACCATAACGTTAGTACGACGACGCCAGCTGGACTTACACAACACATAAGCAGGCATTCTTACTCTACTCATGAAAATAACCGTCAAGTTCAAAAGTAGTGAACTTAACAAATAACATGTAGTTTATATTATTCTACAACATGTGATCATCACTCATAAAATTCAAGGACTTTAAAACACAACATTAGAGCTAATTCACAAGTCTCTAATTTAACAGTATCAATTACCCCGAGGGCCAAAATCCTTATCAAATACTCTAACTAAAAATCCAATTCTTAGAGTCTCTATAACACCTCTAAAAATCTGGGTATATTTGCTATATACAAAAATTTCCCAATTAAGTTTTTAACTTGTTCTTGAGTCCAATTCCATGATTGTGGGTTCAAAATCAACATGCAACATCATTCCAACTCATCACTTAACACATAAACATGTTATACACTTCCTCATATCATTCAAACATGAAATCATCAAGAATCAAGGCATGCATGACCAATATGTCACAAGTATGCAGCAATTTACTAAGTATACATAAGGGGGTTAGTAACTTACCTTAAAAGCACAATCAAAACAGGGAAAATAAGATCAAAGCTTTGCAAGGTTGTCTACTAGCCTTCCTCTTCACATGCAAGGTCTTGGGTTGAGAATCAAATGGTTGAAATGGAAGAACACTCACTACACACACCAATCTCACCTCACAGCACACACACCAACTCTTTCTATGAAGCTAGGTTGATTTGGGAGGAAATGAGGGTTTAAACTCGCTCCCTAAGGTGATAAGGGGCTGGTAGGAGGTGTTGGTTGGGGTCAAGGGTCGTGGGTGTAAGTGGGCTGAACCAAAGCTTAAGTTATAAGTGAAATAATTTTTTTTGGGAAAACAGAGTCACCAGTCTGACCAGCCTCGCACGGCGTGCCAAAAATACATGCACGGTTGTGCCAACTTTCACAACCAAATTCTGGACTTTCTGTCCGCTTTCACACGGCCCTACCAAGGGTGCCGTCCCTGTTTCCCTAAAAAAAAAAAAAAAAAAAAGTAAGGTGCACGGTCGTGCCAAACATCACAGTCTAGTCCCACTTCTATTTTACTCTATTTCCTAGGTTTGATCACTTGGTCACTCCTAGGTTTGATTACACAATTCTTATAACACATCGAAAAATATCAAAAATCACAATAATCAATTTAACAATGCATTATAAGGTGTGTGTGATACATAAACTAGAAAATGAAACAAGAATTAAAACATGATTAATCTAAGATGATATTCAAGAAAATTTAAACACTTATAATAACATGTTAACATGCAACAAAGTAAGCACATAAGTCATAATTAAATCCAGGGTATTACATGTGTTGTGTGTAGGGGGTTTGGATTATCACTAATTAGTGGGGGTTGGAGTATTTGTGATCAATTTTTATGAACTTGTTTGGGTATTAATCTGAAAAATTATTGTGTAACATATATATTAAACTTTGTAAACATTTTAGACATTTGTAATTTGTGTAACACCCGCACTAATTGCAACATTCGCATTTATTCTATGTTTAGGTCGATTAAATTGACATCGTCATTTCATGTGCATATATCATTCAAATGCACTTGCAATTGAGTTTGTTGTACACTTTTCAAGTGTATGAATATGTGTTAAAAGTTTCATGGTCATTTGCATTTGATTCAATGTGCATCTAAAGCTTCATTTTATGTGGTTTGGAATGTGTTATGGTTATGTTTTAAACTTGGTTTGAGTTTTGTATCATCATTTGACGATTTGGTAATGTTTTAGAATCACTTTGGTTTGATTTTGGAACATTTTGACCTAAACCAGACACTATGCAGCCGTACAAGGCCAAGGCCTAACAATCTGGATTTCATACGGCCACACAAGGCGTCCGCATGAGTCCTATGCGTGCGCACAAGGCCAGCCGCGCACAAACCCTTAAGCTACTGGATTCTATGCGGACGCATGGCGCGCTCGCATAGAAGCTATGCGGACGCATAAGGCGCCCACATAGCGACGGGCTCTGTTCTTTTAATTGACTTTTTGACCATCATCCAAAGGCAAAAATTTGATCACGACCATTGACCATCTCTCCAGCCTTACTTAGTCACTTAAACACACCTAGAGTTTCATTTTTACACACACTTTGAACCTTCAACCTTGGCAAAGATTGAGAGAAAGAGAGGAGAGTTTGTGCAAGAAAATCCTTGTTTCTTGCTCATTTGAAGACCAAATTACAATCCAACACCACCATTGTGAAGCTCTTGGCTAGGAGAAGCCATTCTTAACCTTGCATGTGACTTTACTTGGGTTAAAACTTCAAGTTGTAAGCTACTATCCCTTGTTCTTCCTCAATTATGAATTGTTCTTCATCCTAGACTTGTTATTTGATGAAACATGTTAGAAATCATCATTTTTGAGTATGTTTGACCATGTTGACTTGTTAAATTCATGGTTGACTTTTTGAATGTGTTTGGAGACTCATGTTTACATGTTAGAAATGTAAAATATGATTAGTAATTGTTAAGTTTACGGTATGATTAATTCGCGTAAATTCGAATTCATTAGAAACAAAAAATGACTCTAACGGAGTTCGTTAGGATTTCATAATTTATGAGACAATGTGTGCGATTTAGGAATTCTTGGATGATTCGAGTGATTCGTTTGGAAATTTGGTTACACCGGTTGTGTGTGTTGATATTACGTAAATTGTCGTAACTTTTATAAGTTGGTTATTTGTGGTGTGGGATTATTATAACTTACTTGTGACATTCGTATCATTGTTGAATGTTATTGTTGTGGTATGCTCCCTACTTTGGAGTATGACCTTTTATTTTAAATGTCGAGTAAACTTCTACTTGTGCATTTAGTTAAGTCCATGGCTTATGTGTTAGCAGTGTATTGACGCTCGATTATTGCGGGAACTGGGCTACGTAATAGTCGAAGGCCAATACATCGGGCCTCGCCCTACCATTGGCCACGGTAGGGGTATAGCGCCATTTGTTGTACGGAATAAATGTAACCATGGTAAGTTATATCTGTGGTTGATTCTTGGGTTGTAGGGACCGAGATCACCCGTCAACGTGAATATAGAAGATGGTTCACACCGTGCTATGTTATTTGGTTTTCTTGTTCGAACACGTCGATAACGGCTCTACATTTGGTATTATATTGGTTGGTTGGTTGGAAGTATTGGTTTGGTCGGAGGTGTACCTCGATGCCGTATCCTTTGTAACTTATTTACTTATAGCTGTTATGTGCTTCCTGTATAAGTGAATGTTGGTCATGGTTTCCAATCGGTATGGGACGGTTGGCGATCGTTGAGCCTCTCGTGTAGTATGGGGTTGTTTGGCTATGTGCAATACTTGATACATCATTTTATATTGGGATTGTTTCGTGATGGCATGAATGCTTGTTATATTTACTGTCTTGCATCTAGCATGCCATATTGTTGCATTAGTAGCTTATTGAGTTTCGATTCACCCCGTTTCGTGTTTATTTGTTTTCCTTAGATCAAGGGCCGGCGAGGAATCCCTAGTTGCTCGAGTTCAGTTCCAGTTGGTCGTCTTATTTTAGTAGTGCACCTTTTGCCTAGTATTTTCTTTTGGTGAGGCCGAGGATGTACTTGTTATTTAAACAATGTATTTGTTGGGTAGTAGTCTCATTTGTTACTCCTTATATTCTTTTGTTATGTCGGCATGGTTGCCGTGTTAATGTATATATTTATTAACTTACATTCCGCGCACTCTGATATGGATTATGTATATACCGAGCCTGTTAGCTCGTGGTAGTTGTTGCTAGCTAACGTGTTGTTTCTACGGCATGTTGTTTCGCCGTTGAGGTTTAGTATTGTTTTAAAGATCTTGTTATTTTTAAAGAAAACTTGCACGTGCATTACAGGGTTTTCACATGACTTCGCATTCTTTTAAAAAAGAATTTTTGAGATGCTACTTTCATGTTTCCCGTTTATTCGCGAACCGAGCGAGACTCCACATCGGATCTCGGGTCAGGTCGCGACAGTTGGTATCATAGCATATGTTAGCTAGCCGGGAGAGAATCTTTGGCTTAGGAGGGTTGGTTGTGTGTTTAAGTCATTAACGTCGAGTGTTTATTGTAGGTGTTTAATCATGGTTGAGACTAGACATGGTGCTAATACTAAGGAAGGTGGCTCGAGTGGAGCCGGGATTACTACAGATGAACAGGGTAATGCTCCACCACCTACCCATCATAGAGTTCAGCCTACGGGATAGCCAGATGTATAGCCTGAGATACCGGTAAATCAGAATGCAGGGATTCATGCAGTCGATGATGGAAATGAATAGACAAAATATAGAGTTGCAACGACAGGCCATGGCAGGTTTGGGATAGGCAGGAGGTCACAGGATGGCTCAACCAGCTAGGGGTAATGGGGATTACGATCGGAGGTTAGGGAGATTTTTGAAAATGAAGCCTCAAAGCTATGACGGTGAACCGGATCCAATGAAGGCAGAAAGGTGGATAGAGTCAATCGAGAAAATATTTGCAGCAATTGACTGTACTGACGGTGATAAGGTCAAGTTTGTAGCTTTTAAGTTAGAGGACGCAACTGAACATTGGTTGCGGGTGCTCGAAGCAAGTTGGGTGCAGGAAGGTGTGGATCGAACATGGGAACTCTTCTTACGACAGTTCAGAAACCATTTTGTTCCTGATCTGGTACAAGCTATAAAGGAGGTAGAATTTCTTAGCCTTGAGCAGGGGACGTTATCAGTGGGTCAGTATTCTGCTAGGTTCACTGCATTGGCAAGGTATTGCTTGCACTTGATTCCGACGGAGGAGAAGAAAGTGTATCATTTTGTGAAGGGTTTGAGAACGGAGTACCAGAAGCAACTTTTACCGCTCGATCTGCCAAGCTACCAAAGTGCAGTTGACAAAGCTTACAAGATTGAGCATGACATCGAGGAGCATCGTAGTAAGCCGAGTAACACAGTTGGGAATCAGCAGTCATCTCAGCAAAATTGGAAAAGACAGAATGTAGGCAGGACTTCTAACAAGGGAAAGAATGTGAGTCGTCAAACAGGCCAAGCGTGGCAGCAACAAGGAGGTCAAGGACAACGGGAATCGAGGTTTGTGTGTAACATTTGCAAGAAGTCGGGGCACACTGAAGAAAGGTGTTGGCTGAAACAGGGTAAATGTTTATTGTGGTGATGACAAACATTACCAAAAGGACTGTCCGAGGAACAGAGGGGTACCTCAAGGTGGTGCACAACAGAATACGGGGGTAAAAAGGAACAATGACGATCGATCGAGGGTCCAGGGTCGAGTGTTCCCATTAATTCAGAGGGGTGTTCCTAATGCTCCCAACGTTATAGGAGGTACTTTGTTTGTCTCGAAAGAGCGAGCCCGAGTACATATAGATCCAGGGTCATCGCATTCCTACATTGCATCTCACTTTGCATGCCATTTTCATTCCATGCTTGAATTACTGTCTTATGTGTTAGAGGTGTCTACTCCGATATGAGAGTGCCTAGTTGCTTCTGATGTTCATCGTGCATGTGAAGTTATTATTGATGGCCATGTTTTGCTTGCGGATTTAGTAGTTTTGCCCATCCGTGATTTTGATGTCATTTTAGGTATGGATTGGTTGCACACTCATCATGCAATGGTTGATTGTCGTAAGAAAGTTGTCACTTTTGAATTGCCTGATATCCCTTCGTTTATGTTTGAGGGTGATAAATGCATGAGTGGTATTCATATGATATCGGCTTTGAAAGCTCGAAAATTATTATCACATGGGTGTACAGGGTATTTGGCTTGTATAATTGATAAATCAAAGAAAGTTGTTATGTTGGAGGATGTTCCAATTGTGCGTGAATTTCTGGATGTATTTTCAACTGAGTATGATTTGCCTCCGGATAAGGAGTTAGAGTTTTGTGTTGAATTATTGCCAGATACCGCTCCATTGTCAAAGGCACCATATTGCATGGCACCGGCAGAATTGAAGGAATTAAAGGTACAATTGGAAGAATTGCTGAATCAGGGTTTTATTAGACCAAGTGTATCGTCGTGGGGTGCACCGGTATTGTTTGTAAGAAAGAAAGATGGTTCCTTGAGACTGTGTATTGATTATAGGGAGTTGAACCAAGTGACTATTAAGAACAAGTATCCTCTTCCACACATTGATGATCTATTTGACCAACTTCAGGGCTCCGTCGTGTACTCCAAATTTGATCTTAGAAGTGGTTACCATCAACTGAAGGTTAGGGCGGAAGATATACCGAAGACGGCATTTCAGACTCGATACGGGCACTTCGAGTTTGTGGTATTGCCATTTGGGTTGACGAATGCACCAGCGGTGTTTATGGATCTAATGAATAAAATTTTCTTGCCTTATTTGGATTGTTTTGTGGTGGTATTTATCGACGATATTCTTGTGTACTCAAAATCCCGAGAGGAGCACGAGAAACATTTGAGGTTGGTATTGTCGGTATTGAGGGAAAAGAAGTTATATGCGAAGTTTAGTAAGTGTGCATTTTGGCTCGAGGAGATCTCTTTTCTAGGCCATGTTGTTTCGGGTAATGGTATTTCGGTGGATCCAATTAAGATTGAGGCAGTGGTGAATTGGAAAAGACCCGAGTCGGTAACGGAGATTCGAAGCTTCTTGGGTTTGGCGGGTTATTATCGGAGGTTCATTGAAGGATTTTCTAAAATTGCGACTCCGATGACGAACTTAACACAAAAGAATAAACCCTTTGTATGGGATGATAAATGCGAAGCGAGCTTCCAAGAACTGAAAAGGAGATTGACCACGGCTCCGATCTTAGCACTACCGAATGGACAGGATGGGTTAGTTATATACAGTGATGTTTCGAAAGAGGGTTTGGGTTGTGTTTTGATGAAGAATGGGAGAGTGATAACGTATGCTTCTCGAAAGTTGACTCCATTTGAACAGAATTTTCCAACCCACGACCTTGAGTTAGCTGCGATCATCTTTGCTCTACACAAGTGGAAACATTACCTTTATGGGCTAAGTTCGAAGTGTTCACCAATCACAAGAGTTTTAAGTACATATTTTCTCAAAAGGAGTTGAACAATAGACAATGGAGATGGATGGAACGGCTTAAGGATCACGATTGTACTATCTTGTATCATCCAGGGAAAGCTAACGTAGTAGCGGATGCACTTAGCCGAAAGGCGTACATGTCTTTCTTGATGACACGTGAATGGAAAATACTTGAGGATGTTCGAGATTGGGGTCCATATAGATCGAGATAGGGAGTAATCTTTGCTAACCTTCGGGCTACGCCAGTATTGATCCAAAGAATTAAAGAAACACAAGAGGACGACCCGGAATTGAAGACATTGATAGATAGGCTGAATGAAGGAAAGACAACAGATTTCTCGAAGAACAATGAAGGTGTCCTTATGTTTCGAAATAGAGTTTGCGTACTGGAAATTGACGAAGTTAAAAGGCAAGTATTAGAGGAAGCCCATAAGTCTAGATACACGATTCATCCGGGGAGTACTAAGATGTATCAAGACTTGAAGAAGAACTTTTGGTGGAGTGGTATGAAAGGAGAAGTAGCCGAGTTTGTATCGAGGTGCTTGACTTGTCAAAGAATTAAAGCAGAACATCAACGACCGGCAGGATTGTTACAACCGTTGGAGATTCCAGAATGGAAATGGGAGAATATAGCGATGGATTTTGTGACAGGGTTACCACGGACTCGTAGAGGTCATGATGCGACAAGTTGACCAAGTCAGCACATTTCCTTCCTATTGCGATGACATACTCAATGGAGAAACTTGCTACCTTGCATATACAGGAGATTGTTAGGTTACATGGGGTACCAGTTAGCATAGTGTCAGATTGAGATCCATGGTTCACTTCACGATTTTGGCAATCACTTTAGAATCTCTTAGCACGGCATTTCATCCACAGACAGACGGACAATCCGAGAGAACCAAACAGATACTTGAAGACATGTTGCGAGCTTGTTCGATGGATTTCAAGGGGATTTAGGATTCACACATACCATTGATAGAGTTTGCGTACAACAACAGCTATCAATCAACTATTGAGATGGCTCCTTATGAAGCTCTATATGGAAGAAAGTGTCGTTCTCCAATTTGTTGGGATGAAGTCGGCGAAGCAAAGTTGTGGGGTCCTAACATGGTTCATGAATCAATTGAGAGTGTGAAGCTTATCCGAGAAAGGTTGAAAACGGCTTAGAGTCGACAAAAGAGTTATGCGGATCATCGACGAAGGGATCTTGAATTCAAGGTAGGTGATCATGTGTTTTTGAAGGTTTCGCCACGAATAGGGGTCAAGAGGTTTGGTAAGAAAGGGAAATTGACTCCAAGATTCATTGGTCCGTTTGAAATTTTGGAAAGGGTTGGGAAGTTGGCCTATAGACTTGCCCTACCACCGTCAATGTCGGGCATTCATGCGGTGTTTCATGTGTCTATGTTGAGGAAGTACTAGTCGGATGCGTCGCACATATTAGAATATGAACTAGTAGACTTGACACCCGATCTTTCCTATGTTGAGCAACCTGTGATAATACTTGATACGAAAGAACAAGTGTTGAGGTCGAAATCCATCCCCCTTGTGAAGGTATTGTGGAGGAGTCATAACATCGAGGAGGCTACTTGAGAATTGGAACAAGAGATGCGTGATAAGTACCCTTCATTATTCGTTGAGTTTGGTAAGTAAATTCACGGTCGAATTAATATTAAGGGGGTGAGGATGTAACACCCGCACTAATTGCATCATTCGCATTTATTCTATGTTTAGGTCTCTTACATTGACATCGTCATTTAATGTGCATATATCATTCGAATGTACTTGCAATTGAGTTTGTTGTAGACTTTTCAAGTGTATGAATGTGTTAAAAGTTTCATAGTCATTTGCATTTGATTCAATATGCATCTAAAGCTTCATTTTATGTGGTTTGGAATGTGTTGTGGTTATGTTTTAAACTTGGTTTGAGTTTGGTATCATCATTGGACAATTTGGTAATGTTTTAGAATCACTTTGGTTTGATTTTGGAACCTTTTGACCTAAACCAGACACTATGCAGCCGCACAAGGCCAAGGCCTAACAATCTGGATTTCATGGGGCTGCACAAGGCATTCGCATGAGTCCTATGCGTGCGCACAAGGCCAGCCGCGCACAAACCCTTAAGCTACTGGATTCTATGCGGACGCATGGCGCGCTCGCATAAAAGCTATGCGGACGCATAAGGCGCCCGCATAGCGACGGGCTCTGTTCTTTTAATTGACTTTTTGACCATCATCCACAGGCTAAAATTTGATCACGACCATTGACCATCTCTCCAGCCTTACTTAGTCACTTAAACACACCTAGAGTTTCATTTTTACACACACTTTGAACCTTCAACCTTGGCAAAGATTAAGAGAAATAGAGGAGATTTTGTGCAAGAAAAACCTTGTTTCTTGCTCATTTGAAGACCAAATTGCAATCCAACACCACCATTGTGAAGCTCTTGGCTAGGAGAAGCCATTCTTAACCTTGCATGTGACTTTACTTGGGTTAAAACTTCAAGTTGTAAGCTACTATCCCTTGTTCTTCCTCAATTATGAATTGTTCATCATCCTAGACTTGTTATTTGATGAAACATGTTAGAAATCATCATTTTTTAGTATGTTTGACCATGTTGAATTGTTAAATTTGTGGTTGACTTTTTGAATGTGTTTGGAGACTCATGTTTACATGTTAGAAATGTAAAATATGATTAGTAATTGTTAAGTTTACGGTATGATTAATTCGCGTAAATTCGAACTCATTAGAAACAAAAAATGACTCTAACGGAGTTCGTTAGGATTTCATAATTTATGAGACCACGTGTACGATTTGGGAATTCATGGATGATTCGAGTGATTCGTTTAGAAATTTGGTTACACCGGTTGTGTGTATTGATATTACGTAAATTGTCGTAATTTTTATAAGTTGGTTATTTGTGGTGTGGGATTATTATAACTCACTTGTGACATTCGTATCATTGTTGAATGTTATTGTTGTGGTATGCTCCCTACTTTGGAGTATGACCTTTTATTTTAAATGTCGAGTAAACATCTACTTGTACATTTAGTTAAGTCCATGGCATATGTGTTGGCGGTGTATTTATGCACGATTATTGCGGGAGCTGGGGCTACGTAATAGTCGAAGGCCAATACATCGGGCCTCGCCCTACCGTTGGCCACGGTAGGGGTATAACGCCATTTGTTGTACGGAATAAATGCAACCATGGTAAGCTATATTCGTGGTTGATTCTTGGGTTGTAGGGACTGAGATCACCCGTTGACGTGAATACAGAAGATGGTTCACACCGTGTTATGTTATTTGGTTTTCTTGTTTGAACACGTCGACAACGGCTCTACATTTGGTATTATATTGGTTAGTTGGTTGAAAGTATTGGTTTGGTCGGAGGTATACCTCGATGCCGTATCCTTTGTAACTTGTTTACTTATAGCTCTTATGTGCTTCTTGTATAAGCGAATGTTGGTTATGATTTCCAACCGGTATGGGACGGTTGGCGATCGTTGAGCCTCTTGTGTAGTATGGGGTTGTTTGGCTATTTGCAATACTTGATACTTCATTTTATATTGGGATTGTTTCGTGATGGCATGAATGCTTGTTATATTTACTGTCTTGTATCTAGCATGCCATATTGTTGCATTAGTAGCTTATTGAGTTTCGACTCACCCCGTTTCGTGTTTATTTATTTTCCTTAGATCAAGGGCCGGCGAGGAATCCCTAGTTGCTCGAGTTCAGTTCCAGTTGGTCGTCTTCTTTTGGTAGTGCACCTTGTGCCTAGTATTTTCTTTTGGTGAGGCCGAGGGTGTACTTGTTATTTAAACAATGTATTTGTTGGGTAGTAGTCTCGTTTGTTACTCCTTATATTCTTTTGTTATGCCGGTATGGTTGCCGTATATATTTATTAACTTACATTCCGTGCACTCTATGGATTATGTATATACTGAGCCTGTTACCTCGTGGTAGTTGTTGCTAGCTAACGTGTTGTTTCTCCGGCATGTTGTTTCGCCGTTGAGGTTTAGTATGGTTTTAAAGATATTGTTGTTTTTAAAGAAAACTTACACGTGCATTACAGGGTTTTCACATAACTTTGCATTCTTTTAAAAGGAATTTTTGAGATGCTACTTTCGTATTTCCCGTTTATTCGCGAACCGAGCGGGACTCCACATCGGATCTCGGGTCGGGTCGCGACAATTTACATGCTATTTTATGTTTTAAAGGCTTTAGTTGTGATATTTATGCTATTTTTATGTTATTTATGTTTTATTTGGGATATTTACGCTATTTTTGTAATTTGTATGCTAGTTTTATGTTATAAAGGCCTTAGTGTATTATATTTGTATGCTATTGTGGTTTACTAGGGATGTTGGGTGTCTTAGCAAATACTAAGAATTGAAAATGAAATGATTGAAGAAGCACACATGTAAACAAAATAGTAAGAAGACTTGAATTTGTGAATAAATAAGCCTAACACTACTAGGTTAGTTCAATTATATATGTATTTCATTAGTTGCACAGTGATCAAGATTATTAGGTTGAGTTAGCAAAATGATGTATGGCATTAGAATTGAAAAAAAAAAAAAAAACCCAAAGGAAAGTCTTGTAAGGCAATTAAGTTGACTTTATTTTTGTAAACCAATAAATAATAAGAGTAAACACTTACAATATATAGGAGGTTTTAAGTGTATATTTTTATTGTTTAATCTCTTATTGTTCTCTATATGCTTAAAGTAGTTGGGAAGTCATGTTGATACTATGAAATTCATGGTAGTAGTTTAATTCAATGCTTCCTGATACATTTTATTCCTATGCTTCCTGATAGATTTCGGGAGTTTGCTCGAAATATAGTCTTGATTCCATCAGCTAAGGACACTTTGATTTGCACTTTGACGGCGTCAGGACAATTCTCTTCCTCGGCTTTTTGGCATCATGTTCGGGTTAGATTTCCTACTCTTCCCTGGGCTAAGAAAATATGGCAGTCATGGATTCCTCTGAAGGTTAGTGGTTTTATATGGCGTCTGTTGCACGGAGCTATTCCTGTTGACCAATTGCTGTTGCGAAAGAATATAAGCTTGGCTTCTACGTGTGTTTGTTGCAATGTGTCGCATGATAGAGAATCTTTGCATCACTTGTTCCTACATTCAGAGGTTGCCCAGATTGTGTGGAACAAATTTGCTGCTTTTTTCAATAAAATTAATCATTATGTTTCGTTGCAGCATTTGTTTGACATTTGGGTGGAGGGTGTTTCCACTCAATCCCAATTGGGAGCTTTACAGTTGGGTATTTTCTGTTTTGTCTATTGGGAAATTTGGAAATCTCAATGCTCGGCTATCTTTGAAGGATCTCCCATGCAATACAGTCAGATTATTTCTAGGGTGGTTAATGATTTACAAGATATGCTGCTCATTTTTTCTCCGAAAGTTGGCCCAGATGCTGTTGGTTCTCGCATAATTGAAAATTTGGGCTTCTCAGTTTCTCGTGTGGATATGCGTATTGGTTCTTGGCTTCGTTGGGACCCCCCTGCCCAAGGCTTTTTCAAGCTTAATACTGATGGTTCAGCTATTGATGGGATGTGTTCGGGTGGGGGTGTGATTCGTGATAATGCTGGTAATATGGTTCGTGGTTTCTCTCATTTTTATGGGGATGGTTCCAACATGTTAGCTGAGCTTTTGGCTCTTCGAGATGGCCTTCGATTATGTCGCTCGCTTAATTTGTCTCATGTGGTGGTTGAAACAGATTCTAAAGTTGCTGCTTTGGGGATTCAAGGTGTGCATCATATTCCTTGGCAGTATACTTATATCTTGCGATCTTGCCAATTATTGTTGGATGGGTATCCTTTAATTCATGTTTTCCGTCAAAAAAATTGTATGGCTGATCGATTGGCAGCAGAAGGTCATTTACATAAGGTTAGTCGGATATATATGCGTCTTCGTGAGCTTCCAGAGTTGGCGCGTCAGGCTTTTACCTATAATAGATTGGGTTTTTATAATTTCCGTCAGGCTGTTACAAAAAAGGCGCCTTTTTTGCAGCGACCTGACCTTCGTGGCCAGCGCCGCTAGGGACACGTCTACACCTAGCTCGACCTCTACCGAGTATCGCAGCCAGGCCTCAAGAACTTCCCATGCCTAGTCATGGGTTTCATGCCTTCCCCCACACTCGAACCCCTGACCTCTAGGTAAGGTACAAAGGTCTTTAAATGTGAGTGTGAGTACCAATTGAGCTAGTAGAGGTCGAGCTAGATGTGGACGTGTCCCTAGCGGCGCTGGCCACGAAGGTCAGGTCGCTACAAAAACTAGCTCAATTGGTACTCACACTCACATTTAAAGACCTTTGTACCTTACCAAGAGGTCAGGGGTTCGAGTATGGGGGAAGGCATGAAACCCACTACTAGGAGTGGGAAGGCCTGTGACTAGTGATGGCCGGTCAGAGTACCTAGGCTGGAACCCACAGGGCTCGGTATGGTGAACTCGGGTCACTACGAAAAAGGCGCCTTTTTTGTAACGACCTGACCTACGTGGCCAGCGCCGCTACAATATTAAACCGAGAGGTTTTTTTCGTTTTCAACGCATGTGGTTAGATCATCCAGACTTTAAAGATTTTGTGGGAACTCAATGGGCTAGATCGGTTTCTGGTTCTGCTATGGAAGTGATTTTCTGAAAGATGCAACTGTTGAGGAAGGAATTGAAACATTGGAATTAGAATGTGTTTGGCCATGTTCAGCGCAAGCTTGCTTCTTATCAGGAGAATGTGTTGAGACTGGAGCTTAGTTTACAGCATAATTGGAATGATGAAGTGGCTATTCAACTGGAGGAAGTCAGGCAGCAAGTGGCTCAACTTATTAAATGGGATGAGGAAATGAGTCAACAACATTCTAGAATTTCTTGGCTTAATGATGGTGAGCGTAATACTGCTTTTTTCCATGCAAGTATTAGAGAAAGGGCCCGTATGAATAAGGTTCGTATTCAGTTATCGGATGGAGTTTGGTGTGAGGATAATAAACAGATTGGATGGCTAGCTGTTCAGCATTTCTCTGAGCTGTTTACTTCTGGCAGAACGAGAATGGATGACTCTTTATTTGCTAATGTTGAGGTTAAAATAGGGGATCAGAACAATAATATGTTATCTCAAATTCCATCGGAGGAGGAGATTTGGGAGGCTATTAGGGGCTTAAATCCTAATAGTGCTCCTGGCACAGATGGCTTTACAGGATGGTTCTTTCAGGGTTGCTGGGATATCATTAAATTGGAGGTTATTGCGGCAGTTCAGGAATTCTTTTTGGGAGGGAATATTCCCCGGGGTTTATTTGCTACAGCTGTGGTTTTAATTCCAAAAATTGATCGTCCGACAGGCCTTGGAGATTTGGGACCGATTAGTTTGTGTAATTTTTCTTGTAAGATAATTTCGCGCATTGTTGCTTCTCGTCTTGCTCAATTCTTGCCTGATATTATCCCTCTAGAACAGCCGGGGTTTGTTAAAGGGCGAAACATTTAGGAGAATATCGTTCTAGCTCACGAATTAGTTTCTTAGATTGACAGGAAAGTTCGTGGTGGGAATGTTGTTTTTAAGTTCGATATGTCTAAGGCCTATGACAGATTAGAATGGGACTTTCTTCTAAAGGCTCTCCGAGCCTTTGGTTTTGATGACTGTAATTGTGGTTTGATTGCAAGACTGCTGAATAATGTGTGGTATTCTTTTCGCATAAATGGGGATAGTTTTAGCTTTTTTAAGTTTACTCGAGGGGTTCGTCAAGGTGATCCTCTCTCTCCTCTTCTTTTCATTATTGCTCAGGAAGTTCTGTCTCTCAACCTTAAAAAGGCTATAGATGATCGGGCTATCTTTCCGTATAATCATGGTAGAAGGGGTTTGGTCATTTCTCATTTACTTTATGCCGATGATATGTTGTTATTCAGCAATGCCGGGAAATCTTCCATCTTAGGGTTGAGAAAGGTTTTTAAGAATTATGAGGAAGCTTCGGGTTAGTTGATCAATTTAGAGAAGAGTGGTTTTTATGTTTCTAGCAGGTGTTCCCGGAGCAAGATTCAGCTTATTTCGCGGTGGTCAGGATGTCTCCAGCCTCAATTTCCTATGAAGTATTTGGGTATCCCTCTCTTTAAAGGGCGCATTAAAAGATCTTATTTTGAGGATGTGGAGCATAGGGTTCTTAAGCGTGTCAATGGATGGAAATCTAGGTTGCTATCTTTTGGGGCGAGGATTGTGCTGCTTAAATCTGTTCTTAGTAGCATTCCGATATATACCCTTTCAGCGATTACAGCCCCCAAAGTTGTTATTCAACGTATTGAGAGGACAATGGCTAATTTTTTATGGAGCATAAATGGGTGTCGTAGATCTCATTGGGTGAGTTGGGAGGTGGTCTGCCGTCCTTTACAGGAAGGGGGATTGGGTCTTCGATCTCTCTCGCAGGTTATGGATTCGTTACATGCTAAGATGGCTTGGAGTGCTATTCAGGGTCAAAGTCTTTGGGCCAGATTTGTTTCAAGCAAATATAAACAGTTTGATGGCTTTATTTTACCAGGATCAGCGTCTCGAAGTTGGCGGGCTGTTATGAAGCAAATGCCTACTGTTTTGGAGAATTCTAGATGGATTGTTGGGCGAGGAGAGATTTCTTTCTGGGGCGCGAACTGGTGTGGTGCGGTGCTGGAAGGACCTAGGCCGGTTGACATGGTTTTAACAGTCAACACTGTTGTGGCACAAGCTGGTCAGTTTATGGATCTGCTGTCGCAACAGTTCCAGGTAGTGTTTTGAGCCGTGTCTTGTGTTGATAAGGAGGATAGGGTGATTTGTACGTTAACCAACTCGGGCGACTTCTCTGCAGCAGCATATTGGGACTTAATTAGCAATAGGTGGCCGACTTTGGGATGGGCAAAGCGTGTTTGGCAACCTTGGATACCTACCAAGGTTAGTGGTTTTGCTTGGAAACTTTTTCATGGTGCCATTCCGGTTGATCTAGCCTTGCATAGGAAGGGTGTTTCGATTGTCTCTAAATGTGTTTGTTGCTTGAATCATTCAGAATGTGAGTCTATCTCCCATTTGTTTTTGCATTCTGATATAGGGAAGGGCATTTGGGAAAAGTTTGCTATTTCTTTTGGTAAGATTCATCAGTTTGTTAATATACAACATCTCTTCGATAGTTGGATTGGTAACTCTACTGTTTCCAATCAATTGGGTGCGGTCTTCCTTGGTATCTTTTTGTTTGGTTGTTGGGAGATTTGGAAAGCTAGATGTTCAGCGGTTTTTGACAGTGTTCCGATGAGTTTGGAGAAGACGTTTAGAAGCATCCTTCGAGATTTGCAAGGCATGCTTAGGGTCTTTCGCCCTAAATCTAATATTAATAGGGTAGCTCAAATTGGTATGGAAACTCTTCATTTACCGATTGTTGCTCATGTTCCGAGGATTGGCCGTTGGTTAAGGTGGGGTCCTTCTACATCTCATCAGTTTACTCTTAATACAGACGGCTCTTCAATTGATGGATTGTGTTCGGGAGGGGGTATTATTCGAGACTGTGAGGGTGGTTTTGTGCGGGCCTTTTCTAATTTCTATGGGCAAGGGAGTAATATGTAGACATGCCCAAACGGTTCGAACCGCCGGTTCCAAAAACCGCCAGACAACAAACCGTAACCGAACCGACAAATCACGGTTATGGTTCCGGTTCCGAACCGGCTAAGTCGGTTCCGGTTCCGGTTCCAAACCGTAATTTTTAATTATTTTTTTAATATTATCTTATAATTTTTTTAAAAAAGATTTCATCTTAAAACTTTGTACAAAGCATTTTTTTTGAATTTTTGAAGCTTTGTAAACTTTTCATTTTTGAAATTATAGAGTAAACAAGGCAATTTCAAAATTAAAAATTTAAATTTTGGCGATTTTTCACGGTTTGGAACCGGCGGTTCGGTTCCGGTTCCAAACCGGCGGTTCACGCTTTGAGAAATTGAAAACCGAAACCGAACCGTAACCGGCGGTTCCAGTTCAGGACGATTCGGTTCCTCACGGTTCCGGTTTATGCGATTTTTTGGGCGGTTCGGTTCCGGTTCGAACCGCCGGTTCCGAACCATTTGGGCATGTCTAGTAATATGAGGGCTAAAATTCTTGCGCTTCGGGACGGTTTGCTTATGTGTAGATCTCTTCAGATGCAGTCGGTCCTGGTTGAGTCAGACTCTTCAGTTGTTGTTATGGTTATTAAAAATAAGCAACGTCCTCCGTGGATGTACGTATACGATCTTCGTCGGTGTCGAGAGCTTCTGGGTAGTTTTGATATTGAACATGTGTTTCGCCAACAAAATCATACAGCTGATAGACTTGCTGCGAATGCTCACACTCATAGGAGACTGCAGACTTATTGGACACAGGAAGAGCTTCCTCGAGAGGTTTTATTAGCTTTCAGGTATGATTTGTTGGGTTTCTATAGTTATAGGAAATAGTTTTTGTTCCTTTTTATGTATCTTTTCTTTTCGAGGTAAGGCTCCTTTGCCCTCCCATTTATAAGGGCTAGGCTGGTTGTCCCCCTCTTGTTTGTATTCCTTTTTTGATTAATAAAATCTTGCAGGGTGCCGTCCCTATTTTTTTTTTTTAAAAAAATGGCTGTCAGGAGCAGTTGGCTGAGGGTTGGTTGGAAAGAACTGATCCTAATGGGAATGAATGAAGCCAAAAGTTATGAGAGCAGATCACCTCTATATGACGGGCGAAGAGGAAAAATAGGGACTACAGGATGGCCGCGCATGTGAGATCCTCGCACGTGCCAACCACCTCTTCGCATACTTCTTAGTCGACAGCACGATCACAGGCCCAACAAAACCTTGACACGGAGCGCGTCATTTTGAGGTTGGAGATCGAGCTCGTTGAAACCCGAAACGAGCTCACTGACACCCGAAAGTCCTTGTCTCAGATACAGGTCACCCTAGAGTAGGTGGTGCAAAACCAAGCCCGTATGTATCGACCCCCATATCCCAATCATTCCTATTCTCGTAACTCGCTGACACCCGAATGTCCTTGTCTTAGATACAGGTCACCCTAGAGCAGGTGGTGTAAAACGAAGCCCGTATGTATCAACCCCCATATCCCGATCATTCCCGTTCCCTTAATTTGTTTGGTGACAATTAGTTTGTACATTTAAATTTTTATGTAATAATTTTGTAATGAATTTGTATATAATTGAGGTATGCTTTAATTTTTAGAGTGTTTTTATATTTGGTTATTTATTTTGTTATTTGTTGATAAATTAAGTACAAAAAAAATCTAAATAAAAAATTTCTAAATAATATATATTTTTTAGCGACGGAAATTTCCGTCAGTGAAAATTTCATCGCTAATTTAATGGGGGCTGCCTTCATCGTTATTCTTCGTCGCTAATTTAACGACGAAAAAGTTTCATTGTTAAATATCAACGGATATTAGAGACGGAGTGTTCTATTGCTAATTAGTGACAGAATTTTTCGTCGCTAATGTCCGTTGGTATTTAGCGACGAAACTTAATTAGTGACAGTTTATGTCCGTTGGTAATTATCGTCGCTAAATTAGTGACGGTAACGATTTTCGTCGCTAATTTCCAACAGTAATGCCTTCGTCTTAGATCAGCGTCGAATTTTTTTTTGATGGATTTTTGTCGCTAATTTCCGTCGCTAAATAGATATTAGCGACGGAAACATAAATTTCCGTCTCTAATGCCCGTGCTTCTAGTAGTGCATAAGATAGTTGCATAACAAGAAGTAGTCACACAATGACATCGAGCCTATAGCAGAAGCTTCATTCAACAATTTAGAGATTGTTTTAGGAAGCAAACCCCCCCCCTTGTGTATTGTGTAGAGAACCTAGTTGGAAGAGCTAATTGGTTAAGAAGGAATTGAGATCTTTCCTTCGACTCCTAAGAGAGTTATAGTGGATTTATGCCTCATAGAGCTAGAGGGCTGTGAAATGTGGATGTAGGATAAGAGATCCGAACCACTGTAAATCATTGTGTCAATTTCTCTACCCTAAAATCCTTATATTTCTGCACTTTATTTCCAACCTTGTGTTTGAACTAAACTGTTTATATTATTTTGTTCAATCAATCATCAAACTGTACTTATATTGTTTGTAATCATCAAGAGATTAAACACACATAAGATAAAATCATGACTTGTCTTAAGATAACTGCTTAAATCAATTCCGCTGTGCACAACTTTATTTTACAATCTTAGCAGTTTGACTTAATCTTAACCGTTTTCACTTTTTATCAAACAGTTGTTCTTACTTTTTGAGTTAATCTATCCGAGTGATATTTATATAGTGTGTATCAACATTTTACATCAAATGTTTGATCATTACCATAGCAATCAACCTACTTTCAATATCTTTAAAGGCAAGCTAGTATCATACTTATCAAGCCATTCAACCTGCAAAAATCTTACTTTCAGTTGATAACAAGTCTTAACTGTTTTACCAATATACTAGTTGTACTGATCTGAGAAGTGAACGTACAATTGGTATCAAAGCTGTGTAACAACCAAGAGATACCTACGGGATAAAAGTAACCCTTGACCTTTCAATTGGTATCATAGCTTAGCTATTTTGGTTAAGCATCTTGATTCAATCTTTCTGATTCTTTCAATTGGTATCAGAACTTAGCTGTTTTGGTTAAGCATCTTGATCCAATCCCCCTTGTTCTCTCAAACTATAATTGTGAAAATTGAGAGAAAAGGCTATTACAAAAAAAAAAAAAATTTGAACCCACATTTCCAATCAAAACTACTCTCTCTAGTCAAAAATAAATGTCTTATTTTGTTTATTTTGATATAATCTTAATTTTAATAAAAAGTTAGAAATAAAATTTTGATTTTAGACAGAAAAAAGAAAAAATTGTTCTTAATTTAAATTATTCTTAATTTAATTATCAATTGTCATCATAAAAGAAAGGGAGTAGAAATAAAATCATGTCGAGCTTTTTAAGATTTTTTTTTGTTAAGCATCTTGATCCAATCTTTCTGGTTCTTTCAATTGGTATTAGAGATTGGTTGTTTTGGTTAAGAATCTTGATCCAATCCCTTTTGTTCTTTCAACTTGTATCAGAGCAGATTTCTAAGAGGTTTAAGTATCTCAAAGCTTAATAACTTGCGAAAGATCCACATTGTATTATTATGGCTTATGAAATAAGTATATGTCTTGATGATTATATATGTTTTGCATCTACATCTGATAACTGTTACAATACTAATAACTGGAGTTGGTTTGTTTTACAAGAGGAAATCTATACATCAACTCAGCCAATCTCAAAAGAAGAATCAAGACAAAATGACAAAGAGTCGGACATTAACTGCTTCATGGAAAATGATGATAGTGACTCGGACAACTCAGATGATTCAGACGATGATTCAGAAGAAATCAAAGCAGTTGAAGAATTAAACCAAACAGGCAATTTTGAAAATCACAACTCAGAAGGACTCAAAAGGTTGGCATGTGTTATTTATGCTCAAAAGAAGAAACTTAAAAATAGTGTTATTCTTATTTCTTTAGATTTGGTTGAAGTCATCACAATGATTCTAGTGTATATATGAAATCCTAACGAACTCCGTTAGAGTCATTTTTGGTTTCTAATGGGTTCGAGTTTACGTGAATCAATTATACCGTAATCTTAACAATTAGAATCAATGCTGTTAGGAATATGCCTGTAAATCAGCTGATATCTATGTATGCATATTCCAACACAGTGATTTGCTTGTTCCCATTACAACGCATGTTTCACAAGTGGCTAAAAGGGCTGCGTACCGGTTAGTGTGGCAGCTTGTTAAAACAATGCATAGGTCATTAGACTAGGAAGTCTTTGTACATATCCGAGTCTTTGTCCTACCAAGGTGATGACAACTTTAATATGGATTAGCTCTCTTCATGCGCCAACAGACATGCTCATCGGCAATGTCTCACCAGTAGACACTCCTTCCAGCAATGTCTCATCAGCAAACTCTACTTCAGCAGTTATTGCATCGGTTGATCTCAGTATCGGCCAAGGTCCTTATATGAAAAGACTACAGAGAAGCTGATTATCCAAGAGGAACATCGGTCGTTGATCAGAACGCTACATGTCAAAATAGATCCGTTACAAGATCTTTTTGACAAGCCAAAGATACGCATCGATGTCTGCGCCTTCACTATTATCCAGCAAACATTTCCTCTACTGTGTTTAAAGTTCGGTCTTCAAGACTATATTCTATAAAAGGACGAACACAGTGCGCTATATCCCAGGCTAAGCTTGACAAGTCAAAATCTGTCAGCCTGATTCACGGACCAACTTCAAGACAAAAGCTTAACGAACGATATTTGCCCAACAGTTTGAACGACGCACTCCAGTGCAATTAATGACTCAGATTTCCAACGGGCAGACTCATTTAATGCTCCAACGAATTCTTCATCTTCTCCAACCTATATAAGAAGACTCTCATTCTCACAATCATAAGGACACCACAAAAAGTGGAATGTATGCAAATACCTGTGAGAGGTCGTGGTATTGAAATAATTCTTCATTCTTTCAATCTGAAAACCACACCCCAAAAGAGTGAGAAAAACACAAGTGTACGAACAAACACTTTGTGTGAAGAGAGAAAAACAGAAATTCCAAAGGCTAAGAAGTCCCGCTTGATCAAAAACTTAGTTTTTTATTTGAGTTCTTTCTCCCTTCGAAAGACTCAGTCTCTTCAGTGCTGCACTTCACACCTTTAGCTAGAGACCAAGCCTTCCTGCAATTCGTTGAAGACTGATCAAGCTTGAAGATGTCCGATGAAGAGCCAGAGCCTAGAAATCCACATTGCATTCATATCGGCAGACTTATACTACATTATAAGTTGTGTCGATTGTGCAATAAATTGTCATCACTTTTGGCCGAGTGCTTTGCACTCAGTTGTTCAAATACCAGCTATTTGAACAACGCCTAATAATCTCTTCTCACTTTCACCTCCACTTTACTCAAACAAGCACCTTCCCCAAGGTACTTGGTGAGAGATAAAGGTTGGAGGTTAGTCATGAGTCTTCCCGGTATCCCAATTGACTTTCCTTCCATCCCCGGGGAGATTGCTAGGTTAGAGAGTTTAGGTTGATATACTAAGCATGTTTGCCTTTGAGCAAACCTCTGCTGAATTTTAATATAATTTATATTTTGATACATTCAGCTTTTATTTCTCTTTCCTATATAACTTTATATATCTTATACAATCTGGTTGTAGAAAGTAATTGATGCATCTAATATAAGATTTTAGTTAACTGTTATGCTAAAATTGTACTCAAACAATTACAGTTACTTCAATCTTGTTTGTTATACTTTAGCTGCTTATTCTTCTGCTGCTCAAACACTTATCTATCAGCCGAGTATAACAACATCTTCCTTTTGCATGTTCTTCAAATCTGCCGATCCAAGTTGTCCGATATAACTAACTTCGGCTAAGTTGTTAGAACTAGGAAGATGACCTATTTATGTTAATTATTTCATCCATGCTTTCAACTTAAATGTTAAATTAGGATGAAATTTTTTAATACACTGAGTATAGGCTATTCACCCCCTCTAGCCTATACACTGAGCATATCACCGTGGACCTAACAAATGCCTTGTATACCCAACATGTAAAAACAAGTATCACAACACATGCAACAAGTCAACCACAAAATTTTATGGTCAATATAGCAAAATATACTCAAACATGGTGATTTCAACATGGTTTCAACATTTTACAAGTCTAGGATGTCAACCAAGACATAATTAAAGAAGAAAAGGGGTAATAGTTTACCTCTTGATGATTTTAACTCAAGAAAGCCTACATGCAAGCCAAAGGATGTGATATCCTAGCCAAGAGTTTCACAATGGTGAAGACGAATCGCGAATCGGACTCCAATTGCTTAAGTTACAACACTTTCTCTCTCAAGAACTCTCTTTACTCTCTCTCTCTAAAGTCTAAGGAAGAAGAGATGAAATGAGGAGTGCAAATGATACTCCTTTGGTGTTTGGGAGACTAAGTATACTAGGTTTAAGTGTCTCAAGTCGTGGCCTAAGCTCAGCCCTTGGATGAGAGTCAACAAGTCAAGAAACTTAAAAATTCGTCAAAGCTGTCATATGGGGCGCGCTAGGTGCAAATTTTGGCGCACTAAGGCGCGACCTCGCGATAGGGTGCACGTATGGATGTATTAAGGCACGATGCTCCCAGAAGTCTCACGATTTCAAACTTAAAGTTCAACAAGGTGCTCGCTAGGGCGCGACCAGGGTGCGCTAAGGTGAGTTTGGGACTTTCTAAAATGTTTAAAATATTCCCTAAGTGTTCCCAAATGATTCTAAGATGTTCCCAACTCCAAATCAAGTCTAAGAAACACCTAACAATTGATCGAAACCAAATAAAACAAGGCTATGATTGCAATCCAAAATAAGTACAAATGATTACCATGATTCAATGACATATCTACTTGGATGTTGCCAAATGGACCATGACGTGCCTCGGATCAAGGAGACCTACGATGAAAGAGCCGACTAACCTCTAATTCTATGAAATATGATCTTGTATCACATGAATTGAAGGACGCCCAACTAAAAACTTCATGATCAGCGTATTCACAAACTATTTTTCAAGCAAATCCATTTTAATAGGTGAAAACAAATAAACCGGTTCATCCTTAATAGATATGGGCTAGCGTGGAGCCAAGGCGATCTCTGGAAGAATGGGATTAGACTTAGGGTTTACACATGATTCCCCACCTTTCTGAATCAGAGCAGCCGTATAAGTTACTGGAGGAGTCTTTAGTGGATCCTGCGAAGTAGATATAAAGACCGAAGTATTCCTCAGAGGAGGAATTTACTCAGATTGTTAAAATAGCCACAAAAATTTAAATTTTAAGAGTTCTTTACAGCAAAATCCTGTTAATATGCATATTTGGATGTTTTGGGAGGATCGGGTGGATACTGCGGTTGTCCAGGTTACATCTCAATTTATTACTGTTTGCATTTCAGTTGGTGATGAGTTCTTTGTGTTGTTTTCTTTCGTTTATGCCAAGTGTACTAGGGGGAACGATAGGATCTTTGGCAAGATTTATTAGATTTTTTTGTGTCTTTGACAGAGCCATGGATGGTTGGGGGAGTTTAACATCATTTCTCAGTCTTCAGAGAAGCTGGGGGGTGCTCTTTGTGATTTTTCGACAATAGATGATTTTAATAATTTTATTCAGCAGGCTGGTTTGGATGATGTTGGATATGCGGGAAGTATTTTTACGTGGTGCAATAATCAGGATGGGGTAGATCAGATATGGCAGCAGTTGGATAGGGTTTTGATAAATGGTTTTTATAAGGCAGCGTTTCCTGGGCTTCAGGTTCAGCATTTATGTCGTGTGTTATCAGATCATTCACCTCTTCTTATTGATTTTTCATGTGTGCCTAAACCAAAAGGTGTTTTTTGTTTTCAGTGTATGTGGTTAGATCATCCTAAGTTTTTGGATTTTGTTCGTAATCAATGGCAGCAGGATGTTACAGGGAATGCCATGGACATCTTATGCAGAAAGCTTCAGAATTTAAGATCCAAGTTACGGCAATGGAATGGGGATGTGTTTGGTCATGTTCAAAGGAAAGCTGCTATTCAGTAGGATATTATTTTGCACTTAAAGGAGGCATTACAACAGGGTTGGGATGATGTGGTTTCTAGATAGTTATTTTGTGCGAAGCAAGAGTTATGTCAATTAATGAAATGGGATGTTGAGCGCTTACAACAAAAGTCTCGACAATTGTGGTTGACAGATGGAGAGAAAAACACCGCATATTTCCATGCTAGTATTCGGGATAGAGCGCGTATTAATGTAGTGAAATTAAGGCTTCTGGGTGGTTCTTGGTGTGCGGATAATAAGTAGATAGGTGAGATGGCTGTGAATTATTTTTCTGATTTATTTTCCTCGTCTTAGCCCATTCGGAATGAGGATTTATATCAAGATTTTTGAGCTCGTTTGGGTGACCATGATAATGAGATTCTTCATCGTGTTTCGGAGGAGGAGGAAATTTACGAGAGCGTCAAAAGTCTGAATCCAAATAGTGCTCCCGGGAGTGATGGCTTCACAGGGTGGTTTTATCAGGGCTGTTAGAATATTATTAAGGGCAATGTAATTGCAGCGGTGTAAGATTTCTTTCGTGGTAGTGCTATTCCGCGAGGTATCTCTTCTACCACTATTACGCTTATTCCAAAAGTGGTTAATCCTACTGGATTGGGGGATATTCGGCGCATAAGTTTGTGTAACTTCTCTTGTAAAATTTTATCTCGCATTATGACAACTCAGATTGTAATTTTTTTACCTATGGTTATTTCTTTGGAGCAATCTGGTTTTATTAAAGGTCGGAGCATTCAAGAGAATATTGTCTTGGCGCATGAGTTAATTCATCGTCTAGACACCAGAGTGAGGGGAAGTAATGTAGTCTTTAAGCTGGACATGTCTAAGGCATATGATCGTCTAGAATGGGGCTTCCTCCTGCATGCGTTGAAAGCTATTGGATTTGATGATGTGAGCTATGACCTAATTTACAGGCTGATTAGTAATATTTGGTATACTTTTCGAATTAATGGGGAAGGGTATGGTTATTTTAAATCTTCTCATGGTGTTCGGCAGGTTGACCCGATGTCACCTTTACTGTTCATCATTGCTCAGGAAGTTCTCTCCTATAACATTAATAAGGCTGTTGAGATTGGAAGAATTCAACCTTATGCGCATGGTAGGGGTGGGGTGGTGATTTCTCATCTACTTTATGCTGATGATATGCTTATTTTTTGTAATGCTAGCCGTCGCCTTATTTTGGCTTTAAAAGAGGTAATGTCTATTTATGAAAGGGCTTCGGGTTAGCTGATTAATATTTCTAAGAGTGGCTTTTATTTGTCAGCAAAGTGCTCTCGACGTACAGCCCAGAATATTGCTAATTGGTCCAGGTGTTCTCAGCATTTTCTTCCGAATAAATATTTGGGCCTTCCATTATTTAAAGGTCGAATTAAGCAGTGTTATTTTGAGAATGTGGTAACAAAGGTGCTTAATAGAATTAGTGGATGGAAATTCAAGATGCTTTCTTTTGGTGCAAAGTTGGTTTTACTAAAGTTAGTTTTAGTGAGCATTCCAATCTATACTCTTGCTGCAATTAAAGTTCCAAAGCTTGTTATTCGGAAATTGAAGTGGCGATAGCCAATTTTCTGTGGGATGTGGCTGGAGAACATCGATCTCACTGGCGTTCTTGAGGTGTTGTGTGTCGGACGGTAGATGAATGAGGGCTTTGTTTGAGATCGCTGTTTCAAGTAATGGACTCGTTGCATGTTAAGCTTGCATGAAACACGATTCAAGGCAAGAGCCTATGGGCAGTGTTTGTTCAGTCTATGTATGGTTAGTCTCATGGCTTTAGGAGTTCAAACAATGCTTCTCACATCTGGCAGGCTATCATGAGACCATACCCAAAGTCCAGCAATGCAGCCAATGGGTTATTAGGCGTGGGAATGTGTCGTTCTGGGATTCCAATTGGTGTGGGGAAGTTTTAACTGGTCCTTGGCCAGTAGACATTCGGCTTTCAGTGCGGTCTGTATTTGGACAGCTTCAGTCATTGCTGGATTTTATCCCTGATAGGCTGCATGCTGCGGTTAAGAAGGTGGTTTTAGATGCAAGATTGGAGGATAAACTGGTTTGGCATTTGACCCGCACAGGAGAGTTCTCGGCAGCTTCTTTTTGGGAGAAATATCGTGTGGTTTATCCTCAGCTGCCTTGGTTTAAAAAGATATGGCAGCATTGGCTTCCATTGAAAGTTAGTGGCTTCATGTGGAGGTTATTTCATGGTGCTTTGCCAGTTGATATGGCTTTGCTGTGTTGGCACATTTTCATTACATCTAAATGCGTTTGTTGCACTAACCATCCAGATCGGGAGTCGTTAGATCATTTAATTTTATAATTGGAGATAGCTGGTCTTGTTTGGAATCGGTTGGCTTTCATCTTTAATAAGGTGAATCATTATTTTTCAGTGCAACACTTATGTGAGGTTTGGATGGGTAATGTTTCTAGTCGCAATCAGCTCGGGGCTTGTCAGATTGGTGTTATGGTTTTTAATTGTTGGGAGTTATGGAAGGCTAGATGCGAATCCATGTTTGACAATGTTCCTATGAATTCAGAGAATATCATTCATAATGTGATTCAAGATTTGCGCGATATGCTTATTGTTTATCATCCCAAATCTGCCTTGGATTTTATAGGCTCTCTTCCATTGCAGACTCTTGGTATGCCAATTCTCAATGTTCCTGTTCGGAGGGGTAAGTGGCTATGATGGGTCCCTCCAATTTCAGCTTCATATAAGTTGAATATAGATGGCTCATCCATTGGTGGTAGTTGTTCAAGGGGAGGTATAATTCGGGATAGCCAAGGCAAGATGGTTTTTGCTTTATCTAATTTTTATGGCCTTGGTAAGAATATGCTTGCGGAATTGTTGGCTCTTAGGGATGGTTTACAACTATGTCCTCATCTTGATATGGTCTTGGTAGAGGTTGAAACAGATTCTCTGGTGGCAGCTATGGGTATTGCGGATAAGTTTTCTATCCCGTGGTTGCATATCTATGATGTTCGAATATGTCAATCGTTGTTGGGTGACTATCAACTACGGCATGTGTTTAGAGAAGTGAATCATGTTGCTGATCGACTGGCGGCTCATGTTTATTCTCACAGGTCTTCTATGTCTTTCTCTAGCAAAGGTCTCCTCCCTGTTAAGGTTTGGTAGGCCTTAGGTCATGATTAGTTAGGCCTGTATAGCTATAGAAAGTAGTTTTTAGCTGTTATGGCTTTGTTTTTGTTTCTCTTCTTTAGAGGTTCGGCTCCTTTGTCTTCTCGTTTCGGGGCTCGACTGGTTGTCCCCCTCCTATATTTGCCTTTTTATTTTAATAAATTTTGTAGGGTGCTGCCCCTACCCTTCTATAAAAATAAAAATAAATAAATAAATAAAGGATTCAATGACATATCAATGAATATGAGAACAATGGAATCAACTTAAATGCATGTACGTTTGAATGGAAAATGTACATGAAATGATGACGATAATCAAATAGATGTATGAATAAAGTGAATGCAAATAATACGAATGATGCGGGCATTACAGTTGAATCTATGCATGTTTCATTTGATGAGTTTGATTTATTAGAGCCACGTGTGGCTCCAAATGTTGCTGATGATTTTGATAATGTTGAGACATGTACTTCTTCAGGTTAAACATCTCAAGCTACAAATCCATAATAAGAAACGAATGCTTACATTCCTAATCCCTCTCAGTCAAATGAAGAACCAACAGAATCAAGCTCTGCTGATACTGATATCAACACTAAACCTATTTCCACCAAGCCTTCTCAACCCACACTACAGCTCACATATGAACCTACCTTCGAACAACACTCTCTCCCAGAGACTACTGATATTCCTCCAAGTCCTTCTCACGAACCTCACATAGAAGAACTGATGTGACTCCCAATGAGACCCACAAGTTATAATGAACTTGGAACCACGCTTTCGGAATTACCTCGCGGAAACGTACGCCTAGGACTTGAATAACAATCAAAGGGGTGATCGCAACCCTTAGTTTCGTAATGAACTAAGAACCTTGATCGATTCGAAACCCTTAATTATTGATTAATTAAGAACCACGAATTAGAATATCACACAAACTTAATCCAAAGTTTGCAAAATGCTAACAAACTATGTTTGTCAACAAAGAGTTTAATCTCACACTTTATTTAATTCTAATAATCTGATCTTTACAATGAAATAGATGCCTATTTATAGGTCTTAAAGAAACATTCCTAATTAACTAAGGACTAAAGTTTAGATTTACATTGGACTAAATAACTATCTAAATGTAATAAAAACAACTAGGACTCTAACTATAAGCATAGGCCGGCCCTAACTTCCTTGAAGACACGACTTGCAAGAGTTTAAACCTTGTAGGACTCTTCTTTGGCTTGGACATATTTCGGGAAAGATTGGAACTCTTTAACACGGTTTTTATGAGTCCTTTTCTCCTTGGAAAACACGGCTGAAGGTCTTGCACAAGGAAACATGGTCTTACCCAACTTGCATTCACACTATCACACAGTTTTGATTCACACAAGGACTCTATGCACGGCTGAACTTTTGGGCAGTAACCTCACGGCTTTGAAGGCAACTAAAAGTCCTCATTTTGGGCTTGATCTCCTTAAATTATGTTAAACGAGGCTTGATAAGGCTTCATTTAACTTCTTGGCTCTTGACCTTGTGATTGGCCCATCTTAGATGATTAATGGATCTTTATTCTTGAGTGGTCCTCTATTATCCCCTCCTCCTTTAAAAGGATATGTCCACAAATCAACATCATCACCTACATCAAAAGGACGCAATTCAGAAATGGAAAAATAAGCACGAACATTGTCCTTACCAATCAATCCCATCTTGAAGACTTGGTCAAACGCATGCTTCATGGTATTTTTACGATTCTGCAATGGACACTCAACAAAAGGATACAAGCCAAGATGATCACAAGTGTCAACATAAAACAAATTTACCATTAATGAATAGTACATCCTAGGCATGCGAGGTATGCTAACAATGTTAAGAAACAAAGAATCCTCCACATGTTTAGGATACTTAACACAACCAAACTCCCCATAATCACCAAGTTCCCCACCAAAGTTATGGGAATTATAACAATCGTTATTTTGTTTAAAACCCACTAGCTTGGTGTTCAAAGAAGAAGGTAAGCCAAACCTATGAGAATGCTTATAAACTACAACAATCTCATTATGCGGATCATATCCCCACTTGAACCTCACAACTTTCTTGCTTAATTCGGGAAACATATCAACAAAAATCTGTAGAGAAGAAGCAACACATGGAAGAGAAAATTGGGGTGACATGTTAGTGTAAAAAGATTTCTCTTTGGAAAAGAGAACTATCTCACTATGCTTTTCCCACAACTCCCTCTTAATTTCACCACTCATTGCATAAAAACTCTCCTTTTTTCCCCTCCACTCAGATTTTTCACTCAACTCATTTTTTCCACTCCTTATCTTTTCTCTCAATTCTGTTTTGTCTCTCTTTTTATTTTCTTTCCAACTCTCACTCTCCTTTTTCCTCTCGACCTCCTTCTCTCTCTCTCCCTCTTCTCTTTTAATCTCTCCTTTTTTACTCTCTTTTTCTTCCTCACTTTTCTTTCTTGATTCACTCATTCTCACTTGATCTTCCCTCACATTTTGTGGAGATAAGGGAGCAAGAGTAACAGTTTTTGCACCATATTTGAAGGAATATTTATTGGAGTACCTATCAAAAGTAACATTTCGGTCAAACTGCCATGGCCTACCCAACAAGAGATGACTAGCTTGCATAGGTACAACATCACACAATACTTCATCCTTGTACCCTCCAATAGAGAAATTAACCATCACTTGTCTAGTTACCCTCAACTCACCATAATCACTAAGACATTGCAATTTGTAGGGATTGGGGTGTGTAAAAGTGGTTAAATTTAGTTTCTTTACCATCTCCATGCTAGCCACATTGGTACAACTACCACCATCAATAATCACCATGCATACTCTTTGATTCACCGAGCATCTAGTGTGAAAAATATTCTCTCTTTGCAATGTATCATCATCTACCACGACATGGGTGTTAAGAGAACGTTTTACTACTAGTACATATCCTTCATCGGCATCAAATTCTATGTCACCATTATCTTCATCTTTTTCACTTTCGAAAGAAATTTCCCCATCATTATGAATAATCATCACCCTCTTATTTGGACACTCATTAGCTTTATGCCCCAAACCTTGGCAATTGAAGCATTTTATGGTACGAGAAGGTGTAGAAGTAGAAGAAGAAGCACTTTTATTTTTTTTCCTCATCCTTAGATTTTGGAACATTACCTTATAACTTGGAAGGTGTGAAAGTGCTTGCCTTTGAATTGTCTCCTTTGAATTTGCTAGGGCTTGGATAGTTGGAATCATAGTTTTTGGTGTAGGAAGTTGGCTTCTTCTTGAGTTGTCTTTCAATCTTTATGGCCATGTGGACCATCTCTTCCAACTCCATATAATGCTGCAAATCAACCATGTTAGCAATTTCTCTATTAAGATCATTCAAAAATCGAGCCATAACAGTTTCCTCATCTTCTTGAATATTAGCTCGAATCATGTACATCTCTGTCACCATATGGTACTCATCAACAGATTTCGTTCCTTGGGTCAAAGCTTGGAGCTTTTGACAAGTCTCCCTATAGAAGTAATTAGGAACAAATCGTTTTCTCATGATGGCTTTCATCTCACCCCAAGTGTCAACCTCTCTCTCACGGTTCCTTCTTCTAGAACTCACCAATTGATCCCACCAAATAAGAGCATAGTCGATGAATTCAATTGTAGCCATCCTCACCTTATTACTTTTTGTATAATTATTACAGTAAAAAATCATCTCCACTCTTTTTTCCCACTCTAGGTATCCTTCGGGGTCACTCTTCCCTTGAAAAGAAGGAATTTTCAATTTAATGGTTCCCACCCACCTATTCTCTTCTCTAAGTTCCATCCTAGGTAACCTTCTTGGTGGTTCATCTTCCTCCTCCCATTCATCATCCCTCATGGGTGGTCTATTCCTACCCATTCTCACATTTTCATTTGGTGGTGGATCTTGACGAACATGTTCCATCCTATCTATCCTATCATTCACTTGCCTAATCTCCTCCCTCATCATCCTCCTCATCTCACCCAACAAATCTGCCATAGACGCCTCCTCTACAATATTTTTTTATTTATCTTGACTCATGATTTTTAGAAGACCTCACACACTCCCTTACGTGTATCTCTCAAAATATGACACTCGTGTATAAAATTTCTGACTTTTACCTCCCCTCCTATGTGCTCACTACTCTTGTCTTTTCCACTCAAAACCCTTGATGAAAACAAGTAGAGTTAGAACAAAGCAATTTTGGAAGTAAAGTTTTTGAAACTCTAAAACTCGTAGGAATTAATTAAAACAAAGAATTAAGAGTTTTTAGAAAAGATAGGAAGGGTTTATAGAAGAGAAGGAAAAGAAGATTCAATTTTTATTCTCGAATCAAGGATTGAAGATTAAAAACTTTGATGAAAGGTTATACTTAGCTCATGGCCCAAGCTTGATTTTTGCTCTTTTTTTTTTTTTTTGTCACCTTGGCCGAATTAATGAGGGAATAATTCTGCCCTCTTTCCTTTTTTTTATCACTTTGGCCGAATTAATGAAGCAATAATTCTGCCCTATTCTCTTTTTTTTTTTTTTTTTTTTTTTTATAATCTAGCCCTTTTGGTATGGCCTTGGAGCAAGAAATTGAATAAAAAAATTTTGTGGCACAAAAAGATGGTTAGATAAGATAGTGTATGGAATATGGAATGAGGAATTTAAGAACAAGGAATAAAATAGGGATAGAAAGATTGTTACCAATAGCCTTTGCTCTGATACCAACTGATGTAATTCCCAACGAGACCCACAAGTTATAACGAACTTGGAACCACGCTTTCGGAATTACCTCGCGGAAACGTACGCCTAGGACTTGAATTACAATCAAAGGGATGATCGCAACCCTTAGTTTCGTAATGAACTAAGAACCTTGATCGATTCGAAACCCTTAATTATTGATTAATTAAGAACCATGAATTAGAATATCACACAAACTTAATCCAAAGTTTGCAAAATGCTAACAAACTATGTTTGTCAAGAAAGAGTTTAATCTCACACTTTATTTAATTCTAATAATCTGATCTTTACAATGAAATAGATGCCTATTTGTTAGGTCTCAAGGTGCTCAAATAGGCTAGAAGGGAGGGGGGGTTGAATAGCCTATGTCCAATTTTAAATAATTGATTTAAAAGTTACTTCACTTAAGTTAGAAAAGATGTTGCAGCAAAATAGAGTGAAGTATAGGACAAGTTCAAGATGGCTGATCTTGATAGAACAAGATCAGCTGTTCTCAAAGCTGTTGGCATTCTGGAAATTAATAAGTAATAGCAAATCTCAAGCACATAAAAGAGATAGACAAGAAAATTAATATGGTTCACACTTATAAATAAGTGCTACGTCCACAACCAAAGTGGTCAACTTTGGATTTAAAAAACGTGTACTAAGTTTTCCACTAGAATCTTTACAAGATAGATCACTAATGGATCGTGTACATAAAATAGTTGACCAAGTGTTTGCGGGAGAATTAATATCTACAAAGATATAATCCTCGTGTGCTTTTGAATGCAAGGACTGCAATCAATGAAGAGCAATAACAAGTTTTAGTCTAAGTATGGTGCTCTTCAAGGAATGTTGTTACAGATTTGGCTTTGAAGCTTTTTAATGAACTAGCAGTTGAAGATGAAGATTTTCAGAGAGTTAGTTGAGGTTTAATCGATTGATGGCTAGTTGTCTTCAATTCTGTCATGGAGTCTTCTATATATACTAAGGGAGATTTAGGTAGCCGTTGGAGATCTTCAGCCTTGGAGTATTTTGAATTTAGATGCATTTAATGCTCTAATCTTGTTGTTGAACTCTGATAGGTGGTTTTACAAGATTCTGACTGGACTCTGTCTTTTTACCAAAACTAGGTAAACATATGTTGCAGACAGAATGTCCTTTTCTGAGATAAATGCCTAATATGGTATGAACCATTAAATGATCTTTGCATGTTATCGTTGTATCAACGTCAACAAGAAACACTACAGATAGTTCTGAGGCATGTCATCAGTCAAGTCTAGATCGGACGATCTTTAGGTCTTCAACACTGCTGATGAAGCTTGACTTGAATGAACTTGTCCGATGACTTGAGAATCCTTGCTAATATGAAAATAGCTGATCTGATCATGTCCGATAAACAATAGTCTATCTTCTGAAGACTAGGCTAATGAACATAGAGCAATCCTAAGCAATTACAAGCACATGTCTAAGTACAAGTTGCCACTCTAACAGACACGCAGGCCCATTAGTCACCTTGACTTAGACTTAGGTTATGGATACAAGCAAATTTAAATAGAATACAACACTATTTATAGGTCTTAAAGAAACATTCCTAATTAACTAAGGACTAAAGTTCAGATTCACATTGGACTAAATAACTATCTAAATGTAATAAAAACAATTAGGACTCTAACTATAAGCATAGGCCGGCCCTAACTTCCTTGAAGACACGGCTTCCAAGAGTTTAAACCTTGTAGGACTCTTCTTTGGCTTGGATAGATTTGGGGAAATATTGGAACTCTTTAACACGGTTTTTATGAGTGCTTTTCTCCTTGGAAAACACGGTTGAAGGTCTTGCACAAGGAAGCACGGTTTTACCCAACTTGCATTCACACTATCACACGGTTTTGATTCATACAAGGACTCTATGCACGGCTGAACTTTTGGGCAGCAACCACACGGCTTTGAAGGCATCTAAAAGTCCTCATTTTGGGCTTAAACTCCTTGAATTATGTTCACCAACTTGGGCTCTTCACTTTTCATCAATTGGGCTTGATCTTGGACTTGTGAAAGGAGGCTTGATAAGGCTTTATTTAACTTCTTGGCTCTTGACCTTGTGATTGGCCCATCTTTGATGATTAATGGATATTTATTCTTGATTGGTCCTCCATCAAGAACCAACAGTAAACAACTTCCCTACTGTTATTAGAGAAGCTAAAGATCATCCTATCTCCCAAATTATCAGTGATCTCAATGCTTATGTTCGTACCAGAAGTGCTACTAGAAATGAATGCATGTATTCCTTAGCATTCGTTTCAACGAATGAGCCAAAGAAGATTGGAGATGCTCTAGAAGACCCAAGCTGGGTGGAAGCTATATATGCAGGAGGAGCTAAACCAGTTCGAAAGATGCAAATTCTGGAGTTTGGTTCTAAGGCCTGCTAATCAAACCGTGATTGGCACAAAATGGGTTTTCAGAAACAAGAAAGATAAAGATGGGAACATCATCAAAAACAAAACTAGGCTAGTAGCCCAAGGCTATCGACAAGAGGAGGGTATTGACTATGATGAAACGTTTGCTCATGTAGCTTGATTGGAAGTTATCAGATTATTTCTAGCCTATGCTTCATACAAGGATTTTAAGCTGTACCAGATGGACATCAAGATCCATTTTCTCAATGGTGATCTTCAAGAAATGATATATGTTGCTCAACCTCCAGTGGGATAAAGCCAACGAGACTCGCGTATACTAACTTAAGAAAGCTCTCTATATGGACTGAAACAGGCTCCAAAAGCTTGGTATGAGACGTTATCTAAGTTCTGAATTGAACAAGGATTTGTACGAGGACAAATTGACACTACTCTGTTTATTCTCAAGTACAAGGAACACTCACTGCTGGTACAAATCTACGTCGACAACATCATCTTTGGATTAACGAATGATAATCTTTACAAAAGATTTGAGAAGTTGATGAAGAGCAAGTTCGAGATGAGCATGATGGGAGAACTCACATTTTTCCTTGGTCTTCAAATTCAACAATCATCTCAAGGAATCTGCATTAGTCAAGCTAAATACGACAAAGAGTTGATCAAGAAATTCGGACTGGAATCAACACACAGCTACAACACTCCTATGGCAACCAATTGCCACCAGGACGAAGATGAGAAGGGAAAGAAAGTGGTTATGACTCACTATCGAGGCATAATAGGTTCACTTCTTTACCTTACTGCCAGTAGGCCTAACATAATGTTTGTTGTTTGTGTTTGTGTTAGGCAGATCCAAAAGAATCATATCTAAAAGTAGCAAAGAGAATCATTCGATACATTTTAGATACAACTAATCTGGGAATATGGTATCCAAGGGATTCATCATTTTACCTCATTGGCTACTCAGATACTGATTTTGCTGCTTACAAGATAGACAAGAAAAGCACAAGTGGAACTTGTCAGTTTTTTGGAAATAGACTTGTTCATTTGGCTAGCAAGAAGCAAGTTTTTGTTTCAACATCAACAACAGAAGCTCAGTACATTGCTGTTGGAAGCTTCTGTTCTCAACTCCTATGGATTAAACAACAGCTCGTGGACTATAATATCAAGACTGCTAATTGTCCCATGACGTGTGACAACACTTCAGTAATCTCTGTCTCGTAGAATCCAATGATGCACTTGAAGACAAAGCATATAGATGTGAGATGTCACATTCTAAAAGACAATGTGGAAAAAGGAAACATTAGCATGCAATATGTTCCAACAGAACTACAGATTGCTGATATCTTCACAAAATGTCTATATGCAATGAGGTTTGCTTATTTAAGGGGAGAGCTTGGTATGCTTGATCCAATTGCTTAATTTTAATTTGACTTTAATTTAATTTATTAAATTGTATTATGAAATTATCAGCAACCTATAAATTTCGTACTAACCCCTGTTTACAGTTAAAACTCCTAGAGAACTTTACCAAGGTAAGTTTTTTAATTCATTTTTCTGTATTTTTCGTACTAACCCCTGTTTACACTTCACCAAGTTTCACGGATAACAGTAATTTGACTTTAATTTAATTCATTTTTTCTGTATTTTTTGTCAATTTCTCCTAGCTAACCCATCTCAGTTATTTCAAGATTCTTTCATCGAATCCATGCAAAATGCTTTAAATTTATACTATTTGTTACTGCGTATATTTCATAACTCGTGTTCTTCATGTTCTCTTCGATTATGTATGAACTACGTATCTTAACCCTAAATTACTGTTATCTATGTTTATACATGTTCACATTTATGGGTTTAACATTCAACAATTTGGCATTTGGAACATTTTGGTCTTCTCATGAAATTATTTGCCTACAATGTTCTCTACTGCCTATTTGGATGTTTGGGAATAATTTTAAAGGGCATTTATTCTTTATGAAAAATTCTAGTTCATGCCCTAGTTTCTCTGTCAGTAAATTACTCTTAAACTCTTAATTTTTCTTTCCACAAGGTAAATCATCTAAATCTTCAGAGCCTGGTATATCCTCTTCTGCACCCCCAGGCAAGAGTGCTCCCGGTGCCTCTTCGTCCTTAGCTCAACTACTACCTATAAAGCTGGATGATAACAAGTATACACCTGGAATGTGTATTGAGCTATCTACTTTGCGACAATTTGCAGCTGGGGTGAAAATCGTGGACGATCTCAACCAGTCTAATCTTTTACCTCTATTCTTATTAGACGATGTTGACTATAGGACCCAGCTCACAGAGGAGTTCTACTCTATCATGGAACCCAGTTCAGGGAAGACTATGCTTAAAGGAACCATCTGAGGTGTTGATGTATCCATCTCTACCATGAAGATTGCTAAGATAGTGGGACTATCTCATGACGGCCCTACCCTTCTGACTAAGGAAGAAACTAACCTTGCTTGGGAATTGATGCGTGGGGTAGGCACCTGACTAGAGCCTCTCAACAAGATGTTTCTAACTCTCTTTAAAGAGGATGCCTATTTTATCAGCCACTTCATCGACAGGAGCATCATCTTAAAAAATGGCTCTTACAATGTGTTCACCACTGAACATGAACAAGACATTTAATTGAGCAACTCTCATCTTCGATTTGCTAGTTGTCACGGTACAAAGTGTTAAAGGCACAACGAACCAGATGAGGCCCTTTGTATGACTTATCAATGTACTTCTATGCACCAACCCTCAAATCAATGCTTTGGTGACCTCTGCTGAACTCAAGAAAGTCACCAAAACCATTCAGTTCACTGCCACATTCATCACCAAGTACCACGAAATGATGAATGAAAAGTGTGCCATTCTAGGCCAGCCCATTATTCCTACTGTCAAACGCATCAACCCTCTAGCTCTAGTTCTGATTAAGTTCGATGAATTTGCCTTTAATGACATGATTGCGGCTCGCAAACTTGCGAGAAGTTAGAAGAAGTTTGCTGATCTGGATGTTGAGCTTTGTGCTGCCCAAATAGCATCTGATAAAGCCATGGCCACTGCAATGGCCAAGAAGAAGAGGAAGACCAAACAAACTGCTACTGAGGAGAATACGTCTACTGTTGAGGAGGAGCAAGAGGCTCCAAAGAAGAAGAAATCCAATAAACAACACTCTACTGTTGCGGAGGAGCACTCTACTCCGAGGAAGAAGAAGCAGAGTAAGCCTGTTGCTACTATTGCTGATACTGTGGAAGAGAGCTCTGCCCCTTCCAAAAAGGGTAAGTCCAAGAGAAAGGCTACTGAGCCTATTACTTCAACTCTGGCTGAGGTTGAGGAGGAGCCTGCTGAAGTTTCTCTCAAATGGAAACACCTCAGGAAAACATATATCTCCACCCCTCCTTCCAGCCCTACTTATTAACCCTCTCCACCTCTTTCCCCATCCGCACCAACCCTTGAACCCTTTTGACCAGCACAACCTTCTTCTCCCCAAGAAACCGTTACCTCTTCACAACCTCCCTCTCCTCCAATCCTTATCACTTGTACTTCACCACCTTCACCTCCATTTCCATCTAACCCTGCTTATCTTCAGCTCTCCCCCATCCCTTCTATACCTAACCCTGACTCTAGTTCTTTCTACCCTATATCCAATCTATCCTTTTTCACAAAGCCCTCATACCTGAAATCTTCCCACCTATCACTCAATCCCTCACCCTACCTATCTATATATCTACCGATCTCTTTCAACAACTTCACCCAGAACCCTCTGCTGACACTCTAAAATTTCTATTTGAGATGTTAGCAGCTGATCGTTTTCGCTCACCTCCTCTACCCAAGCCTGTTGCCTTACCTATTCGCCCTCTACATCCTGCTTTTCTCTTACACCAATTCTTTTCTACTTCTTTACCATCATCTTCTCCACCCAATGTCGATGATCGCTCCGACACCGACATTGAAGCTGACTCTCCACCACCACCACCAAAATCTCCTTCACCACAACCAAATTTTCCATCACCACCACCTAAATCTCTATCTCCTCCACCAAAATCTCCATCTCCCCAGCAATCTCGCATTTCTGCTCCTAAGCCTATTGATATCCCCTATACCTTTACTGATGAACCCATTCCAATAGACCTCCACCAGGCTCCTATCACTCCGACTCTATCCAACTCAGAGCTCCTAGTTTAATTCGAGGCCAAGAGAACTTAAATGGCTTCTTTAGCCTCTGTTGTTGAGTCCATGGCCAAGCAGATGGAGATAATGAACTATAGCCTCTCGACCACACATACCACTACTTATGATACTCAAAATATCCTAGACCAGTTCATGGCCAACACCACTACTTCCTTCAATGAACATCGTTATTTGGTGGAAGACCTGCAAATCATGCTTGAAGGCCTCATCAATGGTCAAAAATTGGCTCTCCGCAAGCTGTTTGATGGGCTTCATACAAACATGGCCATGATCGTCACCTCCAACAGTTATCATAACAAAAATTTGGTTCGACATATTGAGACCATCAATGCTCGTGCTGCTACTGCTGAAGCTACTTCGACTGCTGCCATCAGGGAGGAGAAAATAATGAAGGCTGTGAACAAAGCTCTAATGGCTAAACTGAATGAGTTGCATGAAAGATTGCAAGATCGTATCCGTGTCTTTATTGATCCTCAGTTCAACGCTAGAAGAGCCAACCCTGCTCCCTAGAATCCATGAAGATAGTACATTGTACTCCTTATCTTTCATCTTCATGTATTTCATATGTCCTTTTGCTCTTTTGTAAACTCTGTAATTTTAAACTTCTCATTTAAAATACAGAATTATATTTGGTTTAATTTCATGTTGTTATAACTCTACTGATATCTGCTTGCATGAAATTTAAACATTAAGTTTAAATTGACGTGCTTTTATAAATTAACTGCTTATATATATCTGTTAATTTTAACCTCTGCTGATCTTATTGTAATGACCTGAGCTCGAAGCCCGGTCCTCCACGCATAGCCCACGTACTGGCCCACTAGGCACCTGGGTCAACTGACCCACCACAAGCCACCCAAAAGTCCATGAATAGGTTGGTGCCCAGTGATAGTGGGTGGCCACTTATAAGGCACACACAAGTCCCACATCGGGTACTTATGTACTCGTTTGTATACTTTCAAATTGTAAGTACCTAGATTAGTAGTTCTATACTAAGGCTGCTCTGCCTTGAGGCATGTCTGCTGTTATATAATATAAATTCTTTTCAGACATGTTTTTATCATTTTAGAGCTTTTAAGCTTTCATGTATAGAGTTGATGACATCAACCAAATATGAGGAGATTGTTATTCCTATTTGTTTAGATTTGGTTGAATTCATCACAATGATTCTAGTGTTAGTGGCTAATAGGGCTACGTACCAGTTAACGTGGAAACTATCCTAGGATCAAGCTTTTGTAATAGAATAGACTAGACTTAGTGTTAGTTATTTAGAGGTTCTTCAACAGATCAGCAGCCTTCAACCAGCAGACCTTGAGATCTTGAAGCTTCAGCATGTCTTGAAGCTCCAGCGTGTCAAAGAAGGCTAATGACATGAAATTAGAAGTCCAACTCAGATCTAAGATATTTATCAACTAGATATTATTTCAAATGTATTTAGTTGATCAAATTTAAAGTTGACTTCCCAAACACATTTCTCAAAAGATCACATGGGTGAATTAAATGTCATTTCTCCATTTGTGTATCCGGCAGAAAAGTGTTTCAGCACTTCAAAACTGAACCTTTGCCATTTCTAGCAAAGAAGACTTTTTTCACTCTGCAAGACTGCACATTTGCCTACAACGCTAGACTATCTGTCTGCCTGAAAACCTGGATCATACTGAAGCTCCAATGAAGATGAAGACTAACAACTATATGCATTTAATGCATTCAAATGTTGGATCTCTTAAACGATCTAAATCCAACGGTCCGATCGATCTCCCTAAGTATATAATTAACACTTGAAGACTGGAAGAAACATCTCTTGAAAAAGAATCTCTTGCCAACATTAAAAGCTTGAACATTCTGTAATTACTCCACCAACCTTTAAGCACATTCAAGAGATCGAGGACTGAGCGAACACTCCAACAAACACAAAGAATAAGTTGTAATCATACACTCCTAGTCTTTATTGCTCTTCTGAATTTGTCTTTTCTGATTCTATTCAAAGCACGCACGAGAGTGAATATATCTTATTGATTATTCCTCTCAATCGTAAACACTCGGTCAAAAGTATTTTTGTACACGATCCATTAGTGATCTTTGTAATCATTTTAGTGGATAAAATAGTACACATTTTAAATCCAAGTTTGACCACTTTGGTAGTGGACATAGCACTCTTTATAGTGCGAACCACTTCAAATAATTGTGTTCATATATTGCTTTATTATTGATTGTTTTATTCAATTGATCTGTCCAAGCTTAGCAGTTTATAGAAGACTACTGAATTGTTCTTACAACTTCAGCAGCCTTCACTGTTGTTTCCTTCCTTCATTATTTTGCTGCCCAACTTAGTCAATAAGCTCGCTAAACTTTTTTTCAAGGAAAAGAAACTTGTGATAAATTTTAATTTGTCACTAGGTGTGAGCACCCCAATCCGCAGATCGTTCCTGGGCCTTTCGCTCTGGACTCTTAAAATAAAAGTGTAATGTGTGTAATAAATGTGCATAAAACATTTATATTAAAAACAGAGTCGCCACCCTCGTTTATATAGGAAACGAGAGAAAAACTTGAGATTGTGGGTTCGGGGGCCAAATTACGATTTGGGAAGGTTTTAAGCACCCAACTCGCCTTTTCGGTCTCTACATGTTTGCATGCTCGTATTTAAGTATCGCAAGTTTGTTATTTTATGTGACAGAATATGTATATACTTCACATATATTTAAATATATTAAAATGTATCGAAATATTTACATTCATAAAATATTCTTTACATATTAAATGTACTAACCAACGGAAGGGGTTACCTTCTGTCGTTTTATAGAAATTGGGCCAAGTTCTAGGCTGTTGTGTTATATTGGATCAAGCTAGCTCGTAGCCTGATCGTTGTGCTTCCACTGCTACCGATCGAGGAAAGGAAGACTTACGTTTTTGTGTGTGTGAGAGAGAGAGTTAGTACTCTTTTCTCTTTTCTTCCTCAAAAAAAGGCTTGATAGAGAGAGAGTTGTATGTGTGTGTGTGTGATCTCTTAGGAGAGAATGTATTATGTATGTTGAGGGAGAGAGTTTTTTTTCTTAAGAGAGAGTCGATCATCTCTTTGTATAGGAGGAGTTGGGGGAGATATTTGATGGTTACTCTCCGGGCCAAGTTTACACGAAGCTTCGTTTTAGTCTTCAAAGTCTTCAGCAGCCAGGAAGCTTGACTTATGGGGCAATGTAGGGTTTGGTGCGCGGCGCACCTGACATGGTGCCCATGCACCAAATCATATTTTATGGTTTCAGCGCACTCAGCAAGGCTTCATTGCACCAAAACTTTTTTTTTTTTGTCTTTTTCAGGCTTTGTGCCTTGTACTTTGGCCGTTCTAAGCTATTTGTTTTCAGGCTGGACCCTTGATGTTGATCTAACTGAAGTTTGTTTGTGCGTTAGACGTCGTTAGTCTTGTTGAATCTTTGAGTTTGACCCTTGATGTTGATCTAACCGAAGTCATTCTATTTGTTGGACGTTGACAGTCCGTTGTATATGTTGTTTCCTGAAATAATCATAGAAACAAGTGTTATTCCATTTGTAAATAAACAATTGTTTATAGGACAATTTGTATAATGTAGGTGTACGAATTCAAGGCGTCTACAGAGCTCCTCGATTACGTTTGCTTAAAAGTAAGCGAACGTCGTCGCAAAAGATAGACATATAGCTTCGTACTGGCAATTGGATGGTCAAATTCTGCATTGGAGTTTGTGTGACCATGTGTATATGTGTGGTCGAACCCTACATCGGGATTATATTACCAAGTGTGTGTTTCTGTCAAGACTTTAGCTCGAACTCTCTGGGGAGAAGAACGTTCAGTCATGACTCCGTGGGGAAAGGATCCCGCTGGGGAAATGATGTGATGCAAGAGACTTGCAACACTTCTGGGGAAAATGATGGTCATACTTAGGAAGTATGCCATTCGGTGATCGAACCTTCTAAAAGGATTCATACGTATCTCTATGAAGAGAATCAGATCAAAACGTAGTTCGCGTCACTTCTTGGAAGAAACACGATTGTGATATGTTCTGATGGGTGAGAGCGACAGGGTCTACTCTGTGGTGACCGGATCTCCAGGGGAGACTGCCTACGTATCTCTATAAAGAGAATCAGGTAGGGACGTAGTTCAAATTTCTTCTGAAAAGAAATTTGAAATTTTAAGTTTACTGAGGAAGAGAGCGACAAGGTCTGCTCTATGGTGACCGGATCTCTAGGGGAGACTTCTTATATATCTCTATGAAGAGAATCAGGTCAAAACGTAGTTCAAATTTTTTGGGAAAGAAATTTGAAATGTCATGTTGTGTGTGGGAATGGTTCATTTCCGAACCCTGGGTTATATACCCATTGGGAAACGACCAAAAGAAAGTTATACCAATGTAAAATAAGGCAAATTGTAGTTTAGGATAAGCTGTGACGGATTCTAAACTGTGTTGGACGGCGGGGCCGTTGAGCGGTTGATTTTCAGAAGCCTCAGGCTCGAACTTGTGGGGAAATAACCGGGTAACTAGATGTGCAAATGTATGTGAATGCACTGCAATCTATGTGGTGTCCAGGGGACACTTTGTTGGGGATGATGGCGCACGACCATTGGCAATGCTTTTCCTAAGATGTATGCTGTGTAGATTCCCATGGGGATTCTGCTGGAGATGATGGATGTGCTGAATTGGACGGTAGGGCCGCTAGGAGTAACTCAGCTGGGGGTTATCCTTAAAAATATGTTGATGGTGGACTTCCGTTATGGTGTCCGGTTAACAAACGTTAGTTGGACGTTAAGTTGCCGTTAGAAGAACTTGGTGATGCAAATCGCAAAATGCTGAAACTTGGAGGTAAAATAGGGAAAATTGCTTTTCTTCAAAAGGGAGAAGACGGGCAGCAGCAACAACACCTTGTTGCCGTCTTCCTTCTTTCTCTTCTCTCTTCATCACTTCTCCGATTTCTTCCAAATTTCTTCCACAATCACTCAAAATTTTCAAGGTTATTACCCCAAAAATTGTTTGTAGCCATAATGGCGAACAATTTGGACTCAGAAAATGAGATTCCTGTCGATTTGGGTGTCGGTGACGAACAAGCCGACAAGGTGATGGCACAGAATCAAGTCTGCTATCCATTCTCGGATAGTAATCTGAACGACATCCATCGTGACCGGAACAGTCACATTTCTTCTTTAGGTCCACCCACGATGAGTTTTCAGAAAACCCACTTGTTCCGCAAAGCATGCTAAATTCAAAATTTTTGTGTGATTTACTGGACTCTTGATGTTAATCCTGCAATTGTTAGTAACCAAGTAGCAAATATATGTGTTTGCATGTTGAATCTAAGCAGAAAATGTGAATTTATACAATATGGGTATAAAAAAGTATGTATGTTTGTGGATTTTGCATGTTTAAATTTGAACATGTTAGGATAAAATTTTCTCAAAATTGAGAGTATATATGTGTAAGGGGATGAACAAAGATGAAAACCCCCAAGTTGATTTTGTTGGGGTGGCTCAAAATGTGTGAATTTTACTTGCCCGAAGTTGCGCGAAAGTCATACACCAACTGTTTGAAAAAAATGCTTCAACAAAGAAAAGTGAAGAAAAACCCTCACTAAACACTTGAAAACATTTTATTTTGATCACGGGATCCTGGGGATGGGATTTGGAGAATGTTTTGGAAAAAAGAAAAAAACTTTCAAGTTTTTTTTTTTTAATGGCAAATATGAATGTGATGACATAATGTGAATTTATGTAATGACATAAAAATGTGCACGTGTGTTTTGTGATGACACACTGAAATTGATTTTATTATTTTTTTGTTTTTCAGTCACGGAGAAAGATCACCTGCATTCGAGCGAATGGGGATATGGTAAGGGAGATCTATGATCGACTCCCTCGGCTGATTCAGAAGAGGGTGGATGGTACCTATCTTGGCACGTTCATCCAGAATATTGGTGGCTTTATCGGCTACACCAACAACCATGAGGTGTTGCGATGTTTTTAGTGGGACACCACCCATACCATCCACTTACCGTGGGGCGAGGTGACCATGACACTTGCGGACTTTTTAGCGATCACAGGGCTACTAACTGGCCAGGGCCGGGCTATTAAGCCGGATTTCCAGTTACGACACCGTCCTGATGTCGTTGCTTAGCTGTTGGGATTTGCTCCATTATACAAGAGCTTTGACGAGATTCCCGTCAGCTATGTCAAGGAGTGGCTACTCCACAATGGGGACCTTGTCGACACGACCGACCGGTCTGCTGTGACCCGATTCGTTCGGGTTTTCTTGTTCTTGGAACTGGGGATCACCTTTTTTGCTAATGCTTCCTTAACTTTGCGAGTATCCCTACTTGGTTGTTTGAGGCGACTGCGCCACCTGGGCGACTTTGACTAGGGACAGGCAGGCCTTGCAGAGTGTTATTTTTTTATGGATCACGTCAGCCGGAACGTCGCCAGTAGCGTAACTGACTATAACATGGCATGTGAGGTAATATTCGCAACAAAAAAAACTTTATTGTAATAACTTCTTTTGTCATTTTAAAATAAATATTGACTCATTTCTTTGTATGTGACAGGCTTTGGCTTATGCGGTGTTCAGTTGTCACCCATTCACGCTCCGCACCAGGGTGATGACCCCACCATTTGTGGTGAACTTCCAGACTTCAAATCAGAAGTACGCTCGGAGGGTTCCTACTCGGCCTAACACCGAGGTGGTCCGGACTACGATTATCAACTCGAGTCCAGAGTCAGTCAGCTTCTTCCCTTGGGCAGCTGTCTGTTTCCTATGGTCCGACCTAGGCGGCCAATGGTTGTCGCCTTTTAATGGTCTCCATCATGTGCAATGTATTTGGGCGATCGGGTCAATCACCAGTATGGGCCCAAAGTGGGCCAGCCTCTGACACCGCTTTCACAACCCTTCGGGATGATGAGCCCGAACGTGATACCGAGATGCCAGTGGTTTCTTACGAGGGAGGCCAGCGATCGACATAGCTACGTGGAGATGGATTACTGGGTGTTCGCGCAAACCGTGTTATATCCTCCTCCTCCTGCTGCTCAAGAAACGAAGGGTCTGTTTCCCATCTTCATGGGAGAGATCGGGTCGTTTGCAAGATGGATACTTTATTTGAAGGTCCCGCGGACAATTGGTTATGGAGAGGGGGAAAACTACAAAGAAAAGGACCTGAGCGGTGGTGAGATTCCACCACACGACTACCTTTCGCGAGGGAGAGACCTGATATATCTCTGATCACCCTGTGCATATATTATCTGTCTATTTTATCTGCATTTGAATATATATATATATATATATATATATATATATATATAGATATTGATAAGAAAAATATGTTGTATGAATAGATGCCGGCTAGCTCCTATCAAAAGCTGTTGAGCAGATTCTACAAGTTGTCCGATCTATATCAGAAGCTGAAAGCTGGGGCCAGTGATTTCACTTGCCGAGGAGGTGCAGACGTGATTGGGCCGCGTCGCAGAGGTGGCGGGAGTGGAGGCTCCAGAGGTACCAGCACTAGTAGGTCAAAGTGAGGAAGACAATGATTTTCTTTCCTGCTATTTTTTTCTTTTAAAAGAAATGTATTTGTAAGAAAATTTTATTTATTCTGTACATTATTTATTAAAAGAATACAAAAAAAAAAAAAAAACCTAAGGTCTCAATTCTAAATGCATTTAATTTACACAATTGTGTTGTGGGAGCACAAATGGGTATTTGGCCGGGACAGCTGTTGGTTGATGTGTATAATTGTTGAACGGCTTTCGCACGGGAGGAGAAAGCTTCAAATTCGTAGCGGCTGCTACGCTGTGGTGATAGGCCTGATGCCTATTGAAGGAATCACTCCTAAAATGATTTCAGGAGTGATTTTGAGGCATCCCCCAAAAAAATTGGTTCGTTGTCGAGGGAGAGATGTGGACTGAAGAGCTGAACCAAAAAAGTCCAAGTGCATGGTTTGGTGCGCGGCGCACCAGGCTTGGTGCCCGTGCACCAAACTGGTTTTTTCTTTCTTGTTGCTCAATTTGATGTGCTGGGGCATGCTACGAGATGATTTTTCTTTGCCTAAATTAAACCTAGGCATAATGCTACTTTCAGAAGAATCCTTTCAATTTCCCTCTTATAAGGGAATTTGTCCAGAACAAACTAAGTGCCAAGCTTCTTCCTTCTGTCTTCTCTTTCTTTCCCGAGAAATCTTCTCATTCCAGACAGAATTCATTTTCCCTTGTTAAACATTCTTCCTTCGAAAGATGAACCATTCCTTCGAGACTATTGCAGATTACAAGGCCCGTATGAACGATTGGTGCCTTAGTCTCAGTACCACTAAAAAGGGATATCTAGCCGACACCTATGGTTTTAGATGTATGTTCGGATGGAGACGTATTTAAATTCATTGGCACATGATATGGGGCGCATCCCGCTTCTGGTCTTCAGAAAACCATGTTTTCAACTTCTCACTAAATGATATCTGTCCCACATTTAAAGATTTTTGTGCTCTGACAGGCACGTCCATCGGCGGTCCTATTGCGATGCCACTATTGAGGAAACCCCCTTTGGTGCTTATCCAAGAATTACTCGGTTTCACCATTCGTGAGGCCCGTGATATGTTGCACAATTGGCTTCTCGACCTGACTTAACTTTCGAGGTTCTTTGCCAATTACCTACCCGACGACATTTAGTTAGAACATCGGCAGACAGCCTTATTCTTGTGTCTATTAGGAAAATTATTCCTAATTAACCTTGACGGTTATGTCAATATACGGGTCTTGGATGTTGTACTTCATGCTAGGGGACAAGTAAGCAATATGATTCCTCTCATTCTGGCGGAGACTCTTCTCCACTTGGACAATTATGCTAACGGAGAAGAACAGTTTCCTTCCGATAGCCCCATTCTCTTGCACATGTGGCTGGAGGAACGCTTCATGATGATTATCCCTCCAGTACCTAGCATGAGATATCATCCAATTAATTACGCCCAAAGGGGTCACCAACATGATTATTTGGTGATTGAACAGGATTGGGTGGAGTATTTCCTGTGTGTTCCTTCCTTTGACATTGTATGGGTCGTACCCCATAGGAAAATTCAGTGATTCATACCGGGGACTCATCGATTCGCACAAGTCATAATTGTAAGGCTTCGTGCTGTGACCGTTTACTATGCTTCCCAGGTGATGCGACAATTTGGATTGGAGTAAAGGCTGCCCGATACTGGCCTTCCTGAGTTTGGGACAAGTGAGCTCAATGGTGACATACGTAGGGACCTTCGAGGGTGGTGGGGTCATGAGATAGGGCCACGCATTGTCCTTTCCTTAGATCATATCCCATTGGAGAATATCTGTCTTTGCATCAATTATCTGACATGGCTGGTCCAATAGGCGATGGAGCATTCATTCAATATTAGACTCACTCTGGAGTGTCTGCTTGGTAAAATTGTGACCAATGGGGCAGACGCTCGGTTGTTGGAGATTGGTGAATCTGTGGAAGATCACATCTCGTGACTCGCAAAGATCTGACGGAGCCGAGACCAGTGGCGGTGGTGAGCGTGAAAGACAGAATGCTAACGAGAGCGAAGGAAGTTTGAGAGGCTGGCGTGGTGAACGTCGTGGGAGATAGAGTGTAATAATGGTTTATGTAACTATATGTGAAATAGATTAAGACAGAATATGAGTACATATAAGTCTTGTCTATGTACTCCTTGGTTGCCGAACCGGGGACTTTGTTATAAATTAAAGGTGTGTTATTATTATGTGAGTACTGGTTTTTTCCTTGTGTGATCAAAACAACATGACAAGGGGAGCCAAAAAAAATATTATATATTTATAAAATGTGTAAGTAAACGAACGAACCCGAAGGCTTCCTATGTATCTCATAAAGAGAATCAGATCGGATCGTAGTTCAACCCAGATTTGCAAGAGACAGAGATTTTTATTTCTTTTTCTCCAATGTTTTATCTCTCTCATTTCTTTTTTGAACTCTAATTTTTGCCTAGGCCGCCCTTTCAACTTTTCGACCTACCAAGTTATTTTTAGAAGGGGGAGAATAGTATTTACAAACACAAGTAAAACTGAATACGCTATAGCTGAGCGGGCAACTACGCGTAGTATTTCTTGAGCTTATCCATGTTGAAGGATGAATGAGGTCTTCTCCATTTTTATTGGTGAGGAAGACTGCACCGCCTGACTCTATGAGCCTGACTACGTACGGTCCCATCCATGGTGATTTCGACTTTCTAAAATTGTCAATGTGGCTAGGCGACTTTTCTCGGAGAACCAAGTCGCATACTTTGATGTCTCGGGCTCTAACCCGTTTGTTGAAGGATCGAGCAATCCTCCTTTGGCATGCTCGTGTAAGCTCTAAAACCAACAACCTCCTTTCATCTAGGATGCTTACGCCAATCAGCTTCAGCTGCCTCGGCTTCTATCATTACCCTCAAAGAAGGAATTTCAACTTCAATAGGTAGTACTGCCTCCATGTCATAGGTAAGAGAGAATGGGGTAGCCCCGATAGGCATACGAACAGAAGTACGGTAGCCCAGAGTGCTAATGGTAATTTGTCGGGCCAATCTCTCCCTGTGTCTTCCATTTTCCAAATGATGTTTTCCAATGTCTTGTTGACCGCTTCCACAGCGCCATTGGCCTGCGGCCGGTAAGGTGAAGACTTATGCCATTGTACATTGAACTCATCCAGTACTCGGTTGACTTGCAACTCGAAGTGTGTACCATTATTGGAGATCAACTCAAAAGGTACCCCAAATCGGTAAATGATGTTTGTCTTGATAAATTCTGCAACCTTCTTAGCATTCATAACTTTGTATGAAGCGGCTTCAAACCACTTTGTGAAGTTGTTAATAGCAACTAGAATATACTCATGGCCGTTCTATCCTTTCGGGTGTACTTGCCCTATGACCTCAATTCCCCATGTTGAGAAAAGCCAAGGTGCTGTAGAATTGTATAACATGTGGGGAGGCAGATGTTGCAAGTTGGCAAACCTTTGACACTTATCGCAACGGCGTACCCATCTAATGCAGTCAATTTCCATTGTACTCTAGTAATAACCTTGCCGAATTATTTTCTTCGAGAGCATGTGCCCATTCATGTGCGGACCGCAGGTGCTGCCGTACAGCTTATTTCTCAGCTTTTGCTTGATCGATGCAAAGGAGGTTAAGTCCTTGATAATGCCTTTTGTATAGATTGTCACCACTGATTACAAATTAGGAAGCCCATCTCTGCAAGGCTATCCTGCCTTTTCTATCAGTGTTAAATGGATACTCACCCTTCTTTAACAAATTTTAGACCACCCATATCTTAAGCAACTTGGTATATACGACCAGATCGAGTGAGATGAGTGACATCGCCTCCTATCCATGAGCCCTTTTCGATGTTGTTCACTTCTGCTTTAAAAGTACCCTGGGCACTAGACAGAATGTCACTCTAAGAGAGCATGTGGCATTTAAAATTCTTCTCCTTTAAAGGCAAAGGGATTAAGAGGTACGACAATGGAGCATTGCTGATTTTGAACCCGGTGGGGGAATTCACATCTTTTGTTTTAAACTGGATGACATTGACATGGTTAGCTGGCAAAGGATTGTTCACCACATTAGGCATGGGGTGTGGTTTCTCAATGATTTTGTCATCGATCAGATTTTGGATTACTCACTGGAGCACGAAGAATTTGTCGGTGAGATGTCCACTAGACTGATGATATTCACAATACTTCGCATGGTCCCATGTGGTAGGCAATGGATTGGGAGGTCTGTAACCTTCGATAGGTTTGAGGACTCTTTATGCTTTCAGCCCCCAAAAAATCAGTGACATGGGCGCGTGCAACTCATCAAAATGTCTGTCATTTCTGCGAAAGTTATTTCTTGTACCTCTGTTATTGTTGTTTCCCAATGCATTTACAAACCTATCAAGTGGATAATTGAAAGGCATATTTCTATAATTCTGAGTAGATGGTACAACTGGGAAGGCCATAGTCAGAACATTCCCTAACATATTTACAACAGGCGTAGATGTTGCTGCTGCCTTTCCATTGAAATATCAAAATGAGCTTGCAGGGGGATTAACCTTGATCTGTCTGGTACAGATTTCCGTGTCGATACGAAATCCAACATCTAAGATTACAGAGAAGTCAGTATAAGGAAGGTAACGCATACGATCCAGATAAATCGGCTAAAGGTTTCTCAAAAAGATCCTGACTTGTTCTGGGTCAGGCATGTCCAGGGTTTGGGCAATCTTCTTTCTCCACCTTTCAGCATATTCAGAAAATGTCTCCTTCTCCCTTTAGGTGCACGAATCAAGATCTCTCCTGTGCTTTTCTCAATTATTGTTATCCTTGTATCTCTTTTAAAACTCATCCACGAATTTATCCCAGGTAGCGATCACAGTGCTGTCTACAGACATCAACCATTGCTTGACAGCCCCAATTAAAGTTAAGTGAAAATTGGAGGTCATTGCTTCGAAGCTTGCCTCTCTTTACTGCATAGCATGGGCGTAAGACCTAAGATGTGGAATTGGGCATCCTGTCCCATCGAACTTCTCGATATCAGGCATTTTGAATTTTGGTGGTAAAATGGCAGCAAGCTGCAGTGTCATTACTCGAGCGGTGAATTCACCTTTAATTGTTCAAGAATTTTAGAACCATGTCTTTCAATTCTCTAATTTCACCTTTGTTTGTAAGTTCAGCATCGTTGGTATCAACCATGGCTGTGCCCAGGAACTGTCCTACTGGAGGAACTGGGTAAGGTGGTGCATAGCCAGCAAATGGATATATTAGTTTGGCTGAAGGCTGTGGGTTGTAACTGTTTAGGTTTAGGTGTGGACTATCCTGGAATGGATTGGTCATGTAGAATGGGAATGTATTTGGATTAGGGAAAGAAATGTTGGTAGGCGGAGATGTGATGCTAGTCGTAGGAGGTATAGTAATGTTCGGGATTGGAATTGTGGTAGTTTGAGACTGGTGGTGAATGTTTGGATCGACATTTGGCTGAGGAGGGAATATATTAGGGTAAGATGGGTAAGTTTTTGGATATGGGGGATATGGATATGGAGAGTAGGTATGCGGATATGTGGAATAGGTGTTTGGATTGGGTCAACTTGAATTCACGTTTGAGGGTGATGGGTCAACTGTTCCTGCCGAAATGGGTAAAGTCCTGTTATCAGCCCCTTGACCTTGGATAAGGGTTGAAAACCTATTGATCATGGTTTCCATGTTTTGGTCCATCCATTGTTGCGTCGCTGGGGTTAGAGTGTATCCTGGAGCCCCTGTGTTATGTCCTGCAGAAGTGCTATCTTATTGATCGGCCATCTGATTCCAATGCAAACTTCCTGTGCTTGATTCTGAACCCAGACTTGATACTCTTGTCAACCTCCCAGTGCTAGTCCTCTTCCAATTCAAGGCCAGGTTTCTGAAAGGTTGGGGATATGGATAGGAGTTGGGTTCTGAAAGTGTTTATGGGTACAGCACAATTTTATTGTTCCTCTTTTCCTTTTGACTCACCCTAAGATGGTTGGACAAGCGACATTGTTTTGACTTATGAACCGTTCCTGGAACAGTGGATTCTCTCGCTAGAATATAGGACCTTCATATTTTACCTGTATTTTGACTTCCCAAGATTGGACAGATCTCAGGCGAAGGGACTATATTCTCTTCAAGATCCACCATCCGAATTGTCTAGGCATATGTCATCAACTCTTTTTGTTAATCCTGTGCATGAGGATTTTTGCTTGTCGACCTTTTGATCATTTTGATTCTCTTTTGAGAGAGTATGACTATTTTTGATTTTCGGTGTTTATTTCTCAACATATTTTTTTCCTTTTGCTGTGATTAAACAGATTCTTTTGTCAGTCGACGACTCTTTTGATTTTATTTATTTTTGTCTTTATGCACAGGATTGACAAAGCATGTTTGTGACAATAAGAACCAACCGGTCTTTGAAGTAACTTAGAAATCTATATGAATTATGCGTGGCTATGTAAGGTTAGAATGACTTACCTTCCCAGGGGACGATTAGTAATCACACGAAAAGGGATAGTGTCGGTTGAAGGCATGCTGGGCGCATGACTTACCCAGTTTCACTTCAATGTGGCTATACCAGGGTTTGAAGTTTGGCAACAGTTCGGAATAAATGAGTGCGCATGTGTGCGCGGCATCTAAGAGACTCTTTTTTCATTTATAACAGAATGAAAGTGAGACAAAGACAAATATATGCAGAATAAGCGGGAGATGTGTCCATTTTTTCTGATTCATGTGATGTGGGTTGCGTTTTGTTAGTAGTTTAAATCAGCAGGAAAAGAAACATATCTACAGATCGAGGGTTTAAATTCCTGGGGAAAAAGAGGAAAAGAAATAGAAAAAATGGAAATTCTATCATATTTTTAATTATTACATTTGTGTCCTATTTTCCAAAATGAAAAAGACATAAATGAATGTACAAATGAATAATAGGCATTGATGCCCAAATTAATGTACAAAAATGAATAAATGAATTTGTACCTGCAGGGATAAGTATGGACAGAGTAGTATACTACAAATAACATTTTAGTTATGTTATCGAAATTAAACAAATTCGCGATATTTAAATATGTGAGCATGTAATCATGTATAAAAAATAAGTCTGGCTCTTTTTTTATTTATTTAAAAATAAACGACCCCAGCAGAGTCACTACTGTGAGCACCCCGATCCACAGATCGTTCCTGGGCCTTTCGCTCTGGACTCTGTAAATAAAAGAGTAATGTGTGTAATAAATGTGCATAACACATTTATATTAAAAACAGAGTCGCCACCCTTTTTTATATAGGAAACGAGAGAAAAACTTGAGATTGTGGGTTCGGGGGCGAAGTTATAATTTGGGAAGGTTTTATGCACCCAACTCACCCTTTCGGTCTCTACATGTTTGCATGCTCGTATTTAAGTATCGCAAGTTTTTTATTTTATGTGACAGAATATATATATACTTCACATGTATTTGCATATATTAAAATGTATCAAAATATTTACATTCTTAAAATATATTTTACATATTAAATGTACTAACGAACGGAAGGGGTTATCTTGTGTCGTTTTACAGAAATCGGGCCAAGTTCTAAGCCGTTGTGTTATATTGGATCAAGCTAGCTCGTAGCCTGACCGTTGTGCTTCCACTGCTACCGATCGAGGAAAGGAAGACTTACGTTTTTGTGTGTGTGAGAGAGAGTCAATACTCTTTTCTCTTTTCTTTCTCTCTTTTCTTCCTCAAAAAGAGGCTTGATAGAGAGAGAGTTGTGTGTGTGTGTGTGTGTGATCTCTTAGGAGAGAATGTATTCTGTATGTTGAGGGAGAGAGTTTTTTTTCTTAAGAGAGAGCTGATCATCTATTTATATAGGAGGAGGAGTTGGTGTAGATATTTGATGGTTACTCTCCGGGCCAAGTTTGTACGAAGCTTCGTTTCAGCCTTCAAAGTCTTCAGCAGCCAAGTGACTTGACTTATGGGGCAATGCAGGGTTTGGTACGCGGTGCACCTGGCATGGTGCCCGCGCACCAAACCATGTTTTGTGGTTTTAGCGCACTCAGCAAGGCTTCAGCGCACCAAAACTTATTTTTTGTCTTTCCCAGGCTTTGTGTCTTGCACTTTGGCCCTTCTAAGCTGTGTGTTTTCAGTCTGGACCCTTGATGTTGATCTAACTAAAGTTTGTTTGTGCGTTGGACGTCGTTAGTTTTGTTAAATCTTCGAGTTTGACCCTTGATGTTGATCTTACCGAAGTCATTGTATTTGTTGGACGTTGACAGTCCGTTGTATATGTTGTTTCCTGAAATAATCATAGAAACAAGTGTTATTCCATTTGTAAATAAACAATTGTTTATAGGACAATTCGTATAATGTAGGTGTACGAATTATGAGTGTCTACACAAGGCTATTCAACCCCCTTCTAGCTTAACGTGAGCCCTTCGGGACTAACAAATAGCATGAAATCATTATAGCTAAGAACATTAAACTGAGTAGAGAATTAGACAATGTAAAGAATCATAAGATATTAGTCAAAAAAATAAAATAAGAGAAAAATTGCAAGAAAAGGTCAATAAACTTGAAAATGAAAATATAGACTTAACTGTTGATTTACTGGAAGCAAGAACTGACAATACAATATTACATCAGCAATTGAAAGAAATGAATAAACAGATTATTGAAATTCAACAAAGTATTAGAGAAACTAGAGAAAAAATTGAGAATAACATTGAAAACAAGGGATATCAAAAAGAGTAAAGAAATTGTTACATCTGATAAAACTGTAAACGCCAAAATAGCCACTAGCAAACACCCACAGTTAGATCAAAGAAAAAAGTGCAAGAATATGAGTTATCATACATTTCAATCATTCCATTATGCTAAAAATTTCAAGGGAAATCATATCTGTTACAACAAAAAAGGGAAAATGAGTTTTCACAGAAACAACTATGATTCAACATCTGTTAAACAAAAGTGTTTAGACCATACTCTCACCGTAATACATGACAAAAGGAATATCTTCAATACTTATGACTACAACAACTATCATGAGATTAAGAAAAACACACTTGTATCGATTCCAAAGGTTACTAATAGCTCAGGACCCACATAAAAAGGGGTACCAAAAGTCTTTCTTTGCAAGAACACTCAGCAAAAATAAAAGAGGATCTTAACCCAATATCAGGTTCCGAACCTGAACATAACTTTTTGTTATATAATCATTCTTAGTTGTTTGTATATAATTATTAAAACATGTTTCCATACTTTCAAGCATTATACTACTTGCAGCATAAACTTCAAACGTAACCTCATAAATAGCATCCAACATTATGATGTCTGTAGCTGCAACACAAAAGTCATCCATTTTAAAAGAGAAAAAGGCTAATGGACAATTAGTTGTTTGTACTTCAACAAAGTTTTCAAAATCAAATAGATCAACCAAAGGATTTTCAAAGTAATATTCAAAATTTTCAAACTCATGTTGATCAATGTCATTTAACAAGGACCTTTCCAAAATAGTCAAGATTTTTCCATATTTTTTAAGATCAAATTCATAAGTGTTTAACATACACAACTGTTGTTCATAAATGCCAGATGCATCATGAATCTCTTGAAAATATTCTCTTGATAAAAACTTTAACAGAAGTCAGTAGACAATAAAACGTTAGAACAACTCATATTTAATTAGTAAAAGTAGAATTTTGTTGCGATGCTCTAATGTTTTTATAAGTGATAAACTTTAGTCAATTACTTGAAGCCCATGGTAAAATGATTACTGACAAATTTCCGATCAAAGCAAGAAAACATTACACATGTGATAAATGAATAGTAAATGCAGACGTGTTCATTTACTACAATCGAAAGAATACAGGTGGCAGCCAATTAAGATAAATTCACCACCCAAGAGTTTGTACAAATTACAAATTAGCTCCTATACTATTACAAATTACTCAACAAAAAGGGCGTTATAGTTATCCTCATTTCAAACCAGCAATTTACATTCTCCAATCCCTAAAAGAAGAATCTCCCCTCAAGCTCAAATAGCTAAGTCCTCCGAAAAGCAAGCAGAGAAAAAAAGATAAGTTCTCGAGAAGAGAAAAAGGAAAGAAGAAGGATGCACCATCGTTTAGGGGTATGAAATATAGAAGGTCTGAGAGAGTCAAAAGACAATTCAAGCCCTCCAAATCCTCTCCTATTCACATTGACCTCTCCTTTGATGAGAGTGAGAAAAAAATGAAGAAATCAATGACCAAAGACGCTCTTATTGAGTGTTATTCTCAGAAAGTGAAAAAGAATTTGAAGAAAACAACTATCCTAATCAAGAGGATCACATCAGTTTGTCCTCCTATGAAGATTCAGAGATGGAAACAGAAGATGATCTTGAAGATGATTCTTATGGCCCAAGGTGCTCAAATAGGCTAGAAGGGGGGGTTGAATAGCCTATTTACAGTTGTTAAAAATTTAGAAAATCACTTCACTTAAGTTGAAGAAATTTGCAGTGGAAAAGAGTGAAGTATCGGACAAGTTCAAAGATGACTGATCTTGATAGGACAAGATCAGCTGTTCACAACATTAGTTGAAATTCTTGAAATAAACAGCAACAAATTTCATGCACATAAAAGGTATAGACAAGAGATTTGATATGGTTCACACTTATGAATAAGTGCTACGTCCACAACCAAAGTGGTCAACTTTGGATTTCAAAACGTGTACTAAGTTGATCCACTAGTATCTTTATAATGGAGATCACTAATAGATCGTGTACATAAAATAGTTGACCAAGTATTTATGGGAGAATTAATATCTACGAAGATATAATTCTCGTGTGCTATGAATACTAGGATTGCATTCAATGAGGAGCAATAAAGACTTGATCGTCTAAGGTTGGTGCTCTTCAAAGAATGTTGTACAGATTTTTCTTTTAAGCTTATATGAACTAGCAGTTGAAGATGAAGATGAAGAATGTTGGTTGAGTTTTTCTTGATTGATCGCTAGCTGTTTCAATGCTGTCATGAAGTCTTCTATTTATACCCAGGGAGGTTTTGGTAGCCGTTGGAGATCTTCAGCTTTTGGAGGATTTGAATTTGAATGTAATTAATGCTCTAATCTTGCTGTTGATCTTTGATAGGATATTCAGCGTTCTTCAGACTGACTTCTGAAATGTTGCCAAAAATAGGTAGATGATAAGCACAAACGGACTGTCCTTTTCTGAGATGATTGCCTAATATGGCATGGATCATTCAATGCTCTTTGCAGGTTATCGTTGTGTCACCGTTGTCAATAAATGCTGTAGACAGTCTTGAGACATATCACCAGCAAAGTCGTGATCGGACGATCTTTAGTTTTTCCTCATTGCTGATGAACCTTGGCTGGAATAAGCTTGTCCGCTATATTCTGTTGAGGCTCATAAAAGTGCCTCCATAGAATACTTCTTGAGGCATTTTTAACCTTGAGGCATTTAAACTAAGTGTCCTTTGTTTTGAAGCCCCAATAGTCTATTGAGGCTCTTTTAAGTGATTTAAGAGTTAACAACTTTATGAGACACTTATACGAGCCTCAATATATTTTATGTAGTGTCACCTAAAAGTGTCCCATAAAGCAATTCGAAATATGAAAAGGTGACTAATATGTCTATTGCAAGTGCCTCTAAAAAAAAATTAAACTGTTTTAACTACTATCAAATGCCTCAAAAAAACTATTGAAACAACACTTGTAAGTGTCACAACAACTAATCTCTGAAGACTGTTTTATGACTTGCTATTAAGGCACTTTAAAAGGCCCTATTCGGAAATAGTAAGGCACTTGGAAATAGCCTTCTAATACCTTTTCATGCTATTATAGTTTTATCCATGTACAAGATATGAAAAAAATTATAAAAGGTACAACAACAAACATACGTAGTCACAAAAAACTATCATAAATTAGTCACCAAAATTACATTGTCTCAAATCATGTCTTTCGATAATCTACTCATATATATAAATATGAAACCAACTATAAATGTGTACTTGTATCAAAATGCTAGCCTAAAATGATATAACACAGTACTAAAACACCTTCCATCCATTCTAAATAATTTATGAAATCCTTCATGTTCAATATCATGGGGTTGCTACTAGCTTTGGTCAAAATCCAACGGTGTTACCTACAAAATATACAAATTAAAATTAGTAAAAGTACAAAAATATCTTTAATAGATTCGGCTGATTTAAAGAGATAGCCGATCTTTTACATGTCCTATTAATGATGGGCTAACTACTAAAGACTAGGCTAAGTACAAAAGGCAATCCTAAGCTATTATAAGCACTTTGTCTAAATACAAGTTGCCACACTAACAGACACGCAGGCCCATTAGTCACATTGATTTAGACTTAGGTTATGGATACAAGCAAATCTATGTAATATTCAACAATCTCCTCCTATTTGCTTGAGTCCATGACCTTATGAATACAATGGAGGCTGACCATGTCTGATTCTAGTAATAACATGCTGAAGAGATATTATATTAAGTGAGCATGTCCTAGATAGACTTACATAGAGGTCAGTGTATTCACAAATTACTGAGAGTTTACAGATAAAGAGATATAACATAAGAACTCTTGTAATACGACTGTGTTTAAAGACAAATGAATAAAGTACTTTATGAGATATGACTTTAAACCAGTGGTTTAAAATTTCATGCAAACAAGATAAAAAAATTAAGTATAAAACATGATAGATTAACGATAGTCATTGTTCATTAAATAAGAAGTTTAATTACAATGTTTTGAAAAGAAATTTTCAAATAAAGGAGAAGAATAGATATACCAGTCAGAGCCAGTCAGAGCGATGCTTGTCCTGAAGCAGCTGCTTTGAGTTTAGCAATGTCAGCTTTTGCTGCTTCTAATTCTTTAGAGAGATCATTGTTCTGCTGCTTCAACATAGCGCTCACTTCACGAAGATCAGAGTTAGTTGTACGAAGATCGGTCAGCTGATCATTGTGAAGATTGATTATGCGGCTCATCTCCTCACGAAGATTGGTCAGCTGATCATTGTGAATTTCGCGCATGCGACTCATCTCCTCCTTCATGGACGCAAGTGAGAGGTCCATGTTGGAAACCTTGTCGGCAAAGTCGCGAAGATCGTGGCGAAGATGAGTAAGCTGGTTGATCGTAATCTGTCGAGTAGCCCTAGCAGAGGTGTTTACCAAGCGATCTGTATGACGGTGAGCATGATGTAACCCCTTGAGGCCAAAGTCGAAAGCCTGAAGCACTTGTTCCAGACCTCGACCAAAAATGTCACACTTGGTATTGAGCAGAGTCGCAGAGGATGATGAAGAGTTGTATAGCTGACGAAGAAAATCAGATTTGCACTCAGCAATAGCAGATTGGCATCTCGTGACAGCAACTTTAGTGTCACGAACAAGAGAGATAACATCGGCCATATATGTAGCCGTGGTGTCAGTTGTATAAGACTGCTTGGCCGAAAGATGGTGCAGAGAAGTCTTGATTCCATCGTAAAAAGAGTATTGTAATATTCCACAACGTCTACCAAATGGTAAGGACCTAAAGAGTCAGGAGATGAAGAACGGCTGGGATCGGGAGGAAGAGTTGAGGAATGGTGTGGAGGTGAGGGAGGCAAAGTACCAGGCAATGAGAGCCAGATACGAGGTACAGGGAATAGTTATTCAATATAAGCCTCATAGGATTCGCAAAGAATGAAAATGGGTGGACAGAAGGGCAGTTGAATATGAATTGGTTTGAAAAGGATGTGAACACGAGGATTAAATTCGATATAAGTAGCGACAACATCAAAGAAGTTGTAGACGATTGAATTGGTGGGAATAGAAGGATGACTGATGATGGTATAGATGGGAGGTTTGGGAAGAGAGAGAAATTGAGTGATGTCTAATTCAGTCGGAGGAGGTAGATTAAGTACTTTGTGAATAGCAGTCCATCGTTGAGTGATCATAAGATCCTGAACGGCAGAGTTGTGCATGAAAAATTGTTGAGACCACGAGGGAGGAAGAGGTTCAAAGAAGGCACCCCATTTGAAAATAATTTTGCCGGCAGACATTGGCTGGCAAGGGATTCGTTTCGGGTAATCCAGAGTAGAGAGAAAAACATCTGTGTCCGCAGGGTTTGGTGTAGGACGACTATTTCGAAACATCAGCAGTTCTTGTACATCGGGGTAAAGATGGCTGTATGGATTGAGTTTGGGTCGTTTGGGTGTGGGCTGTTTAGTGGAAGAAGTTAGAGGTCGTTTGGATCTGGTGAGGGAGTGATCAGCAGGTGAATCTGGTAATTCATCAGAATCAGAAGGTTCCATAGGGGGAATGGAAGTGGGTAGAGTTGATTGTTCAACGGGGACAGAGGTAGTAGGCGTTTGAGATGGTTTGGAAACAGGTTGCTCAGGTTGATTTGGTGAGGACGCATGAGAGGATGAGGTATCAGCAGAAGGCACAAACTTTGCCTTTTTGGCACTTTTCTTCAAACGCTTGCCATGTTTATGTTGTGAAGAAATATGAGGAGTGGGATCGGATTGAAGGTTTTCCGATGATGGAATGTCTTGAGCAGAAGGAGGTGTGGCAACAGGTTTGGATAGACCAAAAGTTTCATCTGTAGGGTGGAGAGTTTATTTCAATTTTGGCATAATGGGGTCTGAAGTCGGTTTTGGAGGAAGAGTGGAAGGTTGTCTAGCGGAGTTGAGGTCTGCTGGTTGAAAGGTTGAGGTATCTATTTCAACAGCTTTCTTTGTTTTTGAGGGTTTCCGTTTAGGTTTTGGGGATGATTGTTTCTGTCTTTTTGGGGATGAGTCATCAGGCTCATATGGATCATGGTCGAGCCTGGTTAGATCGAAGTCCTTAGGGAGTTCAGCGCCGAGTGGCTTAGTCTCTTCCTTAGTAGGAAGACCTTCAGAAGTGTATGCCACCTTTCTCTTGCCGCTTTTGGATTGAGATGTGGCACCAGCAATTGCTGAAGCAACAGCAACTACAGCTCTTTTTACCAAGTCTTCTCTATATCTTGAGATATTATTAGCAGTGAAGATGTAGGTGTTGGTCACCTTGATGAGATCATCACTGCTCATCTTCTTTTCAATTTCTTCGAACCCTTGGAGGAGAACATTGATTACCCTAACAAAGGGTCTCTTCATAGATGGATTGGCTTGGACATCAGCCACACTCTGAAAGATCATTGAAAACACAATCTTGGCCAAATTAAGCTGTTTGCGAAGAATGACAGCTTTTGTCCACATTAGTTGTTGGGAAGTGAAGACATCCCTTGCTCCATTTTTGAACAAGATGCTCTTGTCAAGAAGATGACTGATATGATATGGGATCTCAAGAAATAAATTTTGAGACATTTCAGCATATGGCTCAGGGAATGTGGATCCTCTCATCATTTCCCACGCTTGAGCTGATTCCTCAGCAGTTAATTCAAGTTTGCCTTCAGTAGGCAATCCCAGAACATGTCCAATGTCTTTATAAGTTAACTTGATGGGACATCCTCGAATGTTGCCTTTGAGATAGCTCATGTTGACTTTTTCATCTTTGGAGGTAGGAGGAGGAGGAAGGGTCATCCTAGTGTAGAACTCTTTAACTATAGAGGTACTGTAGAGCGTGTCATTCAGCTGAAAAAGCGGTAAAAGACCACATCCTTCTAAGTCTCTTAATAAACCTTCTCCAGAAGGATATCTTTGGATAGATTTGGCGTCAATGGTCATGCCTGGATGATAACTTGTGCGGGGAAGGTTTTTTATAGGTATTTCAGAGGCTTTGACAACTTTTGAAACTTGTCCTATCTTGTTGGCAGATTGTGTAGTTGCCTATATGTACAATCAGCAGATCGAGTTAAAAATATTCAGCAGTTCCTTAGAACACATCTACTGTTCAAATTCAAATCCAAAATATACTAATAAACACAAGTTTGTTAATAGTACAGCGCATGAATAAAAAAAATTCTACCATTTTCTGGAAATACAACAATATGAATTGAGATATGCATTAACAAATTACTTTAATCATATTTCGTATCCAGAGATATGTCATAATCAACATCAATTTATAAAATCAAGCATTTTCAATTTATCGATTACGCAAGAACCAAACAGTTCATATGCTTGAAGAGTTATAATTTGTACCAAAATAAAACTTAAATTAAGTAAATGTAAGGGAATGTTGTTACTCACCATTGAAGATTGATGTCAGAATCAAAATGAAGGACTGATTATTTCTGAAGTTTTTGAACTTGAAGTTATCTCAGAATTTTGAAAATACGAGAGGCGGTTTTTGCAAATGGTGAACAGTTGATTTTGTGAATTCACTTTTATATTACTGACAGTTTTCACTAAGTGATATTTAATAAATTTTGAGGTCCGCATTTAATGCTATGAAAAATGACTGTTCACATACTCGTTTGTTTGTGACTAGTTATATTAAAGATGACCTATTCGAACAGGGAAGTACTTACTTTATGGTTGTCCGACAATATCGGCAGTATTACGCTTGTCTGATAAGATAGGCAGATTTATAAGCAGGTAAAGTGTAATAAATTCTTCAAGAGTTAAAGATTGAGATCGAGCATACCAAGCTCTCCTCTTAAGTAGGCAAACCTGGTGAAGTCAAGTGGTTTGGTGAAAATATCAGCTAATTGTTGATCAGTAGATACATACTGCATACTGATGTTACCTTTTTCCACATGATCTTTTAAGAAGTGATATCTCACGTCTATGTGCTTTGTTTTGGAGTGCATAACAGGATTTTGAGAAACTGAAATAGCTGATGTATTATCACACATTATAGGACAATCAGCAGTCTTGATCTCATAATCTACCAGTTGTTGTTTAATCCACAGCAGTTGTGAGCAGCAGCTGCCTGCAGCTATGTATTCAGCTTCAGTTGTTGAAGTTGAGACAGATGTTTACTTTTTGCTGGCCCATGAGACAAGTTTATTCCCTAGGAATTGACACGTTCCACTAGTGCTTTTCCTGTCAACTTTACAAGCAGCAAAGTCAGCATTAGAATAGCCTATAAGATTAAAGGATGAGTCCCTTGGATACCAAATACCCAAATTAGATGTATCAATTAAATATCTGATGATTCTTTTAATAGCTTGTAGATGAGACTCTTTTGGATCTGCTTGAAATCTAGCACATACACAAACAACAAACATAATATCTGGCCTACTAGCAGTTAAATATAAAAGTGAACCGATCATGCCTCTATAAAGAGTCATGTCCACTTTCTTGCCCTTTTCATCTTTGTCAAGATGACAGTTAGTAGCCATAGGTGTGCTGAAACTATTTGCATTCTCAAGCCCAAATTTCTTGATAAGATCCTTTGCATATTTGGCTTGATTGATAAAGATACCGGTTGAGCTTTCTTGAATTTGAAGTCCTAGGAAGAAATTGAGTTCTCCCATCATGCTCATTTTAAATTTACTCTGCATAAGCTTTTCAAATCTTTTGCAAAGATTCTCATTAGTAGATCCAAATATAATATCATCAACATAAATTTGAACAAGTAAAGAATGGCCTTTATGTTTCGTAATAAAAAGAGTAGTATTAATTTGACCTCTCACAAAGCCTTGAGATATCAAGAACTTTGAAAGAGTCTCATACCAGGCCCTTGGAGCTTGCTTAAGTCCATATAGTGCTTTCCTTAGCTTGTATACGTCTTCTCTTCTTGAATTGTCAATGAAACCCGGTGGTTGTTCTACGTAGACTTCTTCTTGTAGTTCACCATTTAGAAATGCACTTTTGACATCCATTTGATATACTTTGAATTCTTTGAAGGATGCATAGGCTAAGAATAGTCTGATGGCTTCTAATCTTGCAACAGGAGCGAATGTCTCATCATAGTCAATTCCCTCCTCCTGTATGTATCCTTGAGCTACAAGTCTTGCCTTATTCCTGGTGATATTCCATTTTTGTCCATCTTGTTTCTGAAGACCCATTTTGTTCCAATCACAGCTTGTCCTTTGGGTCTAGGAACAAGTGACCAAACTTGACATCTATCAAATTGGTTCAGCTCTTCTTGCATAGCTTCCACCCAGCTTGGATCTTCCAGAGCTTCATCTATCTTCATGGGTTCAATATGTGAGACAAATGCTGTAGAATACATGCATTCATTTCTTGTAGCTTGTCTAGTTTGAACACCGACATTAAGATCTCCAATGATTTGAGTGATAGGATGATCTTTAACTTCTCGAACATCAGCAGGTTGAACTTGTCTATCGGCAGAGTTGAGTCCTTGAGAAGTGGATATGTCTGAAGCTTGGTTTTCTAAGGGATATGTTAATTCTAAAGTAGGTGGTAATACTTCTGGTGTAGAAGGAAGAGTGGATTCTGGACTTTCTAAGTTTTCATTTGCTTGATCATTTTCACTTCTAGAAGGTTCTATCAAGTTAATCCTTGGAGTAACTTGTGAAGATGTAGGTTCAGCAGAGTTGGAACTTGGCTGTTCTATGCCTGTCTCATACTCATCAGAATCATTAGACACCTTAGGAGCCATATGTGGCCCAATAAAATCAAATTCATCAAATGAGACATGAACGGATTCAACAACTTAAAGTGAAACTTTATTATAAACTCTATATGCCTTTGAAAATTTGGCATATCCCAGAAATATTCCTTCATCACTTTTGGATTCAAATTTACCTCTATGTTCTTTTCCATTGTAAAGAACATAGCATTTGCATCCAAATATTTTGAAGAAACCAATATTGGGTACTCTGCCCCTCCATATTTCATATAGAGTTTTGTTATGAAATTTATTGATAATGGACCTATTTTGAGTAAAGCAGGCAGTGTTCACAGCTTCAGCCCAGAAATACATAGGCAGTTTTGCTTCGGCAATCATGGTTTTTCCAGCTTTTATAAGAGTTCTGTTCTTTCTCTCAGCAACTCCATTCTGTTGAGGTGTACCAACAGCAGAGAAATTGTGACCAATTCCATGATCATCGCAATATTTAGCAACACCATTGTTTTTGAATTCTGTCCCATTGTCTGATCTGATATCAGCAATGTCATCCAGCTTTTGAGTCTGCAGTCTTCTGAAAAGTGTTGTTATAATGTCATAGGCTTCATCTTTAGAAGACAACATTTCAACCCATGTAAATCTTGAATAATCATCAACAACAACCAGGGTGTATTTGCTACCACCAAGACTAGTTGTAGTGACTAGACCAAATAAGTCCATGTGGAGGAGCTGGAGTGGTCTGGTAGTTGATAAGCATGGCTTGCTTTTGAAAGCAGACTTAGTTAACTTTCCTAGTTGGCATGCTTTACAGAGCCTATCATGTTCTGCAGATATCTTCGGCAGACCTACAACCAAGTTGTCTTTTGATAGCTTAGATAAGTACTTGAAGTTGAGATGGCTAAGTCTTTTGTGCCACAGCCAACTGTTATCATTTGATGTCTTTGCAATTAAACACAGACTTGATTTTCTTCCAACAGCGTTTAAGTCAACAGCATACACATTTCCTTTTCTGAGACCAGTCAAGATTGTTGAACAGGTCTCACTATCCTTGATGAAACAATGACTTGCGGTGAATTGACAAATTAATCCCTTGTCACAGAATTGTGATATGCTTAGAAGATTATGCTTCAAGCCTTCAACCAGGAATACTTTACTTATGGAAAGATTTCCTCGAATGATGTTTCCATAGCCAACTATCTTTCCTTTGGAGTTATCACCAAAGATTACTGAGGGACCTTTAGCTTCAACAATGTTGGAGAGAAGATTCTGATTTCCAGTCATGTGCTTTGAGCAGCCACTATCCAGATACCATAAATCTTTCTCCTCCTCATTAACAGCCATGAAGCATTCCTAAAATTTAATCATTTAATAACATGGTCCCCAATTTATTCTTGGGTCCTGAGGGTTAGTGACCTTTTGGAACCCATACCTGTTTAACCTTAGGAGGTGTGAACCCTTTGGGTTTAGGTATGAATCTCAGAAGGCATTCATGAATCTTGTGGCCATGACCTTTGCAAAGTAAGCAGTTATGAAAACCTTGAACATGTTTGAAAATTTCTTTAGAAGTTTCATTACAATCAGCAGTTTTGAAAATGACTGATTTACTGATAACCGGCTTATTGGATTTAGGTTGATAATGCAACTTTCTGGTGATATTGGTCTTCATACTAGTAGACCTTTTATCAAAAGATTTTACATTTTCAAACAAACTTCCTTTAAGCTTTCTATCAGCAGGGTTGAGGTTGGCAGTCTTTCCTTTGACAAATTTAATAGACTTGAGCTGAGAGTTCTTTGACTTGTTATCATTCATCATTGTTTTCACAGGACATCTGATAGAAGATCTATGATGCTCAATCTCCCTATTAAGAGTGTCATGGGAGTTGACCGATTTCTTACCCTTGGACTTGTGTGATTTATTTTTAGAATATGTATATGGAACTTTGTTAAATGCAAGTCCTTGCTTTCCTTTTTGAAAGGAATGCTGATTATAGACAACTTCTTCAGCCATTTCTTTTGCAATTACTTCAGTTGTCTCATTTTCTTGAGAACTGGATGAACTTCCTACATTGAACTCATTTTGGAAACCGATACCAGTTTTGTCATCAAGAGATTTTTGTTTTGAAAGAATGGTATCAAAGTTTCCTTTTGAGTTATTCCAAGCATCAACAACCTTTTGAATGTTATATTTCTCAGAATTAATTTTCTTTATGTGTTCAAGTAAGAATTCCACCTTTTCAGTTAATGTTTTGTTCTCTTTTTGAGTCTTGATATTCTCTGCTTGTTGTCTATTGAGATCTTTGATCTCAGACATCAAGGTAGATTTCTCAGAGACAACTAACTCATGCTTTTTGGCTAATTTTACATAGGCAGTTTTAAATTTAGAAAATTCTTCCAGCGTGTCTTTATTGGTTTTAATGAGTTCTCCCTTGGATGGTTCATTGAGCTCATCATCATCGCTATCATCCTGTTGGAATGGTAGTGATCTAACTGAGTCATGGGGTGATTCCCTGGCCATAAGACATATATTTGCCACCTCAGCAAAGTCACAGGAATCATCCTTATCAGAATCTGTGTCACACCAAGTGGGCAAGTTGCTTTCATCAATGTCCTCAGCCACCATCCCTTTTTGTTTTTGAAATTTAGAATCGGGACGTTTTTTTGTAAAATTCATATTTTGGCTTTGGACATCTTGAGGCAAAATGACATGGTTTCCTACAATTAAAACAAACAAGCTCATTTTCTTTTTGGTTAACAACAGTCTTATTATGAGCAGTTGTTTTTGTAGGAGCAGCAGTCTTATAAGGAGACTGCTTATAGGATGACTTGTTAAACTTTTTGAAACATTGATATTTCTTCACAAACATGGCAAAAGCTTCGTCAGAAAGAATATCATCACCATCACTAGATGTAGATGGTGTTTCATCAGGTGTAGAACAAGATGGTTCAACAGACATGGCTGGTAGAGATAGATTTTTAAAACTCTTTTCCATTTCTTGAGCTTGTTGGATTTCAAGCTCATAAACCGAAAGACGTGCATAAAGATTTCTAAGAGACAATTTATTCAAGTCTTTTGATTCTTTCATGGCAGTGATCTTTACATGCCATAAACTACCTAATGCATTAAGAAATCTCATGTTTATTTCTTTCTTTTCATATTTCTTTCCTAAAGAGTAGCAGGAATTAACTACCTCGTAAAATCTGTCATAGGCACTTCGGAGAGTCTTTAGGATCCTTTTTGAATGAGTTGAACTTCTGGATGCAAGTGTATAGCTTGTTGTTCCTTGTTTCTCCATCACCTTCTAGATATTCTAATATAGCTTCCCACATTTCTTTGGCTGTATCTAGATTGATGATTTGCTGGTAGGTGCTTATATCTACACAGCTGGTGATGATGTTGATTGCCTTTCCATCCAGAGCATCATTCTTCCTATCTTCTTCATCCCATTCTTCTTCTGGTTTAGGAATTTCAGGATCAGCAGTAGGATCAAGCGTAGCTAGAGTATTTGCCTTCATAGGAATTCTTGGTCCATCTGTAACACATTTCCATAAACATTTGTCAATAGAATTCATGTGTCTTTTAACCTTGTCTTTCTAGATATCAAAGTGAACTTCATCCAGTACAGGACAATGATTCACATTTGATGTTTTCAACATTTGATGAGCAGCCATTGGATCTTTAATCTCTCAAGAGTTTTGTCTTGGAAAAACTTGTTTTCAAAGAGTTAGGCTCTGATACCAATTGTTATGGCCCAAGGTGCTCAAATAGGCTAGAAGGGGGGGTTGAATAGCCTATTTACAGTTGTTAAAAATTTAGAAAATCACTTCACTAGAGTTGAAGAATTTTGCAGCGGAAAAGAGTGAAGTATCGGACAAGTTCAAAGATGGTTGATCTTGATAGGACAAGATCAGCTGTTCACAAAATTAGTTGGAATTCTTGAAATAAACAGCAGCAAATTTCATGCATATAAAAGGTATAGACAAGATATTTGATATGGTTCACACTTATGAATAAGTGCTACGTCCACAACCAAAGTAGTCAACTTTGGATTTCAAAACGTGCACTAAGTTTATCCACTAGTATCTTTACAATGGAGATCACTAATGGATCGTGTACATAAAATAGTTGACCAAGTGTTTGTGGGAGAATTAATATCCACGGAGATATAATTCTCGTGTGCTATGAATACTAGGATTGCATTCAATGAGGAGCAATAAAGACTTGATCGTCTAAGGTTGGTGCTCTTCAAAGAATGTTGTACAGATTTTTCTTTTAAGCTTTTATGAACTAGCAGTTGAAGATGAAGATGAAGAATGTTGGTTGAGTTTTTCTTGATTGATCGCTAGCTGTTTCAATGCTGTCATGAAGTCTTCTATTTATACCCAGGGAGGTTTTGGTAGCCGTTGGAGATCTTCAGCTTTTGGAGGATTTAAATTTGAATGTAATTAATGCTCTAATCTTGCTGTTGATCTTTGATAGGATATTCTGCGTTCTTCAGACTGACTTCTGAAATGTTGCCAAAAATAGGTAGATGATAAGCACAGATGGACTGTCCTTTTCTAAGATGATTGCCTAATATGGCATGGATCATTCAATGCTCTTTGCAGGTTATCGTTGTGTCACCGTTGTCAATAAATGCTGTAGACAGTCTTGAGACAAATCACCAGCAAAGTCGTGATCGGACGATCTTTAGTTTTTCCTCATTGCTGATGAACCTTGGCTGGAATAAGCTTGTCCGATATCTTTAATAGATTCGGCTGATTTAAAGAGATAGCCGATCTTTTACATGTCCTATTAATGATGGGCTAACTACTGAAGACTAGGCTAAGTACAAAAGGCAATCCTAAGCTATTATAAGCACTTTGTCTAAATACAAGTTGCCATACTAACAGACACGCAGGCCCATTAGTCACCTTGATTTAGACTTAGGTTATGGATACAAGCAAATCTATGTAATATTCAACAATGATGACTCTGAAATCTTGAATGATACTGCCTTTGCAAGTATTTTCAGCCTTAGAGAATTATGGATCAACATAAAGCTGACAGAAGAAGAAGAAGAAGAAGACTTATTCAAACAGCTAAGAGAAATTCTAATGAAAAATAAATTCTCTGTTGATGACACATTTAATATTCTAATCTCAATAGAAATTGAAAAGATTGCTAAAAAAAATAAGGAAATACAGCAAATAAAAAGAAGAAGAAGTTGACTACTTTAAACCATTGCAGGTAGTCATGCCTGAAGAAGCTCCATTACCAATTTGCTGGGTTCCCACCTCTGTTCAAGAAGACAATGCAGTAGTTGAGGGGGAACTACACCAAGAAGAATTCTTTCCATCAGACACTTTACTTGCTGAAGTGGAAGCCCAACAACAATAAGCTCAAATGATGGGTGCAAATTTAATGATCAAAGAAATACTGAAGAGAAGTGTGGGTAACAGTTTCAAACGTTGGAGAAAGCTTAGGAGTTAACAAAGAGAAAATTTATGATTGTTGGAACAAGCTTTGTAACTCCAATTCCAGCTCCACCAGTCCAAAAAGCCAGAAGAAAGAAAGATTGATGAAGAAGATAAAGAGATGACCCAACTGGAAAAATACATTACACACATGGATTTCCTCATAAATAAAAAGCCAGTTATGAAAAGAATTATTTTTAAAGGCTACTGATAAGAGAACTATGTTTTGCAAATCATCAAAAAGGGAGAAATTGTTAGGACCTAGATTCTTAGAGTTTTGATGTTGCAAAACCAAATTAGTATAATTCCCATAAAACATGTTACTAGGCTTTATGTACAAAGAATTATTTTCCAAGAAACAAAAATAGCCAAGATGAATCTGATATACAGAACACAAACAACCAAGATATAATTGTGCAGCTTAACTGTTTTAATAAAACAATTAAGATATCATAGCAAGAATTGTCTCAGTGATATATATGACATGCACTCTTATTGGAGAAAACCTACTAAGACAAACTCTAAAAGAATGCCAAACCTTAAAAGAATATTCTTTGCAAGTTGGCAGCATGTTGCATGCCACATAGACTGCACATGAGCTGTAAATAGTTCATCTAGCCGTTGTACAACGACTAGAATGCAATAGAAACTTTCCAAATTATTTTTAGTTAATTATTTTAAGCCACAATTCTCCACAACACAAAAATGTTTCTGAGAGAGTGATTAGGATGGTATAGCTCACACAAAGATATATCAGAGGAAAGATATAGAGACACGAGAGATTAGAGTTTGAGAAGCTCTATAACACTAAACAGCTAAGTATTAGTCTGTGAAAAATAGCCTGAGATATTTGATATTTAAGCTATACAAGCATTAACCATCCTACAAAACAATCAACAATCACTCACAAACTGCCAGATCAAGCAACGCAACAACTCAACTGTTTCATAAGACAGTTGCACAACAAGTAGTACTCACACAATTACATTGAGCCTACATCAGAAGCTTCATTCGACTATTTAGAGTCATTGTATTAGGAAACAACTCCCCTTGTATATTGTGTAGAGAACCTAGTTGGAAGAGCCAACTAGTTGAGAATAAATTGAGATATTTCCTTCGACTCCCAATAATCTGTGTAATTAAGAGAGTTATAGTGGATTACTGCCTCATAGAGCCAGAGGATTGTGAAGAGTGGATGTAGGATAAGAAATCCAAACCACTGTAAATCATTGTGTCAATTTCTCTATCCCTAAACTCTTTATATTTTTGCACTTTATTTCCAATCTTGTATTTGAATTAATCTGTTTATATTATTTTGTTCAATCAATCATCAAACTGTGCTCTTATTGTTTGTAATTATCAAGACATTACACACACATAAGATAAGTTCGTGACTTGTCTTAAGATCACTACTTAAATCAATCCGCTGTGCACAACTCTGTTTTACAATCTTAGCTGTTTGACTTAACCCTAACTGTTTTCACTTTTTATCAAACAGTTGTTTTTACTTTCAGAGTTAATTTATTTGAGTGATTGATGCGTAACAAACACCGAAGTTGTTGCGTGCAAATTTATGGATGAAGGTTACGTGAATAAAGATGAAAAATGCAGCGAAAACAAAAGGATAGATGACGGGTCACCGGTTAGGCTTCACTTACCTAACGTAAAGATCTCGTTTGGGTTCACCGGTTAGGCTTCACTCACCTAACGTAAAGAGCCCTTTAAATATTACCTCCTAAACCTAAGGAAATAATAGACAAATCTGAACAAAACTTTGTTCTTTGTATTTCTCCTTGAGAATCAAAATCTAAAATCTGAATTACAAGTCTAAATCTAACCCCTTTATATAGGTGTTTACAATTGCATCCTAATCTTTAAAGGAAAAGAAAACTACTTCTAATTTTACAAGGGATTAAAATACTATCCTACCTAGGAATAGAAAACCATCCTATACAATCTAGGAAACAAAACAACAGCAGGAAAAAGGCGAAATTCGTCAAACTGGTCGCAGGGCGATCACCCTGTCCCGCCACAAAGCGATCGCTTTGTGGCCAGAAACATGGTCCGCAAAACTGTCAATAAGGCGATCTCTCTCTCCTAAACAAGGCGATCGCTTTCAATCCAGAAAGTTTAAAATTCCTTCTTTTTCCCATGTATCATCCCTTGTCGTGCATGTGACCTCCAAAGGCCATCCAAACTCTTGTAACTTCCCACTTTGCATCACCAAAGCCTCAAGTGACAATGTCAATCCATCTCCACCCATTTGTAATGCATCCATGGTATTGTTTGGGTCTTTGGGAAGGTCGTCTCCTAATGCTCCCGCATCATCCTCCCCTTCTTTAGAAAGAATTGGCCTCAATTCTTCAAGCATTTTGTCCTCCAAGTATGGTGATAAGTCTCCCACATTGAACGTAGGACTAATCGCATATTCCTCGGGAAAGTCCAACTTGTAGGCACTATCGCCAAACCGTTCCAAAACCTGAAAAGGGCCTTCGACTCTTGGCATTAGTTTATTCTTCCTCTTGCTAGGAAATCGTTCTTTCCGCAAATGTAGCCATACTAAATCTCCGGGTTAAAATTTCGGTTGCTTGCGACTTTTGTTGGCTCGTTTCTTGTACACTTCATTCACTATCTCTATCCTTGCACGAACTTGTTCATGAAATTGTTGTATATCTTTCAATTTGGTGAACGCATCCGTTTGTTCTTTCCCTTTTCGTGTGGGAACCATATCTATAGGCAAATAAGGATTAATCCCATACACAACCTCAAATGGAGAATGTTTAGTTGCATAGGTTGGTGTGCAGTTATAAGCAAATTCTGCATGAGCCAACTTCAAATCCCAATCCTTTTGGGTCTTCCCAACTAGTCCCCTTAATAGAACTCCGAAGGTCCTATTTGTTACTTCCGTTTGCCCATCCGTTTGCGGGTTATGAGATGTACTAAACAACAATTTAGTTCCAATCATCCTCCAAAGAGATCTCCCAAAATGACTAAGAAACTTGCTATCTTGATCACTCACAATTGTCTTTGGCACCCCATGCAAACACACAATTTCTTTGAAGTATAAATCCGCAATTAAGGAAGCATCATCCGTCTTGTGACATGGTACGAAATGCGCCATTTTAGAGAATCGATCGACCACCACCATGATAGCATCCTTTCCTCTTTGTGTCCGCGGTAAAGCCACAATGAAATCCATTGATACATCGCTCCATAGCTATTTTGGTACGGGCAAAGGCGTATACAATCCTTGATGGAATGTACTTTTCATTTTTTGACAAGTTGCTCATCGGGAGATAATAGTTTGCACATCTCCAAGCATCTTTGGCCAATAAAAATGTTCTTGTAATAACTCAAGCGTCTTGTTGATGCCAAAATGTCCCGCTAGTCCTCCTCCATGAGTTTCTCGTACCAATAACTCCCTTATTGAACACTTGGGAATACAAAGTTGATTGCCTTTGAATAAAAAGCCTTCTCGTAACACGAAATTCCCATTCTTCCTTTTCTCGCAGTCGAGAACAATAGAGCCAAAATCTGGATCTCCTTGTAGTATTCGCATACTAGTTTGAACCCTAGTAGCTTGGCATCCATCATGGTAAGCATAGAATACCTTTGAGATAACGCATCCGCTACCACATTATTCTTTCCATCCTTATACTTTGAAGAGAAGTTGAAAGATTGCAGAAATTCTACCCACTTTGCGTGCCTTGGCTTTAGCTTGTGTTGCCCATGAATGTATTTCAAAGCCTCATGATTGGAATGAAGGACGAAATGATTCGGCCTTAAATAATGGCTCCAATGATCCAAAGCTCGAACCATGGCATAAAATTCCTTGTCGTGGGTAGAATAATTGAGTATCGTACCTCCAAGCTTTTCACTAAAGTAAGCAATGGGCCATTTTCCTTGAGTCAACACCGCCCCTATACCCACTCCACTAGCATCACATTCGACTTCAAAAGGTTGTGAGAAATCGGGTAAGGCCAAAACCGGTGTCTTGCATAACTTTTCCTTGAGCTTTTCAAAAGCTTGTTGTGCCGCCGAAGTCCATTCAAATTTTCCCTTCTTTAGGGTTTCGGTTATGGGACTTGCAATGGTGCTAAAATCTTGAATGAAGCGTCTATAGAAAGAGGTTAACCCATGGAATGATCGTACCTCCGTAATGTTGGTTGGAGTAGGCCAAGACTTGATTGCTTCAATCTTCGTTCGATCCACCAATACTCCTTCCTTTGAAACCACATATCCAAGGAACGTCACACTAGGTTGCATGAACGAACACTTCTCAAGTTTCCCATAAAGCTTGTTTCTTCGCAAAGCTAGGAGCACTTCTTCAAGATGTCGTATGTGTTCCTCCTTACTTTTGCTATACACCAAAATGTCGTCTAGATAAACGACTATAAATTTTCCCATGAATGGTCTCAAAACCTCATTCATTAGTCTCATGAACGTACTTGGAGCATTTGTGAGCCCGAATGGCATCACCTTCCACTCATATAATCCGTGCTTTGTCTTGAAAGCCATCTTCCATTCGTCTCCTTCACGCATACGGATTTGATGATATCCGCTCCTCAAGTCAATCTTTGTGTAAATTATTGGTCCATGTAACTCATCAATCATGTCGTCTAACCGTGGCATTGGGAATCGATATTTAATCGTGATGTTGTTTATTGCCCTACTATCCACGCACATTCGCCATGAGCCATCTTTCTTGGGTACTAAAAGAGCCGGTACCGCACAAGGACTCATACTTTCCTCCACATACCCTTTCGAGAGCAATTCTTCAATTTGTTTTTGAAGCTCTTTAGTTTCTTTCGGATTGCATCTATAGGCTGGCTTGTTGGGGAGTGGCATTCCGGGTATCAAATCCATTTGATGTTCAATTCCTCGTTTTGGTGGTAAACCCGGGGGTAGATCTTCGGGGAATACATCCTTGAATTTATTGAGTAGAGGTTTCATTAAGGGGTGTAGTTTCTCACCTTCTTGACTTTGGACCCCTTGAAGAATGAGGAGAATTGCTTGTCCATCCTTGACGGCTTGATCGGTTTCTTGTTCACTAGCCAATAAGTTTGTCTTTTGCAGGGGTCTTTTGATGAAAACTATCTTGGAGGGTGGTAAAGGGTTTAACTTGAACTTCCTGCCATCCTTCTTGACAATATAAGCGTTTTCCCTCCCTTCATGTGTTACGAATCGATCGTATTGCCAAGGTCGTCCTAATAGTATATGACACACATCCATTGGTACCACATCACAAAGTATCTTATCTTGATAATTTCCCATGGAAAAAGAGATTAAAGCTTGTCGATTTACCTTAACTTTGGATCTGTAATTGAGCCAATGAAGTTTGTAAGGACGTGAGTGGTTTGTGGTTGGGACCTTCAACTTGTCAATGAGTATAGTGGAGACGGCATTTGCACAACTTCCTCCATCTACTACTACATCGCACACCTTTCCTTACACAAGACACTTTGCATTAAGGATTTGTTCTCTTTGTTCCTCTTCCATGGCCGTCGGTTTTGCATGTAAAGATCTCCTCGAGACTAGCGTTTCCCCCTTGACGTCTTCGTAATCAAATTCCTTTACCTCTTCTTCTTCAAATTCATCTTCTTGGTCTTGTGTCGCAAGATTGTCTTCAATATCTCGAATCTCGTGTAAAGTCAAAACTCTTTTGGTGGGGCACTCGGATTGATAATGACCATATCCTTGACATTTAAAGCACTTGACATTGTCCTTGCTCTTGATAGGTTTCTTTCCTTCGGCCTTTTCATTGGTGGTGCTTTTGTTGGGCTTCTCCCCGTGATTATTGGACTTTGGATTGCTTGGCGCCCCGTTGTTTGAAGCCGAGTTGCTTGACATTTAAAGCACTCAAAAATTCGTTTCGTTCTTCGAATCCAATCGAGATATCCATCCGGATCCATGCCACCATCAAATTCAGGAATATCGAGTTTCAAACCTCGATCATCGTCCTCCCTTGGACGTCCTTGAGGTTGTCTAGGTCTTGGACGTCTTACCTCTTCCTCATCCGAGTTGGAATCTTCAATTTCTACACAACCTTGCGGGCGTTCTTCTAATAATTGTAAAACTCGATCCACTCGTTGTCGCAGCTCTTGAATCTCGCGATCTCGTCGTAGATTTGTAGCTTGTCCAATGTTAATCCGCGTGGGCATGTTGCTTCTTCCGCCATGATCGTTCACAAAGTTGGAATTTGTGAAAGAGCTAAGCTTTAATACCAATTTGATGCGTAACAAACACCGAAGTTGTTGCGTGCGACTTTATGGATGAAGGTTAGGTGAATAAAGATGAAAAATGCAGCGAAAACAAAAGGATATATGACGGGTCACCGGTTAGGCTTCACTCACCTAACGTAAAGGTCCCGCTTGGGTTCACCGGTTAGGCTTCACTCACCTAACGTAAAGAGCCCTTTGAATATTACCTCCAAAACCTAAGGAAATAATAGACAAATCTGAACAAAACTTTGTTCTTAGTATTCACTACAACAAAAATGGGTTTTAACAACGTTTTTTGCACAACGCTTTTTAAAAAACGTTGTTAAAAGGCCACTTTAGACAACGTTTTTTAAAAAAACGTTGTTAAAATGACACTTTAGACAACGTTTTTTAAAAAATGTTGTTAAAAGGGCACTTTAGACAACGTTTTTTTAAAAAACGTTGTCTAAAATAAAACTTTAGACAACGTTTTTTTAAAAACTTTGTTAAAAGGGCACTTTAGACAACGTTTTTTAAAAAACGTTGTCTAAAATAAAACTTTAGACAACGTTTTTTAAAAAACGTTGTCTAAAATAAAACTTTAGACAACGTTTTTTGAAAAACGTTGTGTAAAAATTGACTTTTAACAACGTTTTATTAGAAAACGTTGTAAAAAACAATGTTTACACAACGTTTTTAATAAACGTTGTAATACAATTGACATAATTTTCCAGTTTTTCGCTCTCCCGCCTTGTAACCATTTGCGCGGTTTAAAACCCAAAAGTCAAAATCCCCACTCGTCACTGCTTTCTCTCCCGTAACCAGCAAAAATTGGGTAGACCAGAGAGTTATACTTGAGCTCTTCTTCCATTACCATTACCATTACCATCGTTTCCGATCCCTCTCTCGGCCTTCACATCTTCATCTCCTTCGACTCTTTGGTATGCCCTATTTCTTGTGGGTATGGTCCCAGTTTCTCTCCCTTCTCAAATTGCCCCCTTCCCTCAAAAGTCTACCTTTCTCTCTCACAATACACAGTGCCCTCCATACTCACCATCGTCATCATCTCGCACAGTGCTTACTTCTTCATCAATAGCAGGCCACTGGCGATTGCATCACTGTCGTAATGCTCCACCTCAGTCCGCCATTGTTGTCTTCGTCCTCGCAGGCTACTCAGCTGGAGCCTTCTTCAATCGTTGTCTCATCTATCCCAGCGCCGCAGTCCGTCGCCACACCTCCGCGTACTTTTAGCTCGTGCCGGAACTCTCTTCTCCTCCGACTTGCTCGCAATCTTCGGCTCTCAGCCACCATTGGTTCTTTCTCTCTAATCTACACACGTACACAAGTTTTCGCCAGCCACTAATGTTGTTTAAATTTATGTTTACTGTTTTTTATTTGGTGGATTGGGGTCATTTGATTTGTTATTTCTTCGTGCGGTGATAATTGTTTGACTTGTGTTTTGGGCTTTGGAGTGGTGCAAGAGTATTTTTGTTTCTGTCTTATGAGCTTGTGTTGGCTACATTGAGGACAATGTAAGAAATAGGTGTGGGGGGGTGTCCTGATTCTTGCTTTGCCTTTGATTCAAGGTGGTTTGGTTCAAAATTCTTTGGTCCGACGATTCCGTTGGTGTACATTGTTGGTTTGGGTTAGTATAGCAGGAAGAGCTGCAAGTGTGATTGATATATTTTTCTTAATTCCAATTGTGAGTGTCTCGTTTTCTTGATGATAGAGTTGAATGAAATTGTGCAAGATTTGATACACATAGCCCATTCCATGTGAGTTTTTGAGCCGACGAGCATTTACTCAAATTGAGCTCTAATTTTCTTTCATGTGGGTATCATACATGGTGTGCTTCATTCTAGAATTTTCTCTGTTGTGCATTTCGAGACCACATTCATGAGTCTATGCACTAAAATGATGAGGGCACCTAGGTTTAACCATTGTTGGCCTTCTTTGAAGCCTTCCTTGTTATGTTTACCCTTAGATAATACTGCTCTTAAGTGTGGTCTTTTATACTTGTACTAATTATGCATATCTTTAAATTGTTCCTTTAGACAATTCCTGCATCACATCCTTCATGTGTGCTTGTACTCTATTATGTATGTCAGGTTCTGCTGTTTTGATCAGTTTTCTTGTTGAGCAGGTTATATTTCCTATTCCTCCTTCTGATAAGATTGGAATCAACTCAGTGCAAATGGAGGCTGGAGAAATTCTGCCCATGAAGCAGATGAAAATGGACTGGGTTCCATACATTCCATTGGGAAACCGGTATAAATGTCATCTTACTTTTTGATTTTTTCCTCTGAATGTTTCTTATTTGTGTCCTTGTTAATGTTGTATCTAGTGTACTCTAACATGCACTTTTATTTGTCTACAGGGATTCCTAAGTTGAAAGACTTAAATCCCAAATCTTTATATTAAGCTGTTTGCAAAGACGGTACTCTCCTCCGTCAATCTGTTTTCCTTTATCATAGTCTCATATATGCACGTTCATATACTTCTCATCTTACTCACTTCTGTATTTGATGTTCATCTTTGAAGAGTTTCTCTACAATGTCTTCTGCTATTTTGGCAAATATATTAGGTTAATTGTTAAAGATATTGTAAAGACAATATTTTCTTTGGTTAACCTGTGTTTTTTTGGGACATATTACTGGAAATTCTTCTGTTATCTGATTGCCATTCGACATTCAATATATGTCAACGATTTATTGTAGTACATATGGTATTTAGCTTCTTGCTTGTGTAATAGCTTTGGTGGGGTTTACAATCACTCCTCTTCGCAAAGGGTGTTCTGCAATTAGGTTCAAGTTGAGTAGTACAACTATGGAGCATTGTGCTGTAGTATTCACTTCTCAACGAGTTAGATATAATATAATCTGACTATAATTCATACCATGGTAATATGTGCTCTTAGATTTCTGTTCGCCATTATAATCTGACTATAATTCATACCTTCGCATGCCTACTATCATTGAGGTTCTTAATGGATGTGTTCGAATGAAGCAAAGAATCGAATATGGAGCAAGGTGGAAAATGCAATTGCAGAAAATGATGAAGTAGCAACTGAAAATGAAGAGCTCCTATCCAGAAGAAAGAGAGGAAAAGAAAATCTCCAAGTGTGGCAGGAATTTACCATGGTTGATGTTGGAGATGACAGCAAGAAAGCCAAGTGACCACTGTAAGTCAAAACTTGATAAAATATCAGCTTTCTACTTGATCAGCACCATGGTAAAATCATTTACGACCATTCTATTATAGATAGTGTTTCATTTTTACCACCATACTACTTTTTTCTAATATTTTCGCCATTGTACTTGGTCTTAACTTTCTACTTCCACCCAAAATGCTACCTCGCCATGCCACCTTGATAAATACATTCGCAACACGTCATCATTTTGGGTGGAACTAGAAAGAAAAAATCAAGTACAATGGCCAAGTAGCAATAAGGAAATATAATGATAAAAGTGAAAGGGACACATAGTTGAGCATCTTGCATTCAGTGCCACTAAGAAATATATAAATCATGATCTTGTCAAAATACTTGAAAGTATTGGGGCGGAATTTGGTGCTTGCCAAAATACAGTGACATCTGCTGATGAAACTGTTTATGAGGTGTTTGTTCCAGTTGACAAGCCTGAACTGTTAACTCAGGGCATTTCAGTCCAGGCAGAATTTAGTTTAGAGGTATGGGTAAACTTCCTTAACGGATTAGACATTATTTGGTTGTATGTATTTTGCTTATCAATTTACCTTTGTACAGATTCGAGTGTCAGGAGAGGATTTGGAAAAAGAAAGAGGTGCCGTTATGGAAGAGTTCAGAGGAAACAGGAACGCCAATGGGAGGATGCAGGATGCTCATTGGCTTCTGATGATGGAAGGGTCCAAGGTCTAGTGTTTAGTTAGCCATTTGGGCAATACTGGAATCTTTGCCCCTCTATAATTATGATTCTTCTTTGTATGCTCTAACTGTAAATGTGTCTTGGTTTAAATGCTGAATTCATAGCTTTATCCGAGTTATCACTTTGGCTTTATGTATTTTGAAAGCCTCATGTGCTGATTACAGTATGCTGAGTGTTTGCCCATAGGATTGGAGAAGGTCGAATTTGGCCGGTGTAGGTGCAGGAACAAAACGGGAACCTCGATTGCTTTTGTAATTTTTTTTTTAAAAAAAATAGCTATTACAACGTTTTAAAAAAAAATGTTGTCTTAGACCTTTTATAACGTTTTTAGAAAACGTTGTCTTAGACCTTTTACAACGTTTTAAAAACGTTGTCTTAGGTCAAAGACAACATTTTTTAAAAACGTTGTCTTTGATCTAAGACAACATTTTTAAAACGTTGTCTTAGACCTAAGACAACGTTTTAAAAACGTTGTCTAAAACTGGACCCTACGACAACGTTGGATTAGACAACGTTTTCAAAAACGTTGTCTTTTGTCTATTACAACGTTTTAAAAACGTTGTTAAAAGTCATTTTTGTTGTAGTGATTTCTCCTTGAAAATCAAAATCTAAAATCTGAATTACAAGTCTAAATCTAACCTCTTTATATAGGTGTTTACAATTGCATCATAATCTTTAAAGGAAAAGAAAACTACTCCTAATTTTACAAGGGATTAAAATACTATCCTACCTAGGAATAGAAAAACCATCCTATACAATCTAGGAAACAAAACAACAGCAGGAAAAAGGCAAAATTCGTCAAACTGGTCGCAGGGCGATCGCCCTGTCCCGCCACAAAGCGTTTCAATCCAGAAAGTTTAAATTGCCTTCTTTTTCCCATGTATCATCCCTTGTCGTGCATGTGACCTCCAAAGGCTGTCCAAACTATTCTAACTTCCCACTTTGCATCACCAAAGCCTCAAGTGACAATGTCAATCCATCTTCACCCATTTGTAATGCATCCATGGTATTGTTTGGGTCTTTGTGAAGGTCGTCTCCTAATGCTCCCGCATCAGTGATCTTTATATAGTGTGTATTAAACATCTCACTCTAGTTGATAACAAGTCTTAACTATTTTACCAAATACACTAGTTGTACTGAACTGAGAAGTGAACGCACAATTGGTATCAGAGCTTGTAACAGCCAAGAGATACCTACGGGATAAAAGTAACACTTGACCTTTCAATAGGTAACAAAGCTTAGCTGTTTTGGTTAAGCATCTTGATTCAATCTTTTTTATTCTTTCAGTTGGTATCAGAACTTAACTGTTTTAATTAAGCATCTTGATCCAATTCCCCTTGTTCTCTCAAACTATTATTGTGAAAATTGAGAGAAAAGGCTATCACAACAAATTTTTTTGAGCCCACATTTCCAATCAAAACTACTCTCACTGGTCAAAAATAAATGTCTTATTTTGTTTATTTTAATATAATCTTAATTTTAGTAAAAAATTAGAAACAAATTTTTTATTTTAGACAGAAAAAATACAAAGTTGTTCATTTTACTGGCTATTAAACTGTGGCCCCAGAAGCTATAGCTTCTTCTAATTGTCTCTCAAAGTCTGCACCACTTTTTATAGAATTTCCACAACCTGCCATTTGGATAACTAAATCGTAGCAGTCAGTCTAAATTCTATATACCTACTTTTACTTTGGAAGACCTTTACTCGTTTATTAGAGCGAGAAGGGTGGAAATAAAATTTTTTTTTTTTTGAAATTTCTCAAATTACGCATAACGTTAAGTATCAATTGTCATCATAAAAGAAAGGGAGTAGAAATAAAATCTTGTCACGCTTTTTAAGATTTTTTAAATTAATCTTAATTTAATTATCAATTGTCATCATATAAGAAAGGGAGTTGAAATAAAATCATGTCGAGCTTTTTAAGATTTTTTTAATAATTTTTAATTTAATTATCATTTACAAAATAATTACCTACTCTTACTAAAATAAAATACCAATCTCTTCCGCTTCTTTAAAATTAGCTACTTGAAATTAACATAATTTAAAATAAATAAAAATTATATAATTTATAATTAAGTAAAATACTAATAAAATTAAAGTGTGTCACGGTGACTAGGTGCAGAGACATGTTTGAGACCCAGTTGAGTTTTAAAAAGATTAATGCCATATAAATCTAATTATAAGTACATAATTTGTGCATAATATACAGTTTTATGTCATCTTATTTGTAATTTTGTGTACAAAATGATGCGGTGTTTTATGTGTCACTTTGAGTTAATAATTACACATATGATAGCTCATCATTTTATGGACAATATAAGGTAACGACTGTAGCATTATTCTTTTAAAAAACCGAAAATGAAGTGTCATCGTCTTGGATTGTGTATTTGCATCCACCGAGTGTGTTCCATTGCTTAATCGAACGATCATCACAGGCCTTAACTATTCGTTTTGATGGTTGTCGATGGAGAAGGCGATGGAGAGAACGTCTTTGGTATGGTCGACGAAACGGCAGCGGTGGTTCCGGCGGCGCGGGACACCTTAGGTATTTTTTCCTTGTTGAGTGCCCAGACGGTGATGATGGATTGCCACACGGGAGGAGGTGGTTATCTGCCAGAGTTGTTCAGTTGGTGTAGCATTTCACGGCGGCATGGTAAAGTGAGAGGGAGGTTGAGGGAGAGACAGGACTAGGGGTTTTGACCGTACTTTGTTTCTGTTAATAAAATGACCATTTTACCCTTGAATTAACGGTCAAACAGCAGGGGAGGGTACCATAATATTAACACAGTAAAGTCATGTAGTCTGTCAAAGGCTAGTTTGTTTCCATATGAGATCATTTTTTGAATACCTTTTACATATGTGCTAACTACAACCCCCCAACATGCTAAAATACAAACCCCTCCCCGAAAAATTGGCACAACTGCCTTCATAATTTTAAATGTTAAGTTGACAATTTGCCCCCTATCAGAATCTAGATATAAAAATTACACTTACCCCCTTCTAAAAAAATTAATACAATTTGAGAAAGGGGAGCGCTATTAACTCCTCATTTTCCTATTAATACACCATTTCTATTAATGCACCCCTCACTATAATTCCACACCAACCTAATTTATTAATACACCGCCCCTATATTTTCTTTTTTACCCCTTCCTAAAAATTCAATTTTTTTTCTTTTTCTTTTCTTCTAAACCTAATCCCCCCACCCACCCACCCACACACACACACGGAGCAGAACTCTCTCCTGCAGTCCCTCCATCATCTTCCTTGTCATCCCCATGTTTCTTCTAAACCTAATACATGCTCAGAGTTGCTCTCTCTTTTCCTCGCCATCGCCCTGTTTCCTCATTCCGAAGGTACGCCGCCTATTCTACCATCTTCATTTCCAATTGTTTATTTATAAGATTAATCAATCCAATTTCATTTCTTGCAATCCATATTGAATATAATCACAAACTCCAATGTGGAGTAATTCTTCTCAGATCTACCCTCATTCCCTATTTTTTTTAAAACCTTTTGGAAAAATCAAAGATTTCGTGTTCGGCCTCGGGTGACTGAACAACCAAGTGTTGTTCGATTAGCCCTAACCGAACATCATAGTGACGTTCGGTTAAGGCTAAGCGAACAACACTAGGTCAACCATGGCTGAACGGAGAAATCGTCAATTTTTTTTTTAAGAAGGGGTGTGTTTTGGTGGTGTTATCTCGGAAGGAAGTAAAGAAAGGTAGAGGGGAAGGGAAGAAGGAGAGAAGGGAGAGGGGAAGTGATGAAAGAAAGAAAGGAAAAAAAATTTAGAAAGGGGGAGAGATCGCAGCAGGGGGTGGGCTGGGGAAGATCTACAGTGCGGCTGTACGAGAGAGAAGGCCTAGGGGAAGAAGGAAAGGGAAAAAAAGTAAAAGGGTTTTGGGGTCTTTTTACACAATGGCATTTTTGCAATTAAATTTTGGGGGGTGTTTATAGCGCTCCCCATTGAGAAAATACATACACCCTTCGAAGTGTCACCTAGAATTGGTGCATATAACCCCTACAGACAGCTAGGTTAGGCAGCTATGGTGGGTGGCACCAACCCTAGCTACCACTGTCCAATGGGTGGCTCAAACTCTAGCTATCACATTTTTTTTGGTGCTAAAAAACTAACAGACAACTATGGGGAGTGACGCCAACTCTAGCCACCTCTATTTCTTTCCTATTTTTTTGTTGCTAAAAAACTAAGCAACTATGGGGGATGGCGCCAGCCTAGCTACCATTATCCAAGTGGTAAACCACGAACATCTTCAAACATAACAATTCATGAAGTTTTTTAAAACCTGCATGACCTAGTTTTTTGTGCCAAAGATTTGTTTCATCAACACTTGTACTATTGTAGGTTTGATTATTATCAACTGAGTAACAAATACGAGTGTTAGTTTTTATCAAATACGTCACATGATCTTCTTGTTAAACTAAACAAAAAGATGATCATTACGCAATTGACTTATGCTAATGAGATTAACAGTAAGCTCTTCCACATGAAACACATTTTGAAGTTTTGGAATACCTTTGACGTTCAAGGTTCCTTTACCAACAATCTTACCATGAGCCCCACCACTATAAGTTACCTTACCTCCATCAAAACTCAAGTAATTAGTTAGATATTCAAAGTTACATGTCATATGTTGAGAGCAACTACTATCAAAGTGTCAAGAACATGCAACATAAGTTCTCAAAGAGGTACGAATAATATGACATTTAATTTCATATTTTTGAACCCAAACAGATCTGGTGTGGTTCGAAATTTGATGGTGTGGATGTGATGGCATTTTGAACTGCATATGGGAAGGCATTTTGGTCAGCATCTATTTTTTAGAGGTATTTTTTAATAGATCTGCCTTTCTTTTGTAGCAAAAAGGTCTTATATAGCCAGACATAGAACAATAGTGACATACATAATGGCGTTGTCTAGGTCTCGAATTTTGTGAATTGGTTTTGTTGTTTGAGGAAGTTGAAACTTTCTCTCCCTCTTCAACAAAAATAGGAGTTTTATACCCTAGACTTGCTGTGTTTTCTTGACCTAGAACCAAAATCTCATCAAATTTAACCTTACCTTTGTTCAACCTGTTCAAAGTTTAACTGATTTATTCAATTTAGTTTTAGCCTTTTCGAGTTCAACGTCTCGTTTGGTTAAAAGAGCCTCCAAACGAGCAATATCACCTTTTTTTTTAACATCATTCTCATTTATAAGACGATTATTTTCTCTTACAAGAACCTTGATCATCTTATAACGTTTGCCCAATCATGATACAACTCATCATATGTTTCTTGTAAATCATGTTCCTCATGTTTTTATTCAACATCATCCTGTTCATCATTGTTAGTAATAGAGGAAGAGTTGAAACACACAAATTTAGAAAAATCATAAGACTCCCTTTTGATCGATGTGGCTGACGGTGTGACCAGATCTCAGGCCTCACCTCGAGCTACTCCTAATTAAAGGGTAGATTTGAAAAGATTTATCAGTCTCTTCATCCTCACTATCGCTCAAGGTTACAACCAAATTCTTACCTTTTTTGCGCGTAAGGTATTTGCACACTGTGCAGCATAATGACCATATCCGGTGCAAGCTCTTCACCCAATAGAATCAAAGTTTTTATTGTCAAACTGAGTTGGTGGATTAGGACTAGCATACTCTTGTGTTTTACTAGAAGAGTTCTTTTGAAGAAACTTATTTGACTTAGTTTTGAAAGGATTTCTATAGGTAGAAGTAGAGCAATTCAAACTTTTTGCTTTCAACATTAAATATCTTTGTAAAAAAGTCCATAGATTCCTCACCTAACTCAAATTCATCAATCTCCTTTGAAAGTTCCAAGAGATCATCATTGACAACAAGAAGTACTTGAAGAGCAATATCTATGTGAATCGTTAAAAAAAAAAAAACAAGAGGGGTATTATAGGATTTAGAAATAAAAAGTGGTCTTAAAAGATATTTTTGGAGTACGTGAGTCCTGATAAGAACTCTTACGGTTTCACTAGGTTATATATGAAGAAATCCTGATTATTTTGTGCACAAAATTTGTTACTCATTTAATGGCTCCAGCACTACAAAAAAATAAATAAATAAAAAACTAAATAACACACTTATATAATCCGCTTCTCAACAGTTGGATACAGAAATAGCCATAACCTGCCGGATTCACCTCAAATACTAAACAATCTCATTTGTGTGTGTGTATGCACATTGTTGAGTATGTATGTATGTATGTATGTATGTATGTATGTATGTATGTATGTATGTATTTATATTGTATTTCATGTATGTAAGCAAATCATGTTCAAAGGCAGACGTAACGCTGCCCACCTACACAGAGAGAGAGAGAGAGAGAGAGAGAGAGAGAGAGAGAGAGAGAGAGAGAGAGAGAGAGAGAGAGAGAGAGAGAGAGTATATAATGATATACTACAATAAGTGATGATGTCATTGTCTTATTCCCGGAGAAGGAGTCGGCCAAACAAACTTTCCGGCCATAGTCATATATATAACCTTTATTCTATATATATAAATGTGGTGCTACGCAACCCAACCGAACCGTTTAATGATTATCTCCCCCAATCTCCTCCTCCTAGTCAAACCATATCCTAACAACCCACCCCTTTTGCTTCTCCTTCTCTTAATATATATAATCACTAATAACAACAACTACAACAATACTCTTTTAGGGTCATATCATAGTAAAAAACCTCGTCCGCACGCACCAAATTAACAATCATCATCGTACTATTCACACAGCTGAAGAGTGAAGAATCGTGGTTTCTATGGATCCGGAACTTCTGTGGTGCAAGCTTCTTCCGGAGCCTGTGAATCTCAACCGAGATCACATCAAGTCATTAAATTAGTTGATCGGATGCTCGGGATGCTTGAAATATAAATATATATGTATGTTTTCTTTAGGGCATTCAAAACGACATCATAATTTTTTACTGAACGTTCGATTAGCTCATTTAATGAGTTGGCGTAATATTGGCTGCAACTCACACGCTCTATTAAAATCTCCACAGAGGTTCGAGATACTAGGTTTTATTACTATTATTCACTAATTACCTCATGTTGCAAGGACATTGATTCATGACCCGACCTGCTGCCTTGACCAGCCAAGTTGTACCTAACCGAGGAGGCGGTGGTGGTGGAGGAGGACGCTGTGGTCGTCCAAGCACCGCTGCCGGGGAAGAAACCCGTAATTCCAATAGATGGTGAGGGCTGCTGATGTTGGTGGTTGGCTTGTAATAGACGGATTTGCCTCTTTAAGAACTTTACGTAGCGAATGGCTTCATCAAGCATGGATGCAGTGTCCATCTTTGTTCCGCCGGGCACGAGTCTCTGAAGGATTCTTATTTTTTCGCTTATCCTCTCTCTTCGGTGCCTAGCGGCTACGCTCTGGGGATCCTCACTAATTCGTACGTTTCGCCTTTTAGGTTTACGGATGGTTGCTGGATCGATGTCCACTGGTTGCATAGCAGCAATCTTAAACATCATCTCCTTCATGGCACCGAGCTCCTCTTCTTCTTGTTCTTGTTCTTGATCTTCTTGATCTTCCTCTAGTATCTGAGTACCAAGGATTTGATCTCCACCCATTTGTGGCTGATGATCACGAACGAAATCAGAGGTGGGTATTTCATGATGATGATGATCATGACTTTGGAGATGATAGTTTTGCCAAATCGTATTAGCAACAAAGGGTATTTGATGATGATGATCATGAAGGATTTGGTCTTCCATGACCATGTCAAGTTCCCAAGTTGTGTTGGAGAACTTATTATGGTTTGAAGGAGTATCCATTATGAGAGAGAGAGAGAGAGAGAGAGAGAGAGAGGATGATGGGAGAAAACCCTATATGCTTTGTTCTTAAAGGGGGAAAGTGTTTGTCTCGCACTATAAAATCATGAGGGTGTTTACAAGAACAATATTTCCAGAAAAGGAAACTTTATTTATAAGGAGGTTTAAGTGGATGATGATGATGGAATAAAATCGTCAACTTTTATAATGAGTTTGAGAGAGAGGTTTGGGCAGACTTTTTGCCTGGAAGGGTGAATGATGCAAGCCGGGGGCTAAAAAGGAAGTGAAATCGGAAAACTATGTATATAGGGTGGGGACCACCGATCAAGAGTTATGATTATCATTCTTTTCTTTTCTTGCCGAACCTACTTTTTTTTTTATGAATAGGAAAACCTAGTTTTCATAAGTTGAAATTTTTGCACATGTCCTTTTATTTTAGTAAATATATATATGTTGCTCTCTTCGTTCAATTTTATACTCCTTCCATTTCTAAATTTATGTTTTGTTAGGTTTTTTTTTAGTTAAACGAGTTATTTTTTAGATACAAATTTGACATACTCACTTTATTTCGGATAAAGAGTTTGTGTTTTTTTTTTAAAAAATTAACATGTGATTAAATTAAATTAAATTTTTACATATATACTTTACTTTTGGTTTAGAAAATAAAATTGCGTTACTCAAAAACTACATTAATAATACTATAGATTACAACTTTCATAACTTTATAAAAATAAATAAATTTATGTAAATTATCGGTAAAACTTTAACTATGTTGAGTATATTTTAGCCTGGAACGGAGGGAGTATATTTTTTATTTTTTTGAATTTATAAAGCACATAATTCCTGTTGCATGAAAAGTACTACGAATTATGTGTTTTGTAATTTTGAAAAAAATATACATATATAGGTAAAATTTACATTTAAAAAATAGTCAGTTTGACTTTAAAAAAAATAGCAGGACAATAATTTAGGAAAGGTGATAGTATAATATAAATGAATTTATTTTACTAATTATCATGTCCTAATATTAACTAATAATGATATATCATGGACATTAAGGTAACATTAAGAGATCTTCATGTATATTTGCTACTAAAATTACCAAAAAGAAATTTTCTTAATTTTTGTGAAAAATTTAAAATAGACACTCATTTTGGGATGAGGGAGTATCTCTTTTACTTCCTCAGTCCTTAAATATGTGTTTATTTTTTGTTTTTGAAAAAATAAGAAAGTTAATTTCTTAAGCTATCTTATATATATATATATATTTATATATTTATATATATATATATATATATTAATCTTCTTATTGCCCATCTAGTAGCATTGCCAAATGCACGTAGATTGAGAAATAATAACTGATAATGATAAATTTAGTAACTTCACTATAAAATAAATAGTTTTTTTTTTATATTTTTATTTATTCAAAAATAGATACATATTTTAGAAAGATAGGAGTGATAAATATGTTAGAACATACTCCAATAAGGCCTCTATCCTCGTTACGACGGTGATATTATGGTTTCTAGTATAACTTATAATCCTAGTTAAAAGTGTAAACTTTAATTAAAAATTTATGTTACTTTAATTTCATAAAATCATAATCTATAATTACCTAGAATCTTGAACACATAATAATTATTAAACATATAATTTTAGGAACATGAATTTAAGTACTAACCTTGATTCATGTTTTATTTTCTTCCTCCTTGCCTTTACTTTAATCTCTTCTTGATGATGAGAAGAAAACCCTAGGCCTATTATTTTTTCTCTCTCTTATGACTTTTCTTACAGACGTGAAAAGAAAACATAAAAGTGTGTTTATAATTTGTAACTTTAAGTCTTTTTATAAGCAGAAGAAGAGTGAATCTTTTTCCTTTTATAATCCTCAAAAGCTTTATTAATATTTTATTCTCACTAAACTATCAAAATGGACCCTTAATATTAAAGCTCAATTAAATATAAAGTCATGTGAGACATTTTTATTTGAATCCAACATTCTCCCACTAGGCCCATACGACAACTTGAGAATTTAATAACAACTTTAAGTACGCAATGTTATTATATCCTCCACAATGTCAATTTAAACTTTTCTTTAATTAAGTTAAAACTAACTGGATAATTGTGGTCACAGATTATTCAATCGACATGATCCCTTCCATGTATCACCAGATCAATTTAACTTAAACCTTAACTATAATGAGGTGAATTATAAGCCTCAACCAAACAGGCTTCCAAAGAAAACTAAACCATAATACATTAAATCAATACAATGTAAATAAGCAGAAAACATATCCATAAATGATATCAAAGTGTCATAAGATAAGGAGCAAATAACAGTTATGCATACGTATACACATACAAACTATCATGCTAACAAGGACTTATCCATGATACCCATTCTTTCGACAAGTCCATGAAATGTCTTAGGTGGTAACACATTTGTTAATGGATTCGCTACCATAACATAAGTGTTAATTATATGCTTAACAAACACTCTATGTTTCTGCACTTCTTCTTTGACCGACAGGTATTTCAATTCCATATGCTTAGCACCTTTAGAGTACTTGTCATTCTTTGAGAAATAGAGTGCTGCAGAATTGTCACAATAAATTCTCAGCGACTTGGCTATACAATCAATAATTTCAAGTCCTGAAATAAAGTTCTGCAAATACTATCCATGAATAGTGGCCTCAAAGCATGCGACAAATTCAACATCCATAGTAGAAGCAACAATGACAGACTGCTTTCCACTTCTCCATGATATCGCTCCTCCAGCTAAAAGAAACAAATAACCGAATGTTGACTTTCTCGAGTCAACACATCCGGCATAATCTAAATCTTAATATCCTACAACGTCGAGGAGATTAAACCTCTTATACATGAGCATGTGTTCCTTAGTGCCTTGTAAATGCTGAAGGACTTTCTTTGCAGCTTTCTTGTGGTCTATACCAGGATTACTTTGATACTGACCTAGCATTCCAACAGCAAAGCTGATATCAGGCCGAGTACAAGTCTGTGCATACAGTACTCCCAACCACTGATGAACAGGGAATCAAATTCATTTCCTTTCGTTCCAAATCATTCTTTGGAACTGAACTTGTCCCCTTTTTGTATTGGAGTAATTCCTGCTGAACACTTTAATTTCCATTTTGAATCTCTCTAATACCTTATTGATGTATGCTTTCTAAGACAGTCCCAACATTCCATGTGACCTATCACATAATATTTTTATTCTTATCACATAGGATGCTTCACCTAAATCTTTCATTTCAAAGTTCTTAGAGAGAAATTCATTTACATTACGTAACATCCCAACATCATTAGCAGCAAGTAAAATATCATTAACATACAAGACCAATCTTTTGAACTTGCTCCCACTAACCTTCATATAGATACACCGATCAATGGTGTTTTCTGTGAAACCATAAGAAGTAATGGTATCATTAAACTTAATATACCATTGGCAGGAGGCTTGTTAAAGCCATATTTTGACTTCTTCAATTTACACACTAAACTTTCCTTATCTGTGGTCATGAACCCTTCAGGTTGATCCATATAAACCTCCTCTTCCAATTCACCATTTAGAAAAGTGGTTTTAATATCCATTTGGTGAAGCTCCAAATTAATCATAATGAGCCACCAAAGCCATAACAATTCTTAAAGAGTCATTCTTAGACCGGGGGGAAGGTCTCTTTATAGTCATGTCATCCTTTTGTGTATAACCTTTTGCAACGAGTCTGGCCTTATACCTTTCAATGTTTCCATTCGAGTTGCATTTAGACTTAAAGACCCATTTACAACCGACTCTTTTGAAACCTTTAGGCAACTCTACTAAGTCCCAAACTCGATTGTCATACATTGATTTATTTTTTTCTTTCATAGCACTTAACCACTTTTCTGAATTGTTACCATTCACCACTTGACTAAATGATATTAGATAATCATCAATGCTTAAGTCACATTCATGCTCAAGATTATAAAACACACAGTCATCAGAAATAACAGATCTTTTCTGCCTTACAGACCGTCTCAAAACTATTTCCTCTTGTGGCTCAATAAACTCTTGCCTGATAGTAACAAGTTCATCTAGTATATTTTTATTCAGTGGGATTTCGATCGATATTAACTTGTTGTTCCAGTATGTTGCGAGACTGTGAAACAATAATAGGAACAACAACTTTTGAACGTGTACAGACATTTCAACCCGAATTTCCTTAATGTCAACTTTTGGTGGTTCCCCACTCCCACTGACTAAGCCATTCTCAATGAGCCGAGCATTGCATGATTCAACGATTCTCGTACTATGGTTAGGACATTAAAATCTATACCCCTTCGACTTTTCAAGATAGCCAATGAAATAACCACTGACTGTCCTAGCATCAAGTTTCCTTTCATGTGGATTATACAACCTTACTTCTATTGGGCAACCCCAAACATGAAGATGTCTCAAACTCAGTTTCCTACCTGTCCACAATTCATACGGTGTCTTAGGAACTACATTACTAGGAACCCGATTGAAAAGGTAAACATCGGTCTTTAATGCATGCATCTACAAAGATAAGGGTAAAGAACAATTATTAACATACTTCTAACCATATCCATTAATGTAAGATTTTGCCTCTTAGCCACACCATTCTGCTGAGGTGTACATGTACCCGACATTATATACTTGTGCATAAATGCCTCGACTTTTGAGGAATTTTGAAAATGGACCTGGACATTATCCTTTTTCAGTGAACCTTCCGTAATATTCACCACTTTTATCTGATCTCACTATATTTTTTTTCTTATTTAACTGTCTTTCCATCTTAATTATTAATACCTCAAGGACGTTCACCGCATGAGACTTTTCATGCAGTAAATAAATATAACCATAGCGTGAGTAATCATTAATAAAAGTGATAAAATACTGTTCACCACCCCAACTAGGGTTATCAAAAGGACCACAAATGTTAGTGTGTATCAAAGTTGAGTGCTTCTTGTGGCAGGATTTTTTAATGTGGTTTTGGTTTGCTTTCCCTTAATGCAATCCACACACACAACCCAGTCACTAAAATCCAATTGAGGAAGGATTTCACTTTTCACCAACGTCATTAACCTTTCTTTGAAAATATGACCTAATCTTTGATGCCACAAGAAAACAAAATTTCCATCTGATGCACTACGTTTCATGCCTACACAATTATCAACATGATATAGGGATTCAGCAAATTCATTATTAAGATTAAAACGGTAAAGAGAATCAATCACATAAAGTACCAGAACCATAATAGTACTTGTTTTTAAATAATGAAAAAACGTCGTTTCCAATATTAAAATTAAAGCCTAAAATATTCAACTTCCCTACTGAAACAAGTTTTCTAGCACAATCAGAAACATAGAGACACTCTTCAAGATCAATGTAACAGCCTATGTTCAAGATCAATCTATACGTCTCAATTCCTTCTATCTGTGCTTTCATCATATTCCCTATAATGATGTGAATCCGACCAAGGATCGAATCGAAGACGTCTTAATTCGAACAATAGACCACGAAATTCAAAAACAAACAACAAAAAGAAAAGATAGATGAGCCTCCCTTGACCTGCTACTCGCAATTGATTAGGAACCTTGGGGTGCAATCGAAACCCGCTAGACGCGATTGTCTATAAACTTCGACCACCGAATGCCACAAGCCCATGATTCTCAAGCTTGATAAGTTCAAAGATTGAGACTCTATCTCAAGAAATCACAGCAATTCTCACAGAATTATGAATGGAAAAACTCCAATTTTGTATATCAATCAAGTTATCACACTACTGGAAAAGCGTGTATTAGCGATAGAAACTTTCGTCGCTGAATCAAGGTTTCCGTCGCTAAATCCATATTAGCGATAGAATTTAGCAACGAAACTCTGTCGAAAATTTTAGACGAAGGCTATTCTGTCAAAAATTAGCGACGGTGACCATTTTCGTCGCTAAAACAGTGACAAAATTTAACAACAGTTACGTTCTGTCGCTAACTACCGTCTGTCGCCAATATTCCGTGTTTAAATTCCATCTCTAATCAGTGACTGATTTTTTTCCACTGAATATTCCGTCTCTAATCAGCGACGAAATTTGCGACAAAAATATGGTACAGAAATTAGCGACGAAAATTTTAGTGACAGAGTCTTCTGTCGCTAAAAATAAAAAGAAAATAAATAAATGTCTTTTTTTTACATGATTTCAATAGATAATATTAATAAAAAATCTACAAAAATTAAAACATACCACAAATTAATTACAAAATTACAACAATTTAATTACAAAATTATTTACATAAATTAAAACTGTTTAAACTACATAAATTAAAACTGTTCAAACTAATTGTCATGAAATAAATTTCGGGGTTGGATATGATCAGGAGATGGTTGATCAGACGAACGGGGTTGACTCTGAAAAAATCGTTCCATGGTGGCCTACATCTGGGCCACGGTCTTTCGGGTTTCAACGAGTTTGTTCTCCAACCTTGCCATGTGCGCTTGGTCAACGTTTGGCTGGGCCAATGAACTTCGTGTTGTCGATCCAGAAGTACGTGAAGCCATGGTTAGCATGTGTGAGGATCTCCCGTATGCACTCATCCCGTAGACCCTATCGCCCCTCTTCGCCCGTCCTTGGGAGGTGATCTCTTCCCATAATGCTTGGTTCCACTCATTCCTTTTAGGCTCGTTCCTCATACATTTCTCATATTCAATCTGTCATTAAAAAACAGACAAATATTAAAATACTGTCATATCAATTTAATTGTAAACAATAATTTTAATACTTATATATGCAGCCTCTTCCTCGGGATCAGCCCACTAATCGGATCTATCCTGCCTGATACGCGTACTCATAAACACATCAGGGAATTGTACATGGTCACCATGTGTAGCCACCTACAATCAGTATGTATTACTATTAGTTTTTTATATTTCTAAGAAATAAGAAATAAAATAGAAGTATAGATTTTAAGTGTTTACAATTCACCGCCCCCAAAATAGTTTTTTAAACTTTAAATTAAAGTACTAACATGAATTTAATAACATCAACATGGCTTCTCATCTACTTTAAACATATATAGAACAATAAACTGAATAAACATTAAAAGTATACATCAACACCCCCTATAGATTATAAGTTTTAATACTTAACCCCCTCACTCTATTATCTTACTTAACTCAAATCTAATATGTTAAAAATTGAATTAAAGTACTACCATGAATTTCAAAGCATCAAGATGGCTTCCCAACTACTTTTAACGTATATAGAACAATAAACAGGATAAACATTAAAAATATACATTAACACCCCCTATAGATTATAAGTGTTCCCCCCAATTATCGTACTTAACCCAAATCTAATGTATTAAACTTTGAATTAAAGTACTACCATGGCTTTCAAAGCATCAACATGGCTTCCCAACTACTTTTAACATATATAGAACAATAAACTGAATAAACATTGAAAATATGCACTAGCACTCCCTATAGATTATAATTGTTTACATTTAACCTCCCAATTATCTTACTTAACTCAAATCTAATATATTAAACTTTGAATTAAAGTACTACCATGGATTTCAAAGCATCATCATGGTTTCCCAACTACTTTTAACATATGTAGAACAATAAACTGAATAAACATTAAAAATATACACTAACACCCCTTATAGATTATAAGTGTTTACACTTAACCCCCCCAATTATCTTACTTAACCCAAATATAATATATTAAACTTTGAATCAAACTACTGCCATGAATTTCAAAGCATCAACATGGTTTCTCAACTAATTTTAACATATCTAAAACAATAAACTGAATAAATATTGAAAATATACACTAACACCCCCTATAGATTATAAGTGTTTACACTTAAACCCCCCATTCTCTTACTTAACCTAAATCTAATATATTAAACTTTTAATTAAAGTACTGTCATGGATTTCAAAGCATCAACATGGCTTCCCAACTACTTTTAGCATATATAAAACAATAAACTAAATAAATATTGAAAATATACACCCCTTGTAGATTATAAGTGTTGAAACTATACACCCCTTGTAGATTATAAGTTTTTACACTTAACCCCCCTCATTCTCTTACTTAACCAAAATCTAATATATTAAACTTTGAATTAAAGTACTTTCATGGATTTGAAAGAATCAACATGGCTTTCCAACTACTTTTAACATATATAAAATAATAAACTGAATAAACATTAAAAATATACAGTAACACCAACTATAGATTATAAGTGTTTACACTTAACCCCCCCATTCTCTTACTTAATCCAAATCTAATATATTAAACTTTGAATTAAATTGCTACCATAGATTTCAAAGCATTAACATGGCTTCCTAACTATTTTTAACATATATAAAATAATAAGCTGAATAAACATTAAAAATATACACTAACACCCCCTATAGATTATAAGTGTTTACACTTAACCCCCCATTCTCTTACTTAACCTAAATCTAATATATTAAACTTTGAATTAAAATACTACCATGGATTTCATAGTATCAACATGGCTTCCCAACTATTTTTAACATATATTGGACAATAAATTGAATAAACAATAATTTTAAACTAATACCATGGATTTCATTGCATCAACTTGTTTTCCCAACTACTTTTAACATATATAGAGCAATAAATTGAATAAACATTGAATTAAGTTAATCTTTATTTAAACTAAGTTACTTACCATTCGCGCCTGGTGCTCAGCGACCTTGATGGACCTCGTCGTGTGCTTCGTTCTAGTTCTCGACCCACTAGCCTTGTTCTTCTTTGCCCTCTCCGAGGCCTCCTTGGCTGTAAGCCCACCTCTGTAGGCTTCGTACTAAGCCCAAACCTCTTCAGTCATGTTAGGGGACTGCATCTTCATAATGTACTTCGACTTCGTCTTGTAGACGAAGTCCTTGTACCGACTGGCACACAAATCCTTGAACACCGCCAAGGCCTCGTCATCCGAATGCCCGGGCCAAGAATACCTCGCCCCAAAAAAAATTGCATGATTAAATAACTATACAATAAATAAATATTTCAAATAAATTAATTATATTACTGTTGTACCTTAAATTCACCCCACCATTCATCTTTTTTCGCCGCTGAGACACTTCTATATTGCGGCCAGAATTCTGTTTGTTATGAGGAACGAAGAAGATCTCCAAACCAACATGAGGGATGAGGGCTGACTCCTACAAATCTGATAAAAATTTAATTTTCAGTTCCTATATATGGTAAATACAACAAATTAACTATAAAATAAAAAAAACATAAGGAAAAAGTATAAATAGGTAGAAACATACTGTTTAAAGGCTAGATCAATGGACGTAATAATTCTTCCCTCCGAGTCTAACTAGGAAGGCTCGCCGGTAGTGGTCGCTACCGATGATAAGGGTGTGGCAGGGGAGCCCTGCGTGAAATCTACATCCTGTATAGGTGTCGATGTGGATAGGGCTAGCTAGGTGCCAGTAATAAAAGTAGCTAGGGAGTGCACCTTCCCTAGTCTATTCCTACTACCAGATCCTCGGCCAGAAGACATGTCTAAATATAATTAATAACATTAATAAATGAACACAATCACCAAAATAGCATACATGAACAATAATAAATTAATGAACTAATCATAAGATAAAGTATACAATCATATTACATGAATTGAAATAATACAAAGATGTCTAAAATAAAGTACATTATAATTTTAAAGCAATTTAAATGACTATCAATCTTCCTCGCCTCTAGTTTTGTCTTTGTCTTCTTCTTTATCATCAGACTCTGGGTCACTATTACAAAACTCAAGCTCTTCTTGATTCTCGTCCTTAGAGGTCAAGGAAATCTCATCTTCATCTGATGAATCAATTTCAAATAATGCGAGTTGACCTGGTCGAGAGGGAGGAGGTGGCAAATCAACCGATAAAATTTCATCCTCTTTCTCTCCATTTCTAGCCAGATATGTAACATCATCCAAGGCACGATCAACTGATGAAACATTCAGAGGGACATACATTTCATCCTCTTGGTAACATCCCTCCAGTGATGACTCAGTAATGGTATCCACCTGGTATGGCATGTCAATCGTGCTTTTAGCCTTAGTCTTCAAAATATCCCACTATCTACTAGACTCAGCACGCCAAAGAAGGTAAGGTGTCATGTATACCTGCTAAGCTTATGATGCTAAGATGAAAACGTCATCACTCGAATGTCTAGACGTCTCCTTTATATCAACGAGGTCAAATACTTCATGCTTTTTAATACCTCGTTCAGCATCTCGCCAGTCACAATTAAATAGGACTACATTATTTCCCCCTAAATACCTTAACTCGATGACTTCTTTAAGGACACCATAATGCTCAAGATTTCATTTCAGGATAACACCACTATTCCACGATAGTTTTGTCTCCCCGTAAGTATTAGTATGGAATAGCCATTCACAAAATATCCATTGTACAAATTAACGTGGGCAAACTCCAAAATTCGTCCCTGTACTTTTTGTATTTTTTTGTATTCGTCCCTCATGAGCGCATTTGGTCCTTGAACTAGTTAGGCTAAACACAAATGGTCTTTCCATCTAAATCCGTCTCTTTTTGACCGTTAAGTATGCACACATGTTTTTCACGTGGTTTTGAGAAGGGCAAAATTGTTAGTATAAATATAAAAGTACAGGTACCATTTGTGTAGAATGAATTATTGTTGGAATCAAAATTATTCTTACTGTAACCATTTTCTGTTCCGTCTCTCAACCTCTCTATCTCTCTCTCACACAAACACACATACACACACACACAGACACATAAACTTCCAATTAATCCAACCCCTTCTGTGTTCTCCCCAAATTCAATCATCTTCCAAAACAAGCAAAAATTTCCAAACTTGTGTTGTATTTTGTGTGTGTGAGATAGTTCATTTTCAAGCAATATTGGTATTGGTTTCGTTGCTTTTACTGTCAACATATGCCATTCGTTCATTACCTGAAATATACTCTGGTATTATCAGTAGTCGACGTACATTACATCGAAGCACCGGAGTACAGAAACGAGCATGAATGTCCTATTTTGGATACAACCAAAAACAATTCTTTGTGGGTTTGTAATCCTTCTTTGATCCATATAGCAATGACCATTGATTCAAATTTTTTGAGAGGATCCATTGCAGTTGTTCAAAAAAGTGCGTGTATGTGTATGTGAGAGAGAAAGAGTGTGCTGATGAAAGAGAAAATGTATGGGTGAGAGAGAAACTGTATGTGTGAGAGAAGAAAGTGTAGGGGGTGGGGGGAGACGCGGGTTGAGGGGGTGGACTGGATTGTGTTTCTCTCTCTTTCTCTCGACAGATCTGTAGAGAAGTCGATGAGATCTAGAAAGAGAGAAGAAGAAGAAGAAGGCGAATGAGGCGTCCGCGGAGAAAGAGATGCTGATTTTGAGGACGAGAGAGATGAGGGTGGTGATGGTGGTGGTTGAGGGAGGTGGGGAGGAGGAGGAGGCGGAGGCGGCGGTGGTAAAAAAATGAATTTGGGATTGATCTTCAAATCTCTTTAAAACTCATTCTTTTCCCAAGTGCCTTCATCATATCAAGAAGACAGTCCATGGTATGGTGAAAAATTGACCATTTTGCCCTAATTAAAAAGTCACGTGTTCATCACGTGAGGAACTTAACAGAAAAAACTTGACGAAATTGGATGGAAGGACCAATTCCATTCAATGTTCGTGGTACAAGGATGGTCTAAAAAAAATTTTTTGGTACAAGGACGAATACAAAAAAATGGAAAAAGTACGGGGAAGAATTGTAGAGTTTGCCCAATTAACTTTCATGTACGAAGGAGAAGCTAATTCTTTTAGTCTCGCAGCTTTGGCATCATTAGGATGCTCTGAGACTTATAAAACATTCATATATTTATTCATCTATAATATTTTAAGAATGAAATTTTGAAAGGAATTATACAAACTTAACATAAGAGTGAGATGAGTTTTTACATATTTATTTAGCCAGGAAAGAAACTCTTTGTCTGTCCTAATTTGTATCAGATCTTCAGACATATTTCTAGCTTCAGCTTCGAACATTCTGCATTAGTAGCAGACAAGGGCGATTTTAAGAAATTTTAACACAACATAATACCAATTTATAATATTAATGCTTAAAGAAATTTATGACTTACACAAGATAATCCTCAACCTCGGGACAATTAAGGAGAACATATAGTTTGGCAGCACCAAACTCCTTGGGGGTAAGCATTCGTTGACCAACCCGTTTGCCCAAGAATCGCCCGGGGGAAGTAGAGACAGAGATGCCTTCATCAGATCGGACTCTCCACCGTCATAATTGCGGCCAACACTAGTCAATCTTGACTCAATATTAGGATGGAAATATGTGGTGACAAAGGCAACAATTTCATCTATAATAACAACCTCTGCGATTGAGGCCTCAACCTTGGCCCTGTTGCTCATCTTACTTTTCAATGCACCAAGATACCTATTTTCAGATAATAACATTATGACTGATCACCTGATGAAGCATTTAATAGAATATTATAAATAACAGTTAATTAAACCAATTACCTCCCAAATGGATACATCCATCTGTATTGAACTCGACCCCCAACCCTGGCTTCGTAGGGTAAATGCACTGGTAAATGCTCCATTGAATCGAAGAACGAAAGAGGTAAAATCTTCTCAAGCTTGCACAATGTCACTACAATACTATCCTCGAGCTTTTTCATGTCATTAACACGCAGAGTGGAAGATGATAACGGTCTAAAAGACTCACTCAACTCTATTATGGCAACCCAGATATACTCAGGCAGAAGGTCTCTGAGCACAATTGGGAGTAGTCTATCAAATAACACATGGCAATCATGACTCTTCAATCCCTGAACCTTCCCTTCTTCGAGACTCACATAACTACCAATGTTAGATGCATAACCATCTGGAAGCCTCAAACCCTACAGCCATTGCAAGACATCATGTTTATTCTCCTTGGTAAGGACGTATGCAGCCGTCGATTTAACTACTTTACCATTAACCTTCGTCAACTCCAAAGCATGTTACTTACATATGTTCTTAAGGTCTATTCCAGTTTTAGCTGTATCCTTGGTAGTGATCTTGAAATCCATCACAGTGTTAAAGATATTGTCAAACACATTCTTCTCGATGTGTATAACGTCAAGGTTATGGCGTATCAAATTTATCTTCCAGTATAGCAACTCCCAAAAGATACTCTTCTTACTCTAGTTATGGGATTTACCGTATCCTTGAACCCTGTCCTTCTTAAATTTCTTTTCCCACCTGGTTTCGGGCAATTTAGATACCAGACGAAAAATAGCTTCATCGCTCAATCGAATAGGCGGCTCATCACGTTCGACCCTTTTATTATTGAACTATGTTTTTTGACTCCTAAACAAATGATCCATTAGCAGAAACTGTCTGTGGCAATCAAACCAACATAGTTTTCTGGAATTCTGGAGTGTGAGCAACTTTGTGTCACACATACAGTACGAACACGCCAATTTCCCGTGCGTGCTCCAACCTGAAAACATACCATATGCAGGGAAGTCATTAACTGTCCACATCAACGCAGCTCTCATGTTGAAGTTCTTTTGTTTAAACTCATCCCAGGTTTCAGCCCTATCTTCCCAAAGCTTTTTTAACTCATCCATCGAAGGTGGGAGATAGATTTCAATGTTCATGCCAGGGCTGTTTAGTCCGGGGATAAAAAGAGACAAGAAAATGTAAAGATCACTCATACACAACCACGGAGGAAGATTGTACATGATGGCTATAACAGGCCAACAAGAGTAAGCCTTTGCCCCAGGCCCATAAGGAGTAAAACCATCGACGCATATGCACAACCTTATATTCCTAACTTCGGCAGCAAAGTCAGGATAAGCTGTATCAAAGTGTTTCCATGCTTCCCCATTAGATAGATGAGTTAACATGCCCTGTTCACGCGGACTTTCCTTTTGCTAACGCATAGCTTCTGAATTAGCTTTGGACGCATGGAGTCATTGCAATCTCGGAATCAAAAGCAATTAACGCAACTATTTGTATGTTACATTTTTCTTGAGTTTCAAACTACCCCTACGCTTTGGCCTATATCTGCTTTCCCCACACATTGATCACGCTGTAAAGTTTAAATTTTCCTTGTAGAAAAGTATGCAGCATTCTTACATGCATCGATCTGCTCGTACCCTAGCCCGATATGCCCCACCAACTTCTTTATCTGGTAAAAGTTCTTGACCAGCTTATTCCCCTTGGGCAACCATCCCTTAATAGCTTTCATGATACAATTATATGCAGACTGACTAATATTACAATCAGCCTTGATGTTTAGCATCTCAGCAACAGTGTCTAACACCGTCTTATTAGAACTAGGATAAAGTTTATCTTTTACATCGTCCATAGTAGCAATAAAGCTCTTGATTACAGGATTTGGTTCCTCTCGAGCGTTCTCAGACCAGTCAAACACAGGACCAGCTGCATCCCTAACCATATCTTCTATACCCTGTATTGGTTCTTCGTCAACATTCATATGATCAACTACAAGATCACGATTCCTTTGCCCTCCATTAGAGCTGGCGTTTGTCTATGCTACGACTATCTCGTCGTGAGCAACCCATCGCTTGTGTCCTTCCAGAAATACCTTCTGCAGAAGGTGTTTCACGGTATCTTTAACATGCATGAACTTCTTATTTTTACAATTAACACAAGGACACCAGATTTTGTCACCACTCATATATCGAGGTTGGGATGTAGCAAACCCAACAAAACTCTTCAAACCTCTTATGAACTCATCTGTAATACCCTCTCGGTTCGGCAACCTCCGATTAACCATCCAACTACGATCGTCAATAGACATTACTCCTGCATTTACAATTACTCATTAAACACATATCCCTAATTTTTTATCCTAATCGACTTCATCTGACTGATGCATCTGTCAGTAATACATCAAAGACATATTATATATACGTATAAATAATGTTTAGATAAAATTGGCAAGTGATCATTTGATTTTGGGTCAGGCTTCAATTCTATTCAGAAACCCACGATTGTATGTCTTGTAATCCCATTATTGGCTACATGCTTTGTATTCAATACCCGAGAAAATTTTGGTAGCACCTCCCCATGGCTCTCCAAGTGCACGACCTAGACAGTTGGGTCATTATAAACCTCATCTAGTATACACCCATAGAACAATAGGAAATGCAACCAAAATATCTTAAATATCAAATACATTGCCAAATATAGTAGACAACAATGTTTTACAAGTACACACACCGTGTGTTTCCAAATTGTCCAAACGGACAATTCAAGAACCAATTATACATGTTGTGACGCCCCGAGTTCGGGATTCGATATTAAACCCCAACTCGGTGCGCCGAACTAAATGAAATAACTAAATTCCACATAAGTGAACGAGTTACACGAGCTCAAAACCAAAACTATGCAGCGAAAAACCATAGCTAATAAAAACCTGAGTTTTAAAAACTCGAATAACAAAATAATAACTATAAAATCTCCACGGCCAAAAACAAGTCGAAGAACAATACTAATAGAAATCCCAATAATAGACTTCGACGGCTAACTACTGAGCCGGAGAAACAACAACGCCAAATACTCGCGAGCTAACATGCTCGAGAAAACTACAATAATAAACGGCTCGACATCGAGTGTCGGCTCCAAAAGAATACCACATTGAAGGAGTTACCGCGCAATGCTACCCATAAGTAAAGTTTACATAACTTTACATCAGCCATCGTTCTCACTGAACTAAGAAATTAAGAAACATAATTATACACAAGCTCCGGAGAGCAACTACCCAAAGATCATTCTGCAGCACCCGCAAGTTTCACCGATCGCACTATGTCATCCTTCGGTTGCAATCTAAAAGAGTTAACACAATAAGAGTGAGTCTAAAAGACCCCGTAAGCCACTATAATGTATTGTATGCTATGAGAATGAATGCAACAGTAAACCAAACTCTACATGTAGCTAGTCTAAGTAGCACTTCCGGCTTACCTAACATCTCAGCCACAAACCGGCAAGTCAAGGGACTATTCTAACTTGGCCAATAATCAACAAACTATCACATGTAACTATATGACATGGCATGATGCTCAATAGTAGGAATAACGTGGTAATAACATTTATATACCATAACGATCATGTATCATGTTAAAAGTGTACAAGTCACATAATTCACTTAGCACTTTGGTGTTCACATAAGTGCAACTCAATTAAACCATATCATGAAGGATATTATTTCTCTTTCTTCCAACTTCGCGTTGCTCCTGCAATACACGAGAAAACATATGTGCCTCGATACCCGTGTACGTAGTATCGACGTCCCCGATTAATACCATCGAGTTCTAACTAGCAAACCAAAGTCATGCGTATTGCTACAACAATGGGGCTACATCCCACCGTGGCCAACAGTGAGGGTGTGTGCAACCGGTACGGCGACTTATAGCGATTACAAAACAAATTCGTAAAGACTATAAGTCGTCCCACCTTAATTAGTCAAACAATGCCAATTGGACCTAATGCAATGCACAAGTAGACATTCACTTGTTATTCTCAACAATCATCATGTCTTCTTTGAATCACATTTCAAATCCACTCAATGTGCTTATGAATACTAAACACACAATCAATCATCAAAGTAGGATGATTGTCCTATTTCATACTAGAACAATCACAACATGTCCGAAATCACTGAACAGATAGACAAAACAAGGCAATAGGCAAAGTAGGCCCATAGTACAACTCAATCACTAAACAGTGTCTGTGATAGCTAGACACATACATAAACTCCAATGTAAGGTATTTATACCTTATAATCAACTGGCAAACAAGGGCCATAATGTGGAACCTATATAACTCGAGGATAGGTTATTCATCCTAATCCCAAACTAAGGTAACATGTTTCTCACATGTACGCCAACTCATAACCCCACATAGGTAAGTCTACTCGTACTTACAACCATTAATTAAGGCGCAATAGCTATGCCCAATTGAGGATCTCTAAGTATCCTATCGTCACACAATATTTCTCATCTCATGCGCATCATAATATATTACATATTCTTATCGACGCATACTTCAACTTTATTCGATTTAACTCGTAGTCAGCTAATATTTGACTAAGTCAATCAAGGTCAACGTTTCACTAAGTCATGAACCCGTCAATTCATCATCCCACATGGTAGGGAATTAATATATGTCATATAGGCGTTACTACTACCCATTTCTCAACTCCGTAGAGTCAACTATACATTAATGAAATTACTACAATAATCGACGTTTACTTATTACGTCCTATTCGACTCCGAGTCGGCCACGACTAGTGTATATCTCATAATGACTCCGCTAGAGTCGTTACCAATATCAAGATATCGGGACAAACCGTAGTATCGTCCCTATAAACTCCTATCGTTTGCAATGCCCAACGCACAAAGAGTCGCTACTCGTAACGATTTCATAAGGTTTCCGCTAGTGCGTAAACGGTAAAACTTCAATGATTCGGTATACTCAAACTTAAGATTAACGTAATGAAGTATAATTAATTTAAACAAGTCTTCGGCGACATTACGGCCGGAACCCAACTAATAATTCACAAGTATACTTCAACCTCAATGAGTTTCTATTACTCGGCATAATGATTATCAGGACAACCGAAACAACACAACAACAACAACCATAATAGCAACAACATCAAGCTCTACGAGTCTCTATTATTCGAAGTCTACTAACTCAACGGTAATTCATCAATTCTTTCTTTATTCCGTAATCCTTAATCAAGCAAGTAATGAGGTATAACCTAACATCATTCGTAGGGACAATTATGTATATATATACTTCCCAATAAAAGACACGAATATCATCGCTAACACACCCTACATGCTTTACTCTTCCAATTCAACTCGTAAAACACACAAGGCATTATAGTTACTTACCTTCACCGCAAATCCACCACGAAATCCAAGGGCTTCGGGTAAAAATGTAATCCTCCGTGACTCTACGCCGCTACGGAGTCCAACCAATGATCCCAAACTTGAGCCAAGCCCGAATCAAACTTCCCTTCTCTCAAAACACCACTTTCTCTCTCTAAAACGTGGGAGAAGAGATGGGTTCGTGATATACTAACAGATCGGATGATCCCTTTGGGTAGAAATGTGCTCCTCGTCGTCCTCTACGCTACGGCGAAGATGGCTTGTCGATCCGACAAGCGAAGCTCAAGATATCGCGAAATCTTTCTCCTCTCTCTCTCTCTCTCTTCTAGTTCTCTCTCTAAACTCGGGTTGGGAGGAAGAGAAATGAGGGAAATAAGGTTGGGTTATGTTATTAATACCATGGGTAAGTGTTTGGTCCAATTCCGGGCTTGTTTGAGCATTTTAAACCACTTAAAAATGTTAAAAACCGAGAAAGACGAAAACCGGACGAACAGGGACGGGCGGGCGATCGCTCGCCTTAAACAGGCGATCGCTTTGTCTTCGGAAGCGGGCGATCGCTTTGATCTGCCCGGGCGATCGCTCGTGTCCAGATCCTCCGAACTCTCCGAAAATGCTCGAAACGCCCGAAATGGTCCTAGATGATCCCGAAGTGATTCTAAGTCTTTGAGAAGGTCGAAATACTCAAGAGAGGTTCTCGAAAGTTCCGAAACAACGTTAGAAGTTCAACGTAAAGCTCGCATAATCAACCATACAAAGGTTCAAGTACAAATCGGGGCATATGAAACACTCGAAATGAGTCGGCGTGCGGCTTAACGACAAGATCAACGTGATCAATAGTCGTGAAGGAGTCTAAACCAAGGTTAGGTCAATCACCCAAAGAGAAGACGTAACGTATACGAACGCTAATCGATGTCAAGGAAAATCTCGAATGGATAAAGGAACAAAGCGCAACTCACCCGAGTTAAACGCGTCAAATATGATTCTCGACCTCACACGTCATGCTTAACGAGCATGACACCTCACTCTCGAGGGTTTTAAAGTCAACATCGAGAGACCACAAGTGAACTCGAATGAAGTTGGGTCGGGGTATTACATCCTCTCCCCTTAAAGGAATTCGGCGCGAATTCATGAGTTAGACGTCCATGGGACGTACAATTGCTACAACAAGGTTATACAACAGCCCACACAAACACGCTTCCACCAATGATGGGTGAAAGTCTAACAAATAAGGCGAATTGGTCCAAGTTAGAGGCCACTAACCACAAGTAGTGCAAACACGCGAGACATCTAACGAATAGATGTGATTTCGAGATGTGAGAAATCTCGGGGTTTCATTACGAGACCAACCACCGTCTCTAGTCAAGTCCATGTTCAGGGTATACTTCAAGGTGTCATACTGACTCCTTTCGAACACATCCCACCACCACGCTTCCATGCGCTAAACAAATCTCCACTTCCCGTGGTACAACTCTCAACAATTACTCACGGAAAACCCGCGATCAATAGGTCGGGTCAATACTCCCTTGGTTCGCAAGGTTATACGATGACATACTATCATCAAAGAAATAGACTTGAATCAAATGGTGCAACACATGTAACACCTCGAAGTTATACAAGTCATAATGACTCTCGTGAATAATAACACTACCGACTACATCACCGTCCGACAAAATAAAAGGCCAAGGGAATCGCAAGTTAACATGCTCGCGATACACTATTCACGTCAATAAGTCACAAGGTTAACATAAATGAAAATAAGAGTTTCGAACTCGAATACATTCGACGAACGGGTCGGTACCATTGGACACCACTACCACATACTATACGTGTTACTCGAATCACAGAGTGTATCACACTCTTAACGATTATATTCTCAGGTCGACTACGAGATATAATATTCTAACGAATGAGTACCCAAATCAGAGTACACAAGATAGTCCAAAAACAGGAAAACGAATAAATGATAGAATAAGTCACGATGAACATGACTCTTACGGGTTCAATCACAAGGTCTCACCTCTTAGCCTTGACTCGCTCTTGGAGTCTTGGCTCGGTGCATGAGGTTCGGTGGGATCACTTGCTCCACTCGAGGTGTCTCACCCGGGGCCACATTCGGTTGGTCCTCAAGTTCTTTCAGTTCTCGTAATGCGTGTCGAGTTGAAATACGGTCGGATGCATAAGCGACATCCTTGCAGTCTTCCTAGTTCGTGTCATCCTGCTATAGGCACACAACGAGACATTAAATCTCGAAGGGAAGTTAAACACATTAAGTGGTTCAACTAAAGTCATACTAATCAACATAACATTCTCGATTCTCAACCCAACACAATTAACATGCACGTAGGGTTTTAAAGATAACCACATCACTATGCCAAAGGGGTACATGCGCAAGGTGACACGATTTATTCGTATCACAAAAGTCTATAAGGCAAGACTGAATTAATACAATGTATCCAGTCTACAACACCGCACATACCACACACTAAACACACGCTCACCTGGGATGGCAAACCAACTTGATATCTCCAAGGTGAAACAAACAAACTTATAACACACGGGACAAGATACAAGTCTCAAGGGCTAATCGCATGCCCGAAATACTCATGTTCAACTAAGTACAACGGCTCACACAATACCAAATCAAATCAAACCAATACACGAGAAATGAAACACAATTCACGCACAAGGTACACAAATTTGTTCAAGTGCAATATTCCATTTACTTGTCCATTCCGGTTGGCAACAGGGTTAGACAATTTCTATCTATCATGCTATCATCTTAGTCTTGACGAATATCTCTTGACAACCAAATCAGGGGCCCTTCAAGTGGCTTCAAAAGCTACCGTCACGGGCGTTAGGGACATGTGATTACAAATATGCCCTTAGAGTCGGTCTCATGCACATAAGTATCAAATACAAGCAAATGCACCTATGTGACACAATCTAGTATGTACAAATGTCGCATTCCATGATGTGATATGCAAAAATAAGGCGTTTAAGTTAGTACGGACTCTTATACTCGCACTATCGAAACTTGACACTCCATAATAAGCACTAGGGGACTCGTGACCCGAATCTTGGGTCTTCCACCTCTATCTCCTTAAATGATTACCAACCTCAAGACTAAGACGTTCCTTAAAACATCTCGACTATACATCTCAAAATCAAGGAGACAACCTATAATGGTCAAATCTCACTACTAAACTTATCACACGACTCACACTTAGTCGACAACATTTTAGCGAGGGCTTAATACATAATCACGAATCTCCTTAAGAGAAATTAACGGACTACCAATCATTTGTCTCCGCTCTCGTGAGCGTAAGAACTCAACCATCCCAGTCCTACATGGACTAACTCCAAAAATTCACCAACATCAACACAACGCTTATACTCAAACACTCGGCGTTAATCACTCAACCCAATGCCCAAACCACCTAAGCCGAGGATCCTATCCTGGCGAATAGCTAACTTAAGCTTTGATACCAACTGTGACGCCCCGAGTTCGGGATTCGATATTAAACCCCAACTCGGTGCGCCGAACTAAATGAAATAACTAAATTCCACATAAGTGAACGAGTTACACGAGCTCAAAACCAAAACTATGCAGCGAAAAACCATAGCTAATAAAAACCTGAGTTTTAAAAACTCGAATAACAAAATAATAACTATAAAATCTCCACGGCCAAAAACAAGTCGAAGAACAATACTAATAGAAATCCCAATAATAGACTTCGACGGCTAACTACTGAGCCGAAGAAACAATAACGCCAAATACTCGCGAGCTAACATGCTCGAGAAAACTACAATAATAAACGGCTCGACATCGAGTGTCGGCTCCAAAAGAATACCACATTAAAGGAGTTACCGCGCAATGCTACCCATAAGTAAAGTTTACATAACTTTACATCAGCCATCGTTCTCACTGAACTAAGAAATTAAGAAACATAATTATACACAAGCTCCGGAGAGCAACTACCCAAAGATCATTCTGCAGTACCCGCAAGTTTCACCGATCGCACTATGTCATCCTTCGGTTGCAATCTAAAAGAGTTAACACAATAAGAGTGAGTCTAAAAGACCCCGTAAGCCACTATAATGTATTGTATGCTATGAGAATGAATGCAACAGTAAACCAAACTCTACATGTAGCTAGTCTAAGTAGCACTTCCGCTTACCTAACATCTCGCCACAAACCGGCAAGTCAAGGGACTATTCTAACTTGGCCAATAATCAACAAACTATCACATGTAACTATATGACATGGCATGATGCTCAATAGTAGGAATAACGTGGTAATAACATTTATATACCATAACGATCATGTATCATGTTAAAAGTGTACAAGTCACATAATTCACTTAGCACTTTGGTGTTCACATAAGTGCAACTCAATTAAACCATATCATGAAGGATATTATTTCTCTTTCTTCCAACTTCGTTGCTCTGCAATACACGAGAAAACATATGTGCCTCGATACCCGTGTACGTAGTATCGACGTCCCCGATTAATACCATCGAGTTCTAACTAGCAAACCAAAGTCATGCGTATTGCTACAACAATGGGGCTACATCCCACCGTGGCCAACGGTGAGGGTGTGTGCAACCGTACGGCGACTTATAGCGATTACAAAACAAATTCGTAAAGACTATAAGTCGTCCCACCTTAATTAGTCAAACAATGCCAATTGGACCTAATGCAATGCACAAGTAGACATTCACTTGTTATTCTCAACAATCATCATGTGTTCTTTGAATCACATTTCAAATCCACTCAATGTGCTTATGAATACTAAACACACAATCAATCATCAAAGTAGGATGATTGTCCTATTTCATACTAGAACAATCACAACATGTCCGAAATCACTGAGCAGATAGACAAAACAAGGCAATAGGCAAAGTAGGCCCATAGTACAACTCAATCACTAAACGAGGTGCGTGATAGCTAGACACATACATAAACTCCAATGTAAGGTATTTATACCTTATAATCAACGGCAAACAAGGGCCATAATGTGGAACCTATATAACTCGAGGATAGGTTATTCATCCTAATCCCAAACTAAGGTAACATGTTTCTCACATGTACGCCAACTCATAACCCCACATAGGTAAGTCTACTCGTACTTACAACCATTAATTAAGGCGCAATAGCTATGCCCAATTGAGGATCTCTAAGTATCCTATCGTCACACAATATTTCTCATCTCATGCGCATCATAATATATTACATATTCTTATCGACGCATACTTCAACTTTATTCGATTTAACTCGTATTCAGCTAATATTTGACTAAGTCAATCAAGGTCAACGTTTCACTAAGTCATGAACCCGTCAATTCGTCATCCCACATGGTAGGGAATTAATATATGTCATATAGGCGTTACTACTACCCATTTCTCAACTCCGTAGAGTCAACTATACATTAATGAAATTACTACAATAATCGACGTTTACTTATTACGTCCTATTCGACTCCGAGTCGAGTCACGACTAGTGTATATCTCATAATGACTCCGCTAGAGTCGTTACCAATATCAAGATATCGGGACAAACCGTAGTATCGTCCCCTATAAACTCCTATCGTTTGCAATGCCCAACGCACAAAGAGTCGCTACTCGTAACGATTTCATAAGGTTTCCGCTAGTGCGTAAACGGTAAAACTTCAATGATTCGGTATACTCAAACTTAAGATTAACGTAATGAAGTATAATTAATTTAAACAAGTCTTCGGCGACATTACGGCCGGAACCCAACTAATAATTCACAAGTATACTTCAACCTCAATGAGTTTCTATTACTCGGCATAATGATTATCGGGACAACCGAAACAACACAACAACAACAACCATAATAGCAACAACATCAAGCTCTACGAGTCTCTATTATTCGAAGTCTACTAACTCAACGGTAATTCATCAATTCTTTCTTTATTCCGTAATCCTTAATCAAGCAAGTAATGAGGTATAACCTAACATCATTCGTAGGGACAATTATGTATATATATACTTCCCAATAAAAGACACGAATATCATCGCTAACACACCCTACATGCTTTACTCTTCCAATTCAACTCGTAAAACACACAAGGCATTATAGTTACTTACCTTCACCGCAAATCCACCACGAAATCCAAGGGCTTCGGGTAAAAATGTACTCCTCCGTGACTCTACGCCGCTACGGAGTCCAACCAATGATCCCAAACTTGAGCCAAGCCCGAATCAAACTTCCCTTCTCTCAAAACACCACTTTCTCTCTAAAACGTGGGAGAAGAGATGGGTTCGTGATATACTAACAGATCGGATGATCCCTTTGGGTAGAAATGTGCTCCTCGTCGTCCTCTACGCTACGGCGAAGACGGCTTGTCGATCCGACAAGCGAAGCTCAAGATATCGCGAAATCTTTCTCCTCTCTCTCTTCTCTCTCTCTAGTTCTCTCTCTAAACTCGGGTTGGGAGGAAGAGAAATGAGGGAAATAAGGTTGGGTTATGTTATTAATACCATGGGTAAGTGTTTGGTCCAATTCGGGCTTGTTTGAGCATTTTAAACCACTTAAAAATGTTAAAAACCGAGAAAGACGAAAACCGGACGAACGAGGGACGGGCGGGCGATCGCTCGCCTTAAACAGGCGATCGCTTTGTCTTCGGAAGCGGGCGATCGCTTTGATCTGCCCGGGCGATCGCTCGTGTCCAGATCCTCCGAACTCTCCGAAAATGCTCAAACGCCCGAAATGGTCCTAGATGATCCCGAAGTGATTCTAAGTCTTTGAGAAGGTCGAAATACTCAAGAGAGGTTCTCGAAAGTTCCAGAAACAACGTTAGAAGTTCAACGTAAAGCTCGCATAATCAACCATACAAAGGTTCAAGTACAAATCGGGGCATATGAAACACTCGAAATGAGTCGGCGTGCGGCTTAACGACAAGATCAACGTGATCAATAGTCGTGAAGGAGTCTAAACCAAGGTTAGGTCAATCACCCAAAGAGAAGACGTAACGTATACGAACGCTAATCGATGTCAAGGAAAATCTTGAATGGATAAAGGAACAAAGCGCAACTCACCCTGAGTTAAACGCGCGTCAAATATGATTCTCGACCTCACACGTCATGCTTAACGAGCATGACACCTCACTCTCTGAGGGTTTTAAAGTCAACATCGAGAGACCACAAGTGAACTCAGAATGAAGTTGGGTCGGGGTATTACACATGTTGACCACAGTACTCACAAAAAGTTCATGTTGACCACAACACCTACTAAAGGTTCTCGAACGAGTTTCTAAGTTTATATCCTAAAACTACATATAGAGGAGAGTGTAACATAGATAGAAATGCTTGATGTCAAGCATTTGAAAAGACTAATTGGATTCAAGATGTGAGATACTTCATTTGAAGTACCTCTTCCATTCGGCGTCGAGTAATTGCTTGATAAAATCTATGTACGTCATTTATCTCTACCGCCTAAGATTGGTGAAAAAGAATAATTCTTGAAAGCATTTAGGGGCAGTGTAGTTTTTTGAAAGAGGAATTTTTGATGTCATTTATATCTGTCCATCCTTCATTGTTGCCTATAAATAATACTGATAAAGAAGAGTTCTCAGCACTTCGGAGTGTGCTCAAAAGGGTTGTAAATGATCCTTATACTGGAGTTAAGACTAAGCACTGATAGAACTTATTAGCATCTCCAGCATAAGGATCATTTGCAACCCTTTTGAGCTCACTCCCAAGTGATGAGAACTCTTCTTTTTCAGCAATATTTACAGGCAACAATGAAGGATGAATATATATATCAATGACATCAAGAATTCATCTTTTAGAAAACTATGTTGTCCCTGGATGCTTTCAAGAATTATTCTTATTCAGCAATCTTCGGTGACGGAGATAAATGACGTACACAGATTCTATCAAGCAATTGCTTGACGGTGAATGGAAGAGGTACTTCAATTGAAGAATTTCCCATCTTGAATCCAAAACTTTTTTCTAGTTGTGTTCTCTTTTTCACTTAGATGATCGATCTAAGTGACACCTCAATATATATATATATATATATATATATTTATTTATATTTAAATTTTATGAGAATGCTTTAGGTTGTGAATCCAAAACTTTTAGGGTTTAGCGTTTAAGTTTAGGGTTTAAGGTATAAGTTTAGGGTTTTAGGGTATGAGTTTAGGTTTAGGGTTAGGTTTAGGATTAATTAGGGTTTAGGGTATAGGTATAGGCTATAGGGTATAGGTATAAGTTAGGCTTTAGTTAGGGTTTGTTTATGGTTAATTAGTAATTAGGGTTTAGATTTAATTAGTGTTATGGTTTAGAGATAATTAGGGTTAAGGTTTAAAGTTAATTAGGGTTACGGTTTAGAGTTAATTAGGGTAATGATTTAGAGTTAATTAGGGTTAGGGTTTAGAGTTAATTAGGGTTACGATAGGATTACAGTTTGTTTAGGGTTTAGGATTTAATTAGAGTTTAGGGTGTAAGGTTAGAGTTAGGGATTAGGGTTAGAGTAATGGTTTAGGGATAGGCTTAGGTCTAAGTGTTTATCTAGGTTTTAGGGTTTAGGTTTGATGGATTATGGTTAATTATTGTTTAGTGTTTAGGGTTATAGTTAGCGTTTAGGGTATAGGGTTAGTATTAAGGATTAGGGTTAGAGTTACGTTTAAGGGTTTATCTGGGTTTTCGGGTTTAGTTTAATTATTCGTAGGGTTTAGGGTTTAGGAATCACTAAACCCTAAACCCTACATCAACTAGAGTCAAGCAAAGTCGATTTAACTAGTAACTCACTAACTAACTAAGTAGTAAGGAAGCCATTAAGCATATTTAGCATAATATCACAACAATTGATATCAACATAGCATATTTGAAAATAACAATATTTATGATGGCATAACACTTAGGCATGCATCTATTAATTACAAATAGCATACAAATATGACACATATTTGAAAGAAAAATAAAACAGATTTAATTGAAAAAAATACAAAAAAATTATAAAAATTACAAATATAACATGTCTCCAATTTCAAAAAATTTATAAAATTAATTAAACCTAGCTTATTAACAAATATTACAAATATAGCATATCTGAAAATTCACATATATAACCAAACACTTAGAAAATTAGAAGAAAAACACACATTAATCAAACAAATAATTTCATACAATCAATTACATCATATTTACAAAAACAGAAAATTAAAAATTACATAAATTAGACAAAATTAAAAAAATAGAATAAAAAACTTTTAAAAATACAGAAAAATTATAAATCTAACCTTTTAAGCAGCGATAGCGAAGATTCTAGGCAGTGGTGGCGATGATTCTATAGCAGAAAATAGTAAAAAAAAAATTACATTAGTATTAAAGCATTACTCAAAAAACAAAATAAAAAAAACTTAAAACTAAAACCTTACCTACCGTGAGACGGTGGCGGCAGCGATGCGACCGCTAGTAAATAGCCGAGAAGAGGGCGGAGGCGGTGGTGAGAGGAGAGAGAGAGAGAGAGAGAGATCTGAGGGGGCAATGGCGGTGGAGGTGGGAGATTGTTTACGTGGCCATAGATATAGAGGGAAAGAGAGATCGAGAGGGAGAGAGAGAGAGAGAGAGAGAGAGAGAGAGAGAGAGAGAGAGAGAGAGAGAAAGTAATTTGGGTGAGAGCTAGAAGAGAGGGTAAGTAGTACCGACGATGGAGTGGCGATGGTAGCAACTGGAGGAGCGGCGTGGGCAATAGGTGGTAGGAGATCATTTTTGGTGGGCAGCGATGAGAAAGAGAGATCGAGAGGGTGAGAAAGTTCGAGAAAGTGAACAAAGAGAGAGAGAGTAAGTGTCTGGGGATGAGAAGGGGGGCCTGGGAAGGGGGCGTCAGTAGAAGGGGAAATGAGGGTTGACTGGAGTCAATTTGAGGCAAATTAGTAACAGAACTTTCGTCGCTAATTTCAAATAGAATTTAGTGACGTAAGTTCCGTCTTTAATTAGAGACGGAGCCATTAATTAGCGACGGAAGCTCCGTCTCTAATGTTCCCCAAGTTTTACCGCGATTCATAGCAACGAAAAAAAGGAATATTCAAATAATTTAGTGACGACAATTAGCAATGAAAATACTTTCGTCTCTAATTTAAAGGCCCACTAATTTAGCTACGGTTTTCGTCGCTGATTTTGTTCTTCCGTGGCTAATTAGTGATGAAAATATTCGTCACTAATAATTCTGTCACTAATACACGTGTTTCTAGTAGTGTCAATCCAATACATAAGACGGCTTTTATATAGGCTAGAAATAAACCTAATAAACCCTAAAAGTTGTTTAAAATCGAATCCCAAAGAAATAGGACAAAAACCTACTTTAAAACATTTAAAATTGCAAAAATTTAAGAAAAACATCAAATTCAGAAAAGGGTTACGGGCACGGCCGCGCCTCATGTTTAGTGTGAGGGCTTTACGGCAAAACTCCACTGGACAGCTTTAGACGTGAGCCAAGGAGCGAGCGCTCTGTGTCTGCAGAACTTTCTTAGACATATTTCATGCTTATTTGACCCTCCAACACGTAAACAAACCTTTCTTTTTTGTCTTGGACATTCTTGCTTATTGTTTTGGCCTTGATTTCTTCCACGAGAAACATTAGGACTTCTCGAATCTTCTTAGTTAATGCTCTAATCATAGGCCCTTCATTTACGCTCAATGGATCACGGCTTTCTTGACTCGAGCCTTACTTTCCATGATCTTCATTATTCCTCCTTTCTTGAAGGATTCGACCTCGAATCATCACCTGCATTGAAAAGAAATAGATCAGCCACATTGAATGTTGCATGAACATTATACTCACCTGGAAGGTCAAGTCGATAGGCATTGTCGTTGAGTCGTTCAAGTACTTGAAATGGACTATCGCCTCTAGGGTGTAATTTAGATCGACACTTCATGGGAATCGCTCCTTCCTCAAATGTAACCAAACCCAATCTCCGGGTTCAAACACTACTTATTTTCTATCTTTATTCGCTTGTTTCATGTATTGATGTAACGTTCGCATCATTCGTATCATTTGTATACACTTGATCCATACATCTCTTTGAGTATTACCGTCATTTCATGTACATTTTTCATTCAAACATACTTGTAATTATGTTGATTTCATCCTTCTTATATGCCTTGATGTATGAGTTAATCTTGGTGTTCAATGGTACTTGTAATGTGTTGCATTCATAACCTTGTTTTATTTGGTTTTGATGAGTTTTCGGTGTTTCTTAGACTTAGTTTAGAGTTAAGAACATCATAGGATCTTGTTAGAATCATTTGGGATCTTTAAGGGGTCATTTAGAACACTTTAGAAAGTCCCAAGCTCGCCATAGCACACCCTGGACGTGCCCTAGCGAGCAACTTGCTGAAGTTTACTCAAAAATAGGCCAAAAGTTTAGATCAGGACGTGCCTTAGCGCTTGCGCCACCTTTCTCCACGCGACCGCACCACCCCTGTTACACACTTACGGGATTTTGAGTTGTTGACCTTTTGACTTGTTATCCATGGGCTGAGCTTAGGCCACGACTTGAGACACTTAAACCTGGTATACTTAGTCTCTAAAATACCAAAGGAGTCTCATTTTCACTCCTCAAATCATCTCCTTCAACCAAGAGTTCTAGAGAGAGAGAGAGAGTAGAGAAAGAGTAAGAGAAAGAAAGTGTTGTATCTTGGTCATTCAGAGTCGAATTGACGATCTGTCTTCACCATTGTGAAGCTCTTGGCTAGGAGAACACATTCCCTAGATTGCATGTGGGTTTTCTTAGGTTAATCATCAAGAAGTAAGCTACTACCCCTCTTTTTCTCTAATTATGTCTTGAATGACATCCTAGACTTGTAAAATGTTGGAATCATGTTGAAATCACCATGTTTGAGTATGTTTTGCTATATGAAACATATAATTTCATGGTTGACTTGTTGCATATGTTGAGAGACTTGTTTTTACATGTTGGGTATACAAAGAATTGATACAAGTTGTTAAGTTTACGCTATAATTGATTCGTGTAAACTCGAACTCATTAGAAACCAAAAAATGACTCTAATGGAGTTCGTTAGGATTTCATAATCAGTGAGGCCATGTGTGTGATTTGGGATTTCCTTGATGATTCAAAAGATTCATCGGATAATTTGGTTACACAATTTATGCTTGTTAAAGTTACGTAATTGTTGCATTTTTTGTGTGTTGGTTAATTTTGTGAAGTGGGATTATTATGACCTACTTGAGACATTCGTGTTGTTATTGAATGTTGTTATTATGGTTATACTCCCTACTTTGGAGTATGACTTGTTTATTTTAAATGTCGAGTAAATATCTACTTTCGCATTTGGTTAAGTCCATGACATATTTGTTTGGCGGTGTATTGATGCTTGATTATTGCTAGAGCTGGGGCTACGTAATAGTCAAAGGCTAATACATCAGGCCTTGCCCTACCGTTGCCCATGGTAGGGGAAAAGCGCCAAGTGTTGTATGGTACAATCGCAACATTGGTAAGCTATTTTCGAGGTAAATTCTCGGGTTGTAGGTACCGAGGGCACCCGGTTTTGTGAATATAGAAAGTGGTTAACATGTTCTTGTGGTATCTTGTTCTTGACATCTTGGTTCTGGGTTATGGTTCGAGCACGTCAACAACAACTCCGAGTTCTTGATTCTAGTTTATTGATCGAGCACGTCATAACAGTTTTGATATTTGGTATTACATTGGTTGGTTGGTTAGAAGTATTGGTTTGGTCGGAGGTGTACCTCGACGCCATATCCCTTTTAAACGTGTTTACTTACCGCTCTTATGTGCTTCCTATACGAGCGAATGTTAGTCATGGTTTCCAACTGTTATGAGACAGTTGCTAATTGTTGAGCCTCTCGTGTAGTATAGGGTTATGTGAATTCTTGCTATACATGTTATATGCCTTATCTTGGAATGTTTTATGATGCAATGTCATGTTATACTTGTTATTATTATTGTCTTGCATCTAGCATGCCATATTGTTGCATTAGTAGTTTATTGAGTTTCGACTCACCCCATTTTATATTTATTTGTTTTCCTTAGATCACAATCTAGCGAGGAATCCATAGCAAGTTGTGGCACAGTCGGCGAGATTGGAAGTTCCTTGAGCTTTGTATTACTTTTGGTGAGACGAGGTGATACATGTTATGTAAACAATGTATTATTGGGTAGTTGTCATATTTAATACTTGTGTTTATATTCTTTTGTTATGCTGGCAAGGTTGCCGAGCTTATGTAAATTGTTAACTCTTATTTCCGTGCACTCTAATATAGTTTATTGGCTAACTAATGTGTTGTTTCTCCGGCTTGTTGTAATGCTGTTGAGGTTTTGTTTTATTTTAAAAATCATGAACTTGCATTACAGGTTTTCAGCATCAACATGAATTTTGAAATCATGATTTTCTTTTGTATTGTGTTCTGGTCCTCGCGCTCCAGACGGGGTTCCACATAGGATCTCGAGTCGGGTCGCGATAATTGAGTTGTTCTCTTTTTAATATTTACTCTCACTTGCTCATGTAATTTCTGAATCACTTCTGCTTTGTGCTTCCCATCCATGCTAGATTGTTCCTTAGCCGGTATAGGAATGAGATCAAGTGGACTCAAAGGGTTAAACCCACACACAACTTCAAAAGGAGAAAAGTTAGTAGCAGTTGGGATAAGACTTTATTAACAACTTTCGTTTGGCCATCCGTTTGGGGATGATAATAAGTAGAAAACAGTAGTTTCGTGCCCAACTTACTCCACAGCACACGCCAAAAATGGCTCACAAATTTTGTGTCTTTATCACTCACAATTGTTCGTGGCATACCGTGTAAACACACAATTTCCTTGAAAAATAAATCCGCTATGTAACTAGCGTCATTGATTTTGTGACATGCAATGAAATGTGTCATTTTTGAGAACCTGTCCACTACCACAAACACAGAATCATGGCCACGTCTTGACCTAGGTAATCCAAGAACAAAATCCATGGAAATATCTGTCTAAGGAGAGTGAGGAATGGGTAATGGTGTGTACAACCCATGGGGTTCAACTTGAGACTTAGCATGCTTACAAGTAGTGCAGTTAGCCCAAACGCGAACAACATCAGATTTCACGTTAGGCCAAAACAAATGTTCTTTTAAAGTCTCCAGTGTTTTAAGTACACCAAAATGACCCATAAGGCTCCACCATGTGCTTCACGAACAAGCACTTCACGTATAGAACACTTAGGGATGCAAAGTTTATTTTCTTTAAAAAGATATCCCTCATGCCTATAAAACTTATCAAAAGCCACTTTTTCACATGCTTCATTGATGGATGCAAAATCAGAATCATTGTCATACAATTCCTTAATGAAAGCAAATCCAAGTAATCTAGAATATAAAGTAGTGATTAAAGATTGTCTACGAGGCAAAGCATTAGCTACCATGTTATCTTTTCCCTTTTTATACTTGATTACATAAAGAAATGACTCAATAAACTCTACCCACCTAACATGTCTTTTATTCAGCTTACCTTGACCCTTTAAATACTTAATGGACTCATGATACGTATGAATGACAAACTCTCGGGGTCTAAGATAATGCTCCCATGTTTGAAGGCACCTCACCAAAGCATATAATTCTTTATCATAAGTGGAATAGTTTAAAGACGCTCCATTCAATTTATCACTAAAGTATGCTATTGGTCTACCCTCTTGATTCAAAACACCTCCAATTCCCACTCTGGATGCATCATATTCTAACTTGAAATTTTTATTAAAATTCAGCAAAGCTAGAATAGGAGAAAAAATTAACCTTTCTTTTATGAGGTCAAAGGCGGCTTGTTGCCTATCGCCCCAAAAAAACTTTACCACTTTTTTCACCAATTTGTTCAACGGTGTGGCAATGGTGCTAAAATTCTTAACAAACCATCGGTAGAAGCTTGACAATCCGTGAAAACTCCTCACTTCACTAGCATTCATAGGAGTGGGCCACCCCTTGATTGCCTTAATCTTTTCCTCATCAACTTCCACACCTGCTGCACTTACAATAAAACCAAGAAAAACAATTCGATCCATGCAAAAATCGCACTTCTTAAAATTAGCATATAATGAGTGTTTTCGCAAGGTATCCAAAATGGCACGAAGATGAACCATGTGCTCTTCCATGTTTTTGCTATAAATAAGAATATCATCAAAATAAACAACTACGAATTTACCAATAAAATATCTAAGGACAGGATTCATTAACCTTATAAAGGTACTAGGACCATTGGTCAAGTCCCAAAAGGCATAACCAACCACTCATACAACCCAGACTTAGTTTTGAAAGCTGTTTTCTACTCTCCTTCTTTAATTTTGATTTAATGATTGGGCTCTTAAGATCAATGCGAGTATAGATTATAGCGCCATCTAACTCAAAAAGCATGTCATCCAATCGTGGAATTGGATAATGATACTTCATTTTTATTTGATTTATGGCCCTACAATCTGTAGACATTCTTCACTCACCATTCTTTTTGGGTACCACAATTACCTGTACCGCACAAGGGCTTAAAGACTCTCTAACCTTACCATTTTTTAGCAATTTTTCCACTTGCCTTTGAATTTCCTTTGTCTTTTCGCGATTGGCTCTATAAGCCAGCCATTTTGGCAAAGTAGCACCGGGCATGAAATTAATTTGATGCTCTATCCCTCGGAAAGGTGGTAAACCACTTGGTTCGTCTTTGGGAAACACTTCTTCATATTCCTGCAAAAGAGATAAAACAAATAGAGGTACATTTTTTGATATATTGTTAGTAGCATCAAAATTTTTTTTTGAAAACAATTATCATCACCTCTCCTTTGTTTCCCAACTCCCTCATGACCTCACATGGTTTGGCATAGAAATTCTGCCTCACTCTCTCTTTGCCCTTGGGCTTTTCAACTAATTTCTTTTCTTCTTCTTTTTCTCGTTTATCCTCCCTCATATTTTTACCATTTTCATTCTTTTTCTCTGAACACTCGGGTTTTCTTTCTCTTCCAACTTCCTACTCTCATTGTTTTTCCCCTTGGCCTCACTAACCTTACTTCTCTTGGCCTTTTCAAGTTGGAGCTCATACACTTGTTGAAGAGTCAAGGATACAAATGTAAAAAATTTGTCATTTTGTTTCAAAATGTAATGGTTTAGAAAACCATCATGAACCACATGTCGATCGTATTGGCATGGTCTTCCCAACAGAACATGTCCCACTTGCATAGGGACTACATCAAACATTATCTCATCCTTGTACTTCCTTATGAAGAAAGAAATCAAAGCCTGTTTAGTCACCTTCAATTCCCCACAATGCCACTGTAGCTTATATGGTTGAGGATGTCTAGTAACTGGAATGGCTAACTCTCTATCACTTCCGAAGTCACCACATTAGTACAACTCCCACTATCTATTATCAAGTCACACCCCTTGCCCTTGATGTTACAATGGGCATGAAAAATATGTTCCCTTTGTTGGTCACATGACTCCTTTATTTGTGTACTTAAAACCTTTTTCACAACTAAGGCTTCAAGTGTATATGGGTCGTCCTCGTCACTCTCGTCCTCCTCTTTCCTCTCTTCCCCCACATCTTCCTCCAAATAGTATTCTTATCCACGTAGAACTACAATTCTTTTATTGGGACATTAAGATGCAATATGACCCCTTCCATTACACTTAAAAAACACAATCTCCCTTGACTTAGTTGCGCTGGGAACTACGCTCTTGCTCTGCTAGGGTTCTTATTCCCCTCGACTTTGGGTTTATTAGGGTATTAAAAAGAAGAAGAAGAATTATAGCCTCGGGTAAAAGTACCCCTCCTTTTAAGTTGTTGTTCCACCTTGGCGGGGACATGAACAACATCCTCCACCTCATCAAACTCCCTTAACTCTACTACATTCGCAATCTCTCTATTAAGGCCATTGATGAACCTAGAGATCATTGCGTCAACATCCTCATCGATATTGGCTTTAGTAAGGGCCATCTCTAACTCCCTATGATACTCTTCCACCGATTTTCTCCCTTGAGTTAAATTTTGGACCTTTCTCAACAAATCTCGGTGGTAGTAATTTGGGACAAACCTTCTGTGCATAACATGTTTCATATGTTCCCACTTTGTAATGTGACCTTCTCCCACCTCCTGCGGTTGATCACTAGTTGTTCCCACTACACACTAGTGTATTCGGTGAACTCTAAAGAGGAAAGTTAGACTTTTTGAGCCTCCGTATAGTTATTATAGCCGAATAAGACCTCAACTTTCCTAACCCACTCTAAATACTCCTCTGGATCAACTTTACCCTTGAAAGGAGGGACTTTAATTTTTATGTTGATAATTTCTCTCTCTTGTTGTGGGTTATTCATTTTATCTCCTCCCATCCTATCTCGTCTCCTCTCATCCTCATATTTTCTCTCTGCCCACTCATCCTCCTCATCAACATACGCTCCCCTCCTTTTATGGAATCGAGGTGGATTTCTTTGAGGTCGCGCATCCCCTCTCTTTTCTAACCTAGCTAAATGCTGAGTAATATCCTCCATCATCCTTAGCATACGATCATTAGGATTCTTCAGACCCTCTCTAGCAGCTCCCTCATTACCCTTAGGCAAAGGTGCTTCAATACCCTCTTGTGACATGTTGCGACAAACACACACAACTCACAATCGCTCGTGTATCACTCTCAACTCACACACATACATACTTTAATTTCTTAGAGAGAAATCTTCCCTCAAATTATCAATAGGGAGTGCAAGTTATAAACGTTTCGGGTTGTTCAATGACTGTAATACCCTCGGTCCTTCCTTTGTGTGTTAGATTAATCTTAATACATTGCTATCATGTTTGACATACTTGTAGGTTCATTGGGGAGGCATGTTGCATGATTATACATTTATTTCATGTCTTTCGTGTGCCTTGAAGTGTACATTAATCCTTGTGGTCATGTGAGTTCGTGATGTGTTGCATTTAGGGTTACGTTATGTGATGTTTATATTGTGTTCTGAAGTTGTTTCGAACTTCGTTTTGGGTTGGGTTCATATTGGCATCACTTAGGAACACTTCGGAAACCATTTTGAGTCATTTTTAGACCCCAGGCGTGCCCTAGCATGCACACGACCAGAAGTTTGACAAAAATCAGAAAATAGACCAAAGTTCAGCAAGGTCGCGTGCCATCTGCGCGCTAGGGACAGATTTTACCACTTGTAGTAATTTGGCCATAACATTGTGTTGAAAACTCGGATTTGTAAACCGTTTGATTCTTTGTAAACTAGACTCAAAGAGCTTTCCAACCATACCTTATTTGTAATTTTAAACTTGTAGATCATCTTAGACACATCTTTGAAGTTGATTAAAAATTAGGCCCATTCTGTATAAGACAAGCCTCTTCCAAATTTTGCAATTTTGACTCTTTTGACCCCTGGACCCTAGGTTGATTGTGTTGTACTTTGGTTTGACCCTTTGACTAGCCTAATAAGTTACTCCCAAGTCTGAGAGACTTCATTTCACCATTTCTTCTTCCATGAAAGCTTGAGAACATAAGTGTGGGAGATAAAGGTGAGAATAGTGTGTGTAGTTGATATCTTAACATCCAACCATTGGATTATTCCACGCAAGACCACCACAGTGTTGCTAAAGACTAGGAGACTTCATTACAAAGCCTTGATTGTGAATTTGTTAGCTTGATTGTCTTTTTTGGAGGTAAGTTACTAAACCCCCTATGTATGTTAGAATTTGTTACATGTATGAACATTTATGAACATGCATGACTTGTGTTGTTGTTGAATTCATGTCTAAATGTTAGGATGATGTGAATAACATGGTATTATATGAAATACTTGGATTGAATGGTTTAAATGTGTGGAGATGGTCATCAACCAAGGAAGTGAACTAGTGAACAAGTTTGGGACTTTAGATGGTGAAATTGCATATAGCAATTATACCCAATTTTATGAACTTTAAGGAATGACACCAAAAGTGGATTTTTGGGATGATTATAATTCTCCAAATCACAAGTTAAATTACTACAAAAATTAGAGTTCCTTTGATATGGATTTCGGTCCTCCGAGTATTTGATACTGGTATGCTAGAGACTTGTAAATTAACTCTAAAGTTGTGTTTTAAGATTTTGAAGAATATGTTTGATGATTATATGTTGTAGAATAATATAATCTACGTGATATTTGTCAAGTTCACTAGTTTTAAACTTGACAGTTATTTTCATAAGTTGAGTAAGAATACCTACTTGTGTGTTGTGTAAGTCCAGCTGGCGTCATCGTTGTTAATGTTATGGTGGGACGACCTATAGTCTTTACAAATCAATGTTTGTGATCGCTATAAGTCGCCGAACCGGAGTTCACACACCCCTCTTCTGTTGGCCACAGTTGAGAAGTAGCCCTACTGTTATAGCAATACGCATGACTTTGGCTTGCTAGTAGAACTCGATAGGTTTATCAAGGACGTCGATACTACGTACACGGGTATTGAGGACACATGGTTATTTTGTGTATTGCAGGAGAAACGCAAAGACGAAGAAAGAGAAATGATATCCTTTTATAACGTGGTTAATTTACAAGCACTTATGTGATAATCAAGGTGCTATGTGAGATATATTATCTGTATATCAAGGATGATGATATATGTGGTTGTGGTATGTAAATGTTATTACCATGTTCAGATTTCAGCTTGAGCATTATGCCATGCCATGTAGTTGCATTTAGTAACTTATTGAGTTTCGACTCACCCCATTTATTGTTTAAATGTTTTTTCTTAGATCCAAGCCAGCAAGGGAGTTCACGGTGAGACCAAAAAGGGTTCACGTTAGCTTACAGGTCGTCCGCGTTTGGTAGCTCAAGAATCTTGTTTCTAGCTAGTTATTTTTTTTTAGTAAGGACGAACGGTTTGTGAAGTTATGTAAAGTTTACTATGGGTAGTACTTCTTCGATGTTGTTTTGTATATTCTTTTGGTAGCCTACGTATGTATGTCGTACTCATGTATAGTCTTGTTGTTAAGATAGTTTCTTTCCCGAGCAAGTTGTGGCTCGCGATTTATGTTCGTTATTCCAGCATTTTGCGGCCGATGTAGTCGTTGTTGTAGTTGTTTTGTTTTTCTAAGTTTTAGACTTGTGGTCTTAGTTGTTGGATTTCGGCTGTAGTTTTGCCGAAGACTCATTTTTATTAAATCAGGTTTTTTCAGTTGTGTTTTGTCGTAAGTACGGGTGGTTACGTCATGTGCTTTTCCTGTTTGGGTATCGTTGTGTTATTTTTGACGACTCGACCTTGGGATTTCGTATAGAGATCCGGGTCGAGGCGTCACAATGACAATTGCAATTCTTTTAGATTTTAGATTCTTTGTGCTAATTTCTAAAGTGAGAAACAATTTCACAATGAAAGTACGAATAGAAACGAAAAAAACCAATGGATGAGTATATGATATAGATAACAAGATGATGGTATGTGATATGTTTGATTAAGGTTCCAGCAATTTTCAATGAGAGCAATTCAATAACCTACTAAAACTTTTCTAAACCCTAACTTATAAATTTTGAATCCCCCCTTTTGATTATTTATTTATTTTTTTGTAATAAGTTTCTAGCCCTTTTGAATAGCTTGATTCAATATTTTTTTTACGGGCAATCTCTTCGTTTTCTTTTTTTTTTTTTTTTTTTTACTTTAAGGATTGAAGAAAAAAGTTTTAACACACAAATTACTAAAACTCAATTTTACTGGAAGGTATTCTTATGGAGAACGAAGAATTTATGAATGCAGTGAAATAATGATAGATTTGAAGAACAATGGAATTTAAAGAAAAATGTTTAGAGCGAAGTTTGATAGGTTACCTCTTGTTGGGCTTCTAACCTAACGGTTTATTTAAATTCAGCATGCGCACGGGCTATTGTAATATAGCGGGTGCAAGTACGAGTCGATCCCACAAAGACAGGGTTTACTTTGGGATGATATTTGTCTTTATATAAATATATAGATAAAATGATCGGGGGAGATAAGAATTTGTAAGAGAAAATACTAGGAAGATATAGAAATTACTCTAACATAAAATGATAGTATTCTTGGGATTGAAAACAAATAAATATGCTTTAGATAAAGGCTTTTATCAAAATAACAAGGATGGTATGCTAGGCCTACACTACTTCGGGTTAAGACAGTAGCGTTTGTATTCTTCACTAATTATGTCCTAACTGTTTGAGATTTCCGTTTATGGTACTCCCGCCCTGTCACAAACGGGCATTCCGGCTTATCTCTAGCTGACCATAATTAGTAAGAATCCATTAAGAACGAAAGTCGACATACTTTCCATTAAAGGAACATCCCTAGGCCGTTGAACTACTTTCGTGATCAATGGAATCCAGTTTCTTTATATGGTTCCGTCAATCGAGATTCTCCGCTAGGTCCTTCTCTCAATTGACTAGGATTCCACAAATATAAACGTCTTCATATTTGCAGGCAATTTAAGAATAATATAAAGGAATTGTTTTAAGATAAAAGTGCCAAGTCAAGGATGATACGCTAAGTGGTGCTAACTAGCACACGTATTTTAAAACTTACCGGCCTTTCTCTCGAGGGTCCGGCTTAGTGTAATCCCGTTCGTCACGCGGGAAATCCGATTCACCTTTCGAGGGTACCGTATAAATCAAAATCCAATAAGTTAATCAATCTCACGTATTTTCCACTAAAGGATCATCCCTAGGTCTTTAAATCACTTTCCGTGATTTATTGACCTAGTTCAATTCTTAGAGTTCCGCTAATCGAGATTCTCCGCTAGGTCCTTCTCTCGATTAACTGAGGCCCTACAATTAAGAACGTCTCCCTAATTGCAAGTAGTTAAGATTACTAAGAAGAGAATTGAAATGACAAGTAAGAGAAGCATGAATATAAATAATTGAGTTTCCGACTCCGAGAAATGGAGGATTACTCAAACCATTGAAATAATGAAAGAAGTAAGTAAGAAATAGAGATAAGGAAAGAGATACTTATTCATAAAAAAGAGAGACAATGGCTGGAAAATAACCCTTGTATTGCATTCACCATCTTCAAGAGTATACAAGACTTGTCACGAATCATCGATACACCTTGAACATTGTGTATAAATTTCTAGAGTATTTTGCTATACATTCTAAGTATAATATGATCCTTTCTGGATGTGTTTTTGACTATTTTCGGATGTTCTAAACTGAGTACAAGGGGTCTTTTTATAATGGGGAGGAAACTCTTCAAGAAGGTGCCTCCAAAAGGTGCCTTTCAAATCTGCAGACGCGACCTGCACGGCCGAGTCAAGGGAGTTGCACGGCCGTGCTCTTTTGGCGCCAATTTTGAATTTTGATTTGGACATCTTGCACGGCCGCTCCATTCTAAGCTGCACGGCCGCTCCATGCTCTGAGACCAAAAATGGCCTGAAAATGGCCTTGTGCACGGCCGCTCTATTTTGGCTGCACGGCCGTGCCATCTGATTTCTGGATTTGTGAGTTTGATTTGTTTGTTGCTCTGCCATACCTTTGCATCAAAAGGTGCCTTAAGTTTTCTTGATCATAAAAAGACTCCAAAACCTGTCTAAAATGTATAAAACATACCAAAAAGCGTAAAATCTAATAAATATGAAAAAGGAACTAAAATGTATCTAAAATGAGATAAAAATGGTAATTAAACTGTGTAAAAGTATATAAAAAGTAAGGATACATGACTATATAATAGTCACTTATCGAACTCCCCCACACTTAAGCTCTTGCTTGTCCCCAAGCAAGTTTAGGATAAAAAGAGGAAGAAAGAAAGAAAAACAAGAATGATCCCTCAGAAATATAGTAGCGAGCCCTAATTGCCTTTTTTGGATATTGCCTTTATCTTTCTAGTCATATTTTGTATACCTTTAGAATTTATTAAAAAGAAACATTTATGGGATATTTTAAAGAAATAACTTTTAAGACTATAACCTAATATAGTATATATAGAATTTGATCAAGTAAGGCATGGTTAGAAGGATAAATCTTAGATCACTCACTTGGTAAAAGAGAAGCTTTCACTCTTTAGAGTGATTTTTGAGAAAAATGAAATTATTACTTTAAAATGTACAAAGGGAAATATAAACACTTATTCACAAACTAGAAGTTTCCATAGAATTGTATTTGCATTTTTGAATCACAAGGGCGAAAAATGGATGATGATAGTGGAAAAATCTCATCAAGGTATTAACAATTTTATCTTATTTTTGTACGTGTTATATTTTTGCAAAAGACCTTAGTTATTTTTGATCCTTTCAAGTAGGAGACATAGTGGCTGCGAACCCCATGTTCCTAATACTTAGATCAAGAATACTTTTGGATATTACTCCCGTTTGGCAAGGAAGCATCGTCGCAGCGAACGCCGTGCCCCGAGTTACTTAGGAAGTAATAAGTTTCTTTTTGCCTTTTAAGATTTGGTGACTAAGTCACTCTTTCAGCAATAAGATAAAATGCTAAACCTTGATTTGATTTAGTGGAAATGGAAAGATGGGATTTTGATGAAGGGGTGTGATTCAAGGTTGCAAAACAAAATAGATGCTTCTAATAAGGGAATAAATATTTAATATGTACAATTTTTAAAGAAATATTTTCAAGAATTTTTCATAAGAATAACCAAGTGTATAAAAAAGATTAATAAAGATTCCTTCTAATCAAATGCTTTTTCTTTGATAAAAACCTATATTTTGCTATATTAACTTATGAGGCTTTTAATTTATTTCCTAAAAATATCACTATATTTTTCTTTTTATTAATTTCTAAGTTTATAGAAAGTATGAGAGGAAAAATAAAGGCATTATTCTTGGGCAAATAGCAAGCATAAGAAATATGGATCATCATAGGGATTTTTTTTTTTTTTTTCATATATACTATACATGCATAAAATGAAAATGCAACTAAGTTAAAAAGAAAAAATTATACTAGAAAGCAAGTAAATCTAAACTAAGAAAGCAAGTAAAATAAAGATAGATATACCCCCCCACACTTGAAATGAACATTGTCCTCAATGTTTCAAGGAACAACGTCAATCTTGGGGGAGTAAAGAGAAACTTACTAAAATGGTGGTGGTGGTGGAAAGAAATTTTCCCAATGCCTTACTCCATAATCGTAGATGTAATCAACCCTTCCCTGAACATGTTGTACCCGCCCTTCAATATTCTCTTGGAATTGATTGAAGTTTTGATTGAAGTGGTTGAGTTGCTGAAGGATTTGGGTTTGTTGGAGGATTGAGGTTGAATTTGTGGGTTAAAATGGTAGAGGAGTGGGTATTTAAGGTGTATGGGGCGGAGGTATAGAGAGAGTGATGAAGAAGATGAAGTGAATGAGGGAGGAGACGGAGAGAGACGCGTCTTTTGACTGGAACGACGCAACTTTCCAGGCGTTTTGCACGGCCGTGTCAATGGATTTGCACGGCCGCTCCCCCTTGCTGAGTTAACTCATTTTGACTCGATATGAACTGCACAGCCGCTCTATGTCTGCTGCACGTCCGTGCTAACCAATGTTCACCATTTATTATTAATTTTTTTTTTTGAATTGAAACAACCCATCCATTCATGAAGAAATGCACGGTCGAACCAACAGAAGTGTGCGGCCGCTCCACTTGGTTGATTCAATTTAGTTCATCCGCTCCTGAATCCACGACCGCTCCAACACTGTTCATTATATACATATTTTTTATATTCCTACAAAACAGAGTTAGAAAATAATACAATAATAATATATAAAATATAAAAATAAATGATAAAGACAAATATCAAAAAAGTAAACCGTTGTCCCCGGCAACGGCGCCAAAAACTTGTTGGGCTTCTAACCTAACGGTTTATTTAAATTCCGCAAGCGCACGGGCTATTGTAATATAGCGGGTGCAAGTACGAGTCGATCCCACAGAGACAGGGTTTACTTTGGGATGATATTTGTCTATATATAAATATATAGATTAAATGATCGGGGGAGATAAGAATTTGTAAGAGAAAATACTAGGAAGATATAGAAATTACTCTAACATAAAATGATAGTATTCTTGGGATTGAAAACAAATAAATATGCTTTAGATAAAGGCTTTTATCAAAATAACAAGGATGGTATGCTAGGCCTACACTACTTCGGGTTAAGACAGTAGCGTTTGTATTCTTCACTAATTATGTCCTAACTGTTTGAGATTTCCGTTTATGGTACTCCCGCCCTGTCACAAACGGGCATTCCGGCTTATCTCTAGCTGACCATAATTAGTAAGAATCCATTAAGAACGAAAGTCGACATACTTTCCATTAAAGGAACATCCCTAGGCTGTTGAACTACTTTCGTGATCAATGGAATCCAGTTTCTTTATATGGTTCCGTCAATCGAGATTCTCCGCTAGGTCCTTCTCTCAATTGACTAGGATTCCACAAATATAAACGTCTTCATATTTGCAGGCAATTTAAGAATAATATAAAGGAATTGTTTTAAGATAAAAGTGCCAAGTTCAAGGATGATACGCTAAGTGGTGCTAACTAGCACACGCATTTTAAAACTTATCGGCCTTTCTCTCGAGGGTCCGGCTTAGTGTAATCCCGTTCGTCACGCGGGAAATCCGATTCACCTTTCGAGGGTACCGTATAAATCAAAATCCAATAAGTTATCAATCTCACGTATTTTCCACTAAAGGATCATCCCTAGGTCTTTAAATCACTTTCCGTGATTTATTGACCTAGTTCAATTCTTAGAGTTCCGCTAATCGAGATTCTCCGCTAGGTCCTTCTCTCGATTAACTGAGGCCCTACAATTAAGAACGTCTCCCTAATTGCAAGTAGTTAAGATTACTAAGAAGAGAATTGAAATGACAAGTAAGAGAAGCATGAATATAAATAATTGAGTTTCCGACTCCGAGAAATGGAGGATTACTCAAACCATTGAAATAATGAAAGAAGTAAGTAAGAAATAGAGATAAGGAAAGAGATACTTATTCATAAAAAAGAGAGACAATGGCTGGAAAATAACCCTTGTATTGCATTCACCATCTTCAAGAGTATACAAGACTTGTCACGAATCATCGATACACCTTGAACATTGTGTATAAATTTCTAGAGTATTTTTCTATACATTCTAAGTATAATATGATCCTTTCTGGATGTGTTTTTGACTATTTTCGGATGTTCTAAACTGAGTACAAGGGGTCTTTTTATAATGGGGAGGAAACTCTTCAAGAAGGTGCCTCCAAAAGGTGCCTTTCAAATCTGCAGACGCGACCTGCACGGCCGAGTCAAGGGAGTTGCACGGTCGTGCTCTTTTGGCGCCAATTTTGAATTTTGATTTGGACATCTTGCAAGGCCGCTCCATTCTAAGCTGCATGGCCGCTCCATGCTCTGAGACCAAAAATGGCCTGAAAATGGCCTTGTGCACGGCCGCTCTATTTTGGCTGCACGGCCGTGCCATTTGATTTCTGGATTTCTGAGTTTGATTTGTTTGTTGCTCTGCCATGCCTTTGCATCAAAAGGTGCCTTAAGTTTTCTTGATCATAAAAAGACTCCAAAACCTGTCTAAAATGTATAAAACATACCAAAAAGCGTAAAATCTAATAAATATGAAAAAGGAACTAAAATGTATCTAAAATGAGATAAAAATGGTAATTAAACTGTGTAAAAGTATATAAAAAGTAAGGATAAATGACTATATAATAGTCACTTATCACCTCTTCGATTGGCTCTAATACCAATTGATGTGAAACCGACCAAGGATCGAATTGAAGACGTCCCAATTCGAACAATAGACCATAGACTTTAGAAACAAACAAGGAAAAGAAAAGATAGATGAGCCTCCCTTGAACCGCTATTCTCAATTGATTAGGAGCATTGGGGTGCAATCGAAACCCGCTAGACACGATTGTCTATGAACCTTGACCACGGAACGACCCAAGCCCGCGACTCTCAAGCTTGATAAGTTCGAAGATTGAGACTCTATCTCAAGAAATCTCAGAAATCCTCATGGAATTATGAATGGAAAAACTCCAATTTTGTATATCAATCAAGTTACAATCCAATACATAAGATGGCCTTTATATAGGCTAGAAACAAACATACTAAACCCTAAAATTTGTTTAAAATCAAATCCCAAAGAAATAGGATGAAAACCTACTTTAAACCACTTAAAATCACGAAAATGCAGCAAAAACATCAAATTTAGAAAAGGGTTACGGACGCGGCCACGCCTCATGTTTGGATCGAGGGCTTTACGGCAAAAATCCACTGGACGACTTTAGGCGCGAGCCAAGGAGCGAGTGCTCCATGTCTGTAGAACTTTTTTGGACAAATTTCGTGCTTCTTTGACCCTGCAACACGCAAACGAACATTTTTTCTTGTAGGATAATCACAAGCGGAATGTATCAATCCTTTCGTTGGACAAAAAGTCTCCTTGGTAGAAGAATTAAAATTTTCTCTCTCTAAAATTTCTCTCTAGACCTAGGGTTTCTTCCTATCTAGGGTTTCGGTGGCTATGCCACCTGATCAGTCGTCCGGTGTACCCCCGCCGGATCCCATTAACCAGGGCACGATTTCTTCATCTGGTCCCAATGGAGGGCCAACGACTCTTCCCAAGATCTCATATACGGCGGTAGTTACACAGAGTGCAAAGGCCACGGCATGTGTTAACCCTAACAAGGTGATGGCGTTGCGTGATCTTCCTTTTCCTCCTCGAACTCCGATTACTGTCGATAGCAAGCCTGGTTGCCTGTTCACTTCAATAGAAATAGAGGCTGCTGAGAAATCCTTTGCTAACACCATTATTTTGAAGTTCTCTGTAGGATGGCCCCCTCTCCATGCTATTAAGGATCATATTGCTAGGTTTTGGCAGTTAACAGGGCACTTTGTTGTGGGTTTGTTAGATCCACGTCATGTGATGGTGCATTTGTCATCTAATGAGGATATGGTTAGGGCTCTCTCCAAGGAATCCCATATGATAGAGAATTGCATGTTTCGTTCGTTTCGATGGTCGTCGGATTTTACATTCAGGAAGGATTGTCCAATGGTTGCTGTTTGGGTTCAGCTTCCTCATTTGCCTTTACCTTATTTTCATCCAGCCTATTTGCAATGCATTGGCAATTCGTTTGGTAGGTTCTTACGTGCGGATGATCGTACTTTGGCTCTTTCACAGACCATGCATGCCCGCATTTGTGTGGAAGTGGATGTTTCTGTAGAACTACCTGATAGCATTTGGATTGGCACTACTAGAGAATGTGGGTTTTAGCAGTCTTTAGTGTTTGAAGGTAATATTGCTTATTGCGAAGGTTGTGGTCTGCTTGGGCATATTGAGGATGATTGTCGGAAGAAGCGACGTGGTAGTGGTAAATTGTTGAAGAAGGTGGAGACTCCATCAGAAAATAAAGACAATGGGCATGAGGGGTTTCGGGGCCAGGATGGTTTTGATGCGAGCAAGGCTAAGCAGCGCACTATGGCGCAGCATTGGGTTCAAAGAAAAGTGGTTAAGGAGCCTACGGTGGGCGCGACATCGAAGGCTAAGGATACTATGTGAAGAGTGACAGATACGGAGATTATTGATATTATGGATGATGATGTGATGACTTCTCACGAGGTGCTTAATAATGGTATTGAAGAAACTGTGTTGCTAAAGGCAGATTGTGATGCTGTTGGATATGCGCACAACGGTGAGGATAAAAAGCCCAGTTCTGTGGTTGCTGAAGCTGGGGGTGAGCAAAAGATTGAGGGATTTTCTGGAGATCGGATTCTTGGGGAGACCATGCAATAGACTACTGGACAGAATGACCAAGACTATTGTGGTCTGAATATGCAGCAGACTGTCGTGCAAGAGGTTGATGGTATAAATGTGCAGCAGCCTGTTGTAGTCGAAGGAACTGGCATGCCGACTATTTCTAATTCATTTGCTGCTTTGGAGGGGCTCCAGAATGATATTCAGGATGCTTCTCAGGAAGATTGGGGAGAGATGTTACAGACTCATAAGACTCGATACAGAAAGGCTCATTCTATGGATAGTTTCAAACTAGAAATTCCAGGATCCTTGGCTCGTTCGTCTTCGATATCAGCTTTGGGTAAGGTTTCAATTAGGCCTGATTTTCAGAAATTTATAAAAAAAAAGCGCACTGCTGTGAGGCTGAAATCACATAAACGTGTTACTAGGGCGGCTGGTAAGGCCCAGGCTACTTCTGCTTAATTGTTTCTAATGTCGTTTATAATCTGGAATGCTAGAGGGGTGGGAAATAAAGATACGGTGGATTATCTTAAAACTTTGATGAAACAGCATAACCCCATGCTTTGTGTGATTCTTGAGCCTAAAATTCAAGGTGTTCGTCTTAGTAAAATAGCTCAGAAGTTGAAGTTTAAATTTTTTTTGCATGCTAATCCTGTTAATATGCATATTTGGCTTTTATGGGATGAGTGTCTGCATGTGACGCTTGTGGCGGCATCTAATCAGTATATTACAGTTCATTTACAGTATGGGGAGAAGCTTTCTGCGATTGCATCTTTTATTTATGCAAAATACACCCGTGAGGACAGGATGGAGCTATGGAATGATTTATTAGATTTTTCTTTGCATACTTGTGATCCATGGTTTATTGGGGGAGATTTCAATACCATTTCTCTTTCTACCGAAAAGTTAGGTGGGGCTCCGTATGATGCTAATAGTATGCAAGACTTTAATGGTTTTATTCATCAGGCAGGGTTGACTGATGCGGGGTTTGAAGATAGTACGTATACTTGGTGTAATAATCAAGATGGGGTTGAGAGGATTTGGGAGCGCCTGGATAGGGTTCTTGTTAATGGCAGATATAAAGCGTTGTATTCGAACTTAAAGGTTACGCACCTGAGTAGGATTTGCTCAGACCATTCTCCGCTGTTAGTTGAGCTTTCTGATGATACTAAACTGAGAGGTTTTTTTCGTTTTCAACGCATGTGATTAGATCACCCAGATTTTAAAGATTTTGTGGGAACTCAATGGGCTAGACTGGTTACTGGTTCTGCTATGGAAGTTCTTTTCCGAAAGCTGCAGCTGTTAAGAGGGGAGTTGAAACATTGGAATTGGAATATGTTTGGCCATGTTCAGCGCAAACTTGCTTTTTTTCAGGATAGTGTGTTGAGGTTGGAGTTTAATTTACAACATAATTGGAATGATAGAGTGTCTATTCAACTGGAGGAAGTCAGGCGTCAAGTGGCTCAACTTATTAAATGGGATGAGGAAATGAGTCAACAGCAAGCTAGAATTTCTTGGCTTAATGATGGTGAGCGTAATACTGCTTTTTTCCATGCAAGTATTAGAGAAATGGCCTGTATGAATAAGGTTCGTATTCAGTTATCGGATGGAGTTTGGTGTGAGGATAATAAACAGATTGGAGATTTAGCTGTTTAGCATTTTTTTGAGCTGTTTACTTCCAGAAGTCCGAGGATGGATGATTCCTTATTTGCTAATGTTGAGGTTAAAATAGGGGATCAGAACAATCATATGTTATCTCAAATTCCACCGGAGGAGGAGATTTGGGAGGCCATTAGGAGCTTGAATCCTAATAGTGCTCCTGGCACAGATGGCTTTACAGGGTGGTTCTTTCAGGGTTGCTGGGATATCATTAAATTGGAGGTTGTTGTATTTAGTTTAGATTTGCTTGAATCCATAACCTAAGTCTAAGAACAAGGTGACTAATGGGCCTGCGTGTCTGTTAGTGTGGCAACTTGATCTTAGGCATAGCTTGAAAAGCTTAGGGTTGCCTTTCTTTATAAGACTTGAAGTAAAATAGCCTATAGGACATCGGAAGTTCTCTACAGTATAGGCAGACTTTGAATCAGCAATTCTTTCTTTGGAGATCGGACAAGCTCATGCCTGTCAAGCTTCATCAACAATGTTTGAAGATCCAAGAACATCCGATAGAGATCTGCCGAAGATGTGCCTTAAATTAAAAGACCTCATTAAATGCAATACAATGTTAACCTGCAACTCTCATTTAATGAAGGTTTCCATTCTCGGTAAATACTCAGAAAAGGACATTCCTCCTGCAAGCGCAGACCGCCTATTTTTGGCAAAAATTCAGAAGACAGACTGCAATTTACTGAACAGCCTATCAGGAGTCAACAACCAGATTAGAGCATTAATTGCTCTTAAATTCAAAATTAGAAGATCTCCAACGGCTCCAAGCTTCCTTCTGCATATAAAAGAAGACTTCATTGCTGCATTCAATACTCTTCATCAACCTCAATTCTGAATCTTCATATTCTTCAAGTTCTTAAAAGCTTAAACGTCTTATCTGTACTTAGTCATTGAAGAGCTTCACACTTAGACGTCCAGTCCATTAAAGCTCTTCATTGATTGCAACACCTAGCTTTTCATAGCTCACGAGAATTGTATCTTATTGATATCAATTCTCCCACACAAACACTTGGTCAACAAAATTTTTGTACACAATCCATTAGAGATTTAGTTTGTAAAATATCTAGTGGAAAAACTTAGTACACGATTTTCAAATCCAAAGTTGACCACTTTGGTTGTGGACGTAGCACTTATTTATAAGTGTGAACCATATTAAATTCTCTGTCTACTTGTGTGTGTGATTGTGAATTGTGTACGCTGCCTTAAATTTCCAGATTTCCAAACTGTTGAGAACTGCTGATCTTGACCTGTGAAGATCAGCCATTCTCAACTTGTCCTATACTTCACAAGTCTTCCGCCTGCAAATATTTTCAAACTAAAAGTGAAGTACATTTTTGAATCAATTTTCAAAATTTGGACATAGGCTATTCAACCCCCCTTCTAGCCTATCTTGAGCAACCTTGGACCTAACAATTGGTATCAGAGCTTAACTCTCTGAAAACTTGTTTTTCCGAGATTAACCTCTTGAGAGATTAAAGATCATGGCTGCTCACCAAATGTTGGAAACATCAAATGTGAACCATTGTCCTGTCTTGTATGAAGTTCACTTTGACATCTGGAAAGATAAAGTCAAAAGACATATGAACTCAATTGATAAACGTTTGTGGAAATATGTCACAGATGGACCCAGAATTCCAATGAAGCCTAATACACTGGCCACGGTAGATCCAACTGCAGAACCTGAAGTACCAAAGCCAGAAGAAGAGTGGGATGATGAAGACAGGAAGAATGATGCACTGGATGGAAGAGCCATCAACATTATTACCAGCTGTGTTGACATAAGCACTTATCAGCAGATTATCAACCTGGACACAGCAAAGGAAATGTGGGAAGCCATCCTTGAATATCTTGAAGGTGATGGTAAGACAAAGAACAACAAACTATACACCTGTATCCAGAAGTTTGACTCTTTCAAGAAAGATCCCAAAGAGTCTCTACGAAGCGCCTACGACAGATTTTATGAGGTAGTTAACTCTTGCTACTCCTTAGGAAAGAAGTATGAAAAGAAAGAAATAAACATGAGATTTTTAAATGCACTAGGCAGTTTATGGCATGTAAAAATTACTGCCATGAAAGAGTCAAAGGATTTGAACAAATTGACTCTTAGAAACCTTTATGCTAGTCTATCAGTCTATGAGCTTGAAATTCAACAAGCTCAAGAGATGGAAAAGAGCTTGAAAAACTTGTCATTGCCAGCCATGTCTACTGAACCTTCATGTTCAACACCTGATGAAACCCCATCTATATCTTCTAGTGATGGTGATGATATTCTTTCTGACGAAGCATTTGCTATGTTTGTGAAGAAATATCAACGTTTTAAAAGGTTTCATAAATCATCATCACATAGGCTGTCTTCTCACAAAACTGCAGTTCCTCATAAAACAGCTGCTCAACCTAAAAGCTTTGCTCCTTATAAATCAGGAGACTATCAAAAAGAAAATGAGCTTGTCTGTTTCAATTGTAGGAAACCAGGCCACTTTGCCTCACAATGTCCAAAGCCGAAATATGAATTTTATAAGAAACGTCCCGAATCTAAATTTCAAAAACAGAAAGGGATGGTGGCTGAAGACATTGATGAAAGCAATCTGCCTACATGGTGTGACGACACGATGAAGAGGACTCCTATGACTTTGCTGAAGAAGCAAACATATGCCTTATGGCCAGGGAGTCACCTCATGATTCAGTTAGGTCACTACCATTTCAGCAAGATGATAGTGATGATGATGATGAGCTCAATGACCCATCAAAGGGAGAGCTTATTAAAGCAAACAACGATATCTTTGGAAGAGTTTTTAAAATTTAAACGCCTATGTTAAATTAGCCAAGAAGCATGAACTAGGCGTCTCGAGAAATCAACCTTGATGTCTAAGATCAAAGATCTTGATAGACAGAAGTGAAAGAATCAAATTGCTAAAAGAGAACAAAGCTTTGATGAAAAAGTAGACTTTCTACTTGAACATGTCAAGAAAATAAATTCGAGAAAGATGATCGCAAAAGGTTGTCAATACTTGGAATAATTCTAAAGGAAACTTTGATACCATTCTTTCAAACCAAAAATGTCTTGATGACAAAGCGGTATAGGTTTCCAAAGTGAGTTCAATGTAGGAAGTTCTTCGGTTCTCAAAAGAATGAGACATCGAAGTGATTCTTTGAAGAATCGGTGTAGAAGTTTCTTATGACCAGCGAGTCTCCTAAAAGGCAAGGACTTGGTTTCAACAAAGTTCCTTTTGTTTATCCCAAAAATACAAAAGTCAAGTCCAAAGGAAAGCAATCTGCCAGCAATGACTCTGCTAATAGAAAGTCTGAGCATCTTAAACCTGCTATTAGTCACTCTAAGAAATCAGGGATGACTAGTGGCAAGTCAAAGAATTCTCAACTCAAGCCTATTAAATTTGTCAAAGGCAGGACTGCTGATCCCAACACTGCCGGTAAAAGGCTTAAAGGAGTTGAGCCTATAAATGCAAGATCTTTTGATAAAAGGTCTACTTATGGTAAACCTAACATCAACAAGAAAAGGCATTATCAGCCTAAATCCTATAGGCCAGTTATCAGCACAAAAGTCACTCCAAAGCTGGCGATAATAAGAAGCCTCAAAAGAAATCATCACTCATGTTGAAGGTTTTCACAAATGCTCTTTTTGCAAAGGCCATGGTCATAAGTTTCATGAATGCCTTCTGAGATTCACACCTAAATCTAGATTTACTCCTTCAAAGGTTAAACAGGTGTGGGTCCGAAAAGGCTGCTAACCTTGTGGACCCTAAAAATAAAAGGGGACCATATTCTTAAATGTCCATATTTCAGGAATGCTTTATGGTCGTCAATGAAGAAGAGAAAGATCTATGGTATTTAGACAGTGGATGCTCTAAGCACATGACTGGTGATCCAAATCTTCTCTCAAATATTGTTGAAGCAAAGGGTCCCTCAGTTATTTTTGGAGATAATTCAAAAGGGAAGACTATTGGATATGGAAGCATAATCAGAGGCAACCTCTCCATCAGCAAAGTCTCTCTGGTCAAAGGTTTAAAGCACAATCTGCTGAGCATATCACAATTCTGTGATAAAGGTCTAACCTGTCAGTTCTCCTCAAGTCACTGTCTCATAAAGGACAATGAGACATGTTCAACTATCCTGACAGGATTCAGAAAAGGGAATGTCTATGCTGTTGACCTTAATGCTGTTGGAAGAAAGTCAAATCTATGCTTGGTTGCAAGATCATCAACTGACAACAGCTGGCTATGGCATAAAAGGCTTAGTCATCTCAATTTCAAATATGTGGAGAAGCTATCAAAGGAAAATCTAGTTGTTGGTTTGCCTAAAATATCGACTGAATCACACAGTCTCTGGAAAGCATGTCAACTAGGCAAACTACACAAATCTTCTTTCAAAAGCAAGCCTTGCCTGTCAACATCAAGACCTCTGCAACTGTTGCATATGGATTTGTTTGGACCCGTAACTACTACAAGTCTTGGTGGTAGCAAGTATACACTTGTGGTAGTTGATGATTACTCAAGATTTACTTGGGTAGAGATGATGTCCTCCAAAGATGAAGCATATGACATCATTACTGAACTCTTCAGAAGACTACAGACTCAAAAGCTGGATGATATCTCTGATGTCAGATCAGACAATGGAACAGAGTTCAAGAATAATGGTGTTGCCAAATATTGTGATGACCATGGAATTGGTCACAACTTCTCTGCAGTTGGCACACCACAACAAAATGGAGTTGCTGAAAGGAAGAACAGAACTCTCATTGAAGCTGGAAAGACAATGATTGCTGAAGCCAAACTACCTATGTATTTCTGGGCAGAAGCGGTGAATACTGCCTGTTTCACACAAAACAGGTCTATCATAAACAAATTTCATAACAAAACTCCATATGAAATATGGAGAGGCAGAGCTCCCAACATTGGATTCTTTAAAATATTTGGTTGTAAATGCTATGTTCTTTACAATGGTAGAGAACATAGAGGTAAATTTGAATCCAAAAGTGATGAAGGAATTTTTCTGGGATATGCTAAATTTTCAAAAGCTTATAGAGTTTACAATAAAACTTCACTTAGAGTTGTTGAATCTGTACATGTTTCTTTTGATGAATTTGATTTTATTGGGCCACATTTGGCTCCTAAGGCTACTAATGATTCTGATGAGTATGAGACAGGTACAGAACAGCCAAATCCCAAATCTGATGATCCTCCTTCTTCACAAGATCATCCAAGAGTCAACTTGATAGAATCCTCAAATGAGCCTCAAAATGAGAACTCTGAAAACCCTGAATCCACTTTGCCTTCCACACCAGAAGTCATACAACCTTCCTTGGAATTAACTTATCCTTCAGAAAACCAAGCTTCAGACACCTCCTCTTCTCAAGAACCAAACTCTACTGATGCAACAATAAGACAAGTTCAACCCGCAGAAGTTAGAGAAGTAAAAGATCATCCTATCACTCAAATCATTGGAGATCTCAATGCTGGTGTTCAGACAAGACAAGCCTCAAGGAATGAATGCATGTATTCTACTGCATTTGTATCTAATATTGAACCCAAGAAGATTGATGATGCTCTGGAAGATCCAAGATGGGTGGAAGCTATGCAAGAAGAGCTAAACCAATTTGATAGATGCCAAGTCTGGTCACTTGTTCCAAGACCAAAAGGACAAGCTGTTATTGGTACAAAGTGGGTTTTCAGAAATAAGATGGATGAAAATGGCAACATTACCAGAAATAAGGCAAGATTTGTAGCCCAAGGATATAGACAGGAGGAGGGTATTGACTATGATGAAACATTTGCTCCTGTTGCAAGACTAGAGGCTATTAGATTATTCTTGGCCTATGCCTCGTACAAGGAATTCAAAGTATATCAAATGGATGTGAAGAGTGCATTTCTGAATGGAGAACTTCAAGAAGAAGTCTATGTAGAACAACCTCCTGGCTTCATAAATTGTTCAAGAAGAGAAGATGTCTACAAGCTGAGGAAAGCCCTTTATGGACTCAAACAAGCTCCAAGAGCCTGGTATGAGACCCTTTCAAAGTTCTTGACATCTCAAGGCTTTGTAAGAGGTCAAATTGACACTACTCTTTTCATTATGAAGTATAAAGGTCATTCCTTACTTGTTCAAATTTATGTTGATGATATTATCTTTGGCTCTACTAATGAAAATCTTTACAAAAGGTTTGAAAAGCTTATGCAGAGTAAATTTGAAATGAGCATGATGGGAGAACTCAATTTTTTCCTTGGTCTTCAAATTCAACAAAGTTCAAATGGTATCTTCATCAGTCAAGCCAAATATGCAAAGGATGTTATCAAGAAATTTGGTCTTGAGATTGCAAACAGCTTCAGCACTCCTATGGCTACTAACTGCCATCTTGATAAAGATGAAAAGGGAAAGAAAGTGGACATGACTCTCTATAGAGGCATGATTGGTTCACTTTTATATTTAACGCTAGTAGGCGATATCATGTTTCTTTGTTTGTGTTTGTGCTAGATTTCAAGCTGATCCAAAAGAGTCTCACCTACAAGCAGTCAAAAGAATCATCAGATATTTGATAGATACTCCCAATTTAGGAATCTGGTACCCTAGAGATTCATCCTTTAATCTTATGGGCTATTCTGATGCTGATTTTGCTGCATGTAAGGTTGACAGGAAAAGCACAAGTGGAACATGTCAATTCTTAGGAAATAGACTTGTCTCATGGGCCAGCAAGAAGCAAACCTCTGTTTCAACTTCTACAACTGAGGCAGAATACATAGCTGCTGGTAGCTGCTGCTCACAATTGCTGTGGATCAAACATCAACTTGTTGACTATGAGATCAAGACTGCTGATTGTCCTATAATGTGCGATAACACATGAGCAATTTCAGTTTCGCAAAATCCTGTCATGCACTCCAAGACAAAGCACATTGATGTAAGATATCACTTTCTTAAGGACCATGTGGAAAAAGGTAACATCAACATGCAATATGTGCCAACAGAGAATCAGGTAGCAGACATTCTCACAAAACCACTTGATTCAACCAGGTTTGCTTATTTAAGAGGAGAGCTTGGAATGCTTAACCTCAATTCTTAATCTATCTTGTAAATTTCTCAAGTTATTTAAACTACTGCTTTAGAACTGCCTATGTAATCAACCGATCACAACACTTCCAAATATATAGACAACCTTGAGTAAGTATCTATCTTCATATCGGCAGTCTTCTATAAAATAGGCAGACCCAAGAGCGTAATATGAACAGTCACCTTGTAAGTCATAAATGCGGACTTCAAAAATTATCAAATACTATTTATTAACCTGTCAGAAGTACAAAAAGGCGAATGATACAGTATTTCTTCACATTTTTCAAAAACCGCCATTTGCTAGTTTTCAAAAACCTCTCGACTGCCAATCTGCAATCTTCCCAAATCCTCTCAAATCTTCAAATTTCTCTTGTTCTCAAGCAAACATCATCAATGGTAATGATTTCTACACCTTCTAATTCATTTAAATCAAGTTTTATGGTTTGCATTAACCTAATTTGTGTAATTTCGAACTGTACGTCATTGATGAACTGTGAAATCTTGAAATTGGTGTTTGAATCTTGTTTATGTAGCATAAAATTGTGATTTCAGATTTCTGTGATATTATGTCTTCAGCTTATGCAATTCTGTTTACTTAAAAGTGACAAAATCGGTAGATATTTTGAAACCCAGTTCATGAACTGTTCTTGTCGTTTGTCATCATACACATATGTTTTGGGTTTTAATCTGAACAATACCTGTTTGTGTTAATATCGGCTGATTACATGTATTGGATGTTTTATGCATACCTTCCTATATCCATGTGCTGTTCTCATAACCACCAACTGTATAGGCAAGGACTAAATCTTCCAAGGCTACCGACACAACTTCATCCTCTGCATCTGCTAAGCCATCTAGGGCTAAACAGGCTGCAAATCTTCCACTAAGAATTCTCCCCAGGTCAAGTTATCACCCTGGGATGACAATCGATAGAGACTCTATCATAAGCACAACTGCTGGCGATGCCCTGCTTAAGGATCTGACAGAATGTGGGCTTCTTCCCCTGTTCCAACTTAATGATACCCACTACAGCAATGCTTTAGCTGAGGAATTTTACACTCGAATGATCCTGCCTCCTCCTCCAGCTAATGCCCATGAGCCGGTCAACCTAAGCTATATCAAGGGCTACATCAGAGGCCACTACATCAAATTGACCTATAAAGATATTGGAGCAATCCTTGAACTGCCTATTGAAGGCAAACTGGACTTGACCGATGCTGAATCGACGCTTGCTTGGGAGATGATGAGAGGATCTGCTCAACCTGAAAGATTCTCTGAGATGTCAAGGAACCTCTTTCCTGAAAACGCCTATCACATCAGTCATCTGCTCGATAAGAGCATTCTCTTCAAGAATGGCGCAAGGGACATTTTTACATCTCAGCAGCTACTATGGAGCAAAGCTGTAATTCTTCGAAAGCAACTTAACTGGGCCAAAATCATCTTCTCAATGCTATCCCAGAGTGTTGCTGATGTTCAAGCTCAACCCTCTATGCGACGACCTTTCGTAAGGGTCATCAATGTCATTCTTCGCAGATTTGAAGAGATCGATGAAAAGGTTATCACTGACGACCTCATCAAGGTGTCTAACACCTACGTCTTCACAGTCAACAACGTCACCCGTTACCGGGATGATATGGCCAAAAGATCAACCATTGCTGCTGCTGCTGCTGCTTCTTCTACTACTGGCACCTCTACCCAAGCCAGCAAGGGTAAACGGAAGGTCACATGTTCTGAAACCGAGCTATCTGCTGAGGAGAAGCCTAAACCTATAGGGGCTGAACTTCCTGAGAACTTTGATCTCAGCAAACTCGACCATGATCCCTATGAGCCAGCTGAGTCCCCTTCCAAAAAGTCCAAACATTCTTCTTCTCTCACTCCAAGACTCAAGCAAAATCGCAAGTCTCGAACAAAATCCGAGGTTGAAAAGGATACCTCCACATTCCAACCCGCCAACCTGTCCAACCCCAAGTCTCGACAGAATCTTCAATCTACCGATGAATCCTTTGGTCTACCCAAAGTTACATCTACCGCTCCCCCCACACAAACAATTTCAAACCAAGCCGATCCTTCTCCTGCTGTTCCTCCACCTGCAGTTTCAACAGAAACTACACCCTCTCCAACTTCTGCCTCCTCTACTCATACACGACGTTTTAAAAAGAGTGCCAAGAAGAACGTGCATTTTGCTGAAGCCACTGATCCCTCTTCGCCTCCATCCTCACCTACTCACTCTCCCCCTTCTTCCCCAACTCTGCCCACAAATACCTCCACTTCACCTACTTCTTCCCTTTCTCATTCTACATCTCTTCAAACTACACCCATCCATAAGCCTTCCACCTCACCATCCTTCCCAACTAATCAGCCATCTTCAAAGCGTTCTCTCTCTCCTTCCTCTGACCAGCCTCCTTCCAAACGCATCAAACCAAATCCCTACAGTCAACTTCATCCTGAGGTTCAGGATCTGCTGTCCTTCTGAGATAGCAGACCTAAACCCAACCCTGCCGATTCTGACCCAATCCTTTCTCTCCTTGACTATCCCAAGAGAATTTCCTGTCAGCCGATGTCTGCAGGTGAAATTATCTTTCAATGGGGTGCTTTCTATGAACCCCTTCCTCCAGCCTGGTCCCAGCAATTCTTCTCTCACAACTCCGCGGTGCAAGATCTCATGATCTTCAACCAATGGGTTGCCATTCACAAGGACCTTGGCCTTCCACTTCTAACCAAATCTAATATCACTCCCTTTCTCTCTTTGCCAAAACCCCCAGTCTTCACCTTAATTTGCTACCCCTCTATCCTACTTCAGCCTGTGGTCCACGACTTCATTGATGTCATAACCACCTATCTGGGCTTTAATCCCCTTATTCCCTTTCTCTTCCGCTCACCTCATCCTATCTCTATTCCTACTCCTTTCTTTATTGGTCGTCTACGGACTCGATCCCCTAAACCTCTCGTCCTTACCACCTATCCATCCCTTCGTCTGACCTACCCTAGCCATTTCCAACCCTCTCCCAGCCATATTTCTCTATCCTCCTCCAGCGACTCTCCAACATCCTCCAACCACTCCCAGTCCTCTACCAGCCTTCCTGCAACCAGCCATCCTGACCCCTCAGCTGGTCCGTCCTCTCCTCCAGCTAGTCCTCCTGACTCTTCTGATACGTACCCTGCTGAGGCGGTTCATAAATTCTTGAAAGAATTTGAGGTCATCTCTGTCGACCTCACCAAGGCCCTGCACCAGCTTTCTGCCGATCAGTCTCATATCACCCATGTCCAGGCTGAATGTCTAACCGAAGTCCTGAAAATCTCCAAAAATGCTGAGAATGCATTCAATACCTGCAGACAATCCATCTCTGCCAGCCAAGATGCTTTAAACAGCCATATCTCAGCCTCTCACTCAAAACTCTCTGCTATTTTCACAGAGAATTGGGTGAATATATCCAAAGGTTTGCGTCAGATAATTGATCTTTTTGACACCGGCTTTAAGGGTATGCTTGCTTCTCAGCGCATCGCCAATCGCTCCGTCCACACCTCAGTGCGTACAACGCGCAGGCTTACCGGGCGACACTTAGCATTCTATAGCAAAGAACGCCACGCTACTGACAGGCGTCTGGCCTTTATTGAAAAGTCGCTTGCGTCCATGAAGGAGGAGATGAGCAGAATAAACAATTCTCAGCTGCTTGAATTTCATGAAAGATACACACTTGTCAGGAACAAAAACGAAAATCTCTCCTCCAAATTGGCAAACACCAAGGAGGAGCTAGCAAGGGCAAAAGAAGAGATTGCAAAACTTAAGAGAGCTGTTGACTCAAAATGGACATCAAGATGGACATCAAGAGACCATGACCGGACATCTAGAGACCCTGACCAACCTTCATCAGGCAAGGGCAAAGGTCAAATTTTAGGTCAAACTTCTTCAAGGTTTTCTTCACGGACTGGCCGTTACTATTAAGACTCTTTCATTTAATATTTTTGTTAAAACTTTGTGAATTAAACTTCCTGTTTAATTAGCAACGTTTTTTTAAATTTACATGCTTTTCTATGATCTGCTTATTATGGGAATGCATGAAGATTAAACCACGGGTTTAAAGACATACCTTATATTGCCCATCTTGCATGTCTTTAAATCTAGTCAAATTACAAATGTCTTATGCTTAAAATTTCATACTTGTTAACACTTTGTAATTCTTGAAAACACTGACCCCTTGTGTAAAGTTCATCTAGGGCATGCTTACTTAATAAAATAAATCTAACAAGCATGTTATTACTAGACTTGAATATGGTCAGCTGATATTGTTTTCATTAAGATCATGGACTCAAGCAAATAGGAGGAGATTGTTGTATTTAGTTTAGATTTGCTTGAATCCATAACCTAAGTCTAAGAACAAAGTGACTAATGGGCCTGCGTGTCTGTTAGTGTGGCAACTTGATCTTAGGCATAGCTTGAAAAGCTTAGGGTTGCCTTTCTTTATAAGACTTGAAATAAAATAGCCTATAGGACATCGGAAGTTCTCTACAGTATAGGCAGACTTTGAATCAGCAATTCTTTCTTTGGAGATCGGACAAGCTCATGCCTGTCAAGCTTCATCAACAATGTTTGAAGATCCAAGAACATCCGATAGAGATCTGCCGAAGATGTGCCTTAAATTAAATGACCTCATTAAATGCAATACAACGTTAACCTGCAACTCTCATTTAATGAAGGTTTCCATTCTCGGCAAATACTCAGAAAAGGACATTCCTCCTGCAAGCGCAGACCGCCTATTTTTGGCAAAAATTCAGAAGACAGCGCAATTTCTTGAACGACCTATCGAGTCAACAACCGATTAGAGCATTAATTGCTCTTAAATTCAAAATTAGAAGATCTCCAACGGCTCCAAGCTTCCTTCTGCATATAAAAGAAGACTTCATTGCTGCATTCAATACTCTTCATCAACCTCAATTCTGAATCTTCATATTCTTCAAGTTCTTAAAAGCTTAAACGTCTTATCTGTACTTAGTCATTGAAGAGCTTCACACTTAGACGTCCAGTCCATTAAAGCTCTTCATTGATTGCAACACCTAGCTTTTCATAGCTCACGAGAATTGTATCTTATTGATATCAATTCTCCCACACAAACACTTGGTCAACAAAATTTTTGTACACAATCCATTAGAGATTTAGTTTGTAAAATATCTAGTGGAAAAACTTAGTACACGATTTTCAAATCCAAAGTTGACCACTTTGGTTGTGGACGTAGCACTTATTTATAAGTGTGAACCATATTAAATTCTCTGTCTACTAGTGTGTGTGATTGTGAATTGTGTACGCTGCCTTAAATTTCCAGATTTCCAAACTGTTGAGAACTGCTGATCTTGACCTGTGAAGATCAGCCATTCTCAACTTGTCCTATACTTCACAAGTCTTCCGCCTGCAAATATTTTCAAACTAAAAGTGAAGTACATTTTTGAATCAATTTTCAAAATTTGGACATAGGCTATTCAACCCCCCCCTTCTAGCCTATCTTGAGCAACCTTGGACCTAACAGAGGTTATTGCGGCGGTTCAGGAGTTCTTTTTGGGAGGGGATATTCATCAGGGTTTATCTGCTACAGCTGTGGTTTTAATTCCAAAAATAGATCGACCGACAGGCCTTGGAGATTTGATACCGATCAGTTTGTGTAATTTTGCTAGTAAGATAATTTCGCGCATTGTTGCTTCTCGCCTTGCTCAGTTCTTGCCTGATATTATCTCTCTCGAGCAGTCGGGGTTTGTTAAAGGTAGAAACATTCAGGAGAATATCGTTCTAGCTCATGAGTTAGTTTCTCAGATTGACAGGAAACTACGTGGTGGGAATGTTGTTTTTAAGTTCGATATGTCTAAGGCCTATGACAGATTAGAGTGGGACTTTCTTCTAAAGGCTCTCCGAGCCTTTGGCTTTGATGACGGTAAATGTGGTTTGATTGCAAGGCTGCTGAATAATGTGTGGTATTCTTTTCGCATAAATGGGGATAGTTTTGGCTTTTTTAAATCTACTCGAGGGGTTCGACAAGGTGACCCTCTTTCCCCTCTTCTGTTCATTATTGCACATGAAGTTCTGTCTCTCAACCTTAAAAAGGCTATAAATGATTGAGCTATCTACCCGTATAATCATGGTAGAAGGGGTTTGGTCATTTCTCATTTACTTTATGCCGATGATATGTTGTTATTTAGCAATGCTGGTAAATCTTCCATCTTAGGTTTGAGAAAGGTTTTTAAGGAATATGAGGAAGCTTCGGGTCAGTTGATCAATTTGGAGAAGAGTGGTTTTTATGTTTCTAGTAGGTGTTCTCGGAACAAGATTCAACTTATTTCGCGGTGGTCAGGATGTCTCCAACGTCATTTTCCAATGAAATATTTGGGCATCCCTCTTTTTAAAGGGCGTATTAAGAGATCATATTTTGAGGATGTGGAGCATAGGATTCTTAAGCGTGTTAATGGATGGAAATCTCGGTTGCTATCTTTTGGGGCAAGGATTGTGTTGCTTAAATCTATTCTTAGTAGCATTCCGATCTATACTCTTGCAGCGATTGCAGTCCCTAAAGTTGTTATTCAACATATTGAGAGGACAATGGCTAATTTTTTATGGAGCATAAATGGGTGTCGTAGATCTCATTGGGTGAGTTGGGAGGTGGTCTGCCGTCCTTTACAGGAAGGGGGATTGGGTCTTCGATCTCTCTCGCAAGTTATGGACTCGTTACATGCTAAGATGACTTGGAGTGCTATTCAGGGTCAAAGTCTTTAGGCCAGATTTGTTTCAAGCAAATATAAACAGTTTGATGGTTTTATTTTGTCGGTTTCGGTGTCTCGAAGTTGGCGGGCTGTTATGAAGCAAATGCCTACTGTTTTGGAGAACTCTAGATGGATTGTTGGGAGAGGAGAGATTTCTTTCTGGGGTGCGAACTGGTGCGGTGCGTTGCTGGAAGGACCTAGGCCAGTTGACATGGGTTTATCAGTCAGCATTGCTGTGGCGCATGCTGATCAATTTCTGGACCTGCTGCTGCAACAGCTCTAGGAAGTTTTTCGAGCCGTTTCTTGTGTTGATCAGGAGGATAGGGTGATTTGTACGTTAACCAATTCGGGAGACTTCTCTTCAGCAGCCTATTGGAATTTAATTCGCAGCAGGTGGCCTTCTTTGGGTTGGGCTAAGCGTGTTTGGCAACCTTGGATCCCTACCAAGGTTAGTGGTTTTGCTTGGAAGCATTTTCATGGTGCAATTCTGGTTGATCTAGCTTTGCAAAGGAAGGGAGTTTCAATTGTCTCTAAATGTGTTTGTTACTTGAATCATTCAAATTGTGAATCTATTTCCCACTTATTTTTGCATTCTGATATAGCAAAAGGTATTTGGGAAAAGTTTGCTACTCCTTTTGGTAAGATTCATCATTTTGTTAATATGCAACATCTCTTCGATAGTTGGGTTGGTAACTCTACTGTTTCTAATCAATTCGGTGCGGTTTTCCTTGGTATTTTTTTGTTTGGTTGTTGGGAGATTTGGAAAGCAAGATGTTCAGCGATTTTTGACAGTGTTCCGATGTGTTTGGATAAGACTTTTAGAAGCATCCTTCGAGATTTTCAAGGAATGCTGGTGGTCTTTCGTCCTAAATCTAACTTTAATAGGGTAGCTCAAATTGGTATGGAAACTCTCCATTTACCGATTGCTGCTCATGTTCCGAGGATTGGCCGTTGGTTAAGGTGGGGTCCTTCAACATCTCATTAGTTTAAACTTAATACAGACGGCTCTTCAATTGATGGATTGTGTTCGGGAGGGGGTATTATTCGGGACTGTGAGGGCGGTTTTGTGCGAGCCTTTTCTAATTTCTATGGGCAAGGGAGTAATATGAGGGCTAAAATTTTAGCGCTTCGGGACGGTTTGCTAATGTGTAGATCTCTTCAGATGCAGTTGGTCTTGGTTGAGTCAGATTCTTCAGTTGCTGTTATGGTTATTAAAAATAAGCAAAATCCTCCTTGGATGTACGTATACGATCTTCGTCGGTGTCGAGAGCTTCTGGGTAGCTTTCATATTGAACATGTGTTTCGCCAACAGAATCATACAGTTGATAGACTTGCTGCGAATGCTCACAATCATAGGAGTCTGTAGACTTATTGGACACAAGAGGATCTCCCTCGAGAGGTTTTGTAGCATTCAGGCATGATTTTTTGGGTTTCTATTGTTATAGGAAATAGTTTTTTTTTCTGTATCTTTTCTTTTCGAGGTAAGACTCCTTTGCCCTCCCATTTATAAGGGCCAGGCTGGTTGTCCCCCTCATGTTTGTAATCTCTTTTTGCTTAATAAAATCTTGCAGGGTGCCGCCCCTGTTTTTTAAAAAAAATAATAATAAAATTTCTTCTTGTCTTGGACATCCTTGCTTATTGTTTTGGCCTTGATTTCTTCCATGAGCATTGTGCCATGCCATGTAGTTGCATTTAGTAACTTATTGAGTTTTGACTCACCCCGTTTGTTGTTTAAATGTTTTTCTTTAGATCCAAGCCAGCCAGGGAGTTCACAGTGAGACCAGAAAGGGTTCACGTTAGCTTGCAGGTCGTCCGCGTTTGGTAGCTCGAGAATCTTGTTTCTAGCTAGTTATTTTCTTTTGGTAAGGACGAACGGTTTGTGAAGTTATGTAAAGTTTACTATGGGTAGTACTTCTTCGATGTTGTTTTGTATATTCTTTTGGTAGCCGACGAATGTATGTCGCGCTCATGTATAGTCTTGTTGTTAAGATAGTTTCTTTCCCGAGCAAGTTGTAGCTCACGGTTTATGTTTGTTATTCCAGCATGTTGCCGCTAATGTTGTTGTTGTTGTAGTTCTTTTATTTTTCCAAGTTTTAGACTTGTGGTTTTAGTTTTTGGGTTTCGGCTGTAGTTTCGCCGAAGACTCCTTTTTATTAAATCAGGTTTGGTCAGTTGTGTTTTGTCGTAAGTGTGGGTGGTTACGCTATGTGCTTTTCCTGTTTGTGTTGTTTTTGACAACTCGACCTTGGGATTTCGTATAGAGATCTGGGTCGGGGCGTCACAGTTGGTATTAGAGCTTACGTTAGCTATTCGCCAGGATATGTTCCATGGCCTAGGTGGGTATCGTTTTATTGTTGAGATCTTAACGTTAAGTGTTGTGTGTAGGTTAGGATGGTAGAAATTAAGCACAGAGTGAGTACTAGTAGGGTTGGTATGTGTCCGAGAAAGTGTGACGAGAGAGAAGAGAATATTCACATTCAGTCTAATGACCCTCTAGATCCGAATCAGAATGATCAGAATGAAGTTCTCAATCATATGTATCAAAGACTATCACAGATATTAACTGAGATAGCACAGCGAAGTATTGTTGGGAGCAGGACCTCAGCTGGAGGGTAGAGGACCGCAACCAGAGGTGAGAATACGACAGCTAGATATTGCAACATCACAGCCTAATGTTGGAGTACTACTACAGAGAACAAGACATGAAAACAATACCACTATCCTTGAGAAGTTCTTGAAGATGAAACCCCAAAGTTTCTATGGAGAACCCGATGCTACTAAAGCAGAGTTATGGTTAGAACGCATTGAGAAGATCCTTACAGCTATAGGTTGCACTGCGGAAGAAAAGGTTACTTTGGTAGTGTTTAAACTAGAAGGTGCAGCTGAACATTGGTGGCAGATGTTACAGGAGAGCTGGGAACGACAGAGGATACCTCATGTGTGGGTGAATTTCTTGAAGGAATTCAAGACACAGTTCATTCTAACAGTGGTTCGAGAAAGGAAACAGATGGAATTCATTACTTTGGAACAAGGTAGTATGACCGTGGCTCAGTACTCAACCAAGTTCTCAGAATTGGCGCGTTACTGTAGTCACTTGGACCCTATTAAAGCGAGGAAGGCACAAAGGTTTGTTAAAGGTCTGAGGACTGAATATCGAGAACAGTTACTTTCATTACAGTTTACTGATTACCGTAGCGCCGTGGATCGTGCTTATGCGATAGAGGGAGACATTGAGGAACATAAGGGAAGAGGAAATATGAGTAATTCACAACAATCTTCACAATATCATGGACGAGAACAGAATTCTGGTAATAGGGGTAACTACAACAATAATAATAACCGCAAGGGAAGTTAGGAAAGAAAACGATCCGGTGGGCAAAGTAATAATAGCATGTCTGCTCCAAGTCAGTAGGGTGGTCTATTGATATGTAGTTATTGTTCGAGGCCGGGATATTCGGAGGATAGGTGTTGGAGTAAGATAAAGGGCCAATGTTATTATTGTGGGGAGGCAGGTCATTTAAGGAAATATTGTCTTAAACCGAGGGGTAACCAGTCAGGAAGTGGCAACCAACAATTGAGTGGGACCAAGAGAGATAGCAACGGTAGACCTAAGGTTCTAGGTCGTGTGTTTGAGCTTGATCAGCGTGGAGTGCCGGAGTCTACCTCGGTGTTAGGAGGTATTCTATCTATATTATTATGAGTACACGTATTAAGGTAGCTCATGATTGATGCATTCATATATTGCATTGTGTGATTGGAAACTAGTGTAATTTGTTTCCTAGTTTTATCTTGTGATTGAGGGAGATACCCCAATAAAGGATTGAATTGTTGTTATTGATATGATAAGTTTGTGATAGACCAATAGGTAATCATATACTGCATTGTAGTTGTGTGTCTTACCTTTACATGGTTTGAAAGTGTAAAAAGTTGTGATATACGAGTTAGTAACTATACGTTATATGTCAACTTTGTGGTTATGCCTATACATGATATTTATGAGATACACGATACAGATTGTTAATGTGTGTATGCCATGCATTGGTTGTGTACCATCATGAGGTGATTATGTTCTTCCCTGTGACAAATATGCTTGGGTTGTGTTAATATGATTGTTATTAGCATGCATATCATTTCTGTTCGGAAAGTTAGTATACTGTTACCACATGATTGAGTTGAGTATTTGGGTTCATGTTATGGTTGTGAATGAAACTACAACAGAGTTAGAGGATTTTTCTACCTTATGAGAGTGTCCAGAAATGTTTGCAGTTGATTACATTATATGTTATCTAAAATGGGGATTTGAACATGTATTGAGTTGATACCAGGGAATCAAAGAACCTAGGGGATCACCATGAATTGGATTAGTGATTGATGGATTTCTTAAACCATGTGTGTAAGTCTTACTTGGAGTGTTTTGTAAAGGTGTCATTAATGATATGTATATTCACTTTTAGTTTTAATACGAAGTGAACCTTAAAAGAAGAATTGAGTTGTGACCTTAATCAGAATGGAGAATAATAGCTTCTGCATCGAAGAATTGATATGGTATAAGTGGAATTAATCTATTTACCGACTTAGAGTTCATTGCGATAGTGTTGACATACTTGAGTTGGAATACTACTATTGTGAAGTTAAGCTCACGTTACGTACGGATTCAAATATTTGAAGCTTCTATTCTCACAATATGAATAGAATATGAGACATTGTCGATAAGCGGAAAGACTTAAAGATCTTAACTATGTACCTTCTACTAATTAATGGAGTTTAACATGGTAACTGGTGTATTGAAGATTGAAGATTTACCAATTACAATGAGACTATCTTATATATGTTGAGATTGTTATACATTATAGACTATGATGGATTGATTAACCATGTGATCATGTACTACCAATGGCGAAGATATGCGTATCAAATAAATTACACCCTTGTAGATATGAGACATTGGGAGACTACATTAAACACCGCAAGAACTATACTCAAAGAGGAATCCAAGAATTTCTCCAAGTGTTCATCTTGACTTGCTATATGTTTGAGAGAATGATTATTAAACAACTCTAAATTGATGGAACGCCGTTACATTGTTGTGATAGATATTCTTTGGAAGTTGTCTTATAAAAGTGTGTCCATGGAATTGTTCGATGAGATTCTTGTGAGTGACCTTATGCAATCGAGAATGTACATTGGGAAACATGATATGATTATAAAGGAAATATCCTTAGCTTAACGATGGATCCGAACTGAATTTAGGGACTAAATTCTTTTAAGGGGGAGAGGATGTAATACCCTCAGTCCTTCCTTTGTGTGTTAGATTAATCTTAATACATTGCTATCATGTTTGACATACTTGTAGGTTCATTGGGGAGGCATGTTGCATGATTATACATTTATTTCATGTCTTTTGTGTGCCTTGAAGTGTACATTAATCCTTGTGGTCATGTGAGTTCGTGATGTGTTGCATTTAGGGTTACGTTATGTGATGTTTATATTGAGTTCCGAAGTTGTTTCGAACTTGGTTTTGGGTTGGGTTCATATTGGTATCATTTAGGAACACTTTGGAAACCCTTTTGTGTCATTTTTGGAGCCCAGGTCGCGGCCTAGCGCACCCCAGGCGCGCCCTACTGCGTACACGACCCGAAGTTTGACAAAAATCAGAAAATAGACCAAAGTTCAGCCAGGCCGCGCGCCCTAGCGCGCGTACGGACAGATTTTACCACTTGTAGTAATTTGGCCATAACTTTGTGTAGAAAACTTGGATTTTCAAACCATTTGATACTGTGTAAACTAGATTCAAAGAGCTTTCCAACCATACCTTATTTGCAATTTTTTAACTTTTAGATCATCCTAGACACATCTTTGAAGTTGACTAAAAATCAGGCCTATTTTGTACAAGACAAGCCTCTTCCAAACTTTGCAATTTTGACTCTTTTGACCCTTGGACCCTAGGCTGATTATGTTGTACCTTGGTTTGACCCTTTGACTAGCCTAATAAGTTACTCCCAAGTCTATGAGAGAATTCATTTCACCATTTCTTCATTTCTTCTTCCATGAAAGCTTGAGAACTTAAGTGTGGGAGATAAAGGTGAGAATAGTGTGTGTAGTTCATATTTCAACATCCAACCATTGGATCCTCCATGCAAGGCCACCAAAGTGTTGCTAAAGACTAGGAGACTTCATTACAAAGCCTTTATTATGAATTTGTTAGCTTGATTGTCTTCTTTGGTGGTAAGTTACTAAACTCCCTATGTATGTTAGAATTTTTTACATGTATGAACATTTATGAACATGCATGACTTGTGTTGTTGTTGAATTCATGTCTAAACGTTAGGATGATGTGAATAACATGGTATTATATGAAATACTTCGTTTGGATGGTTTAAATGTGTAGAGATGGTTATCAACCAAGGAAGTGAACTAGTGAACAAGTTTGGGACATTAGATGGTGAAATTGCATATAGCAATTATACCCAATTTTATGAACTTTAAGGAATGACACCAAAAGTGGATTTTTGGGAAGATTATAATTCTCCGAATCACAAGTAAAAGTACTACGAAAATTAGAGTTCGTTTGATATGGATTTCGGTCCTCCGAGTATTTGATACTGGTATGTTAGAGAATTGTAAATTAGCTCTAAAGTTGTGTTTTAAGATTTTGAACAATATGTTTGATGATTATATGTTGTAGAATAATATAATCTACGTGATATTTGTCAAGTTCACTAGTTTTGAACTTGACGGTTATTTGCATAAGTTGAGTAAGAATACCTACTTGTGTGTTGTGTAAGTCCAGCTGGCGTCGTCGTTGTTAATGTTATGGTGGGACGACCTATAGTCTTTACAAATCAATGTTTGTGATCGCTATAAGTCGTCATACCGGAGTTCACACACCCCTCTTCTGTTGGCCACAGTTGAGAAGTAGCCCCACTGTTGTAGCAATACGCATGACTTTGGCTTGCTAGTAGAACTCGATAGGTTTATCGGGGACGTCGATACTACGTACACGGGTATTGAGGACACATGGTTATTTTGTGTATTGTAGGAGCAACGCAAAGACGAAGAAAGAGAAATGATATCCTTTTATAATGTGGTTTATTTACAAGCACTTACGTGATAATCAAGGTGCTATGTGAGATATGTTATTTGTATATCAAGGATGATGATATATGTGGTTGTGGTATGTAAAAGTTATTACCATGTTCAGATTTCAGCTTGAGCATTGTGCCATGCCATGTAGTTGCATTTACCCCATTTGTTGTTTAAATGTTTTTCCTTAGATCCAAGCCAACCAGGGAGTTCACGGTGAGACCAAAAAGGGTTCACGTTAGCTTACAGGTCGTCCGCGTTTGGTGGCTTGAGAATCTTGTTTCTAGCTAGTTATTTTCTTTTAGTAAGGATGAACGCTTTGTGAAGTTATGTAAAGTTTACTATAGGTAGTACTTCTTCGATGTTGTTTTGTATATTCTTTTGGTAGCCAACGTATGTATGTCGCGCTCATGTATAGTCTTGTTGTTTAGATAGTTTCTTTCCCGAGCAAGTTATAGCTCGCGGTTTATGTTCGTTATTCTAGCATGTTACGACCGATGTTGTTGTTGTTGTAGTTGTTTTGTTTTTCCAAGTTTTAGACTTGTGGTTTTAGTTGTTGGATTTCGGCTGTAGTTTTGCCGAAGACTCGTTTTTATTAAATCAGGTTTTTTCAGTTGGGTTTTGTCGTAAGTACGGATGGTTACGCCACGTGCTTTTCCTGTTTGGGTATCGTTGTGTTGTTTTTGACGACTCAACCTTGGGATTTCGTATAGAGATCCGGGTCAGGGCGTCACAATGACAATTGCAATTCTTTTAGATTATAGTTTCTTTGGGCTAATTTCTAAAGTGAGAAACAATTTCACAATGAAAGTACGAATAGAAACGAAAAAAACCAATGGATGAGTATATGATATGGATGACAAGATGATGGTATGTGATATGTTTGATTAAGGTTCCAGCAATTTTCAATGAGAGCAATTCAATAACCTACTAAGACTTTTCTAAACCCTAACTAATAAATTTCGAACCCCCCCTTTTGATTATTTATTTATTTTTTTGTAATCAGTTTCTAGCCCTTTTGAATAGCTTAATTCAATTATTTTTTTTACGGGGCAATCTCTTCGTTTTCTTCTTTTTTTTTTTTTTTTTTTTACTTTCAGGATTGAAGAAAAAAGTTTTAACACACAAATTACTAAAACACAATTTTGCTGGAAGGTATTCTTATGGAGAACGAAGAATTTATGAATTCAGTGAAATAATGATAGATTTGAAGAACAATGGAATTCAATGAAAAATGTTTAAAACAAAGTTTGATAGGTTACCTCTTCGATTGGCTCTAATACCAATTGTTGTGAAACCGACCAAGGATCAAATTGAAGACGTCCCAATTCGAACAATAGACCATGGACTTTAGAAACAAACAAGGAAAAGAAAAGATAGATGAGCCTCCCTTGAACCGCTAATCTCAATTGATTAGGAACATTGGGGTGCAATCGAAACCCGCTAGACACAATTGTCTATGAACCTTGACCACGGAACGCCTCAAGCCCGCGACTCTCAAGCTTGATAAGTTCAAAAATTGAGACTCTATCTCAAGAAATCTCAGAAATCCTCACAGAATTATGAATGGAAAAACTCCAATTTTGTATATCAATCAAGTTATCAATCCAATACATAAGATGGCCTTTATATAGGCTAGAAACAAACATACTAAACCCTAAAAGTTGTTTAAAATCAAATCCCAAAGAAATAGGATGTAAACCTACTTTAAACCACTTAAAATCACGAAAATGCAGCAAAAACATCAAATTTAGAAAAGGGTTACGGACGCGGCCACGCCTTATGTTTGGATCGAGGGCTTTACGGCAAAAATCCACTGGACGGCTTTAGCGCGAGCCAAGGAGCGAGCGCTCCGTGTCTATAGAACTTTCTTGGACAAATTTCGTGCTTCTTTGACCCTACAACACGCAAACGAACATTTCTTCTTGTCTTGGACATCCTTGCTTATTCTTTTGGCCTTGATTTCTTCCATGAGCGACATTAGGGAGTCTCGAATGTTCTTAGCTCGTGCTCTAGTCATAGGCCTTTCATTTACGCTCAATGGATCACGAACATGGGTTTCTTGACTCGAGCCTTTCTTTCCATTATCTTCATCACATAAACAAGTATTGCTCAGTTCCGTTTATGGACTGGATCATAAGGAATCCGTGTATGACATGAGACACATGAGTAGTTGCACCAAAATCTAACCACCATGTATTATTAGGTACTTCTATAAGGTTTGATTCAAAACATGCATAAATACTATGCATACCTTTCTTTTCGAACCATTTCCTCCTTTTAGGGCAATCTTTATTTACGTGCCCTTCTTTATTGCATAAGTAACATTTAACCTTTTTCTGGATTCAACCCTCATTATTTTTCATTGGGGCCTTGTCCTTTTTTCTTGTTCCTCATACCTGGTTTGGCCTTGTTGATGTTATTTCCATTATAGACTATGAGGTTGATAGAGTGATCACTTATCTTCTTTAATCTCTCTTCCTCATGCACTAACATGGCCTTAAGTTCATTTTGTAAACTTTAATTGGAAAATCATGCTACTTTAATTTCTTGAATTAATAACCATAATCTATAATGCCCTAAAATATTGGAACACATAATAATCACTAAACATATAATTCTAGGAACATGAATTTAAGTACTAACCTTGATCCATGCTTTACTTGAAGTTGAAGACTTTGATGTAGGAATTTTCTTCCTCCTTACCTTTACTCTAATCCCTTCTTAATGGTGAGAAGAAAACCCTAGGCCTTTTCTCTAACCCTTTTCTCTTTTCTCTCTTTTGACAACTTTTCTTAGAGACGTGAAAAGAAAACCTAAAAGTTTTTTTTATTATTATGGTTTGCAACTTTAAGTCTTTTTTATAAGCAAAAGAATAGGGAATCATTTACCTTTTATAATTTCCAAAACCTTTAATAATATTTTATTCCCATTAAACCATCAAAGTGGACCCTTAATATTAAAACTCAATTAAATATTAAGTCATGTGGGACACTTTTATTTCAAATAATCCAACATTCTCCCACTTGGCCCATATGACGACTTGAGAATTAGATAACAACTTTAAGTGCGCAATGTTATTATATCCTCAATAATGTCAATTTCGACTTTTCTTTAATTAAGTTAAAACTGACTGGATCATGGCGGTCACACATCATTCTATCAACATGATCCCTTCCATGTATCACAAGATAAATTTAACTTAAAATTTAATCATAATGAGGTGAACCATAAGCCTCAACCATACAGTCTTCCTAATAAGACTGAACTACCATAATACATTAAAACAATGAAATGTAAGTAAGCATAAAACATATCCATAAATGATATCAAAGTGTCATAATATAAGGAGCAAATAACTGTTATGCATACGTATACACATTCAAACTATCATGCTAACATAGACTTATCAATAATACACATCCTTTCGACATGTCCATGAAATGTCTTAAGTGGTAACCCCTTTATTAATGGATCCGCTACCACAAGATCGATGCTAATATGCTCAACATACACTCTATGTTTCTGCACTTCTTCTTTGACCGACAAGTACTTCAATTCCATTTGCTTAGCACCTTTAGAGTATTGTCGTTCTTTGAGAAGAAGACTGCTGTGGAATTATCACAATAAATTCTCAGCGGCTTGGCTATACAATCAACAATTCCAAGTCCTGAAATAATGTTCCGCTACCACAATCCATGAACAATGGCCTCAAAGCATGCCACATATTCAGCCTCCATAGTAAAAGCAACAATGACAGACTGCTTTCCACTTCTCCATGATTTCGCTCCTCTAGTTAGAAGGAACAAATAACCGAATGTTGACTTTCTTGTGTCAACACAGCTGACATAATCTGAATCTGGATATCTTATAATCTCGAGGTGATTAGACCTTCTATACATGAGCATGTGTTCCTTGGTGCCTTGTAAATATCGAAGGATTTTCTTTGCAGCTTTTCAGTGATCTATACTAGGATTACTTTGATACCGGCCTAGCATTCCAACAACGAAGCTGATATCAGACCGAATACAAGTTTATGCTTACATTAAGCTCCCAACCACTGATGTATAGGTAATCAAATTCATTTCCTTTCGTTCCAAATCTTTTGGACATTGCATTTGACTGAAAATTTTGCCTTTCTATATTGGAACAATTCCTGCTAAACAATTTTTCAATTTGAATCTCTCTAAGACCTTATTGATGTAAGCTTTCTAAGACAGTCCCAACATTCAATGTGACCTATCACAGAATATTTTTATTCCTATCACACATAATGTCTCACCTAAATCTTTCATTTCAAAGTTCTTAGAAAGAAATTACTTTACATTACATAACATCCCAACGTCATTAGCAGCAAGTAAAATATCATCAACATACAATACCAATATTACGAACTAGCTTCCACTAATCTTCATATAGATACACCAATCAATGGTGTTTTCTGTGAAACCATAAGAAGTAATGGTATCATTTAGAAACTAAACTTTACTTATCTGTGGTCACGAACTCTTCAGGTTGATCCATATAAACCTCCTCTTCCAATTCACCATTTAGAAAAGCAGTTTTAACATTCCATTTGGTGAAGCTCCAAATTATAATGAGCCGCCAAAGCCATAACAGTTCTTAAAGAGTCCTTTTTAGATATCGAGGAAAAGGTCTCTTTTTAGTCAATGCCATCCTTTTGTGTATAGCCCTTTGTAACAAGTCTGGCCTTATACCTTTCAATGTTTCCATTCGAGTCACGTTTAGTCTTAAAGATCTATTTACAACCAACTCTTTTGGAATCTTTAGGAAACTCTACTAAGTCCCAAAATCGATTGTCTTACATGGATTTAATTTCTTCTTTCATAACATTTATCCACATTTCTAAATTGTTACCATTCATCGCTTGACCAAATAAGATTGGATCATCATCAATGCTAAAGTAACATTCATGCTCAAGATTATACACAACATAGTCATCAGAAATAGCAGGTCTTTTCTGCCTTATAGACCGTCTCAAAGCTATTTCCTCTTGTGGTTCAATAATCTTTTGCACGACAGTAACAGGTTCATTTAATTTATTGTATTTTCATTTAGTGAGGTTTCGACATTAACTTCTTGTTCCGGTATATTGCGAGACTGTGATACAACAATAGGAACAACAACTTCTGAAGGAATATCGGGTACAGGCATTTCAACCTGAATTTCCTTAATGTCAACTTTTCGTGGTTCCCCACTCCCACTGACTAAGCCATTCTCAATGAACCGAGCATTACCTGACTCAACGATTCTCGGACGATGGTTAGGACAATAAAATCTATACCCCTTTGACTTTTCAGGATAGCCAATGAAATAACCACTGACTGTCCTAGCATCAAGTTTCTTTACTTGTGGGCTATACAACCTTATTTCCGCTGGGAAACCCCAAACAAGAAGATGTCTCAAACTCAGTTTCCTACCTGTCCACAAATCATAAGGTGTCTTAGGAACTGCTGTGAGCGCCCCGATCCGCAGATCGCTCTTCCAGGCTTTTTTCGCTCTGGACTCCCTCTATGATATTGTGATAAATGCGTAAAACACATTTATATTGAAAACAGAGTCGCTACCCTCGCTTATAAAGTAAACGAGATAAAAACTAGGATTGTGGGTTTGGGGGCTAAGTTACGATTTTGAATGGTTTTACGCACCCAACTCGCCCTTTCGATCTCTCATGATTGCATGCTCATATTTAATTATTGTGTGTTTGTTATCTTATGTGACTGGAGAAAATGCATCATGGAGATTTATTTTTCCGTTTAGGATATAAAGTGTATATATGTTTTATTTATCACAAAATAAATAAAATGACTATAATATATACTTTAAATTTAATAAGTATAATACATGTATTTATATATTAAATGTATCAAAATAAATATATACACATTTACAAATAAAATGTATTTATTCACATATCAAAAATGGATAAATAAAATAACGAACAGAAGGGATTACCTTCTGTCGTTACAGTATTCGGGCCAAGTTCTAGGCCATTGTGTTATATTTGATCAAGCTAGTTGTAGACACCCAGAATTCGTACTCCACATTATACGAATTATCCTGTAAATTAATAATTATTTATTTATAAATGAACTAACACTTGTTTCTATGATTATTTCAGGAAACAAAATATTCAACAGGACTAGCAACGTCCGACAAATACAAACGACTTCAGTTAGATTAACATCAAGGGTCAAATCTGAAGATACAAAGCTTACAGGGTGCAAAACATAAACGAAGATGATTCCAAGGTTGAAAAGCAAAAGGAACAACTTCAAGGCAAAAAAATTAAATAAAATTGATGGGGCACCTGAAGCATATAGAATGAAAGATGAAGATTCTAAGTGTAAATTCAGGATTTTGGTGCGCTGAAACCATATTTGGTGCGCTGATACACCGAAACACGGTTTGGTGCGCGAACACCATGCGAGGTGCACCGCTCTCCAAACCATCTATGCCTCACAAGTCAAGCCACCCGGCTGCTAAAGAATTTGGTGCACAAACGAAGCTTCGTATATTGCTTGGCCCCGAGAGTATCATCAAAATATCTCTCCATCCTTCACCTATAAATATAGACTCTCAGCTCTTTCTCAACAGACCAACACACACAACAGAACACCAACAACAACACCAACACCAACACACCATCAACACTCTCAGCTCTCTCTCACTCACTGAAAGAAAGAAAAAGAAAAGAAAGAAAAGCTCTCTGCTCTCTCTCTTGCTCTCCCTCAGCCCGAGAAAACAAACCGTTCTCTCCCTAGATAAAATTTCACACACACATACACAGCAAACACACACACAAACACACAGTATTTTTCGAACACACCCAATATCAAAACGTAAGTTTTCCTTTCCTCGTATCAGTAGCAGTAGAAGCACAATGGTCAGACTACGAACTAGCTTGATCCAAGATAACACAATGGCTTAGAACTTGGTCTGAATTCTGTAAAACGACAGAAGGTAATCCCTTCCGATCTTTAGTTTATTTATCAATTTCAAATATGTAAATACGTTAGATAAATTGTGAATGTGTATATTTATTTTGATACATTTGATAAGTAAATAAATGTATTATATTTGAGTTCTGGAGAATTCGCTTTATTTATATAGTTGATATTTTATGTGTATCTATATATATAAATATGTAATATATATATATACTTTTATACTAAAATTTTATTTTAGTTATTTCCGTTAAATATAAATATATATTATTTATTTATTTTGTTTATATTACTATAAATAAAATATGTACATTTTATAACATAAACGGAGATATAAATCTCTGTGATCCGCTTTCTTCAGTCACATAATATAACGAACTCATAGCATATAAACTCGAGCATGCAATCATAAGAGACAGAAAGGGCGAGTTGGGTGCGTAAAACCTTCCCAACTCGTAACTTACCCTCCAAACCCACAATCTCAGTTTTTCTCTCATTTTTTTTTATATAAACGAGGGTCGCGACTCTGTTTTCAATATAAATGTGTTGTGCACATTTATTACATTTTTATTCTAGAGTCCAGAGCAAAAGGCCCAAGAACGATCTGCGGATCAGGGTGCTCACAGTGGCGACTCCGCAGGGGATAATTATTTTTCTTAAAAAGAAAAAGAGTTGGCTAGACTCATACATTTATGCTTTGCATGCTCTTTTATTTTATTTTTATAACATGTTTATATGTTATCCGTTTATTTTATGTTTGTGAATATTTAAATATTACATGTTTTGATTTTGTTACATGTTTTATTTTATTACGTTTTACTTTTATAACTTGTTTAAGTGTTACATGTTTCTTTTATTTTTGTTCGTGTTTTTATATAACATATTTATATATTACATGTTTTATTTGTAACATATTAAATGTTATTTGTTTTATTTGTTACGTGATTATATGTTACGTATATATACTGCTCGTACTAACACTTGCGTATACAAATATATTCATTTGTTCTGGCGATGTCACCAAAATTTATTATTTATAATAATAATTTTTTTATTCATTCTTTGTACTCTCGGGGCTTAAGTCCCACCTTTTGTTATTTTCCTTAAATTGCTAACAAAAAAAAAAAAAAGAGAACTGAAAAATCTTTTAAAAATTTGGAAAAATACAAGTTTTAAAAAAGGTAACATTCTTTGCGATCCATTGAATATTTTCAAACACAAAAAGAAAAATCATTAGCTTTTATAGAGTTGAACTACGGTGACTTGAGCCTCGTTTTGAGGAACGTAGGCAGCCTTCGGGTGCAGTTATGTTTTCAAGAAAATTGAAAAAAAAAAGTTATAAAAAACTTTACATTTTTCATTCTCTTTTAATCTTAGTAATCTTTACCGCTTTAAATTCTTTCATTCATTTATTGGTTTGTACTTTTCTCAGGGCTCCAAACCCTCGAGTTGTGCTTGTGTTTCTTTTCCCATAATTTTCAAATATTAACAAAACACAACCCACATCACATGAATCAGAAAAATTGGACATAAATTGTTTTCATTTCTATACATACTTGTTTCACTTTTTCAATTCATATAATTGCAAAAAAAAGATTCTTAGATACGGTGCACACACGCGCACTCATTTATTCCGAACTGTTGCCAAGCTTCAAACCCTAGTATAGCCACATTGAAATGAAACTGGGTAGATCATGAGCCCAGCATTCTTTCAGTCGACACTATCCCTTTCCGCGCGATTACTAATCGTCCCTCGGGAAGTAAGCCATCCTAACCCTGCATAGCCACGCGTAATTCATGTAGATTTCTAGGACACTTAAAAAAACCGGTTGGTTCTTATTGTCACAAACATACATTTTCATTCCTGTGCATAAAGACAAAAAAATTCAAATCAAAAGAGTCGTTAACCGTCAAAAGAGTCTGTTTGATCACAGCAAAGAAAAAAGATGTTGAGAAATAAACACCGAAAAAATCAAAAAAGATTCATACTCTCCCAAAAAAGAATCATGGTGATCAAAAGGTCGACAAACAAAGTCCTCATGCACATGATTAACAAAGAAGTCAATGACATATACCTAGACAGTTCGGATGGTGGATCTTGAAGAGAATATAGGCCCTTCACCTCAGATCTGTCCAATCTTAGGGAGTCAAAATACAGGTGGAAAAAGAAGGTCCTATATTTTGGCTAGACAATCCACTGTTCTAGGAACGGATCACAAATCAAAACAAAGCATTGTCGCTTGTCCAACCATTTTAGGGTGAGTCGTGTCAAAAGGAAAAGAGGAACAATAATAAATTGTGTTGTACCCAGAAACACTTTTAGAACCTAACTCCTACCCATACCCCCAACCTTTCATAAACTTGGCCTTGATTTAGAAGAGGACTAGCACTGGGAGATTGACAAGAGTACCGAGTTTGAATTCAAAGTCAAGTACAAAAAGTCTATGTTTGAATCAGATAGCCGATCAGGAAGGGAATACTTCTGCGAGACATGACACAGGGGCTCCAAGATATACTCCAACCCCAGTAATGCAACAGTGGATGGATCAGAACATGGAAACCATGATAGCTAGGTTTTTAGCCCTTATTCAAAGTCAAGGGGCTAGCCATAGGACTACACCTGTCTCTGCAGAACCTGTCAACCCATCATCCGTAAGTGTGAATACAATTTTACCCAATCCAAATACATGCCCCACCTACCCGCTTGCCTATTCTCCATACTCACATACATATTTCCCATATCTAAATATTTACCCGTCTTACCCAAACACATTCCCTTCTCAGCCAAATGTCAATCCATCAAACCCAAACATACATCATCAGTCTCAAACTACCACTATTCCAATACCAAAGACCTCTCCTTATCCAAATACCAACACCTCATCTCCATATACCAACATTCTCTTTTCAAACTCAAATGCCTTCCCTTCTAACATGACAAATTCAATTCAAGGTAGTCTACACTTGAATGCAAACAATCATATCCCACAGGATCCAGCTAGGCTTGTCTGCCCATTTGCTATTTATGCACCTCACACTAGAGTGCTAAACATTGCCCCTCCTTACAATACTCCTCAAGTAGGACAGTCTCCCGTAGCAGCAGTTGATATCACTGATACAGGGGTTGTAAGTAAGGCAGAAGTCAGAGAATTAAAAGACATGGTTCTAAAAGTCTTGAACAAAGGCGAGTATACCACACGAGCAATGACACTGCAACCTGCTGCTATCCTACCACCAAAATTCAAAATACCTGATATTGAGAAATCGATGGGACATGTTTCCCTATTGCACATTTGAGGTCTTATGCTTATGCTATGCAGCAGAGAGGTGTAAGCTTTCAGGTGATGGCTTCCGATTTTTACTTAACTCTGATTGGGGCTACGAAATAGTGGTTGATGTCCGTTGATAGCACCACAATTGTTACCCGGGAGAAGCTCGTTGATGAGTTTCAGAAGAGGTACGAAGACAACAACAATTGGGGAAAGAATAGGCAAGACCTTGAGTCATGCACCCAACAGGAAAATGAAACTTTCGCTGACTTCGCCGAAAGATGGAGGAGGAAAGTAGCGCAAGCTCTTGAAAAGCTTGACCCAGTCGAGCAATTGCGCATCGTTTTGAATAATCTTTAGCCTATTTTCTATGAACGAATGCGATACTTGTCATATGCCGACTTCAATGACATCCTTGATGTTAGGTTTCGTATTGATGAAGAAATCTAGGCCGACCTCATACAGGCTCATTCAAGAAGCTCTGATCATCTTGATATGAGCGATCTAGATCACGAGACCTACAATCACATTGTCGATGATGATACAGTTGTCGATGAAGCCTCTTCTAAAAGAGATGACTGAGATCCCAGAAATCAGTAAACAATGGTTGGGAGTGATAGACCCCCAAAAAAATATCCCTTTTGCCTATAGTGTCAATATTTCTTGTGAAGTATGCTCACATGTCTTATATATAATCTTTTCTTCTCAAGTTAATTAGGTCTCTAAAATGAATCTTTTCGATTCTGTCTCGAATATCGAGTCCAGGTCGAATCCTTGTGTGATTTCGTGACCCTTGAGTCTATCTTATCGCTGAATATCCTTTAGATGTCGAGTCATCCCAAATGATGAATTGACTCACCTCAAAAACATGATAAACATTACATGAGTTAATGATGAATCATTTCGAAGTCATGGGTCCGCAAACATTTAAACACACAAATATACGCAGAGTGAGTTGAATGTCTTGACAAAGATCGTCTTCGACCCATTGAGATCGAGTTGTTACCGGCACACTAGGCTGTCACTACACCAAAAGCCTTACATTTAAACCCATCCAAGTCCTGAGCCTTACTCAAAAGCCACACCTACATTAAACTTCATCCAAGTCCCAAGCCTCTCTCAAAGGCCACACCCATTTACCATACATAACCCAGAGGCCTTGTCAACACCAAAATACCCTTACAACCCTCGCTTGCTTGAGAGGTCATCTTCTTGAGTTTGCGCCCCCCCAACAGGGGCTACTCCATCTATATATGGACCAAGAGTGACCATTCACTCGCTCCAATAAGAGAGAACTTTCTTTCATCTTTCTTCATTCTCTTGCAATGCTAACAAAAAAAAGTTGAGAGAGTACCTTAGGCTGAATCCTGAAGGGCAGTCTATGAAAAAAAATAATAATAAATAAAGAGAAAAAAGAGAGGAGCCTCTCATGAGCAATCTTTCTCTATCTCCCTCAATCTATCTTTATCCCTTTCTCTATCTCTCTCAAACAATTGGAGTCTCTCTCTAGCAAAACCAAACAGCCAATCATCAAGACCAAACAGCTAGCCAACCACAAAGGCCAAGCCCTCAACCAAAAAACCAATCTCACATCCAAACCTAAACACTTGACCATTCCACCTAGGACTAGTCGCTATCAACAACTTTGTTTCAATCGGTTATAACATGATCCGAGTCAAGTTGATTGCCAAAAATATATTAAAATACAATGAATACAAAGGAAGGTCCATAATCCACCAATAAAGGAATGTTCGGCGATATAGTGAACTCAAGGTTCTCGAGTCCTCTTGGAGTCGTCTTTTAATTTCTTTGAGCATAGTCTTTCTATACTTTCTTTCATTGAGTCTCCCTGGGGCTTTTTGTAATCCATCTCACATAAACTCCACAATCGAGTCACCCAGGGCATATTATTTAATCTCACTATACCATATTTGAGTCTTCTCACCAAACACAAAACTCGAGTCATTATCACAACTTCTCAATCGAGTATACCGGGGCTTCAACCATTTGATAGAAGATCATTATCTCTATCATAGACAAAAGCCAAACAAGGGGCTGCACCTCTTTTGATCTTCAGATTCGAGATATTTATCACCGACAGCATAATTTGTTCATCTTGTCAAAGACACGAGTGTGGGGCTGCACCAATTTGATCACCGAAGACATGATCATTAAACACCAATCCTATTAGAGGGCACAAATATGGGGCTACACCCTCTTAATCTTTGAGTTCAGGATTTCATCACATATTCGAATTGTAATACCCTAGGCTTACTTATGACCTATGTGCTTGTTTTGTTGCATGTTAACATGTTAGTATGGGTGTTTAAAGTTTGCTTGAATATCATGTTAGATTAAACATGTTTTAATTCTTGTTGCATTTGTTGGTTAATGCATCACACACCTTATAATACATTGTTGAGATGATCATTGTAAGTTATGGTGTTTGTTAGATGTGTTATAAGCGTTGTGTAATCACACCTAGGGTGGCCAAGTGATTGAACCAAGGAAATAGAGATAAATAGAAGTGGGACTGGCCAGTAGGTTTGGCACGGCCGTGCAGCCTTTCTTGGCACAGCCGTGCAGGAGTGACACGGTCGTGCTCTTTTGCTTGACACGGCCGTGCAAGAGTGGCCAGACATTCCAATAAGTTTGGCACGGCCGCGCGCCTTTGTTGACACGGCCGTGTGCCTTTACATGACACGGCTGTGCAAAGCGTACGGACAGCACATTACTGACTTGTAATTTTTGGCTGTTGACCCTTGGACCCTTGGCTAAAAGTGTTGTACTTTGACTTGATCGGTTGACCATATTTAAGTCACCCTTCACCATGAGAGAGACACAATACACTTCATTTTCTTCCTTGAAACCCTAGGGAGTTTGTGTGGGAGATTTAAAATGAGACTAGTGTGTGTGTTCTACCCCTTACCATCCAACCATTGGATCATCCATGCAAGACCACCAAAGTATTGCTTGAGACTAGCGGACTCCATAACCAAGCTTTGATTGTGAATTTGTTGGTTTAATTTTCTACTTTGGAGGTAAGTTACTAAACCCCCTATGTATGTTAGAATTTGTTACATGTATGAATGTTTGTAACCATGCATGACTTGAATTGTTGTTGAATTCATGTTGAAAGGTTATGTTGATAAGAATTACATGTTAATATGTGAAAGACATGGTTTAGTTGGTTGAATTTGTATAGAGATTGATAATCAACAAAGTAGTGAACTCAAGAACATGTTAGAGACTTAAAACGGTAAAAATTGCACATAGCAATTATACCCAATTTTATGAACTTATTGAATTGACACCAAAAGTGGATTTTTGGGAAGATTATAATTCTCCGAATCACTAGTTAAATTCCTACGAAAATTAGAGTCCATTTAATATGGTTTTCAGTCCTCCGAATATTTGATACTAGTATCCTAGAGACTTGTAAAATAGCTCTAAAGTTGTGTTTTGTGACTTTGAACAATATGTTTGATGATTATATGTTGTAGAAAAATATAATCCACATGATGTTTGTCAAGTTCACTACTTTTGAACTTGACGGTTATTTGCATAAGTTGAGTAAGGTCACCTACTTGTGTGTTGTGTAAGTCCAGCTGGCGTCGTTGTTGTTAATGTCATGGTGGGACGACCTATAGTCTTTACGAATGGGATTCGTGATCGCTATAAGTCGCCGTACCGGAGTGCACACACCCCTCTTCTGTTGACCACAGTTGAGAAATAGCCCCACTGTTATAGCAATACGCATGACTTTGGCTTGCTAGTAGAACTCGATGGGATCAGGGACGTCGATACCACATACACAGGTATCGAGGCACATTTGGTTGTTTGTGTATTGCAGGGTTTATTTATAAGCACTTATGTGTTAACCAAAGTGCTATGTGAGTTGAATCAATTGTATATCAAGTATGATGATATATGTTGTGTTGTGGTATATAAATGTTAATGCCATGTTATGTTTATTGATTGAGCATTATGCCATGCCATGTAGATGCATTAGTAACTTACTGTGTCATTATGACTCACCCCGTTATGTGTTTATTTATTTTTCCTTAGATCCAAGTCAACCCAGAAGTTCACGGTGAGATTGAGAAGGGTTCACGCTAGCGTGCAGGTTGTCCGCGTTTGGTAGCTCGAGGGTCTCATTCCTTGATAGTTGTTTTCATTTTGGTAAGGACAACGGATATGTAAAGTTATGTAAACTTTACTTTGGTAGTATTTTTTGTGTTGTAAACAAATATTCTTTTGGTACCCGACATATGTATGTCGTGCTCTTGTATAGTTTCATTTTTAAACAGTTTCTTTGCTGAGCATGTTGTAGCTCGTGGTTATGTTTTGTTCCGGTATGTTGTGGCCGATGTTGTTGTAGTAGTTGTCTTTCCCGAGTTGTAAACTCGTGGTTGTTACTAATTGTTTTCCGGCCTTGTTATCGCCGAATATTGTTCATACTTGTGTTAATCAGGTTATCAGTTGTGTTTTGTCGTAAGTACAGGTGGTTACGCCACGTGCTTTTCTTATTTGATTGTGTCGTGTTGTCGTATTGGCGACCCGACCTTGGGATTTCGTATAGAGATCCGGGTCGGGGCGTCACAGTTGGTATCAGAGCTTATGTTAGCTATTCGCCAGGATAGGTTCCATGGCCTGGGTGGGTATGGTGTTTATTACTGAGATTTTAATGTCGAGTGTTATGTGTAGGTTAAAATGGTGCGGACTAGGTTCGGAGCGAGTACCAGTCGGGTTGGTACGAGTGCCGGCGGGAATGATGGTAGGGATGAAGATGTGAATCGACCACCTAATAACCCTCCTGAACTGAACCATGAGAATCAGAATACAAACATGATAGTTATGATGGGGAGAATGATGGAGTTGATGAATCAGATGACTGAACGCTTGAATGGGGGAGCAACGACTACACCGGAAGTAAAAGCTCCACAACCGGAAGTCGAGATACCACAACCTGAGGTGAGGCCTAGAAATCACACCACTACATTGGAGCGTTTCTTGAAGATGAAACCACGTACCTTTCTGGGTGAGACGGATGCCACGAAGGCTGAACTATGGATTGAACACATAATCAAGATATTTGCAGCTTTGGGTTGCAATGATGATGAGAAAGTCACCCTAGCTGTGTTTAAACTTAAAGGAGCGGCTGAGCATTGGTGGCAGGTACTACAGGGGAGCTGGGACTTACGGGGAGAACCTCACAGTTGGCCCAATTTCTTGAGGGAATTCAAGGCACAATACATTTCGGAGGTAGTTCGGGAAAGAAGGGAAAGGGAGTTTTATGACTTGGAGCAAGGCAGTATGACGGTGGCACAATACTCGGCCAAGTTCACAGAATTGGCTCGATATTGTAGTCACTTAGTTCCTACGGAGGCGAAAAAGGCTCAGAAGTTCATCAAGGGCTTAAAAATAGAATACATGAAACAACTGTTATCTTTACAGCTTGCTGATTATAGGAGTGTGGTGGATAGGGCTTATGGGATTGAAAGTGATATAGAGGAGCACCGGGGGAGAAATTTGAACAACCTTCCGTAGGCATCATAGATCCAAGGGCGAGGACAGTGTTCTGGTAACTGATATAGCGGTGGAAACAACAATCGCAGGGGGAATCAGAGAAGAGGACAATCCGATGGACAACAGGGGTAACAATCTGGTGGGAGGAGTAATAGTACCGCATCTATCCAGGGTCCGCGGGGTACACCACAGATTTGTAACTATTGTTCGAAGCCGGGACATTCAGAAGATAAGTACTGGAGTAAGACAGGAAATTCGGTGAAGAATAGGTCGGGACAATGCTTCAATTGTGGGGAGGTTGGTCACATAAAAAGAGATTGCCCTAAATTGAAGAATAGTTAGGCCGGGAGCGTGTGTGTGCAGTCAAGTGGCACAAAGAGGGATAGTGATAGTAGACCTAAGGTCTAGGGTCGTGTGTTTGTGCTTGATCAGCGCGGTGTGCTAGAGTCAACGTCAGTTATAGGAGGTAGCCTTTTTATCTTCGGTAGTAGAGCTCGAGTTCTTATAGATCCTGGCTCATCGCATTCATATGTTGCATCCCATTTTGTGAACAACTTGTGTGTGTTACCCCAGTCCTTGTCGTTTGTACTTGAGGTGTCTACTCCGTTGGGGGAGCATATGTTGGCTTCGGATGTGTACCGAGCTTGTGATATACTTGTAGGTGATCACACTTTGCATGCTGATTTAGTAGTGTTACCCATACGTGATTTTGATGTGATACTTGGAATGGATTTTTTTTTTTTTAAAAAACAGGGATGTGCATATCATGCTTTAGCAGATTGTCATAGAAAGAAAGTTACTTTTTCTATGCTGGGTGTGCCTGAATTTGTGTTTGTGGGTGATGCTGTTAAGAGTGGTTTACATGTTATATCTGCTTTAAAAGCTAGGAAATTGTTATCGCATGGTTGTGCGGGGTATTTGGCGTGTGTGGTTGATAGGAGTATTGCTACCCCAAAATTGGAAGAAGTCCCTGTGGTTTGTGAATTTTCTGATGTATTCTCTTCTGATTTTGCGTTGCCTCCTGATAGAGAAGTTGAGTTTTGTATTGAATTATTGCCGGGGACTACCTTAATTTCTAAAGCTCTGTATAGAATGGCACCGGCAGAATTGAAAGAATTGAAAGAACAGTTGCAAGAATTGCTTGACAGGGAGTTTATTAAACTGAGTGTATCACCGTGGGGTGCGCCGGTGTTGTTTGTTAGAAAGAAATATGGTACTTTGAGATTGTGTATAGATTATAGGCAATTGAATCAGGTAACAATCAAGAACAAGTACCCTCTACCACACATTGATGATTTGATCGATCAGTTACAGGGGTCAGTGGTGTATTCCAAGCTAGACTTGAGAAGTGGTTATCACTAGTTGAAGGTACGAGCTGAAGATGTTCCTAAAATAGCTTTTCGCACGAGGTATGGTCATTATGAGTTTGTGGTTATGCCATTCGGGTTGACAAATGCACCGGCAGTATTCATGGACTTGATGAATCGGGTGTTCCATGAGTATTTGGATTGTTTTGTGGTAGTGTTCATCGATGACATTCTTGTGTACTCTAAATCTCGGGAAGAACATGCGCAACATCTAAGGTTGGTATTATCAGTCCTTCGGCAGAAGAAGTTATTTGCCAAATTTAGTAAATGTGCTTTTTGGCTCGAAGAAGTATCTTCTCTGGGGCATGTTGTTTCGAAAGATGGGATAGCGGTGGATCCATCAAAGGTAGAAGCGGTAATGAATTGGAAGAGACCAACTTCAGTGACTGAGATCCGAAGTTTCTTGGGTTTAGCGGTTACTATCGGAGGTTTATTGAAGGGGTTTCAAAGATTGCTACTCCTATGGAAAACTTAACAAAGAAGACAACACCGTTTGTTTGGGATGATAAATGCGAGAACAGTTTCCAAGAGTTAAAGCGACGATTGACAACAGCTCCTGTATTGGCATTGCCTTGTGGTGACAATAACTTCATGATTTACAGCGATGCATCTAAGGAAGGTTTGGGTTGTGTGCTTATGCAAAATAGGAAGGTGATCGCATATGCTTCAAGGAAGTTAAAGGATGCGGAACGGAACTATCCTACCCATGATCTAGAATTGGCTGCGATTATATTTGCGTTGAACAAATGGAAACATTATCTCTACGGGGCAAAATTTGAGGTTTTCACGGATCATAAGAGCTTAAAGTACCTTTTCTCGTAAAAAGAATTGAACATGAGACAGCGTCGATGGATGGAGAAGTTAAAGGACCACAATTGCACGATTCTTTACCACCCGGGGAAGGCAAACGTAGTCGCGGATGCTTTGAGTAGGAAAGTGTACATGTCATGTATGATGGTTCGTGAGTGGAAAACATTGGAGGACTTGAGGGATTGAAGTCCTTGGGAGACGGAGCATGGTGTGATCTTTGCGAATGTCCGAGCTACTCCAGTTTTGCTATAACGGATTAAGGAAGCTCAGGTTAGTGACCCGGAGTTTGAGAAGTTGATTGGACAGTTGAATGAAGGTAAGACACTTGACTTTGCGATGAATAGGGATGGTATCTTGACCTTTAGAGGGAGAGTTTGTGTTCCATCGAATGAGATTGTAAAACGACAAGTACTTGATGAAGCTCACAAGGCTAAGTATACCATACATCCAGGAAGTACAAAAATGTATAGGGATTTGAAGAAGCAGTTTTGGTGGAATGGCATGAAACGAGAGATAGTGGAGTATGTATCTAGGTGTTTGACATGTGAACAAGTGAAGGCTGAACATCAAAGACCCGCAGGGTTATTACAACCATTGGAAATCCCGGAATAGAAGTGGGAACATATTACGATGGATTTCGTGACAGGGTTGCCGCGTACTCGTCATGGCTTTGACGCCGTTTGGGTTGTTGTGGAGAGGTTAACTAAATCAGCTCATTTTATACCTATTGCGATGACTTATTCTTTGAACCAGTTGGCGGCATTGTACATTCAAGAGATAGTTAGATTACATGGAGTACCGGTTAGTGTTGTGTCAGATCGGGACCTAAGGTTTACATCGAGATTTTGGGGAGCATTGCAAGAGGCTATGGGAACGAAGTTTAACTTGAGCACGTCTTTTCACCCTCAATCGGATGGGCAATCAGAAAGGTTAATTCAAGTACTCGAAGATATGTTACGTGCGTGTGCAGTAGATTTTAAGGGAAGTTGGGATTCACACTTACCTTTAGCAGAGTTTGCCTACAATAACAGCATCCATGTAAGTATCGAGATGGCACCGTACGAAGCACTTTATGGGCGGAAATGTAGATCGCCGATTTGTTGGGATGAAGTCAGTGAGGCTAAAATTTGGGTTTCAGAGTTGGTGCAACAGTCGGTGGAAAGTGTGAGGATAATTCGGGATAGATTACTTACCGCTCAAAGCCGACAGAAAAGTTATGCGGATAATCGGAGGAGGGATCTTGAGTTCCAAGTGGGTGACTATGTATTCCTTAAAGTATCGCCGCGTAGGGGTACTAAGAGGTTTGGGAAGAGAGGTAAACTATCCCCTCGATACATAGGGCCTTTTGAGATACATGAGAGGGTTGGCACATTGGCTTATTGACTTGCATAGCCACCATCTTTGTCAGAGATTCATAATGTATTCCACATGTCAATGCTTCGAAAGTACATGAAAGATGAGTCACATGTGTTAGAGTACGAAGAGATCACCTTTGAGCCCGATTTGTCGTATGTAGAACAGCCGGTGAGAATTCTCGACAATAAAGAACAAATATTACGAACCAAACGGATTCCTCTTGAAAGGTGTTGTGGAAGAATCACGAGATTGAAGAAGCTACGTGGGAAACTGAGGTTGAGATGCGGGGGAAGTACCCCCATCTATTCGACAATTTTGGTAAGGAATTTAGGGGCTAAATTCTTTTAAGGAGGAGAGGATGTAATACCCTAGGCTTACTTATGACCTATGTGCTTATTTTGTTGCATGTTAACATGTTAGTATAGGTGTTTAAAGTTTGCTTGAATATCATGTTAGATTAAACATGTTTTAATTCTTGTTGCATTTGTTGGTTAATGCATCACACACCTTATAATGCATTGTTGAGACGATCATTGTGAGTTATGGTGTTTGTTAAATGTGTTATAAGCGTTGTGTAATCACACCTAGGGTGGCCAAGTGATTGAACCAAGGAAATAGAGATAAATGGAAGTGGGACTGGCCAGTAGGTTAGGCACGGCCGTGCAGCCTTTCTTGGCACGGCCGTGCGGGAGTGACACGGTCGTGCTCTTTTACTTGACACGGCCATGCAAGAGTGGCCAGACATTCCAGTAAGTTTGGCACGGCCGCACACCTTTGTTGACACGGCCGTGCAAGAATTCCAGTAAGTTTGGCACGGCCGTGTGCCTTTATATGACACGGTCGTGCAAAGCATACGGACAGCACATTACTGACTTATAATTTTTGGCTTTTGACCCTTGGACCCTTGGCTGAAAGTGTTGTACTTTGGCTTCACCTTTTGACCATATTTAAGTCACCCTTCACCATGAGAGAGACATAATACACTTCATTTTCTTCCTTGAAACCCTAGGGAGTTTGTGTGGGAGATTTAAAGTGAGACTAGTATGTGTGTTCTACCCTTTACCATCCAACCATTGGATCATCCACGCAAGACCACCAAAGTATTGCTTGAGACTAGGGGACTCCATAACCAAGCTTTGATTGTGAATTTGTTGGTTTAATTTTCTACTTTGGAGGTAAGTTACTAAACCCCCTATGTATGTAAGAATTTGTTACATGTATGAATGTTTGTAACCATGCATGACTTGAATTGTTGTTGAATTCATGTTGAAAGGTTATGTTGATAAGAATTACATGTTAATATGTGAAAGACATGGTTTAGTTGGTTGAATTTGTGTAGAGATTGATAATCAACAATGTAGTGAACTCAAGAACATGTTAGAGACTTAAAACGGTAAAAATTGCACATAGCAATTATACCCAATTTTATGAAATTATTGAATTGACACCAAAAGTGGATTTTTGGGAAGATTATAATTCTCCGAATCACTAGTTAAATTCCTACAAAAATTAGAGTCCATTTAATATGGGTTTCAGTCCTCCGAATATTTGTTACTAGTATCTTAGAGACCTGTAAAGTAGCTCTAAAGTTGTGTTTTGTGACTTTGAACAATATGTTTGATGATTATATGTTGTAGAAAAATATAATCCATATGATGTTTGTCAAGTTCACTACTTTTGAACTTGACGGTTATTTGCATAAGTTGAGTAAGGTTACCTACTTGTGTGTTGTGTAAGTCCAGCTGGCGTCGTTGTTGTTAATGTCATGGTAGGACGACCTATAGTCTTTACGAATGGAATTTGTGATCGCTATAGGTCGCCGTACCGGAGTGCACACACCCCTCTTTTGTTGGCCACAGTTGAGAAGTAGCCCCACTGTTATAGCAATACGCATGACTTTGGCTTGTTAGTAGAACTCGATGGGATCGGGGACGTCGATACCACATACACGAGTATCAAGGCACGTTTGGTTGTTTATGTATTGTAGGAGGTACACAAGGTTGAAGAAAGAGATATGATATCCTTCTATAACATGGTTTATTTATAAGCACTTATGTGTTAACCAAAGTGCTACGTGAGTTGAATCAATTGTATATCAAGTATGATGATATATGTTGTGTTGTGGTATATAAATGTTAATGCCATGTTATGTTTATTGCTTGAGCATCATGCCATGCCATGTAGTTGCATTAGTAACTTACTGTGTCATTATGACTCACCCCGTTACGTGTTTATTTGTTTTTCCTTAGATCCAAGTCAACCCGGAAGTTCATGGTAAGATTGAGTAGGGTTCACGCTAGCGTGCAGGTTGTCCGCGTTTGGTAGCTCGAGGGTCTCATTCCTTAATAGTTGTTTTCATTTTGGTAAGGACGACGGATATGTAAAGTTATGTAAACTTTACTTGGGTAGTATTTGTTGTGTTGTAAACAAATATTCTTTTGGTAGCCGACATATGTATGTCATGCTCTTGTATAGTTTCGTTTTTAAACAGTTTCTCTACCGAGCATGTTGTAGCTTGTGGTTATGTTTTGTTCCGGCATGTTGTGGCCGATGTTGTTGTAGTAGTTGTCTTTCCGAGTTGTAAACTCGTGGTTGTTACTAATTGTTTTCCGGCCTTGTTATCGCCGAAGATTGTTCATACTTGTGTTAATCAGGTTATCAGTTTTGTTTTGTCGTAAGTACGGGTGGTTACGCCACGTGATTTTCTTATTTGATTGTGTCTTGTTGTCGTATTGGCGACCCGACCTTAGGATTTCGTATAGAGATCCGGGTTGGGGCGTCACACGAATTATCATACATAAGCAAGGGGCTGCACCCTTATGACCTACGTCATCATCATGGGTTCATCTTGTCAGAAGATGTGAGCTTAGGGTTGTATTCCGCCGATCATCACACAATGATATATTGCCACACGTTCGACTTGCCATAACCAAGCAAGAGGCTGCACCCCTTCGATCTTCATAGAACGATCGTTCTCTTTGATTTGAACATATTCCTTCTCACAAAGAGGGCACAAGTTCAGGTTTCTATACCTTTGATCAATGGTCATGGTTCATCACTACAAATGAGGAGGCCATTTCTTCAATATTTGACAGAAATGGGCCGTAAGGCTTTTTTCCCTGTGGAAACACGACCAAACAGTGAATTTGCATTGAGTCAGGATCCCTTCCTCTGATGTCTGAGAAGGAAGACCTATCACATGAGTGACTGAAATTGAATCTGGATGCCTGTACTAGTCAAGCGATCTCAAGGACCAAAATTTCGCCCACATTCATCCCAAAATTTCCATGCCTTATACACTCGTCAACTTACAAAAACAATCCCACAATCACATTTCAAACCCTCCAACCACATCACATATCCATCACCCTTGCCCTATCATGTTTTGTCTATGCATGTTAAGGAACAAGAAACACACACTCCAATCTGGAGTCCCATTTTGATTGAATGTTTTGCATAGCTTCGTTGTTTGTGTGAGCTTGCATTTCAATATCTACTGCATCAAACCCTTGCAAAAGCTAATCTTCTGCAGGTACCCTCCTTGGATCGAGGACATTACATCATATCCATAATTACCTTCCAAGTCTCGGGCGAGCCGCGAAATAAAGTGTCATCAAGGGCCCAGCATTCAACTGTTATCAAGAAACGTCGCTGACGCCTCAGTACTTCCATCATCTCCAATAGAATCCCCGTGGGACTCTACACATTTTATCTCGATAGAAGCATTACCAATGGCCGTCCACACCCTCCCTAGCAGTATCAGTTATTCGGTAATTTCCCCACGGGTGTAAACCTGAGGTCTCTGGAAATAAGCCGCTCAACCGACACCGCTCAGTAAATGTCGTTGACGCCTCAGGACTCAGAATTTGTCCCATCGGACACCACATAAGACGGTATCTCTTGGTCATTTCCCAATGGGTGAGAACCTGGGGTTCATGAATTTGACCATCCAATCATATCTTGCAGTGCATTTACACACGTTTGAACACCTAATTATATCACACACATACTTTACAGTTTTGAAAGAAAAACAAAAAACAAAAAAACAAACAAACACATATTTCACATCTCTGAAACAAAAAAAACAAAAAACAAAAAAGCATCTTCCACATCTTTTGGAAATGAAAATCAACAAACATATTCCACCCCTGAACTACGTTTTGATCTGATTCCCAAATCAGGATACTTAGGCAACCTTTTAGGAGGTATGACCATCCAATTATATCTCACCTGAACTGCGTTTGGCTTAATTCCTATTTAGGATACACTGGTAACCCTTAGGGGGCCTAGCCAATGTTTTCATTCCATACAAAGATGGATGTCTATCTTTTTCGACGATGCTCGCTTACTTCTAAGCGAACGTAGTCGAGGGGCTCTATAGACACCCAGAATTCGTACCCCACATTATACAAATTGTCCTATAAATAATTATTTATTTAAAAATGGACTAACACTTGTTTCTATGATTATTTCAGGAAACAAAATATTCAACAGGACTAACAACGTCCGACAAATACAAACGACTTCAGTTAGATCAACATCAAGGGTCAAATCTGAAGATACAAAGCTTACAAGGTGAAAAACAAAAAAGAAGATGATTCCAAGGTTGAAAAGCAAAAGGAACAACTTCAAGGCACAAAGATTAAATAAAATTTACGTGGGACTTGAACATAAAGAATGAAAGATGAAGATTCTAAGTGTAAATTCAGGCTTTTGGTGCACTGTTACACCGAAACACGGTTTGGTGCACAGACATCATGCCACGTGCGACGCGCACCAAACCAGCAATGCCTCACAAGTCAAACCGCCCGGCTGCTAAAGACTTTGGTGCACAAACGATGCTTTGTGCATTGGTTGGCCCTGAGAGTATCATCAAAATATCTCAACTCTCTCTCAACAGGCCAACACACACAGCAGAACACCAATAATAACACCAACACACCATCAAAACTCTCAGCTCTCTCTCACTCACTGAAAGAAAGAAAAAGAAAAGAAAGAAAAGCTCTCTGCTCTCTCTGTTGCTCTCCCTCAGCCTAAGAAAACAAACTGTTCTCTCCCTGGGCAAATTTCACACACACACACACACATACATAGTAAACATACACACACAAACATATAGTGTTCTTTGTACACACCTAATATAAAAACGTAAGTCTTCCTTTCCTTGTATCGATAGCAGTGGAAGCACAACGGTCAAGCTACGAGCTAGCTTGATCCAATATAACACAATGGCCTAGAACTTGGCCCAAATTTTGTAAAACGACAGAAGGTAATTCCTTCCAATCTTTAGTTTATTTATCCATATCAAATAGGTAAATACGTTAGATAAATTGTGAATGTGTATATTTATTTTGATACATTTGTTAAGTAAATAAATGTATTAAATTTGAGTTTCGGAGAATTCACTTTATTTATATAGTTGTTATTATATGTGTATCTATATATATAAATATGTAATATATATATATATATATATTTTTAACTAAAATTTCATTTTAGTTATTTTTGTTAAATATAAATATATATTTTTATTTGTTTTGTTTATTTAACGTAAACGATGATATAAATCTCTGTGATCCGCTTTCTTTAGTCACATAATATAACGAACCGTAGCATTTAAACTCGAGCATGCAATCATAAGAGACCAAAAGGGTGAGTTGGGTGCGTAAAACCTTCCCAACTCGTAACTTAGCCTCCGAACCCACAATCTCAGTTTTTCTCTCGTTTTTCTATATAAACGAGAGTGGCGACTCTGTTTTCAATATAAATGTGTTGTGCACATTTATTACATTTTTATTCTGGAGTCCAGAGCAAAAGGCCCAAGAACGATATGCGGATCGGGGTGCTCAAACTAGCTCGTAGCCTGACCGTTGTGCTTCCACTACTGCCGATACGAAGAAAGTAATACTTATGTTTTGTGTTTTGTGTGTGTTCTACGAACACAGTATGTTTGTGTTGTGTGTATTTGTTGGTGTATGTCTGGGTATGTGTGAGAAAGTGAGAGAGTCTGAGGACTCTTCTTTTCTTTCTTTTCTTTTTTCTTTTCTTTTCTTTCTTTCTTTTAGTGAGTGAGAGAGAGCTGAGAGTGTGTGTGTTGAGTTGTGTTGTGTTGTTCTATGTTGAGAGAGAGAGCATATTTATAAGAGGGAGTGGGAGAGATATTTTAATGTTACTCTCATCCCTAAGATACAAGGAAGCTTCCATCTAGCTTCGTTTACCACCGAAGTCTTCAGCTATCGGTCATTCTGTAAAGCAGCCAGGCGGCTTGAGTTAGTGGGCATATGGATGTTTTGGTGCGCGGTGCACCAGGCATGGCGTCTGCGCACCAAACCCTATTTTTGGTGTTTCGGTACACCAAGCTGGTCAACCGCGCATCAAAGTTGATTTTATCTTTTTCAGGCTTTGGGTGTCTTACACCAAGTGCATATGTGAAAGGGTGACAACATGTGTCAGAGGGCGACCAGATCTCTTAAGAGATTTTTTTGTATCTATTTTAAGAGAATCAGGTCAAAATATGGTTCGTGTCTCTCAGGGAAAAAACACGAGTTTGATATATTTTGTGTGGAAAGAATGGCCATACAACAAAAGTATGCCATTTGGTGATCGAACATTCTAGAAGGCTGCCTACGTATCTCTATAAAGAGAATCAGATCACAACATTGTTCGTGTTACTTCAGGGAAGAAACATGATTCTGTGATATATTATGTGTGGGGATGGTTCATTTTTAGACCCCGGGTTCGTACCCATTTGGAAGTGACCAAAAGAAAGCTATACCGATGCAAAATGAAATAAATTACAATTTAGGATAAGTTGTAAATTGACATAAAGTAAAGATACTATTTTTGAGCGGCGTCCCTTGGGGACCGATTCTAAGCTGTGTTTGGACGGCGGGGCCGTTGAGAGGTTGATTTCCAGAGGCCTCAGGTTTGCACCTGTTGGAAAATGAACGGATAACTGAGTGTACAAACGTGTGTGAATGCAATGCAATCTGTAAGGTGTCCAGGAGGACAAACTTTGTTGGGGATAGTGTCCAGAGCTATTGGCAATGCTGCTGTCGAGATGTAATTTGTAGAGTCCCATGGGGATTCTTGCTGGAGATGTTGAATTGGATGGCGGGGCTATTGGGAGTACTTCTATTGAGGTCCCATTTGAATGAATGTTGATGGAAGACTTCCGTTAGTACGTCCGTTTAACGACCGTTAGTTGGACGCTAAGCTGTCGTTAGAAGGACTTCGGGGTGTAAATTAGAAAATACTGAAACTTGGAAGGAGAAAGGGAAAAATCCCTTTCTCTTAAAGGAAGAACACGGGCAGCAGCAGCTTCAACCGTCTCCTCTCTTTCTTCTTCTCAAATATTTTAAGATTTATTACCCCAAAATTATTTATAGCGACAATGGTGAACAATTCGGACTCAGAAAATGAGATACCCATTGATTTGGGTAGTGGCGAAGAACAAGCCGACGAAGTTGTGGCGAGGAATCAGGTTTGTTACGCGTTCTCGGATAACAATCCAAACGATATTCTCTGCGATCGAGCAATCACATTTTTTTAGATCCACCCACAGTGAGTTTTCGGAAAACCCATTTATTCCGGAAAGTATGCTAAATTTGAAATTTTTGCATGTTTTTTTGGATTCTTGAAGTTTATCTTTCAATTGTTAGTATCCAAGTAGCAAATATATGTTGTTGCATGTTAAATCTAAGCAAAAAATGTGAATTTATACAAAATGGGTATAAACAAGTATGTATGTTATGAATTTTTGCATGCTTAAAGTGTATACTTTAATCGCAAATTTGGATAGGTTAGCATAAAAATTTCTCGAAACCGAGAGTATATATGTGTAGAGTGGTGTATAGAGATGGAAACCCCCAAGTTGATTTTGTTGGGGTGGCTCAAAATGTGTAAATTTTTCTTGCCTGAAGTTGCGCAAAAGTTGCACACCAACTGTTTGAAAAAATGTCTCAACGAAGAAAAGTGAAGAAAATCTCTCACTAAACACTTGAAAATATTTTATTTTGATCTCGGAATTTCACGGATGGGGTTTGGAACAAGTATGGAAAAAAAACACTCAAGTTTTTTTTTGTTTTTTTTATTTTGATGTAAAAATTCATGTGATGACATGAAAATTGTGCACGTGTGTTTTGTGATGACATGCAAAGTTTTAATTTTGGAATTTTTATTTTTAGGCATGGAGGAGGCTTACCCACATTCGGGAGAATGGGATATGGTGAGGGAGATCTATGATCGTTTCCCTAGGCTGATCCGAGAGAGGGTGGATGCTACCTATCTCAATACTTTCATTCAAAATGTTGGCAACTTCATCGTTACGCTAACATTCATGAAGTGTTGCGGTGCTCTGGTGGGATACCATCCACACATTCCATTTACCGTGGGGGGAGGTGACAATTACCCCTACGGATTTTTCAGGTATCACTGGGATTTCGACTGGCCAGGGCCGAGGCATTGAGCTAGATTTCCAACTACGAGATCGTCCTAACATCGTCACTCAGCTGCTGGGCTTTGCACCTGTGTACAAAATCTACGACGAGATCCAGTTAGCTTTGTCAAAGAGTGGCTTCTTAACAATGTGGAGATCGTCGATATAGCCGATAGGTCTGCTGTGACCCGATTTGTTCGGGTTTTCTTGTTCTTGGTATTGAGAATTATCCTCTTTGTTAATGCTTCCTCAACGTTGTGAGTATCTCTACTTGGCTGCTTGAGGCATTTGCGCCATCTGGGCAACTTTGATTGGCCTAAAACAAACTTGATAAGTTTAAGGGTTTGAGAATTGTAATCCAATAAATCTCTCCAAAGCTCACAATATTGTGAAAACTCAATTCAATTTAATAATAATCAAAGTTCTAAAGATTTACAATGAAATAGAAGCCTTTATATAAGCCTAAAACAATCCTACTAAACCTAGGAATCGTTTATTAGGAAATAAAAATACCAAAAATACTTTAAAGTTACCAAAAACTGTCAAATTTTTATCAAACAGCGCATCACGCATATTCTGGGCACATGGCGATCGCTTTAAAGCGACCCAGGGCGATCGCCCTCTAAGCAGAGTCCAGGGCAATCGCTTGCTCTTGAGACAGGGCGATCGCTTGCTAGGCATAATCCAAGGCGATCGCTTTAGCAGAGACATAGTGATCGCTATGTTACCAGAAACTTTGTTCTTTATGCAAATGTCCTTCCAACACACATATGATCCGTCCTTCACTGCCTTGAGTTATGTTGGTCTTAATTGAGTCCACAAGCGCAATGAGATCTTCCCAAACATTCTTGACTCGTGCTCTTGTCATTGGGCCTCCAGGTTATCACCATCGGATCTCTCAGAACGTTGGGCCCTGGTCCTTGATCTCCATCACTGAAGGTTTCTCAAAAAGATCCTAACCTTTTCAGTTGGGTCAAGCCTGTCAAGGGTTTGGGCTATCTCCACCTTTCGGCATACTTCAAAAATGTCTCCTTCTCTCTCTGGGTATAAGAATCGAGATCTCTCTTGTGTTTTTCCCAATTACTGTTATCCTTGTACCTCTTTTGAAGCTCATCTGTGAGTTTATTCCAGGTAACAACCACACTACTGTCAACAAACATTAACCATTGTTTGGCAGACCCAATTAATGTTAAGTGCAAATTGGAGGCCATTGATTCAAAGCTTAAACCTCTCTGCTGCATAGCATGAGCATAAGACCTAAGATGCGCAATACGGAAACCTGTCCCATCAAATTTCTCGATATCAGGCATCTTGAACTTTGGGGGTAAAATGGCAGCAGGCTGTAGTGTCATTGCTCGTGCGGTGAACTTGCATTTGTTTAAGACTTTCAGAACCATGTCTTTCAATTCTCAGATTTCACCCTTGTTTGCAAGTTCAGCATTATTGTTATCAACTATAGCTCTGCCCAAAAATTATCTTACGGGAGGAGATGGGTAAGGCAGTGCATATCCACCAAAGGGATAGATTGGTTTAGCCGAAGGGTAGGGGTTGTAATTGTTTTGGTTTAAGTGTGGGCTATCCTTAACTAGGTTGGTCATGTAGAATGTAAATGCATTTGGATTTAGGAAAGAAATGTTGGTAGGTGGAGATGTGATGTGAGTTATAGGAGGTGTGGTAGTTTTTGGGATTGGGATTGGGATTCAGATTGTGGTAGTCTGAGACTAGTGATGGATGTTTGGGTTAGATGGATTGGCATTTGGCTGAGGAGGGAATATGTTTGGGTAAGATGGATAAGTGTTTGGATAAGAGGAATATGGATATGGAGAGTAGGAATGTTGGTATATGGAGTAGGTGTTTGGATTGGGCAGACTTGAATTCACACTTGAAGGTGATGGGTCAATAGGTCCTGTAGAGGCAGGTGCAGTCCTATTATTAGCCACTTGACCTTGAATAAGGGCTGAGAACCTAGTTATCGTGGCTTCCATGCTTTGGTCCATCCATTGTTGCATTGCTGGGGTTGGAGTGTGTCCTGGAGCCCCTGTGTCATGTCCCCGCAAAAGTACTATCTTCCTGATCGGCCATCTGATTCAAATGTACACTTTCTGTACTTGACTCTTAACTCAAACTTGAAACTCTTGTCAACCTCCTAGTGCTAGTCCTCCTCTAATTCAAGGCCAGATTTCTGAAAGGTTGGGGTATAGGTTGGAGCTAGGCTCTGGAATTGTTTCTGGGTACATCACAATTTATTGTTCCTTTTATCCTTTTGAGACATGACTCACCCTAAAATGGTTGGACAAGCGACAATGCTTTGTTTTGACTTGTGATCTGTTCCTAGAATAGTGGATTCTCTCACCAAAATATATGACCTTCATATTCCACCTCTATTTCGACTCCCCAAGATTGGACAGATCTCAGGCGAAGGGACTATATTCTCTTCAGGATCCACCATCCGAATTGTCTAGGAATATGTCATTGACTTCTTTGTCAATCTTGTGCACGAGGACTTTTGTTTGTCGCCTTTTGATCACCATGATTCCCTTTTGGGAGAGTATGAATCTTTTTTGATTTGATTTCTTTGGTGTTTATTTCTCAACATCTTTTTGCTTTGTTGTGACCAAACAAACTCTTTTGTCGGTTGACTACTCTTTTTTTTATTTAATTTGATTTGATTTCTTTTTGTCTTTATGCACAGGAATGACAAAGTATGTTTGTGACAATAAGAACCAACCAGTCTTTGAAGTGTCCTAGAAATCTACATCAATTACGCATGACTATGCAGGGCTAGGATGACTTACTTTCCAGAGGACGATTAATAATCGTGTAGAAAGGGATAGTGTCGGCTGAAAGAATGCTAGGCTCATGACCTACCCAGTTTCATTTCAACATAGCTATACCAGGGTTTGAAGCTTGCCAACAGTTCAGAATAAATGAGTGCGCGTGTGTTCACTGTATCGAGAAACTTTTTTTACATTTATATGTAATGAAAGGTGAGACAGATAGATATATACAGAATAAGAGGGAGATATGTCCATTTTTTATGATTCATGTGATGTGGGTTGTGTTTTATTTGCAGGTTAAATTAGCAAGAAAGGAAACACATCCACAGTTCGAGGGTTTAAAGCCTTGAGGAAAGAGAGGAAAAAGAAATAGAAAGAAAAAATGGGAATTCTATACTATTTCTAATTATTACATTTGTGTCCTATTTTCCAAAATGAAAAAGGCATAAATGAAATAGTAACTGTACAAATGAATAACGACATCAATGCCCGAATAAATGTACAAATAAGGAATGAATTTGTACCTGCAGGGGTTAATATAAACAGAGCATGTACATCATAAAATAATTACGTACTGAAAATGTATACACATAATATACACAAATAAACAAATAACACTTTAATCATGTTATAAAAAATAAAACAAACTCGTAATATTTAAATATGTGAGCATGCAATCATGTATAAAAAATGAGTCTAGCCCTCTTTTTTATTTAAAAAAACAAATGTCCCCAGTAGAGTCGCCACTGTGAGCGCCCTGATCCGCAGATTGCTTTCTCGGGCTTTTTTCGCTCTGGACTCCCTCTATGATATTGTGATAAACGCGTAAAACACATTTATTTTGAAAACAATGTCACCACCCTTGTTTATAAAGTAAACAAGAGAAAAACTGAGATTGTGGGTTTGAGGGCTAAGTTACGATTTGGGAAGGTTTTACGCACCCAACTCGCCCTTTCGGTCTCTTATGATTGCATGCTCATATTTAATTATTGTGTGTTTGTTATCCTATGTGGCTGGAGAAAATGCATCACGGAGATTTATATTTCCGTTTATGCTATAAAGTGTATATATGTTTTATTTATTACAAAATAAATAAAATGACTATAATATATACTTTAAATTTAATAAGTATAATACATGTATTTATATATCAAAGGTATCGAAATGAATATATACACATTTACTAATTAAATGTATTTATTCAGATATCAAAAACAGATAAATAAAATAACAAACGAAAGGGATTACCTTCTATCGTTTTACAGAATTTTGGCCAAGTTCTACGCCGTTGTGTTATATTTGATCAAGCTAGCTCGTAGCCTGACCGTTGTGCTTCCACTGCTATCGATACGAGAAAAGAAAGACTTACGTTTTGTGTTTTGTGTGTGTTCTACGAACACAGTGTGTTTGTGTTGTGTGTATTTGTTAGTGTATGTGTGGGTACGTGTGAGAAAGGGAGAGAGTCTGAGTACTCTTTTTTTCTTTCTTTTCTTTTTTCTTTTTTTTTCTTTCTTTCTTTCAGTGAGTGAGAGAGAGCTGAGAGTGTGTGTGTTGAGTTATGTTGTGTTGTTCTCTGTGTGTCTTTCTCTGTTGAGAAAGAGCATATTTACAGTAGGGAGTGGGAGAGATATTTTGGTGTTACTCTCATCCCCAAGGTACGAGGAATCTTCATCCAGCTTCGTTTGCCACCGAAGTCTTCAGCCATCGAGCATTCTGCAGAGCAGCCAGGCAGCTTGACTTTGTGGGCATATGCATGGTTTGGTGCACGGTGCACCAGGCATGGCGTCCGTGCACTAAACCCTATTTTTGGTGTTTCGGCGCACCAAGCTGGCCAATCGCGGACCAAAGTTGATTTTGTCTATCTCAGGCTTTGGGTGTCTTGCACTTTGGCCCCTTTAAGCTTTGTATCTTCAGTTTTGACCCTTAATGTTGATGTAACTGAAGTTGTTATGTTTGTTAGCCGTCATTAGTCCTGTTTGATAAGTTGTTTCCTGAAATGATCATAGAAACATGTGTTAGTCCATTTATAAATAAACAAATATTTATAGGTCAATTCATATAATGTAGGTGTACGAATTTTGGGTGTCTACAACTGGCTTACTACGAACCCAATTGAGAAGGTATTTATAGACACCCAGAATTCGTACACCTATAGTATACGAATTGTCCTATAAATAATTATTTATTTATAAATGGACTAACACTTGTTTCTATGATCATTTCAAGAAACAAAATATTCAATAGCACTAACAACGTCAAACAAACACAACAACTTCGTTATATCAACCTAAAGGGTCAAAAACTGAATATCATCAGTCTATTAGGCATCTCACTGACAAATGTTTCTCACTTCAATGGGCGATCCAAAACCTGATTGATGACAAAATCAATAAGAAACCACACCCCATACTAAATGTGTTGAACAATTCTTTGGCAGCTAACCATGTAACACCCGCTTCATTTGTATCATTTATGTTACTCATATCCTTCGTATGTCATGCATATATCATCTTGATTTATACCATTAACATTACTTGAGTATGATACATTTAAAACATAACACATTCTTGCTACATTCCATGTGTTTAGTAGGCTTCGAATTGTTGTTTAATTCTTGTATTTGATCACACTTAAGATGCGTTAAACTTCTCGCCTTGTTATCGGTCATTTCAGGAACCTTTCTCGAGTGTTTTGACCTTCCCTTAGACTTAGAATCATCTTAGGTTGACTTGGGAATGCTTTGGGAACACTTTGGAAGGCTTTAGTGAACTTTGACCTGAGCTGGTCACTATGCGGATGCATAGTGCGAGCTCAAATGAACGCATAGAGTTTCTGGATTCTATGCTGCCGCATAAGTTGCCCGCATAGAAGCTATGTGGCCACATAAGGAGTCCGCATAGCGCCCAGATTGTTCACCCGAGAAAACCTCATCTTTTCTAATTTAAATTTTTAAGTGGCTCTCCTTGAGCCACGTCACCAAGCCGAGAGATCAACCTTGTATGACCACTTAAACACCCATAAAGAGCCTTAAGGTCTCTCATTTCATGCCCAAACTCACCAAGAACATAGAGATAGAATAGAGGGAGTTTAGTGAGAGAAAGTGAGATTTCGTGAGATTTAGGAGGAATCTCGACGATCCGAGCACGCCGTTGCGAAGGTCTTGGCTAGAGGAAGCTTTTCCACCGAATAGATTCTATTTTCTTTCATCTTTTTCGAGAAGAGGTAAGCTACTACCCCTTTTTCTTCTTAATTTATGTCACATATAATATCCTAGACTTCTAATGTGAGAAGTTACCATGCTAGATTTGTGAATACATGATTCTTGCTATGAACTGTTATTATGGACTTATGAAACATGTTGTTGCTTGCTCTATTATGTTGGGAACTCGAATTTGGGCGTTAATGTGCTAGGTTTAAAGTGCAAGACCACTTTCGTAACTCCGATATCATTAGTAACTAAAAATGACTCAAACGGAGTCGGTTAGGGTTGGATAATGAATGTGACCACGTGTGTGTTGTAAGCCCTTGAGGATTTGAGATACCCGTTGGGTTATTGGTTATACGATATACGTTAAATGATATTGTGTCTTTCTTTGGAAATATTGGTGTTTGAATGGCTATGTGTAGTAGAATCACTTGGCATACATGAACATGATGTAGTCGTGGTCGTTATACTCCCTACTTTGGAGTATGACATGTTTATTATAAATGTTGGGTAAACATCTACTTGAGCATTCGTTAAGTCCATGGCATATTTGTTGGAAGTGTATTGATTCTCGGTTATTGCGTGAGCTGGGGCTACGTAATAGCCGAAGGCCAATACACTGGGAATCGCCCTACCGTTGGCCACGGTAGGGGTTATAGTGCTAAGTTTTGTACGGAATAAACGCGACCTTGGTAAGCTATACCGTGATTGTTTCTCGGGTCGTGGGGACCGAGTCTTCATGTCGACGTGAATACGGAAAACGATTCACCATGATTCTTGGTTATTGGTTCGATGATCTGGTACAACATCAATGGTTTCTACATTGGTATTATTGGTTGGTTGGTTGGAAGTTTGTATGTTGGAGGTGTACCTCGACGGTATCCTTTTATATGTGTTTACATATTGCTCCTACGTGAGATGCATGCTATGTGATATATAGCTATAAGATGCTTGTTATCTGTGATGCTTCGAGACTTATTTTGTTATGACAATTATTATTATGCATGATTCTTATTAATTTTCACATCTCGTATGCCATATTGTTCCATTAGTAGCTTATTGAGTTCTAAACGCACCCCGTTCATTGTTTATTTGTTTTCCTTAGATCCCGATTTGGTGAGAAACCCTCAGTGACCTTGCATCGTCGTCGGTGAGCTTGTCAGGAATTCTTTTGGGTAGTTTCTCCTCGAGCCTCTGTATTTTCTTTTGGTTAGGTCGAGGGTGTACATGTTACTTAAACAATGTATAGTTGGGTAGATGTCTTTATATTTGATACTCGTGTAATTTTCTTTTGTGGTGCCGACATGGTTGTCAGGCCTTGTATACACTGTTAACTCTTATTCCGCGCAGTCTGTTATGAATGTATATTTATCTCGAGCTCTCTAACTCTTGGGTTTAATGGCTAGCTAATGTGTTTTACTCCGGCTTGTTATTTTGTCGTGGGGTCTTGGTTGCCTTTAAAAATCATACACTTGCATTACAGGGTTTTTGTACGAAAAGAATTTTGAAATATGCATTTTTGTGATCCCGTCTCACGGACCGAACGAGGTTCCATATAGGATCTCTGGTTGGGTCGTGACAAACCATGTCAATACAATCCAGTCTGAAACAGAAGAAGTAAATTGCTTTGTCAAGTTTGAAGTCAACGATGCTCCGTTGTCATACCTCTTAATCCCTTTGTCTTTAAAAGAGGAAAATTTTGAATGCAACATGCTCTCTTGGAGTGACATTTTATCCAGTGCCCGGGATACTTCCCAAGCAGAAGTAAACGACATTGAAAAGGCCTCACGGATAGAAGGTGATGTCTCTCATCTCACTCGATCAAGTCGTGCATAACAAGTTGCTCAAGATATGGGTAGTCTATCAGGGAAAGATAAGGAAGTCGATACTAGCACCAAAGATACTGGGGCTAAAGATATGGAAAACACCCTCCTTACTCAGATTAAGAAGACCCAAGCCAATATTTCTATTTGGGGTCTCCTTTGTTCCTCCAAGGCCCACCGTTACAGCCTTGCCAAGTCATTGGGTCAGGCTATCAATCCAATCGGGACCTCTACCGACGAGTTAACTCAGATGATTGAAAATATCCATTTTGGGAACGTTCTTACATTCACTAACCTTGACTTACTAAAGGAAGGTGTCGACCATGTTGACGCACTTCATATAATAGTTGGTGTTCAAGAAAAGAGGGTACCAAAGGTTCTAATAGACAACAGTTCATCTTTGATTGTCTGCCCAACCACAACATTAGCCAAGCTGGGAATGAAGATTTCTGACCTAGCTCCATCATCGCAATCAGTACGAGCCTATGGTAACACTAGTTGATGTGTGCTCGTGGTGGTAACAATTATGTTAATCATTCACCCATTGGAAATGCCCGTCGAGTTCCAAGTAATGGATATTCATTCTACTTTCACTCTACTGTTAGGCCATCCATGGATCCATAGCGTGAAAGGGGTAGCTTTATCACTCCATCAATGTATAAAGTTCATCCACGAGGATCATATGGTTGTCATTTTGGCAAACAAACTCATGGAATCAAATGAGAAATGGGATGTCCTATTCTTAAAATCGAGCATGATGATACTGACATCTTTTTGAGCAGATTCGAAGTAATCCCTTTGGCAAGGGTGAATGCGATCCAGCACACAGGTTAAAAGATAGTCCCTTATTGCATGCTCTGCAATATAGGCTATATGTCAAGACTGGGTCAGCAAGTTAGAATCAATTTGGTACAGGATGACATCAAAGAATGCATACCACCTTTTGGGCTGGGATACAATCTAACACCTGCAAAAGTAGCAGCAGTAATAATAGAGAAGCGCAAAAGAAACAAAGCAGTTCAGAAATACCTGTCGTACACGGCACCTTCCATGAACCCCTACAAGAAGACCTTGAATGGATACTTTGTCAAGCATGCAGAAACTGTGGCTTACCTCATATTCCTTGAGCCATGGATGGACAACAATGGAAAGATGCACCCCGGATGGGAGATCTTCGATGACATCAGCCTCATGATGGAAGATATAAAAAAAGTGATTATCGGCCGTGTGACACCTCCTACAAAGTGGTGACAGTCGAGGACACATGGACTATTGATCAAGAAGATTTCACTCTGGCCCTATTCGGAGAAGATCTCATCGGAAACAGTTTTCTGGGATTGATCGACGGAATAGAAGATAGCATTGAGGACTTAGTGACAAAATTTGAGACAGTGGCATACAATCCACTTCAAAACTGGTACACTATTACATGACTGCCACTAAAGGCCGAGGACCTGGTGGAGCGCTTCAGATACACCTTACCCCCTCCTTCCCCTTTTGTTAAGAATTGGTCATCAATTAGTTCTATTCTCGATGCTAAAATTGAGGATCTCATTTGTGAGGACCTCGATGAGGTGGTAAACCTTGTAACCCTTCCTTTTATTAATGATAATGCAAGTGTTTCTGTGTACTCCTTAGTTGCCAATGTGTTAAAAGATGAATTAATTGAAAACATGATAAATCAGGTTGTTAATAATGAATCAATTAATAATGGGGATCCAAAAGATAAAGACTTTTTAATTGAATCAGCTAAAATGATTAAACAACGAGGGGAGCACCAATTGGAAGCTCTGCAAGAAGACTTGTCCACCATCAATCTGGGGCTGAATGATGAAGTAAAAAAATCAAGATTGGAAGCTACATGCACGATGGAGAAAGAGCAGCATTAATCAACCTATTGATAGAATTTCAAGATGTGTTCGCTTGGCCTTACGAAGACATGCCTGGGTTGGATCCAACGATTGTTGAACATCAAATTCTGCTATACCCCGACGCTAAGCCGGTGAACAGAAGCTCTGCAGAATAAAGCCTGAATGGTCCCTGTAGGTCAAATAAGAAATCATCAAACAGTTGAAGGTCAAATTCATCATAGTAGTAGAATACCCGACATGGTTATCCAATATCGTGATAGTGCCGAAGCCGAATGGTAAGTTTTGAATTTTGTAGATTTCCGGGATCTTAACAAAGCATCTCGAAAGGATGACTTTCCTCTACTCAACATCGACATTTTGGAAGACGCTGTAGCTTCGCACAAGATACGGTCTTTTGAGGATAAAATGCTCGGTTATGATTAGATCAAGATGGCAGAAGAAGATCAAGTGAAGACTTCCTTCATCACCCCTTGGGGAACCTACTATTACACAGTCATGCCTTTCGGATTAAAAAATGATGGTGCTACATACCAAAGGGCTACTACTGCGCTCTTTCATGACATGATTCATAAAGAGGTAGAAGTGTATGTGGATGATATGATCATTCATTTAGTACACAGACGGTGCTTACTTAAGAGATTTTTGCAAGTTCTTTGAGAGATTGCGCAAGTACTAGATGAAGCTCAACCCCACCAAGTGTACATTCGGGGTCACCTGAGGAAAAGTCTTAGAATTTGTTGTATTTTGTATAGATTTACTTGTATCCATAACCTAACTCTAAGACAAGGCGACTAGAAAAGTCTTAGAATTTGTTGTATTTTGTATAGATTTACTTGTATCCATAACCTAACTCTAAGACAAGGCGACTAATAAGCATGCATGTCTGTTAGAGTGGCAACTTGTACTTAGACAACTGCTTGTAATAGCTTAGGATTGCCTTTTGTACATAGCTTAGTCTTTAGAAGATGGCCTTTTGTATATCAGCCATGTTCATATCTGCCATGTCCATCTAGTCATCAGCTAAGTACGTTCCAGCCAAGCATCATTAGCAATGTTGAAGACTCGTAGATTGTCTGATCAAGACTTGTATGAAGATGTGCCTCAGTTATTAGCAAACTTCCTCATTTACTTTGAGATAGAGATAACCTGCAAATTCCATTTAATGGTTCATTCCATTTTGGGCACTCATCTCATAAAAGGACATTCTGCCTATATCTATTGTCTACCTAATTTTGGCAAATTGGCAGAATATACTCAGTGACAGCTTGGACTTTGCAGAACTTCCTCTAAGAATTGGACAATAAGATTAGAGCATTTAATGCAAGTATCTCCAGTATTAAATGCACCTAATTCAAACTCCTCCCAAGTATGAAGATCATGTACGGCTCCAAGAATTCCCCTGAGTATAAATTGACGAATCCATTGAAGCATTGAAGACAGCTCAACAACTACAACTCTGAAATCTTCATCTTCATTACAGCTAGTGCATTCTAAGCTTCAAAGCAAAAATCTGTCAATCATTCCTTGAAGAGCACCAATTTTAGATTCCTAGTCTTTATTGCTCTTCATTGATTGCAATCCTTTGCATTTATAGCACACGAAATTTGTATCTTTCTAGATATCAGCTTTCACCATAAACACTTCGTTAAAATCTTTTTGTACATGATCCATTAGTGATACTGGTGATTATTTTAGTGGAAAAAATAGTGCACATTTTCAAATCCTAAGCTTAATCACTTTGGTAGTGGACATAGCACTTATTCATAGTGTGAACCACTTCAAATCATTGTCTATTTACTTCCTGTTTTATTACTTTGATTGTTTATTTGAATTTTTCCAGAATTTCCAACTGGGTTAAGAACTGCTGATCTTGGTTCATCAAGATCAGCTATCCTCAACTTGTCATATACTTCACTAGACTTCCGCTACAAAATATTCCGTAAACTTTCTTGTGAAGTTATTTTATCAAACAATTTTTAAAAGCATCAATCTTAGACTAGTCTTTATTGCTCTTCATTGATTGCAATTCATAGCACACGAAAGTTGTATCTTTCTAGATATCAACTTTCACCATAAACACTTGGCTAAAATCTTTTTGTACATGATCCATTTTAGTGGAAAAATAGTGTACATTTTCAAATCCAAAGCTAACCACTTTGGTAGTGGGCGTAGCACTTATTCATAGTGTGAACCACTTCAAATCACTGTCTATTTACTTCCTGCTTTATTACTTTGATTGTTTATTTGAAGTTTTTTTAGAATTTTCAACTGGGTTAAGAACTGCTGATCTTGGCTCATGAAGATCAGCTATCCTCAACTTGTCCTATATTTCACTAGACTTCCGCTGCAAAATATTTCCTAACTCTCTTGTGAACTTATTTTATCATAACCTGCAAGTACGATTGACTTTGTGAAGTTTTTTTATCATAACCTGCAACTTGTTCTCATTGACTTTGAGATAACGATAACCTTAAAGTACCATTTAATGGTTCATTCCATTTTGGGCATTCATCTCAGAAAAAGACATTCTGCTTGTATCTATTGTTTTCCTATTTTTGCTAAATTGACAGAATATTCTTAGTGACAGCTTAGACTTTGCAGAATTTCCTCTCAGAATTAGACAACAAGATTAGAGCATTTACTTCAAGTATCTCCAGCAATAAATGCACCTAATTCAAAATCCTCCCAAGTCTAAAGATCCCCAACAGCTCCAAGAATTTCCCTGAGTATAAATTGAAGAATCCATTGAAGCATTAAAGACAGCTCAACAACTACAACTCTAAAATCTTCATCTTCATTACTGCTAGTGCATTCAAAGCTTCAAAGCAAAAATCTGTCAATCATTCCATAAAGATCAACGATCTTAAGACTCCTAGTCTTTATTGCTCTTCATTGATTGCAATCCTTTGCATTCATAGCACACGAAAGTTGTATCTTTCTAGATATCAACTTTCACCATAAACACTTGGTTAAAATCTTTTTGTACACGATCTATTTGTGATCCTTGTGATTATTTTAATGGAAAAAATAGTGCACATTTTCAAATCCAAAGCTAACCACTTTGGTAATGGACGTAGCACTTATTCATAATGTGAACAACTTTAAATAATTGTCTATTTACTTCATGCTTTATTGCTTTGATTGTTTATTTGAAGTTTTTCAGAATTTCCAACTGGGTTAAGAACTGTTTATCTTGGCTCATCAAGATCAACTATCCTCAACTTGTCCTATACTTCACTAGACTTCCGCTGCAAAATATTTCCTAACTTTCTTGTGAAGTTATTTTATCAAACAATTTTTAAAATTGGACATAGGATATTCAACCACCCCCCCCCCTTCTAGCATATTTGAGCACTTTAAGACCTAACAATTGGTATCAGAGCAGACTCTTTGAAAACATGTTTTTCCAAGATTAAACTCTTGAGAGATTAAAGATCCAATGGATGCTCATTAAATGTTGGAAACTTCGAATGTGAACCATTGTCCTGTCTTGGATGAAGTTCACTTTGATATCTGGAAGGACAATGTTAAAAGACACATGAACTTTATTGATAAACGTTTATGGAAATGTGTTACAGATGATCCAAGAATACCCATGAAAGCAAACACTCTTGCTGTTGTTGACCCAACTACTGATCCTGAAATTCCAAAGCCTGAAGAAGAATGGGGTGAAGAAGATAGAAAGAATGATGCTCTGGATGGGAAAGCCATCAACATCATTACTAGCTGGTAGACATAAGCACCTACCTGCAGATCATCAATCTGAATACAGCTAAAGAAATGTGGGAAGCCATATTGGAATATCTAGAATGTGATGGAGAAACAAAGAACAACAAGCTGTACACTTGCATCCAGAAGTTTGATTCATTCAAGAAAGATCCTAAAGAAACCCTCAGAAGTTCCTATGACAGATTCTATGATGAATGCTTCATGGCTGTCAATGAGGAGGAGAAAGAATTATGGTATCTAGGTAGTGGCTGCTCTAAGCACATGACTGGAGACCAGGATCTTCTCTCTAATATTATTGAAGCAAAGGGGTCCCTTAGTGATTTTTGGTGACAACTCCAAAGGAAACATAGTTGGCTATGGATGTATAGTTCGAGGAAATCTTTATATCAGTAAAGTATCTCTAGTAGAAGGCTTGAAGCACAATCTCCTAAGTATATCATAATTTTGTGATAAAGGACTGATATATCAATTCACTTTAAGTCATTGCTTTATTAAGGACAGTGAGACCTACACAACTATCTTGATTGGATTTAGAAAAGGAAATGTGTATATGATTGATCTGAATGTTGTGGGAAGAAAATCAAGCTTATGTTTAATTGGAAAGACCTCCAATGATAACAGTTGGTTGTGGCACAAGAGACTCAGCCATCTTAACTTCAAGTACATTTCCAAGTTATCAAAGGACAACTTGGTTATTGGTCTGCCGAAGGTATCAGCAGATCATGAAAAGCTTTGCAAGGCATGCCGGCTGGGCAAATTAACCAAGTCATCATTCAAAAGCAATACATGTCTATCAACTGCAAGACCTCTACAGCTGCTACACGTGGATTTGTTTGGTCCAGTTACTACAACTAGTCTTAGTGGCAGTAAGTATACACTAGTAGTGGTTGATGACTATTTAAGATTCACTTGGGTTGAAATGTTGTCTTCTAAAGATGAAGCCTTTGACACTATAATAGCACTTTTCAGAAGACTGTAAACTTAGAAGCTAGATAACATTGCTGATATCAGATCAGACAATGGGATAGAATTCAAGAACAATGGTGTGGCCAAATATTAGCACTTTTCAGAAGACTGTAAACTTAGAAGCTAGATAACATTGCTGATATCAGATCATACAATGGGATAGAATTCAAGAACAATGGTGTGGCCAAATATTGTGATGATCATGGAATTGGTCACAACTTCTCTACTGCTGGCACACCTCAACGAAATGGATTTGCTGAAAGAAAGAACAGAACTCTTATTGAAGCTGGGAAGACCATGATTGCTGAAGCAAGACAGCCTATGTATTTCTGGGCTGAAGCTATCAACACAGCTTGCTTCACCCAAAATAGGTTTTTAATTAACAAGTTTTATAACAAAACTCCATATGAAATATGGAGAGGTAGAGCTCCCAACTTTAGTTTCTTCAAAATATTTGGGTGCAAATGCTATGTTCTTTACAATGGTAGAGAACATAGAGGCAAGTTTGAATCCAAATTTGATGAAGGAATATTTCTAGGATATGCTAAATTTTCAAAAGCATATAGAGTTTATAATAAAACTTCTCTTAAAGTTGTTGAGTAAGTACATGTCTCTTTTGATGAATTTGATTTTATTAGGCCACATTTGGCTCCTAAGGTTTTTAATGATTCCGATGAGTGTGAGACAGCAGTAACAGCCAAGCTCTCCAAGGATTGATATGATAGAACTTCCAACTGTTAATAGTGGACCAGCCTACAATAAATCAGCTAATCAAGAAACTGTCATTCCATTTACACTAGAAGTATTTCAGCCAACTTTGGAAATTACCTACCATTCTAAAAATCAATCTCCAGACATCTCCACTTCTCAAGAACCAAACGTTGCTGATGCTATCAGACAAGATCTCCCTGCAGAAGTTAGAGAAGTTAGAGATCACTCTATCACTCAAATCATTGGTGATCTAAATGTTGGTGTTCAGACAAGAAAAACTTCAAGCAATGATTGCAGGTACTCTACTGCAATTGTCTCAAACATTGAACCAAAGAAAGTAGATGAAGCTCTGAAGGATCCAAGTTGGGTAAAAGCTATGCAAAAAGAATTAAATCAATTTGATAGATGCCAAGTTTGGACACTTATTCCTAGGTCTAAAGGACAAACAGTGATTTGAACAAAGTGGGTTTTCAAAAACAAGATGGATGAAAATGGAAATATCACTAGGAATAAGGCAAGACTGGTAGCCCAAGGATATAGACAGGAGGAGGGAATTGACTATGATGAGACATTTGCTCATGTTGCAAGATTAATCAGACTCTTTCTTGCCTATGCGTCTCTTAAAGATTTCAAGCTATATCAAATGGATGTTAAAAGTGCATTTCTAAATGATGAGTTGTAAGAAGAAGTTTATGTGGAACAACCACCAGTATTCCTAAATAACTCCAGAAAAGAGGATGTCTACAAACTAAGGAAAGCATTGTATGTACTCAAACAAGCTCCAAGGTCCTAGTATAAGACCCTTTCAAAGTTCTTGATAACTCAAGGCTTTGTGAGAGGTAAATTGACACAACTCTTTTTATCATGAAACATAAAGTTCATTCATTACTTGTTCAAATTTATATTGATGATATTATTTTTGGCTCTACTAACGAAAACCTTTGTAAGAGATTTGAAAAGCTTGTGCAAAGTAAATTTAAAATGAGCATGATGGGAGAACTCAATTTCTTCCTAGGACCATATCAAAAAATTTGGGCTTGAGAATGCAAACATCTTTAGCACACCTAACTGCCATCTTGACAAAGATGAAAAGGGCAAGAAAGTGGACATGACTCTATACAGAGGCATGATTGGCTCACTTCTATACTTAACTGCTAGTAGACCTGACATTATGTTTGTTGTTTGTGTTTGTGCTAGATTCCAAGCAGATCCAAAGGAGTCTAACTTATAGGCAGTCAGGAGGATCATCAGATATCTCATTGATACATCCAACTTGGGTATTTGGTATCCAAGGGATTTATCTTTCACTCTTATAGGCTATTCTGATGCTAACTTTGCTATTTATAAGGTTGATAGGAAAAACACAAGTGGGACATGTCAATTCTTAGGGAATAGACTTATCTCATGGGCTAGCAAAAAACAAACATTTGTTTTAACTTCAATAACTAAGGCAGAGTACATAGCTGTTCGTAGCTACTGCTCACAATTGCTGTGGATCAAACAACAACTTGTAGATTATAAAATCAAGACTGCTGATTGCCCCATCATGTGTGATAACACATCAGCCATCTCAGTCTCTCAAAATCCTATCATGCACTCCAAGACAAAGCACATTGATGTAAGATATCATTTTTTAAAAGATCATGTGGAGAAATGTAATATTAGCATGCAATATATGCCTACTGATCAACAATTGGCTGATATTTTCACCAAGCCACTTGATTTAACTAGGTTTGCCTATCTAAGAGGAGAGCTTGGTATGCTTGACTTCAATCCTTAACACTTATACATTTTTTTGATATACTACATTTTGCTTATATATAGAACTACCTATCTTACCATCCAAGGGTAATATTGCTGATGTTAAAGGACAACCTCAGGTAAGTATTCATTACTCTTATAAAACCCTACCAGCAGTTTTCAAGACTTAAGGACCAAATCTCAAATTTTGTCAAAACATCTTTATATGAACAGTCACTTATGAGTCATTAAATGCAGACCTAAAAAATTATTCATTGCTCGATATTCTCTGAAGTATAAAAGGACTTTTCATTATTACTTTTAACTTTTTACTCTTCGAAAACCGCCAAAGTAAAAACCTTTAAAACTCTCTCGCCATTGTTGTGCTTTCAAGCTTTTCTAAACCTTCGATTCCTCATTGTTTCTACTCTTAATCTACAGTGGTTAGTATTTCTCAACATTCCCTTCCATTTAATTTCTATTTTGGTCGATTTCAACAGTTATGCACTTTATAGACTACATTATTTGACTGTTGCATTTAACACCATTGATGAACTGCATATGTTTATTTTTGTGTAATCTCTGGGTGTTTATTGATGATATCTAGGTATCCAATGCGTTTAATGTACTTCATGTATACACATTTACAAATTATCTTATTGGAGTTTCCGGGTCTAAAACCTTGGATATGAACTATGTTGTTGGTGAACTTTTGCTTTTTGAAATGCAAGTTTGCTAGCATATATTGAGTTTTAATTTGAACAGTACGTGTTTCTCTAAGAACTAATGATAGTCTTTTTGTATCAGACATTCTTAACTTTGCTGTTGTTTGTATAGGCTAAGAAGTAAACTTCTAAGACTGCTGGTACTTCAACCTCAGCTGGTACTGCTCTTCAACAATCAGCCAAATCCACTAGAGCTGCCGAAGCTGCTCAAAGGCCTATTGCTTATCTCCCTAGGAACAACTATCATCCATGTGTTACTATCAATGCCCAATCAGTGCAAGAATATTCTAATGGTGTTACTCTGGTCAAAGATCTAGTAGAAAGTGGAATCCTTCCACTATTTGAGTTGGGAGATACAGATTACAGCATCAAGCTAGTCAAAGAATTCTACATTTATATGATTGGTCCTCTTCTACCTGTCAACAAAGATGACCCTATAGAAAAGAGCTACATAAAAGGCTACATAAGGGAGGAAGTTCATCAAAATTAACTACAAGGTCGTTCATGAGATTTTAGGATTCATGCTGATGCTAAAATGGACTTAACTGTTGAAGAATCAGATGCGACATGGACTATGATGCGTGGGGATACTAAACCAGAACCCCTCTCTGAGATGTCTACGAATCTATTTCCTGAGGTTCCGTACCATATCAGTCATCTGGTTGACAAGGGTCTACTTTTCAAGAATGGCTCTAGGGAGATATTCACCTCTCACCAGCTAATGCTCACCAAAGCCATAGTTCTAAGGAAGCAATTGAACTGGGCCAAGGTTGTCTACTCCATGCTATTTAACAGTATTCTGGAAGTTCAAGCCATCTCAGGGATGCGAAGACCATTTGTCAGAATTATCAATCCAATCCTGAGAGGTTATCCACAGATTGAGGAAACCATTGTTGTTGATGAAATCATCAAGGTGACTAATACTTATGTGTTTACCCTCAACAACATCAACCGCTATAGGGAGGATGCAGAAAAAAGAGCTGCTGCTGCTGGGCCTTATGTAAAGGCCAAGAAGAGAAAGAGGAAACTTGTCTCCACAACTGAGGAGTGTTCTGCTCAGGAGGAACCAAAGCCTATTGCGGCCTCTCTACCTGAAGATTTTGATCTAGGTCGTCTGGACCATGACCCCTTTGAGCCCAAAGCCAAGCATGCCAAGATAGTCACTCCACCTCACTCTTCTCAACCCTCCTCCAAACCCTCTAAGAAGCATGCCCTTTCGAAAAGGCTACTGAGAGGGATGCACAATCTTTTGAACCAGTAATTCTCAAACCTTCCAGTCAACCCTCTACTCAACCTCCCAAACCATCCACCATACCACCCAAGGCCAAAACCAAAACTTTAAAGTCTATTGATGAAGACTTTGGCCTACCCAAACCTATGCCTCCACCAACAACCTCTAAATTAGCCGATCCTACTCCAGCCAACACCAACCCAGACATTCCCACACCAGCCAACCCTAACCCCTCTGAACCAATACCAGACATTCTACCCCAAGCCAATCCCAACCCAACCTTTACTGAAACCTTTCCATCCAAATCCAGGCATGGCCATCGACTCAAAAGAAGTGCCAAAAAGACCAAATTTGTGCCCTCTGTCGATCAAACACCTTCCCCTCCCTTTTCATCTACTCCTCCACCTGCTAATCCTTCTGTCCAACCCATTGGCCAAGAGGAGTTGCAAGTATCAACTAAAATTCAACTTCTCACTTGTGCCAAATGACCTTTCTCCTCTCCCACAGGCCAACCTGCTCCTAAACGAACCAAAATTAACTCTTACAGCCATCTCCACCCTGACATTCAAGAATTACTGTTCTTTCGAGATAGCTGACCTAAACCCAACCCAGTTGATACGGACCCCATCCTTTCTCTTCTTGACTACCCAAAGAGGCTTCCCTATTCTCCCATGACTATTGGGGACATTTTCGTGCTGTGGGGCAATCTTTATGAGCCTCTTCCTCCTCCCTGGTCTCAGCAATTTTTCATGCACAAATTAACTGTGCAGGATCTTATGATCCTTAAGCAGTGGAAAGCTATCCACAGAGACCTTGGCATTTTTCTTCCTTAACCAGATATCTTCTCTCCTTTTCTATCTCTACCCACGTCCTACCCATCTACCCCTTTAGCCAACCTACTATCTTCATCAGCTGAGCAGGACTTGCCTCCTGTTGAGTTCTTTTCTGCTCTCCAAGCATCCTGGCCTCTTCTTTTCCTTCTTCATCTCAGCTGGATTCCCCTAATACCTGTTGATTCCTCACCCCTCTATCCTTCTTAGCCCTCACATTCATAATTTCTTTGATATATTTATTTGTTTTAGTGAGTTTGACCCTCATCGTCTTCCATACTTCCCTCAAATACTTAATCTCTACAACTCCACCTTTCCTATAGGTGTCAACATACAGACCCATACTGTCTTTGTGCAACATTTTTTACCTCTACCTATCCCTCCTTTTGGTCTTCTTTCCCCTACCTAAGCCTCTACCAGCCAACCCCGTGCCTATACCAGCCAACCCCAACCCTCTACCAGCCAACATCAAGGCTCTGTCTCCCTCAGTCCTTCTTCAATTGTGGATATTGTGAAGGGTTTTGACAACCTCATGGCTAGCCTAAATAACAACTTGTGACACCTTGTAGCCAAACAGTCTCATACGACTGATGTCACTACCGATTACATGACCAAGATGATTGTTGTTGCAAAGGAAGCCAAGCATGCCGCCACGGTATGCCAAATGTCTATCACTACGTGCCAAAATCTTCTGGTCAACTGTCTCTCAGTTCAGCCAGTTCCTCCTCCGCCCTGCTTAACAGCAAATTTGAGAATCTTAAGGGCTATTTTCTATGATAGAGATGATTGATAACAATTACAAACATTTGTTTCATGCTCAAAAAGCTGCTAACCATTTTGTGCATACATCTGTGCGTGCAACCAGAACAGTCTCTCGCAAGCATTATAGCCTTACACAGAAAGAGTTTAGAACCTCTGTCCACCGGCTGTGTAACATGGACAGCTCGCTTGCATCCATGAAAGAGGAGATGGGTTGAATCAACAATGACAAGCTGAAAACTATGATTGAGAAGAATGTTCTTTTGAAGGAAGAAAATAAATATCTCAAATCAGAGTTGAAGGATGACAAGATTAAATTGGAAGCAGCCAAGGCCGAGATTGCAGAACTTAAAGTTGTTGCTAGCTCAAAAAAGAAGGACAAGCTTCAACTTAGCTGGTATATCCATCCTTGTCCTTTGTAACTCTATTTTGACAAAACATTGTATTAAATTTTTTGTTTAATATACAATGATTCTTTTTACTTGTCTAATTCTCATGCTTTGTGATTAATTATTTATCTTGTGTGCATGAAATTTAAACCACTGGTTTAAAGACATACTCTAAAATTTCCTTATCTGTCTGTCTTTAAATACAGTTTTACTACAAGTGTTTTGTGCTTAATTCATCATCTGTAAACACTTTGTAATTTGAATACATTGACTGCCTGGTAAGTCCATTTAGGGCATGCTTACTTGATATAATGTCTTCAAAGCATGTTATTACTAGTATCGGACATTGTCAGCTGACATTGTATTCATAAGTTCATGGACTCAAAAAATAAGAGGAGATTGTTGTATATTGCATAGATTTGCATATATTCACAACCTTAGGGGTGGCAATTCGTGCTATCGTGTCGTGTTCGTGCCGTACTATCGTGTTTTCATGTTATTTATCTTATTTGATCATAAATATAATAATAAATGTTATTTTAACTAAATTTTTAATTTCGTGCTTTCGTGTTGTGTTTCGTGTCGTGCCGTGTCTTATCGTGTCATTTGTCTCTTTAATTCGTGTTTTTAATCGTGTCGTGCTAGTTCGTGCATTCGTGTCATGTCAACCATTGCCACCCCTATACAACCTAAGTCTAAGCCAAGGTGACTAATGGCCGTGCGTGTCTGTTAGAGTGGCAACTTATACTTAGACAACTGCTTATAATAGTTTAGGAATGCCTTTTGTACATAGCTTAGTTTTTAGAAGATGGCCTTTTCTATATCAACCATGTTCATATCATCCATGTCCATCAAGTCATCAGCCAAGTACATTCCAGCCAAGCTTCATCAGCAATGTTGAAGACCTGTAGATCGTCTGATCAAGACTTATCTGAGGATGTGCCTCAATTATCAGCAAAGTTCCTCATTAACTTTGAGATAACGATAACCTGTAAGTACCATTTAATGGTTCATTCAATTTTGGGCATTCATCACAGAAAAGGACATTCTGCCTGTATCTATTGTATACCTATTTTTGGAAAATTGGCAGAATATACTCAGTGACAGCTTGGACTTTGCAGATCTTCCTATCAGAATTGGACAACAAGATTAGAGCATTTAATGCAAGTATCTCCAGCATTAAATGCACCTAATTCAAACTCCTCTTAAGTCGGAAGATGCCCAACGGCTCCAAGAATTCCCCTGAGTATAAACTGAAGAATCCATTGATGCATTGAAGACAGCTCAACAACTATAACTCTGAAATCTTCATCTTCATTACTGTTAGTGCATTTAAAGCTTCAAAGCAAAAATCCGTCAATCATTACTTGAAGAGCACCGATCTTAGACTCCTAGTCTTTATTTCTCTTCATTGATTTCAATCCTTTACATTCATAGCACATGAAAGTTGTATCTTTCTAGAGATCAACTATCACCATAAACACTTGGTTAAAATCTTTTTGTACACGATCCATTAGTGATCCTTGTGATTATTTTAGTGGAAAAAAATAATGCACATTTTCAAATCCAAAGCTAACCACTTTAGTAGTGAACGTAGCACTTATTCATAGTGTGAACCACTTCAAATCTTTGTCTATTTACTTCCTAATTTAATACTTTGATTGTTTATTAGAAGTTTTCCAGAATTTCCAACTGGGTTAAGAACTATTGATCTTGGCTCAACAAGATCAGCTATCTTCAACTTGTTCTATGCAAAATATTTCCCAACTCTCTTGTGAAGTTATTTTATCAAATAATTTTTAAAATTAGACATAGGCTATTCAACCCCACACCCCCCCCCTTCTAGCCTATTTGAACACCTTGAGACCTAACAGGATTTATGGTAATTGAGTGAAGTCAAAGGCTTCTTGGGCCGATTACAGTACATCAACCGTTTCATTCAGCAGCTGACATCCATGTGCGAACCTCTGTTCAAGCTTCTTAAGAAAGACATAGATTTAGAATGGGATGAAGAGTGCCAACAAGCATTTAAAAAGTCATGGAATACCTAGCTAGTCCGCCAGTTCTAGCTCCTCCTTAGAAACTGAAGCATCTATTATTATACCTTACCATCACAGACATCGCGGTTGGAGCCATGTTGGCACAAGAAAAGGAAGACTCTCATGCTGAGAACACCATCTACTTCATAAGTAGAAAGTTGCAGGGCAGCGAGTTGAACTACTCAGCACTTGAGAAGAGTTACACAGGTCTGGTATGGGCTATGCAGAGACTCAAGATTTACTTGCAAACATTTCCTGTAAAGGTAATCTCCGAGATAGATCCGATCAAATACATACTTGAAAAGCTGTCACTTTCGAGCAGGCTTGCCAAATGGTCTTTCTTTCTAAATAATTTCGACATAACCTATGCAATGGGCAAGTCAATCAAAGGAAGTGTAATAGTTGACCAGTTAGCAGATCTGCCGATAGAAGCAGATGAGTTTGAAGAACCAAATTTTCCTAATAAAGGGGTTCTTAAAATTACGGATAGGACAAAAAAATGGCAAATCCTCTTCGATGGAGCCGCCAACAAAAGAGGATACGGTGTCGCGACCCGACCCGAAATCCGATGTGGAATCTCGTTCAGTGCGTGATGACGAAAACACGAAAATAGCATATCAAAAATTTCTTTTAAAAATGAAATGCAAAGTCATGTGAAAACCCTGTAATGCACGTGTAAGTTTTCTTTTAAAAACCAACAAGATCCTTAAAAATAAAACAGCACCTCGACGGCAATACAACAAGCCGAAGAAACAACACATTAGCTAGCCACAATACCACGAGCTAACGAGCTCGGTAAAACATAAAACGATTTCAGAGTGTGCAAAAAATAAAAGTTAATATTTACATAAGTACGGCATCCACGCCGGCACAACAAAGAATAAAACACAATGAACAAGTATAAAGATAACTACCCAACTTTACGATGTTTACATAACATGTACACCCTCGGCCTCACCAAAAGAAAATACAAAACACAAGGTGCATCTACCCAAAAGCACGATCGACAAGCCGTCGGAACTGAACACGATCAAGCTAAGGGTTCCTCGCCGAACCTTGATCTAAGGAAAACAAATAAATACAAAATGGGGTGAGTCGAAACTCAATAAGCTACTAATGCAACAATATGGCATGCTAGATGCAAGATAATAATACTAACAAGTAAACATGATATTGCATTATTAATCATTTGCAAGTCATGGTATATAACAAGTATAACATGTAACGAAACAACCCCATACTACACGAGAGGCTCAACGATCGCCAACCGTCCCATACCGGTTAGAAACCATGACCAACATTCGCTTACATAGGAAACACATAAGAGCGATAAGTAAACACTTTTCAAAGGATACGGCGTCGAGGTACACCTCCGACCAAACCAATACTTCCAACCAACCAACCAATATAATACCAAATATCGAAGCCGTTGTTGACGTGTTCGATCAATAAACCAAATCCTGAATTCGAAGCCGTTGTTGACGTGCTCGAACCATAAACAAAATCATGAGTTCTAAACAAAGAATCTGTGAACCATTTTATTTGTATTCACAACACCGGGTGCCCCCGGTCCCTACAACCCGACAAAATCCCCACGGTAATAGCTTACCAAAGTCGAGGCTGTACCATACAACACTTAACGCTATTCCCCTACCGTGGTCAACGGTAGGGCGAGGCCCGATGTATTGGCCTTCGACTATTACGTAGCCCCAGCTCCAGCAATAATCGAACGTCAATACACCGCCAAACAAAGATGCCATGGACTTAACTAAATGCTCAAGTAGAATATTTACTCGACATTTTAAATAAACGGTCATATTCCAAAGTAGGGAGTATACCTCAACAACAACATTCAATAACAATACGAATGTCACAAGTAAGTTATATAAATCCCACAACAACAAATAACCAATATACAATATTTTTTTTATTTATTTTTTTTTAGAGAAACAGGGATGGCACCCTGCTAAATTTTATAAGATAAAAAAGAGATACAAACTTGAGGGGGACAAACAGCCTAGCCCTTATAAACGGGAGGACAAAGGAGCCTAACCTCGAAAAAGAAATACAAATCCAAAAATAACAAAGGAAAAGCATTACCTTCTAAAGCTATATAAACCTAATTCATCATGCCCTAAAGCCTGTCAAACGCTTATGGGGAGAAGACCTTTGCTAAGGAACGAGGTAGAGGATTTATGAGAAGAAGCATGAGCAGCCAACCGATCAGCTACATGATTTGCCTCTCTAAATACATGATGAATCCGATAATTGCCCAGCAAGGACTTACAAAGCCTAAGATCATAAACATAAGACCACGGAAGGAGAGTCTGCGCAGAGATACCCATAACTGCCACTAGAGAATCTGACTCAACCTCAACCAAATCCAGACCTAGATGTCGGCAAAGAAGTAAACCATCCCGAAGAGCCAAAATCTCAGCATATGTGTTTGTTCCCGGACCATAATAATTAGAAAAAGCGCGAACCATTTTACCACACCTATCCCAAATAATACCTCCTCCCGCACAATTACCATCAACTGCAGAACCGTCTGTGTTTAACTTATACATAGCTGACAGAGGAGGGTTCCAACGCAGCCACGTCCCACGCCTGATAGGGACATCAAGAATCGATAACCCCAAGAGCTGCAAAGGGAGGGGACCCAAACGATCCAAAGAAACTTTGGGCCGATAAATCAAAAACATATCTTGTAAGTCATGAAGAACATTGCTAAATATTAGAGTCAGATTCATAAGAATGCTTTCAAAAACAGCCTTGCATCTTGCTTTCCATAATTCCCAACAGGTGAAAACCAAAATACCAATTTGACAAGCTCCAATCTGACTACGAACCGAAGCTCTATCAGCCCAAACCTCAAAGAGATGTTGTACCGAAACATACCTGTGCACTTTATTGAAAGCTGAAGCAAGTTTGCCCCAAACATGAATTGCAACCTCCGAGTGTAAAAACAAATGATCCAAAGTCTCACATTCAGGATGCTTAACACAGCAAACACACTTCGAAACAATAAAAATCTTCCATCGATGTAAAGCCCAGTCTACCGGGAAAACACCATGGAAAAGCTTCCACATAAATCTACTTGCTTTTAAAGGGAGCCAGCGCTGCCATATCTTCTGAGCCCAGCGCAGCTGGGGGTTGCGAGGCCGAAACTGATCCCAAAAAGCCGCAGCAGAGAACTCACCAGACTGCGTCAGATTGCAAACCAATCGGTCCTCCAAATCTGGATCGAGCTGAACTCTAGAAAGCCATCCATGCAGCCTGTCGGGAATGAAAGGCAAAAAGTCTGGGAGCTGAACAAAGGCCTCCTTCACTGTCAAATTGATGTCTAGCAATAACCAATATACAAAAAAAAAAAAATTACAACAATTAAGGTATATTGGTATATTGGTTTTTTTGAATAACCAATATACAAAAATTACAACAATTAAGGTAATATTAATACACACAATTGGTGTACCAAATCTCCAAATGAATCACTCGAATCATCCAAGAATTCCCAAATCACACACGTGGTCTCATAAATTTTAAAATCCTAACGAACTCCGTTAGAGTCATTTTTAGTTTCTAATGAGTTCGAGTTTATGCGAATCAATTATACCGTAAATTTAACAATTGATAACAATACTTTAAATTTCTAACATGTAGAAATAAGTCCAAAATCATATACAACAAGTCAACCACGAAATTATAAAGTCAACATGGTAAAACATACCCAAATATGATGAGTTTAACAAGGTTTAATCATTTAACAAGTCTAGGATGATAATCAATACATAATTGGGGAAGAAAAAGGGGTAGTAGCTTACCTCTTTGTGATTAAAGTCTAGGAAACCAACATGCAAGTCAAGGGATGTCTTCCCTAGCCAAGAGCTTCTTAAAGATGGTGATGGATAGTCAAATGGCCTCCGAAAATCCAGGTAACAACACCCTCTCTCTCTAAAACTCTCTCTCAACTCTCTTTCTAAAGCTCAAGGATGATGGTGAAGAATTAGAGTATTAAGGTCTCTCCTAGAAGTAAAAGAGACCCAAGAAGTCTGGTCAAAGTGGTTAAGGACGTGCTCAAATCTCAGCCTTTGGATGGAGGTCAAAATGTCAAACAACATAAAATTCGTCAAACAAAAATAATAGACTACGATGCTATGTGGACGCCTTATGCAGCCGCATAGCTTCTATGCGGGCGCCCTGTGTGGCCGCATAAATTCCAGAAACTTGAGGTTTTTGCACTATGCGACTGCATTGTGCCTTGCTCTGGCCAAAGTGTTCACAAACTTTTCCAAAGTGATTCTAAAACACACCCAAGTCAACCAAAGATGATACCAACCTTAAGCCAAGTCCAAAACACAATAGAAATTCATTCTAAACAACCTCCTACAAGGTTAAGAATGCAATCCCACACAAGTACCAAAGATTGCAAGGATTTAAACACAAAATAAGACATATGAGAAGCATGAATCCAATTCAAATATAAACATGCTAGAACGAAGAATGCACATGGAATGACAATAATACCAAATGAAGTTAATAAACATAACACATATAAATGACATGAATGATGCGGGTGTTACATCCTCACCCCTTTAGAATAAATTTATTCGTGAATTTACTAATTACCAAACTCAATGAACAAAGACGGATACTTCTCACGCATCTCTTGTTCTAACTCCCAAATGGTCTCCTCAATGTTATGATTCCTCCATAACACTTTCACAAGACGAATCAATTTTGTCCTTAACACTTGTTCTTTAGTATCGAGTATTCTAATGGGTTGCTCAACATATGAAAGATCGGGTGTCAAGTCTACTGATTCATACTCCAAGATGTGTGATGCATCTGACAAGTGTTTCCTCGACATAGACACATGAAACACCGCATGAACGCCCAACATTGATGGTGGCAATGCAAGTCTATAAGCCAACTTTCCAATTCTTTCCAAAATCTCAAATGGACCAATATACCTTGGAGTCAATTTCCCTTTCTTACCAAACATCTTAACTCAAATTCGTGGCAAAACTTTCAAAAACACAAAACAATCAAAAACACATGATTACTTACCTTTAATTCAAGATCCCATCGTCGATGATCAACATAACTATCTTTTCAACTTTGAGCCTTTTTCAACTTCTCCCGAATAAGCTTCGCATTCTCGGCCGATTCATAAACCATGTCAGGACCCCATAAATTTGCTTCACCTACCTCATCCCAACAAATTGGAGAATGACACTTCCTTCCGTATAGTGCTTCATAGGGAGCCATCTCAATACTCGATTGATAACTGTTATTCTATGCAAACTCTACCAATGGTATATGTGAATCCTAAGTACCTTTGAAATCCATCGAACAAGCTCGCAACATGTCTTCAAGTATTTGAATGGTTCTCTTGGATTGTCTGTCGGTTTGTGGGTGAAATACCGTGCTAAGAGTCAACTTCGTACCCAAAGCATCCTGATGTGATTGCCAAAATCGTGATGTAAACCGTGGATCTCGATTAGATATAATGCTAACTGGCACCCCATGCAACCTCACAATCTCTTGGATGTATAATGTAGCAAGTTTTTCCATCGAGTAAGTCATTGCAATAGGAAAAAAATGAGTTGACTTGGTCAATCTATCGATAATAACCCAAACCGCATCATAACCTCGACGAGTCCATGGTAACCCTGTCACAAAATCCATCGCTATATTCTCCCATTTCCATTTTGGAATCTCTAATGGTTGTAATAATCCCGCCGGTTGTTGATGTTCCGCTTTAATTCGTTGACAAGTCAAGCATCTTGATACAAACTCGGCTACTTCTCTTTTCATACCGCTCCACCAAAAATTCTTCTTCAAGTCTCTATACATCTTAGTACTCCCCGGATGAATCGTGTATTTAGACTTGTGAGCCTCCTCTAGTACTTTCCATTTTACCTCATCAATTGCCGGTACGTACAAACTCTATTTCGAAACATAAGAATACCATCATTACTCTTTGTGAAGTCCGGTGTTTTACCTTCGTTCAATTCATCAATCAATGTCTTCAATTCTGGGTCATCCTCTTGTGTTTCTTTAATCCTTTGGAACAATACCAATGTAGCTCGAATGGTAGCGAAGATCACCCCATGTCTAGACTTACGAGGACCCCAATCTCGAACATCCTCAAGCATCTTCCATTCACGAGCCATCAAACAAGAAATGTAGGCTTTCCGACTAAGTGCATCCACTACTACATTAGCTTTTCCCGGATGATACAAGATAGTATAATCGTGATCCTTTAGCCGTTCCATCCATCATCGCTGTCTTTTATTCAACTCCTTTTGGGAAAACAAGTACTTGAGACTCTTGTGATCGGTGAACACCTCAAACTTAGCTCCATAAAGGTAATGTTTCCATTTGTGAAGAGCGGAGATAATCGCAGCTAACTCAAGGTCATGGGTTGGATAATTATGTTCATACGAAGTCAAAATTCCGAGAAGCATAAGCAATCACTCTCCCGTTCTGCATCAAAACACAACCCAAACCCTCCTTCAAAGCGTCGCTGTAGATAACTAACCCATCATGTCCATTTGGCAATGCTAAGATTGGAGCCGTAGTCAATCTCTTCTTTAATTCTTGGAAACTCGCTTCACATTTATCATTCCATACAAATGGCTCATTCTTTTGTGTCAAGTTAGTCATCAGAGTTACAATCTTGGAAAACCCTTCTATAAACCTTCGATAATAACCCGCTAAACCCAAGAAGCTTTGAATCTCCGTTACCGACTCGGGTCTCTTCCAATTCACTACAGTTTCAATCTTGGTTGGATCCACCGAAATACCTTCACCCTATACAACATTGCCTAGAAAAGAAATTTTCTCGAGCCAAAATACACACTTACAAAACTTTGCAAACAGGTTCTTTTCCCTTAACACTGTCAATACTATTCTCAAATGTTTCTCATGTTCTTCCCGGGACTTCGAGTATACGAGAATGTCATCAATGAACACCACCACAAAACAATCAAGATACGGCAAAAACAACCTATTCATCAAATCCATAAACACGGCCGGTGCATTAGTCAACCCAAATGGCATAACTACAAACTTAAAGTGCCCATATCGAGTTCTGAATGCCGTCTTTGGAATATCTTCCGCCCGAACCTTCAATTGATGGTAACCACTTCTAAGATCAAACTTGGAATACACAACAGAACCCTGAAATTGGTCAAACAAATCATCAATGTGTGGAAGAGGATACTTGTTCTTAATTGTTACCTGGTTCAACTCCCTGCAGTCAATACACAACCTCAAAGAACCATCTTTCTTCCTTACAAATAATACCAGTGCACCCTATGGTGATATACTTAGTCTAATAAAACCCCGATTAAGCAATTCATCTAATTGTACCTTTAATTCTTTCAACTCGCCGGTGCCATGCGATATAGTAATTTTGACAATGATGATGTACCTGCTAACAACTCAACACAAAACTCTAACTCCCTATTAGGAGACAATTCATAATCAGTTAAGAATACATCCAAAAATCCATGCACAGTTAGAACATCTTCCAACACCACCACTTTCTTTAATTTATCAACCACACAAGCCAAATACCCTATACACCCATGCGATAATAATTTTCGAGCTTTCAAAGCCGATATCATGTGAATATCACCCATGCACTTATCACCCGCAAACATAAACTGAGGCATATCAGGCAATTCAAATTTAATAATTTTCTTACGACAATCAACTATGGCATGATGAGTGTGCAACTAATCCTTACCCAATATAAAATCAAATTCACGAATTGGCAACACTACCAAATCTACAGATAAAATATGGCTATCAACAACAACCTCACATGCACGATGAACATCAGAAGCAACTAGGCACTCTCCCATCGAAGTAGACACCTCCAACATATAAGACAATGATACAGGCATGGAATGTAAATGACATGCAAAGTGTGATGCAATATATGAATACGATGACCCTGAATCTATAAGCACTCGGGCTCGCTTTATCGAGACAAACAAGGTACCTCGATAACGTTGGGGGCGTCAGGAATACCTCTCTGGTCTAAAGCAAACTCGACCCTGAACTCTCGGCCGACAGTCGTTGTTCCTTTTTACTCCTACATTCTATTGTGTACCACCCTGTTGTACTCCTCTATTCCTCGGGCAATCCTTTTGGAAGTGAGTGTCGTCGCCGTATAATAAACATTTTCCTTGTTTCATGCAACATCTATCTTCTATATGTCCAGTCTTCTTACAAAAGTTATAAACAAACCTTGTGTCCTTTTAACCACGTTCAATGCTTCCTTGATTCCTTGGTTGTTGTAAAACTAACCTCCCTGACAATTTGAGTTGTTCCCTTTGCTAGAAGTTCCACTTGTACCCTTTCTCTTCCATTGTGTCCGCGATCCCTGCTGATATCCACTTATGTTACTCATTTTACCTCGGTGCTCCTCAATGTCGTCCTCGATCTTATACGCTTTATCCACTGCGTTCTGATTACTCGGTAAATCCATTGGTAACAGTTGCTTATGGTACTCAATTCTCAGGCCTTTCACAAAACGATACACTTTCTTTTCTTCCGTCGGAACCAAACGAGCACAATATCTTCCCGATGCGTGAACTTAGCAGAATACTGAGTCATAGATAAAGTCCCTTTCTCCAAACTAAGGAATTCCAATTCCCTCTTCGCTTGCACCACATCCAGAATAAAGTGGTTTCTGAACTGTCTCAAGAAAAGCTCCCACGTACGCACTACTTGCTCCTTAATCCAACTAGCTTCCAACACTTTCCACCAATGTTCTGCTACATCCTCTAACTTAAATGTTGCAAACCTGACTTTTCTTCGTCGGTACACTCAATTGCTACGAAGATGTTCTCAAGCGACTCAATCCACTGTTCTGCTTTCATAGGATCCAGTTCGCCATCGAAACTGTGCGGCTTCATTTTCAAGAATCTCTCTTGCCTACGATCATAGTCCCCGTTGCCTCCAAATAGTTGATCCATTCTGTTGCCTCTTGCTTGTCTAATTCCTTCCATGGCCTGTCGGTGCAACTCTATGTTCTACCTGTTCGTTTCTATCATCAATTGCATAAATCCTTGCTTAACATTCACGATTCCGTCATTTTGATTCATCGGTATCTCAGGCTGAACATTCGGTTGTCCCACTCGTTGATCACTAGGCTGGGTAGGTGGTGGAATGTTACCCTGATCACCTGTAGCATTCCAAGCCTACTTGATCCAGCCTCCTCAGTACTAGTACCGTGTCGTGTCTCAACCATGGTTAAACACCTACACAACAAACATTCGATGTTAATGACTTAAACACACAACTAACCCTCCTAAGCCAAAGATTCTCTCTTGGCTAGCTAATGTATTCTCTGATACCAACTGTCACGACCTGACCCAAAATCCAATGTGGAATCTCGTTCAGTGTGCGATGACGAGAACACGAAAATAACATATCAAAAATTTCTTTTAAAAGTGAAATGCAAAGTCATGTGAAAACCCTGTAATGCACGTGTAAGTTTTCTTTTAAAAACCAACAAGATCCTTAAAAACAAAACAGCACCTCGACGGCAATACAACAAGCCGGAGAAACAACACATTAGCTAGCCACAATACCACGAGCTAACGAGCTCGATAAAACATAAACGATTTTAGATTGCGCAAAAAATAAAAGTTAATATTTACATAAGCATGGCATCGACGCTGGCACAACAAAGAATAAAACACAATGAACAAGTATAAAGACAACTACCCAACTTTACGATGTTTACATAACATGTACACCCTCGGCCTCACCAAAAGAAAATACAAAGCACAAGGTGCATCTACCCAAAAGTACGATCGACAAGCCGTCGCAACTGAACACGATCTAGCTAAGGGTTCCTTGCCGGACCTTGATCTATGGAAAATAAGTAAACATGATATTGCATTATTAATCATTTGCAAGTCATGGTATATAACAAGTATAACATGTAACCAAACAACCCCATATTACACGAGAGGCTCAACGATCGCCAACCGTCCCATACCAGTTGGAAACCATGACCAACATTTGCTTACATAGGAAACACATAAGAGCGATAAATAAACACTTTTCAAAGGATACGGCGTCGAAGTACACCTCCGACCAAACCAATACTTCCAACCAACCAGCCAATATTATACCAAATATCGAAGCAGTTGTTGACGTGTTCGATCAATAAACAAAATCCTGAATTTGAAGCCGTTGTTGACGTGCTCGAACCATAAATAATACCATGAGTTCTAAACAAAGAACCTGTGAACCATTTTATTTGTATTCACAACACCGGGTGCCCCCGGTCCCTACAAACTAGCAAAATCACCACGGTAATAGCTTACCAAAGTCGCCGCTGTACCATACAACACTTGGCGCTATTCCTCTACCTTGGTCAACGGTAGGGCGAGGCCCGATGTATTGGTCTTTGACTATTACGTAGCCCCGCCTTCGACAATAATCGAGCGTCAATACACCGCCAAACAAATATACCATGGACTTAACTAAATGCTCAAGTAGAATATTTACTCGACATTTTAAATAAACGGTCATACTCCAAAGTTGGGAGTATACCGCAACAACAACATTCAATAACAATAAAAATTTCACAAGTAGGTTATAAAAATCCCACAACAACAAATAACCAACATACAAAAATTACGACAATTAACGTAATATTAATACACACAATCGGTGTAACCAAATCTCCAAATGAATCACTCGAATAATCCAAGAATTCCCAAATCACACACGTGGTCTCATAAATTTAGAAATTCTAACAAACTCCGTTAGAGTCATTTTTGGTTTCTAATGAGTTCGAGTTTACGCGAATCAATTATACCGTAAACTTAACAATTGATAACAATACTTTGAATTTCTAACATGTAGAAACAAGTCCAAAATCATATACAACAAGTCAACCAAAAAATTATAAATTCAACATCGTAAAACATACCCAAATATGATGAGTTTTATATGGTTTCATCATTTAACAAGTCTAGGATGATAATCAATACATAATTGGGGAAGAAAAAGGGGTAGTAGCTTACCTCTTTGTGATTAAAGTCTAGGAAACCAACATTCAAGCCAAGGGATGTATTTCCCTAGCCAAGAGCTTCAAAAAGATGGTGATGGATAGTCAAATGGCCTCCAAAAACCCAAGTAACAACACCCTCTCCCTCTAAAACTCTCTCTCAACTCTCTCTCTAAAGCTCAAGGATGATGGTGAAAAATGAGAGTAATTAAGGTCTCTCGTAGAAGTAAAAAAGACCCAAGAAGTCTGGTCAAAGTGGTCAAGGACGTGCTCAAATCTCAGCCTTTGGATGTAGGTCAAAATGTCAAACAACTTAAAATTAGTCAAACAAAAATAACAGAGTACGACGCTATGCAGACGCCTTATGCAGCCGCATAGCTTCTATGCGGGCGCCCTGTGCAGCCGCATAAATTCTAAAAACATGAGGTTTTTGTGCGACCTAGCACTATATGGCAGCATAGTGCCTTGCCCTGGCTAAAGTGGTCACAAACTCTTCCAAAGTGATTCCAAAACACACCCAAGTCAACCAAAGATAATACCAACCTTAAACCAAGTCCAAAACACAATAAAAATTCATTCTAAACAACCTCTAACAAGGTTAAGAATGCAATCCCACACAAGTACCAAAGATTGCAAGCATTTAAACACAAAACAAGACATATGAGAAGCATGAATCCAATTCAAATATAAACATGCTAGGACGAAGAATGCACATGGAATGACAATGATACCAAATGAAGTTAATAAACATAATGCATACGAATGACATGAATGTTACGTGTGTTATATACGGTATAAGAATACTATTGATCGATCCCATGGATACACATAGGCCTTTAGACATACAACTAGAATTTGAATGTTCCAACAATACCACCGAGTATGGAGCTTGTATAGCTGGATTAGAGGAAGCCTTAAAATGGGCACCGAAGAATTGGAAGTATATGGTGATTCAGTTTTGATTATGAATCAAGTTGAAAGAAAATTATAAACAGGGAGAGATTGGCCTGACAAATTGCCATTTGTACTCTAGGGCTACCGTACTTCTATTCGTATGCCTACTGGGGCTATCCCATTTTCTCTTGCCTATGGCATGGAGGCAGTATTGCCTATTGAAGTTGAAATCCCTTTCTTAAGGGTAATAATAGAAACCGAGATGGCTGAAGCTGATTGGCTTAAGCATCGGTATGATGAATTGGCACTCCTGGATGAAAGGAGGTTGTTGGCTTTAGAGCACACGTGAGCATATCAAAGGAGGATTGCTCGATCTTTTAACAAACAGGTCAAAGCCCGAGACATCAAAGTAGGCAATTTAATTTTTCGATAAAATTCACCTAGCAACATTGATAGCTTTGAAAAGTGGAAGTCATTGTGGATGGGACCGTATGTGGTGAGACTCGTTCAGTCAAGCGGTGCAGTCTTCCTCACCAATGAAAATGGTGAAGATCTCATTCAGCCCTTCAACATGGACAAGCTCAAGAAATACTACATATAGTTGCCAGCTCAGCTATTTTGCATTCAGTTTTACTTGTGTTTGTAAATACTTTTTCCCCTCTTCTAAAAAATAACTCAGTAGGTTAATAACCCAAAAGGGTGGCCTAGGCAAAAGTTAGAGTTCAAAAAAAAAATGAGAGAGATATAACATTGGAGAAAAAGAAATGAAAATCTCCGTTTCTCGCAAATCTGGGTTGAACTACGTTTCGACCTGATTCTCTTTATGAGATACGTAGGCAGCCTTCGGGTGCGGTCGGTAACTTACACATTTTATAATATTTTAGTTCCCTCTGTCATGTTGTTTTGATCACATAAGAGAAAAACCACTACTCACATAATAATAAAATACTTTTATTTCATAACAAAGTCCTCAGTTTGGCAACTAAGGAGTACAAACATAAGACTTACATGACATCATATTACACATATTATACACAGCTACATCAGACTACCCCTATATAATTATCTCCTTGAGCGATCACCATGCCAGCCTCTGGAACTTCCCTCACTTTCATCAGTGCTCCTTCTTCCGCACTCACCACCACCGCTGGTCCCAGTTCCATTGGGTCTCTGCGGGCCATGAAGTATGCTCCTCCGACTACGCTGAAGTCGCTGAGGATCCCTTGTGTAAATTTCTAAATCAGTGTCCTCCACGAATTCACTCATCTCCAGCAGACGTTCCACCATTGGTCACGGTTTTACCAAACAGACACTCTAGGATGAGTCTGACATTGAATGAGTGCTCTATCACTTGTGGGACCAGCCATGCCCAATAATTTATGGAAAGGCAGATATTCTCCAAAGGCATGTGATCTAAGGAAAGAACAGTGTGCGACCCTATCTCATGACCCCACCACCCTCGAAGGTCCCTACAGAGGTCACCAGTGAGCTCGCTTATCTCGAACTCAAGAAGATCCGTATCCGGTAGCCTTTGCTCCAGCCTAAACTGCCTCATTACTTGGGAGGCATAGTAAACGGTCGCAACACGAAGCCCTGCAATAATGACCTATGTAAATCGATGAGTCCCTAGTATGAATCGCCGAATTCTCCAATGGAGTACAACCCATACAGTATCAAAAGAAGTGACACACAAAAGGTGTTCAACCCAGTCCTTTTCACTCGCCAAATAATCATGTTTGCGACCCCTAAGGTCATAACTGATTAGATGATATCTCATGCTAGGAACCAGAGTAAGAACCCTCATAAAGGGTTCTTCAAGACATATATGCAAAAGAATTGGACTGCCGAAAGGAAACCATTCCTCCCCGTTGGCATAACTGTTCATGCCAAGAAGAGTTTCTGCCAGAATGAGAGGGATCATATCGCTCACTCGTCCCCTGACATGCAAGACGATATCCAAGACCCGCACATCAACATAACCTTCAAGGTTAATTAGGAAGAATTTTCCTAAAATACACAAGAAAATGGCCGCTTGCTGACGTTTTAAATATGTGTCATCAGGTTGGTAATTAGGAAAGTGCCTCGGGAGTTGAGTTAGGTCGAAGAGCCAACCATATAACATCCCACGGGCCTCTCGAGTAGTAAAACTGAACAATTCTTGGATGAGTACCAAGGGGAGTTTTGTCAACATCGGTATTGCGACAGGACCGCCGATTGACGTGCTCGTCAAAGCACAAAAATCTTCAAATGTAGGGCAAATCTCATTCAGGGAGAAATTAAAAAGATGAGTTTTGGTGGACCAAAAACAGGAAGCACCCCGTATCATATGCCTATGAATTCGAATACGTCTCCATCCGAATACACATCTGAAACCATAGGTATCGACAAGATATTCTTTTTCAGCTGCACTGAGGCTAAGACACTAATCATCTACTCGAGCTTCATAATCTCTAATGGTTTCGGAAGGATGATTCATTTTCGAAGAGTGTTTGTTGAAGGAAAAAATTTCCGCTAAAGGCAAGGGAAGGCCTTCAAGAAAGGAAAAGGCAAAAGAAAGGTACGTTGATTGTATCTTGTTAAAAATGTAAAGTATGATTCCTTAAAGAAGGGAGCATGTGCAAATCAAATGTTTTCTGACAAAACTTGCAACCTAGATGTTAGGCACAGAGAAAATAGGATGTAACATGTCTCCACACATCAAATTCAGAACAGGAGAGGAAAAATAGTTTTGGTGCGCGGGCACCAAGCCTTGTGCGCCGCGCACCACACCCTGTACTTGACTTTTTTGGCTCAGCTCTCTCCAGTCCATGTCATTTACTCAAAAGAAGCCATGTTCCTATGGGGGACTCTTCAATTCACTCATGAGGACACAAGGAGCAATCAGCTTGGTAATCTCAATAGTGATTCCTCCGAAATAGGCATCAGGCCTATCCTACAGCGCAGCAGCTGCTAGGGGTTGATTTCACTCTTCTCTCTCACACGTCCCATGTAAGAATCGTTCAGCAAAGGAGCATCAATTATGCATTTATCCTAATGATCAACCAAAAATCGTTAATGGCCAAATTCTCATTTTCTCTCCCACAACACAATTTTTGTGTAATTGATAGCAATTAGAATCGAGACTTTAGGTTTTCTTTCCTTCTTTTTTGCATTTTTCTAATAATAATACACAAAGACAAAAAATATGTTTACAAATACACTCTTTTACAATAATACAAAATAGCAGGAAAGGAAAATCATTATCTTCCTCTTTTCGCCCTGCAAGTGCTGGCACCTCCAGAACCGCTACTCCCACCACCTCTGCGACGTGGACCAGTCGAGTCGGCACCTCCCCGGTAAGTGAAATCACTGGCCCCGGCCTTCAATTTCCCATATAAATAGGACAACTTGTAGAATCGGCTCCATAGCTTCTGATAGGTCCTAACTGGCACCTGTTCACAGAGTAATTTTTTATCAATATGCAAAAATACAGACAAAATAGACAGATGATAAGGGCACAAAGTGATCAGAAGTATACCAGATCTCTTTCTCGCGTAAGATAATGATGAGCTGGAATCTCACCGCCACTCAAATCCTCCTCCCTGTAATCATCCCCATCTCCATAATCGATAGTCCGCGGGACTTCGGGATAATGAATCTGCCCTGTGAAAGAACTAATCTCACCCACAAAGATAGGAAAAGGACCCTTCGCTTCTTGAGCAGGAGGATGCGGAGAAGGAGGATACAGCACGGTCTGAACAAACACCTCATACTCCATCTCTACATAGCTATGTGGATGGATGGTTTGCCTCACAAGAAACCATTCCCGTCCCGGCATTAAATCCAGAGTCATCATCCCTAGAGGTGATGAAGGTGGCGTCAGAGGATGGACTACATTGGGCCCATGTTGGCAATTCACCCGATCGCCCAAATATATTGAGTCGCACATGGTAGAAACCATTAGGATACGAAAGTTGTTGGCCATCTGAGCTGGACCATAGGACATAGACAGCTGACCCCCAAGGGAAAAAGCTGACAGATTCGAGACTCAAGTTGAGAATCGCAGTCCGAATCACCTCATTATCGAGCCGAGCAGGCACTCTCCGAGCATACTTTCGGTTTGAAGTCCGGAAGTTGACCACAAATGGGGAATTAACCACTTTGGTACGGAGAGTGAAGGGGTAAATGCTGAAGATCGCATAAGCCCAGGCCTGTCATATCAAAAGAGAACAATGGATCAATATTTATTTTAAAAACAAAAAAATTAATAAGTTTCAAAAATATATATATTTGTTTCATTCAGAATATTACCTCTCATGCCACATTATTGCCTGTCACGCTACTAGCAACATTCCGACTAGCATAATCCATAAAAAAATAATATTCTGTCAGGCCAGCCTGTCCCCAATCAAAATTGTCCAGATGACGCAGTTGCCTCAAACAGCCGAGTAGAGATACCCGCAACGTTGAGGAAGCATTGGCAAAGAGGGTGATTCCCAATGCCAAGAACAAGAAAACCCAAACAAATCGAGTAACAGCAGACCTATCGGCTATATCAACAATGTCCACATTGTTGAGAAGCCACTCTCTCACAAAGCTAACTGGGATCTCATCATAGCTTTTGTACACAAGTGCAAAGCCCAACAGCTGAGTGACAACTTCAGGACGATGTTGAAGTTGGAAATCCGGCTCAATGCCTCAGCCCTGGCTAGTCAAAATCCCTATGATCGCCAAAAAATCCGTAGGGGTCATCTCCCCCCACAATAAATGAAAGGTATGGGTGGTATCCTACCAGAAGCACCTCAACACTTCATGAATGTTGGCGTAACCGATGAAGTTGCCAACATTCTGGATGAAAGTACTAAGACAGGTAGCGTTAACCTTCTCCCGGATCAACCTAGGGAGATGATTATAAATCTACCTAACCATATCCCCATTCGCCCAAATGTGGGTAAGCCTCCTTCGTGTCTGAAAAAAAGAAAAATAAAAGAAAAATAATTTTCACAATTAAATCTTTGCGTGTCATCACAAAACACACGTGCACAATTTTTATACTACCACATCAATTTTTTCATTAAAAAAATAATAATAATAAAACTTGAATGTTTTTTCCATACATGTTCCAAACCCCATCCGCGGGATCCCAGGATCAAAATAAAATATTTTCAAGAGTTTAGTGAGAGTTTTTCTTCACTTTTCTTCTTTGAAACATTTTGCCAAACAGTTGGGGTGCAATTTTGCGCAACTTCGACCAAGAAAAATTCACACATTTTGAGTCATCCCAACAAAGTCAACTTGGGGGTTTCCATATCTACTCATAACTCTATACATATATACTCTCGGTTTCGAGAAATTTTTATGCTAACATGTCCAAAATTACAATTAAAGTACACTTTAAACATGCAAAAATTCATACTATACATACTTGTTTATACTCATTTTGTATAAATTCAAATTTCTTGCTTAGATTCAACATGCAACAACATATATTTGCTACTTGGATACTAACAATTTCATGATTAACATCAAGAATCCAACAAATCAAGCAAAAATTTCAATTTAGCATACTTTGCGGAATAAATGGGTTTTCCGGAAACTCACCGCGGGTGGATCTAAAGAAGAAATATGACTTCTTCGATCACGATGAATGTTGTTCGGATTGCTATCCAAGAACGGGTAAGAAACCCGATTCCTCGCCATAACTTTGTCAACTTGTTCTTCGCCAACACACAAATCAAGGGGTATCTCATTTTTCAAGTCCGAATTATTCGCCATTCTCGCTACAAAAAATTTTGGGGTGATAAACCTTGAAATATTTGAGTGATTTCGGAATAAATTCAAAAGAGGTTGAAGATAGTGAGAGAGAGAGAAGACGTCAGCAAGCTGTTGCTGCTGCTGCCCGTCTCCTTTCTTAAGAAGAAAGGGGATTTCCCCTTTTCCCTCAAAGTTTCAGCAATGTTGCAACTAAACCCTCCAAGTCATTCTAACGGCAACTTAACGTCCAACTAACGATCGTTAAACGGACGTCCTAACGGAAGTCCACCATCAGCATATTTTCAAATGGACCTCGACGAAATTACTCCCAACGGCCCCGCCGTCCAATTCATCATTCCCATCATCTCCAAAAAAATCCCGATTGGACTACAAACATTATATCTCGACAGAAGCATTGCCAATGATTGTGCACACCATCCCCAATAAAGTTTGTCCTCCTGGACACCATACAGATTGCAGTGCATTCACACACGTTTGCAAACTCAGTTATTCAGTCGTTTCCCCACAAGTACAAACCTGAGGCCTCGGAAGTTAACCGCTCAACGACCTCGCCGTCCAACACAGCCCAGAATCCGTCCCCCCAGGGACGCCGCTCAAATATAGTATCTTTATTTTATGTCAATTTACAGCTTATCTTAAACTGTAATTTGTTTCATTTTGCGTTGGTATAGCTTTCTTTTGGTCACTTCCCAACGGGTGCGAACTCGGGATCCGAAAATGAACCATCTCCTATACCCCAAAATATATCAAAATCGTGTTACTTCCCTGAAGTAACACGACCTACGTTTCAACTAGATTATCTTAAACCAAATACGTAGGTAATCTCTTAGGAGATTTGGTCACCCTTTGACACATATTGTCACCCTTTCACATATACACTTGGTCATATAACCTCGATGCAGGGTTCGACCTCTTTCACATATACACTTGGTCATATAACCCCAATGCAAGGTTCAACCTCTCTCACATATACACTTGGTCACACAAAACTCCGATGCAGAGTTCGACCATCCAATTGCCAGTACGAAGTAGAATGTCTATCTTTTTCGACGAAGCTCGCTTACTCCTAAGCAAACGTAGTTGAGGGGCTCTGTGGACACTCAGAATTCGTACACCTACATTATACAAATTGTCCTATAAATAATTTTTTATTTATAAATGGACTAACACTTATTTCTATGATCATTTCAAGAAACAAATTATTCAACAGGACTAACGACGTCCAACAAACACAACAACTACAGTTAAATCAACATAAAGGGTCAAAACTGAAGATACAAAGCTTAAAGGGGCCAAAGCGTAAAGACACCAAAGCCTGATAAGGACAAAATAACAACTTGGTGCGCGGCTGTCAAACTTGGTGCACTGTGACACTAAAAACAAAGTTTGGTGCGCTGACGCCAAGCCTGGTGCACCGCGCACCAAACTAAACAAACATACAAAGTCATGCCGCCTGGCAGCTCTACAAACAGGCCGTGGTTTTGGACTTCGGTGGCAAACGAAGCTGGATGAAAGCTTCGTGAATACCTTAAGTCAGAGAGTAACAAAATATCTCTCCCAATCTCTCTCTTATAAATACACTCTCTCTCCCTCAAGCTCTCCACAACAGAAACAACATACACAGCCTAGCACACTCACGGCAGAAGAGAAAAGAAGAGAAAAAAGAAAAAAAAGAAAAACAGAAGAAAGAAAAGAGGAGTTCACTGCTCTCTCCATTTTTCTCACATACACACAATAAACTCATAAACACAAACACACTGTGTTCTCAGAACACAACCAAAACACAAAACGTAAGTCTTCATTTTCTCGCATCGGTAGCATTGGAAGCATAACGGTCAAGCTACGAGCTAGCTTGATCAAATATAAAACAACGGCCTATAACTTGGCTCGAATTCTATAAAACGACAGAAGGTAATCCTTTCCATTCGTTAGTTTTATTTATCCGCTTCAATATGTAAATACCTTGAATAATTTGTAAATGTGTATATATTCATTTCGGTATATTTGATATGTAAATACATGTATCATATTCATTAAATTTAAGTATCAAAATATCCATTTTTATTTATTATATGTGTATCTATATATATATATAAATATGTAATATATACATATAGATATTTTTAACTAAAAATTTCATTTTAGTTATTTTCGTTAAATATAAGTATATATTATAGTCATTTTATTTATTTTGTAATAAATAAAACATATATATACTTTATAACATAAACGGAGATATAAATTTCTGTGATACATTTTCTCCAGTCACATAGAATAACAAACCCATGATAATTAAATATGAGCATGCAATCATAAGAGACCGAAAGGGTGAGTTGGGTACGTAAAACCTTCCCAACTCGTAACTTAGCCCTCGGACCCACAATCACAGTTTTTCTCTCGTTTACTTTATAAACGAGGGTGGTGATGCGTAACAAACGCAGGACTTGTTGCCAACGAAATTATGGATGAAGATGATGAAAACAATGGTGAAAAGTTGCAGCGAAAATAAAAGATAGAACACGAGTCACCGGTTAGGATTCACTCTCCTAACGTAAAGACCTCGCTTGGATTCACCGGATAGGTTTCACTCGCCTATCGTAAAGAATCCTTTTGAATATTACCTCCTAGACCTAAGGAAATAATAGATAAAAATAAGAACAACCTTGTTCTTTGAATTTCTCCTTGAGAATTATATAACAATAATCTGAATTTTTACAACTTAGATCTATCCCTATTTATAGTTGTTTACAATGCATCCTAATCATTAAAGGTAAAGAAAACTACTCCTAATTGTACAAGTATTAGCAATACTATCCTACCTAGGAATAGAAAGTCAAACCTATACAAGCTAGGAATCAAAAACATAGCAGGAAACTCGAAGTCGCCCATTCTGTCTAGAGGGCGATCGCCCTGCCTCGCCACAAAGCGATCGCTTTGTGGCCAGTAGGCTGGTCCTCGGATTTTTCTCAAAGGCGATCGCTTTCTCTTATCCAAGGCGATCGCTCTTCACCCAGATTGTCGCCAATGCCTTCCTTTGCCCAAATATCATCCCTTGTTGTGCACGTGACCTCCAAAGGTCTTCCAAACTCTTGAACATTCCTAGTTTGCATCATCAATGACTCGAGAGACAATGTCAAACCACCTTCACCCACTTGTAATGCATCCACGGTTTTGTTTGGGTTTTTGCGAAGATTGTAGCTTAATGCTCCCGCATCATCCTCCCCTTCTTGAGAAAGAATTGGCCTCAATTCTTCAAGCATTTTGTCTTCTAAGAATGGTGACAAATCTCCCACATTGAAAGTAGAACTTATCGAGTACTCCTCGGGCAGGTCCAACTTGTAAGCACTATCACCAAATCTTTCAAGCACTTGAAAAGGTCCTTCGGCTCTTGGCATTAGTTTGTTCTTCCTTTTACTAGGAAATCGTTCTTTCCGCAAATGTAGCCACACCAAATCCCCGGGTTGAAATTCCGGTTGCTTGCGACTTTTGTTAGCCCTCTTCTTGTACATCTCGTTCACCTTCTCGATTCTTGCACGAACTTGTTCATGGAATTGTTGTATATCTTTCAATTTGTTGAACGCATCCGGTTGCTCTTTCCCTCTTCGAGTAGGAACCATATCAATTGGCAAACAGGGATTGACCCCATACACAACTTCAAATGGAGAATGTTGAGTTGCATATGTTGGTGTACGGTTGTAAGCAAATTCCGCATGAGCCAACTTTAAATCCCAATCTTTTTTAGTCTTCCCAACTAGTCCTCGTAGTAACACTCCAAGAGTCCTATTGGTGACTTCCGTTTGTCCATCCGTTTGTGGGTGATGAGTTGTGCTAAATAGCAATTTTGTACCAATTATCCTCCAAAGGGATCTCCAAAAGTGGCTAAGAAACTTGCTATCCCTATCACTCACAATTGTCTTTGGCACCCCATGCAAACGCACGATTTCTTTGAAGTACAAATCCGCCACTAAGGAAGCATCATCCGTCTTGTGACATGGCTCGAAATGCGCCATAATCGATCAACTACCACCATGATAGCATCCTTTCCTCTTTGCGTCCTTGGTAGAGCTACAATGAAGTCCATCGACACATCACTCCATGGTTGTTTCGGCACGGGTAAAGGTGTATACAAACCTTGATGGAACGTGCTCTTCATCTTTTGACACGTGGCACATCTAGAGATAATAGTTTGTACATCTCCCAACATCTTTAGCCAATAAAAATGTTCTTGTAGTAACTCCAATGTCTTGTTGATGCCGAAATGTCCCGCTAGTCCTCCACCATGCGTCTCATGCACCAATAATTCTCTTATCGAACACTTGGGAATACATAGTTGATTGCCCTTGAACAAGAATCCCTCTTGTAGCACAAAATTCCCATTCTTTCCTTGCTCACATTCGAGAACAATTGAGCCAAAATCTGGATCTTCCTTGTAGTATTCGCATACTAGTTTGAACCCTAGTAGCTTGGCATCCATCATGGTGAGCATAGAATATCTTCAAGATAATGCATCCGCTACCACATTGTTCTTTCCATCCTTGTATTTTGAGGAAAAGTTGAAGGATTGTAGAAATTCCACCCATTTTGCATGCCTCGGTTTCAACTTATTTTGTCCATGAATATACTTCAATGCTTCGTGATCGGAATGTAGGACGAAGTGATTCGGCCTTAAATAGTGACTCCAATGATCCAAAGCTCTAACCATGGCATAAAACTCTTTGTCGTAGGTAGAATAGTTGAGTCTCGCTCCTCCAAGCTTCTCACTAAAATAGGCAATGGGCCTCTTTCCTTGAGTCAACACCGCTCCTATACCCACTCCACTAGCATCACATTCAACTTCGAAAGGTTGTGAGAAATCGGGTAAGGCTAAAACCGGTGTTTTACATAACTTCTCTTTAAGCTCTTCAAAGGCTTGTTGGGCCGCCGAAGTCCATTCAAATTTCCCTTTCTTCAAAGTCTCGGTCATAGGACTTGCAATAGTACTAAAATCTTTAATAAAGCGTCTATAGAAAGAAGCTAATCCATGAAATGAGCGTACCTCCGTAATAGTAGTAGGAATAGGCCAATACTTGATTGCTTCAATCTTTGCTTGATCAACCGAAACTCCTTCCTTCGACACCACATAACCAAGGAACGTCACACTTGGTTGCATAAACGAGCACTTCTCGAGTTTTCCATAGAGCTTATTTTTTCGCAAAGTTTGTAGTACTTCTTCAAGATGTCGCACATGATCCTCCTCACTCTTGCTATAGACCAAAATATCGTCTAGGTAGACGACTACAAATTTTCCCAAAAAAGGTCTCAACACTTCATTCATCAATCTCATAAAAGTGCTTGGAGCATTCGTGAGCCCGAATGGCATCACCTTCCATTCATATAATCCATGTTTTGTCTTGAACGCCGTTTTCCATTCATCTCCTTCGCGCATGCGAATTTGATGATAACCGCTCCTCAAGTCGATCTTCAAGTAAAAGATAGCACCATGAAGTTCATCAATCATATCATCCAAACGTGGCATTGGAAATCGATATTTGATAGTGATATTGTTGATTGCTCGACTATCCACGCACATCCGCCATGATCCATCTTTCTTGGGTACAAGAAGGGCCGGTACCGCACATGGACTCATGCTTTCTTCCACATATCCCTTTGCGAGCAACTCCTCAATTTGCTTTTGAAGCTCCTTTGTTTCTTCCGGGTTGCATCGATATGCCGGCTTGTTGGGAAGTGGCATTCCGGGTATCAAGTCGATTTGATGTTCAATTCCTCTCTTTGGTGGCAAACCCGGTGGTAGATCTTCGGGAAATACGTCTTTAAACTTGTTGAGTAAGGGTTTCACTAAAGGGTATAGTTCCTCCCCTTCTTGTTTTTGGACCCCTTGAGGAATAACGAGAATCGCTTGGCCATCCTTGACGGCTTGTTTGGCCTCTCGTTCACTTGCCAATAGGTTGGTCTTTTGCGGGGGCTTTTTGATGGGAACTATTTTGGAGGGTGGTAAAGGATTCAACTTGTACTTCTTACCATCCTTCTTCACAATGTAGGCATTCTCCCTCCCTTCGTGGGTCACATATCGATCATATTGCCAAGGTCGTCCCAAAAGTATATGGCATACATCCATTGGAACCACATCACAAAGTATCTCATCATGATAATTTCCCATAGAGAAAGAGATTAGGGCTTGGCGATTTACCTTGACTTCGGATCCATCATTGAGCCAATGGAGTTTGTAAGGACGAGAGTGGTTTGTGGTTGGAACCTTCAATTTGTCGATGAGGATATTGGAGACGGCGTTCGCGCAACTCCCTCCATCTACTACCACATCACACACCTTTCCTTGTACAAGACATTTCGCATGAAAGATTTGTTCCCTTTGCTCCTCGTCCATGGCCGTTGGCTTTGCATGTAGTGATCTCCTCAACACTAGTGTCTCCCCCTTGACATCTTCGGAGTCAAACTCCTCTACCTCTTCTTCCTCGGATTCATCTTCTTGTTCTTAAGTTGCAAGGTTGTTTTCAAAATCTCGAATCTCATGAATGGTCAAAACTCTCTTGGTGGGGCATTCGGATTGGTAGTGACCATATCCTTGACACTTAAAACACTTCACGTTGTCCTTGCCTTTGATCGGCTTCTTTCCTTCGACCTTCTCACTTGTGGTACTCTTGTTGGATTTCTCTACTTGAGTGTTGGGTTTCGGGTTGCTTGGTGCTGCGTTGTTTATGGCCGAATTACTCGAATAGCCCTTTGAAAAAGTCATCTTGTTTCCCACCCTTTTCTTCTTCACTTGTCTTTCGCACTTGATTGATACCTTGCAAATTTCTTCGAAAGTAAAGCATGGTTGCAGCTCTACTATGTTGGCTATCTCGACATCTAGCCCTCCCATAAATCTTGCAATCTTTTGCTCCTCATGCTCTTGCATGTCACAAATAATTGACAACTTCTCAAACTCCTCCACATATTGGGTAACGGTAGAACTTCCTTGCTTTAGTTGAATGAGTTTTGAAAAATTATCTTGTCGATAAGTGCTAGGCAAAAACCTTCGATCAAGATATTTCTTAAACTTATCCCAAGATTCGATTTTTGATTTTCCTTCACGCCTTCGTTGAGATTTTAGATTTTCATACCATATAGAAGCGTACCTTGTAAGCTTGAGAATAGCCACCTTGAATTTCTTGTGGTCACTATACTCCTTGTATTCAAAAATCTGCTCCGCTCTTCGAACCCAATCCAAATATCCTTCCGGATCCATAGCACCATCAAAATCGGGAATGTCGAGCTTCAAGCCTCGATCGTCGTCCTCCCTAAGTCGCACTTGTTGTTGTCTAGGCCTTGGACGCCTTACTTCTTCCTCATCCGAATTGGAATCTTCAACCTCCACACGACCTTGGGGTCTTTCTAGCAATTGCAAAACGCGATCAACTCGTGTGCATAGCTCTTGCATCTCACGATCCCTTCGCAAATTTGCAGCTTGTTCCAAAGTAATTCCACGTGGGCATCCCGTCTCCTCCGCCATGATCGTTTACAAAGTTGGAATTTGTAAAAGGCCTAAGCTTTGATACCAATTTGATGCGTAACAAACGCAGAACTTGTTGCCAACGAAATTATGGATGAAGATGATGAAAACAATGGTGAAAAGTTGCAGCGAAAATAAAAGATAGAACACGAGTCACCGGTTAGGATTCACTCTCCCAACGTAAAGACCTCGCTTGGATTCACCGGATAGGTTTCACTCGCCTATCGTAAAGAATCCTTTTGAATATTACCTCCTAGACCTAAGGAAATAATAGACAAAAATAAGAACAACCTTGTTCTTTGAATTTCTCCTTGAGAATTATATAACAATAATCTGAATTTTTACAACTTAGATCTATCCCTATTTATAGTTGTTTACAATGCATCCTAATCATTAAAGGTAAAGAAAACTACTCCTAATTGTACAAGTATTAGCAATACTATCCTACCTAGGAATAGAAAGTCAAACCTATACAAGCTAGGAATCAAAAACATAGCAGGAAACTCGAAGTCGCCCATTCTGTCTAGAGGGCGATCGCCTGCTCGCCACAAAGCGATCGCTTTGTGGCCGAGGCTGGTCCTCGGATTTTGCTCAAAGGCGATCGCTTTCTCTTGTCCAAGGCGATCGCTCTTCACCCAGATTGTCGCCAATGCCTTCCTTTGCCCAAATATCATCCCTTGTTGTGCACGTGACCTCCAAAGGTCTTCCAAACTCTTGAACCTTCCTAGTTTGCATCATCAATGACTCGAGAGACAATGTCAAACCACCTTCACCCACTTGTAATGCATCCACGGTTTTGTTTGGGTCTTTGCGAAGATTGTAGCTTAATGCTCCCGCATCAGGTGGCAACTCTGTTTTCAATATAAATGTGTTTTGCGCATTTATCACATATATCATCAAGGGAGTCCAGAGCAAAAAGGCCTGGAAAAGCGATTTGCGGATCAGGGTACTAACAGTATTCAGTGATTTTTACTTAACATACTTCTAACCATATCCATTAATATATGATTTCATCTTTCAGCCACACCATTCTGCTGAGTTGTACCTGGCATTGTATACTTGTGCACAAATGCCACGACTTTCGAATAATTTTACAATTGGACCTGAACATTGTCCCTTCTCAGTGAACCTTCTATATTATTCACCACCTCTATTTGATCGCACTATTTTTATTTTCTTATTTAACTGTCTTTTTACCTCATTTATGAACACCTTAAGGATGTTCACCGCACGAGACTTTTCATACACTAAATAAATATAACCATAACGTGAGTAATAATCAATAAAAGTGATAAATTACTATTTACCACCCCAACTAGGGTTATCAAAAGGACCACAAATGTCAGTGTGTATCTATTCAAGAAGTTGAGTTCTTCTAGTGGCAAACTTTTTTAATGTAGTTTTGATTTGCTTTCCTTTAATGCAATCCACACACACAACCCAGTCACTAAAATTCAATTGAGGAAGGATTTCACTTTTCACCAACTGAATTAACCTTTTTGGAAATATGACCTAATCTTTGATACCATAAGAAAGAAGAATTTTTATCTGATGCACTACGTTTCATCCCTACACTATTATCAACATGATACAGAGATTCAACAAATTACATTATAAAGATCGAAACGGTAAAGAAAATCACACAAAGTACCAAAACCATAATAGTTCTTGTTTTTAAATAATGAAAAAACACAATTTCCAATCTTAAAATTAAAACCTAAACTATCCAGCTTCCTTACTGAAACAAGATTGCTAACACAATCAGGAACATAGAGACACCCTTCAAGATCTACCTGACAGCCGGTGTCCAAGATCAATCTATACGTCTCAATTCCTTTTATCTGCGCTTTCATCCTATTTCCTATAAATAAGTATTGCTCAGTTCCGTTTATGAGATGGATCGTAAGAAATCCCTGTATGACGTGAGACACGTGAGTAGTTGCACCAGAATCTAACCACCAGATATTATTATGTACTTCTATAAGGTTTGATTCAAAATATACATAAATACTATGTATACCTTTCTTTTCGAATCATTCCCTCCTTTTAGGGCAATCTTTCTTTACGTGCCCTTCCTTATTGCAGAAGTAACATTTAACTTTTTTTTGGATTCAACCCTCATTAACTTTCATTGGGGCCTTGTCCTTTTTTCTTGTTCTTCATACCAGGTTTGGCCTTGTTGTTGTTATTTCCATCATAGACTGTGAGGTTGATGGAGTGATCCTTTATCTTCTTTAATCTCCCTTCCTCCAGCAGTAACATGACCTTAAGTTCATTTGAGTTCTATTTATCTTTAATGGTGTTGTAGTTCACCTAGTACTGACCAAATTCAGCATGAAGGGAGTTCAAGATAAACTGGACAACGAATGAGTCGCTTACATCCATCCCCAAAAATCATCAATTTTGCTGCTAAGTTGGACATTTCTATTACGCGGTAATGAATTAACTTAGATCAATCAAATTTTTTGTAGTTAACTCACCCATAAGGCTACCCACAATATTTATCGGCTAAGTCTGACTGAGAATATTCTTTGATTTTCAGCAGAAACTCCGTATCATCATCTTTTAGTACAGACATTCATACTTGCACATCTTTTAGGCCTTGATTGGTACACAAAAATGAAATCAATTATGCGGAATCGATTACTAGTATTTCTACAGAAATATATGAGAAGATAATTCCCAAAAAGTGTTTGGTAACATAAAGAATGTGATTACTAATATAGTGCAATTTTCTATTATATTGTTTGGTAAAAAACAAAACAACTTAAAATGCAAAGATAAAATTAATGTAATTGACAACATTACCCCAATGTATACAAGTACTTGTTAATAACTTTTATGATAAAAATTAGACATTAACGTTATTACTGCTCCATAAAATAACAAGTTTTTCGATCTTTTTCAATTTTGGTGAAAATATTAAATTATCCAGTATCAATAAAGCAAGAAAAATTTATTAAATAAAAAAACTATTGCTATAATGAAATAAGTTCAAATAAAAATAGTTTAAATATTTGAAACAATTCGAAAAAAGTATTTGTAATTACTTATTTAAAATAATTAATGTTTTATTCTCCTATTTAGTTCCAAGTAATCACCGCGATCATTCTATTTTGCATAATTGTCATTCAAAGCGTGGCAATTCCTTAAAAATTTCTTATGGCGTATTTGGTCTAAATCTTGTAAGATTAATCAATTTTAAAACATGCTTCAAACGTAAAAATTAACAATACAATCATAAAATTATATATAAGTTATTATTAATAAATTAAATCAAATGGGAAGAGTTAGAAAAACCTTATGAAGAGCCAAATAACAACGACGAGGAAGAGTAAAAGGAACGACCGTAAAGTAGTTGATACTAAATGAAATAATAAATATAAAACAAATATTTTACCTAATAGAAGGATATAGTCATCCTTTTACATGTATTCCAACTATTAGGAATCCAAATCTCACCACCTACATTAGGATTATAATTCCTAAAATATTAGTAATTAATTACAAGATTTTAGTAATTCATTCATATTCCAAATATAATTCTTTCACTACCAAACGTTATTAATCAATTTTATGTAATCAATTCTGCAGAATTGATTCCATTTTCGTGTACCAATCGAGGCCTTAGTGCTTTGAGTGAACTTCAATAGATTCCGATATCTTTATGTAACACTTTAAGTATGTATTTAAGTTCACCTTTGGGCAATTCCTAAGTACATAAACATAATTGATGCTAATAGAAAATACTTTAATGGATAATCATTACATACATTAACTAAATAAGTTTTCTATCTTTGGATATACGACTATCTAACCAAGGCATGATGATTAATCCCTTTAATGTTATAGATTACGAGCAATGGTCTATCTTTGGATGACCTTCTAGCAAAATAATCTATAATCTCAATTATTCAATCAACCGTTCTCGTAAATCTTTAAGGACATCTCTTTACTAATAAACAATTATAATTTTATTAATTTAATATATCGATATTCCATTCAATCAGACCACTTTGATTACTAACAAACAATTTAATATCCTCACGTTTTATTATATTTTTCATATTATAAACCTCGAAAAAAATAAAATTTTAATTAAAAAATAAACATACTATCCAATTTGTCCGACCTTAATGTTTCAAGGCATAAAATATAAAAACAATCTATATACTTCTTTGCTAGACATGACGATAACAATTTGCTCCGCATGACAATAGCAATTTTCAATTAAGCTACCAAGTGTGTATTTTGATGACAATTTGCTATCATGCTCAAGTAAAAGCTGCTCATCTCGGTGGGACCATGATACTTTAGTAGAGTATTATATAAGGGAGAAGAAGCATATAGTTATATCAACTAATAAAAGAGTCCAATTATAGTAACTTTTCTTAAGTCTTCACGGAATAGACTAGGAGACCTATGGGTCACGGCCAAATTTGAGATTTTCTTTATAATCAATTTACAAAATATACTAGGTTATATGTGTAATTTAATTTAACAAAAATTTATGGTGAAATAAACTTTAATCATTAAATTGAATTGTCAATCGTAATAGAAAAATTGTGGGTTCTATAATCTTATGCTCTGATACCACATGTAAACTTTAATTAGAAAATTATGCTATTTTAATTTTACGAATTCACAACCATAATTTATAATGCCCTAGAATCTTGAAACACATAATAATCACTAAACATATAATTCTAGGAATATAAATTTAAGAACTAACATTGATCTATGCTTACTTGAAGTTGAAGACTTTGATATAGAAATTTTCTTCCTCCTTGCCTTTACTTTAATATCTTCTTAATGTCAAGAAGAAAATCCTAGGCATTTTCTCTTTTATCTCTCTTAACGAATTTTTTAGAGACGTGAAAAGAAAATCTAACAGTGATTTTTTTTTTAGAATTTGCAACTTTAAGTCTATTGTTAAGCAGACGAGGAATGAATTCTTTTCCTTTTATAATTTTGAAAAATTTTAATAATATTTTATTCCTACTAAACTATCAAAATAGACCCTTAATATTAAAGCTCAATTAAATATTAAGTCATGTGGGACACTTTTATTTGAAATAATCCAACACATTTGAGTTCCATTTATCTTTAATGGTGTTGTAGTTCACCTGCAGCAAGAAGGGAGTTCATGATAAACCGTACAAGGAATGAGTCACTCACATCCATCCCCAAAATCTTCAATTTCACTACTAAGTTGGACATTTTTGTTACGTGATCATGAATTGATTTAGACCAATCAAACATCTTTGTAATTAGCTCACCCATAAGGCTATACTCACAATGGATTTATCGGCTAAGTGACTGAGTATATTCTTTGATTTTCAGCAGGAACTCCTTAGCATCATCTTTTAGTGCAAACATTCATACATGTTCATCTTTTAGTGTTTTGAGTTAACTTTAATAGATTCTGATATCTTTCTGTAACACTTTAAGTATTAATTTAAATTCACCTTTGAGCAATTCCTAAATACATAAATATAATTTATGCCAATAGAAAATACCTTAATGAATAATCATTACATAAATTAGCTAAATAAGTTTTTTATCTTTGAATATATGACTATCTAACTAAGACATGATGATTAATCCTTTTAATATTATAGATTACAAGCAAATGGTTCATCTTTGGATGATCTCTTAGCAAAATAATCTATAATCTTAATTGTTCAATCAACCATTCTTGTCATTCTTTAAAAGCATCTCTTTAATCATAAACAATTATAATTCATTAATTTAATATAAATGAGAATAAACAATATTAATTATTCCATAATTTTTGATCTACATGTGACGAAGATTCGACGATTAAAATAAAAAATGGAATACTTTTTTGAAAAAGAGGATCCTATCCATCTTTGGTGACTAACAAGTAATTTAACATCTTCACGTTTCTTTATATTTTTCATATTTTAGGCTATGAATAAATTAAAATTTTATTTGAAAATTAAACATGTTATCCAATTACCATAATATTCTTTTACGTAAAATCATGAAAACGTCCCGTCACGTGACAAATTACTAACACCGTACAGTGCTATTTCGCAAGTTTCAACCTTGCGTAGTATACTTGTTATAAAACTTTTTGGGATCCCACTTAATCACTCTCAATCATTATTAAAAAGTCAAATAACAAAAGAAATTGGAACCATAAATTGTATGTGTTGTTTAACCTCACGCCAACAATCAAACCCAATTTACATTTGATAAAGTCCAAACTTTCACCCTTGATTAGTAAACACGTGGCAAACCATGCTTGGATATATGAATGAAATGGACAGCCATTGTAATCTTTTAAAAGTCATTTGAAATATAATTTGAACGAAAATCTTCATCGGAATATACCTTAATCCTTGAATTAAATCGCGGAAAATTATGAGTTCTATAATCCTAGGCTCTGATACTACATATAAACTTTAATTGAAAATTCATGTTACTTTAATTTCATGAATTCATAATTTATAATGACCTAGAATCTTAAAACACATAATAATCACTAAACATATAATTTTAGGAACATGAATTTAAGTATTAACCTTGTTCCATGCTTTATTTCCTTCCTCATTTCTTGATGGTGAGAAGAAAACTCTAGATCTTTTCTCTTTTCTCTCTCATGAATTTTCTTAGAGACGTTTTTCTCTCTTTTATGAGATGTGAAAAGAAAATCTAAAAGTGTGTTTAGAATTTGCAATTTTAAGACGTGAAAAAAAATCCTAAAAGTTTGTTTAGGGTTAGTAACTTTGTGTCTTTTTACAGGCAGAGGAAGATGAAATCTTTTTAGGGTTTGGGGTTAAAGATAATAAAAGGTAGTTTAGGATTAATTTAAATTAGATGAGGGTATTTTGGTCTTAAAAGTTTGTTCCCATGGAATTAGACTATGGAGCCGTTTGGTACTCAGGATTAAGGCTGAATAGGATTAATAAGCCGAATAGTAGGATGTTTGGTACGCAATAGGCGGTCGTGACTAATAGCACGAGTTATCCAGATAAAGTCTTTATCCCTTCGCTAATAATATCAAGGTTGAGGGTGATATTATTAGCGCACTAACTAAAAAAACATGTGACTAATATTTTTAATTTCAAAATTACCCCCGATTTATAAGTGAGAATTAATAGCGAGTGCGCTACTAGCACCGAAATTAATAATATTCTTTATCCTTGTCCAATTACCCAACAAGCCCTATGAGTCCATGATTTTGGTAGGTTTTCCTTGTTCCTATGAAATGACATTCAAATCCAAAACGTAACAAACTAATTTTATAGAATTTGGTTAAATGGATTTGGGCATACCATTTCCTCCGAATTCGCTAACCAAACAATACCTTAGGATTATTTGTTCTTTGTTTGATGGTTTATAAGCACTCCTCTCCATCAGACCTCAGTGTAGTTGCCTTCGAAAATACTTCCTCCGTTCAGATCAAACAGTCAACTTTTTTATTTTTAAAAGTTAACATATTACTAAATCAAATCAAAATTGTTAACGTACTTTAATTATATTTTCGAAAATAAAATTTCATTCACTAAATTCTAAAACTACTTTATAAGTACTACGGATTACAATTTTTATGACTTTGTAGAAATAAATGTAAATCGTCTTTCAAACTTTAATTGAGCTGATTCAAAAAAATAAAAAATGTACTCTTTGATTGGAACGGGAGGAGTAAAATAATATCCTTTGAAGCCAAGTAGACTACATTTAAAATTTTTTTTTATATGACATTAGTCTCTTTCTTTTTTAGCAATATATATATATATATATATATATATATATATATATTTGTAAAATTATTTTCTCAACTCTCTATCATGAGAGTTTCTTTTTTAGTAATATATAAATATAAGTTTAGTGTAATCTCAAGTAAATATAAATATAAGTTTAGTGAAAATGCTCAAATTTAATTATCATACTTGACTTATTTTGGAGTAAAGAGAGTATCATAGATGGGTATAGTGCCTACATGTCCTTGTAAAGATGCTTTTGAGAACAATGCATCAAGACACTTCGGCGGGTTAATTAAAAAAAAAGGGTTCTTTTTTGATATTTTGCTCAATTTGATCAACATTGATTAAATAATTATAAAAAAAATTAGGTATTCTTATGAAGTTTTAAAATTTATTATTTGTAATTCTTAGTATGGGATCGATGATTGAAATTTTGTTACTTAAGACATAATAATTGTATGTTAAATAGTGATTTGATATTCTATAAGTTGACTTTTTAAAAAACATAGGTGACTATTTTTATTTTTTTTTGGTACAAATTGAGTTTTGAATAAGAATTTTCATTAAAAGAAGTAAAAAAAAAAAAGTTTCTTCGTCTTAAAATAAGTATTTATTTAAAATAAAATTGTCAAAAATAAATTTACTAAATCTGTCTTTGGTAAACTTGATGTTTTTTTGTGCATTTACAATACTATAATATTGACACTAAGAATATTCTCCCTCAATTTTAGGCAAAAAGTTCATTATACTATTTTGAGATGTAGCACTCAAAGAGTCTACTTTAAAAAATTATACATACAATCTAAATAACTTTTCAACTTTGTCCTCTCATGTGATTTAAACATCTTAACTATACTAAGTTTTTTGTAATTGTAACTAACTCTACTGGTACTTACATATTCCTTAATTATTAAACTTATTAAACGTGAATCTTTAGGTCAAACGAAGGAAGAAGTTATATAAACGTATTAAAAATCAAAATTTTAATTTTTTTGAGGAAAACAAAAACAATTATCTTGAGATAGAGGGAGCATCAAGACATTGATGCTATTACAATAAATGTTGTACTCCCTCCGTTCTTAAATAACTGTCTTCTTTGATTCGGCATGTAACAATGCTATGTTCACAAAAAAATCACAAAATTTTTTCTACAAATTTTTGTTGGCGGTTATTAATTAGTTGCATAGTTTACGGGTCCGCCACTAACTAATGAAAAAAACCAATAAAAATTGAAAATAAGATCTTTGTAACTAAATTTTTGTAACTTCTTTGTACCCAAAGTATTACCCATGGGTGGGTGGGTGGGTGGGTGTGGGTGGGGGTCATCGGGATGGGGATTTTTGCAGTAAATGAATGATAATATATATTTTTTTTTCTGTAAAAGAAGTGCTTTTAATAAATGAAGAGCAGTATCTAGGCTTTGACGTAGTGAAGTTCTCCTTTATATTTAAGACATGCATTACCAATGTTATATAGCTGTCACTGAAACTCTAGGGTTTCTTGCTTCACTTATTTGGTTTATAAAACTCTCGACTTTCTTTCTCGGAAAAAGCATCAAAGCATTGCTCATTCTTTTGGTCCTGCATGGGTTGATGGTTTGCCTTTATATATAATGTGCCCTTTGTCGTCATCCTCCTTGACTACCACTACTCTCTGATTAAGATGTGTGCTACCTTAATCACTTCTAATCTTTATCTCTCTCATCTCTCTCTCTTTCTTGATTTGGTGGTTTTGATGGTGATCCGACCAGCTTGTGTGTAGCTTAAGTAATTTACCTACTCGTGCTAGTTGGTTTGACGGTGTAATATCCTCATTCCACATCGATATTATACGTTGAATTTGTATGTCTTGTAGTTTTAAGTGACTAAGTATCAACATAGTTCATAAATTTTTGAATAGATTTGTGGTGGGTTCAGTTAACTCAGTTGCTTGTGGACCGAACAAACTTTTCAAGTTTGATACCATTACAACGAGCTCTAACTCAACTTGTACTGCTCACATCTCTTATCGAAGAAGTCGAGTGTTCAAGTCTCACCAGAGATGACACCCTGATATTTAAAAAGGTCGGGTGTTCAAGCCTCACTAGAGGCACCGTTGTTGTTCAAGCCTAACCAAAGTCCCAATTAGTACTGCTCACTTCTCTCAACCACTAAAACCGTACACCAGAGCCACCCTGGTAGTTACTACTCTCAGCTGAGAGGTCGGATATTCAAACAATTTGTTCTAGCCACACCAAAAACATCATATAGTCTTAATTGTAGTCTTTCAAGACATTAAATAATACTCCCTCTATTCCAAGCAAAGAGTTCAATATACTATTTTTGGGATGTTTCACTTAAAAAGTTCAATTTCAAAAAGTTATGTCTACAATTTACATAATTTTTCATCTTTACCCTCCACTTGGGTTGTAATCATCTTGCTTGTGATTAAGTATTTTTGTAATTATGATCAATTCCAATGACACTAATATATCTCTTAATAATTAGACTTTTCAAACGTTTACTCTTTGGGTGGAACGGAGGGAGTAATAATAATGGTTGGGGTATGAATATTTTAATAAAAAAAAATTAAATGGTGCTATAGCATAACGTTCAAGTTCGATACCATTAAGCGGATCTGGCCAAAAATTTGCTATACACATCGCTTGGGTGGCGATAGGCTTTTGGGTTCGGGGTGTTATGTACCTAGAAAGTTGAGTATAACAAGTTAATTCACAAATTTAAATCAAATTTTTTTAGCTTTTGGCTAAGTCAAATGTGAGATTACTGATCGAAACATCGTTGAAAAGCGATGAGTTTGCCGTCAAGACTCGCACAATGTGCTCATGATACTTTCATTGAAAAGATTTGCCACTGCCGTTTTGATTAAGGCTGAAATTGTAGATGAAAATAAAAGATGGATTTTTAGGTTCGGCGTTACAAATTGGGAAGTGTGAGGTGTTAGAATTTTATGGACTTATATATATGTGTATAAGGTTAATATGTGTATTTGGGCATACAGACGTGTATGCACTGCGGCTTGATCGTATATTTCATGTTATTTAAATTTAATAGGTCTAATTAAAGTGATCTACTAAGTTATATGGGCCTAAGTCATCTTCTAATAAGTATGGGGTTTTATTGAATATGGGTAGAGACCTTAAGGGTGCTAATTGTAAATTTATAATGGGCCGGTTGATAATTAGGTCAAACTATCACTATAAAAGGTTATGGTCCCCAATTGAGCGTAGGGTTATAATCTTTTCTCTCTGCCGTCCCATTAGCAAGAGAAAGTCAAAAGATACTACGCTACAACTGGAAGACGCATAATCAAGGAACAATCGTTCTCATGTATTCAGGTACGCTTCCGCATCTATTTTATTGTTTCGGGTAATTCTTATGTGAGGGTTAAGATCTATGTATTTTAGTATTCATTATTTAACAATTCCATCAAGTGGTATCAGAGCACCTTCACATTAGGATTATCTGGATATTAGTTTTCGAGTTTTATATTGGTTAATTCATTCGGCTCAAGCTGTACTGGGGTTTTAAAATTTTGTTTTTCATAAACTATTTTTATAACCATCCATTATTAATGGATTTAGTGCACAGTTTGGAGTATTTTGTTTCTTTTCCGTGCCTGGATTAAGCCAATACAGAGACTTTTGGATCTAGTCCCAGTTTATTTTTATGGATTCAGCGCTGCCGTCTCTCTCTCTCTCCCTGATTTTCACACACCAGCAAACCAAATACGGTTTTCTCCCTTGTTGCCGCGCAAATCTGTTTGTGCACAGTTTGTTGACCCCAGCCGCCGCCTCTTATCACAGCCACTGATCTTTCAGTACCGTCTATCTTCCCCCGGTTCCCTCACTTTCAGGCCTTCCACGCATAGTGTACGGCAGTGGGAAACGCGGCCAAAACCAGTGCGCCCGCCCTCCTTGGCCCAATCATTCAACGCACTACAGGCGAAGGCTTGGCCTTCGCGACCTACTACATAGATTGCAGCTTTTAATTCCGCCATGAAATCGAACAATTCTCGCATTGGGGCTTCATGACAGCCTGGGTTTTGTTGGGTAGGGCAGATCTAGATTGGATTTGGGTGTTTTGAGGTCCAGCGAACTCGTCGGAGTTCATCATGGATACAGGCGCTGTTGCTGGGTTTTGTTTCCTTGTGTTGAATCTTCCTAACAGCCTTGGTTTGGAGTTTTAATGGTGGGTCGATTGGGGAAAAAGACCTAAGGGTCTAGTTTCTCAAAACCTAGGACCCTATTCGTTTTTGGTTTTGAATTGAGACTGTTGACATAGGTTTTGTTGGAGAAGAAGGCCTCCTGGCCTTTTCTGCAAACTTCAGGGACTGATTTGGCAATTACTCTCGGGAAGAAGGCCTTTGGGTCTTTTCTGAAAATTTTAGGGATTGAATTGTAGTTTTGTATAGCCCAGGGACTAATCTGTAATCTTGACATATGTCAGGGACATAATTATAATATGGATATAGCCCAGGGACTAAACTGTAACACTGATAGCTCTAAGGGACTAAACTGCAATTCTAACATAGGTCAGGGACTAAGTTGCAATATAGATATAGTTCAGTGGCTAAACTGCAATTTAATAGAGTTTAAGTACTAAATTGAATTTGGTTAAAATTCAGGGATATACATGCTATTATCTTACAGTTTAGAGATTAAATTGTAAAGTAATATTGTTTAAGGATAGTTTTGCAATTTCTTACATTCTATATGCATATTTTTTATTTTAATGATTTATTAAAGTTTGTTTAATCATTATTATAAAACAAATGCCTATTTTGAATGTTTATTAATATGAATTCATGAGAAACAACCTTGATTATGCATTTATGTTTTATATGCAATGATTTTAATTATTATCATGAATTCATTTTAGATTCAAAATGACGAAGGTTTTGCTCCATATTTGAGCATGTCTGGTAGTTCATATTAATTAATAGAAGCAGCATGTTACAAAAGTAACCTCTCCTGTGTATATTTTTTTGATTTTGAGTTACTAAGATGTTTGTGTATGCGATTTTTATGCGGGTAATGATCGACCAAAAGGAAGATTATTATCATCTGACAGAAATTCAAATACACCTGTGGTAGTAAACATGTGATGATTATTAGGTGTCCCTGTGGGTGTTGGGTCGGTCAAAAGAAAGACTCAACATTTGACTTGATTTTATTGTCATTGTTTGATTACTACACCAAGAAAACCACTTGCAAATTAATTTTCTGTCAAAAGAATAGGATTAGTGTTGTGCCGGTTTTCTTGTAATGGGAATGGTCATTTTGAATTTATTTAAACTTATCTGCTTAAGGTTTTGTTTTAGTTTATGTGAGTGTATTTGGTTTTGATTTCAATCTCTGTTGAGTTCGTACATCTGCTGTAAATGTATCTGCTAATATTAACTCTATTTTGGTACTTAATGGTGCAAACTTCAAGGACGGGAAAGAGAGCGTTATGATAGTTCTAGGTTGCATAGATCTAGACTTTGCATTAAGGGAGCCGCGTCCCACTGATCTTACGGCTTCAAGTACCTCTGATGATAAGAGGGAAATGGAAAAATGGAACTGCTCAAATCGTATGAGTCTAATGATCATGAGGTGTGCAATTCCAGAATACTCAGGGGCACTGTGTCCGAGGAGAAGGTTGTTACAACGTTCCTTGCAGAGCCATAAGGTATATAGGCAAAAGGAATATAAGGTAGTACATTATAGAAATGTCTCTGTTGGCATCAAAACTAAAGGACCTTAAGTTAGAGCAGTCTAGTGACTTGCTTGTTTGTTTATTTTTGATATCTCTTCCGGCACAATTCATTCGGTTTGGGGTCAGTTACAACTGACAGAAGGAGAAATGGACTCTTAACGAGCTCATTTCGCAATGTGCATAAGAAGAAGATATAATGAGACATGAAAAGGCAGAAAGTGCTCATTTGGTATTATCTTCCTCGGGCGGAAACAAGAAAAGGAAGGGTAAAGAAACTTTGGGCTTGGACCCATAAAAGAAGCAACATAAGGTGTCCAGGGGACAAGATAAGGAAATGACCTGCTTCATTTGTAAGAAAATGTCCAAAGCCTTTTGCCAAATTCCTAGAGAGTGTGGAATCGTCCTACAATACACCATGTAAGGTAGACCGAGCATGAATGGTGTAGCTGAAAGACGAAATAGGACCTTAAAAGATATGGTAAGAGGTATGTTTAGTCATATTACCCTACCTAATTCACTCTAGGGAGAGGCACTTAAGACTGCCGTTTATATCCTAATTAATAGGGTTCTAACAAAAGCTATTTTGTTGGATACTCTGAAAGATAACTGGGTTTTAAGTTCTATGATCCAAAATCTAAAACTTTCTTCGAGACACGAAATGTCCAGTTCTTTGAGGATATTGAGCTTGGGGGGAGATAAGGTAAGAGACTTTGTCTTTGAGGAGGATTCGGTTACTATTCCTCTTCATACAGTTGCCCTTGACCATGTTCAGGATCTTATTCCTAACACGGTTCAAGAACAACATTTGGAACTAGACAATGTTGAAGTTCCCTTTGATCGATCTAGGTCAACCAGTTATTCATGAGGAACAAGCTCAACAACCTCAAGAACCAGTGCCTTTAAGGAGATCCACTAGAGAGAGGAGAAGTGCAATTCTAGATGACTTTATAGTATTTCTCAATGAACATGAGGCAAACATTGGTGTGATGGAAGATGATTCAATCATCTTCCGTCAAGCCATAGAAAGTTCAAACTCTCAAAAGTGGATGGATTCCATGAATGAGGAAATCAAATCAATAAAAGACAATGACATATGGGATCTTGTCCCATTGCCTAAAGGTGTGAAGCCTATTGGTTGTAAATGGATATTTGAGACCAAGAGGCATTCATTAGGCAATGTGGAAAGATATAAGGCACGTCTAGTCACTAAAGGATTTTCTCAAAAGGAAGGCATCGATTATAAAGAGACCTTCTCTCCGTTTTCTTTGAGGGACTCATTTAGAACAATTATGGCACTAGTGAAACATTTTCATTTAGAGTTACATGAGATGGATGTAAATGCTGTGTTTCTCAATGGTGATGTTGAAGAAACGCTCTATATGGTGCAACCAGAATGCTTTGTTTCGAAAGATTCAAAACAAATGGTTTGTAAACTTAAGAAATCCATCTATGGGCTCAAACAGGCTTCCCGACAATGGTATCACAAATTTCATCAAGTTGTATTATCATTTGGTTTTGGGATAAATACAATTGTTGAATGTATATACCATAAGTTCAGTGGGAGCAAATATATTTTTCTGGTTTTATACGTGGATGACATCCTACTTGCCACTAATGATATAGAATTATTGCATGAAACTAAGAAATTTCTATCAAAGAAATTTGAGATGAAAGATCTTGGTGATGCATCTTTTGTACTAGGAATCCAGATACATCGAGATCGTTCTCAGGGTATTCTTGGATTATCACAAAAGGGATATATTGAAAAGTACTTAAAAGGTTTGGCATGCAGGATTGTAAACCATGTGACCACCCAGTTGCTAAAGGAGATAGATTCAGTCTCAATCAATGCCCCAAGAATGAAACTGAATCTAAAGAAATGAAAGATATTCCTTATGCTTCGGCTATAGGGAGTTTGATGTATGCACAGGTCTGTAATCGTCCAGATCTAGCATTCATTGTTGGAGTGATAGGCAAATACCTCAGCGATTCAGGTAAAGAACTTTGGATAGCAGCCAAAGGGTTATGTGATACTTATAGAGAACAAATGATTACATGCTCACATATAAAAGGTTGGATAAACTTGAGATCATTGGGTATTCTGATTCCAACTTTTCGGGATGCCAAGATAGTCGTAGAACCATTTAGGGCTACATTTATTTGCTTGTTGGAGGAGCAATCTCTTGGAAGAGTGCTAAGCAGATACTCGTTGCTTCTTCAACTACGAAAGAAAAATTTGTAGCATGCTATGAGGCATCAAATCATAGAGTTTGGCTGCGAAATTTTGTCACTAGGCTGCGAATAGTAGATGGTATTGAAAGACCATTAAAGTTAATTTGTGGCAATATGTCTGCAGTCCCTTGCTTAAGTAACAATGGGAGTTGTTCTAAATTTAAGCATATAGACTGATAGTTCCTTGTTGTTAAAGAAAGAATTCAGAATGGTCATATTTGTGTTGAGCATATTGGGACAAACTCCATAATAGCAGATCTGTTCACTAAGGGTTTGACACCCAAGGTCTTTCACGAGCATACTGCTCGTATGGGTGTTCTATAGTTGGATTATGCACAGGTTAAGTGGGAGTTTATTTTATGTATTTGCTCGACATTTATGATTCATTGTTATGACAATTCTACAATTTTGGATTATTGTTAGAGTATAAAGTTATTCAGTATTCAGCACTCTGAATGTTACATTTGATCTCATACGGACTAAGGTAGGACCAGTTGGAGATAGACATGTGAAGATCACATTACATGTAATTTCCATGCTACACATCCATACTTGATCCATGTCGTTGGTTATGTTAATGCATGTGACCATTGATTGGTCTAGTTGCGATAAATGCAACGAAAGCCTCTTTGATCCTTATGTTAATTTTGACTATTGGACAGGATTGGTTTAAGATGACTAAAAACAAAAGGCTTGCTCGAGCTACTAAAGTATATAATGTGATATACGATTCTAAGGATTATACGTATGCACATATATATAGTCCAAGTGGGAGATTGTTAGAATTTTATGGACTTATATATATGTGTATAAGGTTAATATGTGCATTTGGGCATACAGACGTGTATGCATTGCGGCTTGATCGTATATTTCATGTTATTTAAATTTAATAGGCCTAATTAAAGTGATCTACTAAGTTATATGGGCCTAAGTCATCTTCTAATAAGTATGGGGTTTTATTGAATATGTGTAGAGACCTTAAGGGAGCTAATTGTCAATTTATAATGGGCTGGTTGATAATTAGGTCAAACTATCACTATAAAAGGTTATGGTCCCCAATTGAGCGTAGGGTTACAATCTTTTCTCTCAGCCGTCCCATTAGCAAGAAAAAGTCAAAAGATACTACGCTACAATTGGAAGACGCATAATCAAGGAACAATCGTTCTCATGGATTTAGGTACGCTTCCGCATCTATTTTATTATTTCGGGTAATTCTTATGTGAGGGTTAAGATCTATGTATTTTATTATTCATTATTTAACAATTCCATCATGAGGCACTCAATTTGCTCAATTGAAATCGATATTACGTGTTTTTATGTTTAATACGCTCACTTGTCTTGTCAATTTTAATCAAGTTCATATAAAATAAAATTTCAACATGATCATGGATATTGTTTCAAGACAAGGGAAAATAGATCTAGCATGCAAATCCTAGGTAATTAACATGAATAACATGGGTCCTAAAACTATAACATCGTAACCGGATAGAAACCTCTATTCCAAAAAGTTCTTTCATCTCATATTCTAACCGTCAGATCTTTGACACATGTACATCAAAAATCGTGGGGTAATTAATGTTTCCATGGAGAAATAAAAAAAAACGTGTATGTAATCTTAGTCAAGCAACTATCGTATATGAGACTAACATAAAAATCCTAACATAAACTAAATATTTCCATCCCAAGTATCTTCCACAGCACTCAAATCTTTCATCACGAACTCAGTTTTGAAATCTTCTTCAGCCTATCAACACCATTGATATCTTTTGCCCACGACGCATATCATCGACATACAGCAAAAGATAGATCAATGAGTCATCATCATATAGCTCTTCAAGTAGACACAACTATCTATGAGAAGAGATTGGGGTGTTTACACTATCGTACTCACTCCTAGCAAAACTATGGGCAATTATAGAAGTGTTGCAGCTTTTATACCATTGTCGAAGTGTCTGCATTAACCTATACAAGGACCTCTTCAACACGCAAATATAATCCTCTATTAAATTTGACAACAAACCCTTCTGGTTGTCGCATGTAAATCTCCTCTTCAAGCTCCCCATCTAAAAACGCAATTTTCACGGCTCAAGATCATGCATAGCAACAATATTCAACAAAGTACTAACCGAAGTGTGAATAACAACAAATGAAAAAAATTACTCCCTCTGTCCCTAAATTATTGTCTTGCTTTATTTTTTTGTCCGTCCCAAAATAATTGTCTTGTTTGAAAGTTTCCTTTTTAGGACAACACTTTTACCAATTTACCCTTACTTTTTCTTTCTACTTTAATTATGGGTCACATACACATGGGCATTAAAAGAAACTATACAATATACCAATATTAATAATCAAGTGAATTGTTTTTTCTTAATCCGTGTGTCGAGCCAAACAAGACAATAATTTAGGGACGGAGGAGTATTATAATTAACCCCTTCGACTTGCGTAAATCCACAAGCTGCCACACGTGCCTTACATCGTGGATCCTTAATGCCCGAAGTACCTTCCTCGAACTTGTTTAACCCACTTGCAGCTTACTGTTTTCTTCTTTGGTGGTGGTCTTACAAGCACCCATATCTCATTTTAGAGAGATTACATCTCTTCTTTCATAGCAGCAGCTCGCTTGGCAGAATTTTTACATGACATAACTTGTTGTAGGGGTTGGCTCATACACATTAATTGACTCAGCAGCGAACAAGGCAGAAGCAACCATTTAATTTATCGAATAGGAGGTTTTTGATTCCTTCGACCACTACCAAGAACGCCAGAAGGCTTCACCTAATGCCTGGAGTACCCCTCCGCATCATCTAGGGTATCATTAAGAGTAGTAGACGTGTCTTCATATCATCTAAGTCGAACTCCACCTTATTTGAATCATCTTCATTGTCCTCTACCCGCTTTTATATAAGTTCAACACTTTTTCTCATGGAGAAAAACCAATTCATTAAGGGCAATGCTACATCCACCTAAAGAGTACCAAAAATTTTGCACCTAATGACATGGCACCCAAATCCAATGTTGGATTTCGGTTAAATTTTTAAATCAAACATTTCCCGCCTTAAAGTACAAAGGATCTGGCCAGAAATTTGCTTGAAATCCAACATTGGATTTGGGTGCCATGTCATTAGGTGCAACAGTTTTGGTACTCTTTAGGTGGCTCTAGCATTTCTCATTCATTAAATATCACATCACGACTTGTTAGGAACTTGATGGATGTCGTGATGGATGTCACCACATCTTCAAACACATTCGTGACGATCTCAGCAGGATTCCTTCCATAATTAGGAGATATTGTTAATATTTGTTTATATATTTATTGCTGACATTTAGAAGCTTCTTGTAATACATACCTTTTATAAATACCTCTTTACTCAATGAAAGGAAATAGATTGCCTTTGCAAATCAAATTCTTCATGGCCAGCTTTTCCGTCAACCATGACAGAACCAAATAACGTGAAACAAGCTGCTTCGGCTTCCACCAGTCACACCACCGTGGACGTCATGTCTCCGTATTACATCCATGCTTTAGACAACCCTGACCAACTCTACGTTGGTGATCTTCTTCGAGACGAAAACTATGGCGATTGGGCTGATGAGATGACTAATGCCCTGCTCGCTAAAAATAAAATAAGTTTCGTTGATGTCTCGATTCCGATGCCCGATGAAGACTCGTCGAAATCAATGCTATGAATGAGGTGCAACGCAATGGTAAAGGGGTGGTTGAACATGACTATTGAGAAGGAGATAAGCGTGAAGTACGCTAAGACTGCCACGGAGATTTGGCGTGACCTTGAAGAGAGTTTTGGGAAGGAGAGTGCACCAAGAGCATACGATATGAAATGTGCGTTAACACAAACACTACAAGAAAAATTGTCGGTTTTGGCTTGCTACACCAAATTGAAAGGGCTTTGGGACGAGATACAATCAGTTTCTCCCATGCCAAAGTGTACCTGCGGTAAGTGCACATGTGATATACCCAAACAACTTGTGATGCTACGTGAGAAGGAGCAGCTTTATAAGTTTCTTATGGGCCTTGATGAAGCTTTTGGGACTGTGAAGACACAGATTCTAAGCACAAAATCTACTCCATCGATTGGATTAGCATACCGTCTTATAGCGCAGGACGAACAACAACGCCAAATTACGACATCTCATAGACACGGGATGGAGGCAACGATTTTTAGACTAAGTCCTACCGGCATACGGAGAAAGTAGGCAGTGATCGAAGGGGAGAAAAGAGAGACAAACCAACGTGCAGTCATTATAGCAAATTGGGCAACTCTATAGAAGGCTGTTTCAAAATAGTCGAGTATCCTCCTGGGTCGAGAAATGTAACCCGTGATGATAGTAAGAAGGGTGAACTGAGGGTGATCCCTAGGGCAGTAAACGTGGAAATGCAGTCAAGCCCCCTTCCAGGATTAACTCTAGCGCAGTATGCAAAACTGATCCAGTACCTCTGTAAGAATGATAATCCCGAAGATGACGCCACATCTTCCATAACATCTGAGAAGTCTGGATAGATTCGGCCAATACCCACTGCAAACATGGCTGCAGGTAAGATTTTTGAAAGGCCTTGGGTGATCGATTCTGGAGCAGCAGAACATATCACTTGTGATGAAAGGATTCTTGAGAAGCACACAAGATCAGAATCTGAGATACCTATTAGAATACTAAATGGAGATAGTGTTCCCATAAAGGGAATTGGCAAAACTTGTTTGCCCAATGGGTTGAAAATCCACAATGATTTAAATATTCTAGAATTCAAGTGTAATTTACTTTCAGTTAGCAAGTTAACGAAAGATTTTAAATGTGCACTAATATTTTTCTCGGACTTTTGTGTTATACAGGACTTACCCTCGAGGAACCTGATCGGAGTGGGTAAATGTTGCGATGGTCTATACTGCATGGAGCCCGTGAAGATTGGGGGCATCACTATGGCATTTTCAGTTGGGTTGAAAGTTTGACATAAGAGATTAGATCACGCGTCGGACACAAAATTTTAGCATGTCGAATCTCTTGGTAAAAAATTCAGCTCTAGCAATGAACCATGTGATTCCAATATGAGGGAAAAACAGACTAGAGCTTCATTTCCTATTAGTAGTATTAAAACTAGTTCATATTTTGAATTATTACACTGTGACATTTGGGGAGGTTATAAAATTGATTTTTTCTTGGGTGCGCATTATTTCCTATTTATTGTTGATGATTATAGTCGTCAAGTTTGGGTATTTTTTATGAAGCATAAATTCGAAGTGAGTCATCATTTGACTTACTTTTGCAATATGGTCAGAACTCAATTTGAGAAGGCCGTTAAAAGAATTAGGAGTGACAATGGTGAGGAATTTAAGTCAAATTACATGTTGGACTATTATGCTACCCACGAAATTTTATTTGAGACGTCCTGTACCGATACATCCCAACATAATGGGGTAGTGGAGAAAAACATAGACACATACTCGAAGTTGCATGAGCCTTGCGATTTCAGCAAGTTTTCCCATTAGCTTTTGGAGTGAGTGTGTCTTGACGGCTACCTATCTCATAAACAGGTTGCCATCAAAATTCATTGGGCATAAAACACCATATGAAATTTTTCTTCACAAGAAACCATCATATGACCACCTTCGTGTCTTTGGGTGTCTTGTGTATACAAAGGATAACAAAAAAGGGCGTGATAATTTTGGTGAAAGGGGGAGACCTTGTGTGTTTGTTGGATATCTTCATGCACAAAAGGGTTATCGTGTCTATGATATGGAACAGAACAAAGTCTTCATATCCATGGATGTAATTTTTGCTGAAAATGTGTTTCCTTTTAAGGCAACCATTCCCGATAGTGCACAGCGAACATGGTCGTCAACACAGGGGCCAGATCCAGCATGCTTCGATGAATCAGTACTGCCAACAATTTTTTTCCCAAGAGACCAGTTTAATTTTGATGATTCGTTAATGTCACCACATATGTTGACATATCTGCAATGCCTCTAGGTACAGATGATAATGTTTTACAGAATGTTGCCCAAACTGAGATTGTTCCAGAACACCACCAGAGTTCCTCAGGAAGTGGGCAAGTTGACACGCAAGGGTTGCGTCGTAGCCATCGAGTACCAGTTACACCCAATCATTTCGATGATTTTTTATTGAGCTTCCGCAGTCTATAGACCAGGCACAACCCTAACCCAATCCAGGTACCGTAACCTTTACGGTACATCATTTATCTCATTTTTCTTGTTATGAAAATTTTTCTCGTGCTCATAAAGTCTTTCTTGCAGCCATCACTTCTCATGATGTGCCAAAGTATTTTCATCATGTAGTGAAAGATCCACGTTGGCGTGATGCATTGCAAAAGGAGATCTAAGCCTTAGAAGACAATGATACGTGGACTTTAGAACCGTACGTTACCCTCGGGCAAGAAAGTTATAGATTCCAAGTGGGTCTACGAAATCAAGACTGGAAAGATGGTAAAATTGAGAGGTATAAAGCGTGCCTAGTAGTCAAAGGTTTCACATAGGTTGAGGGAATCAACTTTCATGAAACATTTGCTCCAGTCGCCAAACTTGTGACCGTGCGAAGTGTGCTTGTTGTGGCTGCAAAGAAGAATTGGTTGTTACCAGTTGGATGTTAATAATGTCTTCCTATATGGTGACTTGAAGGAAGATGTTTACATGTGAATACCACAAGGTTTTACAAAGCAAGGTGACACAAGAGTGTGTAGATTACACAAATCCTTGTACGGCCTCAGACATGCATCCCGCAATTGGTACCCAAAGTTCACAAAGGCCCTACTTGATACTAGTTTTCAACAATCTCACACAGACCACTCCTTGTTCATTTTTAAGCAAGATAATATATTTGTCTGTGCTCTCATCTATGTGGATAATGTTATCTTGGCTGGCAATGATGTCGACATGATTAATGTTGTCAAGCAGTACCTTAATGACAAATTCAGTATCAAGAATTTGGGACCATTGAAATATTTCTTATGGATACAAGGCCTAGTCTTGAGTTAGAGGAAGTATACTTTTGACATACGAGAGAAGACGGGTTTGCAAGGAAGTCGACATAGTTTGTTTTCGATGGAACAAAATTTGTGATTGGATGATGATACTGATAGCCCCACTATAGATGTGACGCAATACCATAGGTTGATTGGGCAACTATTATACTTGACCATGACACGACCTGACATTGCTCTTACCGTGAATGTTTTTAGTCAGTTTGTTTCCAATCCACGATCCTCACATAGGGATGTTGTAACTCGTGGACTTTGTTACTTAAAGTCCACCCTAGGTCAGGGCCTTTATCTTCTAGCAGATGGTGCTTTGAGTCTGGAAGCGTATTGTGACGCCAATTAGGGTGGCTGTTCCATGTATCGACATTCACGTACTAGCTATTTTATACCTCTTGGCGGTGAACCGATCTCCTGGAGCACAAAGAAACAAACTGTTATTTCTCGTTCCTCCGCTGAAGCGGAATGCAGGGCTATGGCAGCAACGGTCAGTGAAGTTCTGTGGTTACGGTGGTTGTTAGTCGATCTTAACGCACCTCAGCACGAGGCCAAACTACTATTCTATGATAATCAAGTTGCACTACATATTGCCAATAATCATGTTTTTCATGAACGCACAAAACACGTTGAGATGGATTGTTACTTTGTTCATGAAAAGGTTGAATCTCATGCCATTGAACCAAGATATGTCTCAACGACAAACTATGTTGCTGACATTTTTACCAAGCCCCTTGGAGCGGAGCATTTTCAATTTTTGGTAGGCAAGTTGGGGGTTCGAGATGTGCACCGTCTAACTTGAGGGGAATGATGGATGTCGTGATGGATGTCGCCACATCTTCGGACACATTCGTGACGATCTCAGCAGGATTCCTTCCATAATTAGGAGATCTTGTGAATATTTGTTTATATGTTTACTGCTAACTTTTAAGAGTTCTTTGTAATCCATACCTTGTATAAATACCACTTTACTCAATTAAAGGAAATAGATTGCCTTTGCAAATCAAATTCTTCAGAACTTAGATGCTTTAGGATCCCATAAGCTGAAACTATTTACCCAATAGCATGAAAAATACATTTCTTAGCTCTTGGCTCTAACATACCATCATTCACATGTGTATAGGCAGGACAACCAAAAATACGCAAATTTGAGTAATCTCCCGAAAACCCTGACCACATCTCCTCGGGCGTCTTCAAACTAATTGAAGAATTCGATGAGCGGTTAACCAAATAAATAGTCATGTTTATGGGCCCTTTCTAGTAATGTACGGTTCATCTTTTTGACAACCCCATTTTGTTGTAGTCTGCCTATACAAGTTTATGCCTTTATTTTTTTGCAAAATTCAGTGATTTCTTTTGAGAAATGTTAGGGCACAAAAATGTCAGGCAACAAAAATCTTGTTTTCTTTGTTGATTGTTTTGATTGTTTTTTTGTTTTAATAGTTAGTGGTCTCTAAACTAAGTACCAAATTAAACAAGAATTTTATGGCCAAAATATTGTGAATTTTTTACGCCCCAACACTGCTTACTTGGTCATGGCCTAGCTCGATCCATACACAAACTAATTGAGACCAATTATGGTTAATTCAAGGGTGAATTACAGGTCAGTCCCTTTTTGGACATTTGTAATCGCTCCAGTCCACCATACTTTTTAAAAACAGGAAAATGGCACTTTTAGGGCGAAATGACAAAAATGTCATTAATGAAATTTGATAAACCTACCTTGAGGTGTGATGAAACTACCTGCCTCAGTGTACTTTAGCTACTTTTACTGATACAGTGCTATCATCAAATGAGTTACTGGGATGCTTGGGTCGATTCCCAATCACAAGTGGTTCTTGTCCTAAATGAAGGTGTCTTGCATATTGCTTACGACATTCTTCATTAAATAATATCTGAAGATATGTTGGTTATTATAGGGTTAGTTTGTTCTTTTTCTTAGATACTGGATTCTTTCATGCCATTTTCCATTTTGAGTATTGCCATTTTCTAATAGAAATATTGACAATACTATGTAATATGCAAGTATTAATTGTTATCATAAGAAACATAAGCCCATAAACTCTTTGCTTGATAGATGTGAACCAAAATTTCTAATTATCTAGTTTCACCTGAAAGGAGGTTCTTATGGTTGCCCCTATGCTTACATTTTGTTTGGCTCTTTCTTTGGTATATTATCTTGACACAGTGTTCATCTTATCCATGCAAAGAGTAACAAAGGAGAAAAATGAACTTGTTGAAAGGCTGCGAAATGTAGAAGCAGCACGGAAAAGATTTGATGATGAATTAAAACACTATGCAACAGAAAATGTGACTCGAGAAGAAGTCCGGCAGCCACTAGAGGCTGAAGTTCGACGATTGACACAAACAGTGGGGCAAACTGAAGGGGAAAAGTGTGACAAGACTTGTGCAGCATGCTGGTGTGCCTGGTCACATCTATCCTTTAGCAATACTTTGCCATGACATCATATCATATCAAATTTGTCCTTTTTTGAATTATGCCTTCGTTTTCTTTTTTATGAAGAATAAATTACTTTTTGAACAGGTTGAGAAAGAAATTGGAGAGAAAAGATTGATCGGCTATCATGGGACTGGAATATCATACAACACCTGAAATTAGTTTTCGGGAAGTTACTGCTACTTGTGGAGATCCAGTGGAGGTTGGTCTTGCATAACATTGGATCATCTATCCACTTGCACTGAAGTATTTCATTTGGTTACACCTTTTGTACATTCCTTAGCAGAGCTCTCTGATGCATTCAGGTCAAGATAGCATATTCACAGGCATTTTTTCATTTATGGGCATTACTACCTTATTTGATTCATTCTGCTGCTGCTGTTGCTGTTGTTGCTAATGTTGTTGTTGTTGTTGTTGCTGCTGCTAGTGATGTTGATGTTGTTGCTACTACTAATGTTGATGTTATTACTGCTATGCTTCCAAGGCTGCTACTATGCAGCCAAGACTGCTGCTGCTACTACTGTTATTTATGCTGCATATTTGAACTCGTTCTCCCTGAATTTGTTGCAGATAAATGAACTCATTTTACCTTAATTCGCTACATATCTTGTAGATTGAGAAGAGGTTGGCTTAAGAGAAGTCATAATACGTAGGTAGCCAATTTCTGGTGCAGCTAAAAATAAATAAAATAAAAAAAGAGTGGGGTGTTTATAGTAATAAAATTACCCTTATCATGTTCTGTTGTTGCTGCTACTGCTCTTGTTTTTCTTGTGGTTGCTGCTAATGCTACTGCTGCTTCTTTTGTCTGCTTTTGTTGTTGCCTGTAGACATGCCCAAACGGTTCGAACCGCCGGTTCCGGTTCCGAACCGCCGGTTCCAAAAATCGCCAGACAACAAACCGTAACCGAACCGAAAAATCACGGTTACGGTTCCGATTCTGAACTGGCTAAGCCGGTTTCGGTTCCGGTTCCAAACCGTAATTTTTAGTTATTTTTTTAATATTTTCTTATAATTTTTTTTAAAAAAGATTTCATCTTAAAGCTTTGTAACAAGCATTTTTTGAATTTTTGAAGCTTTGTAAACTTTTTATTTTTGAAATTATAGAGTAAACAAGGCAATTTCAAAATAAAAAATTTAAATTTTGGCAATTTTTCACGGTTTGGAACCGGCGGTTCAGGTTCCCGGTTCCAAACCGGCGGTTCACAGTTTTGAAAAATTGGAAACCGAAACCGAACCGTGTAACCGGCGGTTCCGGTTCAGGGACGGTTCCGGTTCCTCACGGTTCCGATTTATGCGATTTTTTGGGCGGTTCGGTTCCGGTTCAAACCGCCGGTTCTGAACCGTTTGGGCATGTCTAGTTGCCTGCATTCAGAAAAAAAAAAAAAAAAACTGTTGAGAACACAAGACAATCTAGTGAGTCTCATGTACATTCTTTTCATTCCATGTCTACTAAGATTTAAGTGAACTCTTTCTAGCACAACTTTATACAGCAGATATAGGTGCTTTTGCTGCGGCCTTATGATTGTGTTGTACGGGTTCAATTGAAGTCAGATTCATAGGCAATCCTTAATCCAATTACCAAAATTTTGTTTTATCATGACTCATGTAGGATAAAATTGTTTGAGCTTCATGAGTGATACTATATTTCTTGGAATGAATTCTTCCTAAGCATATTAGGTCAGTCTTTCTCGGCCCCGCTTGTTTTTTATTCAGTTTATCTTCTTCGTAATTTGATTCATGACTTGTTTTCCTCATGTCACTACTGCCTACGCTTGTTGATGCCAGTTGATATAGTAAGATGCAGAAAGAAAATGGTATATTAAGATAGACAATTTTTAAAATGAACTTGTCTTAAGCATGTTCCTCTAGAAAGTCTGCTTTAAGAGTTCAAATTTTCCATTCTAACTTAATTATTAATGTAAGGACTGTGTTTCTAAGGTAACCAAGTTGGTATGCAAATATACGAAAATAGGCCATTCCTTTGTCATACATGTCCCTATTCTCCCTTCGACAATTTGAACTGTATATATAGTTTTTTGTTCTGCTACAATTTTGCAATAGGTAGCTAACTTGCTATGTTTGGAATTACTCTTTTGCTAAACTACTTTCTTTTCCTGTCACATAGTGGACCTTGTTATTTCCTGGTTGTAGTAGATATTGCATGGTAATTGCTAGTTTGGTTTTATATCTTCTTCTTTCTCTGTCCATCTATTTTTGTTTTTAATTTTTAATTTTATGCATATGTTTAATGGTTGCATTTCTCTCTCTCTCTCTCTCTCTCTCTCTCTCTCTCTCTCTCTCTCTCTCTCTCTCTCTCTCTCTCTCTCTCTCATGGTTACTCTAATGTAAGGCATATCTTTTCTGATGCCTTCTTTTCTAGGACGATAGTAGCAGTATTGAAGGGCTGAAAGTTGGGTCAGGGCAGCATGTGGCTGTGAATACAGTAAGGCTATTGATAGCTGGTTGCCAAGCACTAAATGGTCATGCAATTTTTCCCTTAAAGCTTGGACAAAACATATTGCTTGAGATATCTCGAGTAGTTGCACGAAATCCACTTCTTTGAGCACTATCAGGAGAGAGTACCTTGAATGGGAGCAGAATGAATTTGGCCGACAAGAAGTCTACTTCTCTGAGTATTAATTCTTTGTTCCTTCTTTTTGTTTATTCTTTCTCAAATTCTTTTCCATTGTATACATCTCCTTTGCAAGATAGGTTAAACTGGAATGTTGTAAAATGAATGTTACAGATCTCTTATCGTCGTTATCGAGTACATTAGCGTACCCGTTGCTAATGGTTGAGTTTTGCATCATATTATGCGCTTGTGTATGGAATTATGTTCTCGCTTCTGTATAAAAAAACTTTTTTTTGCCAACTTCAATTTTGTAATTTTGTGGATATGATGTGGATGTGGGTGGATGTGCGGGGACGGGAATGGGAAGAACACGATAGGTTACTCAGGAAATTAAAAAAAAAAAAAAACATTGACAACATTTTTTAAAAAGTGTTGTTATATATCTAAAACAACGTTTTTAAAAAACGTAGTCTTTGATCTAAGACAACGTTTTGACCAAAGACAATGTTTTGTTGTCTTTGGTCTAACACAACGTTTTTAAAATGTTGTCTTAGGTCTACGACAACGTTTTTAAAATGTTGTCTTAGACCTAAGACAACGTTTTAAAACATTGTCTTAGGTCTAAGACAACGTTTTAAAACGTTGTCTTAGACCTAAGACAACATTTTTAAAACGTTGTCTTAGACTGAAGACAACGTTTTAAAAACGTTGTCTAAAACTGAACCCTACGACAACGTTGGATTAGACAACGTTTTAAAAAATGTTGTCTTTTGTCTATTACAACATTTTAAAAACGCTGTTAAAAGTCATTTTTGTTGTACTGTAATCTTTTGTAATGGTAGACGTCGTTCTCTTGATCGTCACAAGGAAATCCTCTTGAAGTATGAGGATTGTTCTGGCCAATGAATTAATGCATCCAAAAGTAATTTTTCTGTCTCTACTAGAATGACTGTCACGAGACATAATGTTATTTCTTCAGCCCTTGGATATCTCCGAAATGAGCTGCCCCTCATTTACGTTGGATGTCCGCTGTTTGTTGGAAAGAAGCTTAAAAGGTACTTTGATCCGCTGCTTCTCAAGATTCGAAACCGCATTGGTACATGGATAGGTAATCTTCTATCTTCCATTGGTCGTGTCACCCTTTTATTGAAAGTCATCTTCGCTGGTTGATTGGTTCTGGCTCGAGTTCTCCGTGGTATGATGATTGGCTTGATGGTGGTTTGCTTATTAAACTTCATGGATGTGAGTTTGATTCTATTAAGGAGCTGTTCGATTCCTCCTCTAATTTATCTCCTCCCGCTTTAGCCATTCTATCTGACAGGGAAGCTGACCGCATTCGCTCCAGCAGCACATTCATTTCCAATGTTCCGGATAAACCTTGCTCGTCAACCTTTAGTAATAGGTATTTTTTTATTTCCTCTATTTGTGACTTGGTTCGTGATCCAAAGCCGAAGCTTTTTACGTCAAAATATATATGGCATCGTTGCATCCCGAGACAGATAAGTATCTTCCTTTGGCGGTTGTTCCAGCACAGAATCTCGATTGATGAGGCAATTTGTCGAAAGGGTATTCAATTAGCTTCTAAATGCCGGTGTTGTGATTCTGGATTCTCTAAAACCTTCATGCATGTGTTTATCTCCAGCTCTGTGGCTGCGGAGGTTTGGCACAATTTTAGCATGGATTATGGAGTTGCTTTAAAGTCTTTATCGATTCCTCAAACCTGTTTTTTGGTGGCTTACTCCACAAGCTGCTATAAACCATTTTGATATTCCTGCTTTGATCCTTTGGCGGCTTTGGAAAAATAGAAATGCTTTGGTCTTTGAGGGGCGCGGGTCTTCGAGTGCTCAAATTATCCATGATATTAGAGCTGATCTCTCTCAGGTTCTTTTTGCTTCGGGATTGCCCTTGAATCAGAGACGTCGTAGAGCTGTCCAAACTGCAGTTTGATCTAAACCTTCTCATTCTCTTCTTAAAGTCAATATTGATGGCGCTTCTAAGAGAAATTCGAGTCTTAATGGTGGTGGGGGTATTATTCAAGACTCCAATGGGCATTTAATTCATGTTTTTGTCTCTTTTTATGGTATTTCTTCGAACAATGTTGCTGAAGCTAGAGCTCTTCTTCATGGTCTTATTTGGCTTCGAGATAATAGGTATTGTGATGCTATTATTGAAATGGACTCAAGGATTCTCTATGATTGCATCTCTAAGGGGTCATCTCTTTCGTGGTCATGTTGGAATATTATTCAGCGTATTTTAGCCATCAAAGGGGATATGCAGTTTTAGTTTCGTCATTGATATAGACAAGCTAACAGTGTGGCTGACAAGTTAGCAAACTTGGGTTGCGCAACTCAGAGTGATAGTCATTTTCAGCTATTTGTGATCTCCCCTCTGTCATTAGAGGCAATATTTTATTGGATATTCAGGACATTCCGTATATTCGTCATTGATGGTTTCGTGTTTGTAGACATTTTAGCCTATATAAGGCTTGTTTCTTCATTGTAAAACTCATCTTTGATCAAATTATAAACTTGAAGTTTATTCATTTCACTTTTCTGAGAGAATCGTGAGCAAACCGAGTTTCTTGGACTAGAAACTCAAACTTGTACTTATCAAATGAGGGTCGAGGGTTTGTGGCGTTCTGTGATCGGTGTTCTTAGGCAGTTGCGTCTAACGGTTATCGGTTGCACCACAAGGTTCCTATTCAATTGCAAATAGCGGGTTGAGGGAAACTCTCCTATCAATTTTATTTTCTGTAATTTTTTGCATTTTTTTGTTCTTCGAGCATTCGAGTTGGACTTAATTCTTCGGTTCGATCTTGTTCAGAATCATATCATTATGGCATTGAGATATCATACAACAAGGCATTGAGGAGCGTAGAGAACACTTGAAAGAAGCTATTTGGTTGTTATAAAGAATCTTTCCAAGAGCTACAGTGGTACGTTAAAGCCTTGCATAAGAGTAATCCAAGTAGTTTTGCTTTCATGGAATTGGACGATGCTACGAATCAGTTCAGTAGGTTGTTCATTTCATTTCGGGCATGCATAGATGGTTTCAACTACTGTCGTCTTAGATGGCACATTTATGAAATCTCGATTCAAAGGGCATCCTTTTGTCTGCCACGGCCAATGATGGAAATCAAGGTACATCCATTTGTTCTACATTTTTTCCTCTTTTTCAACATTATTTTGATTTAATATCATAGGTTGATCATGTTTTATGCCCCTGTTTGTACTTGTATTTAATAAGAAAATACATTCAGTACATTTGTGTGCATCGGGAAATAAAAGTAGTGCATTGCTATGCACAAAATCAGTACTTTTGTAGTACACTTTTGTGCATCGCGATGCCTACTGGTATGCATCGCAAATATTATGCTGTTAATTAAGTAGAATAATGTGCATCGAACGTAAATTTGTGTATCCCAATGCATAAAAATAGTATTTTTCAGTACAAGTATATGCATTGCAATGCACACTTTGATTAAATATTATTCATGTGCTGTAGGTCTGTTCCCGTTTGCATTTGGGTCGTAAGTTCTGAAAATAGGGATAATTGGGCTTGATTTCTGTTTAAGATAAAATGAGCAATTGATCGTGAAGTGTTGTTTGTATCAGATCGAAACGTTGGTTTGATGGAAGCAATACGCAACGTGTTTAGGAGTTTCAAGCATTTCTTTTGCTTGGTGCATCTTTATCGGAACTTGAAAGAAATGTTTACAAGTAAACGTTATTCCAACACATTCCGCAGCAGTTTGTGCTCAAGACTCAAGGAATGTGCGTATGCCCCCAACATTAGACAGTTTAATGAGAAAGTTGAGATATTCAAAAAAGAAGGGGGACGGGTTGCCTGTGATTTTTTGGCCACCATTTCATATGATAAGTGGGCAATTGCACATTGCCATGAGAATAGGTATGCCGAAATGGCCTCAAATATCGCTGAATCGTTCAACAATTGGATTTAAGAGGCTCGCGGTCTTCCTATCACTCACATGATGGACTGTATATGATCGAAAATAATGAAATGGTTTCAGGAGAGACTTGGTAATGAAAAGAGATGGAAAATTATTATGTGAGAAGATGGATAAAAAGTGGAACGAGTACCTTAATATTGGGATCACGTGGTAGATTTGCATGGCACCCAACTTAATTTATGAGGTTTTATCTGATCCAAGCGTCCAGGTTGACTTGAGGAAGCGAACATGTTCATGCTATTAGTGAAAAATTCAAGGAATCCCGTGATGCCACGCGGCTACTGTGATTGTGAGATCCGGAAAAAATATAAATGATATGGTTGATAATTACTTATTAACAAGCAATTACATCAAGTGTTATGAAGGAAGCTTAATGTCATTTGCAACTACGGAAAGCTACGAGCTTCAGAATTTTTACGAGGGTGAGACCATTTTACCACCTATAATAAAGAGATTACTCGGACGTCCTAAAAAAATAAGGATCCCGTCAAATGGTGAATCAATAAGAAAAAAAAGAAAATGATATATAGCAAATGTCACAAACTTTGTAACCACAACTTTAGGTCATCTAGAGAGGCTATACAAGGTTGATTTTTTATTATGTTTTTTTAAAGTTCATTTGTCTATTATCGTGCATCTAAAATAAAAAAATCATATTGTACTAATCTGTGCATAGCGATACACAATTTTGTGCATCGGAAGTGTAATGTTAAAAAAAAGATATTGCGCAATGTAATCAACACACATCCATAAAACTACATATGAAATTAATTATAAATTGGTATTAAGACACAACAAAATGTATTCAAATATTTACATGTTTTTAAATACTAGAAAATATAACACCTTGACAAAGGTAAAGGAAAAGCTGTGCATCGCGATGCACCACATCAATGTGTGAGTGCTTATTGGAACTTAGATTAGACTCCACTGAACAACCGCAAGTAGCAGTAGATGTTACATAACCAATTGATTTTTGAAAAAATTTTGTGCAGCGAATGCTGTTGGTGCTAAAGACTTGACATCTGGTGCTTTGAATGGATCATTAGGTACTCAATCTGATGATGTCGTGATTCCCAAACTTCCTCCACCCTGCAATGGTGTCAATGACAATTGACAATGCACCTATTGAGCAGAATGGTGCAGATTACAGTGTACAACCTGTTGAAGAGAGTTATGTCGACGACAGTGCACAACCTGGTTGGGCAAATCTTTATGCTCATCCTTTAATTTGATATTTTTAATCTGACATATGAGGGACTGCATACTTGATCTGTATACAATCCTGGCAGAATTTTTAGTCATCGCGGCTGCATAACACGTATATTGTGGTTACAGTCAAATAATTGAAGAATTACAAAAAGTAAAACAGGTTGTAACATTTGTGCATCGCGATGAACAAAGTCATGCATTTTGATGCACACATTGATGCATCATGAAGCACAAAATTAATACGTCGATGCACAAAATTTTAAATCCTACAAACAATGTTTTCATTTTTCAATTATGCATCTGGATGCACAAAATTAATGCATCGTACATTGCGATACACAAAATTTTAAACCCTACAAACACTGTTTTTCATTTTTTTAGTGTGCGCGATACAACATTTTTGTGCCAATGACACCATGTTTTTTTTTCAAATAATGCATCGCGGCACATCAAAAACAGAATTTCTATGCAAATGTATACAGATTTTACTATATTCAGGAAGGTGTAAACAGAAATGTATATTTATAAAATGTATTACGTATTTGAAACTTCTTCAACTTCGTATTTTTGTATTTTTCTTGTTCTGGTGCTATGTTCTGGTTTCGAAGACATTTTTACTTATTTTTTCAAATCGTCCGATGTTGCTTGATGTTTGCTTGATTTTGAATCACATGATGTTTTACATTTTTTGGAAGTTTAGAGGGTGGTGTGTGAGTTGTGTTAAGCATTCAGGAGCATTCATTTTATTAATGGAGTGAAAAGTCGATGCATCGGAGTACATGTTAGAAGGAAGGGCATACACGATACATCATTTTTTGTTTTTGCGATGCATAGAGTGCACTGTCCCTTGTTTTTAAATGGCATCGATGACATTTCGCAATCAAAAGTGTCATTTTTCGGTTTGAACTAAAAATAGAATTCTATGTGACACAAATTGATTTTAAAATAATTTTTTTAATATAATCAATATCTAGTCTGAGCTAAGAGCATCCACATTAGTGACTCTCTATATCACCATCTAAACACATTGTTTTCTATTCCAGATTCACTTTTTTAACACTATAAAAAAGAATTCACTCCAACAAGCACTCTCTATACAACCCCTCTAAAAATTAAATTTCTTTCATCTCAACTAACAAACCTAACTATCATTCTATTTTCCCCTTTTTTGATTTCTATATTTCCACCACAATCAGAATGAAATATTTTATATCTTAAATTTATATTCTATGAAAAAATATGTTGTATTTTTTAATAATTTCAATTACTTTTATTTAAAAATATATGTCAATCTAAGGGACAATTTATGTTTAAAATTTTTTTGGTTGAAAATAATTTGCAGTCAATCCAAAAATTTCATATATTAAAATAAATATCTTTTTATTTTGACTAATTGATAAAATTTTTGATGATGATGTAACAAAAAAAATATGTATATCAGTTGTTTGTAACAAAATGAGAACTTAAAAAAAAAAGAGGTAATATTATTAATTTTTAAAGCTTGTGTTTTTTTTTTTTTTTGAAGTAACAAAAAATGAAAAATACCAATATGGAAGTCACTATTCCCTTTAAATCACTCTCTATATAATGAGAATGATTTACCAAGTTTTGAAGATAGAGAGTGGTAAAAAATTACCATTGTAGACTTGAGGGTGTTTAAACACTCTAAAAATCAATTATAGCGGGTTGATCAAAGGCCTCATTGTGGTTGTTCAGAGCCCACATCCATACTCTGACCACCCTACTTTAGAGTCTAAGAACAATATTAAAAGTACAATTTATTGAATGATAAACACACATCACCACTTTGCTCAATGTCATTGGTTAAGACCATCAAACTCAAGACCATCATGATATCGAGATGTTTTTATTGGAAAATGATAGGGAAACAGAATGGATTTACAGATTTAATTTACATATAACTTTAACAATAAATTTTGATGAATCAATTTGATTCGGCTCAATGAGGGGGTATTTTTGTAATATTTAAAAAATAAAAAGTATATTTTACCTAAAGTACCCATTATTAAAAATTGTGGTCTTTCCCATGAACAATAAATATGTAAGGGTAAAAATATCTTTTTCAATTGATTCATAGAGCAATAAATATTTTTTCATGAAATTTAGGGAATAATTAATAAATGCTTTTGAGTTGGATCAAATTGATCCATTTAGCATTACTCTAACTTTAATATGTTATACATTTCAAGTATTGATGAATTAGGTAATTGTATTATACAATAAACTAAATCTGTAAATAGAATCTATTGATATACTATTGCTCGTTTATATTAAGATCTTTTTTGGCTTGCAAAGTGTTCACTTAAGTGTTTCTGTTTACTGTATTTTCGCCTGTCCATTTTGGGAAAGACTTAGACCCAGTGGATATACACATAAATAAGATGAGCAAGTGAACATGGGGATTTGGCCTGCTGGCTTGAGCTCATGGCTTCCAATCTGGAGGTCATGGGTTCGATCCCCCAGGAGTTAGAGGGAAGGCTTTCTCTCCCTAAGATTTATCTCCTAGGCACTTCAGTGCGTGCATATGTGTGTGTGAGTAGAGAAAAAAAATAAATAAATAAGATGAGTAAGCATTTAATTAGATCACCAAATTTGTATAGTCTATCAGTTATCATTACCCTTTGAAAATTGAGATCATAGACTGTTTCTAGCTTCAACTAGTAATTCTTATTATTGATTCACTTGCGCATGCGAATGAGATATCATTTTTTTCATTTTGTTGTTTTCCTTCCGATGAATTCAAAAGAAAAATACTCCCTCCGTTGTTTATAAATTGGTGTTATATTTTAAGTATTTAAAGTTAAATTGATTGGTTTTTAAATAAAAATTTATAGTGAGTTTTTTTTTCTCAAAATCAATAAAATATGTAACTCGTAGTACGGCATTGTACAGGTTGTGGTGCAAATCGGATCCTCTATTTCAAAATAGTGTTCCATCTCCTATTCCAACCGTTGGATGTGTGCCACATGTGCATAAAAAATCACGGGGTAATTAATGTTGTTTATTCACATACACATGTGGCATACATCCAACGGTTGGAATAGGAGATGAAACACCATTTTGGAATAGAGGATCCGATCTGGTTGTGGTGAGATTCACAGACTTGTCATTGAAGTATTTGGGATTGAGCTACCTCACTCGGTTTGGGCAAGAAAGATTTGGAGTTGGGGGAGGAGAGGGTGAGACAGTGGGAGAGGCGCAACGGACTGAGTTACAGAAGGAGGAGATAATGGTGGAGAGTCGTAGGTGCTAGGTTGGTGAATGGGTGAAGGTGGCTGTACCGGAGAGGGTTGTCGAGGTTGGAGAGGAGAGGTATCGAGAGGGGAGTGATTAGCATATAGAGGATGACGAGAAAGAGGATGATGCCACTTATTTGATAGATGACTGAACACCCTCGGTTATTCACCTTACACGTGGACATCATCACATGGCTATCTCACGACCTGTAAGTGCCAGGTCGACGACATTGGGTATCGAAGCCCGCCAAAACCTGCCAGCTCGAGAGGTACATACCGTATTCATCACAAGTGCCCGGTGAAGACGACAACTGCGAGGCCGAACGTTCGACCTGGACTAATGGGCGACCTGGTACCCATTTAACGTCGATTCACTTTAGCTCGGTATGCCTTAATACACATACAGGGGAATCGTTGAGTAACCTGGGATCGTCCTAAGGCGACCTCGTAGACAACAGGCGACCTGGCAGATGCCAGGACCACCTCGGTGACATAGAGCGACCTGGTGTAAGCCAGGCCGACCTCTACCGGGTTCTCCTAGCTCGATGAGACAGAGTCCTATATGGAATCACACTGCTTGAAGAAGAGTCCTGTTATAATTCTTCTCTACATATCACTCCTGTACATATAAGGAAACGTGACCCAAAAGATACGGGAATTACTCCTAGTCTGAATCTGATAAGGATTGTGATCACATCCCTATAAATAAAGCCCTCAACAAGCCTCACAAGGTACGCATATATACAGACTTGCTTCTATATTGTCTCAGCTTTAACGCACCTACACAGCATTGCTAATTCTCACGCCGGAGGGTTATTGCTGGGACAACCCAGCACCCCTAACGGTGTTCTTTGTTGGTCACAGGTTTCAAACAGATTGCAAAGTCAATCCCTGCAACGTAAGCCGGAATCCTGCCTAGACTACACACGTGGACGAGACACGACACCCAATCCTTTTTTGGCGTGATCAATGACCTAGACTATGATGCCACTCTGTAATGGGAACTTTGACAACAACATTAACTTGAGGATTTTTTGGTGGAGTAACATAGTAAATATCATGAATGTTCTCCCCTCGTAGCAGATATCCCCCTGTGTGTTGATCCTCGTAGTCAGAATACGAGTGCAAGGCAGAGTGGTCGGACGTAGCATGGTGCGAAGCACTGCTATTGCAATGCCTAGGTTGTCTGTTGTTATGAGCCATTGATGTAGTGACATTGGCGACTGGGATTGGACTAGAACTAGAGCTTGGTGTAACTGATTGTTGTTCTTCTTTAACAGTCTAGCTAATATAGGACACTCCTTTGTGTCATGCCATGATATATCACAGAATCAAAAAAATAAAGTTGACATATTTGATCGACCCTAACCGAAATTTTTAGAGGACTGATCGCTTCCCTGACAACGAGTTCCATAGCCCCCATAATTGCTACCGAAATTGCCCCATTGTCAATTTTGATTTGTCCGCTGTCAAGTGTTGCGAGTCTGATTGCAATAGTTGGACTGTGGATTCCGACTTTGTTGTGACATCGGATTGTACCTCAGGGTAACATTGGACTCGAGGTTGAGTCACCTCATTGTTCTTCAATAATTTGATCCCATGCTTCACGAGATGTGGCAGCGACGGATATGTGAGGTTGAATCGTTTCACTACAACCGCCAAGCATAGAACTTTCAAGGATTTGATCCTGATGATTCCTAATGGTGTGTACAGGGTTGAGTTTCTTTTTCTTCAGTATCAAGAAACCGAGATGGTTGGATTAAGGTTCCATCAATGTATTCCAAGAGATCGAGTCCAATAAGAGCACTTGTCTTCTCCAAACAACAAAATTGGAGGGTATTAATTAAATGACAGGAGTTTAAACAAAGTATTGGGATCGAAAGAGAAAGAAGCATGATCGGTGGAGCGTTTAACGCCCTGATACCATAACAGGTTCTCCAATACAATTATCTATCTAGTAAAAAATGCTAGATACGTAGAAAAGATAGATTTTTCTCAAAAAATTTCTTCAATACAAATCTCTAATGCTGAGGTGGAGATGATGTGATATTTAGTTGAGAAGACGTCATCTACGTGATCCTCTAGGAGCCACATAGAAATGTTTTTTCATCTACGTTATTTACTGTCAGTTTTTATTTTTATAAATAATATCAAGTCTGAAAGAATGTTTTGTAAAAAGTCTTGCATTAGTCACACAAAAAAAAAAACTAGATAATAGCATTGGAAATGCTCTAACAGTGTTTATGCAGAGAATGTATTAGAGCTTGAATGAATTTTTTCAATTACCAAAAGCCATAAATAGGCAGATTATAACAACAATCAAAGAGATATATAGATTATATTTGAGTATAAATCCATAGCTAAGATGAGGATAAATCTATACAACAGTAAGATAGATTGACTGATGAGATAAGAGCCATTAGATCCTGTCTACTCCTTTACTCCTGCGACTGAGTAAATGGTGCATGGGTTGCTGGGCTGGCTCACCTAAATTGGGGCCTAATTAAAGCATAACAGTATTAAAAATAAAATTAAGGTCTAATTCATTTAGCTGTATAACTATTCAACTTTTTATTTTACATACACTCTTCTGACCTTTTGAGATGCAAAGATGAGTGACTTTCCAAGTGTAAAGCAACTTAAATACAAAGAACGAAAGTCGATATTATTTGGAAGTTGAAACGTTAGTTGATTTGGAAAGTATCTTTTTTTTTTTCTTTTTTGGGAATTAAGTGTTCTTTTTTTCTTATTCCAAACAATGAAAACTTTTCATTTTTTACCAGCCATTATAATAAAAGAAAGAAAACTGTTTCTTTTTTTCAAGACTAATAAAGTGGAGTGATTATGTGATTAACTAAAAAAATATAGTTTCTATATGTATGATGCCTTAATTATCTCTTTTTTTCAAGGCTAATAAATTGGAGTGATTATGTCATTAACTAGAAAAATATAGTTTATATATGTATGATCCCTTAATTATCTCTTTGTGTATCTAATATCTATTACTAAAGCAAAAACCTTTACTACTACGTGGTATTATTAGGTTAATTTTTTTCTCCGCTTAAAATAAACGCATTCATTTCTTACCTAATTCTCTCTCTCTCTCTCTCTCTCTCTCTCTCTCTCTCTCTCTCTCTCTCTCCATTAATTTTGCTCTTTTCTCTCACTATTTTTAATTCTCTCTATTAATTTATATATTTTCAACATTTTGACCTTTCACATCTAACCCACAACATTCCAACACTAATTTGTACATATCTATATCATAATTATATAAGTTTTCAACACGGCTTATTTTATTATTTTTAAAACTATTCATCAATTCTGTTCTTATATATATATATATATATATATATATATATATAATATTTTTTTCTTATTAAAACCGTGCATTGCACGGGTAATGACTAGTATAATTATATAGTGGGACTTAAAATTATGTAGGGCCTAAGACAATTGGCTCGACTGCCTCCTGATGGGTTGTATGGATGTAACAAACTGTTTCCGATAATTGACTAAGAATCGCAAAAGCAAGAAGCTAGTGAGGGGGTGTCGGGGTTGTTCATGCGAAAACCCTCTAAAGCTTAACTTATTAATCATTTATAGTGTTCAAATGATAATTGGACAGAGTAAAACTATTTGGCTTTCACTTTTGATGTCATACCTTTATCAAGAAATATAGGGAATTTGTTTTGCTCTATTGATGTAATGGCCATTTGTCTCATGATCTTCGCCCTCGAATGATCAATCCTTAAGTCGTTGCTAAGGTGAAGTAGTGGAACACCGAGATTTAGCCTTCTTTGAGACAACATTCTTCATCGGCTGTGTTCCTTTATTTCCTCATTGTGCTTCATCGCGAAATTCTCATTTATCCTCTTACTTGGTGAGCCCTATTCCTCATCCCCTTCATCCCAATCTTCCATAAAACCATCAGGACCGCGGTTCCACAGTTTGACCACGTCATCATCAATTAATGCTTAACTAACACGATTACCAAATAATTACAATAATTGAAAACATTAATCCTAACCAATAAGCATGAAATCACAACCTTAAACAAGTTCAATACAAGTCTAATGAGGACCGTGGACCAAGCCAAAGATCAAGGCCCAAGTCAAGTATCCAATGAAGATTGTTTGGGCTCAAAGTCACTCAAATCCATTAAAGGCCCAAGAAAGGGAGTTCACCCATGATGGAGGATCACCAAGCATCACCAACAAGGATGATCCATTGCAAATTAAGGAGACCCAATTACAAAATCTAGAGCTAAAAGGATGAATCAAGCTTTGGCAAGTCTTGTTTCTAAAGTCCAAATTCAAGTTCAAGCAAAAGAGCCTATTGAAGAGCCCATTTTGGTAAATCTAATTGAAGCCCATCAAGAGATTCTAGAAGCTCCAAGAGAAGCCTCTTAGGGCTGGCCTCAACACCTTCTAGAAGCCCCCAAGGGCACCACTTTCAAGACTTTTGAAGGGAACGAATTCACTATACAATAATAGGGTATCACGGATTACCTCGTGCGAATTCGAACCCTAGAGCGAAGCGGAAGACTTTCGGCTTGTGCTACGAACTCACGAACACCACGAACAATTAATCTGCAATTCTTTCTCGTCGAATTGATATCACGTAGGACGAATATCAATTACAATTCCACGCCACAAATCCAAGTCTCTCGATGGTTAGACTTAGAGAGAGTATTTTGGTGAGATGTAATTTCTAGAGAGAGGAAAAAATATTGCACGTCATCTTTTTTTCCCTTTGGTGGCTTGCCCTATTTATATTATTCCCACAAGAAACCTATTCCTTGTAGGATTGGTAAAGTCAATCCCAAATCCCGTTGGATTAGGATACTACTTACCAAGTATAATATAACTAGGGCTCTATGAGCCTTTATGGGCGGATACGTTGAATCGGGCCACAAGCCCGTTTCCTAACATCTCCCACTCGCACATATGGGCTCACCTCTCTCACTATATAATATCATCAAAACCCGTTAAATACTATCTCTTCATACTGGAAGTGAGGCGTGCGACCTGACGAGAAAGATAAAGGGTAGGAGCGCTATACCAAATCACCATCTGACCAGCATAGAACTTCCTTGTTAGTAAAGACCTCGTCTATGCCCCAGACTATATATATATATATACACCAATTCAAGCATCCTTAATCCCTCGATCGCGGTGCTTAAACCTCAAGATGTTTATGTGCTCAAGATCAATCTTTTGAACCGTATGTTCAATATGATCGCCCGGGCATTAAGACACAAAACAGAGATGTATACTATACTATCTTCCTTAGACTCTCATGTTAATCACCCTTGGTTAATCGCTTTCCCCGATGCTCCGTGGGGCTGTATGTGCATAGCCCATTGGTCGGCATGCCAAAGTAGTAACATCAACGTCCAAGTTCATAACATAGTTCTAAGTCACATAGGGCATAAGTATGATCACAAAGTGATCACTAGAACTTACACAGTGATGAAGCAGGGATCATTCAATCACTTTATTTGGTCGCTCATAGTCGCATACATTATGATGTGTATGCTGCGGCGGAACTTCCCACACAAAGTAGGCATGTCATATTCTAACGCCGTACGAATCTTAGTCTAGTCGCCCTTCTGGCGTCTAACCTGAGTCCTCAAAAGCAGTCACTCTCCTAGTGCCTCTTTTAAGATCTCACATTCGGACTTTTCTTGGGACATTTTAGGTCGACCCATAAAAAGATAGGTCTCATCTTAGCCATGTGCCAAGGCGATATATCATAACGTCATTTGCGCACCCCCCTTTGTAGGTGCCAAAGACTAATATCTCAACTTGCTCGCCCACCTGGCGACAAGGTGAATTACCCGTGTGAGAGGGCCAATTCAATGTCCATGACATCTTTTTAACCAAAATGTATGCTACGCAATTTTATAAAACATCCAATTAACAAATAATAGGAATGAAATAAAACGCAATGTATTCAATCGATAATGAAAATAACAATGTCAACAAAAGTGTTCTTAGGAATAACAAGTCACATCCTACGAAGCCCTAGACCCAACATGTGATCTTGAAAGATCTCTCTAGCTAGAGGTTTTGTCATAGGATCACCAACATGCTTCTAGTAGGAACATATTCTAGAACAACTTTTCTTTCGCAACCATGTCTCTAGTGAAATGATACTTGATCTCAATGTGTTTCGTCCTCCCATGGTACTTGGGATCCTTAGCATATCCCAAAGCTGCCATGCTATCACAACCAATGACTACAGGACGATCCACATTGGGTGTAACATCAAGATGTTGAAGAAACCTCCTCAACCATACAGCTTCTTGAACCGCAGATGAGCAAGCTATGTATTCTGACTCCATTGTGGATAGGGAGGTACTTTCCTGTCGTTTGCTACACCAAGAGATAGCTCCACCACCAAGGAGGAAAGTGTAACCTGAAGTAGATTTGCGCTCATCTACATCTTCCGCCCAATCCGCATCAGTGAAACCTCTCAAGCTCAAATCCCCACCTTGATAACAAAGGGCTAAATTTGTGGTTCCTACCAAATAACGTAGAACTCTTTTCACCGCTACCCAGTGTGCGGGTCCAGGATTACTTTGGAATCGACTCAACACCCCAACTGCAAAACATAGGTCAGGCCGAGTACACACCATAGCATACATCAAGCTCCCTACTGCATTTGCATATGGAGTTCCAGCCATCCTCTTCTTTTCTTCTTCATTCTTTGGGCATTGGGTTGTACTAAGGACACATCCTTTTTCCATTGGAGTGACAACGGGTTTTGAGTTAGTCATGCCGAATCGTTCTATAATTTTCTTAATGTAAGTCTCTTGAGACAAACTAAGAAACCTTTTAGAGCGATCCCTAACGACTTTTACTCCAAGCACATAATTTGCTTCACCCAAGTCTTTCATATCGAAATGAGCAGACAACCACTCTTTAGTGGCATTTATCATCTCCATGTCATTTCCAGCAAGTAGGATATCATCAACATATAATGATAAGATCAAGATCTTTTTCTTGGATCGTTTAACATACACACAATGGTCCTCCTCAATCATCACAAAGTCAATTGAGGTTATCGCTTGGTGAAAACAAATATACCATTGTCTAGATGACTGTTTGAGACCATAGATTGAACGTTTGAGTCGGCACACTTTGCGCTCTTGTCCCTTGACTTCAAAACCCTCTGGTTGAGTCATATGGATCTCTTCATCTAGTTCTCCATTGAGAAATGCGTTTTAACATCCATCGAAAAGTTCTAAATCCATGTGTGCTACTATCGCTAGAATGAGACGAACGGAGAAAAATCTCACCACTGGGGAAAATGTTTCCTCATAGTCTAAACCCTCTCTTTGGGTATAGCCTTTCGCCACAAGACGTGCCTTATACTTGTCAATTGATCCATCCGCCTTTCGCTTGATTTTGAAAACCCATTTATTTCCAATAGTCTTGCGACCTTGCGGGAGATCAACTAACTCCCAAACTTGATTCTTCTTCATAGAGGAAATTTCGTCTTCCATTGCAGTTATCCATTCATTATTAGTAGGTAAAGAAAGAGCTTCTTTGAACGAATTAGGCTCACTAGAATCAGAATCAGCACATAAGAAAGATTCCCCTTCGATCGCGAATCGACGACGAGGTATATTCCCACGTTTACTTCTTCGTTCTAGTACAGGACTCCCACTAGAATCCACACTCCCACTAGGATGAAGATCTTCTTGACTCTCATTGGTGACCATAGGCTCAACCTCATGTTGTACTATGGGATCAGGTTGAGACAATTCCCCACCTTCGCCAAGAGATGTCAAATGTTCTTCCATTTCAAAAAGTTCAAAGTCTTTTCTAACTTCACCTATCTGAGGGAAATCATTCTCAATGAAATCAATATCGCGCGACTCTATTTTAGTCATTCCTACTTCAGGTTTTCCACCATACATAACATAGCCTTTCGAGGTATTCGAATACCTAATGAAAGCACATTTGTTTCCTCTTGGGCCTAGTTTTCCAAACTTATTGGATGTACTATGGACATAACCTGCACAACCCCAAGGGTGAAGATGCCCCAAGTTAGGCTTCTCACCTTTCCACAATTCATAAGGGGTTGTAGAAACTGACTTAGAAGGCACTCGGTTAAGTATATATGCGGCAGTCATTAGCGCATCCCCCCAAAACGAAATGGGGAGATTGGCCTGTGCCATCATCGACCTAACCATCTCTAACAGTGTACGATTCCTTCTTTCTGCAACACCATTTTGTTGCGGAGTGCCAGGAATTGTTAATTGCCTTTTTATTCCTTTTTTCTCACACAATTCTTTAAATTGATCAGATAGATACTCGCGGCCCCGGTCTATTCTAAAAGTTTTTAGGCTTTTATCCTTTTGATTCTCCACCTCGGCTAGGAAACGCTCAAAACAAGCGAGAGCTTCATAGCGGTGAGAAATAAGGTAAACATAACCATAGCGCGTATAATCATCGATAAAAGTAAGAAAATAGGAGGCACCATGTCGTGCCTTAAATTCATAGGTCCACAAATATCTGAATGGACTAACTCCAACGGTTGTGTGGCCCTTTTTGCCTTACCAAAAGGCTTTCGGCAAGCTTTTCCTGCCAAACAAGGTTCACAAATAGGTAGGTTGACTTTAGTGAGAGACCCCAATAGGCCTTCTCTAGCCAATCTAGTCATCCTATTTTTTCCAATATGTCCAAGTCTAGCATGCCATAACTCAGGATTAGAATCATCATAAGCCACATAAGAAGAAAAATTAATAGAGGAATTAAAAGAATCCAACAAATCCAATTTAAAGAAATTATCTGACAAAAAACCATGCCCCAATATATAGCCCCTGAAATCATATTTATGCCACTGGAAATTTATTTCAGATTTTTAATAATTTTAAAACAATTTTTAAAGTACTAAAAATACAAAAACACCTATTTCCGGGCATAATTTCAGAAAACAGAGACCACTATTGAACTCAGAAGGCCCAAAAACATTAAGACTCGCCGGAGGTGAGAACAAACGGCTCCCGGAAACCACCGTACGCACACCACTCTCCGCCGCGAGAGTGGGCGTCGTCTGTAAACACTGTTCATCGTCCCTAACCTTGGAGCTGAAAATGTGTTTCGTGACGTCAACTTTCCGTGGCTCTAGAACGCTCAATTTAAGTCCAAATTAGGCATATAATATGTCGTTGGAAAGCCCTCGCGGAGTAGAACAATTATATATCATAAAATCACAGTTTTACAGATTATAACTTGTTCAAAAACGCATTAAAAGTTTCAGAAAAACCATGTTTCAACAAAACTAGGGTTTGTAATATCTTGAGTTTTACCCAACGAAATTCGATGAAAATTTAATATGTTGTTCCCCTCAGCATAAGCTACGTGTACATATAAAATTTTCCCAAAACAAACAACGTTTTGATAACGAAATCGACAAACCCAGTTGGTCCGTTTTTAGGCAAACAATTTAAACAAACCCAAAACAAAAAACATGCGATTCATGGCATAATAATACGAGCAACAAGCATAATGGCTTTGATACCAATGAAGGGAACGAATTCACTATACAATAATAGGGTATCACGGATTACCTCGTGCGAATTCGAACCCTAGAGCGAAGCGGAAGACTTTCGGCTTGTGCTACGAACTCACGAACACCACGAACAATTAATCTGCAATTCTTTCTCGTCGAATTAATATCACGTAGGACGAATAACAATTACAATTCCACGCCACAAATCCAAGTCTCTCGATGGTTAGACTTAGAGAGAGTATTTTGGTGAGATGTAATTTCTAGAGAGAGGAAAAAATATTGCACGTCATCTTTTTTTCCCTTTGGTGGCTTGCCCTATTTATATTATTCCCACAAGAAACCTATTCCTTGTAGGATTGGTAAAGTCAATCCCAAATCCCGTTGGATTAGGATACTACTTACCAAGTATAATATAACTAGGGCTCTATGAGCCTTTATGGGCGGATACGTTGAATCGGGCCACAAGCCCGTTTCCTAACAACTTTCAAGAAGCCTAGCCATATCCCAGAAACCCTAGAGGAGTCGTCCACTTTTTCAAGCCCTAGGGTCGGCCAAGCAACCCTTCTAGAAGCTCTTTGGCCGTTTTTTTCATGACTTGGCCGTCCTTGCCTTCTTCTCAAGCAAATTTGGAGACTATCCTTCTTAATTAAGGCATAGCTTCATAGTATTTTTAGAATTTCCTTTCATAGTTTAGCAAGTTTTTAATACTTTCCTAGTTTAGTTAAATTAGTCTTCTTTAGTCTTAGTTTATTCCAATATAAAGGCGTCACTTTATTTGTAATAGTTAGACGTTTTTGATATATTATTGAATTGATTTCAGCTTTCACATATATTGTGAGTTTGTGAGAGTTTTCTTGAATTAGAATTCTCAAATCTTTGAACTTATTAAGTTTATTGAGCTGCAAGCTTTTAGCGTTCCATGATCTTGGTTCCTATTCAATTATGATTAGTAGGTCGAGGTTGCACCCCAAGGTTCTAGGGATTAAATTCACCCTATGGTTGAGGGAATCTCCCAATCTTCTTTCAATTTGTTGTTTTCTATTTTCGATTTATGTTCGTGGTTGGTTTCCCTTTGTCAACGATCTTGGATTTACATTAATTGGTATCAAAGCAACAAAGAGGTAACTAACGATTTTCGTTCTATCGTTGGATTCTTAGTTTTCTTTTCACCTACAAATTCTTCTAGTAATCTTTGTTCTTTCCAAACCCTAGTTAAAAAGAAAAAAAGTGCTCCAAAAATATCTGAAGTCGATCAAGCAAATCAAACGTTTGATCAAGAAGTTATAAAAAAAATAAAAATTTGAAAGAGCCACAATTTTGTGTAAAAAAATTTAGGGTTTTGGAAGCTTGTTTCAAAGGCATCAATTTCATATTGCTAGAAGATTACTTTCATTCATTCATCTTATTCATCAAAAAAAAATTCCGACATCCATTAAAATTCATTCTCTTCTTGCTTACATTGTGAAATTGCATCTTACTTTGAAAAGTTTGCCACAAAAATCTAAACCCTAGATTGCATTGTTTGAGTTCCAAGCTGTAACGCTTTCAATACTTGCACTTCATATTAATAATTTCGAGGGTAAGAGAATCTCTTCAAGAAATTGTGAGTGTGTGAGTTGAGAGGAGTGTGTGAATTGGTGAGGATTGTGTGTGATATTCATTATGTCACAAGACGGTAATCACAAGCAAGAAGCTCCTATGCAAAGGGGTGGTGGTGAGATGGGTAGGGATACGCCTCAAGACCCTAATGAGTGCATAATGAGGTTCATGGAGGACATCACAACTAAGTTGGCTAGATGGGTAGGGATACGCCTCAAGACCCTAATGAGTGCATAATGAGGTTCATGGAGGACATCACAACTAAGTTGGCTAGGTTGGAGGGAAGAATGAATGAACCACCTCAAATGGCTCAATCCCGATATAGAGCTAGGAAAGGTGAAGCTTTGGGTAATGATGATAATTGGGGAAAGGATGCATATAAGGGTGAGATGCATGGGGGAGAGAGGAGATATTGCCAACATCATGATATAGGCATCACCAATATCAAGATGAAGGTTCCTCCTTTAAAAGGTAAAGCGAATCCGGATGCTTACTTAGAGTGTGTGAGAAAGGTAGGTGTGCTCTTTGGGTGTAATAACTATATGGAAACTCAAACAGTGAAGCTTGTTTCCTTAGAGTTTTCCAATTATGTCGGTGGGTGGTGGGAACAACTCGTGTCAACTAGAAGGAGAATTGGTGATAGGTCTATAGCAACATGGGATGAGATGAAAGAAATTATGCACAAAAGGTTTGTTCCTAACTACTATCATCGAGATTTGTTGAGGAAACTTCAAACCTTGTCTCAAGGTTGTAAGACGATGGAGGAATACTTTAGGGAGATAGAGATGGCTCTTATTTGAACTAATATTGATGAGGATGAGGAGGCCACCATATGGCTAGGTTTATTAGTGGGATGAATAGGGATATTGCGAATGTGGTAGAGATGAGGGAGTATGCCAATGTGGAGGAAGTAGTGCATGCTGCCATCAAGGTGAAGAGACAACTTAAAGGGTCAAACACCTACAATTGTGGGGTTATTGTTCTTGTAAGATCACGTACCGAATTATCATAATAGAATCAAGTTTGAAGGAAAAGAATTAAGAAAACCTTATAGAGTTGGTGTTAGCATGGGTTATATTTTTAGGTGGTTTACATTTATAAAACATCCCGATAAAAAAATAATAATAATAATAATAAATAAAAATAATAATTTTAATTTAAAATTTGATAATATTTTTATTTATTTAACCTGGTAATATTTTGTTGACTTTACTTTATATAATTTGACCATTTATATTTTACTAAGTTATATAGTTAATTCTCTTTTAGATATATTATAGCACTTCTATATTGTTGTAGATGTAGGGCCCACATTTTACTCTTTGACTTGCTTAGGTAATTAATGCATAAATTGCATGAGTCACACAGCACTCTTCCTTCTCTTTTGACACCAAGACCGAGAGCTAGTTACTAGCATTGTTACTTGGGTGATAAATGTTCAAATGATGATGACTCAGCTGAAAGTATGACTTGGGGGCTAAGAAAATGAGTAATATAAATAGGGTGCATGAGAAAGTAAGTTACACACACACATAAGAAAAAATACGTACACTTCCTCTCTTTTCTGAGTTGTCAAGTATGGAATTATTTTAGTTGCAATATTTTGGGACTTTGACGCACCAACTCTGTGGGAACAATACATTCGACAAGAGAAACTTGTCAAAAGCTTACTTAGGAGGTAAGTTACTAACTCCCTCCTATTTGAAATGTTTGCATGATTAACTAAATATAATCTTATGCTATGATGAAAAATGCACCATTTGTTAGTATGCAATACGAAATACTTGAAATGATTAAATAAAACTTTGAATTAGTAGTACTAAAATTAGTCTCAGAAATTATAGAGTGATGCTACGAGTAACAGGGCATACCCAAAGATTAGTAACGACTCTAACGGAATCAAATAGGATGTGATAATATTATATCAAATAATAAAGTGAGATTGATTAATGACTCTAATACAGTCAGATATAATTAGTAGATATTATATAAAGTGTCCCTAAAATATTAGGAAGACACATCAGTAAAGTTATAATGTCATAAATGCTATGACATGTACAGTAAAGTGGATATAGAATGAGTACGAGGTACAAAGTATCACGTCATGAATAAAAAGATAGAATATAGATTAATGTCATAAAAATATGACATGATAGTAATGGGGTTTATTATACCCAGAAACGAAAATAGTTCTGTAGTAAAGTAATGATAGTTGCTTATAATGTTATCACTATGACATGTGACGTGATACAAAGAGTAATAGCATGTATATGTGATTATGAAATGCAATATGAGATTAATACAAGTAAACATTTACTTGTCCATAAAGTTAAAGCAAATAAGTAAACATCTACCTATTTGGTAATAATGAGAACCAACCAGTAATTATTGGGGAATGTGTCGATGCATTGTATACATGATGAAAATCATGATGCGCGGTGATAACCGTGGACTCAGTAATGATCCTACCACTGGCCATGGTAGAGGGTAGCTCACTGGCGTAACCAATAGGGCGACACTGGTATGCTACGACCCTAGTTGTCGTCTATAATCAACGGCAATTAGAGGCGTGGAAAAGGGCTGCCCATCAATGTGAGGCCACCCATGGTGCCAGTCATGCGAAAAGGGCTGCCCATAGAGGTGAAGCTGCCCATGAAACCCAAACCAGTTATGCATAAAAGAAGTAAAGGTTTTCATTCAGGAACTTGTACTGCAATAGCAGCACATGTACGGACAAGAAGAGTAAGATGTAAAGTGAAGAAGGATGTTGAGGCATATCTTGACACTGATAAGAGTACTCTAAGTTATCTTTTATATGTTAGCCATGCAGATCGATTGGTCGCAGTCTCTAACTGGTATGGGACGGTTGGCGACTACTGAGCCTCTGGTATTGCATGGTATTATAATGTGCTTTCATATGTATGAGGTGGTCGCGGTCTCCAACTGGTATGGGATGGTTGGCAGCAGCTGAGCCTATCGTGCGTATGAAATTATCTACTGTTGTGATAAAATTGTTTTAACATGCTCCATGATAACATGCCATGCATTCAGTATCTTACTGAGTTTCGACTCACCCCGTATCTATTTTAAACTGTTAGATCTCAACAAGACGGTAGTATCCAGCGTTGTGGGGTCAGATAGCACATATCAGTACAGGTAATGGTTGAAGTAATAGTTTGATGAAACTATGTATCATTTAGGTACTTAGATGGAATAGGGTTGAGGCATGATAGTTCTTCTTCTTATTCTTCTTCTTATCAAACACCTAGTAAACCCAAGGTGGATGAAAGTAAGATCCCTATTGTTGTACCTACTAGATCTTATGGGGAAACTTCAAGGGATAGTGAGGTTGACAAGGGGAATGGTGTAATATCCAACGCTCCCAAGGCAAGGGAGATTTTTTGTTATTGATGTAATGGGAGAGGGTATATTGCATCTCAATGTCTTAATAAGAAAGTTGTGGTACTTCATGGTGAAGAGTATTATTCAGAAGATAACAAGGATGATGTTGTGGAGATAAATAAAGAGGAAGATGATAAAAAGATTGCCGAAGCCGAGTAGGGTGAAACTCTTATGGTGAAAAAAGTGCTGAATATGTAAATGAAGGAACAATGTGATCAACAGAGAAAACATATCTTCCATTCTTGTTGTCTCATACAAGGGAAGGTATATGATCTTATCATTGATAGTGGTAGTTGAATGAATGCTGTGAGCAATGAAGTAATTGAAAAGTTAAGTATCCCTGTTGTAAGACATGCACAACCTTATAAACTGCAATGGCTTTATGACTGTGTGGAGATTAAAGTAACCAAACAATCCTTGATTTCTTTATCTATTTAGAGGTATAAGGATGAGGTGATGTTTGATGCGGTACTTATGCAAGTGGGACATGTACTTTTGGAGAGGCCATGGCAATATGATACATGATGGATTTCTTAACCACTATATTGTGAAACATGATGGGAAAACCACTACACTTGTGTCTCTAACACATCAACAAGTGTATGAGTTCAATGTTTAAAAGAATAAAGAGCGTGAGGCTAGTGAGATTCAGAGGAAAAATAAAGAGACTGATGGGAAAGAGTTGAGAGAAAATCTGAGTGGAGAGGAAAGAAAGAGAGATAGAGGTAAAAATAAGAGGGTGGATATATGAAAGATTGATGAAGGAAAAGAAATAGTTAAAAAGTCGTATGGAAAAGAGAGAGTGAAACCAATTTTTTATGCTAAACCTAGTGATGTTATATGGGAGTTGGGGGAGAATCAAAGTGAGATAGTTCTCTTCTCCAAAGAGAGCTCTTTTTATACTAACATGTTACCCCAATTTTCTCTTCCATGTGTTGATTCTTCTTTATAGGTTTTCATTGAAGTGTTCCCTAAAGTAAGTAAGAAGGTTGTGAGGTTCAAGTGGGGATATAAACTGAGTAATGAGATTGTTGTAGTCCAAACATTTTCTCATAGGTTTGTCTTACCTTCTTCTTTGAATACTGAGTTATTGAGTTTTGGGTAAAATGATGACTTGCATGTTGATTCTCATGACTTTAGAGGGGAACTTGGAAGTAAGATTCACCAGAGAAATGTTTAGGAAGAAGATATCTACAAGGAGTTGATCATCCCGTATATCCATAAAAATCGACTCTCTTCACTATAAGCTATTGGATTGGAGTGGAAAGGAAGATTCACCAGAGAAATTTTAGGAAGGAAGATTTATCGAAGAAATTTTCGAAAGAAGTTATCGTATATTGCTACAAGCTATTGGAGTGGAAAGGAAGATTCACCGAAGAAATTTTAGGAAGAAGTTTCATGCATCGCAATTCAAAAATCATGCATCGCGATGTAAACAAAATTGAAAATCTTGAATCACGATGGAAACATAATTCAAAATCATGCATCACGATGTATCAGTTTGTGCATCACTTTGTGCATCGGGATACATCGGCTTTAATTTTTTCTCACTCTATTTCTTCACATTTATCTCCCAAGTTAGACATCCTTAACTCTCGACAATTGATCACCTCCTATATTCACGAAAATTAACTTTCTTCGCTACAAGCTATTGGAATGGAAATAGAGATTTAGCGGAGAAGTTTTAGGAAGAAAGGATGATTTACTGGAGAAATTTTAAGAAGTTATCGGGAAGATTTACCAAAGAAATTTTAAGAAGAAAAGAGGATTCACCGGAGAAATTTTAGAAAGAAACTACCGTATATGTTATTGCGGGGCATTTAAGGAACAATATTATCAAAGTGTCCTTCGCTGATTAAAAAAACACTTCGAATGATGATGATTGCATAAATATGGTGTTGTTGGCCAAAATTTTATCAGTTAGCATTATATCAGTAGACGTTTGTTAAAATCAAAATGCTTTAAGCAACGGATTGTATAGAGGAGGGTTACTTGGTGATTCTGTTTCCTTTATCCCACCTTTTGATTCAACCGATGCCCGAATTGGGCATCGCGATGCAATAGTTAATAATCCCTAAGCAGGAATTGTGCATCGCAATGCAGAAATTAATAAGGGCCTTAAACTGCTTTGGTTCATCATAATCTAATATTTGGGCATCGCGATGATAGAATTGGGCATCGCAATGCTTTGATTATGTATACGATGCTTGATTATTAAGGGCATATTAGTATTTTCGTCAAAAAATAAAAGATAAATGCATCCTGTGATATACCTTTTACTTGGGCATTGGGATGCCAATATGATTGAATTCGATGCACATATCAGGCATCGCAATGCATAAAATTAAATTTGAATTTTGGGTTGCATGTATCAGGCATTAGCTTGCCAAATTCGATGCACGTATTAGGCATCGAGATGCCTTGGGTTACTGATGTACCCGTGTTTTTCTTTCATTAAATTGGGCATCGAGATACCTTGGGTTACTAATGCGCGCTTGTTTTTCTTTTATTAATGGCATAACCATCTTTTCGCCCCAAAAGTACCTTTTTTCCTGTTTTAACAAAAATATGGTGGGTTAGAGCAATTACAAATGTCCAAAAAGTATGGTGGGCAACCTAATTGAGTTTTCACGGTAATCCACCACCAAACCACAACCCTTATGTTTTTCTTTGTCTTATTCAGGCTAATACTAGTGGTGATTCAAGCTTCAACCTAGTGCCTAAGGGTATTTTTGGGTTTTTAGAAAAGTTGTAAATGTTTTATCCAAAAAATTGGACGGAGTGATGAACGTGATACTTATGTCTAACTACAGTTATTAAAGTGTGAAAAAAAATTGTAGAGTGAGCTTAATGGACCTTTTGTAATAGTAGGGTGACCAAATTGAGAATTAAGCCTAAAACGTTTATCTCTTCAAAACAGCTAAGAGCATCTGTCCTGTAAAATATTGTGGATATTATTTGGATATGAAAAGCACTCAGCAATTATTGGAAGAAACTACAAGAGATAAAGATAAGAAAACTACAAGTGGCCAAGTAGATTGAAAATTCACAGCAACTTGCACATTAAGTTGGTAAACTAGTCGTTATTTCCAAATGCTAGTTTATTCAATCAAGACTACAAATACTTCAGTTCTAAAGAACTCAAAATATAACTGTAAGATACAATACAAGAGCAAGACACACTAGACAGACAATATAAGATCAATCTACTATAAACAACAATTGATCTACACAAATCAAGCACAAGGATCAAAAATATTCACTGAAGAAAATACAAAGAGCTAAAGCTTAGATCAATTACACTAGTGATCAAACACAACTAGAAAAAAGTCTTGGAATCTTGCAAATACATCTCAAGAGCATTTAATAAATAATTGTTTGAAACAGTTATTCCTCTATCCAGAAAGATAAAACCTCAAAGATCTTCAAAGAGCTTCCATCAGACTTTGAGAGTCATTCCAAAGAAGCATAATCAAGAAACCTAGTACTTCAACCATATCTGTCGAAAACATTATAGTTGGAGAGCCAACTTGAGGTTGAAAATTTGAGATTTTTTTCTCAATAATCTATATATTTGTTGAAGCATATTGGATTATTGCCTCACGAGCTTAGAAGACTGTGAGGGGTGGACGTGGGAGAAAGATTGCTTAGAACCACCTTAAAATTTATTGTGTTCTTATTCTCTCATCCCTTAACTGATTTATAATTGCTTTGTCTTACTTAATTGTTTTACAACATAATCATCATTCATTAAACAACTAACCCTTTATTAAAGTATTTCTTCTCTTAAGACATTAATAAAACAAGATCATAACTTGTTTTATTTTACTTGGATATTAGTAACCAAACTCAAATTCCACTGTGTACAACTTAGCATCATTGTTTATACAAAGAATATCTTAACTGTTTGTTACAATGATTAATTACTTAACCAAAATGTTTTTTATCAAAGATTTATTTTAAAAAATTATTTATCATTGTCAAGGGACCTCACATTACTTATCTTTAAAAACAATTGGTAAAAATATATTTTTAAATATCTTAAACTTTCAATTATTACCTTTAACTTTCAATTTGTACCTTCATCCCTTTAATCTCACTTAACGAACCAATCTCTAACAATATTTGGCTAAGGGACCATCGACGTGCAAAAAGGGCCAACTTTAAGGCATACATTTGCGTTGTACAGAGAGTAAATGTTAGTCCTGAAAGGCTCACGTTAGGCTAGAAGGGGGGAGAGGTTGAATAGTATAGATACCTATATTATCTTGTCCAATAAATATTTAATTATTTACAAAATGGACAAACGCCAATTTTATGACAATTACAGTATTCGAGTACCTACACAAATGACAACGGACTAAAGACATGACAAAAATACCTCCAAGGACTAACGTCAATTCAAAAGTTAAAAGAAGGATAAAAGTGTCAAAGCTTGAAGTCCAAGGGCCAAAGTGCAAAAAGCCAGAAATAGGAGGAAACCCTTATGGTGCACTGCGCACCAAAGGAGTCTTCAATAATGACGGCAATGAGCACTTACCAGGCAATTTTTTAAAGCTTTGCCCCCAATTTGTGAAACTCGGGGATGAGAATAACATCTCTCCCACATAAATACCCAGCCTTGAGAAAAAAGGCTTCCACTTCCTAGGTAATTTTGAACACACACACACACACACAGTACACTTCCCTCTTCCATTTTTGAAGCACCGCAGTGATACACAACACTCAAATCACACACAATCAAACACAAAAAATGTAAGTCTTCCTTTCCTCGTATCGGTAGCAGTGGGAGCACAACACAACGGCCTAGAACGTGGTCCAAACAATTCTGTAAAATGACAGAAGGTAAAATCCTTCATCTCGTTAATCTTTCCTTCGTTTTTAATGTAAATGGATTGAATATTTTGTAAATATGTATATAAAATAGTTTTGATATGTTTGTGTAAGACCCCGACCCTATTTGTAATGCCTTGGTCCATCCTATATTTGATGTGTTAATTTTGTTACATAGTTATCATGTTAGACATGTATGTTTGGGTTAGTTGAGTAGCATGTCAATGCATTCATGCCTTGACTCTTTGTTGCAATTCATTGTTACACAAATTGTTAACTTGACTAGGTCTTGAATTTTAAGTTAATTCTTGCAATTTCTTGTAATTGTAAAGCCATTGCATTCTTAGCCTTGTTATATATGGTTTTGATTGGCTTCCAAGTGTGTTTCAAACTTGATTGGAGGTTAGGATCATTTGGGAATACTTAGTAAACATCTTTTTTTGAACATAAGATGGAAAGATACACACAAAAGCATGGATACATGCTTAAACCCGAAATTCTGTCCATCCGAACAGTCTGTAGTAATTTGGCCATAGCTTTGTGTAGGAAACTCAAATTTGTAAACCGTTTAATTCTATATAAACTAGACTCAAAGAGCTTTCCAACCATATCTTATTTGTAATTTTTAGACTTTTAGATCGTCCTAGGAATGTCTTTAAAGTTGACCCAAAATTACAGAATTTTATGCTAACAATTGACCAATGTTTTAATTAGTAGATGAGTTGACTATTTGACCCATTTGCTTTGACTGAAGTGGGCCACGAAATTGACCAGACATTTTACTCCCTTAGACCACAAAAGAGGCCCCAACACGCTCTCCATTCTATCTCCTTCCACCATTAGAGCTTGAGAGAGAGTAGGTGAAGAAAATGTGAGATTAGTGTGTGTTTCTTCATCTCTACATGATCCAACCGTCCGATTGACGATCCGTCTTCACCGTTGTAAAGGTATTGACTAGAGGAACATTATCCACTGATTGCATGTTGGTTTCTTGGGTTGAAGTCATCAAGAGGTAAGTAACTATGATGTTTTGTATGTTTATGAGTTGAATTGGGAGAGTAAAGCATGTAGGTTGTGTTAGATGATGATCCTTGTGTTGATTTCTTGGAGGAAAAGTGTTATTAGTTGCTCCTAATGATATTTTGTTGTCTTAAGTTACTGATTGAAGTGTTGAAAATGTAATGGGGGAAAGACATGATGATTTTTAGAAGTCAAATGCTTAGTTCTTGAATTGAGATTGGTCACTATTTTAAGGCATGTTGTCAAATTTACTGGGGAAAATTCGTCCATGATAATTGTCTAAATTTTTTATATGTTTTACATTTATATGTTATGTAACATCCTGTAAATTTTCATAAATTTTAAAGGTCGAAAAGTATCTCATTTATGTTGTGTTTTATCGCTGCGCAGAGTAGACTGTTTCTGGAAATTCTGGGTTGTCATTCCAACTTTATGTGGTTGCATGTAGATGAATAAGTCCAAATGGACTGATTCAAATGGGTAAATTGTAATTTGGGATGTCTAATTTCTGGGTATATAGGATTCATAATATTTGGACTTGTGTAGACTATTTGGTGAATTTTATAATAACGCTGCGCAGAATTGAATTATGTGTTTCGTTGACAGAAATTTCTGGATATTGGTTTAGAATTAAAGTGAGCAGATTATGGTGATTATAGTTTCGATTGGAGTATTTTAAAGTGATAAATTATAGTTCAAGATGTCTATTTTATAAATATGAAAGAATAATAATATTTGAATTTTTGTAGAATATTTGGTGATTGTAACGATACGGTTGCACACAGATTTATAAGTGTGGGAATTGAATCAAATTGGGTTATTGATATAATAAGTTAATGAATTGGGACATTGAACTATAGGGAAATGTCATGATGAGGAATTTAGTAATATGGAGTGTATCTCCTATAACACAAGACTAGGTTTGAAACGATAAGTGCCTTGAGACTTGTGACATGTAGATGACATGGGACTTGTAAGGAGTCGTGATATACATAGTACGCAATGATAACGATATGTGACAGATTATGATATACATGGGATACAGTGTCTTGAGTGATTATAGGATACTATAGAGATCCTAAGTTGATCGTGATGGTTATATATTGGTTAATGGGTGTAAGTATGAGTAGACTTACGTATGTTGCGATTGTGAAGTCTAGTATTAGCGGACTTAGACGATTTGGGCTATGTAGAGTTATAAGTGGTGTACATGTGAGGAACATGTTACTTTATTTTGGGATTAAGAGTGAATCACATTTCCTTGTGATGTATAAGTCCCACATTGTGGACATCATTTGATAGTTGTTTATACGGTAAGAATACTTTACATTCGTGGTTATGTGTATGTCTAGCATGGACACTATTCGATGGTTGAGTTGTACAATAGGCCTACTTTGCCTATTGTCTTGTTTAGTTTACATGTTCAGTGATTACGGACATGATGTGATTGTTCTAGTTTGTGATAGGACAATCATCCTGCTTTGATGAATGAGTGTGTGTTTAATATTTACAAGCACCTTATGTTGATTTGGGTATGTGATTCAATAGAACACATCATGTTTGATATTTTTGAGTTGTGATTCAATAGAACACATCATGTTTAATTATTATTGAGTTGTGATTCAATAAAACACACTTTGAATTATTTAAAATGATGAGTAAACATCTACTTGTGCATTGCATCGGGTCCAGCTGGCATATGTGTTTTTGGGGGTGTATTGACGCTCGGTTACTGCAGGAGCAGGGGCTACGTAATAGCCGAAGGGCAATACATTTGGCCTTGCCCTACCATTGGCCACGGTAGGGGTTTCTCTAGCCCCACAGTTGAACAGAATAAACGATGACTGTGTATTGTCGACATTCTTTTGTATGCATTGGGATACGGACACCGGTCCCTTGTGATATATATAAGTGGCTAGATCCGTATATGTCTCGAGTCGTAGGGGACTAAGCAATACGTCGACTTGAATACAGAAAATGGTTCACAACGGGTACTTGTAGATCGTGCTTGACGCGATCGGGTATATTTATTTTATTTTGGAATAAGTCGATGTGAATACAGAAAATGGTTCATAACGGGTACTAGTAGATAGTGCTTGACGCGATCGGGTACATTTATTTTATTTTGGGATATGAGCATCGGTCCCTTATGATTTGTGTACAGCAACAGCATCGCAATCATCCATTATGGTTTCATCTGTCAATCCTTTCCATTTGTGTACAGCAACAGCAGCACAGTGATCCATTGAATTTGTAATGGAGCGACAAGGTCGGAAGTATTAGTTAGGATTCGGAGGTGTACCTCAATCCACTGTATCCACCTTCATGTGTTTACTTTATCCTTGTGTTTATGTGCTCCTACATGTTTATTTTTCTGTTATATTGTTGTGCATAATGCCATGCCATATAGTCACATGTTGTTACTTGCTGATTAATGGTTAAGAAGGAATTGTTACCAAGTTTAGTGCATATAGAGTCTTGGTTTATTGTTGCATTCATACTCATAGCACCCAATACATTATAGTGGCTTACAGAGTTTTTTAGACTCACCCAACAACTTACTCAGTTTGCAGGTTCAGTTCCAGCGCTGTGAGATTGTTTTTGCCTTTCTTAAATTCTGTCTATACATGGATGATTGATGTATTTTTGGTAAATTAGCTTTGACTTGTTTGATTGATTCAATCAAAGTTTTGATTGATGTAAATATAGTAAATTGTCTTTCTAACATTAACATTGCCTTCTAAGTGTTTTCGTGTAGCCCTGGAGCCTATTTAAGAAGATGGTGTCTTCTTCATTCGTACGCTTTGGAGAGAGATCGAGAGAGAAAAGTCTAATACACCGCGTGTCGTGTGATGAATGTGAGAAATACGACACATCTTTCAACACATCTCATTCTGAAACTACTAAAACTGTGTTGAAGTTTCTGTCCTCGATGGAAGTCAGTGTTTATTAGACAGGATTGTATTACCAAAGCATAAGTTTGTAGTCTCTTTTGCCTACTTTCATTGTTAGGATCTTTTGTTAGAATTTCGCTAGTTGTTTTCTTTGTAATCGGTTCTATATTTTCTAGTGAAAAGTTTTTTGCCATATTGGCACGTCTACAAGTATTTATACTTGTAGACAAAGGATACATCAATCTTGTTAACTTTCTGTTTTATTAATTCATGCAATTTTCTGGATGTTATAGTAGATGTTATCACATCTTTGATAACATTTACTATATTCCAAAGATTCGTTTTCTTAGTTACATAGCTATAAAACTTTCATTTGGTATCAAAGCCTACACTTGACATAACTAAGTGAGGTTCCTGGTTGTAGCTATGTCGGATACTCAATATGGTACTCAACGTCCTCCTGTCCTCGATGGATCTAATTACTCTACTTGGAAACCCAAGATGCGCATGTACCTCAAGTCTCTTGATGAAAGAACATGGCTCTCGTGGTTACGGTGGACTCCACCTAAAGTAATTGACATCGATGGAGACTATAAAATTACCTCGAAGCTAGTTGGACGAAGAAAGAAGCGTAGCAAATTTTAATTCAAAAGCTATTAATGCTATCTACGGCTGTGTGGAACCAAATATTTTCAAAATAATTGTTCATTTTGAATCAGCCAAAGAAGTATGGGAAGCCCTTCAAGCTCATTGTGAGGGACCCGATAGCGTTCGTTTGACCAAGCTACGTTTACTTACTACTCGTTTTGAATATTTAAAAATGGAAGAAGATGATGTCATTTCATCCTACTATGACAAGTTGGTAGATTTGTCTAATGAGTCTCTAGCCTTGGGAGAACCTATTTCCAATGCAAGACTTGTTAGCAAAATGATGAGATCTCTTCCGAACGTTTCAATATAAAAATCTCGCTATAGAAGAAGCTCATGACACTGGAAGAATGAGTTTAGATAAACTTTCGGTATTCTTCAAACCTTTGAGTTAAATCTTTCTTTGCGAACAAAAAGCAAAATAAAAATGCTAAAAGTATTGCTTTGCTGTTGCACAAAATCAATCGACTTGTCGGAGGAATTACTTGAATTTACAAATGATCTTGGAAAGGCAGATTTTGGAGAAGAATCTCGTGCTATGTTGGTCAAAAAGTTTAACAACATTTTGACCAAAGGACAAAACTATCAAAAGTATCAAAAAACAAATGTCGCTCCAAAATTTGCTCCAAGAAAATTTTCTTCGAAAAACAGTTCTGATAATTCTGATAATTCCAAAGACAAGTTTACTCCCAAACTTCCTTCAAAATATAAATCAAAAAAAGAAGAAACTGTTCAATGCAGAGAATGTTTTGGTTATGGTCACTATCCGCCGAATGTATTAATACTACAAAGAAAAAGGGAAAAAGTTTGGCGCTACCCTAAGTGACGATGATGATCAATCCGAAGAGGAAACCGCACTAAACAGTTTTTGAAACCCAAAAGTGTTACAAATAAATCCTCATGGTGTATCTAAAGGTGTTGCCTTAAATGTGGCTCCAAACGTGATCACATCGTTAAAAGATTCATTCAGAACTGAATTGTCTCAACTCTTCCATAGTTGATGACAATCATGTCCACAATGAGTCCGATTCGATTCGAAAACTGGATTTATTAGAGGATTATAAGGCACTTTATGAAGATTGGGTAAAGAAGGAAGAAAAGTTAAATCTTCTCACCGAGGAAAATGAATATCTTTCTAAAGAACTTGAAGTTCGAAAACTTCAAATGAGTTGCTCTCAAAAGAGAATGAAGTTCGAAAGCTTCCATTGCTAGGCCGGAAGTCATGCTCACCAAGAAAGATGTGGATTTTGAAAAAGCCAAAATTAATCTTGAAAAAGCAAATGAAACCATGTCCAAGCTGAACAAAGGCAAGGTTAAACTTGATGAACTTCGACTTATGGTCAAGAAGACACCGCTGGTGGGATTCAAACCGCTTGCTTTTGTCAAGGAAAGAATGAATGGTGAACATGTTAATCAAAACCAAATGGCTAACGTAAAAGGTCTAGACAAACGCGGTATATTTGCCATTGTAATGTTTCAGGTCATATCGACCTTATTGTTACAAAATGAAGGCATATTTGGCAAAAATTTTTAAATCGCTCGGACGAATGTCGTGGAAAATGTCTCCACATTTGAATCAAGACATTCCCGAAATTCGAAAAATATGGGTCAAAAGGCCGATGTAACATGCAATGTTACATACACTTCCTTTAAAACCAATGTTGCGGCTCATGGTTTTTGATAGTGGATGTTCCCGTCATATGACAGGACAGATGAATACTTGTCTGAATACTCTAGTTTCAATGGTGGAAGTGTGACCTATGGGGGTGGTGCAAAAGGAAAAATTGTTGGTAGAGGCAATCTTGATGTTGAGGGATTGCCAAGGCTTAAAAATGTTCTTCATGTGGAAGGTCTTAAAGCAAATCTCATCAGTATAAGTCAATTATGTGATGATGATTTGCATGTTAAATTTGACAAAAACTCATGTGAAGTATTTGATGGTACTAACAAATGTATTCTTGCAGTACTAGATCCTCGGATAATTGTTACATGTATGGTGAAGTTGTTTCATGCCATACCTCAAGTGTTAATGATAGTTCTCTTTGGCATCAAAAACTAGGACATGCTAGTTTTCATAAAATTCATGATATAATCAAACATGATGCCGTTAGAGGATTACCAAAGATTAACATAAAGAATGTGGGTGTGTGTGGTCCATGCCAAAAGGGGAAACAAACTAGAGTGTCCCACCCAAAAATTCAACAACGTTCCTCAAAACGTTGTCTTGAGTTCATTCATACGGATCTTATGGGTCCAATTGAAGTGGAGAGTCTAGGGAGAAAGAAATATTCCTTTGTGTGTGTTGATGATTTTCTCGGTATACTTGGATTATTTTCTTGAGAGAAAAATCTGAAACTTTTGAAGCTTTTAAAACTTGGTACAAAAAGGTCCGAAATCTATATGACTTAAAAGTTATTAAGATTCGTTCGGATCATGGTACCGAGTATGAAAATTCTTCTTTTCCAAATATTGCGATTCAAGGGGATTACTCATGAGTATTCAGCCCCCAAAACTCCACAACAAAATGGAGTAGCGGAAAGGAAAAATCGCACACTTCAAGAAATGGCACGTGTCATGCTTAGTTCTCAAAATCTTTCAAAACGTTTTTGGGCTGAAGCCTTAAACACTGCTTGTCACATTGGAAATCGTGTATATTTGAGACCCGGTTGCACCATGACTCCATATGAAATCCTTTTGGGAAAAAAACCGAATCTCAAATATTTTCACGTTTTTGGGTGTATATGTTATCTCTTAAATGACCGAGATCATCTTTCAAAATTTGATTCTAAGAGTGACAAATGCATTTTTGTGGGGTATTCATCAAATAGTAGAGCATTTCGAGTCTTTAATCTTCGGACTAAGACTATAATGGAATCCATAAATATTACTTTTGATGATTTTGCAAACCTTGACAAAAACTGAAGATGATATTACAGGTTCTGGATGATGCAGGCGAACAAAGGTGCGAAAAAATTGTTACTGATTCACAAAATCCAGCATCGAATGATTCTGAAGGAAATGTGTCCGAAAATGTGGGGACATCCTCGAACACACCTACCAACGACTCAGGATCAGTTGAAACAGAATCAGAAACTGAACCAGTTGAATCTGTTGATGAGGCTGAAACTGATCAAAGGCAGGATGTGTCAAGCAGAATTCAGAAAAATCACCCTACAACTCAAGTGATTGGTAATGTGTTTGATGGAATGAAGACAAGACAAAAAGGTAAAGTGGATTACAAAAAAATGGTAAGCTTGGCCTATTTGTCATCAGATTGTTTAAATGCTAGAACTTGTTGCTTCATATCAAATCTTGAACCTAAAAATGTGAAAGAAGCTCTTGGGGATGATTTTTGGATAACTGCAATGTTGGAAGAATTAAATCAGTTTTCCAAAAATGATGTTTGGTACTTAGTTCCTAGACCTAGTCAAGGTAATGTAATAGGAACTAAGTGGATTTTCAAAAATAAAACTGATGAGTCTGGGAAAATAGTTAGAAATAAAGCACGATTGGTAGCTCAGGGGTATACACAGGTAGAAGGGGTGGACTTTGATGAAACCTTTGCTCCTGTAGCCCGCATTGAGTCTATTCGATTAATGCTTGCCATTGCTTGTCATCTTGGAATCACACTCCATCAGATGGATGTGAAAAGTGCTTTTTTAAATGGCATTTTGAATGAAGAAGTTTTTGTGGAACAACCAAAAGGATTTGAAGATCCTCACAAACCAAACCATGTTTTTAAATTGAAGAAGGCTTTGTATGGTCTTAAACAAGCTCCTAGAGCTTGGTATGGAAGACTTATGAATACCTTCTTGAAATTGGTTTCAAAAGAAGTGAGGTTGATAAAACTCTGTTCATTCAAAAAGAAAAAGTGATATTCTCATTGCTCGATATATGTGGATGATATTGTGTTTGGATCTACATCGAAAAGATGTTAGGACATTTGTCAACAACATGACATCCACATTTGAGATGAGCATGGTTGGTGAGTTAAACTATTTTCTTGGTCTTCAAGTAAAACAAAGCAATGAAGGAATTTTTGTGTCTCAAACCAAGTATGCTCAAAACTTGGTTAAAAGTTTGGTCTTGAGAATGCATCCCATTTAAAAACTCCCATGGGATCATCTCAAAAGTTGTGTAGGGATGATGAAGGTGAAGGTGTAGATCACACCTTGTTTAGAAGTATGATAGGAAGTCTGTTGTATCTAGCGCCAGACCGGACATTATGTATAGTGTTTGTGTCTGCAAGGTACCAAGCAAATCCCAAGGTCTCCCATCTAAAGGCCTTAAAACGTATCATTCGATATGTTAGTGGGACAACCAAACTTGGGCCGTGGTACACTAGAGACACTAATACCAATCTTGTTGGTTTTAGTGATTCGATTAGGCAGAAATATTGATGATCGTAAAAGCACCACCGGGGTTGTTTTTACTTGGGGAACAATTTGGTTTCATGGTATAGCAAAAACAAAACTGCGTTTCACGTCAACCGAATCGAATATGTAGCGGTTGGTAGTTGTTGCTCTCAACTTCTTTGGATGAATCGATGATCAATGATTATGGGCTGAGAGTGATACTCTTGTTGTTTATTGTGATAATTCCGCTATAGATATCTCGAAAAATCTGTTCAACACTCCCGCACCAAACATATTGATATTCGACATCACTTTATTCGGGATTTGGTTGAAGTAAAATTATCCGCATGGAATTTATAGGAACCGAGAATCAATTAGCGATGTGTTCACCAAGGCTCTTGATTTTGAGAGATTTTCTACTCTTAGGAAATCTCTAAGTCGTGTGCTATTTGATTGTCTCACAACATGTGGTCTCAAGTGTGACCACATGTGCTTGTTGTAAAAAAAAAAAAAAAAAAATCATCATCATCTTGCATGTTGTCTTGGGCACGACTTTGTCAAATGATTTTAAAAAATGTGGTATTTGAAAGACATTTATTTTTTGAATGTGGATCTCTATTCAAAATAAAAATAAAAAAAAAAAAAAAGTTCTCCCGAATGAGCCAAATCGGTGATTGGAAGCCTTTGAGGGAAAAAGCTACCTTCTCAATGTGTATGCACCACTCATATGTGATCTTATAATCTAGATCAATATGTTCTTTAATTTTTGGCGTGATCATATGAGAAAGGGCTATCCTTGAGGAAGAGTGAAAGCTACCTCGGTTAAATCCCTTCATCTTTAAGGCATAAATCATCATATAAAGGGACTGGGAGAAAAGGATCTTGATCCATTGAATTCAAAAAATTGCAAAATGTGTCTCTCAGTGTGCCAACATTTTTCTTCTTCACATTCATTGAACAAAGTCCCTCACTTGTGTGCGCATTGTCTTATTCTTCATGGTTAGGCATACCTATAGGGCATTTGGTCTGGTGAATATACTCTCATGCTATAAGTTTCTCATCATCTATTTTCTCCAAAGTGGCCTATTGACTGTGAATCTTTATCCTTCATTGTGTTTGTCTATAAACAATTTGAATGGTACTTGATTTTTGAGCATTAAGATGATTTGAGGGTTCCTTAGCAGAAGATTTATCACAGGGACATTTTGGGTAATATTCAGATGCCTATTTTTGATGAGAATTTGAAAAAAGGGAAGTTATTTTACCAAAAATATTTTTTTTGGTAAGTAGCAGTTTTTTTTGGAAAGGAGCAGTTGTTCTCCTTCAAAATCAGTTCCTTCTTTCCCAAAAATTAAACCGTGCCCTAACTGTGCCCTAACTGCATCTTCTCTCTTGTATTCTGACAAATTCTTTCAAGTGCAATCTCTTTCTCTCTCTATTATTCTAGATTCTTCAATGGCATCCAAGGATGTGGGCTCTCCTTCTTCATCTCAGAATCCAGCATCTCCTTCAGCTAATGTCTCCCAAAATATGGAGACATCCGCTCTTCACAGTACACCCCTCTCACAGTTGTTCCATTCGATGATGCTCATGTTCCTATTGACGCCATTCTCCCGTGCGAGGCAGCAACGTCATTGATGTTGAAAACCCCCGATTTGAAGCAAGTAGGCGCTTCTCTTGGTCCTATTGGGCGTCCTACAGTACGTTTTTCAAAGCGGCAAAGGGGGCTTACTCCAAATTTGGAGCCTCTGTCTCCTACCTCTTTCGAAGCAAAAGGGGCGTTCGCAACAAGAATCTCCGGTTCACCTTGAAGATGATGACGCCACCGACGCCGATTTTGTTCCGCCTTCATCAAATGAGGATATGGACTTTCCTCATGTATGTGTGGTTCGCTCTGTTGTTCCTCCCTCCGCTTCTGAGCCATCTCTTCCTGCTTCTGTGGTGCAAGAAGAGTCTGATGATCTCTTTGAAGAGATTGACAATTTTCCCAATGCCGATCGGACATCCGTGGCACCTTGTTCAAGCGGCCTCCTACTCGAAGTGAAGGTCCGATGACTCCACTCTTGCGAAGTCATGCTAAAATTAGGGAAGAAACCTTCTTGCCCTAAGTCCCCTCTTCCCCATCCAAAGGATAGTGAAAGAACAAATTCACTTAATAGGGATTCGTGGAACCATCTGGACAAGCTTCTTCGATCATTGAAGATCTTCAATCGATGATGACGAAGATGTGGTGGCATCTCCTCTCACATCATCTCCTCCCTGGATATTGATTCAGCTTTTAATCCTCTTTTCTACACCCGTGAGGCATCCTTGAGGTATGATCGTTTCATCACTCGCAATTTGCTTGAGGAAAACAGTTCGCTAGAGGTTCTTGATCGATTTAATTTGTCTCAATTTTTAATTGATCGCAAACTTTTAAATACCGTGACCTCTTCCTCACCCTATGTCAAAACTCTAGTCATCGAATTTTATGCCAATCTTGAAAAAGCCATGTGCATGGAAGGCTCGAGATTTGGTCGTTTTTGTTCGAAATAAAATTATAAATTTTACTCCTTCCAAAATAAATGAGTTTTGTGCAACTAAGAATGTTGAAGTATCCTCTGTGGTTGATAACTTCAATGAGATCACATCTGTCTTGACTGGGGGAAAAATCAGCAAATGGCCTATATCTCCTGAGAAACTTCAATCGCCCAATTGACTTCTTTTTACTCGCCTTGCACAAATTGTGCACCGCAAATTGGGTCCCCTCAAACAACACTTCGTGGTGACTCAATCCCGTGCTAAACTCATTTTCCAAATTGGCACTGGCCTTCCCTTTAACTTTGGGCAATGGGTGTTTGATAGTATTACCTTTATGCTGAAACTCTCGGATCGTGGTCCTTCCCTTTCCCGAGTTTGATTTTTCGATTTTTGGTGCATCACGGTATCGTGTGCACCGATCGAATCACAAGTCGTCCCAAAGTTTTGAAGATTTCGCTCAATTGTTAAAGGGGATAGGGTCATTGACTTACCCTTGGCCGCTTCTTCTACGTCTGCCTGGAATTTCTCCATCTTCTCCAGTTCATCTGTCCTCTACATCCTCTACCTCACCATCGTGCCATTTGTTCGCTCGCAGCCTTCCTCTTCTTCTGCTGCTACTCGTACTCACCTTGTCTTTCTTGAGGATTTGCATTCACAGCCTGGCTTTTCTTGATGCACAAGTGCCATCCTCTTCGGACAAAAAGGGGAGACTCCTCTAATGCGGGGAGACAACAATGCGGGGAGACAACTCGTTTGATATTACCGCTTCAAGAGATGTTGTTTTAAATGTCATAACATTTCGTGTTTGTGGTTGTTAACAGCTTAAACAATTTATTTTTGTTTTACTACTCGAACTCTCGATTTTATATTACATCTTTATGTTATATTAATCATACCTTATTCGGGGAGTTCATTGTGTTTAATTGATGTTTTGTCGTAAAGGCAAAAAGGGGAGATTGTTGGAATATGCTTTCCAAGAATAGTTTTTGAGATTCTCTAAATTAGTTAGATTTGAGATTGTTTTTGCCTTTCTTAAATTCTGTCTATACATGGATGATTGATGTATTTTTGGTAAATTAGCTTTGACTTGTTTGATTGATTCAATCAAAGTTTTGATTGATGTAAATATAGTAAATTGTCTTTCTAACATTAACATTGCCTTCTAAGTGTTTTCGTAGCCCTGGAGCCTATTTAAGAAGATGGTGTCTTCTTCATTCGTACGCTTTGGAGAGAGATCGAGAGAGAAAAGTCTAATACACCGCCGTGTCGTGTGATGAATGTGAGCATATACACATCTTTCAACACATCTCATTCGAAACTACTAAAGCGTGTTGAAGTTTCGTCCTCGATGGAAGTCAGTGTTTATTAGACAGGATTGTATTACCAAAGCATAAGTTTGTAGTCTCTTTTGCCTACTTTCATTGTTAGGATCTTTTGTTAGAATTTCGCTAGTTGTTTTCTTTGTAATCGGTTCTATATTTTCTAGTGAAAAGTTTTTTGCCATATTGGCACGTCTACAAGTATTTATACTTGTAGACAAAGGATACATCAATCTTGTTAACTTTCTGTTTTATTAATTCCGCTGCAATTTTTCTGGATGTTATAGTAGATGTTATCACATCTTTGATAACATTTACTATATTCCAGCATTCTGTTTTCTTAGTTACATAGCTATAAAACTTTCATGTTTTTTTTTTCCCGTAATTTTCATACATGTCCGAGTCTGTATCCTACCAATTGATGATGACTTTTCATATTGATTATCTCTACCAGCGCCAACAGACATCTCTACCAGCAATGTCTCGCCAGTAGATATTCCTATTAGCTATGTCTCATCAGAAATCTTTACCTCAACAGTCTTACACCAGCAAATCTCAGAATCAGCCATGGTCTTCATTAGACAACTGCAAGAATGCTGATAATTCTCAAGAGGAACATTGGTCGTTGCTCAAAGCTACAATTCAAAATAGATTCGTTACAAGATCTTCTTGACAGCTCAAGATACGCATCGATGTCTGTGCTTTAACTATTATCCAAAAGACATTTCCTCTTCCGTGTTTGGTCCCAGTCTTCAAGGCTACATTCCATAAAAGATCAAACACAGTGCGCTATGACCCAGGCCTGCATGTCAAGTCTCATTCATCTAGCCTGTACTCTTCGGACAGATTTCAAGGCAGCTTACACGAAGTTCTTTGCCCCACAGTTTCTTCAATACACTCTGATGCATTGATAAATCAACACCTTCCAACGGGCAAAAATTCATCCAAGCTTCAAAAACTCTTTCATCTTCTCCAGCCTATAAAAGAAACCTCTCATCCCTCATCTTGGTGGTGGTGATACAAGTGCGTACAATCTGTAACAACACCAAAGAGTGGGAAAAACACAAGTGTAAGAACAAACACTTTGTGGGAGAGAAATCTAAAATTCCTAAGGCAAAGAAGCTCTGCTTAATCAAGAACTCCTTTCTTGATTTGAGTTCTTTCATCCTTCGAAAGACTCAGTCTCTTCAGCAACTATATTTCAAATCCATAGCTAGAGACTAAGCATCCTGCTCATCGTTGAAGACAGACCCAGCTTGAAGACGTCCGATGAAGAAACAGAGCCTAATAATCCATACTGCATTCATATCGGCAGACTTATACTACATTATAAAGGCTGTCAATTGTGTAATGAATTGTCATCACTCTTGGCTGAGTGCTTTGCATTCAGTTGTTCAAATAGTAGTTATTTGAACAACCCATAATATTCTCTTGTCACATCACCCTCCAATTTGTCCTACCTCTTGCCTTCCCCAAGGTACTTGGTGAGGCCAATAGTTGAGAGTTTCTAGTATGTCTTCCCGGAACCCCCACTCCTTTCCATGAAATCCCAAGGAGATTTCATAGATTGCTAGGTTAGAGAGTCTAGGTTGATGTACTGAGCATGTTTGCCTTTGAGCAAACCTCTGCTAACTTTTAATATAAATCATATCTTATTACATTCAGCCTTTACCTATCTTTCCTGTAATATATGTTATATATATTTTGTGCAATCTGATTATGGAAAGTATTTGATGCATCTAATATAAGATTTAAACTTGCTGATGTAAAGTATGTTCACCTATTAATCTACAGCTGCTTTAAATCTTATTTACTATACTTATGCTGCTTGTCCTTCCGCTGCTTAAACTCTTCTTTATCAGCAAAGTATAACATAATCTTCCTACCAGTAGTCTTTGAAGTCTGCTGATGCACATCAACTGATTTCTTTATATCAGCCATGCTGCTTATATATGGAAGATGACCTATTCAATTAATTATTTCATCCTTGTCTTTCAACATAATCTATAAATCATATGAAATTTTTAATAAAGGTCATATAGGCTATTTACCCCCCTCTAGCCTATACTTTGAGCATATCAACATAGACCTAACAATTGGTATCAGAGCTAGTACTCTGTGAACTTCATTCCAGGCCTAATAACCTGAGAGTTTTGATCCTGTTGCTCAGATTAGATGTATAGTCAAAAAGATTTGTTTTTCAAAATTCTTATTTCTAAAAATCTTTTGACTGGGAGATCTGGAAGTCATTTTGAAAATGCTTTTACAAATCAAAATAAGTTTGGTTTTCAAAATCTTTGTAAGAAAACAATGCTGTGATGATTGGGTGATTGCTATAGGAAAATCTTTCCAAGAGAAGTGTACTCTTCAATTGGCATTGTGAAGAAGAGTATTATAGTTAAATAGAGCTTGACTTGCTAAGAATAATGTTAGATTTTAAAATAGTTTAACTTCAAAACCCATGACATTTAGCGAATTCTTCAACTTCATACTTGATGGATTAATTACCATGATACATTTCTGGAGAATTGCCATCTTGATATAAGGCTAACGATTGTTTCAATCTAACACCTTTTCGAGAAAGCTTCTCAGTTCAAATACTTGTCATAAGAGATTGAGGTTCTTAATAGTATCTTTTTTGACATGTCTAAGTGTTAAAAACTTCCTATCATGGAATCTGTTGATCCCTACATTCTATGATACTTAGTTTTTGAAGACTTTGCTAATTATCCATCTAGAGAAGGTATGTAACTAATCACTGAAAGTTCAAAAATAATAGCAACCAGAAGATCTCTAAAAGTAATTCAAGGAAAATCAAATTCAAGTCATCTTTAAATCACTATGAATGTAAGCTCTTGGTCTAAGGACATTTATGATGAAACTGTTCTTCTTCGATGGAAAGCTTCTGCCTACAGGATACGCCCTATGAACTTATGCTCAACCTCAGAACAAGTTCTTCAACTACTATGAACAGATGTGTTCACAAGGAAAAATGAGAAAGTAATCCAGGTTTCTAACTTCGTATCTCATTGGATTACACTTATAAATTATATTTAAGTAATTATCAATTACTAAATGTGCTTACTATATCTCATTTGTATTATTGAATTTTTGGAGCTACTTTTAGCTCATAAATGTTGCTAATAATCTTTCTATGAGTATTTAAGGCAGAAACTCATATGACCAAAAGTCAAAGATACAACAAATCTCTCCATCAGCAGACATCAACTTGGCTGTTGATTTATGAAGGACTACTGATAACCCATAAATAACTTTCTATGTCCTTCACTCACTCTTATAGCACAACTCAAATTAATATCTAGTGGACTATGTCGCTATCTTATAGAATTCCACTGATGAGTCCAATATTTTGGGAATGACCACTTTACCAGCATATGCACAAATCAGGTCAGTAACTGCTTTGTTATATGCATGCATCCATGTCTGCTAAATTCTTCTTCAACTTATTATCAGACATGTTGCATTAATAAAGTCTTATCATACTATGCTATTTATGGTATATCTGTATGCCTGTATGATTTGCTTTATGATAACGTTTTCCAAAAACTGGTGATCAGCACTTTCCATATCAGCTGACCTGAAATATTTTTAAAACGTCTTTCAAAACCTGGTTGGTTGAAGTTCCATATCGGCCAATATGCACTTCATAAGATCAGTTATATGTGCTGACTTATAGGAGTAATACTTTTAATGACTTGTCTTGCACATTAGTCTATTAAAAGGAGAGGCACGCTTTACGAAGACTGACTACTTCGTTTAAAGTAAAGACAATTTTTAGGATTCTATGGGAAATCAACAAAATGTGTTTGACCATCCAAAAGATTTTCTGCTTAAAGGATTTCACCAAATCTTGAAAATATCACTCCATCGGGCTTCCAACCTGACTTCACAAGGGAATGAGATAGGACAAGATCAACAGTAAAATTCACTTATTGGTCTGATCCTTTGTCTTGTCTCTGAGTATAAATAGAGTTCTTCCTTCTTCTAACTCTATTGTCATTTATACTCACCAAATGCTTGAGATCTACAAGATGTTAAACACTGATTCACTCATTTTCTAAGATATTACTAAGTACAAATTCAAGAGTTAGATCAATTCAACATCTCAACAACTGGGTATGACTCTTTCATATTCCTTCAAAGTTGTGTTGGTTTATTTCTGTTACTTGTGATGAGTTGAATGAAATTTCTCAAAGATGTGTTCTCAAAATCAAAATCTTTATTCATAACTGTGAAAGTTTTCTCATTATTTCAAAAAGGGGCACAGTTATAATATCTGAGAGAAATTTTATCAAAAACATCTGTTTCAGAAATCATTAATTGTTAATTTTCAATTTTGCTTCTTGAAAATTATTAGATAAAAGATATCTTCTTTTGTCCGTTCTGTTAATTTAAAAACAAAAGTTTTGGCTGAATATATTTTGATGATCTTGAGACTGCCACAAACTTTTGATTCTTAAAACACTAAAGAATGTCTTTATAATCATTTAAATTAAAAGGCAAAATAGAAAATTACGAATTTATGTTCTTAGTGATTTCAGTTCCTTTTTTAATAGTTGGTTATCAATCTTATTGATATACTAAATTGATTTCAGATGAATCACTATGGAAACCACTTAGCATACATCAATCTGACCATTGTAACTCTGCGTATATACATAAGCATAACAGTAATGATCCCGGATAAAATTTACCTAATGTCCAGCAAGCATCTGGTAAATTGTTGTATCAAACAATTCGTCTGGTCATATGAAAGTATACCAGCCATCACCCCAAAGATGGCTGATATAGATGATTCAGCTTGGCTGGATTAGGTAGTTAATGAGGTGTTGATGAAGATGATGAACTGCTAACTACTACAGTCCATTCTTGTGCTTATCAAAGGGGATTCGTAGTCAAAGCAATATCTTTGACGACTATCACCCTAAGGTTCTTCCAGAGTAACCTCTAAATGTGAACATGTTCTTCCTCCCCAAAGTTGGAGGAGATCAAAAAGGTATTAGCCATCTTGATCTATTCCAAAATCCATGACTGATGACCATCCACCATGTCCTCTGGATTAGGATATCTTGGATAATACTCTGTAACAAATTTTCTCTTCAAAAATGAATCATTGCTTATTTGTCTTGTAATCAGCAGTTTAGTTTATTTCTTGTTGTATTGTTCTTGTAATTAGCTGATCCCTGAAGAGACATATTCAAACTGCTTGAATTATTGAATACAAGTTTAGCAACTTTCCTACATGTCTATCTATTTCTCAGCATTCTTCTCATAGCATGAATCAATGTGTTTCAATTGTGTTGATCTAAAAATTTATTCTTCATCGTATAATTTTACTGAACATTTATTGACGATTGAAGAATTGACCTTAATGTGATAATCATACAATTCTTACACAAACTCTGCTGAAAACCCATCAGCAAACCTATCCATAAAAATATGCTATATTGAGTATCTATCAGTCCTTGAAAAATACCTCTTAATTTCAACCACTTGGATAATTGCCTTTCTGAGATTGATCAACTCACCATGATCAAAATCAAAGTCTGCTGATCTAAGTTAAAATGAGCAGACTGCAGCAATTTAAAGGATGACCTTTCATGTCTAAACTTAACCTTTAAAGTTGTTAACTATTTACACAATCTCTAAATTCTCTACTTCAAATTACAAGATCTGTAGTACATCCGCTATGAACAAAGGTTGTCTGATGAATGAAAGAAAAGACGGCTAAGAACCTTGATTTTTTTTTAAAAAGGGAGATTACCTTTATCAAAGTATATGGAAATACTTATGTGCTTTAAATTCAAAAATCGCAGTGCTTCATATATAAAATTCAAGGCTGTCCTCTTTCTTTTATAACACAACAACAACTAGTGTTCAGTTCAGATAACTACTTAATTTTGAATGACCATTGAGATTGCATTAATAGAAGGCAAGGTTAGTTGAGTTCATAATGATACTGAAAACTCTCAGTTGTCTGAATCCAAAGATAACTCGTGAGCATTAACAATTGATATATATATATATATATATATATATATATATTTCTATATAGATAACAATTGGTATCATCTTGACTAACAACTAATTAGTAGACAAGCTGAATTCAAATCACCTTGTTATACTTTATCATATGGAAATTTGATGAAAGAAAACTGGTAAGTTTTAAAAGAACTCGACTCTACTCAGAAGATAGTTAGATATTCTTGGATTCTCAAAAAAATAACTATTTTCAAACGTAGTATTCCTACAAGAATGAGCAGCTGATATAACCCCCGTTGTCATATATGCTGCCTCATTCTCTTTGTTGGAAGATTTGGTCTAGACATGAATGAACACTTCAGCTAAATCTATGCTCTACTGATAAATGTCTTGACGACTATACCAATTATCCTTCTTCTAACTAATCACTGGACACACTTAAGCAAACCCAAAACAAGCCATCTCCACAACTGCTGATCCCCGTCCAGCCGTGTTCTCTTCTATCTTATCCTGGGATTACAATCGGCACAAGAAGAGTATCAGAAAAACTTAGTTTGTATCCTCTACTGATCATGCTATTCCCATCCATTCCTTCATCAGCAGATCTTACTTCTAGTTAACAACTGGTATCAATTCATTACCAACTCTGCTGATACTGCCTTTCTAACCTGATAAATTGCCTCCACCTTATATCAATTCACACTTGATATTAGAACTCAACTTCCACAAATGATCTATATCAGCAGTTATCCAAAAGCTATACATTCTGGATAAAGAGTAGTGCTAAGGTTTTTCTTCCTTTAGCAGACTCTTTGTCTATTATACATAATTCAGCAGACCCTTTGCCTGCTAAAACCATCCTCCAGTACCAAATAGGTATCATGATTAATTCTCCTAATAATCGTTCTACTAGATGAAGCATCTTGATCAGTCATCCTTTCAGTCTGCTGATCAAGAAGATTATAAGCCTTTATATTATCACCTCTTCTAAATGATGTCTGTAAATATTATCCTCTCATCCTTCTCAAATCTGCTACATTCTAGTTATGAGCCTATTCTTGAACTCTTTTAATCAGCTCAACTGCTCTTCAGATAAGATACTATCATTTCAAGTCTATTCTTCTTCCTGTCAGGAGGAGAGTTCCACTTAAGTCTTAGCCTAAATGCACAATGCATATTCTACTTCCAGGCTAACCATCTTGTGTCTACCTAACAATTGATATCAACTCTTCTTCACCACACCATCCTCAAAAATAGTCATTTTAAATCAGCTATCTCCAAAACAATTCTTTTTAATACTGCCAATAACCTCACTATATCTAATTTACTCATTTTCTGAATAAACTTACGAACATTACATTAAATTAATACCATCACATCACAGATAGACACAACACTATGCCAAAAAGAACTAATCTACTCGAACTCAATCCTCAGCTATAACTAATCTACTCAAACCTACACCAAAAGGACATAACAATTAATTGATAACATCACATCACAGCCACCACATTAAATTCATTCTTACTCTTAAGACACATTTTTTTAATATGTCTTATCACATTCCTTAACCCAAGAAGTCCCTTCAAATTCTCAAAATTTCTAGAGACATGTTATCAGTTCCATTAAAAGAATGTCCTGCTTCTCTTAATCTTTATTCCAATTCATTTTCCCATTTTATCTTTATCTTCCAAAATTATGAGGAACACAAACTCAGTAAGGTTAGTTTCTCGTCCTATTCCTTACACCGAGTGGAGAGTACGGATGATGACTGTTTGGCACCTCAGCCTCAAATGGTGAGAAGATATCTACGTATTAATCGACGACTGAGAGATCGTCTTCAAGATCCCAGGAATAACGTTTCAAATTTCATTGCCTGGATCCCCACAAGGAATATGGTATCAACTGCTAAGTCCGAATCTTCCCCTGTTTCCTCCTCTGTTCCCTCAAACATCTCATGCGAGCAATTACCTATTCATGAGGAGCATTCGTCAATGGGAGAAAATTTCAGCACATGACTCAGTGGCTACTCAACAAATTTCCGATAATTAGGAAAGGAAAATTGCTTCACTTAACATGTTTTATTGGGGCATTTCCTTTGTTGTTGTTTTTGCTATAACAATACTTCTTATATCTAGTTGTTCTCTATGTAATATATTCTTCAACTCCTACTTTTCCTACTTGTGACCACTCTTGCCTTATAGTATTATAAACACCCAGAAATAGGAGGAGAAATATTTATGTTGACCATTAAGGATGAGGAAGAAAAATATATGCTTTGACATATACATATAATCCTGCTTGTGACCATTAAGGAGGAGAGTATTGTGACATATACATTCTGAGATGTATGCCTTATACATTAAGGAGGAGAGCTATATATACATTCTGAGATGTATGTCTTATACATTAAGGAAGATATATATATATCGTAAGTAGAGACATCTATAATTAAGGAGGAGAGTACTTTGACATATAGTACTGTGACATATACATTCTGAAAATATGATTAACTTGTCCGATTAAGTCTTCGTGACTTTTTTGTGGAAAACATTCTGAATTTCATTAAGAAAAATATATCTTCTACTCTGATACTTCAATAATTTTAATCAAGAGGAAATTCAACAACAGTAATTTCTAAATTCTTTATCTTTTCAATAAAGCTGTTATTTAAAATACTTTTTTTGTAAAATCTCTTTACAAAAAAAAAAAAAAAGGAAACAAAACCTTCAAAAGGAAATTTCTTTTGCTCTAATACTTAAATAACTCTTTAAATAGTTATATCAGAAGAATTTCTAAAAATTCTTTATATTATCAGCAATTCTTACATATTTTGTTTCTTTGAATGCTGCTCAAACTACTTTGATGTAGAAACCTCTAAACAAGAAAGACACTGTTCTTAAAAAATTTTGCTCCAATGCTTAATCAAAATAATTAAGTTTTGAGAAGTCTCCTCTATCAATCCTTTATATTAAAGTAATGATCCCAAACTGCTATAAGATCTTTATATCAGGAGGAGAAGTTCAAATCAGCATCTCTTATTCTTCTTTTGAAAGTTGCTGATTCAAAATAATGTCTTGCTTAAATTGTTTCAAATCGCTTAAATCATATCGCAAGATAAAATCTTTTCAAAAACATTTTTACGGCCCACTTATCAATTATATCTCATAATTGCCTAAAAATTGTTTCCACTATTGTTTGTACTTGTACTTTCATTTATCGAGTCTGTAATTGCTTAGCAATAGATGACTATACAAACGATATCGCTTGTAAGTTCATCTTAGGGCATGCCTTGAGATAAAATGATCATTCATTGGAAGGCATATTATTAGTAAGGATTGAACATCTGCTTTAAGAGCTTTATGTGTATGTCAATTATAGTAATTGTCTCAAGCAAATAGGAGGAGTTTGTTAGGAATATGCCTGTGAAACAGCTGATGCATATGTTTGCATATTCCAACACAGTGATTTGCTTGTTCCCATTACAATGCATGTTTCACAAGTGGCTAAAAGGGCTGTGTATCGGTTAGTGTGGCAGCTTGATGAAACATTGCATAGGTCATTAGACTAGGAAGTCTTTGTACATGTCCGAGTCTTTGTCCTACCAATTGATGATGACTTTTCATATGGATTAGCTCTACCAGCGCTAACAGACATCTCTACCAGCAATGTCTCACCAGTAGACATTCCTACTAGCTATGTTTCATCGGCAATCTTTACCTCAGTAGTCTTACACCAGCAGACCTCAAAATCAGCCATGGTCTTCATCAAACAACTGCAAGAATGCTTATAATTCTCAAGACAAACATCGATCGTTGCTCAAAGCTACAATTCAAAATAAATCCGTTACAAGATCTTCCTGACAGCTCAAGATACGCATCGATGTCTGTGCTTTAACTATTATCCAGGGCACAAGTTCAGATCTCCATACCGTTGATCAATGGTCATGATTTTTAACCACAGAAAAAGAAGCGAGGAAGTCACTCCTTTAATATTCGACAGAAATAGGCAGTGGAGCTTTTCCCTGCCCTGTGGAAACCCAACCAGACAGAGAATTTGCGATAAGCAAGGATTCTTTCCAAGGCCTGGGAAGGAAGACCCACCAAACGAGTTATTGAAATTGAATCTAGATGCCTATGCCTCAAGTGACCTCAAGGACCAAAATTTCACCCACCTTTATCCCAAGGTCGCCAGCAATACCTACACTCATCAACTCACAAAGCTATCTGTTAGGAATATGCCTGTAAATCAACTAATATATGTATGCATATTCCAACACAGTGATTTGCTTGTTCCCATTACAATGCATGTTTCACAAGTGGCTAAAAGGGCTGCGTACCTGTTAGTGTGGCAGCTTGTTGAAACAATGCATAGGTCATTAGACTAGGAAGTCTTTGTACATATCCGAGTCTTTGTCCTACCAGAATGATGACAAACCTTCATATGAATTAAGCTCTTCAAATTGCCAGCTGACGTGAACATCGGCAGATGTCTCACTAGCAGACATTTCCCTTTAGCTATGACTGCCTAAATAGCCATCTCTTCATCAGCAGTTCTACATCGGCAGATCCCTGTATTCGCCAAAGCACTTCATCAAAACAACTGCAGAGAAGCTATTTATTCAAGAGGAACATCGTGACCATCGCCAGCTTCTACATCGCCGGTTCTAAAATGGCGGATCTCGAATCGGCCAAATCCTCATCGAACAAGCTGAGAAACCGTAAGATCACGAGATACATCGGTCGTTACTCAACGCACTTCAAGCCAAAATAGATCCGTTACAAGATCGTCGACAAATCCAAGATACGCATCGATGTCGCGCCTTCATGTTTATCCAATAGACATTTCCTCTTGAACGTGTTCGCGGTCCTCAAAGCTTCATTTCCGAAAAGGCCAAGCACGTGCCGCACTCCGGTCAAAGCTATGATACGTCTAAATCGATGCGCATCCAGCCAAGCTCGACACGTCCAACTCTGTCTAGCCTGTGTCACGGACCATCTTCAAGACTCAAACCTAACTGAAGGTCTTTGCCCAACAAATCCAAAAATGTACTCTGCTGCATTATGAGATTCAGATCACCAACGGACATAAACCTATTCAATACACCAACGGTCATCTCTTCTTCTCCAGCTATATAAGAAGACTCTCATCCTCATTTCAAAACAGCACAAGAACAAGCAAAAGCACAAGCACAAGGAAACACAAGCAACAAGTGTATACTTATGTTTGAGAAAGGTTGTGGTATTGATCTTCATTTCTTCAATCCAGAACCACTCCTTCAGAGTGAGAAATCACAAGTGTAAGAACAAACACTTTGTGAGAGAGAGAGAGAGAAAAGAAAATCCAAAAGCTGAGAAGCTCTGCTTGATCATCAACCACGTTGTTGATTTGAGTCCTTCTTCCTTCGAAGAACTCAGTCTCTTCAGTGGCCTCAACTCCATTATCCAGTAAAGAGACTAAGCATCTTACAGATCGTTGAATCCAGACCAAGCTTGAAGATGTCCGATGAAGAGCCAGAACTTACATGTCCAGATTGCATTCATATCGGCAGACTTATACTACATTATAAGCTGTGCCGATTGTGCAATAAGTTGTCATCATTGTTGGTCGAGTGCTTAGCACTCAGTTGTTCAAATGCTTGCTATTTGAACAACACCTAATATTCTCTTCTCACATCACTCTAACACTAGCACTTTCCTTCCCTGACCTCCAAGGTTGTTAGGAACTGCTAGGATTAGAGTTCTTATATGAGTCTTCCGGGTGTCCCATTTCACTTTTCTTCTTCCCCCCGGAGAGATTGCTAGGATAGAGAGTCTAGGTTGATGTACTAAGCATGTTTGTCTTTGAGCAAACCTCTGCTGAATTTTAATATAATATATATGTTTGTTACATTCAGCCTTGATTTCTCTTTCTTGTATAATTTGTCTTATCTTGTGCAATCTGTTTAAGGAAAGCAAATGATGCATCTAATACAGATTTTAGTCAACTGTTAAGCTCTCCTTCATATCAAATCTTTACAGTTACTTTAATCTAAATTGTTTGACTTATCTTTGTTTGTTCTTCCGCTCAAATTCATTTCAATCGGCTAAGTTTAACAAAGGTCTTCCGTGCACATTCTATGTCTGGCGATCAAGAACGTCCGATATCTCTATCTTCGGCTAAGCAGTCAGAATGAGGAAGATGACCTATCTGTATTAATCATTTCATCTACTCCTCAATTTTAAATGTTAAAATTGGATGAAATTTTTAAATACATCATGTATAGGCTATTCACCCCCCCCCCCTCTAGCCTATACACTGAGCAACCCTCGGACCCAACACTATCCCACAACCACATTTCAATCCTATCAACCACATCACATATCCATCACCCTTGCCTCATCATGTCTTGTCTGTGCATGTTTAAGGAACAAGAAACACACATTCCAAATCTGGAGTCTCATTTTGATTAAAAGTCTTGCATAGCTTCTCTGCCCACATTTATCAATATCTGTTACATCAAACCCTTTCAAAAGCTAATCTTCTGCAGGTACCCTCCTTGGATCGAGGACACTACATCATATAAACAATTTTTTCCAAGTCTTGCATGAGCTGCGAAATAAAGCGTCATCAAGGGCCCAACATTAGAGCCAGCAAAATTAGCCCAGCCCAATGGGCCGGCCCAGTCAGCCCGATGTTTGCATGGGCTAAACTTTAATTTTTGGAGGCCCAAAAAAACGCGGGCCTTTTTGGACCGGTCCATTAGGCCCGATGGTTCAATTGGGCTTGCATCAAAAAAGCCCTGGGCTTTTGGGCTAGGCCCGGCCCGCACTATTTTATTATTATTTATTTATTTTCACTCAAAAAATAATTCTAACTTCTTAAATAATTAAAGCAATAATTAAAGATCATTCTATTTTAAAGCTAACTAGAATGATCTAGTTAGCTTTATTCTTTGATATTATAATTTATACATGCTGTAATGCAATCTCAGACATTGAAGCAATATGTTCCAATTTGATTATTGCTTTATCGTTTAATTATTGGTTTAACTGACCAATAAAGTTAACTTCTTAAATAATTAAAGCCCTGGACCATTATAGTATCATATTTATTTCTATTTTAATTAATGTTTGATACGGTGATAGCATTATTTTACCTTTAGTAGTTAGCAGTTAAGACAAACAATAAATCATAGTATTGCTTTTGTTTAGTAAGTAACTTAAAATTTAATTTGGCAATTGGCATCACCATTGTTCCTTTTAGTTTATTTATTTTTCCAACAAGGGCTTTTTGGCCCGATGGCCCGATGGGCTTTGATGGGTTGGACTGGGCTTTACTTTTCTTCGGCCCTAGTAAAATTGGGGCCGGCCCAGCCCGGCCCGATATTAAGTGTTGGCCCGGTGGGCTTGCACTGGGCCGGTCCAGCCCAGCCCATTGCCAGCTCTACCCAACATACAACATGTCTCAACTGATCATTTCAATGCATCCATAAAGGGCAGTACATCTTGCCTAAGGTTATCAGAAAATGCCGCTCACAACTCAGCACTTCCATCATCTCTAGTAAAATCCCCATGGGAGTCCACACATTATATCTTGACAGTGGCATTGCCAATGGTTGTGCACACTAAACCCAGCAAAGTCTGTCCACCTGGATACCACACTAGCTGCAGTATCAATTATTCGGTCGTTTCCCCACGGGTTCAAACCTGAGGCCTCTAGAAATAAACCGCCCAACTGTCAGTTATACGGTCGTTTCCCCACAGGTGTAATCCTGAGGCCTCTGGAAATAAACCGCTCAACCGATATAGCTCAGAAAACGTCGCTGACGCCTCAGTACTCAGAATCTTTCCCCATCGAACACCACACAAGACGGTATCTCTTGGTCATTTCCCAATGAGTGCAAACTTGGGGTTCATGGATTTGACCATCCAATCATATCTTGTAGTTAATTCACACACGTTTGCACATCCAATTATATCACACACATGCTTTACAGCTTTAAAAAAAACAACAAAAACATATTTTACATCTTTGAAAAAACAAAAATGTATTCCACATCTTTGGAAAAGAAAATCAACAAACATATTCCACACCTGCGAACTACGTTTTAGGTCTGATTCCTTTAGGATACGTAGGCAACCTCTTAGGAGGTGCGGCCATCATAGCTTCTTGCACTTTGAACTACGTTTTGGTTTGATTCCCGAAACGGGATACGTAGGTAGCCTCTTAGGAGGTATGACCATCCAAATATATCTCATCCGAACTGTGTTTAGATTGATTCCTATATAGGATACGTAGGTAACCCCACGGGGCCTAGCTAATGTTTTCGCTTTTCATCTGAAGCTGGATGTCTATCTTTTTCGACGACACTTACTTACTTCAAAGCAAATGTCGTCGAGGGCCTCTATAGACACCTAAAATTTGTACACCTATATTATCTTGTCCAATAAATATTTAATTATTTACAAAATTGACTAACGCCAATTTTATGACAATTATAGGTATTCAGAGTACCTACACAAATGACAACGGACTAAAGACATGACAAAAGTACCTCCGAGGGCTAACATCAAGTCAAAAGTTAAAAGAAGGACAAAAGTGTCAAAGATTAAAGTTCAAGGGCTAAAGTGAAAAAAGCCAAAAATATGAGGAAACTCCTATTGTACGCTGCACACCAAAGGAGTCTTCAACAATGATGACAGTGAGCCCTTACTAGGCAATTTCCTAAAGGGGATGAGAATAACATCTCTCCCATATAAATACTCCTTCCCAGCCTTGAGAAAAAAGGCTTCCACTTCCCATGCAATTTTGAACACACACACATATTACACTTCCCTCTTCCATTTTTAAAGCACAACAGTGATACACAACACTCAAATCACAAACAATCAAACACAAAAAAATGTAATTCTTCCTTTTCTTGTATCGGTAGCAGTGGGAGCACAACACAACGGCCTAGAACATGGCCCAAACGATTCTGTAAAATGACGAAGGTAAAATCCTTCAGCTCGTTAATTTTTCCTTCATTTTCGATGTAAATGGATTGAATAGTTTGTAAATGTGTATATAAAATAGCTTTGATGTGTTTGACATATAAATACATGTGTTATAGTTTCGAAGCTTCGTTCTTCGTTTTTATATGTTAACAGTGTGTTAAATTGATTTTTTGATTGATTGTTTAACTTCGATTCGAAGTTATACTTGTGTTGTATTGTTAATCATGCTTTAATACATGTTAATACGTGATTTTATGTAAGGAAAACGAGTTTAAAAGCTTGAAATCTCAACCAGAAAATTAATTTGTAAGCTGTCGTAAAAATAAAAAATGTGAATTGTTTGGGGTGCTGAGGCCTTGTGTGGTGTGCCGCGCGCCAAACACTACACGCCCTTAATGTCCATTGTTTGGGGTGCTGAGGCCTTGTGTGGTGTGCCGCACTCCAAACCATGCAATCTCCTTTTGTGCGTTGCGCACAATTGGTGATCTCCATTTTAGGCCTTCTGTCGTATTGGCTATCAACTGTTGATGGCCCAACTCATTTTTATTTATTTTATTTACTTTATTGGGTATATATATATATATATATATCTATTTAAATGTGTAAAAATATAAAAATAAATATTTTTTGTATAAAAATTCTCTTTCTGTTATTTTCATTAAATAAATATGTATTATATTTGTTTATTTTGTAATAAATAAAGCATTTATATATTTTATAACGTAAACGGAGATATAAATCTCCGTGATCCGTTTTCCTTTTCAGTCACATAGTATAATAAAGCCATAGTATTTAAATTTGAGCATGCAGTCATAAGAGACCGAAATGGCGAGTTGGATGCCTAACACCTTCTCAACTCGTAACTTAGCCTCCGAACCCACAATCTCAATTTTTCTCTCATTTTCTTTATAAACAATGGTGGCGACTCTGTTTTTTTATATAAATGTGTTATACACATTTATTACATTTATTTGGGAGTCTAGAATGAGGCCTAGGATCGTATCGGGGTACTCACAAATAGCCTAGCGACAAATTAAAATTTATCACAAGTTTGTTTTCCCTGAACAAAGTTCAACCAACTTATTAACTAAGTTGGACAGCGGAATAACTAAGGAAAGAAACTGTAGTGAAGGTCTGCTGAAGTTGTAAGAACAATATCAGCAGTCTTCTACTAAAGCTATGCTTGGACAGATCAAGAGTAATAAGAGAATAAGCAATTAAAGCAATTATATGAACACAAGTATTTAAATTGGTTCACACTATAAAGAGTGCTACGTCCACTACCAATGTGGTCAACCTTGGATTTGAAACGTGCACTATTTTATCCACTAAGATGATTACAAAGATCACTAATGGATCATGTACAAAAATACTTTTGACCGAGTGTTTACAGTTGAGAGGAATAATCAATAAGATATATTTACCCTTGTGTGTGCTTTGAATAGAATAGAAAAGACAAACTCAGAAGAGCAATAAAGACTAGGAGTGTATGATTGCAGCTTCTTCTTCGAGTTTGTTGGAGTGTTAGTTCAGTTCTCGATCTATTGAATGTGCTTGAAGGTTGGTAGAGTAATGGCAGAATGTTCAAGATTTTAATGTTCGCAAGAGATGATTTTCTACCAGTCTTCAAGTGTTGAATATATAGTCAGAGAGATCTACTTGACCGTTGGATTCATATCGCTGAGTGGAGATTAAACATTTGAATGCATTAAATGCATATAGTTGTTGGTCTTTATCTTCATTAGAGCTTCAGACTGATCCAGGTTTTTAGGCGGACAAACTTGCAAGCGTTGTAGGTGTTGGCTCGCAAAATGAATATGCAAATACTACGGGCAAGAGTACCCGATCGACAACAAGTAGTAAAGTGCGTAAGCACGAGTCGAACCCACAAGGACAATTATGACATTTATTTTCGTGAATACTAAAATTGGGATTTTTAACTTTATCCAAACGATCGAAATTGAGTTGAGATGTTATAACTAGATTAAAGCAAGTAAAACGAGCAATGGGGGGAACGCAAATCACACAAACACTGGTGAAACGATGATTATCAAAGTTAAAACACTAGGATTATGATTTCACTCCAAATTATCCACATGACCAATTAGTCCACTCTCCATAACTTTTCTACAATTTACTATGGTATCCGAGAACACAAAAATAGTCACTACGAGCTCTCACTCCGATAGCAACCCTAATCTCCCCACCTAACTACGGGCTCTCGCAACGTATAGCTAGGTGCGAAAATAGCATGAAAATCAAGTTCTCAAAAACGGATATTGAGTTTTGTGCTATATCTCTATGCTACAAAACATCAACTACTAAATTGCTTGATCCAAATTGTGATGGTAGCTCTCACTCACACAAAACAATTTTAAAATCATTTAATTAGTGATCAAGTAATTAAAAGCATTAAGAACAACAAAATAATAACCATAGCATAAAAATGTAGTTAAGTTAGGAGAGTGAAAAAATACTAGATCATGCTTCAAATATGGAGATTCATCACAATCCTAGTTATAGAAAATTAGCTCATAATGCAAGAAAAATTACACACAAATATTCCAAGAAAATATTGCATAATGATATTAAAGATAAAGAGTATAAAATACAATACTTCAATGGAGATTTTTGTGGAAATCCTTTAGCATTCCTTGACAAAAGCTAATTGAAAGATGATGAAATCTCCCAAAATAAGCTGCTACTTTTTCTCCTCTCTTCCGTGTTCTGTGCGTGTGTTTTCCCAATTTTTTCAATCTGATCTCCTCCCTTTCTAGAAAAAATGATCTCTTAACAATTTAGAGTACTCTCTAAGCTAAGGAAGGGCAAATTGGGCAATAAAAGGCTGTTGATCCATGCAAGGAAACGGGCAGGACCTGGGCCGGAGGAACTGGACAACCGCGGGTCAAGGACGCTGAAACGGGCTAGATTGAGAGAGGGAACGGGCTGGAAAAGCGGAGCGGAGCGGACTGGAGCAGGTCCGGATCTGGGGCTCCGGATAAAACTCGCGGGCCAGCCTTGTGTGGAGGGCCGGGACACGTGGCGCGCAGAGAGCATGACAACGCACGAGAGGGGTTCTTTCAGCGCTGCCCTTGGACTTCTGATAATTGCTCCGGTGCCCCTGATTTCTTCTAAAAGCGAGGCGCAGTCCCTATCCTCCCAGGCTTCGCAATTTAGTCCCAAGTCAGCTCCGTTAGACTCTGTTAGCCTCTTTTCTCTTTGAAACACTTAACGGGCTCTGACGGAAGTTGACTGAATGGCTTTTATCAATGCAATTCTTCAACATGCTGCCTTGAATCTCCCATAATGCTATGAATTAACACTTTATAGCTTGAATTCATGCCCATAGACCTGAAACACAATAAAATCACAATAAATGCAATAGGGCAATATTAATATGCAATTCATATAAAATGGGGACAAAATATGGGGAAAAATATATGCAATTACGAGCTTATCAGTAGGCGTTGCAAGCGGCTGTGTAGACTTGCAGAATGGAAAAAGTCTTCTTTGCTATAAATGGCAAAGGTTAAGACTTGCAGTGCTGAAACACTTTTCTGCTGGATACACAAATGGGGAAATCACATTTAGTTCACCCATATGGTCCTTTGAGAAGTGTGATTGAGAAGTCAACTTTGAATTTGATCAACTAGATAAATTTGAAATAATATCTAGTTGATAAGTATCTTTAAATCTGAGTTGGACTTCCAATTCCACGCCATTAACCTTCTTGACACACTGGAGCTTCAAGACCTCAAGGTCTGCTAGTCAAAGGCTGCTGGACTACTGGTAGCACCTAAACTAACACTAAGTCTAATCTAATTCTATTACAAATCTTGATTCTAGGATAGTTGCCACGCTAACCGATACACCTTTTAGCCATTATACACTAGAATCATTGTGAAGACTTCAACCAAATCTAAATAAATAAGAATAACACTAAATTTAGATTTTTTTTTATGGAACAGGAATCACTCGTGCACTTAACCCAATATTTTTTATTCACTCACGTCTCTTCTCCTAACTTTATTGACATCTAACATTACTAGTAAACTTATACACTTATAAGTTTTGATGTGCACCTATTCAAAAGTCTTTACAACACAAACTGTGTGAAGCCGTTTAACCAACCAATTTAGTCTTGCTATCTAAGTATTTACCTTATTTTACATCCAATAACACACTAACTAGTGAATAACATCGAAAGGATCCTCTCAAGTTTATTGAGCCGGATCAGATTCAGATAATCGGATCAGATAAGTCTTTCATATTTAGAATTCTTCTGGAATTTAAATTGAGTTCGACTAATGAAATGTCAGGGTTCACTTTTATCCCGTAGGTATCCCTTAGTTGTTACTCAGCTCTAATACCAATTGAAAGATCGTGTGTATCATCAGTTGGATATTACTTAGCTCTAATACTAATTCAAATAGATCAATTCGCACTTTATAGCACAAATACAAACTGTTACAGGTTTTAAAGAAAGGTTCGGTACAGAACAATTAAGCTTTGATACCATTTGAAATATCACCTCTTATACATTGTCAATAGTCTTTATTAATAATTGAAAGCAAGCTGTTTCCTGATTAATAATTTTCAACCTTTAGGAATAACTAAGGCCTTCTTGAGATAGATAGACTTGTCAAGAGGTATCTAATAATAACGCAATTTAATGTGCTCGCTGAGATTGATTAACTCTTAATAAAAGAATGACTGTTGGCGACAGAATGATAAAACAACTAAGGTTTGCCAAAACAGTTAAGGTGATTAAATAGAGTTGTGCTCAATGGAATTAAGTTTAATCAGTGATCTCAAGACAAGTTATGACCTTATCTTGTGTGTATGATGTGTTGTGATGATTGATTACTACCAGTAGACAGTTTGATGATTGTTTGAACAACAAAATAGAAAAATATTTAAGTTCAAGTACAAACAAGCATTCAATGTAACAATAAGCAATAAATAAAGAGTGAGGGATAGAGAAATTGATATAATTATTTAAAGTGGTTTGAATCTCAATATCTTAAATCCACTCATCACAACCCTTTGGCTCTTATAAGTTAATAATCCACTAAATTTTTTCCAATTACACATATTATTGAGGTAGAAGGAAAGATCCCAATTTCTTCTCAACTAGTTAGCTCTCCATCTAGGTTCTCTACAAAATACACAAGGGAGTTTTGCATCTTAATAGAAATGACTCTAGCTAGTCAAACAAAGCTGGTGATGTAGGCTCGATGTCACTGCGTGACTACTACTGTATGTGTAACTATTTAATGAAATAGTTAAGCTACTATGTTGCTTGATCTAGCAGTTTGTTTATGAGTGATCTGGATCTTGGTAGGATGGCTGATGCTTGACAAATTAAGATATCAAAACATCTCAATTTGTTCTCTAACTGAACAATGATAGTTGTTATGTTTATAGAACCTCTTAGGATAATCTCTCTTGTCTCTATTTCATTCTCTCGTATTTGATGATCACTCTATATGTAAAATATCTCTCTAAAACCATCCTATTATTGATCTGAGGAGAGAACATTTTTATATATAGAAGTTTGTTAGAAAAGTTTTCGTTATGATCTAGTCGTTAGACAACGGCTAGATGATCATTGTCCAGCTATGAGTGCAGTCTATGTGGCTCTCAACTTGCGAACAGCTTGCAAGAATATTCCTTTAGGGTTTAGAACATTCTTTTAGGGTTTTTCTCAATAGAAAATTATCCAATGAGTGTCAATCCATGCTATGTTCCTAAGAAAAAAGCTTGCTCTTCTATCTTGGGTGTTTTTCTTAAAGATGTTAGATGTTAGCAGTTTGTTCTTTGCAGTTGGATGTTTCTTCATCCTTGGCTGTTCAACTACATCTTAGTTATTTATTGTTTCTTTGACAATAACTCTTGTATATTTAAGCCTATTAAAATTGTTTTAAGGGTAATTATCCTAATGTAGTTTTGCAACATTAAAACTTACTAAAAGTAAGGTCCTAACAATTTCCCCCTTTTTGATGATTTGCAAAATTTAGTCCTCTTATCAGTATCTTAAATAATTTTTTTCTTTTCATAGCATGGCTTTTCATTTATGAGGAGCATATGTAAGCAAGGTCTAAAAGTTTTACAAGGAGTTTCACAAAATAATCAATAAGAGTTATGTCTTCTTTAGACAGTTGTTTGAAATAGTAACACTTGTAAGCTAATGCTTGACTTTGAGATTCACCTGAAGCTTTGTTATTTTGCCTTTTTCAAGAGAGAAATATCAACACACATGTATATTTGTGGAACAGAGTAAAAGGTGAGTTTTCCAAGAATAAACACAACATGTTTCTCAGTTTTACGCAATGAAACTAAAGCATTACATCATACTATTCAATCTTCCATATGATCCACATTTGCTTTGTCATCTTCTTTGTTTGTTCTCTCTTCTGCATTTGTTTGTGCTAGAACTCGTATTGGTGTGAGGATGCTTGTTCCAACTGTGGTAGCTTCTTCATCTTCTTTATTTTCTCCAGAGCTTTCACCAATTTTGGGAGCATTCTCTTTTGCATCTCATCAAAGCTTTAGTTATCACATTTTTTTCACTAATCTTTGCAAGTAGTTCCTGTTGGGCTTTAATCTCTTCAATAAGAGTTAGGGAGATTCCTTTGTTTTGTTCCCCCTCAGTGTTTGCACTCTTTTCTTCCAATTTTTCTTCAACTTCCTATATTGATAAATTTAGCATTAAGTCGTACATTCTATAATCACTACATCCTTCTTCCTATAGTTTCTCTCCTAACTTGAGAGAGGAGGCTTCTTCTTCCTTTCCCAGGTGCTTCAGTCTAAACTCAGTGAAGAAATCAAAAAACTTAATGAACTTGAATTGTAGCCTTCTTCATTACTTTCTTGCATCCTCAGGTCATCCTCTTCCTCTTCTTTATTTTTCCCTTTTTCAGATGGTTGTTTTAGACTACTTGGGATCTCCCCTATACTTCCAATTACTTCCCTCATCTGTTCTATTGACATTTCAGCCACAGACTCACATACATCCTTTTCAGAATATCTATACTCTAACAAGTGTTCCTTAATATGAAGACGTAACTCTTGCTCTTCCTGGGTTAGCCGTTGATGTCCTACAATTTTTAAGAAGTCTAAATACTCCATAATTGGATCACGATAATTCTGTAGCTCATCCTTTGATTCCTTTAAGCTTTCTTTAGAGAATATGTCTATCGGGGTAGGGTCGATTATAAATGGTCTTAGAATTCCAGATTCTCACAGACCTTCTTACTTTCTTTCCATTAATGGTGATAGAAAGTCCCCTTTTTGTTTTTTCTTTTCTTTTGTGGGGATGAAGCATTTTCTGAGGATATGGATGGTTTGGGAATCAGAATGGATCTTTGTTAAATTCTTGTGTGTAGTTAAAGGATGATGATGGGAGGGGAGGCTTTTGAGAAGATTGTGGTGACCTCTTAATTCTTTTGGAGTTGTCCAATGAAACAGCTAATGGTCTTTTTGCATGCCATTCTTTTCTTTTCGAGGTTTTTTCTTCAAAGGCATAGTTGTAGATTACTGTTTCCTGTCCAAGAGTTAGCTCGGATTTCTTTAGGGCTAGTAGACCACTTAGTAACCTAACATGATTCTTTGTTTTTCTATTATAGTAGCACCAACTATGGTTATCCTTTTCAAGTACACTGGATGTAGTAAAGCAACTGACCAATTTGCAAATCTTCCTTTCAAGATTGCACATGTAATTTTTCATTGATTTTGAAGATGTGAATGTGCACAGTCAATTGTCTTTATGGTCACATCAGCTAACATGCTTAAGAGTTTACTCAAACTTCCTTTGGGCAATATGGTTTTTTTTACTCAGGGGTCTACTAGTGAGTCTTAAGAATTCTTGAGAATAGTTAATATACTTACTCCATACATTTTTACTAAATTAGGTGAGTTAGGAGTCTTATATCTTGCTTCTACGGCGAGTGATTCTTACTTCCCTTCCATTGAGATCGAAAACTAAGTTGTTGTTGATGAGTCGCCCTATTTTGAAAATCTCTTTACATTCTTGCAAGTGAACTACTGGAGCTTCAATGATGAATGTCAGTAGTCCAGCTCTCTCAATAATGTCATTGAGTAGAACACCTTCTCTTCATTGAAGAAATTGGATTTGGCATAGAAACCAATATTTTCCATTTTGTAAAGATTTCGTTTTGATAAGAATGTTTGTGTTCAGATTCAAGTGTGAAGTATGTTTTACAGGAGGTTTCCCTTAATACTTGAGATGACGAAACGTTGAGATAAAGAACGCCTTTTGAATGAAACAGTACCACCTATTTCGCTCTATGTGCAGTTACCAACAGACATTTGCCTTTTTACTATTCACATGAGCACACATGCCTCATCTTTACTAAGTGTGAAATTTTTGTGAGTGCGAAATGGTAACCCCAAATGAATATGTACTTTGTGCAATTTTTATAGTACGTAACTATTTATACTACATATTTACAAGAAGAGCGTTAAATGTTTTATGGGTTATTGATAATTTTTGGAACCCAACTATATGTATTTCTTTTTGTTCTTGACAGTAATTGATCGAATAATTTGATCTTCTGTAATTGTACCATCCATCTTGCTTGAATTTTAGATGCTCTTTGTTTCGGTCAAATTTCAACAAGTATCACCAACGACAAGAAAAATGACAAAAGAGATAAGAATCAGGGTACAATGATTATTGGATAGAATAGAAATGAACACAAGGAATTTGTTGACTAGGGAAAGCCCTTGAACAACTTGTTTGCCGGCACAAAACCCCGGGAGGTTTAGGAACCTGCCTTGACCAAAAGGTATATTGATCTAGTTTGAGTACAGAACTAGGAGCGTATACAAGGGAGCTTAAGCTAGTGAGATTGTGTGTGTAAAATACAGGTGTTATCCCCTTTTTATACCTCAAATAACAACTAGAATACAAAGAAAATAACAAGCCTAGAATCTCGGAAATAAGTTGATCTTGTTGAGATATTTTTGCCACATTGTTGATGAAGGAGATAAGGGTCCGTTGCTGGCTATTTGATGAAGAAACGATATTGAATCAGTCTCCTTATCCCTTGACACGTTCCCTGAAAAGTAGGGTTTAATGTAACAATAATTCAACCTGCAAGATGATCAAGATGTAGTAGGAGAACTCAAGTTGTTAGTACCAAGACGTCATGTGTAAGTTGAAAACAAGTTGACTGAAAATGTAGGGCCCAACAATTGCCCCCAAACTTTTTTAATTTTGTAATAAAGAATATAAAAAGTCAAAAATTTAAAAAGTTTGCCAAGAGTGTACGGCGGTTATTAATGAATAAGGTTTGATGGGACGGTTTTGGGTCTTTCTGTGATATCCCACATCGGGTAGATGTGGGACTTGTGTGTGCTTTATAAGTGGCCACCCACTACCACTAGGCACCAACCTATCCATGGACTTTTGGGTGGCTTGTGGTGGGCCAGTTGACCCAAGGTGCTTAGTGGGCCAGTGCGTGGGCTATGCGTGGCGGACCGGGCTTCGGGCTTGGGTCGTTACAAATGGTATCAGAGCGGGTCCCGGCCGGAAATGTGTAGGAACACATCGCCCGGGGTGCCGATCCTTTGGACCTCCTTTGGCTCTTGACGAGGACGTCAGGGATTCAAGTGGCGGAGATTGTGATATCCCACATCGGGTAGATGTGGGACTTGTGTGTGCTTTATAAGTGGCCACCCACTACCACTAGGCACCAACCTATCCATGGACTTTTGGGTGGCTTGTGGTGGGCCAGTTGACCCAAGGTGCTTAGTGGGCCAGTGCGTGGGCTATGCGTGGCGGACCGGGCTTCGGGCTTGGGTCGTTACACTTTCCAAGGCAAAGTTCATGATGGTTCTCTAAACTTCCAACTGCTTACAACCTCTTCCTCGAATAAGTTAGAACCCTTCCCCAACTCTCCCTTTCACAGAATCTTAACAAAAAGGGTTTTCTTTGGAGAGAAATCAAGGAGGAACGCAAGGAGAAGAAAAACAAGTAGAAATTTCGGTGAGTTCCTCGTCCCCTCTCAATTTCTTGTTGATAATTTTCTCAAGTTGTAAAAATGGGAAGAAAGAAGTTAAGCATAATCGAGAGTGATGAAGGTCTTCCTGAGGGTTTCGTAACCCAAAATCTGTTGAAAGAACCTGATAAGGAAAAATGCTTGATTTCTGAGGCAGATCTGGAAATTATTAAGAAGAATCACGCACTGCCATCCGAAACTGTTTTCTTCACCCATCCCAACTTAACCTCTAAGTGCTATTCCCCTGAATGGGTGTGCTTTCCAGAATATCCTTTCACCATTGGTCTAAAATTCCCTTTTCCAGACTTAATTACTAGGTTCTTCACCTCTGCCAAACTGAACTATGCCCAAATTATGCCTCAAGGTTGGAGATGTTTACAAACCCTGGTTAGGTTGAAGGAAGCAACTGGTTTGAATGTGGGTCTAGAAGAGTTTTCTTATACCACCGAGATAAGGGGATTTGGCCTTGGGAGGTATTGCTTTAGGGTTAAAAGTGGTTGTGATCCCATCTTGAATTCCAACAATGACCCTGCCGATAGAGGATGGAGAAACAAGTTTTTCTTTGCTAGGAAAGATAGCCTAGGTCAAGAGGCTGGTGTAATTTCAAAGTGGAGGTCCCAAGGTAGGGGAAATTTTCCTCTGATTTCACACATTCTTAAAATCTTTGCACACCTAACCTTAACCAACTTAAAATTTTTTCTGTAGAAGTTGCCAAATTGTGCGTGCTCTTCCCAGAACAAGAAGGGACAGAGGAGAATGTGAAGAAGATTTTCACATTGGATCCACTTGTTAGGTCCTTCAAAGCATTCCCCGTCCTGTTTTCTGTGGAGAGGGTTGAGGGTTTAGAAGAAGACGTCCACCCGGAGGAGCCTCTGCAGAGTTCTAGCAAGATGTCTACAGGTTTGATTAACATCTTAAAGTTTTTGCCTATCCTTAAATTATTCTAATCCTCCAAGTTGCCCTAATTCTATGGCCTCTATCGCAGCTACTCGTTCCAAAACAAATGTGAGTGTTGCAGACCTTCTTGCCGGTGCTAAAGCAAAGAGGTCTGTGAAGAAAGATAGCAAGCCCCCAACTCCCCAATCTGTGGCATCCAGTTCTGAAGCGAATGCATCCAAGAAGAAGGATGAATCAAAGAAAAGGAAACTGGTGGAGGCTGAAGCCACGGATGGGAGTGATGTTTTGGATGTGGAAAAAACGAGAGAGAAGTTTGGTGCTGTGATGAAAGATTTTGTTGACAAGGTAAAACGGGGAAACTTTGAACCTTGTACCAAGGAATTTACAAAGTACTAACACTTCTTTTACACAGGTTTCGGAGATAGTGAGTCCTATCATGGACCAAGTCAATGTTCTGAAAATTAAAGCGACTAGATGCAGTTATGAGGCTGAGGAATCAAAGAAGGAAGCCAAAACAAATGCTGGGGAGGTAGCGAGATTGAAGAAAGAAGCCAAAGTACATGCTGGTGAGGTGGAGAAACTGAAGAAAGACATTGTGAATTTGAGAAAGGAACTGGCAGACGTTTGTGCTGAAAAAGCGAAGGAAAACGAGGTTCATGTGAAGGAACTTAAAGCAGCAAAGGAAGACTTCAAGTTTAACGCCACCAAGGCAGTGTTGGAAGCCAGAATTCAACTCATGGAGGAATTCAAGAATGGGCAGGCTCCAAATTGGGATTTGGAGGAAGAGAGAAGAATTCTAGAAGACTTCATTGGCGAACCGGTGGATGGAGAGGAGGTGAATTCACCGGCCCTGGAGGAACTGGTTGATGATGCCAACAAAGTTTTGAGTACCATAGTGGGGACTCACGTTGAAGAGAATAATCAAGAGAAGGAGACAAATGCAACACCGGCGGCAGCAGGCCAAGATGTTTGAACAATTTGAATGTTTTAGGTAGTTTGGAAGGAAGGGTAACAAAAACAATTTCTTTTTTGCTTATTCGGTTATGTAATGGCTCATAAGAGCGCAGACAATTTATTTGGGGGTACCAGGTTGGTCTAGTACTCCAAACTTTCCGTAGGTTTTAAGGGATTTGTTGGCTTATCCAACTTATCCACTAGTTGTGAAATCTTGTGGGAACATTTGGAAGTTTTGTAGAAGTATTTTAGGTTCTTCAGAAATACTTGCTTGTTCAGTAGATAAAATGCTGATGATATAAACAGAAGCTAACATGTCAATGTTACAACCAATAGTCACAACTTGAATAAGTGTCAAATCGTGCGCACGGGCGAAGGTGTCAAAACCTTAATTCTTTAGAAAAGATGTAAATCTTTTAACCATAAGTAAAATGTACCTTTGATCAGAGGTAAGTCGTTTGAAGAAATAGAACAAGTCTCAGCCGTCCTGGCGTGTCAACATGTTCCATTCCTCTCCAGCTAAAGTTTCAACATGTTGGAGCCGTACCGGCGTGTTAACATGTTGAACTTCTTTATCTCAGGTCTAAAACATGTCGGAGCCGTACTGGCGTGTTAACATGTTCGACCTGCTCCAATTTAGGTCTCAACATGTCGGAGCCGTACTGGCGTGTTAACATGTTGAGCCTACTCCGCTTGTATACCTTGCAAACCAAATTCATGTTAGGTACGCTAACACCCCTCCGATGCCTAAGTTAGTAAGGATTTCCAATAAAATTAAGAATTGAAACACACGAATGATCTTGACATAAATTAAATCATACCTGAGAAGTCTAGTTGTTAACAACTTGACTTACATAAAATAAAGCTTTAAATGAATGGCATTCCAACTCCTAGGGACCCTATCTCCACTTGGGGTTGACAACCAGTATGCCCCTTTGCCAGCTTCAGCATCAATAAGATATGGTCCCTCCCACTTGGGAGCTAATTTACCTGCATTCAGTTCTCTTGTATTTTGAAATACTTTCCTTAAAACTAAATCACCAACCTGGAATCTTCTTATTCTGACATTCTTGTTGTACGATCTAGCAATCCGTTGTTGATAGGCTGCCATCCTTATCTTGGCTAAATCCCTGATCTCATCAATTGTATCTAGATCTTGGGTTAGCAAGAGATTATTTTCATCTTGAGTTAGTAAACCATACCTTGCTGTTGGGATTGTCACCTCAATGGAATTACACTTCGCTCCAAATACCAAGGAATATGGAGTTCTACCGTGGCCCCTTTTGAAGTTGTCTGTCTGCCCAAAGTACAAGTGGTAATTCTTCAGCCCATTTTCCTTTCTTTTGATCTAGGCGTTTCTTCAGGTTGTTGACAATTAACTTGTTGCTTGACTCAGCTTGACCGTTGGCTTGAGGGTGGACAGGCGTAGACGTGATCAGCTTGATGCCCCAACGAGCGCAAAAATCTCTCGTCTTCTTACTTATGAATTGGGATCCATTATCACATATGATCTCTGATGGTACGCCAAACTTGCTAATAATATTCTTCTTTAAAAATGAAACTACCTCCTTGTCTCTCACTTGCACATAGGCTTCTGCCTCAATCCACTTTGAGAAATAATCAATCATTGCTAACATGAACACTTTGCCTCCAGGGGCCTTAGGCAACTTGCCCACAATATCCATGCCCCATTTCATGAAAGGCCAGGATGAAACGATAGGGTGTAGAGGTTCAGCAGGTTGATGCAAGATGTTACTGTGCCTCTGGCAGGCATCACATTTCTGCACATAGCTCATGGCATCTTGACGCATGGGTGGACAGTAATAACCGGTCTTGAGAGCCTTCGATGCCAATGCTTTCCCACCAGAATGATTTCCACATGTTCCTTCATGGATTTCACTTAGCACGAGCTCAACTTGCTTATTGTCAATACATCTCAAATAGTGTCCTGCGAAAGATTTCTTAAACAAGACATTATCTATTAAAACAAAAGTTGAAGTACGTATTTTAAAAGATCTAGCATTCTTAATATCAGGTGAAATAGTTCCTAGTAGGAGAAACTCAATTATAGGTTGGGTCCAAGATGAACTTGTATCTTGTGCCCCATTTGATTGAGTTACTTCTTGAGTTTCCTCCACTTGGTCTATTGCTGGGTACTTAACATAAATAATGGGAATATTAGTATGCAACATAGACTTGCAAGTGGACCCCAAGTTGGCCAATGCATCTGCTTCTGTATTCTCTTCTCTAGGGACCTGTTCCAAAGAGAATGACAGAAATTTTGAAGCTAAAGCTTTAACATGTTGGAGATACAGAGTCATCTTGGAATGCTTCGCCACATAACTGCCATTGAAATGGTTAGCGAGCAACTGAGAATCAACATATACATTTATATGAGTAATATTTAAACTTAAAGCTGTAGTTAAACCCATGATCAAAGCTTCATATTCAGCTTCATTATTCGTCGCATTGAATTCACAAGATACAGCTTGAGGTATGATATCACCTTGAGGGGATTTCAGGACGATTCCCAAGCCAATTCCTTTGGAGTTTGAAGCTCCATCTGTATACAGTGTCCAAAATCTAGGAATTGTTTTACCTTCAAGCTGTTGTACTTCCAGTTCCACCTCGGGCTGCAAACTTGGACTAAAGTCTGCTACAAAATCGGCTAGAGCTTGAGATTTGATAGCTGTTTTTGGCTCATATGAAATGTCATACATGCTCAACTTGACCGACCACTTGGCCAATCTACCTGACATCTCTGGAGTTCTCAACACATTTCTCACAGGATAGTTAGTTCTAACAGTTATAGAATGTGTTTCAAAATAATGACGCAGTTTTGTAGCAGCAGTAGTTAAGGCTAAAATTAACTTTTCAAGATGAGAGTACCTCGTTTCAGCATCTAGTAAAGACTTACTTACATAATAAACAGGATGCTGTTCACCTTGGTTTTCTTTCACCAACACTGCGCTAACTACATTCTCAGATACGGCTAAATATAAATAGAGGTGCTCACCACGTTCTGGTTTAGCAAGTAGGGGTGACATCACCAAGTATTCTTTAAGTTGTTTAAAAGCTGCCTCATGTTGATCAGTCCATTGGAAGAGTTTATTTTTTCTTAACACTTCGTAGAATAACCTGCACTTATCAGATGATTTAGATATAAATCTATTTAGGGCAGCTACTCTACCGGTAACTTTTGGACGTCTTTTATATTCTTGGGAGATTCCAAGTTGAGAATAGCTTTGATTTGTTCGGGACTGGCTTCAATTCCTCTCTTAGTCACCATATAGCCCAAGAACTTTCCTGCTTTAACACCAAAGTTGCACTTCGCTGGATTGAGTTTCATGTTGAAAGCTTTCAAGATGTTGAACGCTTCAGCAAGATGCTCCACGTGATCTTCAATATGCTTGGATTTTACTACCATATCATCTATGTAGACTTCCATTGTCTTGCCAAGTTGATCTTTGAACATCTTGTTCACCAGCCTCTGATAAGTTGCCCCTGCATTTTTAAGACCAAATGGCATAGCAATATAACAATATATACCTTCTGGAGTCACGAATGCCGTATCCTCTTGGTCTGAGGGCTCCATTTGAATTTGATGATATCCCGAGGACGCATTCATGAATGTCAAGATATCGTGGCCAGCTGTCTCGTCAACTAGAGAATCAATATGAGGAAGAGGGAATGGATCTTTCGGGCAGGCCTTGTTCAAGTCTGTGAAGTCCAAGCATACTCGCCACTTGCCGTTCTTCTTCTCTACCACCACAACATTAGCTAACCACCTTGGATATTGAACTTCCCTGATCATTTTGGACTTCAAAAGTCTCTCAACTTCATCCTTTATAATCTGGTTCCGCTCATGGGCAAACTTTCTTCTTTTCTGGTGGACAGGACGGATGGTTGGATCAATGTTCAAATTGTGAGTAATGATGTCCTTGCTTATTCCCGTCATATCTTCATGCTTCCACGCGAAACAACACTTTTGGCTCTTCAAGAATTCAATGAGCTCCTTCTCAATTTCGGATGGAAGATCTGTACCAACTTGCACTTGGGCCTCAGGGTTTGACTCATCAATAGAAACACTTTTCGTCTCATGCTCTACTGCTTCAAGAACATCCTGGGCCTTTTTCTTTAATTGCTATGCTTGACGAGGTTGCTATGCTTGACGAGGGACTGAACTTGCTTTCATATTAACCTTGTAGCACTCTTTAGAAAGCTGCTGATTTCCCTTCAACATGGCCACACCCCAAGGTGTTGGAAATTTGACGCACTGGTGATAAGTTGACGGCACGACCTTCATGTTGTGGATCCAAGGTCTTCCTAAGATGACATTGTACGAGGATGAGCATTCGATCACACAGAACCTTTCCATAGAATTCATACCCTCCAAATAGAAAGGCAACTTGATTTCTCCGATCGTTTGCTTCACTTCACCACTGAACCCTACCGATGGACGAATTCCTCACAACTTCGGATAAAGGAATGCCCATCTCTTCCGAGCGTGAGTGAAGATTATATTAAGCGAGAGCCGCCATCAATCGAATTCTCTTGACCATACAATTAGCAATCGCACTGGACAACTAGACCATCATGATGGGGGTCCAACGTGTTATCCTTGTCTTCATCTTCGAAGGAAATAACCTGACCATCTGTGAAGTCGCGACACCTTGAGGCGTTCGACCGATCCTCCTTAGAACTCTTAGCATGACGCTTGGGCGCAGAATAAGTTGTACCACAAATATGGGATCCACCGAAATAACATTTACTACCTGGTGGTGGAGGAGGTGCAACTTTCTCGGTCGGATGCTCCCGAATCGGGCTCTTTGGACTCATTTCGACCCTCTTCTTACTCAACAAATCCTTAAGGAGACCCTTTGACAATAGATGAGCAATTTCCTTCCTCAAGGCGAAATAATTTTCAGTAGTATGCCCGAACTCCTCATGAAACGCGCACCACTTGGACTTATCCTTCCAAGTTGTGGGCTTGTCACTCTTCTTAGGCCATCTTGCTTTATCTCCAAGATTTTCCATGGCGCAAAGGACTCCTGCAATGTCCACAGAAAAGCAGTAATCAGAAATTTTAGGATAGTCATTATCATCCCCATCTTGATCATCATCTACAAAATGAACTTTAGAAGATTCGGATTTAGCAGGGGTTTTGCCCCTGTTAGGCTTATAATGATGGGAATCGATTTTACGTGCGGCTCAAATAGAGGAGTAGGGGTCCTCCCAGCTAACTTCTCCATTGCCAGGCTGTCGTCCTCCAATCTGATGAAACGCAAGGCTCTGGTTCTTATTTCTTCAAGTTGTTTTGCAGGAGTCATCACCAACTCATTATAAAATAGAGAGTTCTTCTTCAAGCCTATACGGAATGCCTCCGTAGCTGTGGACATATCCAGGTTGGGTATGGTCACTGCCTCCTTATTAAACCTGTGCAAATATTCTTTAAGACTCTCGTTAGGCTGTTGCACAATTCTGTAAAGGTCACTAGTCAACTTGTCAAATGCCCTGTTGCACGAAAATTGATTAGTAAACATGTTGACAAGTTGAGCATAGGAAGCGATAGAGTTTAAAGGAAGTCCTGTTAGCCATTTTAAGGCTGGTCCTGACAGAGTTGAGCCAAAACCCCTGCAAAAACATGCTTCTTTAAAAATAGGGGGGATACTTATAATATCCATCGATTCCTGATACAGCAATACATGCTCTGCTGGATCGGTGCTCCCGTCATACTTCTTCATGTGAGGGACTGAAAACTTCTTTGGGATCTCTACATTAGCTATTGCTGGAACAAAACGAGATTCGTTGTGGCAGGTTGGGGAAACTTGGTGATAAGGCAAGTTGACTCCAGGTACGCTTCGAAGCAACTCTTTTATAGTCTGCATTTCCTTAATAAGTTGATTTTCTGCGAAAAGAGGATTATTATTAAATTGAGATGCAGAAGTATCAAAAGCATTAGAAAAACTCCATGTTTGCCCCATCGAAGGTGTGGCATAGGTATAGCAAGAGGACAACACAGGTTGGCTAGCTGTAAGGCTGAATCTTGGTTGCGTGATTGGAATGGACGTCACGATTGTGCTTTCGGCAAGGTCTGGACATAGGGATATCTCCAAAATGGCTTGGTCACGTGCTCACCAAACAAAGATCTAGGATGCAAGGGTGAAAATGGAGTAGATACTTGAGTTTCAGTTTGCTTCCCTTTACGCATGGTATCAATGGCATTGAGTATCATGGTGTTTGTATGCTCCTGAGCATCCAATCGGTCATTTACTTTCTTCAACATTGTGACCATGTTGGACATTAGTTCCAAATTGACAACTTCCGAATTTGAAGATGGATTGCCTTGGGTGCTGGAGCTAGGAAGCGGCTGACTCCTCTCACCTTGACTACCGGACGGCGGATTGGTCATTTCTACGCAAATAATCAAAGTAGTCCCACGGATGGCGCCAAATTGTTTCGGTCAAATTTCAACAAGTATCACCAACGACAAGACAAAATGACAAAAGAGATAAAAATCAGGGTACAATGATTATTGGATAGAATAGAAATGAACACAAGGAATTTGTTGACTAGGGAAAGCCCTTGAACAACTTGTTCGCCGGCACAAAACCCCGGGAGGTTTAGGAACCTGCCTTGACCAAAAGGTATATTGATCTAGTTTGAGTACAGAACTAGGAGCGTATACAAGGGAGCTTAAGCTAGTGAGATTGTGTGTGTAAAATACAGGTGTTATCCCCTTTTTATACCTCAAATAACAACTAGAATACAAAGAAAATAACAAGCCTAGAATCTCGGAAATAAGTTGATCTTGTTGAGATATTTTCGCCAAATTGTTGATGAAGGAGATAAGGGTCCGTTGCTGGCTATTTGATGAAGAAACGACATTGAATCAGTCTCCTTATCCCTTGACACGTTCCCTGAAAAGTAGGGTTTAATGTAACAATAATTCAACCTGCAAGATGATCAAGATGTAGTAGGAGAACTCAAGTTGTTAGTACCAAGACGTCATGTGTAAGTTGAAAACAAGTTGACTGAAAATGTAGGGCCCAACACTCTTGTCTTGTACTTCTTGCTCTATAATCATAGTTGTTATCAAAGTAATGATTTGATCTGTAGTTTTGATTTTGCAATTTCTTGTGGTTTGTACTTACATACCTTGGCTTGAATTTTTCATATTTTACTCTTTGTTTGCTTCAAAATGTAATTTTTGTTAGTCTTAGTTGTTTTTCCCGTTACTATACTGTTGTACTCTTTTTGTTCTTTATTTTAAATAGTGATCTTATCTAAGCTTATTTTATACTTTTAGATCATTGTATCTAATTCTTTTGTAACTTTACTTCATTTTCTAATTTTTCTTTTATAATTCTATTATCTATTTTAATTTTCTCTATATGTGAGTTCATTTCAACAAATTGTTGTTTTACAAGTCGTTTTTCAGATGTGACAATATTTAGATCAACAATTAAATAATTAATTCCATCTTCATATTTCATGACTTTGTATTGTAGCTCATTTATTTGTTCTGATTTTATTGAGGAATTATGGTTAACTATTATTGATTCTCTAATCTTAGATAATTCCTTTGCTAATTAATGTTATCCCCTATTGTGATTTTTAAACTATTTTCAAGTTTCTTTATTTCTGAGTGTAAATGACACATATTAGCCTTTTTAAGCATTCAGAGTTTAAATTTTTTAAATTACTTACCTAGTTAGTGTAGCTCTTCAGCTGCTGCTAGTTCTTCTAATTCATCATTTAAGTCATCTAAATCATCTGAGTCACTTCTCGTCATAAAGCACTTTATATCTTCTTCTGATGTGTTGCATTGTTGTTCTTTACATTTCTCTGTTTCCTTTGTTTGCTCATCATTCTGTGCAATAATCTTCATGTGTGTTTCATGTCCTTCATTAATTTTCAAGTCAATCCAGTTCCAAAGGTTAGTATTGGAGATATAAGTTCTAATTTTGATGTCATATTTTATATTTTATCTAGACCAATTGTTATTTGATCATTCAGTATAAAATAAGTCTTGATAACAGTATGGATCTTTTTCACAAGTTGATAAAGTTGGAGATACTTAAATCTCTTAGAAACTTGCCCTGATACCAATTGAAATGTCAGGGTTCACTTTTATCCCGTAGGTAACCCTTAGTTGTTACTCAGCTCTGATACCAATTAAAAGATTGTGTGCATCAGTTGGTTGTTACTTAGTTCTAATACCAATTAAGATAGATCGATTCACACTTTCTAGCACAAATACAAATTGTTGCAGGTTTTAAAGAAAGGTTTAGTACAGAATAGCTAAGCTCTGATACCAATTAAAATATCACCTCTTATACATAGTTAATAGTCTTTATTAACAATTGAAAGAAGACAGTTTCTTGATTAATAATATTCAACCTTTTAGGAACAGCTAGGGCCTTCTTGAGATATATAAACTTGTTAAGAGGTATCTAATAATAACACACTTCAATGTGACCACTGAGATTGATCAACTCTTAATAAAAGAATGATTGTTGGCGACAGAATGATAAAACAGCTAAGGTTTGTCAAAATAGTTAAGGTGATAAAATAGAGTTATGCACATCGAATTTAAGTTTAATCAGTGATCTCAAGAAAAGTTATGATTTTATCTTGTGTGAATGATGTGTTGTGATGATTGATTTCAGCAAGTAGACAGTTTGATGATGGTTTGAATAACGAAATATAAAAATAGTTAAGTTCAAGTACAAACAAACATTCAATGTAACAGTAAAAAATAAGTAAAATGTGAGGGATAGAGAAATTGACACAATGATTTAAAGAGGTGTGGATCTCAATATCCCACTTCCACTCCTCACAACCCTCTGGCTCTTGTAAAGCAATAATCCACCATAATTCTTCCAATTACACATATTATTAAAAGTTGAAGGAAAGATCTCAATTCCTTCTCAACTAGTTGGCTCTCCAACTAGGTTCTCTACACAATAAACAAGGGATTTTTGCTTCTTAATAGAATGACTCTAACTAGTCTAATGAAGTTGTTGTTGTAGGCTCGATGTTACTGCATGACTACTGCTTGATGTGTAACTATTTAATGAAACAATTAAGTTGTTACGTTGCTTGATCTAATAGTTTGTTTATGAGTGATTTGGATCTTGGTGGGATGACAAATGCTTAACAAATTAAGATATCAAAATATCTCAATTTGTTCTCTAACTGAACAATGATAGTTATTATATTTGTAAACTTCTTTGGATAATCTCTCTTGTCTCTGTATTCTGCTCTCATATTTGATGATCACTCTATATATAAGTTATCTCTCTAAAATCATCTTATCATTGATCTGATGGGAGAACTTTTCTATATATAGGCGTTTGTTTGAAAAGTTTTCGTTATGATATAGTCGTTGGACAACGACTAGATGATCATTGTCCAGCTATGAGTGCTGCAGTCTATGTTGCACTCAACTTGCTACAGCTTACAAGAATATTCCTTTAGGATTTAGAACATTCTTTTAGGGTTTGTCTCAATAGCAAATTATCCAATGAGTGTCAATCCATGCTATATTCCTAAGACGAAGTTCGCTCTTCCATCTTGGCTATTTTGTCAATTTTATTAGTTGTTGGTTGTTTGTTTTTCGGAGTTGCTTGTTTCTTCATCCTTGGCTATTTCAGCTACATCTTAACTGTTTGCTGTTTATTTGACAATAACTTTTGTACATTTAAGCTTATTAAAATTGATTTAAGGAAATTATCGTAACGTAGTTTTGCAACATCAAAACTTACAAAACTATGGTCCTAACAACTAAAATCCGATTCATTGATAGACCTAGTTGTGAAAATTAAAGAAACTAGTCTGGGAGATTGGTCAAATCTAGTATTGAATATGTTAGGGATTCCAAAAAAAAATAAAAAATAAAAAATTATCTTACTTTTCATCCTAACCTACATGGCAATGCATGTAATTTTGATTAATCTCATAATTAAGTAAAGTTGAGTTTAACCAATTATATTAGTGATGGCAATGAGACAATATGAGATAGGAACTGCATTTTCCATTTGCGCCCCTTTATAATTTTTTTACTCCATTCCCGTCACATTTTCGTGACGAAAAATTAAAGACGATCTCATTTCCAGCCCACTACAATTTTTTCATTCTTATTCTCATCCCGCTTCAATTCTCCCATTCCCAAGTTACTTAAATACTCTCTCTGTTCCACCCAAAGATTCTACGTTTAAAAAGTTTAATAATTAAAGGATATATTAATGTCATTGGAGTTGGTCATAATTATAAAAATACTTACTCTTTAAGTGAAACATCCAAAAATATAATAATGGACTATTTGCCTGAAACGGAGGGAGCAATATTTTTAGAGTGAAGAAGGCAAATATAATTTATCTTTTATCTAATATATAACTAACTAGTGGATCATGAAAAACTAAAATCTGAAATCATAAATTAAGCACTGAATTATGAAGGAGAACATACTCTATATCACATCAAATAAAGTTAAAAGCTTATTATATATATATATATATATATATATATTTATATGTATATATATATTTATATATATATATCTATATATATATATTGGGAAACCGTCCAACCAACAAATTGCCAAAACATATGGCAGAGGATGATAACAAGTTGTGTATGAATTCTATCTATAAAAATTGGAATATTGTCCATAGCCTCTGTAAGTCTGTACTTTACAAGGGAAGCACTTCTCAAGAAACTGTGGCTTCCTCCGAGTCAACATTCTTTTTTTTAATTTTTAATAATTTCTTTTAAATTTATAGTCCTCTAAACCCGTGAACCTCATTTTGGCAGATGGCCAGCTTCCAAACAGGGCAGTGTGAATGGTTGCGAACACTGCCAAACACACCCTTACTTTCAATAAACACAACACACCAAAAACAGCTCAAATATAGGAGGAGTATATATTTGAGCAGGGAAAATGTCACCAGAAGTTATTGTATTTTACATTTTTCTATCGGTAGTTTCTGTACTCGGACACTGCAATCAGTTGGTCAAAATATAATATGTCTCGAAATCAATACCTATGGTTAAGGTAGAACAGTTCCCGAATGAACTGATCTATATATGTACTTATTAGTTATTTTAAGGGCTAACGACACATTATAATCTTTCCACGACACAATTACCTAACTTTTTTGTAACAATAACATTGCTACGATTGTCAATGAGAGTAAAATTTTATACTCCATTCGCACAGAAAAATTAGTTCTACTTTCTTCTTTGATATAATACAATAAATAGTCGTATTTCTATATATATATATATATATATATATATTATAAACAAGTAAATTTACAATAATAAAAATTGAGCTATGAAAATCTAGTTGTATTAAAGTGATCTAGGAAGAGTTTTACTGTTTATGTGGTCATACCCAACTTGGATTAGTCTTGCGCCTTCAAATCTAAGAAAACTTCCGAAATTTAAAAAAAAAAAAATGTTAAAAAATCTAACTAATCAATTGAGAATATTATTTTAATATGAAAAAAATAGTATTCTCTATGTTTCTAAATAATTGTCCTGCTTTCAATTTTTGTTCGTTCCAAAAGTATTATCTTATTTCTAAATTTTTCCTTTTATGAAAATACTTTTATAACCTTAACCTTATTTTTTCCCCATTTTGATTTATGGTCACATGCACGAGAGCTTTAAAAGAACTATATATTACACTAATATTTATAATAGAATTAATTAGTTTTTTAAATTATATATCCAATCAAACATAACGATTATTTAAAAACAGAAAGAGTATTATTTTGGGCTCGTAATAGGACTCTTAAATCAATGGCCAATAAAGTTAGTCCTTCATGTTATTGCTCTCACGGGCGTAGCTCAGTTGGTTAAAAGCTAGTAGATTTGGATACAGGACCAAGGATCGAGTCCTATCAACCGTGGGAGTTTCATCCTCTTGGGGTGGCTCAGGGCACGGGTCCTCCTAGCTGCTTAATCGCTGAGTCACTGTAATTTTCTCTCTCACATTCTCATGGGACTGGGGTGTGGGGCTCTCTGGGGAAGAGTTTGCCCTTTTTGGATACAGTCCTTCATGTTATTATCTCTAATAATAGTAGGACACTAAAGTCAATGACCAATAAAGTTAGTCCTCCCTATTATTATAAATTTGACCAATCATAGCCAGAAATAGAGCCGCGTAATAAACCACACTTTTCCCTTTCTCCTCTTTCGCACCATCTCTCAAACTCTTAACTCGTCTATACAATGGGCAGCTACTACTCTAGCTGTTTCATAAAACTACTTGTTTTGATCATCATGTCGTCAATTATTTTTGTAAACGGAGACGACGATTTAATCCAAAAGACGTGTAAGAACACGAAGTTTTACGACCTATGTGTATCGTCCCTCGAATCGGACATCACGAGCCCCAAAGCCGACACCAAGGATCTAGCCATTATTATGGTTCGAGTCGGAGTTCTCAATGCTACGGCTACTAACTCCTACTTATCCTCGAAAGTCTCAAATAACACGAGCAAAACTACCACAAGTTTCGACGTGTTAATGAGAATGGTACTTCAGGAATGTGCCCAAAAGTACTCTTTTGCTAGTAAATCTCTCCAAGATTCGCTTCGAGATTTGGAGTCGGAGTCGTACGATTATGCTTATTTGGACGTTATGGCAGCGGTCGATTATCCGAACGCTTGTCATAACGCATTTAAGAGGTACCAAGGCCGCCGGTTGGTTTATCCAGCTGACCTTGCAGCTCGTGAGGATGGGTTCAAGCGTATCTGCGACGTCGTTATGGGAATCATTGACACTCTTGTTTCCCAAGAATGATTTTTCTGTAACATTAATTTCTGGTTGAATTATGTTATTGTTTAATTGTTGATTTTATTTGATTATTTTCAATGTACTTCCCTTCGTCCTTTGCATTTACATCATAATACTAGGTGGGCAACTTCTGCAACATAAGAGTGTTCATCGGTTCGGTTTTTAGTTTGTTCGGCTTGTTCGGTTTGATTTCTTCGATTTTTTCTTTTTCAACTTTAAAACCAAAAATCAAACCAAACCAAATTTGAATTCGGGTTTCGACTTGGTTTTTTGTTAAACCGGATTTTTGAAAGTTCAAAAATTGTAATCTCTTAAATATTGTAAATGCCCCTATATTTAAGAAATGAGTAGAACTTCAAAATGCCGACTAAAACTGAATGGACGACGGTTTTCAGTTTGTTTGGCTTGTTCAGTTCGATTTTTTTCGATTTTTTCTTTTTCAATCTTAAAACTGAAAATCGAACCAAGCCAAATTCGAATTCGGGTTTCTATTTGGTTTTTTGTTAAACCGAATTTTTGAAAGTTCATTCAAATTTTGGTTTGATTTTCATTCATTCATTCGAATTTTTGAAATAATATATTTATTATTATTATTATTTTCTTCATTTCGATTTTTGGTTTGATTTTCGGATTGAAAAGCAAAATCAAAAATCATATTGAAATTCAATTTGGCCAACCAAACCAAACCAAAAATCAAATTTAAATTTTTGGTTTGGACAATCGATTTTTAGATTTTGGGTTAGAGTGTATTGAATCATTCTACAAATAGACATGCCCAAACGGTTCGAACCGCCGGTTCCGGTTCCGAACCGCCGGTTCCAAAAACCGCCAGACGACAAACCGTAACCGAACCGATAAATCACGGTTCCGATTCCGGTTCCGAACCGGCTAAGCCGGTTCCGGTTCCAAACCGTAATTTTTAATTATTTTTTTAATATTTTCTTATAATTTTTTTTTAAAAAAATTTCATCTTAAAACTTTGTACAAAGCATTTTTTGAATTTTTGAAACTTTGTAAACTTTTCATTTTTGAAATTATAGAGTAAACAAGGCAATTTCAAAATTAAAAATTTAAATTTTGGCGATTTTTCACAGTTTGGAACCGGCGGTTCCGGTTCAGGGACGGTTCCGGTTCCTCACGGTTCCGGTTTATGCGATTTTTTGGGCGGGTTCGGTTCCGGTTCGAACCGCCGATTCCGAACCGTTTGGGCATGTCTATCTACAAATGGATATTAAAGGGGAGACGCCACAATTGGTCTATGTACTTTAAAAGTGTTGTGCACGGGCCCAAAGCCCCGAGACACCACAATTGGTCTATGTACTCCGCGGGCTTTGGCAAAGCCCGGTATAAGCCCATTTAGTTGCGGGCTTCAATTTCAAAAGCCCAACATAGCGGGCTTTGTGCGGGCTTAAATCAACGGGCTTTTGCGGGCTTTAAACGGGTATTGGGCGGGCTCGGGCTTAGCGGGCTTACAAATTAAATGTTTTATTTTGAAAATTTTATACCTATTAAAGTTTGGGCTTTAAATAATTTTTAGCCCATCAATCCATCTCTGAAAAAAAAAAAAAAACAAAACACAAATAAATCATTTAAGACAAAAACAAAAAACAAGACAGTTTACTCAACAATTTATTACTCTCTTTGTCAACTCAAACATATTATTATGTAATATGAACTATGAAGAACAAAAGAAAAATAAAATAACAGGTCAAATTTCAAGTGTTTCTTCATCACAATCTAATTGATGCACACAAGTAAAGGTCAAACATACACAATTTATAAATATTTACTCCAAAAATCAAAATCAACTATTGCACCTAACTTATATTTTTTCAAAACTATGCCGATTTAACATTGAAGTGGATCAAAATAATTACAATAAATTAATAAACAGTACCAAAAAAATCCAACTATTGAAACTTTATTATTATAACAACCAAAAAGAATTACACTTTATATATACTTACTATAAAACGACGTAGTTTTAGTAAGAGATGGGCCGAGCTGGGCTTAACGGGCAGGAAGGATTGGAGAGCCCAGTATATGCCCGAGACCGCGGGCTTTCACTTATCTAAGGCCTGGCACTATGTACTAGCCCACGGGCATGGGCTTTGCGGGCTGGGCATTGACGGGCTCTGCGGGCTTGACGGGCCGATGGACCGGTCTGCTCACCCCTAGTACTTTTAGCCTCTTTTGCGATTGGTCCTTAAGTTACCTAAATAGTTCATGTACTAACCCATTTTTGGGACCACAGCAGCAACAACAAGAACAGCAACTACTACTACAACAGCAACTACAGCAGCAACAACAAGAACAACAACAACAAGAACAACATGAGTATGAAAGAGGAGATGGTGTTGAGGAGGATGAAGAAAAAGAGACATTTGGCCCGTTTCCTGGTGGGCCACAAGTTCCATTGCTGTTGACGACCTTCAATGATCATGTAGCGACATGTATCTAGAATGGGAAAGAGCGAGCAGTGTTGAAACGTTTGAATCACACTACCAAACAGGAAGAGTGGGCAATTCGTAATAACTATAGTGAAATAATGAAAAATTTTGCCAATAGCTCGGGGCTTAATGTGGCATCCAGATGCTCGTATGCAGAAGTGGATAAAGTATTGGTGTCGGCAATCGGAGGAATCCAGAGACGAATACTTTCCACTTGCCCTTTGGAGAGATGACAATCATACTTAATGATGTGTATTGTCTTACAGGACTGGAAGTGACTGGGCAACCACTGTTTTCTACGTGGAGTGTGGCATATACACCTTAAGAGGTTGCGAATTTGTTGGGAGTACATGTCTCTGAGGCAATCGTTGGGATACATGGTGCTAGAGGGCCATCTGTAGGTGTTAGTGCCCTAGGCCTATAGAGATATACTTATTTGTAATGTCATTATTCATTTATATAAGAGATTGTTTCTTTGATTATTATATATGTTTGCATGTTTGCTTTAATAATCGTGTCCCTAGTACTTATGAAGCACTAGTATGAAGTCTAATGGATAATCATATGATGATTATATGCATAGAGATGCACATTAGATTCATGAGTACTTGTTAGAGAACAAGGTACTGGACTTGACCCATTATGAGATTTATGTCATGGTCATATGTCATAAATAAATCTCATATAGTTATATCATTGATATCCTTTGACCTGAGATTATCATCGTCTTCCACTCGATGAATATTATGTTTGATATAGTTTAACGTTGTCTTTAACCGGATAACAATAAGGGCTATTATTGGCATGATATGATTCTTGTTGGGAAGAATGATAAGTCAAGATGGAAATTTGTCCCTCGTAAAGAGAGATGTTTGCTAGGCCACTCGTAAGTAAGATTGATGTAGTGCATGGCCATGCCCGAATGAATTAATGTGATTAATATCATTCGATTAATCAATTTACTTAGTAACGAAAGCATTGAACAATATGAGTTGACTTGGACCATGACTCATGTTCAATATAACATCGTGTGACAAAGGGATTGTGATATGTTCTATGTAGGAAATCGAACTTGATATTATATTATTTGGGTAGGCATGATGGCTTGCTAGAGTCCGCTCATGTCTTATGAGGATCGATGTGATCGAACTCATTGCCAACATAATATAGTCCTATGGGGTCACACGCATCGAACGAATTGTCAAAAATGAAGAATATGGAGTTTTTGTTCTCGGGGACGACTCGTCCCCGGAGAACCAACTATTCCCTTGGCTGGGACGACGAATCGGTGAGAGAGTCTCGAGGGACGACTCGTCCCCCGGGGACGAGTCGTCCCGTCACTGGACCGACGCGAAATTGACTTAAATTAGGGTTTTCGCAAAGGGAATATTTTTATAACGTATAAATACAAACCCTTGGTTGCCCTAGCCGTCACTCTCATGCCTTTGGGTTTAGAGAAACACAAAAAGAGAGATTTCAATTGAGAATTGAAAACAAAAACTCAATCCAAATCCATATTTCTTCATCGATTGAAAAGAGTTTCAATCAAGGATCTAGCAATCCGCCTAGAATTGTTCTAGGGTTCGTTCAACGCGTGGATACACATAGAGGATCTTCGCTATTCAAGATCTTTCGTTCGTGATTAAAGAATCGTTCATCGAAGATTCGCTAGTTCTTCAATCTGGAGTTGGAACGCGTTTATCAACGACAAAAGCACACAAGGTTAGTAATTCTAAATCATTCTTCTTAATTAATCATCTAGAACGGATCCTAGGGCTCCGGGTTTTCGAGTTATTTGCAATCTTCCGCTGCGCATGGACCCTCGAAACCCAACAGTGGTATCAGAGCACCGTTCATGATGTTTATATTAGATTATCATGATAATTATATAATGTGATTATGTTAATTTTCATGATGAATATGATTTAGAACATGATTTTATATGAGAATTGCTTATGGAAGTAATTGTATATTTTGATATACCATGATTGTGAATTGAATTATTTGATTAATGTGATTAATCTAGAATATGGGTCTTGAATATTACTTAGTATATGGGCTGGACACCAAAAACTTCCCCACGTGCACTTCGATGGAAGTGTGGGATAACCTTGGATTACAATGCCACGTACTAGTAATTGATGAATTTCTAGATCTTGAACAAAGTGTTTGTTATAGGGATTATGTTCATATTAAATGAGATTTTACATGAGTCATTAAACCCTAATTGATTAGAAATTATGATGTAAACGTCAAATGCGATTTGTGATGCATCATTCCATGTTCATAATTATGCTCATATAATTTTCATGAATCAACCTTGCCATGTTAATTGATAAACATGAAAATTGAACCTTCATTGAAATTTGAGTTTGTCTATGCCACCCATGTTTAAACACTTGTGAGTACACGGATAGTTTCATGTAGGCTACGCCACGCGAGGTACATTGATTCTATCTTTGTATGATCAAGATGAGCAAACGGTGATTGCTATACATTTAAAATGGTTGAACTCAATTAGGCTATCAAAACAGCTTTTGGGCCTAAGGCATAAGATGGGATTGAAACATGTGACATATGATGTCTATAATCTCATAAAGGATCTAAGAGTCATATATTGATATGATTGATAAATGTTATTTACCTTTTTAGTTTAATTTTGAGCAATGTGCCATAGCCGACTTGAAATTAAATTAAAGTTGGGTCTTAGCCTACTAAATTATATTATGCATGTTTGTATAAGAAGGTTATATAATTTAGTGGGAGTATTTGAGAAATACGTTAATTAATCTCTTAAATTGAAATTAGTACTTATATGTGTTCATATTTGTTGCATATCTTTGTAGATCAATGGTGTTAACACTAATCAAAATCACATCGCGATCGGTCCTTGAGAAGGACAAGTTAGAAGAGAATGGCAACAACTACGTGGATTGGATCCGCAGTTTGGGAATTGTTCTCAAACAGAAAGGAAGTTGTACATTCTCGATGGACCCGTTCCACCCGAGCCTGCTGCTAATGCAACTAAAGCGAAAAGGATCAACATAAGAAACATGTGGATGATTCTATTGATGTTGGTTGCTTGATGCTTGCTTCCATGTGTAAGGCCCTTCGAAGGACCTTGTACACATGGAAGCTTATGATTTGGGAAATCATTTGAAGGAAATGTTCCGATTGCAAGCACGTCGGGAAAGGTTTGACACTATGAAGGCTCTTCATTCATGCAAGATGATTGAAGGACAACCTGTTGGGCCTCATGTGTTGAAAATGAAGGGTCACCTCGAACATCTTGAGAGGCTTGGATATCCTATCCGTTGAGCGGCTACGGATATGATATTGCATTCACTCCCGAAAGTTATAATCGTTCGTTATGAATTATAACATGAATGGGATGAATAAATCTCTGTCGAATTACATGGGATGCTTAAGAATGCAGAGAACAATATTGCCAAGAAAACCAATCAAGTGTTGATGGTGAATAAAGGAAAGGGGTTCAAGAAACCCAAGGTTAAAGCAAGAGTTGCTAAACCGGAGGCAAAGGTTGCCGTTGTTGAGAAGCCTCAACCCAAATCCCAAAAGGATGCGGTTTGCTACCATTGCAAGGAAACCGGGCATTGGAGGCGAATCGCAAAGCTTATCCGGAAGGATCGAAGAAGAAGGGCAATGAGATTGCCATGACTTCGGTATCTATGTGATAGATATTTTACTTTCTACTTCTAGTTCTTGGGTATTAGATACCGGATGTGGATCTCACATTTGCCTAAATGTGCGGACTAAAGAATAGAAGGTTGCTCAAGGAAGGTGAAGTAGACTGCGGGTTGGAAATGGAGCAAGAGTTTGCATTGGCCGTAGGGACTTACGAAGTCACTTTACCTAGCGGTTTAATATTAGTTTTGAATAACGCTATTATGTTCGGATTTGAGCGAAACATTATTTCAATTTCTTGTTTAGACAATGAGGGTTACGTTTTCTTATTGCGAATAAGAAATTTTCCATTTATATGAATGATGTGCTTTCTTGTATTGCTCATTCTTTTAATGGCCTTTATGTCTTGGATGTTGAAAATAATGTTGAGAATGTCTATCATGTTAGTAAGAAATCTAAACCAAACAATGTGAACAATACATTTAAATGGCATTGCCGTCTTGGTCACATAAATGAGAAACGCGTCTCTAAACTCCATAAAGATGGATATTTAGACTCATATGATTATGAATCATATGATGTTTGCGAATCTTGTTTATTGGGCAAGATGACTAAAGCACCTTTACTAAGAGTAGTGAAAGGGCTAGTGATTTGTTGGCTCTCATACATACCGATGTATGTGGACCAATGAATAGCATTGCTAGGGGAGGATTTCGGTACTTCATAACATTCACGATGACTTATCCAGATATGGCTATGTCTATCTAATGAAGTACAAAAGTGAAGCATTTGAGATATTTAGAATATTTCAAAATGAAGTACAAAATCAACTTGGCAAAACTATTAAAACACTTCGATCCGATCGAGGTGGTGAATATTTAAGCCAAGAATTTGACGATCATCTTAAAAGTTGTGGAATTGTTTCGAACTTACTCCACCCGAACACCACAATGGAATGGTGTGTCCGAGAGGAGAAATCGAACTCTATTAGATATGGTTCGATCGATGATGAGTCAAGTTAACCTTCCTATTTCTTTTGGGGACATGCACGGAAACACTGCTTTCACACTTAATAAGGTCCCTACTAAATCGGCTCCTAAGACCCCACATGAGATGTGGCATGGAAGAAAACCTAGTTTATCTTTCATGAAGATTTGGGGATGTGAAGCTTATGTAAAGAAATTGGTTTCGAAAATAAGCTTGCACCGGATCCGATAAATGCATTTTCGTTGGTTATCCTAAGGAAACGAAGGGATATCAATTTTACAACCGATCCGAGAACAAAGTGTTTGTTGCTCGACATGGTGTCTTTCTAGAGAAAGAGTTTCTCTCTAAAGAAACTAGTGGGAGTAAAATTGATCTTGAAGAAATTCAAGAACCCGAAAATGACATAGAGCCAATAGTAGAGACGGAACCAAATTCACAAGCTGTTGTGGAACCGGTTCAAGATACACAAGTTCTTCGCAGATCGGATAGGATACGATCCGAACCCGAGAGATATGGATTTCTCATGACGGAAAGTAACGAAGTAGAAATCATTGAGAATGATGAACCTACTTCCTATCAAGAGGCGATGTCCAATCGATTCGGACAAGTGGCTAGGAGCCATGAAATCCGAGATCAAATCCATGTACGATAATCAAGTTTGGAACTTGATTGATCCACCCGAAGGTGTAAAACCATAGGGTGCAAATGGGTTTTCAAAAAGAAAACCGACGTGGATGGGAAGGTACATACTTATAAGGCTAGGCTTGTTGCTAAGGGGTATAGGCGCACTCATGGCGTTGACTATGATGAAACCTTTTCGCCCGTAGCAATGCTTAAGTCTATTAGAATCTTAATTGCCATAGCCGCATATTACGACTATGAGATATGGCAAATGGACGTCAAAACAGCGTTTCTTAACGGAAACCTACTTGAGGATGTATACATGATACGGCTGAAGGGTTTGTCGATCCAAAGAATTCTAATAAAGTATGTAAGTTGCAGAGATCCATTTATGGATTGAAGCAAGCTTCCAGAGTTGGAATCTACGTTTTGATGAATCGTCAAAGAGTTTGGCTTCATCAAAAACGAAGATGAGCCTTGTGTATACAAGAAAATAAGTGGAAGCATAGTACTTTTCTCGGTGTTGTATGTCGATGACATCTTGCTCATTGGAAACAATGTTCCCGCACTTGAGACCTTAAGTCTTGGTTAGGAAAATGTTTTTCAATGAAAGATATGGGTGAAGCGGCTTATATCCTTGGTATCAAGATCTATAGAGATAGATCAAGAAGGATGATTGGTTTGAGTCAAAGTACATATATTGACAAGGTCCTTAGAAGATTCCGTATGGAAAATTCTAAAAGAGGGAACTTGCCAATGGGACATGGCATTACTCTTAGCAAGACTCATTGTCCTAAGACAAATGATGAGCGAAAGAGGATGAGTGATATTCCATATGCTTCGGCAATTGGGTCTATCATGTATGCCATGTTATGTACTAGACCCGATGTCTCGTATGCTCTAAGCGCAACGAGTAGATACCACCGATCCTGGTGAGAATCATTGGATAGCGTCAAGAATATCCTTAAGTACTTGAGAAGAACTAAGGATGTATTCTTGGTATTTGGAGGAATGGAAGATGATCGGTTGTAAAGGGTTACACAGATGCAAGCTTCCAAACCGACAAAGATGACTATAGATCGCAGCGGGTTTGTGTTTATGCTAAATGGAGGTGCTGTTTGTTGGAAGAGTTCCAAGCAAAGCATTGCTGATTCTACAACCGAAGCCGAATACATAAAGATCGGATGCGGCTAAGGAGGCGGTTTGGATCAAGAAGTTCGTTAGTGACTTAGAAGTCGTCCGAGTATCACTAACCCGATAGAGCTTTATTGTGACAATAATGGTGCTATTGCCCAAGCAAAAGAACCAAGGTCACATCAACGATCCAAACACATTTTGAGACGTTTTCACCTCATTCGAGAAATCGTGAAAGGGAGGACGTCAAGATATGCAAGGTACCAACGGATGACAACATTTCGGACCCTCTCACCAAGCCTTTGCCACAAGCTAAACATGATGGTCATGTTAGGTCCATGGGTATAAGATGTATGAATGATTGGGCCTAGTGCAAGTGGGAGACTGTAGGTGTTAGTGCCCTAGGCCTATAGAGATATACTTATTTGTAATGTCATTATTCATTTATATAAGAGATTGTTTCTTTGATTATTATATATGTTTGCATGTTTGCTTTAATAATCGTGTCCCTAGTACTTATGAAGCACTAGTATGAAGTCTAATGGATAATCATATGATGATTATATGCATAGAGATGCACATTAGATTCATGAGTACTTGTTAGAGAACAAGGTATGGACTTGACCCATTATGAGATTTATGTCATGGTCATATGTCATAAATAAATCTCATATAGTTATATCATTGATATCCTTTGACTGAGATTATCATCGTCTTCCACTCGATGAATATTATGTTTGATATAGTTTAACGTTGTCTTTAACCGGATAACAATAAGGGCTATTATTGGCATGATATGATTCTTGTTGGGAAGAATGATAAGTCAAGATGGAAATTTGTCCCTCGTAAAGAGAGATGTTTGCTAGGCCACTCGTAAGTAAGATTGATGTAGTGCATGGCCATGCCCGAATGAATTAATGTGATTAATATCATTCGATTAATCAATTTACTTAGTAACGAGAAAGCATTGAACAATATGAGTTGACTTGGACCATGACTCATGTTCAATATAACATCGTGTGACAAAGGGATTGTGATATGTTCTATGTAGGAAATCGAACTTGATATTATATTATTTGGGTAGGCATGATGGCTTGCTAGAGTCCGCTCATGTCTTATGAGGATCGATGTGATCGAACTCATTGCCAACATAATATAGTCCTATGGGGTCACACGCATCGAACGAATTGTCAAAAATGAAGAATATGGAGTTTTTGTTCTCGGGGACGACTCGTCCCCGGAGAACCAACTATTCCCTTGGCCTGGGACGACGAATCGGTGAGAGAGTCTCGGACGACTCGTCCCCGGGGACGAGTCGTCCCGTCGCCTGGACCGACGCGAAATTGACTTAAATTAGGGTTTTCGCAAAGGGAATATTTTTATAACGTATAAATACAAACCCTTGGTTGCCCTAGCCGTCACTCTCATGCCTTTGGGTTTAGAGAAACACAAAAAGAGAGATTTCAATTGAGAATTGAAAACAAAAACTCAATCCAAATCCATATTTCTTCATCGATTGAAAAGAGTTTCAATCAAGGATCTAGCAATCCGCCTAGAATTGTTCTAGGGTTCGTTCAACGCGTGGATACACATAGAGGATCTTCGCTATTCAAGATCTTTCGTTCATGATTAAAGAATCGTTCATCGAAGATTCGCTAGTTCTTCAATCTGGAGTTGGAACGCGTTTATCAACGACAAAAGCACACAAGGTTAGTAATTCTAAATCATTCTTCTTAATTAATCATCTAGAACGGATCCTAGGGCTCCGGGTTTTCGAGTTATTTGCAATCTTCCGCTGCGCATGGACCCTCGAAACCCAACACCATCAATAAAGTTAGATTGGCTGTGTGAGAGATTCCAGGAAGAGGGTACATCTGATGATCCTTTCGCATGTGCTCGTTCAGTCAGAGCATATTTGTTGTACACTCTTCGTTGTACTCTTTTCACTGACAATAGTGGGACACGGGTCAACACGAGCTACTTAAGAGTTTTTGGATGATCTGACCAGCATAGATACCTATGCTTGGGGGGCTGCAACTCTTGCGTATCTGTAGAGACGGCTAGGGCAAGCGTCCCGAGCAGAGACAAAGCAGATGGCTGGATATTCGACGTTATTGAAGGTAACATACTTGTATTTCCAGTTCATTACATTCAAACATTAGAGAAAGTCATCTAACTCTTGTTATTATTTATAGTATATTTGATAGATGTTGTGTTTTATTGCATGTAGGCTTGGATATAGGAGTATTTTCCTTGTTTTGGGCCTGCATATAGATCAAATTACAAGAGTCAGTACCCACTTGTAATGAGGTGGTTACCAAAAGGAAAAGTTAGAGCATCTATGCAAAAATTGATCCAATACCGAGAGCGTCTTGGCATCCTTAGGGCCAATGATGTGAGTGTTATTTAATTTAGTTTTCTTTTTATTTTATAACACATATAAGTTAAATTAATTTTCTTTGGTTATTGTAGGTAATTTGGATTCCGTAAACGGGTTTTTTTTAGGGATTTACATCCATTTCCCTCCATTTCGTTATATCACAGATGCTTAGTAGTGTGCTCTGTTGTGGAACCATACCATCCGGGCCGAGTTCTTAGACAATTCGGTTATGTTCAGACGATTCCATGTACACCGATTGCTGTTGATGTTCCAGTGAGATGGGAAAAAAAGAATTTGTCTATCCTCCTGCCCCTTGTACCGTACTTTAATGTTTGGGATAGTTACGTCCTATCTGCTGATCTTCTTGGTAATATTGACCAACTACCATGGGATTGTGCTCCTGACTATATGCAGTGGTACAATGCCCATTCAAATTCGTTGGTTCAAAACCCCGAGAGACGGCCCCCCCAGTTTACCGTGACATCTCCAGCTCGAGTACCCGACGCATGGGAGATAGTTACGTCTGTACGAAATTTAGTACAACCTCCAATGCAGAGATGGAGGTCAGGTGATCAGGCGATGCCATCGGATAAATTGGCTGATGTCTTGGACAAAACATATATGATAATAGGAGTTCCAGATAATGCGGGACCTTCTACTTTTGGCCTAGACGAGGCGGGTCCATCTCAGGGCGGGACTCGTTGTAGGAGACGAGGAAATTGATTAACTTTTTATGTAATTATTTATGTACAACTCATTATGTAACTTTTTATGGAAATTGATTAAATTGCAGTTTTTTATGTAACTTTTTATGTTGTGTTATGGAACCGAGAATGAATGTTAAGTATGATTGGTTCAAACGTATGTCCATAACATTATATTAATTTTATGTTCAGACATATGAAATACCTTATGTTTTGTGATTGATGTAATTATATTTAAGAAAAAAAAAATCAACTTGAACACACTGTTCGGTAGCCATCAACCGAACTGTTCATAAGGTGTTCGGTTAGGGTGTCAAACAATTCTTAAGGTGTTCGGTAGCCTAACCGAACACCTTATGAACAGTTCGGTTGATGGCTACCGAACAGTGTGTTCAAGTTAAATTTTTTTTTTCTTAAATACAATTACATCAATCACAAAACAAAGTCTTTCCAAACAAAACTAAAAAAAACCGCAATATTGACATCAAAAAGAACTATTTTACAAAACCAATATTTCTTACAAAACAAAGTCTAGTTTACATTGATAGATTATTTACTATCTTTGGTGTGACTGTTTCCATCAATACTACCAACGTATATATCTAGTTGAACTCTATAATATCCTTCCACCCAGATGCACATTCTTCACAAAACGATTCCCAGTATGTTGTCACCGGAGGCAATGGGGCACCTTCGCACAAGAACACCTTCAATTGAAATACATATATGTCATGACTTACAATATAAAGTGTTGTTATAACATAAATTACACAGCAGATGAATAGATGTGTGTGTGCCTGAATATAATGGTCTCTGTTCATACAACCGGTACATATCAATTTTAGATTAGATGGGGGTTCGGTTCTCAAAGGTAGGTACATGATTGATATTCTCTTATCTACTTTTATCTAAACTAACATAGGCAACATTATAGAATGATGCAACCAAGTAATCCATATATGGGTTACAAAACCAATATTTCTTAGGTGCAGTCACCTCATACTAGTCGAGACTTTTCAAGACCTTATCAATCATACCATGCTCGTTAAAAATCTGTGTGTACAACTCTATGTGGGTCGACAACTCAAGGTGGAGGTCTCCTCGAACCCTACCCCAATCCTCTTTTTTATATCCAACTAATTCAGCTATGGCGCGAAAACCGCAATGCCCATCACCAAGAACATTCTTCTTCAATAAAGTTTTTAAATTTTGGTGGTAGCAGATGAATATAACCACTCGAAGTTGCAGCTCGGGTGGTTCGGCGGACAACTTATTGAAAAAAGAAAAATTGACGTCAATATACTTTATGAAAACTAATATTAAGTATGACTAATTAATTAAATATTAAAAATTAAAAATATTTACCAGAATCTTTGTCTTGTTGGTCATGAATGTAGAACGTTTAGATGATGGACCAACCTCATAGGTTACGGGTGGTGCTTCAACCGGCGAACAACTATCTTGATCAATGAACTCCACATAATCAAACGTGTTAGGATCCCATTTTGTTGATTTGGACAACCTAGCGTTTGCAAGCTTGGGACGACCATGACCACGAGTTTGGACCTGAGGTCTGGGTATCACGAGTGGTGTTGTTACTGGATTCGAGGCTTCCATCAATTGTTTCAACATTAACAGTCTATCCTCCGTAGGGGCGTCTCTAAAGTTTTTTACAAACTCATCAACACAATGAGTCATTTTAACTTCTAGTTTCTCCCTCACACCAACAACCTCATCTCCCTTAGGTGGTATCATATCTAATTTTCTCCAAAATGAATCAACCTTTTCAAGGGGAATTGGTCTGTTCGATCTCACATACTCATAAATCACATGACGACATAGCAATCCGCTAGTTTTTCTCAATGTACACCCACACAACAGAGGGTCTACAGAATCTTCACCGATTCCACTCATTTCTTTATAAATCTTGTTCAATGCATGTATTGACACCATACCTCGCAGAGACATAAATACAATTGATTTGTATTTATGTTGAACTACATTCTTGCTCTTCTCAAACGATTGCTTTATTGCATTGTGTGATGTCTTAATGAGCGTGTAAATCTGTTGCCAACATGTATTGAAGTTACCCTGGCTGGATCTGAGCTGTCTTTTCAACGATGTATGATGGCTCTCCACCCTGAAATCAATATATAAGAAATACATTGGTTCAAAGTACATCTTTATCTAAGACATATAGAAATCAATATACATTGAAGTGAAATACCTGTTTGTTGTGGTATTGTCAAAATGGACAACAGTATTTGTCCAACAAGCAACAAATCTCTCCTTGTACGGCACCACCCATTGCTCAATGACATACTACAAAGTAGATGGATATTCTTTGAAATTTGATTGCAGGCTACTAAGTAACTGATTAAACTCTAACTCAGTATCTACGACCACCAAAACATTCCAAGCTTCAATAAATGAATCCTACATCTCCTTTTGTCAGAAAATTTTCTTGCTATTCGCCAAAACATTCTTATTAATATGCCACCGATAAAGGAAATGTCTCGAAGAGGGAAAAGTTTGCTCAAGTGCATTCATCAAAGCCTTTTCTCTATCAACAACAATTACACTGGGTAGCTCGGATTGATGCATCAAGGATTTTGTTAGGTCCAAGGTTGCTCAAGATAGGCTAGAAGGGGGGGGGGGTTGAATAGCCTATCTTCAATTTTTGAAATTGATTCAAAAATGTTACTTCACTAGGGTTAGAAAAGATTTGCAGGCGGAAGACTTGTGAAGTATAGGACAAGTTGAGAATGGCTGATTTTTACAGGTCAAGATCAGCAGTTCTCAACAGTTTGGAAATCTGGAAATTTAAGCAACACTAATAATCACAATCACACACAAGTAGACAGAGTATTTAATATGGTTCACACTTATGAATAAGTGCTACATCCACAACCAAAGTGGTCAACTTTGGATTTGAAAATCGTGTACTATGTTTTTCCACTAGATATTTTACAAAATAAATCTCTAATGGATTGTGTACAAAAATTTTGTTGACCAAGTGTTTGTGTGGGAGAATTAATATCTATAAGATATAATTCTCGTGAGCTATGAAAGCTAGGTGTTGCTATCAGTGAAGAGCTTTTAATGGACTGATCGTCTAAGAGTGAAGCTCTTCAATGACTGAGTACAGATAGGACGTTTTAGCTTTTAAGAACTTGAAGACAATGGAGATTCAGTAGTTGGAGTGGTTGAGTCATTTTTTAATGCAGCAATGAAGTCTCCTTATATATGCAGGAGGAAGCTTGGAGCCGTTGGTGTTTTTCAAACTTGAATTTAAGAGCAATTAATGCTCTAATCTGGTTGTTGACTACTGATAGGCTGTCCTGCAACTTGCAGTCTGTCTCTTGACACTTTGCTAAAAATAGGCGGTCTGTGCTTGCAGGAGGAATGTCCTTTTCTGAGTATCTGCCGAGAATGGAAACTTTCATTAAATGAGAGTTGCAGGTTAACGTTGCTTTGCAATTAATGAGGTCTTCAAGTTAGGACATGTCTTAGGCTAATGACTATCAGACGTTCTTGAGGTCTTCAACATTGCTGATGAAGCTTGGCTGATATGAGCTTGTCCGATATTCTAAAAGGAAGACTGCTGAAGCATTATTTGCCCATTGTGCAGAGGACGTCCGATGTCCTATAGGCTAATCATCTTCAAGACTTATATAAAAAGCAACCCTAAGCTATTCAAGCTATGCCTAAGTACAAGTTGCCACTCTAACAGACACGCAGGCCCATTAGTCACCTTGTCTTAGACTTAGGTTATGGATTCAAGCAAATCTAGACTAAATACAACAATCTCCTCCTATTTGCTTGAGTCCATGACCCTACGAATACAATATCAGCTGACCATGTTCAAATCTAGTAATAACATGCTTTGTAAGACAGATATATTAAATTAGCATGCCCTAGATGAACTTACAAAGAGGTCATTGTATTCAAACATTACAAAGTGTTTACAAATAGGAAATTAAGCATAGGACACTTGTAATAAAACTTAATTTAAAGACATGCAGATAGTTAGATTAGGCAATAGAGAACATGTCTTTAAACCAGTGCTTTAAAATTCATGCATTCACATAATAAGCAGTTCATAATAAAGCATGTAAATTTTAAAACCAAGCATAGTTAGTTAAACAAGTTGTTTAAGTTCAAAGTTAAAGAAATATAGAGTTCATCGGCCGGTACGAGAGGATGACCTAGATGGTGCATGACCTTTGCCTTTGTCAGATGAGGATTGCCCATAGCTTCTTGATGCATGTCCATAACTTCTCGATGCCCATCTAGAGTCGACAGCAGCCTTTAGTTTTGCAATTTCTTCTTTGGCTTCTGCTAATTCTTCTTTTGTGTCGGCCAATTCATAGGAGAGATCGCTGTTCTTCTGTTTGGCTTCTGCTAACTCTTCTTTCGTGTCGGCCAATTTAGAGGAGAGATCATTGTTCTTCTGTTTGAGCAGAGCATTATGCTCAATGAGCCTAGTACGCTGATCATTGTTGAGTCTAGCTATCTCCTCCTTCATGGACGCAAGCGAGGAGTGAATGAAGGATAAGTGGTTGGCAGTATGTTGGTGTTCCTGGCGATAGAAAGCTAAGTGCTTTGAGGTGAGGTTGCGCGTCGCTCTCACTGAGGAGTGGACAGAGCGATTGGCACGTTTTTGGGATTGAAGCACAAGCTTGTATCCAAGATCAACCATGTCTATGGTCTTCAGAATCGAGGTGGACAGATTGTCCCAATTTTCTTTGAAGAGAGCAGCATTGGCGGAGGAGGTGGCGAGAGACGACGGTTAGCCCGACGGGCAGAGATGGACGGCGGCATTGAATGCGCCTCGGCACGCTTGGAAATGTTCAGACTTCACGCATCACCGACATGGGTGATATGAGACTGATCGGCAGAAAGTTGGTGTAGGGCCTTGGTGAGGTCGACAGAGATGACTTCAAAGTCTTTCAAAAAATCATGAACTGCCGCAGCAGGGTATGTATCAGAAGATTCAGGGTGACTAGCCGGAGGAGAAGATGGTCCAGCGGAGGAAGAGGGATGAGTGGGGATGGGAGGAGGATTGCTGGTGGCTTGGTCAGTGAGGGAGGCAGGATGACTGGTAGAAGACTGGGATTGGCTGGAGGATGTGGAAGAGAGGCTAGCGGAGGAAATGGAAATATGGCTGGCAGAGGGTTGGGATTGGCTGGGATAGGTCAGACGAAGGGAAGGATAGGTGGGAAGGACGAGAGGGGTAGGGGATCGAGTTCGCAAACGGCCAATAAAAAAGGGAGAAGTGATATAGATAGGGTGAAGAGAACGGAAGAGAATTGGAAGAAGGGGATTAAAGCCTAAAAATGTGGTGACTACATCAAAGAAATTGTAGATCACAGGCTGAAGAAGGACAGAAGGGTGGCAGATGAGGGTGAAGACTGGGGGTTTAGGCAGAGAGAGGAAGGGAGAGATGTTTGATCTGGTTGGAAGGGGAAGGCCAAGGTCCTTGTGAATGGCAACCCATTGGCGAAAGATCATGAGATCTTGAACCGCTGAGTTGTGGGAGAAGAATTGCTGGGACCAGGCAGGAGGAAGAGGTTCATAATAAGCACCCCATTGGAGGATGATGTGACCTGCAGACATAGGCTGACAGGGAATCCTTTTAGGGTAGTCTAAAGTAGAGAGGAAAGGATCGGTATCAGCAGGATTGGGTGTAGGTCTGCTGTCTCTAAATAACAGCAGATCCTGAATTTCAGGATGAAATTGACTATAGGGATTTGGTTTGATGCGTTTTGGGAGGAGGCTGGTCAGAAGAGGGAGAGAGAGAACGTTTTGAAGATGGCTGATGAGTGGGGAAGGATGGTGAGGTGGAAGGCTTATGGATGGGTGTAGTTTGAAGAGATGTAGAGTGAGGAAGGGAAGAAGTAGGTGAAGTGGAGGTATTTGTGGGCAGAGTTGGTGAAGAAGTAGGTGAGGATGGAGGCGAAGAGGGATCAGTGGCTTCAGCAAAATGCACGTTCTTCTTGGCACTCTTTTTAAAACGTCGGCTTTGTTGATGAAGTGGATGAGTAGAAGAGGCAGAATTTGGAGAGGGTGAAGTTGTCGTTGAAACTGCAGGTGGAGGATCAGCTTGGTTTAAAGCTGTTGGTGTGGGGGGAGCTGCAGGTGTAACTTTGGGTAGACCAAAGGATTCATCGGTAGATTGAAGATTCTGTCGAGACTTGGGGTTGGACAGGTTGGCGGGTTGGAATGTGGAGGTATCCTTTTCAACCTCGAATTTTGTTCGAGACTTGCGATTTTGCTTGAGTCTTGGAGTGAGAGAAGAAGAATGTTTGGACTTTTTGGAAGGGGACTCAGCGGGCTCATAGGGATCATGATCGAGTTTGCTGAGGTCAAAGTTCTCAGGAAGTTCAGCCCCTATAGGTTTAGGCTCCTCCTCAGCAGATAGCTTGGTTTCAGAACATGTGACCTTCCGTTAACCCTTGCTGGCTTGGGTAGAGGTGCCACTAGTAGAAGAAGCAGCAGCAGCAGCAGCAATGGTTGACCTTTTGGCCATATCATCCTGGTAACGGGTGATGTTGTTGACCGTGAATACGTAGGTGTTAGACACCTTGATGAGGTCGTCATTGATAACCTTTTCATCAATCTCCTCATATCTGCGAAGAATGACATTGATGACCCATACGAAAGGTCGTCGCATAGAGGGTTGAGCTTAAACGTCAGCAACACTCTGGGATAGCATAGAGAAGATGATTTTGGCCCAGTTAAGTTGCTTTCGAAGAATTACAGCCTTGGTCCATAGTAGCTGCTGAGAGGTAAAAATGTCCCTTGCGCCATTCTTGAAGAGAATGCTCTTATCGAGCAGATGACTGATGTGATAGGCATTTTCAGGAAAGAGGTTCCTTGACATCTCAGAGAATCTTTCAGGTTGAGCAGATCCTCTCATCATCTCCCAAGCAAGCGCCGATTCAGCATCGGTCAAGTCCAGTTTGCCTTCAATAGGCAGTTCAAGGATTGCCCCAATATCCTTATAGGTCAACTTGATGTAGTGGCCTCTGATGTAGCCCTTGATATAGCTTAGGTTGACCGGCTCATGGGCATTAGCTGGAGGAGGAGGCAGGATCATTCGAGTGTAAAATTCCTCAGCTAATGCATTGCTGTAGTGGGTGTCATTAAGTTGGAACAGAGGAAGAAGCCCACATTCTGTCAGATCCTTAAGCAGGGCATCGCCAGCAGTTGTACTTATGATAGAGTCGCGATCGATTGTCATCCCAGGGTGATAACTTGACCTGGGGAGGATTCTTAGTGGAAGATTTGCAGCCTGTTTAGCCCTAGATAGCTTAGCAGAGACAGAGGATGAAGTGGTGTCGGTAGCCTTGGAAGATTTAGTCCTTGCCTATACAGTTGGTAGATGTGAGAACAGCACATAGAGATAGGCAAGTATGCATAAAACAGCCGATACACATGTAATCAGCCGATATTAACACAAACAGGTACTGTTCAGATCTAAACCCAAAATATAAGTGTATTATGACAAACGACAAGAACAGTTCATGAACTGGGTTTCAAAATATCTACTGATTTTGTCACTTTTAAGTAAACAGAATTACATAAACTGAAGACATAATATCACAGAAACCTTAAAATCACAATTTTATACTACATAGACAAGATTCAACCACCAATTTCAAGATTTCGCAGTTCATCAATGTCGTATAGTTCGAAATTTCACAAATTAGGTTAACACAAACCATAAAACTTGATTTAAATGAATTAAACTGTGTAGAAATCATTACCATTGATGATTTCAGCTTGAGGACGAGGGAAATTTAAGGATTTGAGAGGATTTGGGAAGATTGCAGATTGGCAGTCGAGAAGTTTTCGAAAACTAGCAAATGGCGGTTTTTGAAAAATGTGAAGAAACACTGTATCATTCGCCTTTTTGTACTTCTGACAGGTTAATAAATGGTATTTGATAATTTTTGAGGTCCGCATTTATGACCTGATGAGTGACTGTTCACATAACGCACTTAGTTCTGCCTATGTTTTATAAAGACTGTCGATATGTAAATGTAAGGCCTTACTCAGAGTTGTCCATACTCTCGGTAGAGTTGCAATTTGCAGATCACATAAGCAATTTATAAAATGACTTAAAGAATTTGCTAGAAAGGTTAAGGATTGAGGTCAAGCATACCAAGCTCTCCTCTTAAATAAGCAAACCTGGTTGAATCAAGTGGTTTTGTGAAAATGTCTGCTACCTGATTCTCTGTAGGCACATATTCCATGCTAATGTTACCTTTTTCAACATGGTCTTTTAGAAAGTGATATCTCACATCAATGTGCTTTGTCTTGGAGTGCATGACAGGATTTTGAGATACTGAGATTGCTCATGTGTTGTCACAAATTATAGGGCAATTAGTAGTCTTGATCTCATAATCAACAAGTTGCTGTTTGATCCATAGTAACTGTGAGCAACAGCTACCAGCAGCTATGTATTCTGCTTTAGTTGTTGAAGTTGAAACAGAGGTTTGTTTCTTACTGGCCCATGAGACAAGTCTATTTCCTAAGAATTGACATGTCCCACTTGTGCTTTTCCTGTCAACCTTACATGCAGCAAAGTCAGCATCAGAATAGCCTATAAGATTAAACGATGAATCTCTAGGATACCAGATTCCCAAATTTGGAGTATCTATCAAATATCTGATGATTCCTTTGACTGCTTGTAGGTGAGACTCCTTTGGATCAGCTTGAAATCTAGCACAAACATAAACAGCAAACATGATATCAGGCCTACTAGCAGTTAAATATAAAAGTGAACCAATCATGCCTCTATAGAGAGTCATGTCCACTTTCTTGCCCTTTTCATCTCTGTCAAGATGGCAGTTAGTGGCCATAGGTGTGCTGAAGCTGTTTGCATTCTCAAGACCAAACTTCTTGATAACATCTTTTGCATATTTGCCTTGACTGATGAAGATACCAGTTGAGCTTTGTTGAATTTGAAGACCAAGAAAAAAGTTGAGCTCTCCCATCATGCTCATTTCGAATTTACTCTGCATAAGCTTTTCAAATCTTTTGCAAAGATTTTCATTAGTAGAACCAAAGATAATATCATCAACATAAATTTGAACAAGTAAGGAATGACCTTTATGTTTCATAATGAATAGAGTAGTGTCAATTTGACCTCTTACAAAGCCTTGAGATGTCAAGAACTTTGAAAGGGTCTCATACCAGGCTCTTGGAGCTTGTTTGAGTCCATAAAGGGCTTTCCTCAGCTTGTAGACATCTTCTCTTCTTGAACAATTTATGAAACCAGGAGGTTGCTCTACATAGACTTCTTCTTGAAGTTCTCCATTCGAAATGCACTCTTCACATCCATTTGATATACTTTGAAGTCCTTGTAAGAGGCATAGGCCAAGAATAATCGATAGCCTCTAATCTTGCAACAGAGCAAATGTCTCATCATAGTCAATACCCTCCTCCTGTCTATATCCTTGGGCTACCGTCTTGCCTTATTTCTGGTAATGTTGCCATTTTCATCCATCTTGTTTCTGAAAACCCACTTTGTACCAATAACAGCTTGTCCTTTTGGTCTTGGAACAAGTGTCCAGACTTGGCATCTGTCAAATTGGTTTAGCTCTTCTTGCATAGCTTCCACCCAGCTTGGATCTTCCAATGCTTCATCAATCTTCTTGGGTTCAATATTAGATATAAATGCAGTAGAATACATGCATTCATTCCTTGAGCTTGTCTTGTCTGAACACCAGCATTAAGATCTCCAATGATTTGAGTGATAGGATGATCTTTTACTTTTCTAACTTCTGCGAGTTGAACTTGTCCTATTGTTGCATCAGCAGAGTTTGGTTCTTGAGGAGAGGAGGTGTCTGAAGCTTGGTTTTCTGAAGGATAAGTTAATTCCAAGGTAGGTTGTATGGCTTCTGGTGTGGAAGGCAAAGTGGATTCAGGGTTTTCAGAGTTCTCATTTGGAGGCTCATTTGAGGATTCTATCAAGTTGACTCTTGGATGATCTTGTGAAGAAGGAGGATCAGCAGATCTGGGACTTGGCTGTTCTGTACCTGTCTCATACTCATCAGAATCATTAGTAACCTTAGGAGCCAAATGTGGCCCAATAAAATCAAATTCATCAAAAGAAACATGTACAGATTCAACAACTCTAAGTGAAGTTTTATTGTAAACTCTATAAGCTTTTGAAAATTTAGCATATCCCAGAAAAATTCCTTCATCACTTTTGGATTCAAATTTACCTCTATGTTCTCTACCATTGTAAAGAACATAGCATTTACAACCAAATATTTTAAAGAATCCAATGTTGGGAGCTCTGCCTCTCCATATTTCATATGGAGTTTTGTTATGAAATTTGTTTATGATAGACTGTTTTGTGTGAAGCAGTGTTCACGTACGCCCGAAATACATAGGCGGTTTGGCTTCAGCAATCATTGTCTTTCTGCTTCAATGAGAGTTCGTTCTTCCTTTCAGAACTCCATTTTGTTGAGGTGTGCCAAGCTGCAGAGAAGTTGTGACCAATTCCATGGTCATCACAATATTTGGCAACACCATTGTTCTTGAACTCGTTCCATTGTACGATCGACATCGAGATATCATCCACTTTGAGTCGTAGTCTTCGAAGAGTTCGGTAATGATGTCATATGCTTCATCTTTGGAGGACATCATCTCTACCCAAGTAAATCTTGAGTAATCATCAACTACCACAAGTGTATACTTGCGCCACCAAGACTTGTAGTAGTTACAGGTCCAAACAAATCCATATGCAGCAGTTGCAGAGGTCTTGATGTTGACAGGCAAGGCTTGCTTTTGAATGAAGATTTGTGTAGTTTGCCTAGTTGACATGCTTTGCGAGCGTGTGATTCGGTGATATTTTAGGCAAGCCAACAACTAGATTATCCTTTGATAGCTTCTCCAAGTATTTGAAATTGAGATGGCTAAGCCTTTTATGCCATAACCAGCTGTTGTCAGTTGATGATCTTGCAACCAAGCATAGATTTGACTTTCTTCCAACAGCATTAAGGTCAACAGCATAGACATTCCCTTTTCTGAATCCTGTCAGGATAGTAGAACATGTCTCATTGTCCTTTATGAGACATTGACTTGAGGAGAACTGACAGGTTAATCCTTTATCACAAAATTGTGATATGCTCGGCGGTGTGCTTTAAACCTTCAACCGAGACACTTTGTTGATGGAGAGATTGCCTCGATTATACTTCCATATCCAATGGTCTTCCCTTTTGAGTTGTCTCCAAAAATGGTGAGGACCCTTTGCTTCAACAATATTTGAGAGAAGATTTGAATCACCAGTCATGTGCTTAGAGCATCCACTGTCTAGATACCATAGATCTTTCTCTTCTTCGTTGACAGCCATGAAGCATTCCTGAAATATAGACATTTAAGAATATGGTCCCCTTTTATTTTTGGGTCCTCAAGGTTAGCAACCTTTTGGGATCCACACCTGTTTAACCTTTGGAGGAGTAAATCCTCTAGATTTAGGTGTGAATCTCAGAAGACATTCATGAATCTCATGACCATGGCCTTTACAGAAAGTGCATTTGTGAAAACCTTCAACATGAGTAATGATTTCTTTTTGAGGCTTCTTATTATCAGCGATCTTTGGAGTGACCTTTGTGCGATGGTGACCTATAGGACTTGGCGATAATGCCTTTTCTTATTGATGTAAGGTTTACCATAGGTAGACCTCTTATCAAAAGATTTTGCATTTACAGGCACATATCCTTTAAGCTTTTTATCGGCAGAATTCACTCTGTTTACTCTTTTAAAGTCAGTGTTGGGATCAGCAGTCTTGCCTTTGACAAATTTAATAGATTTGAGTTGAGAATTCCTAGACTTGCTATTAGTCATCCCTGTTTTCTTAGGGTGATTAATGACAGTTTAGATTGCTCGAGACTCCTATTAGCGAGTCGGTGTTGGCAGATTGCTTGCCCTTGGACTTGTCTTTTGTGTTCTTGGGATAAACAAAAGGAACTTTGTTAAAGCCAAGTCCTTGCCTTTTGGGGGACTGCTGGACATAAGAAGCTTCTACAACCAATTCTTCAGCAATCACTTCAGATGTCTCATCCTTTTGAGAACTAGAAGAGCTTCCTACATTGAACTTACTTTGGAAACCAATACCAGTTTTGTCGTCAAGATATTTTTGGTTTGAAAGAATGGTATCAAAGTTTCCTTTAGAATTATTCCAAGTATTGACAACCTTTTGAAGGTCATCTTTCTCAGAATTTATCTTCTTGACATGTTCAAGTAGAAAGTCTACTTTTTCAGTCAAAGCTTTGTTCTCTTTTTGCAATTTGATACTTTCAGCTTGCTGTCTATCAAGATCTTTGATCTTAGACATCAAGATTGATTTCTCAGAGACAGCTAGTTCATGCTTCTTGGCGAGTTTCACATAGGCAGTTTTGAATTTTAAAAATTCTTCCAGCATATCCTTGTTTGCTTTAATGAGCTCTCCCTTTGATGGATCATTGAGCTCATCATCATCATCACTGTCATCTTGTTGAAAAGGTAGTGATCTCACTGAATCATGTAGTGACTCCTTGGCCATAAGGCATATGTTTGCTTCTTCAGCAAAGTCACAGGAGTCCTCTTCATCAGTGTCAGTGTCACACCATGTAGGCAGATTGCTTTCATCAATGTCTTCAGCCACCATCCCTTTTTGTTTTTGAAATTTAGATTCGGGACGTTTCTTATAAAGTTCATATTTTGGCTTCGGACATTGTGATGCAAAATGGCCTGGTTTCCTACAATTGAAACAGACAAGCTCATTGTCCTTTTGATAGTCTCCTAATTTATAAGGAGTAAAGCTTTTAGGTTGGTGTTTTATAAACTAGATCTTGTGAGAAGGCATGCGTGTGAGGATGACTTATTGAACCTTTTGAAACGTTGATATTTCTTTACAAACATAGCAAATGCTTCGTCAGAAAGAATATCATCACCATCATTGGAAAGTGTAGATGGGGTTTCATCAGGTGTTGAGCATGAAGGTTCAGTGGACATGGCTGGTAATGACAAGTTTTTGAAATTCTTTTCCATCTCTTAAGATTGTTGAATTTCAAGCTCATAAACTGATAGACTAGCATAAAGGTTTCTAAGAGTCAATTTGTTTAAATCTTTTGACTCTTTCATGGCAGTAATTTTAACATGCCATAAGCTGCCTAGTGCATTTAGAAATCTCATGTTTATTTCTTTCTTTTCATACTTCTTTCCTAAGGAGTAGCAAGAGTTGACTACCTCATAGAATCTATCATAGGCGCTTCGCAGAGATTCTTTGGGATCCTTTTTGAAGGAGTCAAACTTCTGGATGCAGGTGTATAACTTGTTGTTCTTTGTCTCACCATCACCTTCCAGATATTCAAGGATGGCTTCCCACATCTCTTTTGCGTGTCCGATTGATAATTTCTTTGATACGTGCTTATGTCCACACAGTGGTAATAATGTTGATCGCCCTTCCATCCGGGCGTCATTCTTCTGTCTTCATCATCCCACTCTTCTTCTGGCTTTGGTACTTCAGGTTCAGCAGTTGGATCTACCGTGGCCAGTGTATTAGGCTTCATTGGAGTTCTGGGTCCATCTGTGACACATTTCCACAAACGTTTATCAATTGAGTTCATATGTCTTTTGACTTTATCTTTCCAGATGTCAAAGTGAACTTCATCCAAGACAGGACAATGGTTCACATTTGATGTTTCCAACATTTGGTGAGCAGCCATGATCTTTAATCTCTCAAGAGGTTAATCTCGGAAAAACAAGTTTTCAAAGAGTTAAGCTCTGATACCAATTGTTAGGTCCAAGGTTGCTCAAGATAGGCTAGAAGGGGGGGGGGTTGAATAGCCTATCTTCAATTTTTGAAATTGATTCAAAAATGTTACTTCACTAGGGTTAGAAAAGATTTGCAGGTGGAAGACTTGTGAAGTATAGGACAAGTTGAGAATGGCTGATTTTTACGGTCAAGATCGCGGTTCTCAACGGTTTGAAATCGGAAATTTAAGCAACACTAATAATCACAATCACACACAAGTAGACAGAGTATTTAATATGGTTCACACTTATGAATAAGTGCTACATCCACAACCAAAGTGGTCAACTTTGGATTTGAAAATCGTGTACTATGTTTTTCCACTAGATATTTTACAAAATAAATCTCTAATGGATTGTGTACAAAAATTTTGTTGACCAAGTGTTTGTGTGGGAGAATTAATATCTATAAGATATAATTCTCGTGAGCTATGAAAGCTAGGTGTTGCTATCAATGAAGAGCTTTTAATGGACTGATCGTCTAAGAGTGAAGCTCTTCAATGACGAGTACGAATAGGACGTTTTAGCTTTTAAGAACTTGAAGACAATGGAGATTCGGTAGTTGGAGTGGTTGAGTCATTTTTAATGCAGCAATGAAGTCTCCTTATATATGCGGGAGGAAGCTTGGAGCCGTTGGTGTTTTCAAACTTGAATTTAAGAGCAATTAATGCTCTAATCGGTTGTTGACTCGATAGGCGTCACGCAACTTGCGATGTCTCTTGACACTTTGCTAAAAATAGGCGGTCTGTGCTTGCAGGAGGAATGTCCTTTTCTGAGTATTTGCCGAGAATGGAAACTTTCATTAAATGAGAGTTGCAGGTTAACGTTGCTTTGCAATTAATGAGGTCTTCAAGTTAGGACATGTCTTAGGCTAATGACTATCAGACGTTCTTGAGGTCTTCAACATTGCTGATGAAGCTTGGCTGATATGAGCTTGTCCGATATTCTAAAAGGAAGACTGCTGAAGCATTATTTGCCCATTGTGCAGAGGACGTCCGATGTCCTATAGGCTAATCATCTTCAAGACTTATATAAAAAGCAACCCTAAGCTATTCAAGCTATGCCTAAGTACAAGTTGCCACTCTAACAGACACGCAGGCCCATTAGTCACCTTGTCTTAGACTTAAGTTATGGATTCAAGCAAATCTAGACTAAATACAACAGATTTTAATATTGTGCATGCCTACATATAGTTGTCTTCCTTCTCAAACTCCAAATACACGCCTGCAATAGAGAAAGTCATATGTGTTGACGTGACACCAACGATCTCCAATAAAGGTAACTTGTACCTATTTATCTTGTAAGTACAATCCATAAAGATGACCTTCAGAAAACACTTCAATAAATCAACGCTCATCGGGTGAGTGAAGAAAAGATCCTTCACAGTATTAGTCTTCTCGTAGTGCCGATCATGATATAAATACCCATGCTTCTTCAATTTAAACATAAGCTGCTGCATTTTCGATCGGCCATCACAATCAGTAACTTTATTCTGCGTACGAGCATTGTAGATCGTCTTTATTGTGGACTTATTCTGTTCAAATTTTTGTTTTAAACCAAACAAAATGTCTTTCGGTTTACCATTGTGTGACAAATCAACTGCATATTCATCCTCTTCCACTGATAATCGACTAGCATATGAGTGGCCTTCTAAGTATTCCACAGTTGGATGATTGTGCACACCACATTGAATCTCCAATTGCCATTGATTATCAGACGATTTCTTCCCCCTCAAACGAAAAGGACATCCACACTTCTTCGTACCAGTTTCTCTCTTCCTTTTTCGTTTACTCACATTAGCATTAGCCTCTTTGACATTTTTCGATGCTGATGGTAATGCCCCAACCTTTTTCTTTTCACGATAATGGCCACTACATTCACAAGTCATCAACATTCGAGCTCTTTTGGAACTAGCAGTATCATTGTCCGACCTGCTGATTATTATCACAATGTCATGCTCATGTCCCCTAGCGCGCACCCAATCAAACATAACCTCACGAGATGAAAACAATTCATGCTTTGTGAACAAGTCTGTGAAATCCGCCACAATATCTTCAACATTGTTTTCAACTCTAGGTTCATAAGGAATGATCTGATTTTCTTCAGGGCCAATCACACTGTCCTCCGTAGACAACGTATTTGAATCCTATTAACAATTACAATTACAAAACTTAATAAGTAAATAACATACATACTGTTAGGTAGGGGGCTATGGAACAACAAATGGACAGTTCGGTACCCTTGCCAAGCATTCTAAAGACTGTTTGGTGGGCACTAGCCGAATTATCTTCAAAGTGTTCGATGGGGGTGTTGAACAATCCTTGTGTTGTTCTATGATTCCCTACGGAAGAACCCTTATGATGTTCGGTAGTCTATTGCCAGACACGATTACCCAGTTTACTCCGAAAAATTTGAAAAAATTAAAATTAAAGACATGAAAAGAGATGAAATACTTACATAATTGGTCTTTTGACTTGTTTTTCCATTAGCAGCAATGTGGATGTATTTTTGGAATTTAGGGTTTGAAGTATGATGGAGCTTGGAAGAAAATGGGTTTGGATGAAGATGGGTTTTGAGATTATGAATTTGTTGAGAGGGATGAAGAGGGGTGTACTAAAAAACCTTGGGAGGTGGGTGTACTAAGTACTATTGAGATGAGATGAAAAGGGGGTGTACTTAGTAACAATAAGGGTATTTAAGTCTAAATTTATAATGACATTTTAGTAATTTTAGTAAATAGAAATTCTCTTATGAAAATTGTAAGTAAATTTTTTGAAAGTGGACTCTTTAAGTGAAACATCTCAAAAAAGTATAGTGGACTCTTTGCCTAGAACGGAGAGAGTAAAATTTACCATTTGGGTCTGTTCAAGTTGGTTTGTTGAAAAAATTCAAGTGCAAAATGTTTCAATTTTTGTTCTTTGAATCAACTAGTGCTCAATCTTGAAATGGGTTATGAATAATTGGTTGAATCAAACTTGATTTGATGATGGTGGTTACGTCCTCCATTAAATTTCCAACTCTAGTGTAAGTTTTTCTAGAGAGAGAGAATGAATGAACGAATTGGGTTTGATTTGAATTTGAATATTGGATTCTCTCTTGTAAATCTGGATTATTAAAGAGGAAGAAAGCCAGAGTTTGAACAAGCCAGATTTTGAACATTCTAATGATGATGGTGGTCAACCGGTGGAGAATGGAAGCGAAAGTGTTGAAGTGGGGGAGGATGGGGGTGGAGGGTTGTGACAATGGTGAAGTGACAATGGTGAAGTTCATCTTATTATCCTTTTATTACTTTTATTTTCAGTAATACTTCTACGTTAATTTAATTTACTTCTAAAAAATATCCTTATTAATTTAACATTCCAATGACTTTTCTCCAAAAGAAAAAGTAAAATATATACATATATATATATATATATATATATATATAAGGATTTTGATCATAATAATATAAGTGATGTTTTCATTGTTTTAAAAGAAAGGAATAAAGTTTTATTTAAAAAATGCACTAACATCATGCATAAAAATATTGTACATTTGTTTGATGTACAATAATTTAATGCAGTATCTGTATCAAGTAAATGGTCCTTGTACTATTGTGACACCCCGACCCAGATTCCAATACGAAATCCCAAAGTCGACGCGCCAAAACAACAAGCAATTAACAATAACAATGAATAAAAGCACGTGGCGCAACAACCCGTGCTTACCACAAAACCAGAATAATAAAAAATTTGGATAAAATAAACCAATCATCGGTGACGTTACAGCCGGAACCCAACTAATAAAACACAAGTATAGGTTTTGTAGAAAATCATTAATAACATCAACTACCTCGGCCACAACATGCCGGAACAACTGTACATAAACCACAAGCTACAACATGCTTGGGAAGATAACTGAAATAAATATATAACAGAGTATGCGAGCTCGACATACACATGTCGGCTACCAAAAGAATAGTAAGTACGAATAATGTAACAACACTACCCAAAGTAAAGTCTACATGACTTTATATAACCAATCGTCATCACCAAAAGAATGTCTATCACTAATAACACAAGAACTCCAGGGTTTACGAAGCAAAAGACCACCTGTGAGCTAAACGATAAAACTATCTGGCCCCATCGCGAACTTCCTGCCTGGCTCCGATCTAAGGAAAACAAATAAACAACAAACGGGGTGAGTCGAAGCTCAATAAGTTACTAAATGCAACTATATGTCATGGCATAATGCTCAACTGGTAATCATAACATGATAATACATTTGTATATATCACAACTGAACATGTAACATCATCATTGACATATAATTCACATAAATCATACGTAGCACTTTGATGTTCACATAAGTACTCGTAATAAACCACACTATAAAGGATATGATATCTCTTTGTCTATTTTTTACGTTGTTCCTGCAATACACAAAATAACCAAATGTGCCTCGATACTCGTGTATATAAAGCCATGCGTATTGCTACAACAGTGGGGCTACTTCTCAACTGTGGCCAACAGAAGAGGGGTGTGTGAAACTCCGGTACGGTGACTTATAGCGATCATAAACGTTAATTTGTGAAGACCATAGGTCGTCCCACCTTACTCAACCAACGACGCCAGCTGGACTTACACAATGCACAAGTAGATGTTCTTATTCATCTAATGCAAGTAACCATCAAGTTCAAAAGTAGTGAACTTGACAAATGACAAGTAGATTATTCTATTCTATCACCGATTATCATTCAACACATATTTGCAAGAATTCTAATCAACACATTAGAGCCATTCACAAGTCTCTACTTTAACAGTAACAAAACACGGAGGACTAGAATCTCGATCAATCGAACTCTAAGCCTTGTAGTAATTTAATACATTGTTCGGGGAATCATAATCTTCCCTAAAATAAACTTCTCGGAGTCATTGCTAAAGTTCGTAAAATTAGGGTTTCAATGCTATATGAAATATTTCCCAATTTCAAGTCTAAAGTTCTCTATGTATTCAAATCCTAAGGTTAAAGTTCAAACCCTAGTTCATCCAACATTATTTAATCCAAGAACACATCACAAGCATAATGTACTCATCTCAACATAGGGTTATGCATGAAAACAACATTTATAAAAAGTCATACATGATCAAAGATGAACTAGCATACATCCAAGCTTAAAGCATACAAAAAGGGGGTTTAGTAACTTACCTAGAACCGAATATCAAGCCAACGAAAATGAAATCAAAGCCACACAAGTTTCTCCCTTACTCCACACCAACACAATGACGGTCTCGGATCGTCGATTGGGTGGTTCGATCTTCGGGAACCCAAGCACACACACTAATCTCACTATAGCTCTCACACACACCTAAGAACACAAATGGAGGAAAACAGAGGGAAAAAATGGAGAGAAACAAGTCTCTCCACTTGACTTAAGTGGACTACAAATTCAGATAAGGGAGGTAGTGATGTGGCTCAAGGAGAGCCACACAAATGGTTTAAATCTTCACTCAAAATGAAGTCCAAATTTAGCTTCCGATCTTTTATACGGACGCATAAGGCGGCCGCATGGGTGCTATGCGGGCGCATAGAGCGGCCGCATGGCTTCTATGCGGGTGCATGGGGCGGTCGCATAAATTCCAGAGATTTGAGGGGTTATGCGCGCCAGCACTATGCAGCCGCATAACTCCCATAATCTGTTTAACATGATTCTAGGCTGTCCAAAGGTGATTCCAAACACTCCCAAACTATCCTAAGATGATCCAAAGCTCAAACTAAGTCCGAAACAAACCCAACAATGTAATAAACATAGCGATTCTCGTAGACATGAAATGAAATAACAAATTAAGGCATAAATCAATTAACATGCTACTTAAACAAGTATAACAAATATGTTTAACAAGTTATTCATATAATAAGACAAGTAAATCACACGTAGGAGGAACCATGGTATTACATCCTCTCCTCCTTAAAAGAATTTAGTTCCTAAATTCCTTACCAAGATCATTGAAAAGATGAGAGTATTTCTCTCATATATCGATCTCTGTTTTCCAAGTAGTTTGCTCAATGTCGTGATTACTCCAAAGTACTTTAACGAGTGGAATCCGCTTTGTTCGCAAAGTTTGCTCCTTAGTATCGAGAATCCTTACCGGTTGTTCTACATATGACAGATCGGGTTCAAAAGTGATCTCCTCATACTCCAACACATGCGAGTCATCCTTCATATATTTTCGAAGCATAGACACGTGAAACACATTATGAATTTCTGACAACGAAGGCGGTAATGCAACTCTATACGCTAATGTTCTCACCTTCTCTAGAATTTCAAACGGACCAATATACCTTGGTGATAACTTCCCTTTCTTACCAAACCTCTTAGTACCCCTACGTGGCGATACTTTAAGGAACACATAATCTCCTACCTGAAACTCAAGGTCTCGTCTCTGGTTATCGGCATAGCTTTTCTGTCGGCTCTGTGCAGTAAGTAGTCTATCCCGAATAACCTTCACGCTCTCAACCGACTGTTGTACTAACTCCGAACCCTAAATTTTAGCTTCACCGACCTCATCCCAACAAATTGGTGATCTACACTTCCGCCCATACAAAGCCTCGTACGGTGCCATTTCGATACTCGCTTGGAAACTATTATTGTAGGCAAACTCCGCTAAGGGCAAATGAGTATCCCAACTTCCTTTAAAGTCTACCGTGCATGCACGCAACATATCCTCAAGTACCTGGATCAACCTCTCAGATTGTCCGTCTGATTGAGGATGAAAAGCTATACTAAAGTTCAACTTCGTCCCCATAGCTACCTGTAATGCCTGCCAAAACCTTGACGTAAACCTCGGATCTCGGTCCGATACAATGCTCACTGGAACCCCATGTAACCTCACTATCTCCTGGATATACAATGCCGCCAACTGACTCAAGGAATACGTTATCGCAATAGAAATGAAGTGTGCTGATTTTGTCAACCTATAAACAACAACCCAAACTGCATCAAAACCTTGACGAGTACGTGGTAATCCTGTCACAAAATCCATCGTAATGTGCTCCCACATCCATTCAGGAATCTCAAGTGGTTGCAACAAACCCGCTCGGCCTTTACCTACTGACAAGTCAAGCATCTAGAAACATATATACTCCGCAATCTCTCGTTTCATACCACTCCACCAAAATTATTTCTTCAAATCCCTATGCATTTTGGTACTCCCCGGATGTATAGTATACTTCGCCTTGTGAGTCTCATCAAGAACTTGTCGTTTCACCACATCATTCGAAGGAACGCAAACTCTTCCCCAAAATGTGAGAATTCCATCACTGTTCATCGCAAAGTCGGGTGCTTTTCCCTCGCTCAACTCACCAATTATCTTAATAATTTCTGGGTCACTAACCTGAGCCTCTTTAATCTGTTGAAACAAAACTGGTGTAGCTCGAATATTCACAAAGATTACTCCACGTCCTGTCTCGCAAGGATTCTAATCTCGCAAATCCTCCAACATCTTCCACTCTCGAACCATCAAGCAAGAAATGTATGTCTTTCTACTCAATGCATCTGCCACTACATTTGCTTTTCCCGGGTGATAAAAGATCGTACAGTCATGGTCTTTTAATATCTCCATCCATCTACGTTGTCTCATGTTCAACTCCTTTTGTGAGAAAAGGTATTTCAAACTCTTATGATCCGTGAAGACTTCAAACCTTGCTCCGTAGAGATAATGTTTCCACTTATGCAACGCAAACATAATCGCATCCAATTCTAAATCATGAGTAGGATAATTCTGTTCAGAAGCTGTCAATTTCTTTGAAGCATAAGCAATAACCTTTCCATTTTACATAAGCACACAACCCAAACCATCCTTCAAAGCATCACTATAAATCACGGAGTTGTCATCTCCACTAGGCAACGTCAAAATAGGAGATGTCGTCAAGCGTCTCTTCAACTCTTGAAAACTAGTCTCACATTTCTCATTCCACACAAACGGTGTCATTTTCTTTGTCAAATTCGTCAAAGGTGTAGCAATCTTGGAAAATCCCTCAATGAATCTCCGATAGTATCCCGCCAAACCCAAGAAACTACGAACCTCGGTAACTATACTCGGCGTTTTCCATTTTGTCACTGGTTCCACTTTGGATGGATCAACTGCTATTCCATCCTTCGAAACCACATGACCCAAAAATGATATTTCCTCTAACCAGAAAGCACACTTGCTGAACTTAGCAAATAACTATTTTTCCCGAAGAACTGATAATACAACCCTCAGGTGCTGCTCATGTTCTTCCCGCGACTTGGAGTAAACAAGTATATCGTCAATAAAGACCACTACGAAACAATCCAGATATTAATGAAACGCACGATTCATCAAATCCATAAATACTGTCGGTGCATTTGTTAACCCAAACGGCATAACTACAAACTCATAATGCCCATACCTCGTGCAAAAAGCAGTTTTAGGAATATCTTCCGCTCGAACTTTCAACTGATGATACCCACTCCTCAAGTCTAACTTGGAATACACAACCGACCCCTGCAATTGATCGAATAAGTCATCGATGTGAGGTAAAGGATACTTGTTCTTGATTGTTACCTGATTCAACTGTCTGTAATCGATACACAACCTCAAAGTACCATCTTTTTTCCTCACGAATAAAACTGGTACACCCCACGGTGATACACTTGACCTGATGAATTCCCTATCAAGGAGTTCCTGTAACTGTTCTTTTAATTCCTTCAACTCTACAGGTGCCATTCTGTAAGGAGCCTTAGAAATAGGAGCAGTTCCTGGCAATAACTCAATGCAAAACTCTATTTCTCTATCAGGAGGCATATCATAATCAGTCGAGAACACATCAGGAAATTCATAAACTACCGAAACTTCCTCTAACTTCGGTGTAGTAATACTCTTGTTAACCACACAAGCCAAGTAACCCGTACACCCACGTGATAATAACTTTCTAGCCCTCAGAGCAGAAATAACATGTATATTACTCTTGACAGCATCACCCACAAATACAGACTCAGGAATACCGGGCATAGCAAAAGTAACTTTCTTACTATAGCAATCTACTAAAGCATGATAAACACACAACCAATCCATGCCAAGTATCACATCAAAATCACATATGGGTAGTACAACCAAATCAGCATGCAATGTGTGATCACCTATCAGTATATCACAAGCTCGGTATACCTCCGAAGCCAACATATGCTCCCCCAACGGGGTAGACACCTCAAGCACAAAAGGTAAAGACTGGGGCAATACAGACAAGTTGTTCACAAAATGAGATGCAACATATGAATGCGATGAGCCAGGATCTATAAGAACTCGTGCTCTTCTACAGAAAATAGAAAGACTACCTCCTATCACGGACGTAGACTCAGGCACTTCTTGTTGGTCGAGCGCAAACATACGACCCTGAACTTTGGGCCTACCGTCGCTATCCCTCTTTGTACAGACGGTTGACTCACGCTCCCCGACTGACTACCCTTCAGCTTAGAGCAATCCCTCTTCAGGTGACCAATCTCCTTACAATAGTAGCATTGGCCTGACCTATTTCCACCCTTGCTATAACACGTTTCCTCAGAATGCCTAGGCCTCCCACAGTAGTTACATATCAATGGAGCACCTCCTTGTCCCTGAGAAGAAGAAAAATTATTCCTTCGCCCGCCTGATTGTTGTCTAGACTGTCCATCAGATGGTGCTCTATTCTGATTTCATCTACGATTGTTGTTATTGTTATTGTAGTTACCCCTGTTACCTGAACCTTGTCCCCGCCCATGAGACTGCGAAGACTGCTGAGAACCTATGTTCAACCTTCCCTTATGTTCCTCGATGTCACTCTCTATCCCATAGGCTCGGTCTACTGCACTGCGATAATCTGCAACCTGCAATGACAGTAACTGTTTCCTGTATTCGGTCTTCAACCCCTTGATAAACTTTTGAGTCTTCCTAATCTCGTTCGGAACCAAATGTGTACAGTAACGTGCCAACTCGGTGAACTTAGCCGAATATTGTGCCACTGAGATGGTACCCTGCTCCAGATCATAAAACTCTCTTTCTCTCTTCTCCCAAACCATTGCTGGAATGTACTGGGCCTTGAACTCTCTCAAGAAATTAGGCCAAGTATGTGGTACTCCCTGCAAATCCCAGCTCTCCTGTAGTACTTGCCACCAATACTCCGCTGCACCTTCTAGCTTAAACACTGTCAATGTAACCTTCTCATCATCTCTGCAACCCATAGCTGCAAATATCTTTACTATATGTTCAATCCACAACTCTGCCTTGGTAGCATCAGGTTCTCCCAGAAAAGTTTGGGGTTTCATCTTCAAAAATCTCTCGAGAGTGGTGGTGTTGTTTCTTTGCCTTACCTCCAGTTCTAACGCAATAACTTCCGGCTGTGGTGCCTCCACCTCCGGTTGTGGTGTTTCTACCTCAAGTTGTGGTCCTGCCCTTGCATTCATCCGCTGAGTCATCTCATTCATCAGCTCCAGCATTCTCTTATACATATTCGCCATTTCCTCATTCCGGTCATTCTGGTTTAGTTTAGGAGGATCGTTACGAGGACGATTATTATTCCCCGCTCTCTCGTCACCCTCTCCAGCGTTCCCACCAGCCCTACTGGTACTCGCTCCGTTCCTAGTTTCCACCATCTTAAGCTACACACATCACTCGACGTTAGAATCTCAACAATAAACCATACCCACCTAGGCCAAGGAACCTATCCTGGTGACAGGAAACCTATTGCTTTGATACCAACTGTGACGCCCCGACCCGGATTCCAATACGAAATCCCAAAGTCGACGCGCCAAAACAACAAGCAATTAACAATAACAATTAATAAAAGCACGTGGCGCAACAACCCGTGCTTACCACAAAACCAGAATAATAAAAATTTTGGATAAAATAAACCAATCATCGGTGACGTTACAGCCGGAACCCAACTAATAAAACACAAGTATAGGTTTTGTAGAAAATCATTAATAACATCAACTACCTCGGTCACAACATGCCGAAAAAACTGTACATAAACCACAAGCTACAACATGCTTGGGAAGATAACTAAAATAAATATATAACAGAGTATACGAGCTCGAGATACACATGTCGGCTACCAAAAGAATAGTAAGTATGAATAATGTAACAACACTACCTAAAGTAAAGTCTACATGACTTTACATAACCAATCGTCCTCTCCAAAAGAATGTCTATCACTAATAACACAAGAACTCCAGGGTTTACGAATCTACCCAAGCTTGGGAAATGATGAGGGGATCTGCCAAGCCAGAGCATTTCTCTGAGATGTTTCGAAATCTATTCTCTGAAGGTCCATATCACATCAGTCATCTTATTAACAAAAGCATCTTGTTCAAGAATGGATCCAAGGACATCTTCACTTCTCAACAGCTGGTGTGGACAAAAGCTGTTGTTCTTCGCAAACAGCTAAATTGGGCAAAAATAGTTTTCTCTATGATATTTTAGAGTGTAGCTAAGGTTCAAGCCAATCCAGCAATGAAGAAACCCTTTGTAAGGGTGATCAATGTCCTCATGAAAAGCTTTGAACAAATTGAGAAGAAAATGGTCGGTGATGATCTTATCAAGGTGACCAACACCTATGTATTCACTGTCAACAACATCACTAGGTACAGAGAAGATCTAGCCAAAAAGGCTGCTGCTGCTGCTGGTCCTTCTACCCAAGATAAGAAGGGTAAGAGGAAGGTGACCTATTCTTCAGAGAGGCTTCCTGTTCAGGATCAGGAGCCTAAGCCTCTGGGTGCTGAACTCCCTGAGGATTTTGACCTCACCAGGCTCGATCATGATCCTTATGAGCCTGATGAACCCTCTCCCAAGAAACCTAAACAATCATCTCCACCTCCCTCTTCAGCTAAACCCAAAACATCTAAAAAGCCAGCCATATCTAAAAAGGTTACTGAGAGAGACACTTCTACTTTTCAACTAGCCAACCTTCAACCCACCGGTCAATCTTCAACTCTTCCCCCAAAACCCATCTCCAAACAAGACAAGCCCAAAACCAAACAAACTCTTCTATCTACAGATGAATCTTTTGGCCTTCCTAAAACCACCTCGACTACAACTCCTTCAATACCAAACATTCCTACATCAGACAACCCTCAACCTGCTCAAACCTCTTCAACTCCCTCAAAGTCAAGACATGGCAAACTCATTAAGAAAAGTGCTAAAAAGGTCAAGTTTGTGCCCTCTGCCGATCTAACATCTTCACCTCCTTTTTCCTCTACTGAACCTGAACCTGCCATTCATATTTCTGTGCCTTCACCTGCTCAACCTGCCCTAGCTATCATTCCCACAATGATTGTAACGCCCCGAGTCCAGGATCCTATGTTGAACCCCAACCCGGTGCGCTAAACTAGCATAACCAATTGTAATAACAGATGAGCGAGCTATAAAAACTCAAAACCAAAACAATGCAGCAGAATAAAAGATAAAATGTGAGTTTCGAAAACTCGAACAACAACTCACAACAATATAAAACACGACGAGCTACACGCTCGGGACAAACTGCTAATAAAATATCAATGGGCACAAGGCCACACCAAAACCACAGGTTTGAAATCTGAAATTTTAAAATACAACAACCAGTACGGCCTCACAAGTCGGCCTCAAAAATAAATCTAAGAATACAAATGTTTCTACCCCAACATACTAAGTTCACATAACTTAGTAAAACCCAGGATCTCACAATACAAGAAATAAGAAGAAAATGACAATACAAATACATCTTTCTAACTCCAAGCTTCAAGACTCGCTACGCTGGAACTTAACCTGAAAACTGAGGAGGTTGTTGGGTGAGTCTAAAAGACTCCGTAAGCCACTATAATGTATTGAGTCCTATAAGAATGAATGCAAGAGTAAACCAAGACTTTATATGTACTAAACTTGGTAACAATCCTAGCTTAACCATTAATCGACAAGTAACAATATGTGACTATATGGCATGGTATTATACACAACAATATAACAGGAAAATAAACATGTAGGAGCACATAAAGGCAACCAACCCTATACAAACAAGAGGCTCAGTAGCCGCCAACCGTCATGCACTGGTTGGAGACCACAACCAACATTCGTGCGTATAAGAAGCACATAAAACGTAAAGTAAACACATAAAGGTGGATACGGTGGATTCGAGGTACACCTCCGAAATCACTTGAAACACTTTCGACCTTATAGCTCCATGAAGTCGTAAAAGACGATTACGCTGCTGCTTCACAGAACTATAAAAGATACCTCTGCTGCTATCGAACAAGATAATAATAATAATAATAATAGATTCATGCACTCCTGCTCCTGAAAGCCATATAGATTCCTGTGCTGCTACTGCTGTATACAGCTAACGGTAGATGGATGTACTCCTACTCCGGAAAATCATAATAGATGCCTGTGCTGCTACTACTATACACAGATCATGAAGGGACCGATGCTCGTATCCCAATGAATGTACCCGATCACATCACGCATGACCTAAAAGTACCCGTTGTGGACCATTTTCTGTATCCACGTCGACGTATCGCTCGATCCCCTACGACCCGAGACAATACGGCTCTAGCCACTTACAAGTATCACAAGGGACCGGTGTCCGTATCCCAATGCATACGATAAGAGATGTTGACAATACACAGTCGCTGTTTATTCCGTTCAACTGTGAGGCTAGAGAAACCCATACCGTGGCCAACGGTAGGGAGAGGCCCAGTGTATTGGCCTTCGGCTATTACGAAGCCCCTGCTCCCGCAATAACCGAGCGTCAATACACCTCCAATGCACATATGCCAGCTAGACTCGATGAAATGCACAAGTAGATGTTTACTCATGCTAAACTAACCAAGTGTGTTCTGTTGAATCACAACTCAATAATATCAACATGATGTGTTCTACTGAATCACATACCAAAATCAATCAAGGTGTTTGTAAATACTAAACACATAATCAATCATCAAAGTAGGATGACTGTCCTATCACATTCTAGAGCAATCACAGCATCCGTAATTACTCGACATATAAACTAAACAAGACAATAGGCAAAGTAGGCCTATAGTACAATTCAACCAAATTATCTAAGTCTGCTAATGCTAGACTTAACAATCATGACACATATAAGTCTGCACCTACTTACAACCATTAATCAATACATAACCATTTCACTCAACTTAGGATCTCTACAGTATCCTAAAATCACACAATACACTCCATCTCATGTATATCGCAATCTACCACACATCATTTTTGTCGTGTAATATGTATATCACGACTCATTACAAGTCACATCCTATTCGACTCCGCCAGAGTCAGTCATTACTAGTGTTCATTTCACATAAAGGTTCGGTATATTTCGTTATATTCTATTAACTCCATTAGAGTCGTTACCAATATTCGAAACATCAGGATGAACCGTAGTATCATCTCTAAATAACCATTTTAGCCTCAATACAATTATTTGGTTCATTCACTACCCATAACAACCTCACAAACTGATCACAAGTAAACTAACGACAATAATCTCAATGAGTTGCTAACATTCAAAGTCTAATAACACAACATTATTTATTCAGCACAACGCAGCAGTACCATTAAATTCACCAGATATTCCACAAAAATCCAAATATTACAATTATTTCATATTTAAAAACTAGACATCTTAAAATACATTTTACCACTTTGAATTACCTCATTTGGACATGTACTCATCAACTTATGGTCACATAAAGTAAGTGCTACGAAGCAGTTTTTCTTATTAACAGACCACTCAGCGCAGCGATGATTCGTAACGCAATTGAGGTATTCCCGACCTCGGAATTCAATGAAAATTTACAGAGAACTACTTAACATATATAGGAATAACATATCCAAAATTCAATGAATTCTCAATAGTAGATTTGTACCAGAATTTTTCCGAAATTAACCAAAAATTGGGACTGCAAGTAACTTGAATTTCATGTACTTTTCTTTCTAACTTGCATCCAACATCTCACCAATTATTTTCCCAACCCAAGTCAACAACTTAGTATGACATAACCTTATTTGGAGTAGCAAATTCCATATTTTCTAAGAAATTAACACCAAGAATGTCAATTAACACAACCTACATGCTTTACTCTTCCAATTCAACTCATAAACACATAAAACATTATAGTTACTTACCTTCTATCACAAAAGCTTTCTGAAATTAGACTTAGCTTGGATGGAATTGTAGTCCTCCCAAATCTCTACACTGCTACAGAGCCCAATCATCAACCCCAAGCTCGATCCATCTACGATTCACACATCCTCTCCGAAAATCCCTTTTCTCTCACTAAAAATATGGGTGAAGATGGAGAATGCAACTCACGATCTCACCACAGATCAGGGAAGTTGTTTGGTTAGAAATGATCCCTTCATCATCCTCTATGCTACGGTGAAGACGGATCATCGATCCGACATCAAACGCTCAAGATATCGTGATTTTTTTCGCTCTAAGCTCTCTCTCTTTCTCTCTCTTTAGGTCTGGAAATGTTTGGGACTGAAATGAGAGATGTTAAGTCTCTCTAATGGTGTATAAGAGACTCTAAAAGTTTGATCCACAAGTCTAGTGACGTGGCCAAACATCAACCAAGGAAATGTGTCAATTGGTCAACAACTTAAAACATTGGTTAAATGCTAGAATGAAATTTTGTATTTTTTGGGTCAACTTTAAAGACATGTCTGGAATGATATACTTGTCTAAAAATTACAAATAAGATGTGGTTGGAAAGCCCTTGAAGTCTTGTTTACACAAAATCAAACGGATCTAAATTCTGAGTTTTCTACACAAAGTTGTGGTCAATTAAGCAAAGTCTCATCAAGCTGGACGAGTCTGCTGAAGTCGCGCGAGCTGCTGATGTCCTGGGAGTTTCCTAGGCCGAAACTCAACCAAATTGGTCTCCAAGGGTTCTAAGTCAAGCTTGGCTGATTCTGGGTCGGACATGGTTGATTCTAAGTCAGTCTTGGTTGATCCGACTTGTTTCATTAGTCTTGGCTAATCCGACTTATCTCATCAGACTTGTCTTATTAGTCTTGGCTGATCCGACTTGTCTCATCAAACTTGTCTCATTAGTCTTGGCTGATCCTAACCTCAAGCCAAGTCCAAAGTTTACTCAAAACTCAATCAAGATGGCTTGTAACAAGGCTATAAGTGCACGCACTACAATACGAATGATTATAAAGATTAAATCATGAACCAAGGCTAGGTCACTTAAACGAGAGGAATATACAAAGTATACAAACGCTAATCAATGTCGAGAATAGTCTCGAATGAATATGAAAACAGTCCACAACTTAACATAGGTTAATCACGTGCTAAACACGGGTCATAATGTAACATGTCACGCTTAACAAGCATGATATCTAATATTCCGAGGGTTTCAAGGTCGATACAAAGTGATTATGAATTAACTAGGAATGAAGTAAGGTCAGGGTGTTACAATGATACCCTCTGACTCAGATGGATTACAACATTCACCTAATATTCAATCACTCATTCATTCTAAACGTCCTCTAACCTCTTCTTCTGCTCAATCTACACCCAAACGTACCAACCCTTACAGCCATCTTCACCCGGAAGTGCAAGAACTGTTATTCTTTAAAGCTAGCCAACCTAAACCAAATCCTGCCGACACAGATCCATTCCTCTCCACCCTAGACTATCCTAAGCGCATCCCTTGCCAGCCAATGTCTGCTGGGGAAATTCTTCTCCAATGGGGGTGCCTTCTAGGACCCTCTTCCTCCTTCCTAGTCCCAGCAATTCTTTTTTCACAACTCTGCTGTGCAAGATCCTATGATCTTTAAACAGTGGACAGCCATTCACAGGGATCTAGGCCTTCCTCCTCCAACCAAATCAGACATCTCTCCCTTTCTCTCCCTTCCAAAAGCTCCTATCTATACCATTATCACTCATCCTTCCATCTTCACTAAGCCTTTAGTTTGTGACTTCTTTGAAATAGTTACAACCTATATTGGCTTTAATCCTCGTCTCCCTGTTCTCTTCCAATCTATTCGTCTACCCCCTCCATTTTCTCTTCCCGTCTATATTTTTGATCAATCTTATACTGCCTACATAGAAAAACTTTTCCTTGTACCTCGCGTATGGTCCAGCCTACTTGGTACTCCTTCTTACAAACCAATCCTGTCTTTATCCCCATCAGTCATCCTTCTACCGGCCAATCTCTATCCTCTACCAGCTAACCCCAATCCTCTTCTCACCAACACCTACCATCCTCCAGCCAATCTCAACCTTCGGATAGCCACCCACTTCGCCCAGTCTGCCCCTGTCCTTCCTCTATTGAGGATCTTTTAAAAAATTTTGACACCGTCTCAGTCAACATCAATAAATCTCTGTAGCATCTGGCGGCCAAACAAGCTCATACAACCACTGTCACTGCCAACTACATGACTCAAGTCATCTCTGTAGCCAAAGAAGCCAAACATGCGGCTTCTGCCTGCCAGATGGCTGTCCCTGCATGTCAGCATGTACTTGTTGGTCATCTCTCAAGCTCCTCTGCTTCCTCTATAGCCCTCATAAACGACAAATGTCAGACTTTTTCTCAAAGCCTGTTTTCTATGATTGAGATGATCGATACCGGCTACAAACAAGTGCTTCAAGCTCAACGCGGTGCTAATCGCTCTGTACACTCATCTAATCATGCTACTAGGAAGCTTACAAAAAAGCACTATACTTTCCTTAGAAAAGAGCTTCAGAACTCTGTTCATCGACTCTCCAACATGGATCGGTCGCTTGCCTCTATGAAGGAGGAGATGAGCAGACTTCACAATAGTTAGCTGACTGATCTGCATGAGAGACATGCCTTGCTAAGGCTTAAGACCAAAAATCTTTCCTCAGAACTGGAAAGTGTAAAGGATGAACTAGAAGAAGCCAAAGCTGAAATTACAAAACTCAAAGCAGCTGCGAGCTCAGAACAAGAAGGACAAGCTTCAACTTAGCTGGTATATCCTTCTTTGTTTCCTATTTTGTAAAATCCTTGACAAAACATTGTGTTAAACTCCTTGTTTAATAAGCAATGACTATGTTTTTAAATTTTCATGCTTTATAACTAATTGATCATTCTATGTGCATGAAGTTTAAACCACTGGTTTAAAGACATGTCCTATAAAGTACTTTATCTGTTTGTTTTTAAACATAGTCTCATTACAAGAGTTCTTTTGTCTTGATTCTTTATCTATGAACACTTTGTAAATTTTGAATACACTGACCTCTTTGTAAGTCCATCTAGGACATGCTCATTTAATATATTCCATCTATAGCATGTTATTACTAGAATCGGACATGGTCAGCTTCCATTATATTCATAAGGTCATGGACTCAAGCAAATAGGAGGAGATTGTTGTATTTTATATAGATTTGCTTGTATCCATAACCTACGTCTAAGCCAAGGTGACTAATGGGCCTGTGTGTCTTTTAGAGTGGCAACTTGTACTTAGACATCACTTGAATAGCTTAGGATTGCTTATTGTAATTAGCTTAGTCTTCAGAAGATAGCCTATTGTATATCAGCCATGTTCAGATCAGCTATCTTCAAGTTATCAGCCAAGTTCGTCTTAGCAAAGTCCATCAAGTCATCGGACAAGTTTATTTCAGTCAAGCTTCATCAGCAAAGTTGAAGTCCTAAGGATCGTCCGATCTAGACTTGTCTGAAGATATGCCTTAAGCTATCGGCAAAGTCATTCATTGACTATGATACAACGATAACCTGCAAACTTCATTTAAGAACTCTTTCCTCATTCGGCATTCATGTCAGAAAAATGACATTCTGCCTGCATCAATTGTCTACCTATTTTTGGCAAAATGACAGAATTCAGACTGAACCTGGCAGAACTACCTATCAGATCTCAACAGTAAGATTGGAGCTTTTAATGCATTTAAATTTGAATTCTCCAAGGCTGAAGATCCCTAACGGTTACAAGGGCTTCCCTAAGTATAAATAGAAGAGTCCATTAAAGCATTGAAGAACTCTCGGAATTAATAGCTCTGAATCAACAACTCTGAAATCTTCAACTTCAACAGCTAGTTCATTAAACGCTTCATAGCCAAATCTGTAGAAACACTCTTTGAAGAGCTCCAAACTTAGACAATTAGTCCTTATAGCTCTTCATTGATTGCAATCCCTAGCATTCAAAGCTCACGAGAATTATATCTTTATAGATATTAATTCTCCCGCAAACACTTGGTCAATTAATTTTTGTACACGATCCATTAGTGATCTATCTTGTAAAGATTCTAGTGGAAAACTTAGTACACGATTTTCAAATCCAAAGTTGACCACTTTGGTTGTGGACGTAGCACTTATTTATAAGTGTGAACCATATTAAATTTCTTGTCTATCTATTTTCTGTACTTGTGATTTGCTATTACTTAATAATTTCCAGAATTACAACAGCTTTCAGAATAGCTGATATTGTCCTATCAAGATCAGCCATCTTGAACTTGTCCTATACTTCATTCAATTTCGCTGCAAAATTCTTTCTAACCTTAAGTGTAGTAACATTGTAAAACAATTTTTAAAATTGGAAATAGGCTATTTGATAAGTGACTATTATATAGTCATTTATCCTTACTTTTTATATACTTTTACACAGTTTAATTACCCTTTTTATCCCATTTTAGATACATTTTAGTTCCTTTTTCTATTTTATTAGATTTTACGCTTTTTGGTATGTTTTATACATTTTAGACAGGTTTTGGAGTCTTTTTATGATCAAGAAAACTTAAGGCACCTTTTGATGCAAAGGCATCGAAGAGCAACAAACAAATCAAGCTCACAAAACCAGAAATCAGATGGCACGGCCGTGCAGCCAAAATGGAGCGGCCGTGCACAAGGCCATTTTCAGGCCATTTTTGGTCTCAAAGCATGGAGCGGCCGTGCAGCTTAGAGTGGAGCGGCCGTGCAAGATGTCCAAAATCAAATTCAAAATTGGCGCCAAAAGAGCACGGCCGTGCAACTCCCTTGACTCGGCCGTGCAGGTCGCGTCTGCAGATTTGAAAGGCACCTTTTGGAGGCACCTTCTTGAAGAGTTCCCTCCCCATTATAAAAAGACCCATTGTACCCAGTTTAGATCATCCGAAAATAGTCGAAAAACACATCCAGAAAGGATCAAATCATACTTAGAATGTATAGCAAAATACTCTAGAAATTTATACACAATGTTCAAGATGTATCAATGATTCGTGACAAGTCTTGTATACTTTTGAAGATGGCGAATGCAATACAAGGGTTATTTTCCAGCCATTGTCTCTTTTTTATGAATAAGTATCTCTTTCCCTATCTCTATTTCTTTACTTACTTCTTTTATTATGATCATTTCAATGGCTTGAGTAATCCTCCATTTCTCGGAGTTGGAAACTCAATTATTTATATCCATGCTTCTCTTACTTGTCATTTCAATTCTCTTCTTAGTAATCTTAACTACTTGCAATTAGGGAGACGTTCTTAATTGTATAGCCTTAGTTAATCGAGAGAAGGACCTAGCGGAGAATCTCGATTAGCGGAATTCTAAGAATGGAACTAGGTCAATAAATTACGGAAAGTAATTTAAAGACCTAGGGATGATCCTTTAATGGAAAATACGTGAGATTGATAGACTTAATGGATTTTGATTTATACGGTACCCTCGAAAGGTGAGTCGGATTTCCGCGTGACGAACGGGATTACACTAAGCCGGACCCTCGAGAGAAAGGCGGTAAATTCTAAAATACATGTGCTAGTTAGCACAACTTAGCGTATCATCCTTGAACTTGGCACTTTTATCTTAAAACAATTTCTTTATATTATTCTTAAATTGCCTGCAAATATGAAGACGTTTATATTTGTGGAATCCTAGTTAATTGAGAGAAGGACCTAGCGGTGAATCTCAATTGACGAGAACCATATAAAGAAACTGGGTTCATTGATCACGAAAGTAGTTCAACGGCCTAGGGATGTTCCTTTAATGGAAAGTATGTCGACTTTCGTTCTTAATGGATTCTTACTAATTATGGTCAGCTAGAGATAAGCCGGAATGCCCGATTGTGACAGGCGGGAATACCATAAACGGAAATCTCAAACGGTTAGGACATAATTAGTGAAGAATACAAACGCTACTTGTCTTAACCCAGTAGTGTAGGCCTAGCATACCATCCTTGTTATTTTGATAAAAGCCTTTATCTAAAGCATATTTATTTGTTTTCAATCCCAAGAATACTATCATTTTATGTTAGAGTAATTTCTATATCTTCCTAGTATTTTCTCTTACAAATTCTTATATCCCCCAATTATTTTATCTATATATTTATATAAAGACAAATATCATCCCAAAGTAAACCCTGTCTCTGTGGGATCGACTCGTACTTGCACCCGCTATATTGCAATAGCCCGTGCGCTTGCGGAATTTAAATAAACCGTTAGGTTAGAAGCCCAACACTATTCAACCCCCCCCCCTTCTAGCCTATTTAAGCACCTTGAGACCTAACATGGACTATTATGCTACCCACGAAATTCTATTTGAAACGTCATATACCAACACACCCCAACAGAATGGGATAGTAGAGAGGAAACATAGACACATACTCGAAGTTACGAAAGCCTTGAGATTTCAAGCAAGTTTGCCCATCAGTTATTGGGGTGTGCGTGTCTTGACGGCTACCTATCTCATAAACAGGTTGCCATCAAAATTTATTGGGCATAAAACACCATATGTGTTTTTGCTTCACAAGAAACCATTATATGACCATCTTTGTGTCTTTGGGTGTCTTGTGTATGCAAAGGATAATAAAAGAGGGCGTGATAAGTTTGGTGAAAGTGGGAGACCTTGTGTGTTTGCTGGATACCCTCATGCACAAAAGGGTTATCGTGTCTATGATCTGGAATAGAACAAAGTCTTCACATCTAGGGATGTAATTTTTACTGAAGATGTGTTTCCTTTTAAGGCAACCATTCCCGACAATACACAACGACCAGGGCCATCAACACAGGGGCCAGATCCAGCATGCTTTGATGAATCAGTACAGCCAACATTTTTTTCCCAGGAGACCAGTTTAGATGATTTGTCAAATGTCACCATATTTGTTAACACATCTGCAGCACCTCCAGGTCCAGAGGACATCGTTTTGCAGAATGTTGCCCAAACTGAAACTGTTCCAGAAAAGCGGCAGAGTTCCTCAGGAAGTCGCAAGTTGATACGTAAGGGTTGCGTTATAGTTGTCACGATCAGACCCGAGTTCCAACGTGGAACCTTGTCCGAATCATGAGAACGAGAACACAAAATGCTTATCTCAAAATTTTCTTTTGATGCAAGTGTAAAGCGAATGCATAAAACCTTGTAATGCACGTGCAAAGCTTTTCCTTTTTAAAAACAAAACAATGCTTTATCGGCATAATAATAAGCCGAAAACAAACTTAATTAAAACATAGTTTGACTATAAAACCAAACATATAAACATAAACGTCCACGAGCAACAAGCTCGGAGAACAATAATAATAATCAAATCAGAGTACGCGGAAGTAACAAGTAATAATAATTACACCAAGCACGACCACAATGTCGACACCACCAAAAGAATATTACAAATAAGAACCAACAAATACTACCCAACTTTACAAAGTTTAGATAACAATGTATACCCTCGGCCTCACCAAAAGAAGAACAAAAGCCCGAAGAGCACAAACCAAAAGAACAACTTGAGAAAGCTCTCCAACGAAGATGCAACCACTAACTATGGGTTCCTTGCCGGACCGTGATCTAAGGAAAATAAATAAACATTGAACGGGGTGAGTTTAAAACTCAATAAGCTACTAATGCAACAATATGGCGTACGAGATGCAAGATATTAATGTTAACATGTATAACAAGCTATGGCATGATATATCATTCACGAAACATATCATATATCAAACATCTCATAACATCACGTTACCCTAAACTACACGAGAGGCTCAACAATCGTCAACCAACCCATACCGGTTGGAAACCATGACCAACATTCATATACATAGGAATCACATAAGTACGGTATGTAAACACTTTTAAAAGGATACCGTATTGCGGTGCACCTCCAATATAACCAATAGTTCTAACCAACCAACATATAATATACCAATGTATGAGCCGTTGTTGGCGTGCTCGATCGACGAATCCAAAACCTTAACCAATTCTATGTGAACCATTTTCTGTATTCACGTTGACGGGTGATCTTGGTCCCTACAACCCAAGAATCAACCACGGAATAGCTTACCAAGGTTGCATTTATTCCATACAACAAATGGCGCTATGCCCCTACCGTGGCCAACAGTAAAGTGAGGCCCAATGTATTGGCCTTCAATTATTACGTAGCCTCGGCTCCCGCAATAATCGAGCGTCAATACACCGCCAACAAATAATCCATGGACACAACAAAATGCACAAATAGAAGTTTACTTGACATTTACAATAACAAGTCATACTCCAACGTAGGGAGTACAACAATAATAAACATGAATGTCTCAAGTAGGTCATAATAATCCTACTCACATAATTAACCATCTCATAATATTTAGGAGAATTAAACAACAATATCAAACACAATTTAGGTAGCTAATTTTCCAAACAAAACTCTCGTATCACAACGAAATCCCTAAGTCACACACATGGTCTCATTAATTATGAAAACCTATTCAACTCCGTTAGAGTCATCAATTGTTTCTAATGAATTCAAATCGAAGAAGAACCATATTTTACTTCAAGATTAATAAGTGATATCATTTCTATGTGTACCAACCAAGTCAAAACAAGTCTCTCGACACATGAAACAAGTCATCCACGAAATTACATGGCTTATTCATCAAAACATACACAAAGGTTTCACGTAGGTTGAGGGAAAATATTTTTATGAAACTTTTGCTCCAGCTGCCACTCTTGTGACCGTGCGAGTGTGCTTATTGTGGGTGCAAAGAAGAATTGGTTGATACACAAGTTGGATGTTAATAATTCCTTCCTACATAGTGACTTGGAGGAAGATGTTTACATGCGGATACAACTAGGTTTTACGAAGCAAGGAGACACAAGAGTGTGTAGATTACAAAAATCCTTGTACGACCTTACACAAGCATCTGGAAATTGATACCAAAAGTTCACAAAGGCCCTACATGATACTGGTTTTTGACAATCTCATGTGGACCACTCCTTGTTCATTTTTAAACAAGGTAATATATTTGTATGTGCTCTCATCTATGTGGATGATGTTATAACTTTGGCTGGCAATGATGTCGACAGGATTAATATTGTCAAGCGTTACCTTAATGACAAATTCAGTATCAAGGATTTAGGACCAATGAAATACTTCCTAAGGATAGAGGTTGCTCCTTCGCCACAAGGCCTAGTCTTGAGTCAGAGGAAATATACTCTTGACATACTAGAGGAGACGGGTGTGCAAGGAAGTCAACCAAGTTCGTTTCCCATGGAACAAAATTTACGATTGGATAATGATACTGATAGCCTCGCTATAGATGTGGCGCAATATCGTCGGTTGATTGGTCGATTATTATACTTGACCGTGATACGACCTAACATCGCTCTTGCTATGAATGTGTTTAGTCAGTCTGTTTCCAATCCACAACGCTCACATATGGATGCTATAACTCGTGTGCTTCATTACCTAAAATTACCCCAGGTTAGGGACTTTATCTTCTAGCAGATAGTGCTTTGAGTCTGGAAGCGTATTATGACGCCGATTAGGGTGGCTGTCCCATGTCTCGAAGTTCCCGTACTAACTATTTTATATGTCTTGGTGGTGCACCAATCTCCTAGCGCACGAAGAAACAGTCTATTGTTTTTCGTTCCTCCGCCGAAACAGAATATAGGGTTGTGGCAGTAACGGTTAGTGAACTTTTGTGGTAATAGTGGTTGTTAGTCGATCGACGCACCTCAGCATGAGGGCACACCACTATTCTGTGATAATCAGGCTGCACTACATATTACGAATAATCATATTTTTCATGAGTACACAAAACATGTTAAGATGGATTGTTACTTTGTTCGTGAAAGGGTTGAATCTCATGCCATTGAACCAAGATATGTCACAATGACAAACCAGGTCGCTGACATTTTTACCAAGCCCCTAGGAGTGGAGCGTTTTCAATTTCTGGTAGTCAAGATGGGGGTTCGAGATCTGCACCGTCCAACTTGAGGGGGAGTGATGGAATTAGCCACATCTTTGGACACATTCGTGACGATCTCAGTAAAATTCCTGCCATAATTAGGAGATTTTGTAAATATTTGTTTATATATTTACTGTTGACTTTTAGGAGTTTTTTGTAATCCATATCTTGTATAAGTACCTTTTTACTCAATGAAAGGAGATAGATTGCTTTGGCAAATCAAATTCTTCATACATAGTATAAGGTACGCGTAACTATACCCTAAATTACACCCTCCGTTTTAGCATTATTCTCTCTCTAAAATATATTGCTAATTCTCACACCGGAGGGGCATTGCAGGTGTTGCACTATAACTCTTATTCTTTTTTAGGTCAGTTACCTGTCATTTCACTGGAGCAATTTCCTATTAGGACCTTGGTGCAAAAATTGACATCATCAATAATGATGATGCTACCACTATAAACTTTCTTTAATGCTGGTTTTGACATATACTTTTTAGGGTCAATAGAGGTTTCCAACTTGGTTCGAGCAATATGTAACAAAATGCTACTTAGTGTGCAAAAAAAAAAGTTTGAAAAATTCAAATGACATCCTTAACACGATGGAACATATGGATTTGCATAAAATCACCATCCATTATAGGTAACATTGTTAAAGTGATAAAACACAGTGCTGTAGAATATATTTGGTACAATATTACACAATTGGCTAAAGTAGCCGTACAAGTGAAGTTCAATAAGAACTCGTTTGGTAAAGCGTTTTTAAAACACAAATTTTTCAAAGAGAGGGTCTATTTTCACTATAATATTCGGTTATCCACTATATTCATTAGTTTAATAAAGTTAATCAATGTCTTGACACAATTAACCTTCAAACTCATCTTATTTCATTATTTCCCTTTCTAATTTTTATGCTTTATTTGTTTTTATAAATAATCAAGCACAAGAAAATTAATAATTTTATCTGCAAAAAATTAGAAAATATAAATGAGACATCTAAAAAGAAAATAATACATAAGTCTAATTTCTTTCGCTTACAAATAAAAAAATATAAATGACAAAATACACTAAACAATGGAGTGACATGAATTATATAATTGAAGGAATTCATACTATTCTCGAAGCTGCTTTCTTGCATGAAGGATCACGGCTAGATTTATTTTCCAAAATCAGTGGACTCCTTTCTTTATCTACCTTTGTTTTTGTTGGGTCCAGCATTTTTAGTCAACCTGTTTTCAACTTACGCATAACATCTTGGTACTAACAACTTGAGTTCTCCTACTGCATCTTGACTATTTTTACAGGTTGAATTATGGTTACATTAAACCCTACTTTTCAGGGAATGTGTCAATGGATAGAAGACTGATTCAACAACGTTTCCTCATCAAAGATGCCAGCAACAGATCCTTATCTCTTCCACCAACAATGTGGCGAGAATATCTCAACAAGATCAACTTACTTCCTATATTTTAGGCTTATTGTTTTCTTTGTATTTTGAGGTATAAAAAGGGAGGAACACCTGTATTTTACACACACATTCTCACTAGCTTAAGCTCCCTTGCATACGCTCCTAGTTTTGTACTTCAACTTGATCAATATACCTTTTGGTTAAGGCAGGTTCCTAAACCTCCCGGGGTTTTGTGCCGGCGAACAAGTTGTTCAAGGGCTTTCCCTAGTTAACAAAATTCCTTGTGTTCATTTCATTACCATCTAATAATCAAAGTACCCTGATTCTAATCATTTTTTGTCATCTTTCTTGTCATTTATAACCCTTGTTGAAATTTGACCAAAACAATTTGGCGCCGTCCGTGGGAAACTTTGATTATTTGTGGAGAAATGGCCAATCCGTCGTCTGGTAATCAAGGTGAGAGGAGCCAGCCGCTTCCTAGTTCCGGCACTCAAGGCAATTCGTCTTCAAATTCGGAAGCTGTCAATTTGGAGCTAATGTCTAGCATGGTCACAATGTTGAAGAAAGTGAATGACCAGTTGGATGCTCAGGAGCATACAAACACCATGATACTCAATGCCATTGATACCATGCGTAAAGGGAAGCAAACTGAAACTCAAGTTTCTACTCCATTTTCACCTTTGCATCCTAGATCTTTGTTTGGTGCAGGTACAGGACCAAGCCATGTTGGAGATATCCCTATGTCCAGTACCTTACCAGCAGAAAGTACAATCATGACATCCATTCCCATCTCGCGACCAAGATTCAGCCTTACAAATAGCCAACCTGTGTTGTCGTCTTGCTATACCTATGCCACACCTTCGATGGGGCAAACAGGGAGTTTCTTTAATACTTTTGATACTTCTGCATCTCAATTTAATAACAATTCTCTTTTCGCAGAGAGTCAACTTATTAAGGAAATGCAAACTATAAAAGAGTTGCTTCGAGGCGTGCCTGGAGTCAACTTGCCTCATCACCAAGTTTCCCCAACCTGCTACAACGAATCTCGTTTTGTTCCAGCCATAGCTAATGTAGAGATCCCAAAGAAATTTTCGGTCCCTCATATGAAGAAGTATGACGGGAGCACCGATCCAGCAGAACATGTGTTGCTGTATCAGGAATTGATGGATATTATAAGTATCCCCCCTGTTTTTAAAGAAGCATGTTTTTGCAGGGGTTTTGGCTCAACTCTGTCAGGACCAGCCTTAAAATGGCTGACAGGACTTCCTCTAAACTCTATTTCTTCCTATGCTCAACTTGTCAGCATGTTTACTAATCAATTTTCATGCAACAGGGCATTTGACAAACTGACTAGCGACCTTTACAGAATTGTGCAACAACCTAACGAGAGTCTTAAAGAATATTTGCACAGGTTTAATAAGGAGGCAGTAACCATACCCAATCTGGATATGTCCACAGCTACGGAAGCATTCCGTATTGGCTTGAAAAAGAACTCTCTATTTTATAATGAGTTGGTGATGACACCTGCAAAACAACTTGAAGAAATAAGAACCAGAGCCTTGCGTTTCATCAGATTGGAAGATGACAGCCTGGCAATGGAGAAGTCAATTGGGAGGACTCCTCTATTTGAGCCGTCAGACAGAAAATCGGATTCCCACCATTATAAGTCTAGCAGGGGCAAACCCCCTGTTAAATTTGAATCTTCTAAAGTTCATTTTGTAGATGATCATCAGGATGGAGATGATAATGACTATCCTAAAATTTCTGATTATTGCTTTTCTGTGGACATTTCAGGAATCCTTTGCGCCATGGAAAATCTTGGAGATAAAGCAAGATGGCCTAAGAAGAATGACAAGCCCACAACTTGGAAGGATAAGTCCAAGTGGTGTGCGTTTCATGAGGAATTCGGGCATACAACTGAAAATTGTTTCGCCTTGAGGAATGAAATTGCTCATCTATTGTCGAAGGGTCTCCTTAAGGATTTGTTGGGTAAGAAGAGGGTCAGAAATGAGTCCAAAGAACCTGATTCTGTGGAGCACTCCAGACCCGAGAAAGTTGCACCTCCTCCAGCCACCAAGGTAGTTAATGTTATTTCAGGTGGATCCCATATTTGTGGCACAACTTATTCTGCAGCCAAGCGTCATGCCAAGAGTTCTAAGGAGGATCAGTCAGAGCTGCCCTCAAGGTGCCGTGACTTCACAGATGGTCAAGTTATCTCCTTCGAAGATGAGGATAAGGATAACACGTTGGACCCCCATCATGACGGTCTAGTTGTCCAGGTGCAGATTGCTAATTGTATGGTCAAGAGAATCCTGATTGATGGCGGCAGCTCAGTCAATATAATCTTCACTCACGCTCTGGAGGATATGGGCATTCCCTTATCCGAAGTTGTGAGGAATTCATCCGTACTGGTAGGGTTCAGTGGTGAAGTAAAGCAAACAGTCGGAGAAATCAAGTTGCCTCTCTATTTAGAAGGTATGAATTCTATGGAGAGGTTCTGTGTGATCGAATGCTCGTCCTCGTATAACGTCATTTTAGGAAGACCATGGATCCACAACATGAAAGCCGTGCCGTCAACTTATCACCAGTGCGTCAAATTTCCAACACCTTGGGGTGTAGCCAAGTTGAAGGGCAATCAGTAGCTTTCTAAAGAGTGCTACAAGGTCAAATATGAAAGCAAGTTCAGTCCCTCGTCCAGCATAGCAATTAAAGAAAAAGGCCCAGGATGTTCTTGAAGCAGTGGAGCACGAGACGAAAAGTATTTCTGTTGATGAGTCAAATCCTGAGGCCCAAATGCAAGTTGGTACAGATCTTCCACCTGAAATTGAGGAAGAGTTGATTGAGTTTTTAAAGAGTCAGAAGTGTTGTTTTGCATGGAAGCATGAAGATATGACAGGAATAAGCAAGGACATCATCACTCACAAGTTGAACATTGATCCAACCATCCGTCCTGTCCACCAGAAAAGAAGAAAGTTTGCCCATGAACGGAACCAGATTATAAAGGAAGAAGTTGAGAGACTTTTGAAGGCCAAGATGATCAAGGAAGTTCAATATCCAAGGTGGTTGGCTAATGTCGTGGTGGTAGAGAAGAAGAATGGCAAGTGGCGAGTATGCGTGGACTTCACGGACTTGAACAAGGCCTGCCCGAAAGATCCATTTCCTCTTCCTCATATTGATTCTCTAGTTGACGAGACAGCTGGCCACGATATCTTGACATTCATGGATGCGTCCTCAAGATTTCAACAAATTCAAATGGAGCCCTCAGACCAAGAGGATACGGCATTCATGACTCCAGAAGGTATATATTGTTATATTGCTATGCCATTTGGTCTTAAAAATGCAGGGGCAACTTATCAAAGGCTGGTAAACAAGATGTTCAAAGATCAACTTGGCAAAACGATGGAAGTCTACATAGATGATATGGTAGTAAAATCCAAACATATTGAAGATCACGTAGAGCATCTTGCTGAGGCATTCAACATCTTGAAAGCTTTCAACATGAAACTCAATCCAGCGAAGTGCAATTTTGGCGTTAAGGCAGGGAAGTTCTTGGGCTATATGGTGACTAAGAGAGGAATTGAAGCTAGTCCCGAACAAATCAAAGCTATTCTCAACTTGGAATCTCCCAAGAATATCAAAGACGTCCAAAGGTTAACCGGTAGAGTAGCTGCCCTAAATAGATTTATATCTAAATCATCTGATAAGTGCAGGTTATTCTACGAAGTGTTAAGAAAGAATAAACTCTTCCAATGGACTGATCAACATGAGGCAGCCTTCAAACAACTTAAGGAATACTTGGTGATGTCACCCTTACTTGCTAAACCAGAACGTGGTGAGCGCCTCTATTTATATTTAGCTGTATCTGAGAATGCAGTTAGTGCAGTATTGGTGAAAGAAATCCAAGGTGAACAACATCCTGTTTATTATATAAGTAAGTCTCTACTAGATGCTGAAACGAGGTACTCTCATCTTGAAAAGTTGATTTTAGCTTTAACTACTGCCGCTACAAAATTACGTCATTATTTTGAAACACATCCTATAACTGTCAGAACTAACTATCCTATAAGAAATGTGTTGAGAACTCCAGAGATGTCAGGGAGGTTGGCCAAGTGGTCGGTCAAGTTGAGCACGTATGACATTTCATATGAGCCCAGAACAGCTATCAAATCTCAAGCTCTAGCTGATTTCGTAGCAGATTTTAGTCCAAGTTTGCAGCCTGAGGTGGAACGAGAGGTACAACAGCTTAAAGGTAAAACAACTCCTAGATTTTGGACACTTTATACAGATGGAGCTTCAAATTCCAAAGGAATTGGCCTGGGAATAGTTCTGAAATCCCCCCAAGGTGATATCATACCTCAAGCTGTATCTTGTGAATTCAATGCGACAAATAATGAAGCTGAATATGAGGCCTTAATCATGGGTTTAACTACTGCTTTAAGTTTAAATATTACTCATATAAATGTATATGTTGATTCTCAATTGCTTGCTAACCATTTCAATGGCAGTTACGTGGCGAAGCATTCCAAAATGACTCTGTATCTCCAACATGTTAAAGTTCTGGCTTCAAAATTTCTGTCATTCTCTTTGGAACAGGTCCCTAGAGAAGAGAATACGGAAGCAGATGCATTGGCCAACTTGGGTTCAACTTGCAAATCTATGTTGCATACTAATATTCCCATTATTTATGTTAAGTACCCGGCAATAGACCAAGTGGAGGAAACTCAAGAAGTGACTCAATTTAATGGGACACAAGATACAAGTCCATCTTGGATCCAACCTATAATTGAGTTCCTTCAACTTGGAACTATTCCACCTGATATTAAGAATGCTAGATCTTTTAAAATGCGTACTTCAACTTTTGTTTTAATAGATAATGTCATGTTCAAGAAATCTTTCGCAGGACACTATTTGAGATGTATTGACAATAAGCAAGTTGAGCTCGTGCTAAGTGAGATCCATGAAGGAACATGTGGAAATCATTCTGATGGGAAAGCATTGGCATCGAAGGCTCTCAAGACTGGTTATTACTGGCCAACAATGCGTCAAGATGCCATGAGCTACGTGCAGAAATGTGATGCCTGCCAAAGGCACAGCAACATCTTGCAACAACCTGCTGAACCTCTACACTCTATTGTTTCATCTTGGCCTTTCATGAAATGGGGCATGGATATTGTGGGCAAGTTGCCTAAGGCTCCTGGAGGCAAAGTGTTCATGTTAGCAATGACTGACTATTTCTCAAAATGGATCGAGGCAGAGGCCTATGTGCAAGTAAGAGACAAAGAGGTAGTTTCATTTTTAAAGAAGAATATTATTAGCAGGTTTGGCGTACCATCAGAGATCATATGTGATAATGGATCCCAATTCATAAGTAAAAAGACTGGAGATTTTTGTGCTCGTTGGGGCATCAAGCTGATCACGTCCACACCTGTCCATACTCAAGCCAATGGTCAAGCGGAGTCAAGCAACAAGTTGATTGTCAACAACTTGAAGAAACGCCTAGATCAAAAGAAAGGAAAGTGGGCTGAAGAATTACCACTTGTACTTTGGGCAGACAGAACAACTACAAAAGGGGCCACAGGTAGAACTCCATATTCCTTGGTATTTGGAGCGGAAGCTGTAATTCCAGTTGAGGTGACAATCCCAACAGCGAGGTATGGTTTATTAACTCAAGATGAAAATAACCTCTTGTTAACCCAAGATCTAGATATAATTGATGAGATGAGGGATTTAGCCAAGATAAGGATGGCAGCCTATCAACAACGGATTGCTAGATCCTACAACAAGAATGTCAGAATAAGAAGATTCCAGGTTGGTGATTTAGTTTTAAGAAAAGTATTTCAAAATACAAAAGAACTGAATGCAGGAAAATTAGCTCCCAAGTGGGAGGGACCATATCTTATTGATGCTGAAGCTGGCAAAGGGGCATACTGGTTGTCAACCCCAAGTGGAGACAGGGTCCCTAGGAGTTGGAATGCCATTCATTTAAAGCTCTATTTTATGTAAGTCAAGTAGTTAACAACTAGACTTCTCAGGTATGAGTTAATTTGTGTCAAGCTCATTCATGTGTTTCAATCCTCAATTTTATTGGAAACCTTTACTAACTTGAGCATCGGAGGGTGTTGGCTATGCTAACACCCAATCCTAACATGAATTTGTTTTGCAAGGTATACAAGTGGAGTAGGCTCAACATGTTAACACACCGCGGCTCCGACATGTTGAGACCTAAACTGAAGCAGGTCGAACATGTTAACACGCCGTACGGCTCCAACATGTTCAGACCTGAGATAAAGAAGTTCAACATGTTAACACACCAGTACGGCTCCAACATGTTGGGACTTTGGCTGGAGAGGGATGGAACATGTTGACACGCCAGGACGGCTGAGACTTGTTCTATCTCTTCAAACGATTTACCTCTGATCAAAGGTACATTTTGGTTAAAAGATTTACATCTTTTCTAAAGAATTAAGGTTTTTACACCTTCGCCGTGCGCACGATTTCACATCTGTTCAAGTTGTGACTATTGGTTGTAACATTAACATGTTACCTATTGTTTAAATCGTTAACATTTTATCTACTAAACAAAGTTTCTGAAGAAACCTGAACCACTTTAAGCAAAGTTCCAAAATGTCTCCAGAAAGATCTCACAATTAGTGGATAAGTTGGATAAGCCAACAAATCCCTTCAAACCTACGAAAAGCTTGGAGTACTAGACCAACCTAGTACCCCCAAATAAATTGTTTACGCTCTTATGAGCTGTTACATAACCAAATGAATAAAATAAAAATTGTTTGTGTTACTTCCTCTTCCAAACCACCTAAAAACATTCAAATTGCTCCAACGTCTTGGCCTGCTGCCGCCGGTGTTACCTCTGCTTCTTTTTCTTGATTACCCCCTTCAACTTGGGTCCCTACTATGCTACTCAACACTTTATTGGCATCATCAACCAATTCTTCCAAGGCTGGTGAATTCACTTCCTCTGCATCTGCTAATTCGCCAATAAAGTCTTCTAAAGTCCTTCTTTCTTCCTCCAAGTCCCAATTTGCAGCTTGTCCATTCTTAAATTCTTCCATTAGTTGGATTCTGGCCTCTAGCAATGTTTTGGTGGCATTGAACTTGAAGTCTTCCCTCGCTGCTTCAAGTTCCTTGACATGGGCTTCATTCTCCTTCAATTTTTCAACACAGACGTCTGCTAGTTCCTTTCTCAACTTTACATTATCCTTCTTCAATTTCTCCACTTCAGCAGCACGTACTTTGGCTTCCTTCTTCAACCTATCTACTTCCCCAGCAATTGCTTTTGCCTCATTCTTTGACTCCTCAGCCTCAACGCTACATCTAGTTGCCTTAATTTTCAAAACACTGACTTGGTCCAAGATAGGACTCACTATATCAGAGATCTGTGTAAAGGAAGTATTAGTACTCTATAAATTTCTTGGTACAAAGATCAAAGTTTTCCCATTTTACCTTGTCAGCAAAGTCCTTCATCACAACGACAAATTTCTCCCTTGTCGTATCAACATCCAGAACATCACTTGCGTCTGTGGCTGAAGCCTCCACCAGTTTTCTCTTCTTTGACTCATCTTGTTTCTTTGAGACATTCGCCTCAGAGCTAGAGGCCATAGACTGCGGAGTTGGGGGTAGTTTGCTGTCTTTCCGCAGAGACCTTCTTGCCTTGGCTCCAGCGAGCAAATCAGCAGCACTGACAAGGGCTTTAGAACGAGTGGTGGCTGCAATAAAGGACATGGAGTTAGGACAACTTGGAGGATTAGAATAATCTGGAGTTAGGCAGAAACTTTAAGATAATAAACCAAACTCGTGGACATCTTGCTGGGATTTGATGAAGACTCTCTTCGCTGAACTTCTGCTTCTTCAACCCTTTCTGAAGGGAACAAGACTGGAAACGCCTTGAAGGACCTGATGAGAGGATCCAATTCAAAAATCTTCTTCACATTCGCCTCTGTATCCTCCTGCTCTGGGAACAAAACGCAAAGCTTGGCAACTTCTACAAAGGAAATTCAAGTTTGTTAAAGGTTAAAATGTACAAAGATTTTGGTAATGAGTAAAATCAGAGGAAAAATTTCCTCTACCTTGAGACCTCCACTTTGAAATTACACCAGCCTCTTGGCTTAGGCCGTCTCTCCTAACAAAGAAAAATCGTTTCTCCACCCCTATCGCGGGGTCGTTGTTGGAAATCAAAATGGGGTCACCACCACTCTTGACTCTAAAACAATATCTTCCCAGACCAAATCCCCTTATCTCAGTGGTATAAGCGAACTCCTCTAGGTCTACATTCAAACCTATTTCATCCCTTAACCTAACTAGGGTTTGAAGACACCTCCAACCCTGAGGCATAAGTTGGGCATAGTTCAACTTTGCAGAAGCAAAAAACCTAGTAATCAGGACAGGGAATGGGAATTTAAGACCAATGGTGAAGGGGTATTCAGGGAAACATACCCACTTAGGGGAGTAACACTCGAAAGTCAAGGAGGGATGGGTAAAGAAGACGGTTTCAGAAGGCAATGCGTGATTCTTCTTGACAACTTCCAGATCCACTTCGGAAATCAAACATTTTTCTTTTTCAGGCTCCTTTAACAGATTTTGGGTCGAGAAACCCTCTGGTAGACCATCGTCACTTTCGATTATACATAACTTCTTTTTCCCCATTTTTTGCAACTTGAGAAATTATCAACAAAAATTTTTGAGAGAAGGACGAGGAACTCACCGGAATTGCTACTTGTTTTTCTTCTCCGCGTGATCTTCCTTGATATCTCTCCGGAAGAAAACCTTTTTTGTTAACAACTCTGTGAGAGGAAGAGTTGGGGAAGGTTCTGGTTTGTTCAAGAGAGAAGTTGTGAGCAGTTGTAAGTTTTAAAAAAACCAGCATGACCTTTTTGCCTTGGAAAGACTCAAAAACCGTCCCATCAAAACCTTTTGCATTAATAACCGCCGTACGCTATCAATTTGGCAAACTTTTTAAATTTTTGACTCTTTGTGTTCTTTATTACAAAATTCAAAAAGTTTGGGGGCAATTGTTGGGTCCAGCATTTTTAGTCAACCTGTTTTCAACTTACGCATAACATCTTGGTACTAACAACTTGAGTTCTCCTACTGCATCTTGACTATTTTTACAGGTTGAATTATGGTTACGTTAAACCCTACTTTTCAGGGAATGTGTCAATGGATAGAAGACTGATTCAACAACGTTTCCTCATCAAAGATGCCAGCAACAGATCCTTATCTCTTCCACCAACAATGTGGCGAGAATATCTCAACAAGATCAACTTACTTCCTATACTTTAGGCTTATTGTTTTCTTTGTATTTTGAGGTATAAAAAGGGAGGAACACCTGTATTTTACACATACATTCTCACTAGCTTAAGCTCCCTTGCATACGCTCCTAGTTTTGTACTTCAACTTGATCAATATACCTTTTGGTTAAGGCAGGTTCCTAAACCTCCCGGGGTTTTGTGCCGGCGAACAAGTTGTTCAAGGGCTTTCCCTAGTTAACAAAATTCCTTGTGTTCATTTCATTACCATCTAATAATCAAAGTACCCTGATTCTAATCATTTTTTGTCATCTTTCTTGTCATTTATAACCCTTGTTGAAATTTGACCAAAACAGTTTTCTTAGCTGTAAATATGGTTGTACCCTCTTTCATAGGAATTACATTAGCTGTAGCCATCTTTGTAACTTGCGTTCAAGGACTTTTGTATACACAAATACCCAATCAGTGAATGAAATCGTATTGTGGCAAATGTCATATTTTACATGGTATCAGAGTAGGTTTTCATTGAAACCTAGCAAACGAAACCTTCCTGCCGCCATCTATATTTAGTCTAAAATATGTCAAAACCCAATGATGAGAAGAACACTCACGCCATCAATTCGGTGGATGTAATGTCCCTATATTACATCCACGCATCAAACAATCTCGGATAACTTTACGTTAACAACACATTATTTGCGAAGAATAAAATAGGGTTCATAGATGGTTCGATTGCTATGCCGGAAGAAACTTCTCCAAAGATAAAGCTATGGAAAAGATGTAATGCCATGGTGAAATGGTGGCTTTACAATACCATGGATAAAGAAATCAGAAATAGTGTGAAATACGCCAAGATCAGAAGAGATCCGGAGAGATCTTGAAGAACGATTTAGGAAATAGAGTGCTATGAGGGCGTCAACCATGACGCACCGCATATAACGTTGGTGTTCAAGAAAATGGTTCATCTCTGAATGTATGTCCAACCGTAGCATTAGCCAAGCTAGGAATGAAGATTGCAGACCTAGCTCCATCATCGCAATCAGTGCGAGCCTATGATAATATTAGTCAATGTGTGCTCGGGGTGGTAACGCTTATGTTAACCATTGGGCCATTGAAAATGTCCGTCGAGTTCCAAGTATTGGATATTCCTTCTACTTTCGCCTACTATTAAGTCGTCCGTGGATCTATGGCGTGAAAGGGATCTATGTCGTCATTTTGCGCACAAACTCATGGAATCAAGAGAGAAATGAGATGTTCCTATTCTTGAAATCGAGCACTATGACACTGCATCTTTTTGAGTGGATTTGAAGTAATCCCTTAAACAAGGGTAAATGCGATCCAGCACGCAGGTGAAACTGGCATCAATAATAAGAAAGTTGTGGAACCTAAAGAGATGGTCTCTTATTGCATACTCTATAATATAGGCTACATACCAGGACTGGGGCTTGGCAAGAGTCAGCAAGGTAGGATCAATCTGGTACAGGATAACATCAAAGAATGCATACCACCTTTTGGGCTGTGATACAATCCAACACCTGCAGAAGTAACATTAATAATGAAAGAGAAGCGCAAGAGAAACAAAGCAATTCAGAAGAACCTGCCGTAAACGGCACCTCCCATGAACCCCTACAGGAAGACCTTGAATGGATACTTTGTCAAGCATGGAAAAACCATTCTTATTAGACAAATCTTAGAGGACTATAGGATGAAACAATTTTGATCTCACCCGATGCACTTGTAGCAAGTGTACCTGTGACATCCCAATACAGTTGATCGCAATTTGAGAAAAGGAGCAACTATATGAATTTCTCATGGGTTTGGATGAAGCTTTTGGAATCGTTAAATCCCAAATACTCGGTACTAAGCCTACACCGACTATTGGGTCAGCATACTGTAAGCGCCCCCGATTCGATCTGACGGGATCGTTTTGACATTAAGGCATTTTTCGCTCTTGTGGTTTTCCTCTATTGATTTTGTGGTTTGATAAACATTTAAAACACATTTATCTTTTGAAAACAGAGTCGCCACTCTCGTTTATAAAGTAAACGGGAGAAAAACTTTAGATTATAGGTTCGGGGGACAAGTTACGATTTGGGAAGGTTTTACGCACCTATCTCGCCCTTTCGGTCTCTACATATTTGCATGTTCGTATTTAAGTATCGCAAGTTTGTTATTTTATGTGATAGAATATATACTTTACATGTATTTACATATATTAAAAATGTATCGAAATATTTACATTCTTCAAATATACTTTACATATTTAAATAGACTAACGAATGGAAGGGGTTACCTTCTGTCGTTTTACAAAAATTGGGCCATGTTCTAGGCCATTGTGTTATATTAGATCAAGCTAGCTCATAGCCTGACCATTGTGCTTCCACTACTACCGATCGAGGAAAGGAAGACTTATGTTTTTGTGTGTGTGAGAGAGAGTCAATACTTTTTTCTTCCTCAAAAAGAGGCTTGATAGAGAGAGAGTTGTGTGTGTGTGTGTGTGTGTGTGAGCTCTTTGGAGGGAGTTTAATCTATTTGTTAAGGGAGAGCTAAGAGCTGATGATGGTGTGTTGAAGGAGAGAGCGATCATCTCGATGTAGGTGAGGAAGTGAGAGTTACTCTCGGCCCAAGTTTGGACGAAGCTTCCTCAATGCCTTCAAAGTCTTCAGCAGCCAGGCAGCTTGACTTCTGGGGCAATGTCAGATGTGGTGAGCGGCGCACCAAGCATGGTGCCCGTGCACCAAACCCTATTTTATTGTATCAGCGCACTCAGAAGGCTTCGCGCACCAAACTTGTTTTTTGGCTTTTCCAGGCTTTGTGTCTTGCACTTTGGCCCTTCTAAGCTGTGTCTCTTTAGTCTGGACCCTTAATGTTGATCTAACTAAAGATTGTTTGTGTGTTGGACGTCGTTAGTCCTGTTGAATAGGTTGTATCTTCGAGTTTGACCCTTGATGTTGATCTAACCAAAGTCATTGTATTTATTGGACGTTGTTGGTCCATTGTATATGTTGTTTCCTGAAATAATCATAGAAATAAGTGTTAGTCCATTTGTAAATAAACAATTATTTATTGGACAATTCGTATAATGTAGGTGTAAGAATTCTGGGTGTCTACAGAGCCCTCGACTACGTTTGCTTAAGTAAACGGCGTCGTCGAAAAGATAGACATCCACTTTGTACTAGTAATTGGATGGTCAAACTCGACGGAGTATATGTGACCATGTGTATGTGTGTGGTCGAACCCCGCATCGATTATATGACCAAGTGTATGGTGTGTCAAGACTTTAGCTCAAACTCTAGGGAGAAGAACATTCGACCACGACTTTGTGGGGAAAGGACCCTGCTGGGGAAATGCTGCGATGCAAGAGGCTTGCAACACTACTAGGGAAAAAGATGGTCATACTTAGGAAGTACACCATCTGGTGATCGAACCTTCTAAAAGGCTGCCTACGTATCTCTATAAAGAGAATTAGATCAAAACGTAGTTCGCGTCTCTTCAGGGAAGAAACACGATTGTGATATGTTATGTAAGGAAAGAGCGACAGGGTCTGTTCTGTGGTGACTGGATCTCTAGGGGAGATAGCCTACGTATCTCTATAAAGTGAACCAAGTCAAAACGTAGTTCAAATCTCTTCAGGGAAGAAATTTGAAATGTGAAATGCACTATGTGTGGGGATGGTTCATTTTCGGACCCCGGGTTTATACCCGTTGGGAAACGACCAAAAAAAAAGTTGTACCTATGCAAAATGAAGCAAATTACAATTTAGGATAAGCTGTGTTGGATGGCGGGGCCATTGAGCAGTTGATTTCCAGAGGCCTCAGGCTCGAACCTGTGGGGGGAATGACCGGGTATCTAGGTGTGCAAACGTGTGTGAATGCACTGCAATCTGTGTGATATCCAGGGGACACTTCGTTGGGGATGATGCGCACGACCATTGGCAATGCTTTTGCTGAGATGTACTGTGTAGATTCCCATGGGGATCCTGCTAGAGATAATGGATTGGACAGCGAGGCCGTTGGGAGTAACTCTGCTGGGGGGTTCCCCTTGAAAATATGTTGATGGTGGGCTTCCATTAGGACGTCCGGTTAACGACTGTTAGTTGGACGTTAAGTTGTCGTTAAAAGGACTTGGGGGTGTAAATCACAAAATGCTGAAAACTTGGAGGGAAAAGGGAAAATTCCCTTTCTTCAAAAGGAAGAAGACGGGCAGCAGCAGCAGCAGCTTGCTGCCATCTTCCCTCTTCTCTCTTCTCTTCCTATCTTCGCCGATTTCTTCCGAAATTCTTCCGAAATCACTCAAATTTTTTGAGGTTTATCGCCCCAAAATTATTTGTAGCAATAATGGCCAACAATTCAGACTCAGAAAATGAGGTTCCCGTGGATTTGGGTGTCGGTGACAAACAAGCTGATGAGGTGATAGCGTGGAATCGGGTCCGCTATCCGTTCTCGGATAGTAATCCGAACAACAGTCATCGTGACCGGAGTAGTCACATCTCTTCTTTAGATCCACCCGCGGTGAGTTTTTAGAAAATCCACTTATTCCGCAAAGTATGCTAAATTTGAAATTTTTGTATGATTTGCTGGACTCTTGATGTTAATTCTGCAATTATTAGTCTCCAAGTAGCAAATATATGTTGTTGCATGTTGAATCTAAGCAGAAAATGTGAATTTATACAATATGGGTATAAACAAGTATGTATGTTTGTGGATTTCGCATGCTTAAAGTGCCTACTTTAATTGCAAATTTGAACATGTTAGGATAAAAATTTCTAAATCAAGAGTATATATGTGTAGATGGATGAACAAAGATGAAAACTCCCAAGTGATTTTGTTGGGTGGCTCAAAATGTGTGAATTTTTCTTGCCCGAAGTTGCGAAAGTCGCACACCAACTGTTGGAAAAATGCTTCAACGAAAAGTGAAGAAAAACCCTCTCTAAACACTTGAAAATATTTTATTTTGATCCCGACTCCTGGGGATGGGATTTAGAGAATGTATGGAAAAAGAAAAACTTTTTTTTGCATGGCAAATATGAATGACATAAAAAATGTGCACGTGTGCTTTGTGATGACATGCTGAAATTGATATTTTGTGTTTTTGTTTTGCTTTTGCAGTCACGGAGTAGGATTACCCGAATTCGGGCAAATGGGGATATGGTGAGGGAGATCTATGATCGACTCCTTCGGCTAATTCGGGAGAGGGTGGATGGTACTGTCTTGGTACATTCATCTAGAATGTTGGTGGCTTTATTAACTATACCAACATCCATGAGGTGTTGCGGTGTTTCGGTGGGACACTACCCATACCTTCCACTTACCGTGGGGCGAGGTGACCATGACGCCTATAGATTTTTTGATGATCACGGGCTACCAACGGTTAGGGCCGAGCTATTGAGCGATTTCTAGCTTCAACACCGTCCCGATGTAGTTGCTCACTGTTGGGATTTGCTCCAATGTACAAGAGCTTCGACAAGATTCCCGTCAGCTATGTCAGGGAGTAGCTACTCCACAATTTGGACCTTGTCGACACGGCCGACGGTCTCCGTGACCCGATCGTTCGGGTTTTCTTGTTCTTGGCACCGGGATTACTCTTTGCCAATGCTTCCTCAACTTTGCGAGTATCTCTACTACTGTTGAGGCAAGCGCGCCATTTGGGCGACTTTGACTAGGGACAGCTGGTCTAGCGTAATATTATTTCTTTATGGATCATGTCACCGAAATGTCACCGTAGCGAATCGGCTACAACGTGGCATGGGAGGTAATATTCTAAAGAAACTTTATTTTAAAAACTTCTTTTGTCGTTTTAAAATAAATATTGACTCATTATTTTTTTATGTGACGAGCTTGGGCTTATGCGGTATTTAGCTTTCACCCTTTCACGCTTCGTACTAGGGTGATCACCCCGCCATTCGTGGTGAACGGACTTCAAACGAAAGTATCCTCGTAGGGTTCCTGCTCGGCCTGACACCGAGGTGATTCAGACTGCGATTATCAACTCCAGTCCTGAGTCTGTCAGCTTTTTCCTTTGGGGTCAACCGCCTACTTTCTATGGTCCGCCCAGCGACCAATGGTTGTCGCATTTTGATGGTTTCCATCATGTGCGACTTAATGTATTTGGGCGATCAAGTCAATCGCGAACAAACCCAACGTGGGCCATCCTCGACACCACCTTCACCACTATTCGGGATGATGACCCGGACGTGATGCCAAGACGCGAGTGGTTTCTTGCGAGGAGACCATCGATCCACATAGCTATGTGGAGATGGATTACGGGGTGTTCGTGCAGACTGAGTTGTATCATCCTCCTCCTCTTGCTCAGGAAGCGGAGGGTCCGTTTCCATCTTCGTGGGAGAGATCAGCTCGTTTATGGGATGGATACATTATCCGAAGTCCCGCGGACGATTGGTTATGGAGAGGGTGAGAACTACAAGAAGGAGGACCTAAGCGGTGGTGAGATTCCACCACACGACTATCTTCCGCGAGGAGAGATCCGGTATATCTCGACCACTGTGCATATATTATCTGTCTATTTTATCCACATTTGAATATATATATATATATATATATTGATAAAAAATGTGATGTATGAACAGTGCAAGCTAGCTCCTATTAGAAGTTGTTGAGCGATTCTACAAGTTGTCCGATTTATATTGGAAGGGGCCGGGCCGGTGATTTCACTTGCCGAGGAGGCATGACGTGACTAGGCCGTGTCGCAGAGGTGGCGGAGCGGAGGCTCCGAGGTACGAACTAGCGGTCGAAGAGAGGAACACAATGGTTTTCTTTCCTATTTTTTTTTCCTTTTAAAAGAAATGTATTTGTAAGAAAATTTTATTTACTTTGTACATTATTTATTATTAACAATTGCAAAAAGAAAACCTAGGGTCTCAATTCTAATTGCTTTTAATTACACAAATTGTGTTGTGGGAGCAAAAATGGGTATTTGGCCGGGGTGGTTGTTGGTTGATGTGTATAATGGATGACTTTCGCATGGAAGGAGAAAGCTTTAAATTCGTAGCGGCTGATACGCTGTGGTCATAGGCATGATGCCTACTATGAAAAACTCACTCCTGGAATGATAATTGAAGCGTCCCTCCCCGAAGAAATCGGTTCCTTGTCGAGGAAAGGTGGACTGGAGAGCTGAACCAAAAATCCAAGTGCATGGTGCGCGGCGCACCAGCTTGGTGTCCGCGCATCAAACTGGTCCTTTCTGTACTATTGCTCAATTTGATGTGCTGGGACATGCTACGAGATGATTTTCTTCAAGCCTAGGAAGTAGGCATAATTGCTGCTGTCGGGAAAATCCTTTCAATTTCCCTCTTATAAGGGACTTTGGCCAGAACAAACTCAGTGCCAAGCTTCTTCCTTCTGTCTTCTCTTTCTTCCCCGAGAAATCTTCTCGTCCTAGACAGAATTCCATTTTCCTCATTAAACATTCTTCCTTCGAAAGATGAATCATCCTTCTGGTTCTCTGGAAGACTTTACACATTATGAGAGTCGTTTGAATACCATGGTTCGGCTTCTTGATACTGATGATAAACTGATTATCGGTCAGGATTGCGGCTTTTGTGCACTTTCTGGTGGATCGATATTTCGATAAATTGGGATATGATACAAGCTGCATCTCGTTTCTGGTCCATGGAAAATCATTTATTCAACTTCTCGCTGAACGAGATGTGTCCCACCGTTGAAGAATTTTGTGCTCTGACCGGGTCGGCATTTGCTGATCAAATCGTCGTTCCTGACCTCACTCAAACGCCAGAGATGGGTGCGTTAGAGCTGCTTCAATTTCCTCCCGATGATACGAGGGCGATGGTTAAGGATAATCTTTTCGATTTGACTATCCTCCCTAACATCTTCTGGGATATTTCCTACTATCCCAGATACACCCAACGTCGTCTGGCGGCCATTTTTTTGTGCCTGCTAGGAAAATTATTCCTAAGGAGTTACAATGGCTTCATTGATGTGCAGGCACTCAACATGGTTCTACAATGTTGGGGAAGCTAGAAGAGTATTGTCCCCATTATCCTGGCTGAGACACTGCTTGGCCTGGATGCTTATGCGGCGGTGAAGACCGGTTCCCATCCCATACCCACTTCTTTTACATATATGGTTAGAAGAACATTTTAACGAATTGCTCCTCCTCCTCGAGTTTTAGCATTTCATCAAGATGGGTATGATTTGAGGCCACATCACCGGGGTAATTTACCTTCTGAGACCATGTGGGTTGACACTTTGCTCACGTAAGCTCTTCTGATATCTTATGGATCATTCGCCATTGGCGCATTCAGAGATTTGCACTGAGGAGTGAAGGGTTTGCACATGCAATTATTACTGGACTGCGAACAATCACATTCTATACCCCTCCTCGTATATTACAGCAATTCGGCCTGGAACAGGCAATACCGGACCTGTCTTTGGCTGACGTTGTGGTCAAGGACCTCAATCCAGAACTGTGCACTTTGATTCATGACATGTGGGCGACCACTGTATATGGCCAGAGTGTTCCAACGGGATACCCACAGAACCAATTTCTGAGTCGAGATTACATTGCTTGGCTCGTGCCTTGTATGGGATCTCATTCATCCCATATTGCAGCCACCATGGAACTCATGCTTTGGCGCTCCGTGACCAATGGAACAGATATGCGTTTACAAGAAATCGGGGATACGGCTAAAAATGCCGGTGTGGACACTCGTCCTTTGCCTTTACCACCTGTCGGTAATAGGGGGAATGTGTTTTCGCCTGGAAAAAATTTTGATGATGCCGAATCAAGTAATGCAGGGAGCATCCGGGGAGCTGAAAGGAGACGTAGTGGGCGCCGGAGAAGATAGAGTGTAATGATGGTTTATGTAACTGTATGTGAAATAGGTTAAGACAGAATATGAGTGCATGTAAGTCTTGTCTATGTACTCCTTGGTTGCCAAACCGGGGATATTTGTTATAAATTAAAAGTGTGTTATTATTATTATGTGAGTAGTGATTTTTCCCTTGTGTGATCAAAACAACATGACAGGGGGAACCAAAAATATATTATAAAATGTGTAAGTAAACGACCGAACCTGAAGGCTGCCTACGTATCTCATGAAGAGAATCAGGTCGGATCGTAGAGCAACACAGATTTGCGAGAGATGGAGATTTTTATTCCTTTTTCTCCAATGTTTTATCTCTTTTATTTCTTTTTTGAACTCTAATTTTTTCCTATGTCGCCCTTTCGGGTTTTTGACCTATCGAGTTATTTTTAGAAGGGAGAGAAAAGTATTTACAAACACAAGTAAAACCAAATACAAGATAGCTGAGCGGGCAACTACGTGTAGTATTTCTTGAGCTTGTCCATATTGAAGAGCTGAATGAGCCCTTCTCCATTTTTATTGGTGAGGAAGATTATTCGATCGTAAGAGCCTGACTACGTACGGTCTCATCCATGGTGATTTCCACTTTCCAAAACTGTCGATGTAGCTAGGCGGTTTCTCTCGGAGAACAAAGTCGCCTACTTTGATGTCTCGAGCTTTGACCCATTTGTTGAAAGATCGAGCAATCCTCCTCTGGTATGCTCGTGTGTGTTCTAAAGCCAACAATCTCCTTTCATCCAGGAGTGCCAGTTCATCATATCGATGCTTAAGCCAATCAACTTCAGTCACCTCGGCTTCTATCATCACCCTTAAGGAAGGGATTTCAACTTCAATAGGCAGTACTGCCTCCATGCCATAGGTAAGAGAAAATGGGGTAGCCCCAGTAGGCGTAGGAACAGAAGTACAGTATCCCCAGAGTGCTAACGGAAATTTATCGGGCCAATCTCTCCATGTATCTTCTATTTTCCAAATGATGTTTTCCAATATTTTGTTGACTGCTTCTACAGCGCCATTGGCCAGCGGCTTGTAAGGTGAAAACTTGTGCCGTTGTACTTTGAACTCATCCAGTACTCGGTTGACTTCTCCCACAAAGTGTGTACCATTGTCGGAGATCATCTCAAAGGGTACCCCAAATCGGTAAATGATGTTTGTCTTGATAAATTCTGCAACCTTCTTGGCATTCAGAACTTTGTAAGAAATGGCTTCAACCAACTTTGTGAAGTAGTCAATAGCAACTAGAACATACTCATGGTCGTTCGATCCCTTCAGATGGACTTGCCCTATGACGTTGATTCCCCATGTTGAGAAAGGTTAAGGTGCTGTAGAATTGTATAACATGTGAGGAGGCAGATGTTATAAGTTGGCGAACCTCTGACACTTATCGCAACGGCGCACCCATCTGATGCAGTCAGTTTCAATTGTACTCTAGTAGTAACCTTGCCAGATTATTTTCTTCCAAAGCATGCGCCCATTCATGTGCGGTGCTACCGTGCAACTGATCCATGACTTGCTCAGCTTTCGCTTGATCGATGCAAAAGAGGTTAAATCCTTGATAATGCCTTTTATATAGATTGTCACCACTGATTACAAATTGGGAAGCCTATCTTCGCAAGGCAATCCTGCCTTTTCTCTCAGTGCTAGGTGGATACTCACTCCTTTTTAGCAAATTCCAGACATCCAGGTACCAAGGGCCATCGGCTCTTTCTTGGTCCCTTTCAATGGCAAAATAAAATGCTGGCGTATGCTTCATCCCAATGACGAAGGGTTAGACATTGAACTTAGCGGGGATTTCAACCGCGACACCAAAGTTGCCGAGCGTCCGTGAAGCGATTTCTATCTCATAGGAGATGTGATGATGAATCAAATTCTCTTAACGTCGTTAGGGCATGATCTAGCATCATGCGTCTTCCATTTTCTTTCAACCTGATTTATGATCAACGCCGAATCACCGTATACTTCCAATTCTTCGCCCATTTTCAAGGCTTCCTCCAAGCCACTATACAAGCTTCATACTCGGTGGTATTGTTGGAACATTTAAATTCAAATCGTACGGTCAAGGGCGTATGTGTATCCATGGGATCGATCAAAGTATACCTATACCATAACCTCTTTTGTTGGCAGCTCCATCAAAGAAGAGTTGCCATTTGCATGTGTTGTCCTTAATTTCAAGAACCCTTCATCAAGAAAATTCGATTCTTCAAACTCTTCTACTTCTATCGAAGATCCGCTAACCGATCGACTATTATACCTCCTTTGATTGTCTTTTCCCTTACATGTTATGTCAAACTCATTTAGCAAGAAAGACCATTTAACAAGCCTGCTCGAAAGTGATGGCTTTTCGAGTATGTACTTGATCGGGTCCATCTTGGAAATCACCTTTACAGGAAATGTTTGCAAATAAATCTTGAGTCTTTGCGTCGCCCATACGAGACCTATGCAAACTCTTATTAAGTGCGGAGTAGTTCAACTCGCTGCCCTGCAACTTTCTACTGACAAAGTAGATGGCATTCTCAGCATAAGAGTCTTCCTTTTCTTGTGCTAACATGGCTCCAACCGCGGTGTTTGTGACGGTTAGGTATAACAATAAGCGCTTCAATTTGTGAGGAGGAGCTAGAACTGGTGGACTAGCTAAGTACTCCTTGACTTTTTTAAATGCTCGCTGGCACCCTTCGTCCCATTCTCTATTTGTGTCCTTCTTAAGAAGCTTGAATAGAGGTTCACACATGGATGTTAACTACTGAATAAAACGACTGATGTACTATAATCGGCCAAAAAGCCTTTGACTTCACTCGGAGTTGTTAGCTGTGGCATATCTCTGATGGTTTTGACCTTTGCAGGATCCACTGCAATTCCATTATCGGTTACCATGAATCCCAAGAATTTTCCTTGGGTGACCCCAAATGTACACTTGGTGGGATTGAGCTTCATCCTAGATTTCTGCAATATCTCAAAGAACTTGCGAAGATCTCTCAAATGTGCATCGTCTACGTCTACTAAATAATTAATCATATCATCCACATACACTTCTACTTCTCTGAGAATCATGTCATGAAAGAGCGTGGTAGCAGCCGTTTGGTATGTAGCCCCAGTTTTTTCAATCCGAAGGGAATGACTGTATAACAGTAGGTTCCCCAAAGGGTGATAAAGGAAGTCTTCTCCTGATCTTCTTCCGCCATCTTGATCTGGTTGTAACCGAGCATTACATCCACAAAAGATGGTATCTTATGTGAAGCTACTGCATCTACCAAAATGTCTATGTTAGGTAGGGGAAAGTCATCTTTCGGAGATGCTTTGTTGAGATCTCAAAAATCCACACAAATTCGATCCTTACCATTCGGCTTCGGCACTATCACAATATTGGATAACCATGTCGGGTATTCAACTACCTTGATGAATTTGACCTTCAACTGCTTTATGATTTCTTCCTTGACTTGCAAGGACCATTCAGGCTTGATTCTGTGAAGCTTCTGCTTCACCGGCTTGGCATCGGGGTATAGAGGAATCCGATGTTCAACAATCGCTGGATCCAACCCAGGAATATCTTCATAAGACCAGGAAAACACGTCCTGAAATTATATCAACAAGCTAATCAATGCTGATCTTTCTTCATCTTGCATGTAACTTCCAATCTTGACCTTTCTGGCTTCATCATTCAGCCCCAGATTGATGGTGGACAAGTCTTCTTGCAGAGCTTCCAATCGACGCTCCCCTCATTGTTTGATCATCTTAGTTAATTCAATTAAAAATTCTTTATCTTTTGGATCTCCATTATTAATTGATTCATTATTAACAGGATGATTTATCATGTTTCAATTAATTCATCTTTTAAGACATTGGCAACCAAGAAGTACACAGAAACAGTTGTATTATCATTAATGAAAGGAAGGGTTACAAGGTTGACCACCTCATCGAGGTCCTCACAAATGAGATCCTTGATTTTGGCATCAGAAATAGAACCGATTAATGACCAGTTCTTAATAAGAGGGGAAGAAGGGGGTAAGGTATATCCGAAGCACTCCACTAGGTCCTTGGCCTTTAGCGACGGGCCTGTAGTAGTGTACCAGTTTTGAAGCGGATTGTATGCCACTGTCTCAAACTCTGCTACTAAGTCCTCTGTGCTATCTGCTGCTTCGTCGATCAATCTCAGGAAACTGTCTCCCATGAAGTCTTCTCCGAATAGGGCAAAGGCAGAATCTTCCTGATCAATAGTCCATGTGTTCTCGACCGTCACCACCTTGTAAGAGTCACGCCGGCCAATAATTACCTTTCTATTTCTTCTACCACGAGACCGATGTTGTTGAAGATCTCCCATCCGGTGCATCTTTTACCGTTGTCCATCCATGGTTCAGAAACATGAGGTAAGCCATGGTTTCTCCATGCTTGACAAAGTATCCATTCAGGGGTCTTCCAAGAGGGGGTTCATGGGAGGTGCCATGTATGGCCGGGTTCTTCCGAACCGCCCGTTGTTTCTCTTGCGCTTTTCCACACGCCGCTACTTCGCGAGGTGTTGGCTTGTATCCCACCCAAATGGTATGCATTCTTTTGATGTGTCTTGTACTAGGTTGATTCTCGCTTGTCGACTTTGCCCAACCCAATCCCGCATGTAGCCTATATTGTGGATCATGCAATAAGGGACTATCTCTCTAGGTTCCACAAACATTCTGTAATCGTGCCCGCTCGCGGTGTTGGATTGCATTCACCCTCTCCCGAGGGATTACTTTGAATCCACTCAAAAAGATGCCGAGGTCATCATCCTCAATTTCGAGAATAGAACATCCCCTTTCTTTTGATTCCATGAGCTTGCGCCAAAATAATGACTATATGATCATCGTGGATGAACTTATACATTGATGGAGTGATGAAGCTATTCCTTACGTTAGGAATATGCCGTAAATCACCGATATATATGTATGCATATTCCAACACGTTGATTTGCTTGTTCCCATTACAACGCATG